>JAFJYJ010000002.1:27991698-29361038 GCA_019022615.1 Acacia melanoxylon
ATCATGTAAAAGATATGTTAGGTAACCCAGATCATTGCCATGCATAGGAAACTACAACTGAAATTAAATTCTACATATTTATAAAAGCACCATACTTACATTAAGTTTTCCAATCACACATGGCCATGTGCCCTATTTTTTCATATGGGTTTATAATTAAATGATAATATTTCAAAAATAGGATATATGGCCAACAATGATAGAAGAACTCTACATAATTGATATAACAAACTTGATCTAAGTATTTTTTTTATATAAAATTTATAATAAATAATGCTATTTTAATTTGTTAAAAATGCAATTACTTGTGCATTTTATATTAAAAAATACCGCAATTGAACCCATCATACAAGGGGAAAAAAGAGCTAAGATATAGGAAGATGTTATAAAACTAAAAAGATCATAAGGTAAATAAAGAAGAATAAGAGTAGAGAGATTCTAGAGAGAGAGAGAGGAGAGAAGTTCTTTATTCAAGTGTATTCTGAATGTTTACAATGAACGTCTATTTATAGAAGGAAAATGGGTCTTTAAGTGTAATTATTCCACCTGGGTCATCAGCTGTAATTTCCCATTTTTCCAATGATTCAACGCGTCTGCCAGCTGCACCGAAAGTTGAAAACGCGTGAACAGTACCTGTGGGCCCCACATGAATAGTACGTATACATGAACAGTAAATACGTATACAAATAATATTGAGGATCAAGAGTCGATGGACATCCACATATTTAGTATATTCATAACACTCCCCCTTGGATGTCCATTTATGAATGTGCCTCGTTAAAAACTTTAACTAGGAACAACCCAGTGGGATAAAAACCTAGCCAAAGAAAAGAGTACATCATTCATTGATACACTTTCCAATGCTGCCTCATTAAAAACCTTTCTAGAAAAACCCAATGGGACAAAACCTAGATAAGGGAAAAAGAGTACAGCGTGTATCGACACATCAGTTTTATTCCTCCTGATGACAGTATCAATATTGCTTCTTCTAATGCCAATTTTGTTTTTCAATGTCTTTGTGTTGAAGAGAAACTATATCTTGCTAATAAGCATTATGCAATAGTACTCCAATAGCACTAAGATATGGTACTTCTGGACCAATTAGTTCTTCAACAATTATTTGTCTTTTGAAGCTCTTCAGGAGTTACAGTGATGTTGATATTATCAACATAAACGGAAATTAGTGCAAATTCATTTCTGGATATTTTCATGCAGATGCATGGGTATATTGGGTTATTTTTTGTACCCTTCTTTTCATCAGATATTCTTTGAAACAATTATATCACATGCGCCCTAATAGCTTCAGGCCAAGGGACGTATTTAACTTAATTGAGTATTGTTCTTGAGAACTTGAATCATATGCTTCTATCATCTTGAATCCTTCAGGGATTTGTACTTCTGGCACATTAAGTCATTTTGGGGACATGTGCTTCTGGCACCTTGAGTCCTTCAGGGATATGTGCTTCTGGCACCTTGAGTCCTTCAGGGATATGTGCTTCTGGCACCTTGAGTCCTTCGGGGACATGTGCTTCTGGCACCATGAGTCCTTCAGGGACTTTTCATATAAATATCACTATCAAGTGAATTATACAAATAGACAGTTACAATTTACAACATCCACTAGATGCAGACCAAGTCCTTCATTTACTGCTAGGCTTATCAAATAACAAAAGTATTTGCATCCACATATGTTTCTTCAAAATTAATGTCAAGTCTTTGTTTAAAACCTTGAACTACATGACGTACCTTATATCTTGTGATTTCACCCTTTTCATTTCTTTTTGTACAAAAACCTATTTGTATCCAACTGGTTTTACATCATCAGTTGTATGGACTTTGCCAATATTTTAATTCTGCATCAATGACACCTTTCCATAGGGGCCAATACTTTCACTGTTGGCACTCACTAATGGATTGTGGCTCATGATCCTCATCATTATTCATTACATCATATGCTATTTCATAAGCAAAGATGTCGTCAACGTTGACTTCATTTCGGTCCCATCGGATACTATTCATAACATAATTTATTGAGATCTCATTATTTTCATACATTTCAGGTACCTTGGTGTCTTCTGGGACTTGCAACATTCTCTTCTGGAGATATGGAGATAATATCTCTTCAGGAGACGGCTCTTTTGGAGCTACTAATTTTTTCTTGATTATTCTCAACTTGATCATCTATATTCTTAGCTCCTTTTCTCTTTCGAGGATTTTCTTTGGAACCGATGGACCTATCACGCTTCAGGCGTGCTATCAATTCATTTATCATAGATTGTCCTTCAGGGACATCAATAGGAGCACTAGCAGATGGGACATATGACTTTGTCACTTTCTTTGGGTCAGTAAATACTTTTGGCATTCGATTAGCTAAACTCTGTACATGAGTTATCTTTTGAACTTCCAGTTCACATTATTTTGTATGAGGATCAAAATGAGCCAATGATAATTTATTATAGCTAATCTCTTTACCCAACTGCTTATTTTCTCCCCCTCATATTGGGAAAACAATGTCAAATCACAATTGACTAATCATGCAGTGTAAGTTTCCTAAATTCATTTGTTATCTTTAGAAACATCATTCTGTTTTATTTAGAGACAAACAAGAAGAAGGAGGTTCTTACACAACATTTATCCCAACTTTCTTTCTATATCCATTTATGTGCATTGTGGTGGATTTATAAGTATTGCACATTCAAAAACTTTCCAGATGGAATTGTCTGGCTCCTGACCAAAAGCCATTTTATATGAAGAATTTTGTTGGCTTATATAAATGCTGCAATAATCAAATATACCAACATAGAAAACTTTGTTCTCATAAGCATTCATGATTTTCGGATCATATAATCGGAAATAGCGCGCTTTTAATTTATTCAAACATTATTGCAACTTCAGGTTGCGTTCTTACAAACTTACGGTTGTAATAGGCCCATATAAATCTGTTTGATATATTTCCAGAGATCTATTACCAATCATGATCTATGATATTTACATAGTCATTTTTATTTGAGAACAAGAAGCACATAATTATTCTTGAACAATATATTGGTTATTTATGAAGAATCTTCTGGTTCTTATATGACTCGGATGATCAAACAAGTCATGCCAACAATACATTTATTTGGATCAGTAAACTTCTGGTTTATTGTAACATATATTTCAAACAATCATAAATTTTTCAATTTCAATAACATATCGATCAAAATCCGACATGCATTTTGGGAGATCAAACTTTATGTGAAAACTATATAACTTTTCAAATATTAACTCACACTTATTTTTCTGGCAATCTCCCCCTCAAGTGTGAGTTATGTAAACATACTTTCTTTATATTTGTATTTCAAAATCACTTTCAAATTCTTTAAACTTTGAAAGGAAAAATTTATGTTAATTATTCAGGAATAAACATATAATATTGCATCACTAGTCTCATGATTCATGATTAATATGCTTCAATTAATTTATATATGCATAAACTATATGCGGTCTATCACATGTGAAGATATTCATGTCGAAATGACATAGAATTACACAGATTTAGAGTCATACATATGATAATTTTCTAGCGAAAAATGTTCATGACAATAAATTTATGATATGTAATCATAATAAATGTAAATAATAATAACAACAAATTTAAACATCGTGTTACCTTGTAGGTTTATTCTTTATGTTGAGCCCTGGCTTCAATAAATCTCTATAACTCATTTCCTCTTGAATATTTCATTGGTAGTAAACTTTTAGTTTACATTGGTAAAAATTTGATTTGTATTAGCAACCTTTTGATTTGCTACAATTGTAAACTTCGGTTTACAATTCCAATCTCTTGATTATCTCAGAACTTTCTAGTTTTTGCAAACTTCCAATTTGCATTATTATTTGTAAACTTATGGTTTACGTAACGTGTATTTTATACATGATATCTACTTCTATAACATTAGTAAAATATCATTGAAACTAAGCTAATAATAAAACATATACTTTATAGTAAAATGCATTTTATATTGTCATAAAGATATATAGTCTAAACATTAGTTCCTCAAAATATGCTAATTAGTTTGCGGGACTATTAACTCAGTATACATATTATAACATAAATTTCTGCAATTTATTGTTTTTTTTGGACAATACTTTTCCAAAACTATTAAAATATGTATCATACAATATTCGAAAACATAAGCCTTCAGGGCCTTAATATTAAGGAATAAATACTAATTTTACCATGAAAATTTTGGTTTTGAAGCACCTAGCACGGATAAAAAGTATTCATAAAAATACCGTATTTATGAATAGTGTCGTATCTATGAATAGTACCATACGACACTATTCATGAATATGTATGTGGGGCCCACCAGAATTTTTTTCAACTCTTCACGTGAAAACGCGTCTGGGGGGAAGAAATATTTGACGTGGGCCCCGCATGGTTACTGTGCAAATAGTAAACAGACATTTTTTTTTTTAAAAACAAAGATCTCGTTTGTTTGTAATTTATAACAAAAATTTCTCCACTTCTGGTGGGAACTTAGATCAATTATGATCACAATAATAATGACAATACTCAGTCATATTTACATACATGTCCATGGCCATAATTCATTCACTCCTGGGAATGAAGTTAAGCTAGTACAATATTCATAATTATTGTAACTCATTGTTTTGTTTGGCTACTGAGGTCAATGAAATTAATTCATAATATTTCTTAAGACCTCTTTCATAATATTGCTACTGCAGGAGCAAATTGAATATTGCCATTTATAAAGAATCTATTAGAAGAACAACCATCTTCTGGTGGTTATACGATCCCTTTAATTTGTTCTAAAGAACAAGAAAGTCTTTTAATGCCAAATATTTAACATGGATCTGGCTTCACTTTAATTTGCCTTGTGGCTTCAGGCCAAATATTCAACTTTATGGATCTAAATCGGCTTCGGCCAATTTATGTCTCCTTATGGCTACGTGCCAATTTGGTCTTTTTCAAATTTCTTCTACATAGCTGGATCCAAATTTTCGGTGGATACATGTGCATAATTCAAGACTATCAACATGACAGTTTAATAATATTATATATATATATATATATATATATATATAAGCATGTATGTATCACCATTTCCTTCTTCGTTTTCATCCTTTTGTCAAAAGAAGAAATAATAATAATATATTTAAATAATTCTGACTTATTGCTCCTTCAATAATATTTATAAATAATATAATATAAAATATGTGAGCCCACGAGACATAAATATTTCAATTCCCCATCTACTTCACATTTTTGTTCCTCTTCAATTTGGTGCTCACATGTAATTTATTCAACGAACGACCCATAATGAAAAGAGAGGGGATATTAAAATATATAGTGGGCGTAGAGAACTAGGAAATGTAAACACTCATCCGGTCTTATAATTTATACTAGAAAATTAAAACAATATGCATGCCATATAATAATAAATCAAAGAATATAAAATTAAAAACAATAAAATTAAAGATATAAAAATTAAACCTTTATGGCTTCGGGTCATTTATTTCTCATAATGAGAATTTATATGGCTTCGGGCATAAAATAAGAAATTAAAGTAATATGACTTCGGGTCATATAATTTTAAAATAGGAAAAGCGAGAAGTGTTTGGCTTCGCCATAGTCATATCATTTTAGAATAGAAAAATAGAGGTGCATGGCTTCTGGCCATAATATTAATAAAAGAATTTGAATAGAATAACATAACATTAAAAGTTAGTAATAATAATAGTATAAATGTTATGTTAAAGTTAGTAACCTAGATTTCCGTAGGAGGTAGAACCATCCATGTAAGAGTTAAATTAACCAATTATAAAATGACAAATAAATTAAATATTAAATAATAATAAATAAATGCAAGCATAAGAGTAAATACTTAAACATATAATAATAAATAAATGCTAGCATAAAAGTAAATGCTTAAACATAAATGTAGGAGGTAGAACCATCCATGTAGAAGTCAAATTAAAACAATAATAAAATGTTAGCAATAAAATTAAACTTTGGAGGAAGAACCATCCATATAGGAGGTAACAACAATATATATATTGTGTATAAGAATAAAATATTATGTAAAATAATTGGATCTAAAATGAATGGTAAATAATCTCCAATCTTAACCAAGGAACCCGATGTTCAAAACAATCGGTAAAAGTATATCAATAATTCCATATAGTAGTTAAGATTATCCCAGATTGATATAATGAACATTTAGAAGAAGATAAGAAAATCATATCTCTCTAAGATGAGAAAATCATATCTCTCTTAGAGCTCTCGTGCTGATAACGTGTTATAAAACTAAAAAGATCATAAGGTAAATAAAGAAGAATAAGAGTAGAGAGATTCTAGAGAGAGAGAGAGGAGAGAAGTTCTTTATTCAAGTGTATTTCGAATGTTTACAATGAACGTCTATTTATAGAAGGAAAATGGGTCTTTAAGTGTAATTATTTGGGTCGGCCATCATTTGTAATTTCCCATTTTTCCAATGATTCAACGCGCTGTCACCATTGCACCGAAAGTTGAAAACGCGTGAATGCAGTACCTGTGGGCCCCACATGAATAGTACGTATACAAATAATATTGAGGATCAAGAGTCGATGGACATCCACATATTTAGTATATTCATAACAGAAGAGACTTTTTGCACTAGTGTCACTATCTCAGCCAAAGGAAAAGAGAAAATGTTGCTCTGCATGGGTGGCCAACCACTATATGTCAGGTGGTGACCTTCACGTAGTAAAATAATTCAACAAATCCTCAATTGACATCATCAGCCCAACATCAATGCATGTTTAGATTGTAACAACACACAAGTAGAATGATTAAGCTACATTAATCAATAAATTCGGTTTAAGGTTTCAAGCATGCTTGAAAAAATTTCAGCGAATATCCTAACAACTCCGACAATTTACATAAGTTGAATAATAGTGAGATATAGCATACAAACCGAATTCGCATATGTATAGAAATATCTACAGTTATTTAGTACCCTTCTAAATTTCACATCTGATAACGTTTAATATTAGCTTTATAATGCTAATTATTTATTCCACCAATTTCTCAGTCAAACGAACCTAATATTCAATCCTAAGTCCTTCATAAGGGCATTTATGATATTATACGTCCTAAGAAAAAAAAAATCAAGATGTTACACTAGGTTCCTTAACGGATCTACTAAAACATGCTATTGAGTGTACTAAGGGTCGAATATGTCCTCACCCAGATGGTTAAGTCTTTTAAGCATATTTTTTAAGAGAATTACTATGATGTGACTATAATTACCAATAAGTGTCATTAACAAGTAAGGTGTTTTATTTCTTACATTGGAGCATGCTCCTCAGTTGTCATTGAGACTTCTTAGTAATTAAGTTCATTCCTTGAGATCTATAGTAATTTTCCCTGTTTCTTTCTCCTTGATATCACATTAGGGAAAAACAAGCTGCCCATTGGTTGGCTGCTGCCACTTCAAGGGTACATGTTGAGGTTTAGGGAAGGCAATGGATATAAGAGAAGTAATGAACAATTGAAAACGATTGATAATAAATAACTATGATGTTAGAGATATGATATATTTTAAGCGAAGATAATAAATTAAATAAAAATAACAATGGATTATGTTGAAACTTGAGTCATAATATATATCAACAATATAATATCTCCTTTTAATCCATTTCAATGATCGCTTGCCCTTGCCAAATAGTCTTAAAGGACAATCAAGTTCTGTGAATACCAACTAAGTACAGGCAATACTAAGAAGGCAACGTTTGAAGTGTTGGAGAACTAGTTCTAGTGCTCATCGCAATGATGAGCGGTGAGAGCTCTTCATTGCTAAGAACCGCTCGGATCTAATTTTGATGTTTGAGATTAAATTTTTTTAGCTCTTATTTTTTTGAAAAAAAAAATGTTAGTGTACAGAATTCATCTAAAATAAACACAATCTTTTAACTGTCAGTTTTTCAAAAAATGATTTTTTATTCACCTAAAAATTTTAAATCTGAGAAGAAGACAACAATGTTGATCAGTGGGAGGATATGTTTATTCTGCAACCTTTCATTCATTTCTTCGACCTCCACGCTGCAATTATGTTTTTGGGTTGCAATTACGTTTCTGACGTTAAGAGGACCTTGAGGATGCTTTAGATGAACCAGCCCTTAACCCCTATTTAGATATTAAAGGATGAGCAAGGAACCATAATTGAATAATAATCAAATAAATACTAACAGCAACTTCTTGTAGTGTTTGAAAAGTTCACATCATAGTGATTTGATTTTACATTGTCTCGTGTGGCTGGTTTTTTCATTTGTTTCTTCTGATCTGGTCTTATTGGCCACTATTAGCTAGGGATGTAATCTGCGTTTCTGTATTAATAAAAATTATTTTTGTTTAGAGAAAAAACGAAATAGAGTCAAATCCTATTAAGAATCTGATATCAATTTTTTTTTTTTTTTTTAATGTGGATATATATACAGCAAACTAAATAGAACATACAGAGTCATTTTTTCGGGAAGGTTTATTATTAAAATTAAAATTTAAGTATGCTTTGTTCGGGGTAGAGTTAGCACTTAAATTTGTTGAGTGATTGTTTTCTATCAATGAATCTATCAATGTTTAAATTATAGGACTGTCTTTTTAAAATAAAACTCAAGGAAAAGGAGATAATTTCACCTCATTTCAAAATCCAATTTTAGGATATATGGCCTGATTATTTATTTGTTAAGTTTAGTGATTCAAATTAAAATTTGTCAACTTTAATGACCTAAATTAGAATTTGATATGTTTGATATTACTTTTTATAAGATTTTCCCTATCTTATAGTATAATTTATTTTTTAATTTAGTTTATACAAATACAAGTTTAGCTTGCGTGTGTGTGTTTTTTAATAACCTCAAGAGAAAAGTGATGGTTGGTTTTATTTAACTCATTCATATTGCATTGCATAACAAGTATTAGGTAAGGTTTTCCTTCATGATTTTGTTTACACTTCAACTATTTGTGTAAGATATAGTTCTCTTTATCTTAACCTGTTTGGGTTGGCTTTTTTATTAGCATTACAGTGTAAAAAAAAAAGAGCTTTTAAGTCAATGAGGTGACAAAAAAGTTCAGGAATCTTTTTGGGGAGTCAGTGACTTATCTCATTAAAGCCAATGCTAATGGACTTTTTCAACTCTCCATTTTGGAGCTTTTTTTTTTTTTTTTTTTTTTTTTTGCGTTAGCTGAGTTCTCTATTCATGTTATATATATATATATATATAAAGCTACAACTATACAAATAATAAATACAACCCAATATGATAATAAATACATTTATTTTTTTATTTTTTCAACCCACGTTCTCTTTTTGCGTGTCGAGTTCTCTTTTAAATAATAAATACATTTATTTTTTATTTTTTCAATTTTAAATATAAATATAAATTTTTATCTTTATTTATTGCGCAACGACTAATATGTATAGTAGTAACTCAATATGATTCATGCCCCTTTTCGGTCATTTTAAATGCCTTGACTTTTCAAATGACAATCCAAACACTCATCGTTAAGAAAAAAGTTACTTACTCGCAAAAAGTCAAATGGACAATCCAAACACAAATCATTATCTATAACTTGACTTTTTCCTACCGAACTTTTTTAAGTCGGATGGCTTTTAAGCCACCATATACTGTTGCTGAAAGATATAGCGACTTTTTAAAAGCAAGACCGAACATTAAACAAGCAAGGACAATAGGCTACAAATACATGCATGCATACTCTTGCTCGCGTACGTGAGTGCTTTTATTAATTATTTTTTAAAAAAAAAATCATAAGAAAAGTGATGGGTGGTTCGATTTAACTCATTCATATTGCATGCATAACAAGTATTAGGTAAGGTTTTCCTTCATGCTTTTGTTTACACTTCAACTATTTGTATGATAAAATACTGTTGCTGAAAGATATATCAGTAGCAACGTTTTAAAAGTAAGACTGGACAACAAACAAGCAAGGACAATAGGCTACAAATACATGCATACTCTTGCATGTGTGAGTGTTTTTTTTTTTTTTTTTTTTCAATTTTATGAGAAAAGTGATGGTTGGTTCGATTTAACTCATTCATATTGAGTGCAATACAAGTATTAGGTAAGGTTTTCCATCATACTTTATTTAGTCTTCAACTATTTTGCGTGATAGTTTCCTTTAGTAGTAACGTTATAAAAGCAAGACCGGACATTAAACAACCAATACAATAGGCTACGGTCCAAACTATCAGATTTTGTTTATATCCCTTATCAGATCAGAAACTGTTGCAAAAAAAGTTAGATGAAAACCTAAATAGACTTTTTGTGCAGCTGTTTTTAGGATTTGGCTTCTCTCCCTTAGCTTTCCCCCTCTTTTCCTAGTTTAAAGTTTATAATTTATTTATATATTTTTCTCTCCCAACACTTTTAAATTTTTTGGTTTTGATTATGTTTATTAGTTTGAAATTGATTTCATTAGTTGCCCTTGTTTTATTAAGCTTTTATATTTTGGTCAGACAAACTAGATGTTATGTTAGTATATTAAATCATGCAACTAAAATGTTTTGTCTTCTTTTTATGTCTATTATGTAACACCCCATTTTTCAAAGCGGAATAACATATTTTTATCAGAGTAGAGTATCTACATTTATCCCATAATTCAAAAATTAGCAATATACATCCCAACATAAAAATCTCCAATCGGGTCTTCATGCGTGTTGCTTACCCTTGTCATCAGCCCTCGGTCCTCCAGACCCTGAAGTTATGGTAAGAGCTGAGGTTCAATACTCATCGGACCTCAAGTAACGGTTAACCTCATGCTCAAGTAACAATATATGTATGACAGATATTCATGACATTACAGTAACAGTCAATACATAAGCATATAACAGAGGTAAGATTAATCACAATAACAGTACATAGCACACAACATATGTAAAGTTATCTACGTTTGCACTAACCAGTGCCACGATGGCCCCTCGTGTCCTCAGCGCTAGGAAAACATCACTACGACATTATCAAGACTATAACCCGTGTAAAGCTGAATGTATAAACAGTTATTCAAGACAGAGTCTTAACCACGGTGCATGACCCAAGACTTGCATGACTCTATGAAATCATCTATCACATATAAGCATACAATAAGCATCAGAGTTAATGTTATAGTACGCGTCCGTACCTTAGTCCGTGCGGATTGTGGTACGTCTGTCGGTTCGGTACGACCCCTGATTTTTTCCGGATATCTTATAATAGTATTACCGCATTATTCTCTTATAAATAATATCCCGAGAGATATTTTAGCCAGTACTGACCTTTTTACCCCTGGTGAATTTATTATTCCAATTATATCCCTTTATTTTCCAAAAGAACGTTGATTTCAGCATTTTGGGCAGAATTTTTGCTAACTTTGAAAAATTATAACTAATTCTAAATAAATCGAAACGAGGATCCGTAAAATTCTTCGAAATCCTTGGGATGTATATTTTGAGGAAAAATACTTTTTTTACCCAGAATCAGTGAATAATTCCCATTGTTTCATTTTTCAACCTCTGCCCAGAAACATTCCAGAAAACGTAGCCTTATTTCAAGAATTTTTATCTCCTTGAAAAAGATTCAAAATGACATGTTCTAGGTATATTTAGAAATCCCTAGATGTCCACTTTAACCATAAAAAATTTCAGAATTTTATAACTTCATCTTCTTCATAAAATAATGGCTTTAACATGACTGACTCCAGAAAAACAGTAAATCGCAATTTCTACCATCCTTACAAATTTGATCTATTGTTTCCCAAAAATTATTTCCTACTATGTTTTTACCTCGTCAGGCATCTTTCAATGCAATGAGGTCTAAAAAAAAGAGTAGGAATTTTACTTCCTATTTCCTAGATTAAACTAACATTTATACTAAGAACTACAAAAACTAAAGACTAGAAAACTAAAAGCTAGAGCTTACCTTTTGAAGACTCTTTGCTACTCCTTTCTCCTTCTTGCTTCACTCTCTACTCTTAGAAATCACCACTTGGGGTTGATTTGGTGTGAAGAATTGTGAAGGAGGTTGCCCTCTATTTATAGGAAAAGTCCAAGGATTACAACCTTTGGATCATCTTCCTTCATCAATGGCTTAAGTTGATTTGTGTTTTTATGAAAGACACAAAATATGCATAAAAGATTCTCATTGGTCAATTTTAATTACATAGGATTTAGCTTATTATTTAATTTAATTCAACATGTGCTCATTAATATTATATTTTAATCACTCTCTCTCTCAAAAAAAGTCTCTCTCCCCTCTCTCTTATCCTCTTCCATTTTTGCATTTAATGACCCCATGTGTTAGTGTAATTATCATATTTTAAATATTATCTTAAATTTTATTTCTTACTTTGATCCCTAACCATTGGATTTGATTTTGTGTTTGTTTAACTTAATCCTCACCCTTAATCCATATCTTAATTCTCCCATTGGTCCATTTAATTTTCATGAGGATTAAGCTCATTTCTTTGATTTCTCATTGGCTTATCCATTTATAAGAGGATTAAGCTTACTTATAGGATTTATTAACCCTTAATTGCATTTGCTATTGATTTGTTAACTAATTATGAACATTAGTGCTTAATTCTTCATTAATTAGCCCTTTGATTAATTATGAAGATTTACACAATTATTTAATTAGTGAAAACCTAATTGCTCATTAATCTTTATTAATTTCTCTTAATTTGTTTAAGTATTTTTATGACATTATCTTGCTCTTTTTGATCATTTAAGAACCATAGTTTAATATGATAATTATTTTGTATTTTATGATCCTTAATTGTGGTTTTAAATTAATCTTTGGTTTATTTAATTCCAAGGAAATTTTTTTCTAAAATCTAATTAATAATCTACAAAATTTAGAGACAACATATTCTCCTTTATTTAATGTGTATTATTTACCAAAACATAGTATTTATGATAAATAAGAATTTTAGGGTATTACATATTATATGACAATATTCTACTTAATTGGTTCCCAGTTTATACTTACTAAGGCTTATTGTAATGTAATTATTCTACGTTCAATGTTATAGTGTTGAAAAGACTTGCATTCTCTCTCGTTTTATGAAACAAATTGAACTACGTACAACGAATTTTATCCAAACCAGCAAAGTGATTGTTCATGAAATCTGGGCTTCAAATTTACATAGCGAGTTATCTTTGATTCATTCTGTTATACCTTACTTCTCTTTTGCTTCATTTGATACTGAGTTTCTAGGTACAATCATCACTCCGAATGTTGATAAGCACTGCTGCTACTCAATAAGAACTGTGGAATGTGACCCATGTGAGGTGAAAATTGAACGTAACAATAATTCTGATTTTGAAACAAAATCGGAGTGATATATTTTACTCGAAAACTCAAAATATCAAATGAGGCAAAAGAGGAGTAAGGTATAACAGAATGAATCAAAGACAGTCGCTATATAAATTTGAAGCTCATACTTCACGAACCAACACTTGGTGATTTGGATTAGAATTCATGGTTATTCAATTTGTTTTATAAAAAAAAGAGAGAATGCAAGTCTTTTCAAGACTATAACATTGACAAAATCATAGAAGAATTACACCAAAATAAGCTAGAGTAAGTAGAGAATGATAACCATTAAGTAGAATATTTTGTCATATAATAGACATAAAAAGAAGACAAAACATTTTAGTTGCATGATTTAATATACTAACATTACATCTAGTTTGTCTAACCAAAATACAAAAGCTTAATAAAAGCTAGGGCCACTAATGAAATCAATTTCAAGCTAATAACCAGAATCAAAACCATACAATTTAAAAGTATTGGGAGAGAAAAATGCATATATAAATTATAAACGAGGTGAAGAAAGGGAAAGCTAAGGGAGAGAAGCCAAATCCTAACACATAAAAACAGCTGTACAAAAAGACTATTATTTTGTTAGGTTTTCACGTAAGTTTTTTTGCTAAAATTTCTTTTAATCCTTCCCTAACAATCTAAAGACTATGATTTGCTAACCCTTTAATATGTATGTACGATCGAAATAGAAATACACACTTACCTTCAATCAAAGTTGGCCAAGACAGAGACAAAGTTACAGGGCCGCCCAACAGAAAAAAGAGAAAATTAAAAAGAATTGAAGAGCAAGTAGTAGCGGTAAGTTTCCTAAAATCCTCCAGGGTCTAATTTATAGGCGCTATTAGATAACTCCTCATTTTTAAATTAAATTAAAAGAATTAAATTGAGATTTTGATTTGATATCAATTATTTTAGTTTAAATAATATAGGTTTAAGCTAAACTAAACATAATAGTTTATGATAATAATGATAATGATTTTTAAAAAAAAAATTGAAGACTTATGTTATTTAATAATATATTTGAGATATATTTGGTTTTGATAAGATATTAATCTAATGTATTATTTGAGAATTTTACTTTAAATAATATAGTTTAAAAATAAAATAGAAATTATAATTTAGGATGATATTATGATACTGATTTTAAAATAAAAATATTTAGTTTAGTTTTATTTAGGGAAAATCGCATTAAAAGACGGCTAAAAAATATTTGGTTTTGATAAGATATTAATCTAATGTATTATTTGAGAATTTTACTTTAAATAATATAGTTTAAAAATAAAATAGAAATAATAATTTAGGATAATATTATGATATTGATTTTAAAATAAAAAATATTTACTTTAGTTTAGTTTTACATAGGGAAATCCCATTAAAAAGGCGGCCAAAATACTCAAATTCTACATTAGATCCCCAAATTTAACAAATCCTGTATTAAGTTAGATGATTTAAAATAGGATTTCATAATTTGATGATTTAACCTTATCGCTCCTCTTGATCACAAGGTTTCCCTCCTTCCATCAACCATTGCAAATCTTATATCGTGATCTTTGTAAGATTTAAAATTAGAACTCTGCTATGTGAGACAAGATCTTGGATGGTGTTTCTTACTCGAAAAAATCTGATGTTCTCCAAGTCTCCATCATTTTCCTCATAATCTTTATAATCTCCAATAACATGACCCATGACCCATTAATATAGACGTAAATTGAGTATGGTAGTCCAAAGGTAACCCCAAACTTGAATCCAGATGTACCTTTTATTATCACATACTGCATTAAGTATTCCAAAATAAAGCAACAAGATCTAAATGTCATTTGGATTTGGAGAATAGGATTAAAAGAAGAACTTGAGAAGGGGAATGAGATAAAGAGAGAAGAAGGCGCGAAGAAGATGAATGAGTAAAGAATGAAAATTGAAGGAATGCATAGCAGGAGAAAGATATCGTCAAAGGAAACGGATGAAAGAATCAGGTAATAAGATAATATTATCTCATTTTGAAATTGTATTTTAGAATATTTGATCTTATTTAGAATTTGTTTAATTTATCGGTCCAATTTAGAATTTATATAATTCAGCTGTCGTTTTACGAGATTTTCTCGTTTACTTACGTTTATTTCCTTCTTATTATTATAATTTTCTATTATGCTTCGTTTTGAGGAATTTCTGGAAACCCGATTTGCAAGTGTCAGGTACCTAAACTTTTATTTCATTTTAACAAAATTAATGATTTAGTTAAAAAAAAAATACCCATATACCAAATTAAGAATTAGGGGAAGTTATAGGTACTTGCAAATTTTTTTAACCTCTAATGTAATACCCTAATTTCTATATTACCATAAAACCTTGTATTTTGATGAGTAATTAGCAAAATACAAGGATGAATATGTGTCTTAAAGAATTATAATCTATTGATTATATTTTCATTCAAATTTCAATTTAGAATAAATTAACAAATTGGTTAATTATGAGATTACATTTAGGGGTTATTAAATGTGACACAAAAGTCACATAAGATAATAGCTATCTTAAGTTCAAAAGAGCCATGGAAAGGTGATGAAGATACTCAGTCTAATTAAGACCAATTAGCAACTACTAATTGGCAAATTGGCTTATACTAATTGAGATTAGTGGCAAACACATGTAATTACCTAATTGGGCTATATTTTTAGCCTAAAGACAAGAGGTAGAAGACAATAAAAATGTTTAAAAAAGGGCTGATACTTTTCAAAGATTTAAGGGCCAAAAGAAGACACAACAAGCTTGTCAAATAAAGCACAAATCCCCTTGATTAATTAACCAACCAATTAGGCTTGGACCTGTGGAGTTTAGGGACACCTAAGGTCTCATTTGTGTCATCAAAATGACATTACAATCAGCCCCAAAAGTCCACAAATCCAGCTGTACGTGCACATGTGGATGAATATTAGCCAAGTCTTCAAGATATTATCCCATGGAAATAAAGCCTTAATCCTCTTGTAATTACTTGAACCAATGGGAGAATTGAAGCAATAGGGAGATGACATTTGGAAAGCCATCCAAGGGTTGAAAAATTAGGGAGTATGTCAACCAAGATCCAAGGGAGGAAAAGAAAGAAGAAAAGTTGGATGACTAGCCATGTGAGGAGAGATGATTTGCAAGGTAATTTAGCTTGTGGGCGCACAAGGGGCAAATCTTCCACTATAAATACATGGTCCCTCTCTTTTGTAATCCTCACAATTCAAACACTCAGCTGATCCAAGAGAAAGAGAAGGAGGCGAAAATCATAGAGAGGAAGGAGGAGGAAGAACTCAAGAACACAAGGTAAGTTCTTGTAATTTGGTAGTTTATCCTCTTTTCATTAATCTTTAGCTTTAGTAAGAATACTTGTTCATGGTGTTGTTGGAGAGGAGGCCAAACATTTGGAGCCAAGGAGGAAGAGGATGTTGCAAGAACACAAGGCAAGTCAAGGTAAGAAATAATCTTGATCGTATTTGTTGTGTTCTTGAACTTGTTGAATTTGTGATAAATTCTCCTTGATTTGGAAACCTTAAAATCTAAGGGGAGGTTCTTCCCAAATGGTTTAAGAACATATTTAAAGGCTAAATAATGAGTTAGGAGATGATTTTGTACATGAAATCATAGGTTTTGAAAAAACCGTAAAACTGCCAATTCAGGATTCTGAGAGGCAACAAACATGTGAGCAATATTTTATGAAGTAAATGAAGTCTTAAAATCATAAAAATTTTACAGGAGTAAAGTAGACATGTAGGGCTTTAATTTGATATAAAACAAGGAATTTGTAGAGCTTTACACAAGGAGATACAAAATTTTGAAAAAGGCCTACGTTTCTGGAAAACTCATTGGACAATCTTGATGTTTTCGAGAACTGGGAATAAATGGCATATTGGAATCAATTTTCCCAAAAAATTGGCTTATTAAGAAGTTCATGGTTTTTGAAGCACATGAATAGGACATCTATAACTCCATATATAAATTTTTAAAGATAAGTCATGTTTTTTGGAAGCTTAACTGGACAATAAGGGAAATTTTGAAAAATGGGAATGACTCAGGTTGTTCAGGCTTCTGGGAATATTTTTTCTATGAAAATAGACATGTCAAGGGTCATTTAGGCTTTAGAATCACATCATTTTGAATTTTGTGCAATTAGTTATGATTTTTCAAATTTACTGAAAAATCTGGGCAGAAATATTGGAATTTCGAATTGTTTTAAAAAAAGTGAGGGTAAAAATGGAATAACTAATCCACCAAAGGTAAAAATGTCAAAAGTGGTGAAAATAACCCTTTGGATATTATTATAAATGATGTGGTATTAATTATAATATCATATAAAATATGCAAAAAGAAATAATGTGGTAGTAATATGTTAGGAGTCCAGAGTCGGATTCAAAACACAGGCATATTATCGACTACGCGGTGAAAGGTACGTTCACGTATAGTAGCTTTAACTCTCTTATGTCTTGTATGACTTTATATACTTGTATGATTCATGATTGCGGAGTCAGAGACAAGACTAGGTCTTGGGCCATGCACCGTGACAAAGACCGGGTCTTAGATCACATATGTGTTTACATTAAATATAGTTGTGTATTATTGTTGTATATGATAATACTGCATGCTTGTTTTCGTAGCGCTGAGGATACGTGTCTTGGACACATAGCACAGGTGAGTGCATCCACCGTTAACATTACATTTGCTGTGTGCTATGTATTATTAGTTGATGAATGTTGTTGTGGATCAGGAAGTAAGGCGTTGCAGCTGGAGTAACTGATGAAAACCCCAAAAGAGGGGATTGATTTAAGGAAAACTTTAGTATCCGCTATTTTGGGATTATAAATACTAACTATTTGACTAACATTAATTTGTGATAATTGTACAACCAACATCCTACGAAGGAATTAACCCTAACTATTTCCGCATTTAAATTGTATCACGCGTATATTCTTCTAGGAATCTAAATTAACCAACATATCTCTAAGAATATGTTATCAGTGACTTATCATCCAAACGCTAATGCATACTCTTTGTTGTGACTCACTTTGATCTGTTACCACCGTCACTTTGATAATTACATGCCAATTTGATTAATAAGAGATATAGGAATTTAATTGGACATCATAATGGACGTAGGAATTAGGAGCGTTACAATAGGAATCGAGAATAAGATTTGACCGGAAACAAAGGAGGCCGATGAAGGAGGTCGGCGTAAAGGAGGAGTAGAAGGAAGCCACAGTGTGCAAGCTTCGGATCCTCGCGTAATCCCCGGAGTGAGTCAAGTTTGAAAACCCTGCGACCCTTGACGATTTAGGGCATTCTGAATGTTCTAGAAGCAACTGAGGAGTGCAAGATAAAAGCTCAAAGAGAGAAGCATTTTTGTTCTTCAATTTTTCATTTTAATCTCTAGATTGATTTCCCTTGCCATTTGATAATTTGTTTATTGATTTTGTTTCTGATTTCCCCCTCGCATCGATATTTTTTTTTCTAATTTTTTTTTCTTTGTTCATGTAGCTCAAGCAGTTAAGGAGCTCTGACGTCTTTTGACTTTGTTTTAAGTTTTTATCTTAATTTTGTTCATGGATTTATGGATTGATTTTGGTATATTTTTAAGTGACTGTGATTATGAGCAGAGAGAAACGCGAAGGAAGAGCATTGGGATAGGAGAAGGCAAAGTTGATGGAAAAAAAATAAAGACAGAGGAAGAGAAGCGGCAGAGTATGTGTTGAGTGTTTTTAGACTTCTAATGAACTTTTTATTTAAAGAACTTTTTTATTTAAAAGTTGTTTTTTCTTGCATTCCCCATTATATTACATTAGATTTAATATATCATACAAAATATAATGCCACATCATTCTCAGACTTGGAATGCACTTTCTTTTTCACGTGATACTCCCTCTTGTCGCTAATAAATGAAAAATGTAGGAAGTTAATCTTAGTTTTAAATAAAAAAACTTATTTTTATATTTATCAATCTTTTTTCTAATTTACATCAACTGATACTTTCTTAACAATAAATAAGAAAAGAGAATGAAGAAATTAAGGAAGAAGAATATAATGTTTTAGAAAATATATACCATATTAACTAACTTCCTTAATATGATCAAATTAAATAGATATGTCTTATATTAAGTACCTAGGCACAAAGTGATATATGTACTGTTTTGTTAATGGTGGCTAGTTTGGTTTCATGAATATATGTATATTTATTACCTGTCAAATAATATATGTATGTAAGGGATTTTTTTTTTCTTTTGTGGGAAAATCCCTTTAAGGTCCTAATGGAATAAAAAAGTTGTAAAAAAGTCCCTGAGAAAAGTCTCCTCTCAAAAAGGTCCCAAAGGACTTGATGATGATTACTTAAGAAGTTGAAATTACAATGGTGTCCCCAAGGAATAAAAAAAGAAAGGAACGGCAGCAAGACTTGGCGCCCTGTGCTTATTACTGAGAAACGAAAAAACAGAGAACACGAGGGTGGATCTTCAAGGTTGAAGGACCAACGTTGAAGGCAAGTAAGAGGCCGAATTGACTTGGAGCTTGTAGCTTGCTGAACTGACTTGGTTTTTTGTTGTTGTGCATGTTCAGTTTGTTCAGATTGAAGGGTGGCTGGCTGAAAGGTTGGAGCTTGGGCTCAAGAGGAGACTATCAGCTGGGAACTAGGTAAGTAATGTTAACATTTTGATAGAGATATCATCTTCACCAATGTACTTGGTGTTTAGTCATGGTAGGGAAGGGATATCATCCTTCACCTGAACCTTAGTCCCGCAACAATGCTTCCTGTTATGTTCCTTCTTTGCTGTCACTAACCCACTAAAATCTTCATCTTTGCCAAGCTCAGACCTCCTCTCCAGGAACTCAGAATTCTCCTTCCAAACTTCACCGTTAGTGTAAACCTCCTTCTTCCAAATAGGAACTGTTGCCTTCAGCTCATCTATGAGAAACCTACAAGCCTCTAGTGCATCGGCTCGGTGGACAGCAGAAACTGCAACAAATACACTTGTTTCTCCAACTGGAACTGTGCCTAGACGATGAGCAACAGCGATAGAATGTAGGTTCCAGGATGTTCTAGCAGAGGAACAGAGAGACTTTAAACATCGTATCGCCATTGGTAAATATGCTTCATATCTCAACTCCAAGACTGTTTTGCCTTCGAAGGTATCACGAGTTGTGCCTGAAAATGTAGCTATAGCTCCAGTTTGTGGGGCACTGACATAATTCATATATTTGGCAACATCTATAGGATTAAGGTCTTCCAAGATTTCTACAAGGTCTTTTCTTCAGCAGCCATTGTTTTTTCAATAAACCTGCTGAACTTATCCTGAGTTAACAAGCCCGTCCGATATCCTCCTAGAGGACAAATCTATTGTTTGTTGAGCTTTTCTTCCCTCAGAGATCAGAGATGTCAGGTCTGGTGGTCTGTTCGTCAATTAACAAGAGCTTTTCATAGTTGCAAAAGGCATGATGAAGCTAACAAATGACAAGTTATGACGTCAATATCACATTGTTATGGTATTTACAGAAGGAAGTTGAGAAAAAGGGAAAATACATTCCATCACTAATCACAATTCACAAGTCTAATTACAATAGGTAGGGAATGTCTTATTCATAGTCCCTTTAATCTTGCCTACCACCTAACTGTCATATCAGACTCACTGACTCACTAGCAACTAACTGATGTAACTAACTTCTAATTACTCATAATCCTATTAACATTTTATAAAATACATGACTTATAAAGCACAGATAAAAAACAAATACAGGGTCAGGATACATCTTAAACTTGCTTAGGCCCTTTGATATTGCTAAAAGAAGTTCTCACTTTTCAGGATCAACTCAGTGTTATAAGTTCTAAACAATTGAAAATGCCCGGTCAAATTAGTACTGTTGAAATTTGTCATGATCATGAAGATTCATTTATAGAGTTATTCTCATTGAAGAATAGCCTCCAGGGAATTTAAACTTGCATTCCTATCCATCTCACCCTCTGATAGGAATAATATACAGCAAAAAGCCCTCTGTTGGTTTATTCAAGAAAGAGGCATGCGAAGGGAAACTGAAATATAGAAGTTATGCTTTATGTCTGTATTTTTATCTGTTCTGTTTTTAGGAAGTTATGTTTTAGGAAGTTAAGGTATCTTATCCTTAGGAAGTTATAGGGAAGTTACTAGTAGTTATCCTATCTTTGTTACATTCTGCCTATATATCTCATGTAAGAC
Source organism: Acacia melanoxylon (assembly GCA_019022615.1). Lineage (NCBI taxonomy): Eukaryota > Viridiplantae > Streptophyta > Magnoliopsida > Fabales > Fabaceae > Acacia > Acacia melanoxylon. The sequence continues at coordinate 28,013,271 of JAFJYJ010000002.1, forward strand.
AATGACACACTTCATGAATGAATATATGACTATTTGAGTATTTTGGTCAAGGACTTAGATTCTTTGTTCTTGAATATATATTGTTAATTGATCTGGATCCCAGACCCATCATTTTAGTATCAAAGCCGATTCAATCTCTGGGCCAAATTTGTGAGTAATGGGCAATAATAGAAAGAAACCACAATCAACCGATTCAGCTAACCCAAATCAGGAGGCAGAATCTTCCCAATATCCAGAACCCGAAATACCTTCATCAGTCCCAGAAAACGTGTCTCAGCAATTGAATTTCATTGTATCTAAACTTCTTAGTTTGGATGCTGAAATGAAAGAAGGGAAGAAACTGAAGGCACCAGTTATAATGGTCGATCAAGAGGAGAAGAATTCAGGCACGATTCCAGAACAAAATGAAGACTTTGAAGGAGAAATACCTTGGTGGAGTAAACGTCCAAACAACCGTCCTCATTCCAAAATTGAATTCCCGAAATTTGAAGGTGGTTATCCAAGGGGCTGGGTGATGAAAGCAGAGAAGTATTTCAGGTATTATCAAACTCCTGAAGATTTAAAAATCGAAGTCACTGCAATGTACTTGGAAGGAGAAGCATTGGATGTATTTACTTGGGTATCCTCGAGTCGCACCATACGACACTAGGAAGAATTAATTCAAATCTTTCAAGAGCAATTTGGGCCAACAGAATTCCAAAATCCAGACATCTACTTATGTGACGTTAAGCAGACCGGCTCTGTCGAAGAATACAGGAAAGAGTTTGTGCGTCGATCATCATGTGTGCAAAACTGGCTGGAACATTGTCTTTTAGCGCTGTTCATTAACGGCTTAAAAGGGAATTTAAAATCAGATGTGAAAATTCAAAAACCACGCACCGTGTAAAAAGCCGCAAGTCTCGCTCTGGAGTTTGAAGCCAAATACACACCGCAACAAGCCTATTCTCGGTTTACGCAGAATAAGGGATCTGAATATAACGCCAATTCCCAAAATCAAGGGATCTGAAATAATTGGGGAATTAATAACTCCACCAATTCGGCCAATCCCAATCTCAACAAACAATTATTGCCGTCGGGATTTTCGTAGAATCAGGCCACGGGATTTCTGCAAACGCAAGCTATCGTGACTTCTTCAGTCATCTCTGAAATAGAACAACAGATTAGGCGAAGCAAAGGTTTATGTTACCGATGTGGGGCAAATTTCACCCCTGGTCACCGCTGCAACTCGTATTCATTGAAACTAATGGAGTTACCCGACGATCAAGAGGAACTGATAACTGATGAAGACGATGCAGGTCAAGAGTCATTTGCGGAAATTTCGTTGCATGCTTTTCTCGGGAAAAAATCTCAAACCACTATGAAAGTCTGGGGTACACTACAATCGAAGTCTGTACAGATTCTTATTGATTCAGGTTCAACACACAACTTTGTTTCTCACGAGTTGGTGTCTGAATTATCATTAAAACTCGACAAGCTTCTTCCTTTAAGAGTCCAAATCGGTGATGGTTCTATGAAAGCTTGCAATGCTATTTGCAAAAACCTCACAATTACAGTGCAGAGCTTGACCATTACTAAAGAGTTCTTTCCTTTTAAGCTTGGCAGTGTAGATATGGTATTGGGAATCAAGTGGCTGGCCTCTTTAAATACTGTAGAGGCTAATTGGCAGCAGTTATTTATGATTTTCTGGGTAGATAGTAAACAATATAGACTTCAAGGATTGCCTCCATCTTCTTCTCAAATATCTCTATGTATGGAGATTGTACGCCAATTCGAAATTCTACAAGATTTAGAGCAACAATTCGCTGCTATTTTCCTTGAGCCACAATCTCTTCCTCCTATTCGAGATAGAAACCATTATATCCATTTATACCCGGGGGCCTCTCCACCTAACATTTGACCATACAGGTATCCACATTCTCAAAAAACTGAAATTGAGTCACAAGTTGCTGCACTACTTCAAAAAGGTTTTATCCGCCTTAGTGTGAGCCCTTTTGCAAGTCCTATTTTGTTAGTCCCAAAAAAGAACTCTACTTGGCGTCTTTGTATAGATTATAGAGAGCTAAACAAAATCACTGTGCCAGATAAATACCCTAATCCTACGGTCGATGAATTGATTGATGAGCTTCATGGTACCAAATATTTCTCAAAAATTGATCTTCATTTTGGGTATCACCAAATTCAAGTAGCTCCTATGGATATACCAAAGACAGCTTTCATAACTCATTCAGGCCACTATTCATGTTGTTCAGTCTCACTAATGCTCCATCTACTTTCCAAGCCATCATGAATGACTTATTTCATCCATATCTCCAGAAATTCAAATTGGTGTTCTTAGATGATATCCTAGTTTATAGTAAGGATTTTCAAGATCACATCACTCATTTAAATATCATCTTCCAATTATTACGTTTAAATGAATTCTATGCAAATCCCGAAAAATGTGACTTTCTCCAAATGGATATTTCATTCTTGAGACATAATATTTCTTCCAAAGGAGTGGTGGCTGACCCTGACAAAATTTCTGCTATTGATAAATGGCCTTTACCCAAAAACGTTTCTGAAGTACGTGGTTTTTTGGGTCTTACAGGCTACTACCGAAGGTTTATCAGAAATTATGGTCAAATTGCCAAGCCTCTTACTGATATGACCAAAAAGGAAGGTTTTAAATGGGATGTTCATTCATTGGCAGCATTCCAGAATATGCAGAAAGCATTAGTTAATGCTCTGGTATTACAGTTGCCTGACTTTTCCAAGAAGTTTATTGTTGCATGTGATGCTTCTTCTTCTGGCCTTGGTGCTGTTTTACATGAAGAGGGTCATCCAATTGCATTTTTGGATCTGTTGCATATGAACTCACTCTACCTCCAGAATCTAAGGTCCATCCTATTTTCCATGTTTCCCTCTTACGTGCAGCTCATGGCTGTGTAACATCTGCACCTCTACCTCCTCTACCTATTTGGGATGATTGGGAGTTGCTATTAGTACCTGCTCAAGTTCTGGATTCTAAAGTGATCACTACAGATTCTTCTGATGAACTTCATATGCTTATCCAATGGAAAAACCGCCCTTCTGAAGAGGCTAGTTGGGAACCCTATGATCTAATTGCTTCCCAATTTCCTCAATTCAGCCTTGCGGACAAGGCTCATTTGGAGGGTAATGATAGGAATAATATACAGCAACGCCCTCTGTTGGTTTATTCAAGAAAGAGGCATGAGAAGGGAAACTGAAATATAGAAGTTATGCTTTATGTCTGTATTTTTATCTGTTCTGTTTTTAGGAAGTTAAGGTATCTTATTCTTAGGAAGTTATAGGGAAGTTACTAGTAGTTATCCTATCTTTGTTACATTCTGCCTATATATCTCATGTAAGACAATGACACACTTCATGAATGAATATATGACTATTTGAGTATTTTGGTCAAGGACTTAGATTCTTTGTTCTTGAATATATATTGTTGATTGATCTGGATCCCAGATCCATCACCCTCTTTCTATCTCTGTAATTTCAGATAAAAATGTCACATGACGTTTGTTTACTATCTTTTGATTTGATACATCTAAACTGAAAACAAGCTTCTGCCTAGTGAATTTTATGTTTAGTGTCATCAATCACACAATAGGCAGATCAAATTCCCAAGCCCAATAGATCTATTAAAACAACTGTGTGACTGACTCGCGAGATCTTTCCAGTACCAGTAGAAAACCCAACTAACCTCAACTTGTAACACACTGAAATCCAGCATTTCAAATATCAATAGTATTTGTGGAACAAGTTAGCAATCCATATCTAAGTGGAGCAGGTATTTGAGGTAAACTCTCAATAGACATCCCCATAAGATAAACAGAACATCTACAGGGGATTCAATCAAATTAATACAAGCTTGCAAGTTTTACTCACAACATTAGAGATATGCATGTAAAAGTAAGCATATATAAAACTCCCATGTTGTCGAGAAGGTTCAATATGTCAAACACAGCAATTACAGGGCATTGATGATATCTTAGGCTCAAAATCTATGAATTAATTAATTAACAAATTACTAAAATGATTACTTCTCTTGGTTAATAATAATAAACCTTCAGCACTTGATTTAATTCTCAAAGCTATAAATAAAGGAATATACTACAAGGGGCCAAGCGGCGGGAAGTGGATTCGCACTCCAAGTCTAAACCCACCCCCAAAAGAGTGTATATTTGGTCATTTGAGTTTTCAGCAGATGAACTTTATTTACAATATTAATCAGTTGCAGTCTACTGTACATAATCTCCGTTACTGTAATTGTCAACAGAAAATCTGAGAACTTACCTCGAACGAAAACAGGCACCATCATGAAGATAAGCCCACCAAACATCGCGGAGCCAGAAAGGGAAATGGGGAATTTGAACAATCCAGATTGAAATTGTCAGAAGCTGAACTCCAAAAGGTAACAAAGGACAAAAGGTGCGGCCGAGGCGATTCGAGAGAGAATATGATGAAGGGGCTAAGGAATTTCCTAATTGCCACTTGCAGTCTTCTTTTTTGCTTCTTCCGCTTGCTTGAAATGGAGGAAATAGGAGAGCGTGGGAATGGCTTTGACCCACCGGAGAGGAAACGGGGATTCGGACTGCTAATGACAAATCCCAAAATCAAATCCAGATATATGGCTTTCAAGATACAGAAAATCCCGGTCTTTGAATCCGTCGAGGTTCCGGTCAATTAAATTAAAATAATGCTCGTATAATTTACGGGTTTAAACTTCGTTACACTTTATGGAAGAATAAGATTTCATAAAAAGAAGGAAAACATTTAATGCTACTTGGTTAGGAGTTTCAAAGAAAAACTCACAACTGTAAGATATCCGAAATGGAGTATCTATAGTATTAACGGTTGGAAGAACTCATATATATATATAATACTTTTGTAATATTAAAGATAAAGCCAATTTATCATATTCTAAAGCCTGGATTTTTGGATCCTTTTTGGTCAATACTTCATTCCAATTTTGAGAAGGAAGTTTTTTGACGTAAGAATCAATGGTTTTTGGTTCGGGCTTTAAAGATTTTTTAGAAATTAGTCCCTGGGATTACCCGGTTTATTGGAGTAGATGACTCGGTTTTGGGGTAGATGACCCAGATCTTGTTTGTGAACGAGTCTCGACGCATTCCCTGTGTTTGCGGGATGGGTTGACTTATTGATGAAGATGCTTCTACGAGAACGTTTGTTGTTAAGCGAGTTGTTTTATAATTTTGGCCAAATCTGCCGGAAGGGGGCCTTGAGCATCTTGGAAAATGCTTTGTTTATCATCCTCATCATGGGAGAGGACAGATTTATTCTTTTGATCATCACTTGGTTTCTTTTTTCTCGTCATAGGCTAAAGGAAGAGAAAAATTTATGGTTAGGTTTCACTCATCTTAGAACTTCCTTGAAGGAATTCTCGGGTAAGGAAATGGAGGGAATTTGTAGTGCCTTTGATAAATTCAATATCAAAATAAAAAACACTCAAAATTGCTTGCCATCGGGCAAAAATTTGTTTTGATGCAAGGTTTTTAACATCTTTTTTGTAAAACATCTTTTGCAAAGATTTACAATCAATGCGAATTAAAAACCTTTGATTTAACAAATCGGCTTGAAATTTTGAAACACATAAAACAACGGCCAAAATTTCTTTTTTGATCGTAGAATAGTTTTTCCGAGCGCGGGATTCCGGTAGGCCATAGGAAGAGGAAGGTTAAGGCATGGAAGTTCCTTAACTGTTTCTTGATTTGTTGAACAATCTTTGTATGAACATCCGTCCAAGGAGATGGATTGTTCTTAAGACGTTCATGGAGTGGTTTAAGAAAGTTGCTAAGTTAGGAATTTAATGCAATTGATTTTTATCAAGGACATAAATATATATTGAATGGAGTAATATTCAAACTTTTGTTTGAAATAAAAACTAAAGTAAAAAAATTATTTAAGTATAAATCACATCATTTTATCTTTATAATAAGGGAAAAATCAGATTTCATGTCAAATTTAGAAAAGATTTTTGCGAATGTAAATGTTTTAATAAAGAACTTTAAAAAGACATGTTTCAAATATTTATAATCTAAAGAGGTGTTCCTCGTTCAATCTCAAGTTTTTTGAAAATTTTTGTTGGCTTTTGCAAATCAAACGTTTATCAAGAAGATCTTGAATTTCTTTTTGCAAGTTTCAAGGATTTCTTGATTCATTTGAATAGCGGGCTTTTGTGGGAATATGTTTTTCGAGAAAAGTTTGGTTCGTAAGGAAGATCTAATATGTTGCTTTCGATTTGAAAGCATTAGGTAAAAGATCGGTTTGGTGAATTTTATCCGAGACAAGAATGGACGGATAAAAGGTTGTTGAAGTTGATGCTCAATGCGTTTAAAGGAGACTTCTTTAAGAAAATTGATCTGATTTTGTTTCATGAAAACAAGATTCAATTCTCTAGTTCTTGGTTTTTCGAGAAAAAGGAAAAAATATCTTTTGTCCAAAACCTAAATGTTTGGTTGTAATCCCCCGAGAAAGAGTTTTGTATGGCGTTATCATTGTAGCAAATGGTTCCAAGGATAATATTAGATGCCATAGTTTTCATAAGAATAAAAGGGGTTTTTACCTTCCAATTTCCATTTTGGACAATTGCCTTTGACACTTTTTTAAAGGACAATAAGAAAGGTTGTTTTTTCAAAATATTTTGTAGGAACCAGGCCTTCTAAAATACAATTGACCATGGATCTGTGTCAAATAAATTGGTTGATCAAGAACATAATCACCGATTATAATCTTTTTTAAAATTTTTGTACAAAAAAGATCAATTTCGTAAGGACAGATAAGATTTGATGGATTTGAAAACACAAACTTGATTTGAGTGTATTTTATATTTATTTCAAGCCCATTAACAAATTTAAATGAGAAGATTTGTGAGTCTTTGGCCTTGGTTTAGAATTCAAATTGTTCACAAAAAGTACCTAATTCTTTTCTCGTTTATACTCTTTTCTTTGGCAAGTTGATGTTTGATTCCATCATCTTGACATATTTTTTTAAAAAACGGTTTTTACGAACATGGGAAATCAATTCACCATATGTCAATATATCATAAGGGATTGTGCCGTTATGTAAGGTTCTAAGTTTATCTCTAACTTTATAACTTGGTTTCAATACCCGAGTCATGAAGGTATCTTTTGGTCGGAAGAGTCACATATATATATAATATTAATTTTTTAAATAAAAAAATTATTTAAAAAATCACATCATTTTATCTTTATAATAAGGGAAAATCCTTAATAAAAAACTTTAAAAAGACAAAAAAGTGTTTCAAATATTTATAATCTAAAGAAATGTTGGACTCAATTTGTCTTTTTTAAAATTAAAAGGAAAAGATCAATTTCACACAAACACAAACCTTTTATATTTAACTCAAGCCCATTAACAAATTTAAATAAGGAATTCTTAACTTTTGTTTTTTAAATAAAAATTCACTTATTCTTTCGGGTCATTTATAAGTTCAGATAAAGAATTCGTAACTTTTGGTTTTTTAAATAAAAAAATTCACTTACTCCCCACAAGTTTAAATAATTATAAGAAATTCACAACTTTAAAAAAAAAAAAAAAAAAAAACTTAAACTAAAAAAACCATAAACCCTAAAAGCAAATGTATGTCAACGATTTAATACAAGACAAAATTTTGATTTTATTTTGATTCTCTAAAATATTATAAGAGCATTTAATGTAAAAGAGAAATGAGTTGATTTTTTTTTTTAATAAAAAAAAAAGGGGCACGAATTATTTAAACAGCTAAGCCAGCATTCTTCATTCTAATTTTGTGTGTATATATTTCTCAGAATTTATAATCTATGTCTTTTCTGAAATTTATCTTATATGTGGAGACAACAAATACAAGAAACGGGCTATTTATGTGTGAGCTAAAGGAAACATGTGGATTAATAATCCTAGGGTTTATGATTTAGGGTTTTTTCTAAGTTGTGAGTTGGTTATCTGAACATGTGAATTCCTTATCTAATAGTCACAGAGAGTAAGTGAATTTTTTTTACTTAAAAATCAAAAGTTGCGAATTCCTTATCTAAACTAGTCAATTCATTATCTGAACTTATGAATTCTTTATCTCAATTTATAAATGGCATGAGCGAGTAAATTAATCTTTTACTTAAAAAGTGAAAATTGTGAATTCTTTAGAACTTATAAATAATCTAAGAGAGTAAGTAAATTTTTTATTTAATAAATGAAAGTGGTGAATTTCTTATCTAAACTTATTAATTCCTTATTTGAACTTGTCAATGGGTTTGGATTAAAGATTAAATGTTAATATACAAATTTTTCCTTGCATTATTTATATTGAATGGTGGACCAATGGTTACAAACATTTTGTGCAAACAAGTGGTGGGTTCTTGCCATTTGGGATTAGGGAATGGAATATTCCGGTGTGATATTCCAACCAGAGCTTCGGCTACCGATGGGGATATTTTTTAAAATAAAAAATATGTAATGGTAAATTGATATTTTTATTTTAATTTAAAAAAAGATAGATTGAGCCTAACATCTCTTCGAGATTATGAATATTAAAAATAACTTTTTAAAAAAATTTTAACATTTTTTAAGTTCTTTAAACTTCTCCCTTATAATATCATGTATATGGTAGCTAAATAATGCTTGTAGGCCCAAAAAAAGGAAAGTGGTAAGATCTTTTTTCTTGATATTACGATATCTTCTTCAAAAGGCCGTCAAATGGCAGGTTGTCCAAAGACGATTGGGGAACGGTCTTACTCCTTTTGCAATAAAGGTCAAAGGATTTATTCTACATAGGGGATTTTTATAGTAGCGGGAATTTGAGTTGAACCAACTAATCAATGGGATTTCATAAATCAATAAAACGCCCTTCATTCTCTTTTGATGTGACCAGTGTTAAATCCGCCAAATGGATAAGGTCATTGAATTAGCCTACAATTTAAGTTTAAGTTTTCAATTCAACCTTCTCAACCTGAAAAGAGCTAAGCCCGTCTTTCCCGTATTCCAATAAGGGCAGCTCAAAATCAGCCCAACCTCTTCTTCCATGAAGCCTCTTTTCCGACGCTTTTCATCTTGTTGCATGTGCCTTATGGTATCCAGATCCAGTCCTCTCTGCTTCCTATGATTGAAGTGAAGATCCGCACTGTCTGCTTTCCTTACTCATCTTATCTATTCTATGCCTTTTATATTTTTATTGATAGTTAGGACGGGCATGAGGTCGTCTCCTTTCACCCACTACCCGGTTATATAAGAGTGTTATTTATTGATTGCTATGATTGATATAGAAGATGGTCTTCTGTGGAAAGTTTTTCTCATTGGGAAAGGCCGCCTTGGAGAAGTGGCTTTTTTTTTGTGAAAACCTCGAATGCGGACATGTGCTTGGTAAGGCGCCTACTCCCCTACTAATCAAAGGCTTCTACCTCGAGCATTTGACAAAATCAACGATTGAAAAAGTAAGAACGCTTACTTGTGGCAATCATGTCAACTTGGGATCGGGAGCGTGGACCGGTTGGCCAGTGCTGCCAATCGGCCTGGACAACAGGGCAAGGCGTGAACGGTCTTGGCCCCTTCTCTAGATGCATACCTGGATCTCAAGCAAAGAGTGATGAGCGAGAATAGTGTCTTGAAATCTTGTTCCATCAGTCGGGCGAGAGTCGAATCCCTCTTCTCCCTTGCTTGCCGGCTTCGCTCGCTATTGCTTGGAGAAGTATATATCTATATTAAACTATGACACTCGCTTTCCATAGAGAAAGACAGTAGCCTAGAATCGAATCTGTCACGGGTAAGACAGATAGAGACTGGCTTGCCTTACATAGAACTACAGCGGATCCCCTAGGGAAATAAGTAGGCTGTATCACCTACGGTCTTACTCCCTTTAGTCCTTATTATAAGGCACCAACTAACAATTCTCATAAACCAATAAAAACAGTTAAAGTCAATAAAGTTAGCCTACAATTTAAGTAACTTCCAATATTACCCCTACTAATTGCACTAAATTTTAATATTATATTAATTATTACCCTCATCCACTACCCTTATTTATTAGGGGCATACATGAAAAAGAATAATTAATGCTCATTCTTATATAAAAGGACCAAATAAACTTAATAGTTGGTGCGCCTTATAATAAGAATAGGAAAGAGTATTTAGAGTGGCTGACCTTACTGCATCCAGCCCATTCATTGGAAGTTGGAACTTTTCCCTTATCCAATCCTTGTACCATTCCCATGTTGTTGAGAATATCCTTAAATTCCATGTGCTGATGTTCTTATACCAGCCCCCATGCAAATTCTTCTGTATCTTCTCCATTTGGTTGTGATGATGATGATGAAACTCTTCCCGTTCCTATTTTTGGATCTTTTATTTATTTATTTGTTATATTAATTTTGAAAATAAAAATTCTTGAGGAGCCGTGATTAAAATGGACATAAATTTTGTGGTAAAAAATAAATAAAGTTTCTTTCAGAGGTAAATACTATTAAATTGGTTAGTTTATTTCAAATTAGTATATGATTGGATAAACATTAAAAAAAAAAACTTTTGTGCTTTAAAACATTAGTTTGGTAAGAAAGAAGCCAAACACTTGAAAAACACTTTTTTATATAAAACCATGGTTATTGTTGTTATTTTTTAAAACTTTTTAGGGTAGTTGGAATTAGGGGTGAGCAAATCAAAACCGAACCGAATAATTCGGTGTTCGGTTTTTTTTTTTCGTTCGTTTTTTTAAACTAGTTTATTTCGGTTCGCAAAAACCGAAAAACCGATTTTTTTTTTGTAGAAATAACCGAAATTAATTAAAACGATGATGCATATGTATGAGTCAGACCTAACCTTATGAGTCATGACCCTTGGCCCACCTCAACTGAAGACCAGTACCAGACGTCCAGACCCAACCCAATTCCTCTTTCCATCATTATTCCATGTTTTGATTTTAAAATCTGCAACCTATTGTCATTTAAGTAAAAATCGATATATACCAAGTGCTTCAAATAAAGTATATTATAGCCAGGTTGCACATTTCAATAGTTAATATTGTAGATTGATTCAGCAAAATAAATAAATAAAAATAGATTGGCCATTTTACAGAATTAACCCAAACAAGAAGGCCCAACTTAAGCCCAAAAACCAAATTAACTACAAAACCGAACCGAAATATTTCGGTTCTTCGGTTTCGGTTTTTAAAATGTATGTATTTCGGTTTTATCGAACCGAAAACCGAATGCTCACCCCTAGTTGATATCATTATAACGAGAACGGTTAATTTGCAACCAACCTGTCCTCACCTCTTACTTCCTCTGGTATTTATTATAATATTTATTACCGTATAAGACATCAACTAATAATTGTATTTGATTTTTTTAAATAAAGTACTTGCTTGTTTCCAAAACGTATTAATTATTTTTTTTAGGCTTTTTTCCCTATTTGCCACTGTTTTCAAATTATTTCTCGATGTGCCACCCTTTAGTCAACTAAACCAAGGTTTAGTCGACTAAAACGCGGATTTTTGATTTTTTTTGAAAGCCCCCGCGATTTAGTCGACTAACCCAAGTGGTTTAGTCGACTAAATGTCGACAGGTTTTTTTTTTTTTGTAAAACCCCGACATTTAGTCGACTAACCCACTTGGTTTAGTCGACTAAATGTCGGTAGAGGGGTTTTTTAAACCCCCATTTGCGTCATTATAGAACTCTTATCATATAGAAACCCTTCCCCCCCCTCAATACTCTCTCTTTTCTCAGTTTTAGTGCGACCCATCAAAGTTTAATTTCATTCCACCTTATTCAATATATTATTGTTGTGTAATCGTTATAGTTTCATTTTGTTCGGCTTTTCTTTTTTGTTTGTAAGCTGAAACCCTCCCTTTTGCAGCTCACAAATTGTTGTTTGAAGGATGAGTTCAAGTTCAAACACGCACGTTACTGTAATCTACCATAGTGGGAGGCATTTTGAAGGTCCCGATGGTGTTTAATTTGAAGGAAAAACGAAAATGATGAAAATCAAACAGGGTACTACGTACAACAAGCTCAAAGAAAAAATTCACCAAAAATTGGGGCTACTTGGCAGCCAATGCATTCATCGGTTAATTGCCAAAGTGGAGACTATAGTGGGTTAGGATAGTGTATACTACATTAGTAACGATGTATGTGATGATGAAGACGTAGAGTGTGTCATAGATGCATTTGCTAATTGGAGAGCACAAAATGTTATTGAGATATATGTTGAGTTTGAATCTGGTGAGTCATCGGCTATACCCATGCATACAAGATCTGCACAGTATTTTGGTCAAGAAGACAAACCTGTCGGTGTATCTGCACCTTCACAAGTTTTAAGTCAGGTAACATTGACAAATTGGGAGGAAGATGAGAATATGCACAGCGATGAGGAGGACGAATTTGAGAGGTTCATTCCACTAAGTGACACCTCAGATACTGGTGTGGAGGGTGATTTTGATGCTCGCACGAACCCAGTAAACTCGAGGACCGCAACAATGCCACCGCTTCGTGTTGACCCAGTTAGAAGTGGTAAGTTAGTAAACTTGTATTTGTAGTTGTATTTGTAATATGTATTTAGTGGTTTTGAGAAAAAAAATCATATTGACAGATGCAAGGCCTGAGAGTGAGCCATTTTGGAACGAAAGCCCGCACTATTCCTCAATTAATTGGGCGCACTGTGACGATGACATGGACACGTTGTATGGTGATGATGACAAGCAAGGTGGTTGGCAGGTAGGTGATCCATTATATTTGTATCAGCAATTTCCTTCTAAGTCTGAATTGCAACATGCTGTGAAATTGCATTGCATGAAGTCTCATCGTTCAGCCAAAGTTTATAAAAGCGATGAGCGTAGGTTGTTGATGAGGTGTCAACATCATGCTGACGGTTGTCCCTGGAATATGAGGGCAATGGTCCCCACTAATGGAAATAGTTGGGTGGTCCGTAAGTGGGGTAAAGATCACACCGCCGAACCGAGTCTTGCCCGGATCATAGGCAACTCGGATTCGGATGTTATATGTGCAGCCATTATCAGTAGGTTTTCTAAATTTTTTTTGCAGTTACATTCAGTTTGTTTATTGACAGAACATTTAGAACTTGCATTGTTTTCACCAAGTATGTTAAGAGAATATCCGGCTTTAAAACCGGTCTTTGATACAAGAGAGGATACAACGTCTCTATGGATATAATATAACATACAAGAAGGCTTGGAAGGCGAAAATGAAGGCCATTGTGAAGTTATTTGGTGATTGGGAGGAATCATATGCATTCTTGCCCAATTGGCTGACATACATGACACAGTGTAATGTGGGTTCTGTTTTCAGGCTTGATATTGATGAATTTTTCGACGAACGTCATTTTTTAGGCGACAAATGCGTCTTTCGTAGGGTTTTTTGGACATTTCACCAGACCATAGAAGCTTTCAAATACTGTAAGCCCATACTTCAAATTGACGGCACCCACCTGTACGGAAAATACAAAGGTACTCTGTTGATTGCGACTTCACAGGATGTGGATGGGAAGATCTTGCCCATTGCCTTTGCTGTTGTTCCTCTCGGCGAGAAGTATGATGATTGGTGGTGGTTTTTGTGTCTCCTACTTGATCATGTGACGCAAAGGCCGGGCATTTGTTTGATATCTTACCGTCATGCCAGTATCATAAAGGCGGTTAAAGATCACCGAAATTGGCAGCCTCCATATGCTTATCATGTGTATTGCCTACGTCATGTCGGGAGCAACTTTAATTCTAGATTTAAGTATATGCAATTGAAGAAAACAATTATGAAACTAGGTATGAAAGTTCACATTTTAATTACTTCTTGGACATATTTGTAATGATTGATTTGTTCCCATTGTTATGAGTTTTCATTCGCTGATATGCAGTGGTACATGAGTTCAAAGATCCAGTTTGACATGAGGTTTCAAGAGTTTATTGATACAAACCACGTGTGTCACCGGTTTGATCGGCTTCCAAAGGAGAAATGGTGCGGGTCCTACGATCTAGATGGATGGAGGTTTGGTCACATGACCACTAACCTAGCCGAGTGTGTCAACAAGGTCCTAAGGGGTGCACGTAATCTGCCGATAACGGCGTTGGTGAAGATGACTTGTAGTAGACTTGTCGAATATTCTGTTACCAGGCGTGTTAAGATTAACAAACATACCGATGCAGGTAGGGTAGTTTCAAAAAAGGTTGAAGAAGACTTACAAAGGATGGACCAGTTGACTGTTACTTACCGTGTGCGACTTTATGACAGAGATTTACAGTTATATGAGGTTGAGGACGCTTACAATCAATCGACACATGTCGCCGGTGACATAATGAGGGTTGACTTGATCAATCGCAAATGTCAATGTGGGAGGTTCACATCAAGAAGGTATCCTTGCAGTCACGTATTAGCAGTATGCAAGATGGAAAATTTGAACCATTACGATTATGTTGACCCGGTATTCACTATCCCCTACATTAGTCAGGTATATGCAGCACACTGGTATCCGATAGGCAATGAATTGTTGATTCAACAAGGAGAGGGACCAACCGTTATCCCAAACGCAACTTTGTCACGCACACGAGGAAGACCAAAGTCTACAAGGATACATAATGAGATGGATTAGGTGGAGTCTCAACCCTCAAGCAGTCAGCCCAAATGTAGGACTTGCAACACACCCGGTCATAATAGCCGCACATGTCCAACGAGGATTAGACCAGCTTGAATTCTAGTTTCACATGTTTTGTATTGAGTTTATGATGACTTTTTTTGGTCATGACTTTGAAATTTGAACCATTCACTAATTGTTATGTTGTATCGAATCATTGACTAGTTTCGGGACATTAGCGGACCAAACCTATGAATCACCCTTAATTGTTGCCAAAAATACCTTCCCAGTCACATTTGACGGGTAAAAATGAGTTGGTAATCGTCTAGTGCAAAGCGATTGCAAACCTAAATCGGCAAGTGATGGTGCCTTTGGACCTGGTTTAGTCGACACTAAATCAATTGATTTAGTGTTGACTAAACCAGGTCCAGAGGCACCATCACTTGCTGATTTAGGTTTGCTGCTTGCACTAGACGATTACCAACTCATTTTTACCTGTCAATGTGACTTGTGGAAGGTATTTTTGGCAACAATTATGGGCGATTCATAGGTTTGGTCTGGCTAATGTCCCGAAAAGAGTTTCATAGGACAATAAACCGTCTAAACCGAAATGGACAAAGTTAAATCATCTAAACTGAAAGCATCGACATTCATTACAAATGAAGCACCAATTCCGGATCAAATTCATGAAGTTTAAGCTGACAAACAATAAAACATCAAATGAAAGACCAAGCATAAAACATAAAGTCAAACAAAGCAAACATCAAACAGAAAATCCCTACATCTAATCTTCATCTTCATGTGTCTCGGAATCCTCATCTTCCTCCTCTTCCTGTAGCGGGCGTCCAATCCGCAACTTACCAAGCGTATCCTCTAACCCCTTAATCCGACCCTGCATCCACGTCCACCTTTCATCCTCTGTCTTCCACCTCTTATCCTGCTTGGCTTCCATCCGGGACATTTGTTCCCTGCTAGCATTGATGGCTTGCATGACATCACGAAGGGAGAATCCACCGTCCGGCTCAACAAAGTCCTCCATATAAACATCGACATCATCATCATCATGGACCTCAGGAGGAATAATAGGTGGAACTGGGCCAGCGTCAGGTACATCCTCTTCGACACTAGCGTATTGCCACACACCATCTACCACCCGTGCGATCTTGCACTGTTCTAATAGCCGCTGTCCAAACCTAGAATTCCACGTTTTCTGGTTCACCATCTGCTCATTGTGCATAGGAACACGAAAATGCTCCAGTATCTTTTGAACCAGATACGCGTATGGGAGTGCAGCTGTATTCTTTTGCTTGGCCTTATACATCATGTGGCAAATGTAGTGCCTCCAATTCACTGCAATGCCATGACGAACAGCCCACATAACAGGGATGTCACCCTCCAACACCCTCGAATGATTGTAGGCCCGAGGGAACAATATGTGTGTGATGACGTAGAACAAGATACGTGAACTAACAGTCAGCTGCCCCACAGTAACTATAGGTCTATGATCTCCTGGCCTCATGCAAAGCCTCATCTCGATCAAATCCCTCAATGGATACATTGCTATCCCCATCATACTGGTATCTATCCTCTGCATCAAAATCAAATCCCAGTAGAGCCGTCCAGATGGGAGCCGTCATCAGTATGTCAACCCCGCAGACGCGAGACTGCAGATCGCCATTTATGTAGCTCAGGTTATGGTAGAAAGCTCTCACCATAACCTCTGAATAGGGACAAGTCATCTCCGCCAGCCCTGTGAAATGAGAAGTCCCCAAGATCGCCACTATATCAAATCCTTCATTTGCAAAGAATGTCATGTCTAATGACGGCGATAATCGGTCGGAAGCAAGATTCACCATAAATTGTGTATGCTTCGCATTATTGTCAAACAAATAACCAAAGAGCAGGTCAACAATGGGCTCAGCCTCCGGTGGCTGCTGTGTCCTAGAGGAGGATGCCCCGCGGGTCGCTTGGTGCTTAATCCGTCTCCCACTTTGATTGCCGGTGTTTGAAGGACCTTCTCTATGATGCATGATGACAATAAACACATACAAGTAAAACACAACATAATCTTTAGAAGACAATGGGTTTACGACAGTTTAAACAACAAATTTTAACAAAAAAACCACAACGTTTAATCCCATTGTGCCCTGTTTAGTCGACTAAACCAGTGGTTTAGTCGACTAAAACCATGGGGAGTTGAATTTTTTGGCTGCCCCGTGATTTAGTCGATTAAACCAGTCTAAATGGCGACAGAGGAGTTTTTTTAAACACCCATTTGCGTCATACTCTGTCTCTTATCATATAGCAATCCTCAAATCGATTACAGATACACAACAAACCACCAAATGAAAGCACAAAACGCAAAAACTACGGTGGAAATCCGAAATGGAGATGAAAACATACCGATATGGACGCAAATGCCACTAGATTGAAGTTTCCTCCGCAACCCACCAACATGATTCAAGAACGAATTGGTCAAAAAAAAAGAGGGGGAGAGGTTTGGGGAGGAATTTAGTCGATTAGGGTTGTTGTATCCGCGGTTGGGGGTTTTTAAAAAACCCCTCTGCCGACATTTAGTCGACTAAACCAAGTGGGTTAGTTGACTAAATGTCGGGGTTTTACAAAAAAAAAAAAACCCCTGTCGACATTTAGTCGACTAAACCACTGGGTTAGTCGACTAAATCGCGTGGGCTTTCAAAAAATCAAAATCCCTCGTTTTAGTCGACTAAACTTTGGTTTAGTCGACTAAATATTAAGACATCGAGAAATAATTTGAAAACAGTGGCAAATTGGTAATTAATTATTTAAAAAGTGGCAAATAGGGAAAAAAACCTTTTTTTTTTTAAATATATATGCCCATAGTTAATAAAGGTAGTGTGAGAAAGTAATTATTAATATAATATTAGAGTTTAGTATAATTAGTAGAGGTAATATTGAAAATTACTTAACTTTTAAGACAATTTTATTGACTTTAACTGTTTTTATTAGGTTGTGAGAATTATTAGTTGGTGTATTGTAATAAGTATAAATGAGAATATTACCTTTTTGTCTCTTTCCTCACCGTTCAAAGTTCTCTTTCTTTTTTCATCTCAATTTGCAACGCAATATCTGTAGCTGGAGAGAAAAAACTAAAAGGAAATAAACAATAATAATAATAAAACTAATTTTCTCTCTTTTTTTTTTTCTATTGAGAAACTTCAATTATTATTGTTATTTTTAAAAACTTAAAAATTTTATTTTAAATTGAAATCTCACAGAGGATCCCAAATGAATATCTCAAAGTGGTTAGTTTGAGTTATTTTATCATTGACTAATTTTATAATTTTTAATTTTGTAAACTAATTTATTTAAATTTTTTATTATGAAATTTGATGTTAAATATCTTTAAAATGGAATTTTATACTTTATATATTAACTAATGTCATTTTTAATAATTTGAATATGAAAAAGTTATTCTTATAATAATAATTAAACACTGTTATTTTATCAAAATCATTTTTTTTAACAATCTATTTTACTCAGATGAAAAATTACTTTTACCGCTTTTGGAAAAATTATTCTCCAAAAAATAATTCAAAAGCAGTTTCTATAAGCTAATCCGGGCAAGAAAATCACTTTTTATAATAGAGAGTGAAGACCAAAGAGAAGCTGTTTCGCAACGAAGTCCAGAGGCGGGGTTTTTTCTTTGATTTGATTAGGGTTTTGCGCAGTGTTGAGAAGGAAGCCATGAGCAGGAGCTTGGGAATACCAGTGAAGCTACTTCACGAGGCCACAGGTCATGTGGTCACTGTGGAACTGAAGAGTGGAGAACTATACAGAGGAAGTCTGATCGAGTGTGAAGACAACTGGAATTCTCAGCTCGAGAACATTACCTACACCGCCAAGGTACTTCTCATTCGTAGTATTGTAATTCTACCACATTTAATTACTCGTCTTCGCAATTTCTTTCGTGTATGTTTAGGTTTTGTATATTGTTCAAATTGCGTAGAGCTTGGATTTCCGATTAGCAAATTTTGATCCTAGTTTTAAATTTCATTTCAATTTTTCTGAACCCTATGAAATTCCGTCTATGAAGAAACTCGTCAGGTTGAGACACATGTACATGACCTTAGAAAGAGGGATTAGGAAGGAAAGATAGGGAGTAATTGAGAGATTTCTAGTCTTTTGGTTCCTTCTAGAGGCTTGTGAGCAATCTTCCTCTGTTTCTGCAAGCGTGGAGGCTTACTCAGTACCTTTTGATGAGAGATATTCTCTGTACAAGATAATTCAAATTATTTGCTCTTGATCCACTCTGCTGTTGGTTTTTAGATCAGACGAGTAAATGTTATTATTTTAAAGGCTAGAATTAATCCAGCTTAGAAGATAAACACGGTTAAACTGAGAAGAACCAATATCTAAACTGTATAAGGTTGATCATGGACATGGTCATTTGTTGGGTATTTCCACTTTCCTTGTCTGGGACATGGCTAGACGCCAAGTTCCTGTTGTCTGAAAGTCTGGACGTGAATATTATTATTAAGTTTCACCAAGTTAAATGTCAGCATGTGCAGAAATCAGAAAGCAAGTGAAAATAACATATTAGTTTCATTTAGTCAGGTTTAAATAGAATGGAGCCAATGAATCAAACAAATAAGCTATGAGTACTACTGTTACCTATTGCAGGAGTAGATATGTCAGTAAACACGTCTCTGCATAATTTATTCAGATGTAGGAACTAGGAAATATATCACTACACACATACTATATGGTGATTATCTACACTAGAGTCCATGGTATCCAATTACCAATTACTGCCATTTTTACTTCAGAATTCAGACACGCTTGACAGTTTAGCTTGCACGATTTCTAGCTTGATGAACTTTTCCTGGTCCAAATTTCAATTCTGTAACTAGAATTTAAAATGAAGGTTGGAGGACAGTGTTAGGCCATGTATCAGTTCGTCCCCTGCCACTCTAAAGAGATAATAAAGCCAAATGGACACTAGGAGGCTGACATTGGCTAAAGATAAGCACACCAAAGATCTCCAGTACTGACATTGTCTCAGACTTTGCTCAGACATGTACTAATTTTGAACATGACTAGTGTCAATCTCAACTTTGTATCCTCACAG
This sequence comes from Acacia melanoxylon, assembly GCA_019022615.1. Lineage (NCBI taxonomy): Eukaryota > Viridiplantae > Streptophyta > Magnoliopsida > Fabales > Fabaceae > Acacia > Acacia melanoxylon. The sequence goes on from JAFJYJ010000002.1 coordinate 28,032,971, forward strand.
CCTTTCCAGTTTTGTTTATTTACCATTGAGAATGTACTCATACCAGAAATAGGAGGGGCCTAAGAAAGTGCAATTATTCAATTTTAAAAGTTTTAGAGAGATTATTTTCACTAATTTCAAATTTTGAAGTATAAAATTATTACTTTGATAAAATATATACTGCACTTCATACTATTTGCTGACAATGGCCATACATTCCCCAGGATGGAAAAACATCCCAACTTGAACATGTTTTCATTCGAGGTAGCAAAGTCAGGTATGAACTATACCTTCTGTGCTTAAGGATTGAGTGAAATTTTTTACTCCAAAGAAGATTTTGTGATTTCTGTGTGGCAATTATAAGTGCTCTGATCTGGAGTGCTGTGACTTATGCATTTTGACAGGTTTATGGTGATACCAGACATGCTGAAGAATGCTCCCATGTTCAAGCGTTTGGATGCTAGAATTAAGGTAACTTGATACCTTTTAGTGATCAAAGGACACTTATATTGTATTTATGTTCTGAGTGTAATTTTTGCTTCTTGAAATCTTGTGAAGGGCAAGGGTGCATCACTTGGAGTTGGTAGGGGCAGAGCAGTTGCGATGCGAGCAAAGGTATCAACACTTACATTCTTCAATTATATAAACCTAGTCTTCCTTCTAGTGATATGTATTTCAATACACATCTCCCTACGCGTTACACATAATCTAAAGCATCAGTTGTGTTTTTCACAACTTTTGAATACTCAATAATGTGGCTTACTATGGATTTTATATTTTTTATTGATGTTGATATATCTGTGTATATATATATATTGATGTGGCTTGCACAGGCTCAAGCTGCCGGCCGTGGAGCAGCACCTGGCAGGGGCGGTGTACCGCCTGTGCGGAGGTGATTTGTCTTACAGTGACCTTTTCCTCTCCTGCATGCTGAACGTTGGTAGCCAAACCAGAAACATCCATTTTGCCTCTGCATGTTGAACATTGGTAACCAAATCAAAGGAGATGGTAATTGAAAAAAAGAAGCCAATATCCTGTGTCCTAGTCCACCATCACATAAGTTTGTGCCTTCTAATTGTAATCCTCGACTGCTTCTTTGTATTGATGTGTGATTTTTCGATGCTAGTAGAATATGTTAGTTCAACTTTCATTTCAGCCAGAAGGCCACAAATTATGTTAGAGGGTAGGTACGTGGTGGTGCGGGCGTTTGAATTGATTCAGAGTCAAAATCCAAAATGCGATTGGAAAGATGCGATATGCTCATTTCTTAGCTATTAATGATTTATTTTTGCGAAATTCCAGTCATGCTTTATTATTATTATTAAAAAAAAACTTAAATTCCAACTATGTCTTGGAGATAGCCTGTGTAGGGTGTACAAGGTATACATCTATTCCTTTATTGACTTTACCCGTCGAGCCTTATGCATTGAGTTGTCCTTTATTTTTTTTTAAAAAATTCCCTCTATGTTCTAATCTTAATACTTATGAAGAAGCTGATTCTAAAAATGTGGATACTCAAGACAAGATTTCTGATTGCATCCATCTATGCAGTATAAAATTACTACCTAATAAGTACAAGACATAGTTGATTTTTTTTTAAGAGATTAAATAAATTACTAAATCATATTATATCTGATGTATTATTAAATTATATATCAGTTTATAAATTAGATAAACTAATTAGGAGAAATAATGATAAATGTAAGTATTTTAAAGTAATTCAATTAGCTTTCTTAAATTTTTTTTTAAACAATTAACTAAATATTATGTTTATGACCGGTAGTATACGAAAACAAAAGATTCGTGAGTCAAAGCGGAACCTAAGGCATGTTCTAGCTATGCAGAAAGCAAAATAATGCGTTTGGGAAAATAATCTGCCGGTTTTTATAGTTTCACTTTATTTTAATCAAGTCTTTATTGTGTTTCTTTTAATCAGGTCCTGTCATCTAATTTTTAATGATTTTTGGGAATATCAATTTGAGGTTCTGGGAAGGAATATTATCACCAAAAAGTCACACATGTAAGTGGCATAGCTAGGATGACAAGTTTAAGTATACAAAAATGACTAATCTGCTTGATTACATTTATTCCTTAGGACACCCCCCAAAAAAAAAAATGGAGGTCACCACTTTCCTCTCTTTTTGGTTCCTTCAAGAAGATGAGAATGGAACCCAAAGTCCAAAAGCCGAAAGAAAAGTGATGAAATCTAAATAACTTGGGTGTTGTTCTCAATCGACAACGAAAAAAAGCTATGAAATCTGGGTCAGAGAGTTAGTATAACATTGATTAGAATTACTTAAATACGGTGGAAATTATTTTTCTTAATCATATATACATTCAAAGTTTAGGTCAATCGATCCTACGTCAAATATTATGCTTCATGTTTTCTTAAAGCAAGGACCGATTCACAAAATCTCTAAGCCCAGCACTACTGACGTCTTCAATAGCCTTTTTTTTTTTTTTGGATATCAAAATTTTGGGAAATGGGTTGAGTTCAACGCGGCCAAGAAAGTAGAGTGAAATCTCCTACCCTCAGGCATTTACCAAAGCACCTATGAGCAAGGATACCTCCCCAAACGTCTCGACCAACTTCAACATTGAACCCCCTCCCTTTGGTGAGAGTGTTCGACCCCTTTACCCGTTGAATTCAAGAACGAGGGGTTCTTCAATAGCTTTTTACAATAACTTGTTCACATCAATCAACATACATGCCCAAATATTCTCATCCTAAGATTATCAAACTCACAGAGTTTAAGTAAATTCTTAACAGTGACATAAACTCGTATCGTGAACATGAATAGTAAACTTGTAAGAGTTTAGATTTATCATTAAATAGCTATTAATGGTATATAATTAATAATTAAAATAAAAAAATGATAACAGTTTGATTAAATATATTTTAAATCTAAATAATTGAAACTAAATCTACCGAAATTTATAATTTATCATATTTGATACAGAAATTTCTATAAAATTCATATATAAAGTCACTAATTATAATCAAATTGACATATTTAGTATGAGTAACACGATTTTGAAAACTCGAAACATAAAAACATTAAACTAAGTGGGTAAACTTGCAAGTTTAATTGTGTTTATAACTAGTATGAGTTTATTAGTATTCAACACGCTTTTTTAAGCTAGGAATGTAAAAACTGTAAATTTGGAGAGTCAACTCGTAAGTTTGAATACAATGCTCATTCCTACGGAAACTGCACTATTATTAAATTTACTATATTTGACGCTTAATACTTAAGGATTAAATAAACAATGGTCAAATATGATGGGGCAAAAATTAAATAAGGAAAACAAATACTTAACAATTATTAATGAAAACTGTTAAATATTAGACAAATAAACTTGACGGTGAAATTCAAGAAGCGTCAAATATCACCCGTGATAAGATCACAATCCTTTATTTATTTATTTTTTTTATGAAAAGGTAAAATGATATTATGGAAAATTTTCTTATGATATTAATTAACTAAAGCAATTACAGAGTAGTGTAACATAGGAAGTTGGACAAAGAGTATATACAAAAGAATTAAAAAATAGGGAGGTGATTAGAAAAGAAACTACATTTGAAAAAGATCTAATGGGATAAAAGGTACAATATCGTCGTAACCGACCATACTTTGTGGGATAAGGCTTCTGTTCCGGTGTGGAACGGATGTCCGGCCCAGTGCGGCTACGGGGTGGTTTGATTTTGGATTGGGTTGCCTCTCACGGAGTATCTATGAGTGGAGATATCCCGGTGAGCAAGGAATCACCAAACACAAGGCCGTTCGCCAAAAGGGAGGAGGGGTATGTGTTTAGTGGGGGTTGTGTTGTGCAGTACAGAATGTAAAGAGCTGAGTTAGAACGTGTGCACCTTGGTGTTACCCCTGGTATTTATAGGGTGTGGCGTGGTATCTTAGCGCCTATCTATCATATCCGGGATTGTGGATATGATAGATTACCCCCGATTGCGGGGAAACCGGGATACTCGGGATCCTACACGGGCCGCCACCGGCCGGGCCGAGGTCCGGGGTATGCCCTCCGGGTCGTGTCCTTATTGGGCCGTGAGTCGATCGAACGGTTGCCCCCGGCTCGGTAGTTCGAGGGTTTGAGTGCCGGGGTGTTCCGGTTCTCCGGGGACGCGCCCTTGCCCCCGGTCCCGGGTACCTTAGCGGACTCGTCCGACGCGCGGGTCCGAGGTGGGTGCCCAGCCGGGGTATTCCGGACCCGAGATTGTTTCTCGAGGGTCGGCGTCGCTGTTGGTGACCCTAGGGGTCCGAGGTGATCTGCCAGGCTTCGGGGTTTGAAAAGCACTTCTGACTTCGCCATCATGGCGGCCTGCCACTTGGCGGCCTTGGAGTGGGGAGGTTTTGCAACCGTCATTCTCTGCCGCCTTTGGTTTTCGTGCGCCATTAATGCGCGTTCTTCCCGGGGTACGTCTCCTCGTTTTTGCCAGTGAACTTACGGGTTTGCCCTTAGTTCTCGCGGCGCCTTTTCGTATCCCCGGCGTTTCACGGGTTTTTAAACTGTTTCTCTTCTCTTTCTTCCACTTTCGAACATTTTCTCGAAGTTTCTCTTCCGAAGTTTTTCGATTTCGACAAGTTTTACCACTTGGGTCTTTTGATTCGGCGGCTCTCCAGGCGAGCTTCCTTCCGGCGGTTTCGGGCTTTTTCCTCCGTGACTGTCCTCTTCCTCCTTATCCCGGTAAGCCACTTCTCCCGTTCTTTGGGTTTTTTTGTTTCTTTTCTTCGTTTGCTCGATCCGTCGTGAAACCGACGCCCGTGGTTTTGTAGAGATTTACGGGTAGGTTTTAGGTTGCTGATTTCGGGTAGGTTTTAGGTTGCTAATTTGTTTTGCTTCCTCCGCCTACAAACCTTCTCGCCTCCATTGCCAGAGGAGTTATCGTCGTTTTCCTTATTGTCATTTCCTGTCTCTTTAGGTTTGCGTCCTTGGGTGACAATGAGTGGGAGTAATCGACCTTCGACTTCGGGTCACTTGACTCCTGAAGAGGTGGAAGCCCTTAGTGCCCGCTTCCCTCGAACTAGCCACTGGTTATTGGGTACTCTTTTGTCCGAGGAGGAAAGGCTGGCTTCCTTCCTGGGCGGAGGCTCGGGTGGCACGCGTAGGGGGGTTGTGAGGGTCTCACCCCCGTTAGATCTTTTCCGGAGGGTGCGAGAGGTCGCGGTCCCGTCGGCCTCACCCGTTAATCCTTATAACCTCCCGTTCGCCCTAGGTCCACTCATATGCCGGAGGGGTATGCCGGCCCTTGTTGGGATTGCGTAGAGTCAAGTTCTTACTTTGTCGCTAGAGGCGAAGATTTTAGGGCCGACGCAATTTTAGGCTCTTGTCGTCATGCTGTCGGCTCGCCCCTATCTTCTTCTTCTCGACCGACTGTTTCTTCTGTGACAGGTATCCTCGCATCTACTGATTCTAGCACTTTTGTTTTTTGCTTTTATAGGTAAATGGAAAGGTCGCTTTCGCCAAGTGATGCCCCCTCGGCGCCGGGAGGTCGGATTCCCCGCCTCTCCTCAAACTCTTGCCGGACCACTTCATTGGGTGACCCGGGACGTGTGGACGACCCATTCGCCGATTACCGTTCGTGGCCTCCGCCGGATGAAGCTCTCGGCTATCCGGCCGTTACTTTGCCCCGGGGGAGGAGGAGCACTGTCTCGTGCTTCCGAGGGTTGGCGATTTCACCAACTTCTTTTTCTTTTATAAGGCCTATATGACCGGCTCGGTGTTCGCTTTCCGTTCACCGAGTTTCAAATGTCCTACCTCGGCCATCTCTATCTGGCCCTATCTCAACTCCACCCCAACGGGTGGGCTTACATAGTTGCTTTCGAACGGCTATGTCAGTCCTTCTCGGAACCTATTCCTTGTACCGCCACCTTATTCTTTTTCTTCTTCGGCCCTTTCACTCCTCGCTCTGGGAAGGAGGATGAGAAACTAAAGGGGCTCACCTCTCTCGGGGTGACCCGACCGAAGAAACCGCTTACCGCCTTTTCGGACTCCTTCAAATACTTTAAGAATGGTTTCTTTAAAGTGGTGGCGAAACCCGGCCGTGACCTTGGTTCTTGAAGGGGCCGAGGCCCGTGATGTGGAGTGGAGGTTTCCCCTCTATTGGACTTTTGATCACTATAGGCTCGCTTCCGCCTCGTACCAAGTGATGTCCGACGACCTTCCTGCTGGCGAGGTCGTATTCGTTGACCGCCTGGTTTCGTATGTGAAAACATATGGTGCCAGGAGCGCGGCCTTCTTCATCACCGGTCCCGGATCGGAGCCGGGATACGTAATTTGTATACGGCTTGTAGTTATTGTTCTTTGCGTTTGTTTTCGTTGATTTTGTCGCCTCACTAACTTCCTTACTTTCCTTTGTGTTTTGTAGCCGAGGCGATGGGGAGCTTCCGCGGTACTTGACGGTCGTGACTCCCGATCCGAGGCTCTTCCGAAGAGGAATCCTCGGAAGCGTCCTCCTTCCGAGCTCGGGAGGTGCAGCCCGCCGGTGCCGCGACAAGACCGGGTTGCTAAGAAAGCCAAAGTCGCGTCTCTGTCCGGCGCCTTCGTTACCCGAAGGTGATCTTTGTCCGGACGTCGGCCGCTTCTCCTTCCAAGGGTAGGAGGAGGTTTCCAGGGGCCCTCATCTCCGTCGCCTCTCCATCTCGCTCCCAAGATCGTCCGGGGTCTCGCTTGGGAGAAAGGCCCTTTGGCTGAGGAGCTCGAAGTTGCCTTCCTGCCGCCTCGCCAATTTACAAACGCCCTGCCACTGGCCGACCTTGATGAGGCCGTGGTTCACGATATCCAGGCTCGCCTCTGCCAGGGTGTTGGTTTGGCCCAGGCGTATCTGCACCTTAAGGGCAAGTATGTGAAAAAGTTCGCCGAGGCTCGCCAGCTGAAGAAGGAAAAAGATGCGGCGGAGGCGTCCAAGGCTAAAGCTGAAGAAGACGCCGAGGTCGCGAGGGCGAGCGCCCTGAAGGCGTCCGAGGAGCTTACTCTTTGCAAGGAAGCTGTAGAGAAGGCTACTTCGGACCTGGCCGCTCTTCGGAAAGCACATTTGGCAGGGCTGGATGCCCTCAAGACCGTTCAGAGCCAGCGGGCGGACCTATGTTCTGAACTTGAAGATGTCAACGCGGCACTTGCGGAAGAGAAGCGAGCCCGGATCGAATGCCAGGACATATGCAAGGGGACCGCTTCTGACTGCTTCGACATGGCCTTGGCCCAGATCCGTCTCCTTAATCCTGGGGTAGAGCTTAGGACGGACGGCTATCATTACCAGGCCTATGTGAAGGATGGCGTCTTCTACCCCGCCCTCGCGTTGCGGAGAATGACTTTGACTCCTTTACCGGGGAGGATCGGATGGGGAAGGGGAAGTTCGGGTGCCGACGGGGTGATGGTGGAGAGGGAGCTCCAAATGTGCTCCGGTCGTCGAGGCAGCTGTTCCGGAGGCCGTGGCTTTAGAGGATGACCCCTCCCCTGCATAATTTATTTTAGCATTGTATTTTGAACCGGACATTTGTACCGGGTTCCTTTTTGTAATTTGTAGGTTTGAACCGGTGCCTTGTACCGGGTTCCTTTGTGTAACCTTGTAATACTTATAAAACTTGATTTCAACCAATCAGTTTGTCTTGTCAACTGTTAGTTAACATTCTTTATTTTTTATGGCCGGGCCAGGGCCTTTATATGCGCAAAGATCGCTAAGTGTTTCTTCCGATAGGTTGACTTCGGGAAAAGGGGGTAGGGGAGTAACCCGAGCTACCGAGATCCGGATATGGCTGTCCGGGGTTGTTTTATCCAGAATAGGGGCAAAATGTCAGATGCACAATCGCGGTGTCCGAACGCGGTTTGTACATGTCGGCTGATCGGGGCTGCGTGACAATTCACCTCCCTATTTAGGAGCATTTTTCGATGCATCTTTTTTAAAAGAGATGGTGTTTTTACCGTCTCGCGAACCGGGCGTGGTAGTCCGGGTGTAGTACCGCGAATTGGGCTGTCAGTAATGCCACAGATCGGGCTATACGCAACCTGGGTGTGGTAACACTGGTGTAATCGCTTCTTTTGGTATTTTTGCTTGACCGGGGTTGCTTGTGCCTCGGCGATACCTTATTTAACCAATCCATAATGGATAATTGGTGTCTCCTTTGGGGAGTATAAATACACCCGTCGGTTCTATCTTGGTAGGCAGACCGAGGTCTAGCTGTAGTAGATTCTCAGTTTGTCGGCGTTCCAGGTCCTTTTGACCGGCTTTCCGCTCGGGGTCTCCCGGGATGTAGGCGCCATTTTCCAGCTTTTCCTTTACGCGGTAGGGCCCTCCCGGTTGCCGCTAGCTTGCCATCTTTGGCGTTCTTATTTCCAATGTCGGCGCGTCGGAGCACGAGGTTGCCCGGTTGAAGGAGCGAGGGTTCACCTTTCGGTTGTACTTCGCGATCGGTTGCTTTGCGGTGAGGTCTCGGCGGTGCGCCGGGATCCGTGCCTCGTCAATGAGGTCCACCCCGTCATCAAGGCGTCATTGTTTGGCTCTTCTCCTTCCCCTCGCTAGCTTTCATTTTCCTCCACGTCGGTTGGCCTATCTCGACCGGGATCATCGCCGCATCCATATGTCAAACGGAATGGGGTTTCTGCGTGGAGGTTTGGACGCTCGTCCCGTACCCCACAGACGCCGTAGAGTTGCTCGACCCGGGAAGAGTCGGCGTCCTCCATGCGTCTTCTTAACCCGTCGACGATGACCTTGTTGGCGGCCTCGGCCGCCCATTGGATTGGGGGTGTTCGGCCGATGCAAAGTGATGCATGATGTCGAGGTCCAACATCATGCTCGAAATCCTTTGTCAATGAACTGCGTTCCGTTGTCCGTAATTATCTCGGCCGGTATTCGAACCGAGAGAGGATGCTTTCTTTGAAAGAATCGTTGAATGCGGGCCGAGGTGATTGTGGTTAATGGCTCGGCTTCTATCCATTTGGTGAAGTAGTCAACCGCGACTATGAGGTACCTTAGCTGTCCTAGGGCTATTTTGAATGGCCCGAGAAGGTCCATCCCCCATTTGTAGAACGGCCAGGGAGCCGTAATGCTTTTTAATTCTGTCGGGGAGCGCCAAAGGATGTTGGCGTGTTTCGACAACCGTCGCACCTTCGTACCGTTTCCATGGAGTCGCCGCCATCGTTGGCCAGAAGTATCCGGCTCTGAGTGATTTCCGAGCTAGGGATTTTCCTCCCATATGCTGACCGTTAATGCCTTCATGTATTTCAGCGAGAACGTACCTGGCCTCGGTTGCATTCAAGCATCTCATCATGGGGGAGTGTAATCCTTTCCTGTACAACTGATCGTCCACCATCGTGTACATGGCGGCCTGCCGGATCAACTTTCGAGCTTCCGTTGCGTCGGTGGGTATGATTCCTCTTTCTAGGTAGTCCTCGATCGGTTTTCTCCAGTCCGAGGCTGATGATATGGTCATGACACAACTTGGTTCGTCCAGGTTTTGTTGGACGACGGTCCGGTAATTTCCCGGACCTTTGGTGCTAGCCAGTTTTGACAATATGTCGGCCCTGGTGTTTTCCTCCCGCGGGATATGAGTGACTGTCACCTCTTCGAACTCGGCCATCATGTCTCTGGCTTTGTTCAAGTATTTTGCCAACAACGGGCCTTTGGTTTGATAGGAGCCTTGTATCGAGCCGCTACGAGCTTCTGGGAGTCGGTTAGGATTTTGACTCTGTGCCCCCGCTCCTTTGCTTGTTCGAGACCGGCCGCACCGCCTCGTATTCCGCCCGGTTGTTGGATGTCGGAAATTTGAGGTGGAGGGAGTGTTCGACAGCGACTCCGTCTGGATTTTCAACTATTATTCCAGCCCCACTCCCTTTTGTATTTGAGGATCCGTCGACGTATACCGTCCATTCTTTAAGACCGACGTCCCTTCCCTCGAGGGTTGGGGTAAGCTCCCTTACGAAGTCGGCCAAGGCTTGCGACTTTATCGCGTGCCGGGCTTCGTAGGAAATGTCGAATTCTGATAATTCAATTGCCCACCTGGTCATTCGCCCGGCCAGTCCGGGTTTGTGTAGAACCCGCCGGATTGGCCGGGCCGGTTCGTACCACCACTTTGTGCCCCGGAAGTATGGGCGTAGGCGTCTTGCCGCCGTTAGCGGGCGAATGCTACCTTCTCCAACTTCGATATCCGAGTTCCGAGGTCCGAAGTGCCTTGCTCACAAAGTAAATCGGTATCCGCCGGATTGGGTTTCTCGAACCGGGCGGCGCTTATGGCTTCTTGGCCGACGGATAAATACAGGAAAACCGTCTCGCCCGAGTCGGGCTGGATAGGACCGGCGGGGTAGCAGCATTGTTTGATTTTTGCAAAGGCGGACTCACATTCGGAGTTCCATCCGCCTCGTCTCCTTCTTTAGCGGTTTGAAGAAGGGAAGGGCATTTTCGGCCGACACGGGTAAGAATCTTGTCATAGCCGCCAACCTCCCGGGCCGCTGTACCTCCTTTTGTTGGTTGGTGCTCTCATATCCAGCACCGCCTTACACTTATTGGGGTTTGCTTCAATTCCTCGGTGTGTGAGCATGAACCCGAGGAACTTTCCTGCCTGGACTCCAAATGCACATTTTGCCGGATTCAGCTTTATTCGGTGTTTTCGTAACTTTTCGAACGTCTGTCCGAGGTCTTTGATGTGGTCTCCCGGCTTCACTGACTTGACGATCATGTCATCAATGTATACTTCTACATTTCGGCCGAGCTGGTCTTCGAAGACTTTGTTCATCATTCGTTGATAGGTGGCCCGGCGTTTTTCAACCCGAACGGCATGACATTATAGCAGTAATTGGCCTTGTCGGTTATGAAGGCCGTCCGTTCTTGATCTTCCGGGTGCATCGCTATTTGATTGTATCCGGAGTAAGCATCCATAAATGATAATAGTTGAAATCCGGATGAGTTGTCGACCAATTGGTCGATGCTCGGCATCAGGTACGAGTCTTTTGGGCAGGCTCTGTTTAAGTTGGTGTAATCTATACACACCCTCCAACTCCCGTTAGGCTTTAGGACCATGACCGTATTGGATAACCATGTGGTGTATTGTATTTCCCGGATGAATCCGGCCTCTAGCAGTTCCTTCACATGCTTTTCTAAGGCGATCCGCGCGTCGGTCCCCTGTTTTCGTCTCTTTCGCGATACCGGGGTAGATCCCGGTTTGATTGCCAACCTGTGGCGGCAGAAGTTGGGGTCGATTCCGGGTACCTCTGAGGCCCTCCATGCAAAAAGATCTCGGTTTGCTTTTAGGAAATTACTTAATTCCTTTTTGAGCTCTAGGGTCATTGTGCCTCCTATCTTCGTTACCTGGGTTGGATCTTCCCCCAGGACTAAATCTTCCAATTCTCCCTCTGGCTCGGGTCTTGGGTTCTCGGGCTCCTCATCTCTTAGGTCCAGTTCCACCACACCGACGGGTCGGCTGCCGCTTGCATTTTTAGCCGGCCGAGCTTCCGTGGCGTTTTGATCTGGGGGTGATGACGCCTTCCCGGCCCCGTTCTCTCTCGCATGGTTTCATAATAACATTGTCGAGCTTCCTTCGGGTCCCCGGTTATGGTGATAACCGTATTTTTGAGCCTGACCATTTTTAACTTCTCGGTGCTTGGTGGATGCAACCATATCAGTTTTGTGGATGGTTGGTCTCGCCTTAATCATATTATACGGGGAGGGAAGTCGGCCACGATGAATCTTACCCTCTCGGCTTTGAAGGCTTTTTTTAGTTCCCAAGGTCGGCCTTGAGGTCGATGTACCCCTTCGGCTTGGATTGTTCGCCGTTAAAGCCTACGAGTGTTGTCTTGCATGGACGCAGTCTTCTTTATCCAAGTTCATCCTCTTAAAGGCGTCCCACATGATGATATCTCGCCGAGCGCCGAGATCAACGAAAATCCTTTCCATAAGGCGGTTACCGGGATCCCGGTAATTACCAATCCGTCTTGGTGCCCCGGACGACGTCTTTCGGGTCTTCGGTGGTGAACCGTAATCTTTGGAGGCGTCGGTCGGTCATGGTTGTCTTTGAACTTGAGGGGGCTCTATCGACGCACCTCCCTCAAGTATTTTCTTCTTTGACTTGAGGTGTCTCCTCCTCCGCCCATGCCTCCACCGATTACGTTACACTGTGGTTCATGTCTATCTCCGGAACCGCTCGTCGTCGGATGATGACGTCGTCCTATTCCATCGACTTTCCGATCGAGTGGGGGCGGACTCGGGCTTCGGCCTTGTTTCCTTTTGTTGTTCTTTCGACCGTGTTTTTATGTGCGGCGCAATTTACCCTCTCGGATGTATCTTTCAATTGCGTCCCCGAGTTCGAAGCACGGTCCGTGGTGTGCCCCGGTCCGTCGTGGAAATCACGTAACTTTGATCGATCCGTGGTGGGTCGGAAACGTGGGGCCTGGGTCGGTCTACCTTTCTCATCTCTCGTGGAGGCCACTTCTTTCCATAACCGGCCCCGCGAAACATTGAGCGGGGTGTACCTCCCGTACCTTGGCCTCCTCTCTCGACTTGTCCGGTTTTGTTTTTCTTGTCTCGATTCTCGAGCACGGGGTTCCTCTTTACGACCACTCGGTTGATTCTTGACCGGGGTGGTGTGCTTCGCTTTTCATCGCCATTAGTATTGGCGATCTCCATCTGTTCTACTTCCAGATATTGCTTCGCGGGTGTTGAACTCGGAGAGTGTATACCCGGTTCTTGAAGATGGAGTTTGCCCGGTAGGGAAGAGGGTTCCAAGCCGTCCACGAGACAATGCACATGAACGCTTTCTCGGGAGGGACCTTACCCGGAGGGCTACCACCTTAAATCCGTCCCCAGTATTTTTGTAGCGTTTCCCTCCGTTGCTTTATCTTACTTAGGGTATATTGAGATTTGGGTTGTTTCTAGTTAGTTGCGAAATTCAGTTCGAATTTGCGCCGAGGCCTTGAAAGTCGTGGATGGACCTTCTCGGCAGTGTGTGTAACCAAATTTGAGCCGGACCGATTAAAGTGGCCGCGAAGAGCCGACTAATAACCGGGCTTTTGATTTGCCTTACGAACATGAGTAGCTCGAAGGCGTCGAGACGGGCCTCGGGTCGGACACGCCATCATACTTCGGTAAAGAGGCCGGCTCAAATTTGCTAGGGTATGGAGCATTCTCGATTTCTTCCGAGAAAGGCTGCTGTTGTGGCCCGCTATATATTTCACATGATATTCCCGGGGCGAGCCCTTTGGCTGGGGCGGCCTCTCTCCGTCTCGGTCTTCGCCATCCGAGGTTTTCCCTAGAAAACGTTTCTTCCGACCCGACCTGGGGTCTCGGGTCTCCTCATGCTCGGAGTCCGTTTCCGAAGAGGTCGTTTTCTTTGCATACCGGTCATTCCTTGAGCTTCCGTCCGCCGAGGGCCTCCGTGTTTCCGGGATATCTTTACTTTCTTTCTCTGTGTATCCCGGTCTTGCTCGTGTTCCGACGTTTTAGCTTGCCGGCGGTGGTCTTCCATGATCTGTTGCATTACTCTAAAGTCTTCTTGACGCTGGAGGTCATGTCGCTTCTCCATGTTCTCTATCCTCCTCAGAATTGATTGCTGTGTATTCTGGAGGAGGATGAGGTCTGGGTTCGGTATGTCGTTACACTTAGCTCCAAGCGGGGGAGACGAGGCTGTGTCTGACACCTTTGTTCCCATCCTTGCTATCATTGTTATTGGGGATATCCTCGAGCGGGAGGTCCTTGAGTTTGTTGCCGCCGACTGTCTCGGCTTGCGCACGCGATGGACTCTCCGGTGAGGGTTCCGAGTGCCGCTTCTAGTAGTAGCCATTGTTGGTCACGGGGATCGAAATTTACGGTCCCCACGGTCGGCGCCAATGTTCCGGTGTGGAACGAGATGTCCGGCCAAAGGGCCGGGTGGTTTGATTTTGATTGGGTTGCCTCTCACGGAGTATCTATGAGTGGAGATATCTCGGTGAGCAAGGAATCACCAAACACAAGGCCTTTCGCCAAAGGGGGGAGGGGGTATGTGTTTAGTGGGGGTTGTGTTGTGCAGTACTGAATGTAAAGAGCTGAGTTAGAACGTGTGCACCTTGGTGTTACCCCCGGTATTTATAGGGTGTGGCGTGGTATCTTAATGACCGCCTATCTATCATATCCGGGATTGTGGATATGATAGATTACCCCCGATTGCGGGAAAACCGGGATACTCGGGATCCTACTTCGGGCCGCCACCGGGCCGGGCCGAGGTGCGGGTATGCCCTGGCTGGTCGTGTCCTTATTGGGCCGTGAGTCAGATCCGTAACAGCTTCTTATTTTTTTTATTTTATTTAAGTGGTATTGTCAAACGCTATAGAGGACATTTTGTCTCTCCTGGCGAACTTTGTACATCTTTATATTTTTATTTTATTCGACCGGCTGTTTATATATAGAAAAAAAAAAGTTTAGGTCAATCAAACCAACTTTAAATATTATGCTTTATGATTTTATGTTTTTTTAATGGAAGTCGTGATCATCATAAAAGTAGGCTTCAATTCAAAACAGGGAAGTTATTTAAAAGTCCCTACTTGTTCGTTCTGTTAAAAAAATTAATCACTGTTAATGATAATTTCATTAAAAATTACTTGTATCAGGTACAGTCATGACTAATATTAATATGATATGAATAAGAAATATTTAATAATTAATGAGTAAAAAGAATACTTAAGTAAGAAGGTTATTTGTATATGATTTTTCTTTTTGGATAAAATTTGTACTTGTTTATAACTTTAGGTAGGGAAATTTTATGTAATTTAGTTTGAAAAATATTACAATAACAAGTTATTTCCCAAAACTATGAATGACCAAATAATAATGTTGGAAAAATGCTTTAAGCCTGGAAAGAGATTAATCTCTAGTTCAAAGTGGCTTAGGGATACCTTTAATCAAATAAAAAATATGTTGGAGAAAAAAATAAAAACATAAAATTTATATGATTAACTATTATTAATATTTAACTGACAAATTATATTCCACTCTTGTAAAAGTGCTTTATAAATAAAATCATATGGGTATATCATTTTCAACCTATCAATTATAAATTTTCTCAATATCCATTCACCATATAGTCATTTGAAGAGGAGAGATGTGTGTGTATACATAATGATTCATGAAACATGCGAGCATGAAGCTTATCAATTATACTTATTAATTATATTGTATCTTGTATATCAAGACATGCATGAAGCTTGTAGTATTGTTTAGCAAGAAACATCCATCGTGCCTACCTAGCAGAGAGAATAGTGATTGGTTCACTGTTCCCAGTATAATCACGTGAATAATTGATTGTCCCAATGTTGTTATCTATTATTCTCGCATGTTGATCCATCTCCAAAGCTAGACATTCTTGTAGTTCTTGCAATATGTAACTTATGTTTGGTCTTTGGGATGGTGTTGGTAACACACAAGACATTGCTACTTCAACAGCTTTCCACGTTGAAGTAACATGGAATTCTTCTGAAGCTAATCTTGGATCAACAATGGCTCCAATATCCCCACATTCAATTTTGGGTTGAATCCAATCAAGAATGAAACTCAAATCCTCAGGTCCTCTACTTACCGGAGGACGACCTGTTATTAGCTGAAGAAGAATCATTCCAAAACTATAGACATCACTTTTCTTATTTAGTTTTCCAGATCGCTGAAATCTGCAAATGATCAATTACAATTAATTAGGTCAAATGCATTGTTTTAAGTGTTACTAATTGAAATGAGACGAAATGAATATCATACTTTCATTGCTGTGTAAATCAATATTTATACACACCCTAATCATGTAACTAACTATATATGGTTAAGATACATAACTAAATCATTACATAACAGAATGTCGACGTCGTTATAACTTAATAGCAAGAGTGTTATTCAATACTTGACAGTAAGTATAATAGATTGGTTGAGAAAATATTATGAGATTTTATTTCATTTTGATGTGTAAGAAACACTTACACAGGATCAATATAACCAGGAGTACCAGCTGGTTGAGTCGATAGATGAGTATCTCTTTCGTCGGTAAATGCTCTAGCGAGTCCAAAATCAGCAAGCTTGGCTATCATAGATTTATTTAATAGAATGTTGGATGGCTTCAAGTCTCGATGGATTATTGGAGTACTGCAACCACTATGAAGATATTCCAATCCTACAACTCGACCGATCAAAATTGTGATAAAACTTGTTAATAAAGAGACATAGATAAATAATACACCCCGTCTAGTTCTAAATAAAACCCTTAAATGTAATATTTAAATTCACACTCTCTCCCAAACTTATAATTTTTGCTCAAACTATGCTTTAATAATTGCACAAGGCGTTCCATTAAGGGGTAGTTCCTGTAGAAAATATTGTGTAAAGTTGTGTTAGTATAGGGCCTTAACAGTATTGGGCCTTAATAGCTATTTAGTACCCATATGGTATAAATAGGGAACAATACAGATGTAAAAATAGATTCATTCATTCTAATAAGATTGGATTTCTTATCCATTTATTTTGCCAACATGGCATCAGAGCCACGAGTTCAGTTTTTCAAGAAAGAAGACTTTTTGACCGCTGCACTTGGGTGGTTTCCCAAGATTTACTTCTGAATTTTTTTCCCACGTTGCGTATTCTTTTTCTCCGCAGGACATCCGCGACTCCTCTTCACCACACTCGACGACCAACTCTCCTCCTCCGCTAGGCGAGGTTGCGATCGCCGAGTAACCATGCTCATCAGCCAAGATCTGCCAGTCCCGGTCGAGCGCGAAAGTCAAGATTGCCGGCTGCCGGACGGGGACAGAGCTGAAATCGTCCTTCTTCACCTATTCGCTGAGATCGACAGTCAAGAACGCCGGCGTCGGACGGAGCGATAGATTCGCTAGTCCACCTCACCGTCATGACCCGACATTGACATAGGCTTCACCATCGACCTTGTCCACGTTCTTGGTCTTGATGAACAAGTTGCCCTCATCATTAAGAACGGTGAGATCGGAGAGAAGCTTGGAGAAGAGGTTTCTGGACCATTCGAGACAGCTTGGTTTCTCGCCTAGTGCTGATTGTGAACGAAACTCGGAGAAGAGCAAGAGGATCCGAGAGGGTTGTGGAAGATCCATTCGAAGCAGTCACGATCGACGGCCTGTTATCTGACTTTGACGGTCGACGTCGGACACCATGGGAGACCCAAAGAGCACTGTGACCACGCCGGTGACCACCGTAGACTTCTCTCACCCTCTGTATCTACACCCATTAGACACTCAAGGTACATCGATTATACCTATTACCCTCACTGGAAATGACAATTATTCTGTTTGGAGTAAAGCCATGAGGATTGCTCTTCGTGGGAAACATAAACTTGGCTTTGTGGATGGGTCCTGCCAGAAAGAGAAGTTTGATGCTGAATTGGAAAGTCAGTGGGAGCGTTGTAATGTTGTTGTATTATCTTGGCTTTTGAATTCTTTGTCCCGGGAACTGGCGAATGGTATGGTGTATCTCAGTGATGCACACATGGGTGTCTTCGGACCTCAAAGAGAGATTTGATAAAGTCACGTGGTCTCGAATTTTTTGCTCTCCATCGTGAGATTAATTCACTTCAACAAGGGGGTTGTCTGTTGCTACATATTACTCCAAATTGAAGGAATTATGGGAAGAACAATCTTCCCTTGTGGCTGTTGGGCCGGCTTGCAATTGTTGCAAATGTGGAGCATTGAGGATTCAAGGGACTTTGGTGCAGCAACAGAAGCTACTCCAGTTTTTGATGGGTTTGGATGAGACCTATCACCTTGCTAAAAGTCAAATACTGCTAATGTCTCCTCTCCCTACTGTGAATCAAGCCTTTGCAATGGTTGCAGAGGATGAGGCTCAAAGGGCTCTTGTCGGGGCAGTGAAGATGACCCCTACTGAAGGTATAGCCATGGCAGCCAGGGGGAGAGGGAGAGGTGGAGGAGGCAAAGGTATCTCTCCCTTAAATTGCTCTTTTTGCAAAAAGCCTGGACACACCAGGGAAAATTGTTACCAAATTATAGGGTACCCTCTTGACTTCAAAGGACCGAAGGCGAGGCAAGTTCAAAATGAGAGACAGAAGGATACAAAAAAGGATATGCACTCTTCAACCATGATCTCTCCATCTCTTACACAGGAGCAATATGACAAATTGCTTGATCTCTTGAAGAAGGACCCGGAAGAAAATATGCATGCTCTGACCGGTACAGGTTTGATGAATTCTTCCCTTCATAATAATGCACATGTAACTTGGGTAATTGATTATGGAGAAACCACACATTTAGTTAGTGATTTATCATTATTGGATAACTATAAAATTTATACAGGGCCAATTAGAACTGTTAAAATTCCTAATGGAGATAAAGTGCAAATAACTCACATAGGAATTGTTAGATTTTCTAATGGCATAACATTATATGGTGTCCTATATGCTCCCATGCTTAGGTTTAATTTAATTTCTGTATCAAAATTAACTCAGGAATAGAGATGTATGGTAGTTTTCTTTCCTAACCTTTGCTTGATACAGGGCCTTCAGGGTGGCAAATTGAAGGGACCGGGTAAGCCGATTGAAGGGTTATATGTTTTGCAATGTAACCAAACCGACATAGTGAATTTGGCTAATGTTTGTTCCAAAGAAAGTAGACATGTTGATGTATCTTTGTTGCATAACAGATTTGGTCATGCCCCGATTTCTGTGCTAAGGCATTTGTACGTTGTGAATGACAAAACTGTTACTCTCAATAAAAGTTGTGATATTTGTTTTCAATCAAAAAATACAAAACTTCCATGTACTCCTACTTGCATTAAAACAAAAAGGACTTTTGAGCTTTTACACATGGATGTGTGGGGACCATATCAAACCCCTACACATTCTGGTTTTCAATATTTTCTTACGATAGTCGATGACTTTTCTCGTGGAACGTGGCTGTTTTTGATGAAACGAAAATATGAGACTGCTAGTCATATTCAGAATTTTATTGCATATGTGGAAAATCAATTTTCTACCAGTGTTAAAAGGGTTCATAGTGATAATGGTTTAGAGTTTGTCAACCATATATTGAGAGATTTTTTCTTGAGAAAAGGAATTCATCATGAAACTTCATGGTATACACCGGAACAAAATGGTATAGTTGAGAGGATACACAGAACATTAATGCAAGTTTCTCGTAGCTTAATGATTTAATCTCAGGTTCCAATTAGATATTGGGGAGAGTGTGTAAAAAGAGCAGCTTACATAATAAACAGGATTCCTTCTAGAATTCTAGGATTTAGGACACTATATGAGCTTATTTATGGGACTTCCACTGATTATTCTCATCTTAAAGTTTTTGGTTGTCTTGCATATGCAACGAATTTGACTAATACTGATAAATTGCAATCAAAATCTGTTGCTTGTGCTTTTCTGGGTTACCTGAGCAATCAAAAAGATTTTGTGCTTTGCAGTATTAAAACTAAAGAGATATTTGTGAGTAGACATGTAAGGTTTATTGAGAACAGGTTTCCCTTCATAGAAGAAAGGGGCTCTCGGCCAGGGGGAGCGTGTGAAGGTGCTGCAGGTGACATATTCTGGTATGATGTTGATCCGAGGGAGCACCAAGTTGAGTGTCCTAATTAATAGTGGTACAACACATGAGAACCCACCAGAATATGGTGATGTAGCACATGACAACCTACCAGAAGGTATAGTTGATCATAATAATGAGTTGTGTTATGAGTCTGAACCTGAAACAAGTCCAGTAAGTAAGGCTTGTAAGGGAAAGAAGACCACCTATTTGGTCTCAAGACTATGTATGCAATTTGATTTCACAAGGTAAAACAGGTAAATCTGTATCTTCACTAAACAAAGGGTCCAAAGGTTATTGTAAATATCCTATTGAGGATTATGTCTTATGAAACTGTTTCCTCATCCCATTTGTGTTTCCTATGTTCAATAGATTCTAGTATGGAACCTACTTCCTATAATGAAGCTATTAAGGACAGTAGGTGGATCAAGGCAATGAAATTAGATATAGGTGCTTTAGAGGCTAATAACACATGAGATGTTGTGTCTCTTCCTAAGGGAAAGAAGGAAATAGATTGTAAATGAGTTTATAAGATTAAATATAATTCAGATGGATCTATTGATAAATATAAAGCTAGGCTGGTAGCAAAAGGGTATACACAACAAGAGGGCATAGACTTCCATGAAATTTTTTCCCCTGTGATTAAGATGATTACTGTTAGAATTGTATTTAAGATGGCTGCTGTATTTGGATGGAATTTATTTCAAATGGATGTACATAATGCTTTCTTGCAAGGAGATTTAAATGAGGAAGTATACATGTGTGTACCACAGGGATTTGATAAGGTAGAAAAGAACATGGTGTGTAAGCTTAAGAAATCCTTGTATGGACTTAAGCAAGCTTCACGCTAATGGAACTTTAAACTAACTACTGCTTTGTTAAATGGTGGGTTTCAACAAAGTAAACATGACTATTCCTTATTCATTAAAGAATATGATGATAGATGTGTTTTAATTCTTGTCTATGTAGATGATTTGATTATAACAGGTAGTTCGGAGAGCAGAATCAATGAAGTGAAGGAGTTTCTCCACAAGCAATTCAAAATTAAAGATTTGGGTGAGCTAAAGTACTTCTTGGGAATAGAAGTAGCTAGGTCTCATAAGGGGATTATTCTTTCACAATGTAAATATGTTTTGGATTTGCTCTCGGACATGGGAATGAGCGGGTGTAAACCATTATCGGTACCAATGAAGCCCGGTTTAAAGCTTTTGGCTTATGAAGAGGGGCGAGACCGAAGAGAGGATTTATTGAGCGCTCCGGAACGTTATAGAAGGTTGGTTGGGAGACTGATTTACCTCACCAATACCCGTCCTGATATTTCATTTCCTATGCAGGTTGTGAGTCAATTTATGCAAACACCTACCAAGGCACATATGGCGGCTGCACGAGGCATCGTTAGATACCTGAAACAGAGTGTTGGTGTTGGAGTATTGTTGAGTTCAGACCAAAATCTTGATCTGTCATGTTTCAGTGATGCGGATTGGGAGCTTGTGGTACTACAAGAAGATCAGTTACAGGCTACTTTCTCAAGCTTGGAGAATCTCTTATCAAATGGAAGAGTAAAAAGCAAGAGACGGTGTCACGATCGTCGGCTGAAGCGGAATATCGTGCTCTTGGTTCAGGAGTTTCAGAAGTGGTTTGGGCCACTGGAGTGCTTAAAGACTTGGCAATCCCAGCCAAAGGCCCAGTTAGTGTCTGGTACTGTGATGGCAAGGCGGCAATGCATATAGCCTCAAATCCTGTATTTCACGAGCGGACCAAGCACATTGAAATAGATCTTCACTTTGTAAGAGAGAAGCTGCAAGCAGGACTGATAGGTTTACAACATGTTAGTTCGCGCAATCAAGAAGCGGATATATTTACTAAAGCCTTGGGCAAGGAGGCTCATAGTAGTTTGCTTGACAAATTAGGCACGGTTAATGTGTTTACTGCTCCTAATTTGAGGGGGAGTGTAGAAAATATTGTGTAAAGTTGTGTTAGTATAGGGCCTTAATAGTATTGGGCCTTAATAGCTATTTAGTACCCATATGGTATAAATAGGGAACAATACAGATGTAAAAATAGATTCATTCATTCTAATAAGATTGGATTTCTTATCCATTTATTTTGCCAACAGTTCCAAAGTGAATTATTAAAGATGACATTTTTTAAAATCAGAACTCATACATTTTTTTTAAATAACTAACTTAACTAACTTTATTACATAATATCTGCAATTAATTATATAGCTATGATAGACTGGAGGGACAGAGGGAGTGATAGCTTTGTCACCTTTGGCTGCATCAATTGCAATTTGAAGTCTCTCATTCCACTTCAAAACATTTGAGTGTTTCTCTACAAAACATAAACTTGTTTATCCGCAAGGAATTTCAAAAACGTTAAAACACACTCACCAAGCATTACGCCAACTACTGGAATTGCTTGATGGATTTATATATTTAACTGCAGACAACTAAATGAGTAGTTAGTCCAGGTACAAATTTATTAGCTTGCTTTTATGATTAATAAATGAGACCATACTATTGGTTTATTTTAAGTAATTTTACGTAGCATGAAGTAAGTATGTGAGAAGAGTTTTGTCTTGTAAAATACAAAATAGATATTTATTTTATTTTTTTAAACAATTATTATAGGTTCTCATACACCCACTAATCAAACACACACAAACATATAATTATACTTATGACCTGAAAGCCACAAGAAATTACACCACCAGTGATACTAAAAGTTATAAGCAAAAGATATATAAGAAACCTGATAATAGTTGGGCAAGGTCCCCATTATCCACATATTCATAAATCAAAGCCATCATGTTGTTTTCAAGGCAATACCCAACAAGTGAAACTAAGTTTCTGTGATGAATAACTGTCAAGAGTTGAGCCTACAAGTTAAGAGTAAGCTCCATCATATATAGCTGATGAGAAGATCTTGCACCCAATTGGCCTATATTTAAATATAATTACTCTGCAAGTTTTATAGTGTTTCCACATTTTTAATCAACACCCAATATTTTTTTTTTCTTATCATGTCTTTATAGTTTCACATGTTTTTAATCAAATCTTATAGTTTTTTTTACTTCTTTTTTCCCTTTTTATCACTCATCAGAAACTATAAGGATCTGACTAAAAATGATGTGAAACTATAAAGACCAGATAAAAAAAAAAAAAAAATCATGGGAATCTAATTAAAAATAGGAAAAACTATAAACACCAAAATAAAATAAAACATAATATATATAGGGACTTGATCAAAAACTTGTTAAAACCATAAGTACTTGCATATTAATTATCCCTAAAAAAAGCTTTGAAAATCATGATACTTCTTTTTAAATGTCTAACCTCTGATTGAAATTCCTTGTATCCTTGCTTTGAAGATGGAGAAAGTAATTTTACTGCAACTTGAGAGTTATCTTCCAAAGCGCCAAGGTAAACTTTGCCGAATCCTCCTTCTCCAATAAGAGTTTTGAAATTGTTGGTGATATGAAGAACTTGTGAGTAAGAAAATTCTCTATTCTTTTGTTTTGGAATTTCCATCTTCAAGGATTTATCGCTAGACATATCTTCTGTATCATTATATTAAATGATTTTTGATCTCAAAAGAGAATAATAGATAATATAAAAAATAATCACCTGGGCTTTTCTTTATCAGTCTCCAAATCATGAAAGAAAGACTGACAATTAGGATCATAAAGACAGCGATTGAGGTGAAAAGAGGAATAACAAACTTGCGTTGTTTTTCTTTGTTGTCGCATGAATCTAACTGACACAGGCCTGGATTTTTGGCTGCACTGGCAAAAATAGGAAGAGGAAGTATAAGTGGAGCAAATGAGTTTCGAAATAACATATCTTGCACATTGCGACTTTACAGATATCGTTGAGGCCAAAGGATATTACTCATAAACAAAAGAATTAAATATATAACCACTCACTTATACTTTGTGACGTATTATTATAGTTAATGATCTAGACTTAACGCTTCAAAGGAGCAAAATAAGTATTATATCCTAGCAAAAGCTAGGTTTAATTAACTTTATGCTTTTGTAAAACATAAGGCAGTATTGTTATATAATCCAGATTTCAGAATATTGATATTTTATTCTCCGTTGATCCATGTCATATAATACTAGTTGATTGAACACAAGTTGAGATGACACGCTTGTAATTCTGATAACCAATTTGGATTCATGCTGGGAAGGTCTAAAATTGAAGTGGTTTATTTACTAAGAGGATTAATGGATAAGTACCAGAGCATAGGAAGAGACTTGCATATAGTTGTCATTGATTTGGAAAGAGCCTGTGATCGGTGCCAAATGAGGTACTTTGTAAAGCATTGGAAAAAAAGATGTGCAAGTTGCATATATCAAAGGTATACAAGATATATGGGAGGTGAGAAAAAGGACTTTCCTACTAGGATCAGCCTACATTAGGTATCATCCTTAAGCCCTTATATGCTTAACGTGGTTGTAGACGTTCTAACTAAGCCTATAAGAGGAAATCCCTAAGTGCATGCTTTTTGCTGGTGTTGTAGTTCTTGTGGTTGAGTCACAAGAAGAGATTACCTCTAAACTTGAGCTATATAGAAAATGACCTTGGAGTTAAGAGCTTTCGCTTGAGTAGAGGCAAGACAAAATATATGTATTCCGATTTTGATAAGAGCCAACTCAGAAAATGACCTTAAAGTCAAAGGGCTTTTGCTCGACAAAGTTTAGATGTATGGGTTTGATTATAAAAAAAGATATTGGAATTGATGGCGATGTCTCGTAAGAAAATAGAAGGACAACGATGGTTTGAGTGAATGCAGTTCACTACGTGGCAACTTTGCTTAACGGGACAAAGTTTGATTCCACTAGAGATAGGGGAGAACCTGTTACAGTGGGTTCTAGCTAGGCCTCTGGTATGTTAATTATCGAATTCAAGTTGAGTGGTTTAAATGGTGAAAGGCTACTAGATAGTTTAAATGTTAGAAAAAGAGTCCTAAATGGAAAACCTCAATTTATTGGCTGTCAAATTTCTATGTTCCCCTAAAGAAACTCTCTCTATTGATTGTACATAGTAAAGGGTAATCCATAAGGGAGTAATTTGCAATACGAATGATTAAAAGGGGTGGTTTAGGGAAACTGACATATATTTCTTTTTTCTTTTTTTAACAAATCACCAACTTAACTAATTTTCTTAATTTCTATTAATTTATTGTCTATCTTACATTTAGGACTGGAGATACTATATAAGAAAAATAACTCTTTATTGATCTCTTAGGTATTTCTTCCTTCCTCCAAATAATCAAGGAATCAACGAATGATAAATAGGACAAAAGTTTTAACCAATTTAGCCTCAAAGAAGAACAAACTAGCATTTGAATTTGATATTGAAGACTAGTAGACCTGAGCCGCAAATTAGGATTTTCCCTCACAGCCTTGGGAATTGAACCCGTGAGTTTGTTTCCGGTCACATCACTGAAAAATGGTTAAAAAAAAATTTAAATGGAATTTTGGGATACATAAAGACTTCACAATCTAAGCATATATGAACGCTACAATGCAATATATATATATATATATATATATATATATATATATATATATATATATATATATAAATAAAGGTCTTACATGAATTTTAAATTTGGAAGAGTTGCAATAAATTCTGGTAGTTCTCCTATCAGTTCATTGTTCGACAAATCCCTTTGAACAAAGAGGTTAGTATTGTTCATAATATATCAAAATATTGGAATGTTCGGAGTCTATATCTTATATTACAACTTACAAGTACTCCAAACTTTTCAGACGCGCAAAGGATTCAGATATATGTCCTGTGAGTTTGCTTGACCCCAAGTGCCTGCAATTGGGAGCTCAAGAATTTGCCAACATATTGTAAACAACTAATTAAAAGGAGAGAAACAAAAGGGAACTAACTGTAGCATATGGGTTCAAATATCTGACAGAGATTTATTAACAAATTAATCAAGGCAAGATTTTTTTTGTTTTTCGTTTAATCAAATGTATCCCCAAACCACTTTGGAGTTGAGACTAATCTCTTTCAAGGCTTAGAGTGTAAAATGTTGGTAATCAAGGCAACATTTTGACATGTTACGGATAGAAAATCCTCACTATATTTATGGTTTGACTATTCTTCTAAAATATTCTTCAAATATAACAAATCATCATAAATAATTCACAAGTGTAGTATTATAGCACTTCTTACAATGAAACAATTCTTGTATTGTCGCCAGAGTTGCATCTAACACTTTCCCATGCAAAACTAGAAGGCAGACATGGGTCCCCTTGCCAACTGATTTTGGATACCCCATAAATACGCTTGATCTCCATCATGGCATTAACTAAATAATTTCCAATAATACAAAAAGAACAAATCAAGTTGAGTTTTTTTTTTCCCCAATATTTTCATCTTATGAATATCACAAAATAAAAAATGAACCAAAGGAAGGAAAAAATGGAGAAAAAAGGAAAGCAATACCATCTTGTGCATCTGTAGGGGAATTTGGTTGTGGGAGGACTTTGAAAATCTCATAGGCATTGAGAATAGGAGGAGCATCAGAATCAACTGTTACTCTAACTGTGAAGCCAACCTTACTCGTATTTATGTTGTTGGAAATTAGGGTTACGGGTTTCAAGTATTCAAGAGTAAGTTCTTGAAAGAGGGACTTTTCATCATCAAAAGTGACATTGATAATCCTCTTTTGGCCAGAAGGAAGCTTTTCAATTTCATTGAAATGAAGAAACAAATATAATTGTTCAGGTATGTCAAAACTCCAATTTTCAGTCAAGAGATTGGAATTATTGCGGGGTTTACATGCTGTGAGTAATAGTTCTGGTGGCAGCTCATAAGTGGAGTTTTCTATTTTTTCTTGTGCACCTGTTTTTAAGAGATCGCAATGAGGATCTTTAATATATATTCGCCACATGCGGTCATAAATATCGTCCTTGTACCTGCATTTTCCAAAAACAATTAAGAGAAGGCATCACGGAAAAAAGTAAATTATTAATAATCTCAAGAAAGTATTGACGTTCAGATCAATCATAATATTAATGTATGTAAATAAGTTTACAACGAATTTCATTATTTTCAAGTTATGGTAACTTGCGCGACTAATTTTACGTATAGCATTCCAAACACTTGAAAATGTGTCTATTGAAATCAAACTATGCATAATTCAATCAATATCAATATAAAATATACAATTTGCTACAAGTCATTTTATTCATAAGTTATTAATAATCCTTGATAATAGGAGAAAATAACTTTAGTTCATTTTTTCTAAAAAGAAGGGATATTCAAATTATGCAAGTTATAGAGGGATATATAAAGCTTATTGGCCATATATGTCACGGAAAAAAACAGCTTATGAGCCATATAATGAAATTATAGGAAAAGTTGATTAGAGACTTGCATTTCTAGGAACCATTTTGAATTCATGTCAGGAAGGCACGCAATAGAAATGGTTTATTTACTATAAGGAGGTTAATAGAAAAGTATTGAAGCAAAGGAAGACACTTGCCTTAAAAAAGCTTATGATCGTGTCAAGAAATGTATTTTGGAAAACCTTGAAAAATATTTGTGCATGTTGCTTATATCAAAGTCATACAAAAGGTATATATGAAGTGGTAACAACTAGAGTAAGAATGCCTAGAAGTGAGGCGAAGCACTTTCCTATAAGGGTTGCCCTACAGTAGGGATTGTCTTTCGAGCCCTTATTTGTTTAACTTGTTTTTAATTAGACATTCCAACTATCTGAGTTGCACCTATACAAGAAGAAATCCCTAGAAGAGAAGTTATATCTTAATGCTATAAGACCAACAATACTATATAATAGTGAATATTAGGCTTAAAGTTAGGGACAACAAGAGCATAAATTGGCTGGGTAGTTGAGATGAGGATATTGAGATTAATGTATTGTTATACAATAAAAAAATAAGATTTATAATGAACGTTTACAAGAGTCAAATCAATGGTATATACTGAAGAGAAAATTGTAAAAAATCGTTTGAGGTGGTTCGGACACATATTAAAGAAGGTCATTGGATGTGGTGCTAATGATAGTAAATCAAGCAATATGATTAATAATTTATCCAAATATTATGTTATGTTGTTGATGTAGCACAATTGTGTTATCAATATAACCGACCTCATTTAATTGAATAATGCTTGTTGTTATTGTTTTTGTTGCTATATACTATATTTTTTTAAATGTCGTCTCTTTAAACCTCTTTATATATATATATATATATATATATATATATATATTTCATGTTTAATATATATTGACTTTTTAACCCTTACAAATTAGTTATCTAACTCTTACACTTAGTATTGGGGGAGTATAATCTATAAGGAAGATTATATATATGTCTGAAATTTCTACTTGTATATATATACTCTATAAAGCAAAATGGATCGAGAAATAGAATGCAACTAAAAGTTTCTTATAAACAAATATAAAAAGCGAAAATTGTAAGAGTTGGTGCAAAGTAGAAAGAGTACCTGACATGGCTGACCCCAGAAAAATTGGCACAATCTCTTCTTAAGTGAAGAGCTAAAGGAAATGGAGCGGCATAGAGAGAGTTGCTCAATGGCCTTAGTTCCAAAGTGTTAATAAATGGGGTGCCTTCCCCTATATCTACCAGACACACTTGAACCATGCCATTGGTAATTCCTTGGATTATTATTTCATGATATCCGAAATAAGTTTTATTATCCAATTGAAGAGTCATCCAATAATTGACCCCTAAGTAGACCTGAAACCTTGGAAATTGGTTTTTGTCGTCATAATTTCTATATGTAAATGATGCTCTGATCAAATACTTTTGCTTTTGATGACTATTGTCTTGTTTTGGTTTCAAAGTGTAACAGTTCCTTTGTCCCTCCGGAAAACTTCTCAGTGTGTTTATCTGTTTCTGCATGTATGGAAGATTGTTGATTTTAAAGCTGGGAGGTATTTCATGATTGGATCCACTTTCTATAAAGCTTTCATCTGTTTGGTACCAAATCCCAGTTAATTCGTCAACATAATCTCTGCTTGCTCCACAGTCTATGCTTATGAAACCTGCACAGTTATATTTATAATTCCTTATTTTGGGCTTTCCACAAGAGAGGCACAAACGGCTTTTTATCCACATATATACTCATCTGCTGCTTAATGCAAGACCTATTTTTCTAGTTTTTGGTAAAAACAGACCTATTTAAATGGTTTAGAGAGATTAATGAAACTAAATAAATTACTTAATTGTAACATGTAATATGATCTCTCTAAAATACTTCTGTGTAACATTAGATTATATATCAATTTATAAGTTTAGTAAATTAATCTGAAAAAATATGATAAATATTAGAGATAAAATTATAAATGTTCATACATTTAGGATCAAAATTCACCACATACATTTAGGATAAGAGGATACTACTACAAGAAAGGCCTTTCGTGTCGCTTTTTTAATGTCAGTTACTTGTGAGAGTGACGTTAAAACAAAGTGGTGACATTTTTATAATATTTTGAAGACTTTTAACGTCGCTCTTCGGCGTTGTATTTGTTAGTTATAATTTTATTTTCTAAATAAAATAAAATAAAATAAAATAAAATCTCTCCACGATCTGCATTCCTCTCTCCTACTATTTATTAGAATCAACATCGCTTATTAATAATCGACGTAGTAATTCTTTAAAATTTTAAAAAATACTATCAGAGCGCATGGATCATTATCATGTCTGGATTATTTTTAATCCGATGTCTCATTTTCTTCTCCCACTCTAACCTCTCGACTCTCTCTTCTTCCTTTTACCTCTCAACAATTTCTTGCTTGGGAAATTCACAATGAGGTCCTAAGGTATGGAAATAATCACAAAAAAGTCTCTTCGTCACAAAAAAGATATGGAATTCCGCTCACAAAAAAGCCTTCGTCAAAATTATTTTTTATGTTGTCAAAATGACTTTATTAGTTCTTAAAAGTCCCTATGAAAATCATGTTGTCAAAATGACTTTGCATGTTAAAAATTCCGAGTTTTTCGTATGTGTAGAATTTTAGAAAAATTTTGGCAACATGAAAAATTATTTTGACAATATTAGAAGCCATTTTGACAACGAGATTTTCATAGGAACATTTTAACAACTAATAAAGCCATTTTGACAACATGAAAAGCCATTTTGATGAAGGGACTTTTTTGTGAGCTGAATTAAGTATCTTATTCACAACTAATCACAAAAAAGCCCCTTGTGACTTTTTTACGAGGGGAATTTGGTATGAGATTTTTTTGTGATTATTTCCATACCTTGAGACCTCACTGTGATTTTCCCTTCTTTCTTTCACCATTCTGAGTTAGATGCCACAAATAAAGATGATAAGACTCAGTTATTACTTGTTGACGACTTTCGTATATTTGGGTTTTAAAGTGAAGAAGAGAGGCATATCATTAATTTCACCAACAACAAGGAGAGAGGTAAATGTAAAATGGCTCTGTGGATTTTTTAACTCTTAAACTCTCTCAGTCTCTCATCTATTCACTCTCCCCCTTCTTCTATTGTTTCTTTATAATGTACGAGGCAAGTATATGAGAAGAGTTTTATTTTAATTTACGTAAAATATGTTTATGATAAACAACTCCAAGCAAGAACATAATTGGTCGGTAATCTATAATACCCAAAAAAATCCTGATCCCTTGGACATTACCCACAAAACACCCACCCCTCTAACACAACTCCTCAGTACTCCCCATCACATGCAAACCATTTATGAGACGCTTCATATATCTAATTCAACCATCATATATCACAATAACAAATTAAATGTTACCTGTCACGCGAGTTTTTTCTGATAACTAAAATTCGCACCAACCACAACTTTTAAGGCTTGCGTAACATAAAATTTCCTTAGAAGAACGAGACAGAGGGAGAAAGAGAGAGAGTTTGAAGGAAAGCCAAGTGCTTACCTGTATTATTAACAGCTTCTGCAACAATGGTGAAGGAAACCAAAACCTGCAAAGCCAGAACCAACGGTATCGTTCTCTTCATATCTTCAAGTTTAGAGGAAGATCTCAGGAAAAGAAAAATGAACTGGGAAAGCTTAAGTAGTGATTTACACTTATTTCAGTAGCAGAAAATTAGTGGTGTGAGTTTACTAAATACTCCTCAGATTCTAAATGTAGGACCTAGTTTGGGTGTGGAATTTGGCCCTAATTGCAAACTGATATATATTACTTTTTCTTTAAACTGATATATAACTTAATGTTACACATAAATATTTTAGAAAGATTATATTACACATGCTATAAATAAATAATTTATTAAGCTTCTGTAATCTCCCAAATTATATTAACAGTTCTTACATTAATGACTGAAGCAATATTATATATAAATGAATACAACGAAAAAGGCCGTCCGGCACGCGTCGTATGACCAGGAATTTGAAAGGAATAGAGGAATGGTATAACATCAATATATCCATATAAAATAATGCATAAAAAAGTTATAGGGGAGAGTAAATTTATTATAAATTTTATATTTTGAATTGGTTGGTTGATAGACATTGATATTGATGGCACATGGCATTGTTATATTATGAGATAGGACACTGTATATCAAATTTTAGGTCAAGTCGCTCCATTCAAATGCAGAAGGAGCAGGATCGTGAGTATAGATTATCGAAGAGGTCCAAGTTTTTGTTAAATGAGATGCATATAATATTTTAATTTGACTTTTTTTTTTTTGCTCGGAATAATTTGACTTATTAGTAAATTATAATTAACTTGGTCAAATGTAGCTCTTCAATGTATAGGTAACTTAAGTATAATTTTTAAGTCATTTGTTACATATTATTCATATGTATAATATTAAAACACAATTTAAGTTGGTCAGTCAGACTTGTAAACTAGTCGTATAGCCTGTCCAGGCCGATTAAATTTTTTGAATGAGTTTATTGGATTTTATTTTATTTCATATAAGTAAAGGAGAATATACAACTAGAATCAAAAGAATGTTGTCCAAAGGGATTAATTATATCAATAAATATTCCTTGAGAAGATATAATAAATGTGAGATATCGATATTGTCCCTTTTGAATTTATTATCCTGATAACCAGGCCTTGAGCATGAAGGTTGGATATGATGTATTGTCGTATGTGTTGAGTATCGACTTGGGTTTGGGTGAATTGGAATTCCGTTAAAGGGTCATTACTGGTTGCTAATATTGATATTTTTTCACCTGGTAAAGCCAATTAAAACGGAAGAAAGAAGACGAAAACAGAAAGAGAAGGAAGGCACATGAGTAAAATCATTCAATTATAAGTTAAATTCTGAATTAAGTTGTTGTCCCGACTTAGAATTTGTTAATTTTGGAGGCCTAATTCAGGATTTATATATTTTAAATGTCTTTTAATGATATTTTTACAAGAATTTATTATATTAATAAACTTATGTATCATTTCATATGCCTAAATAATAAAATTAGAATATTATGAATAAAGATAAAAAAAAAAGTTATAACACGCAATATTAAATGAGATTCAAGCTTAGTTTGCTAGGTTTTGAGGGAATACGTATGCGGGTCACCAAACCCCTGATTCGTTCATATATTATTTTTAATTAATGTTGATGTTCAATTACTTGTATACATGCACATATGTACATCCATATGTGTATATAGCCCTATCAGAGGCCTACGACCTAGCCATGAACGAATCTTAGGATATTTTTTTTTGGGATTTATACTCATTAAATAATTTAAAAAAATTTATGAACAAACTTTTTTTTGGGGGTGTCATGGCCTTGAAATAAATATTTGTCTACGTAAAAATACATTAAATTTTAAAAGAAAAATTTCTAAACAAAGTGTTTTTTTGGGGGCCATGTATCAACTAAGCTCCGTCATTATTGGGTCTAGCCTACTTTAAGTTTGGCCTAGACTATTTAGTAAATAGGTCAGACTCATTTTCATAAGGCTAGGCCTATTTAGTTATTTTTTAAAATGTATTATTATGCATCATTATATATAATTTAATCTCACTTAATTTTGTAAATTATTTATAAAATTAATAACTTAGTCTTAACCATAAGTTTTACATTTCATCATTTACCCATGTGCTTAACCTTTTCATTCATCAATTGATCACTTCTATTTCTCTTCTGTTTTTTATTGCTCGAGATGTCAATGCTAGCTCACTATGTCTTCCTTGATTTGTGTCATTTGATGCAACAAAATAATTACAATAAATTTATTTTAGTGATGACCAAATAAAAATGATCTCAATAGGAGGAGTTTGTCTTATTTTATGCAAGAAAAACAAGAGGTAAATTTAGTTTTATATGTCACTTGTCGTGTTTGGTTGATTTGAAAAAAGGTATCTCCTTAGTCAATAGATAATTAATTTTTCTTATTTCTACTTACTCAGACAATTGTTGCTACTTGGTGTTCTTTACTCAGAAATCATGCTTTTTTATTATTATTGTTAAAAAAAAACACACTTCAATTCCAACTATGTCTTGGAGATAGCCTGTGTAGGGTGTACAAGGTAAGACTACGTACATCTATTCCTTTCTTGACTTTACCTATCAAGAGCCTTATGCAATGAGCTGTCCTTTATTTTATTTTTTTTAAAAAATTCCATCGATCTATGTTCTAATCTTAATACTTATGAAGAAGCTGATTCTAAAAATGTGGATACTCAAGACAAGATTTCTGATTGCATCCGTCTATGCAGTATAAAATTACTACCTAATAAGTACAAGACATAGTTGACTTTTTTTTAAAAGAGATTAAATAAGTTACTTAATCATATTATATCTTATGTATTATTAAATTATATATCAGTTTATAAATTAGATAAACTAATTAAGAGAAATAATGATAAATGTAAGTATTTTAAAGTAATTTAATTAACTTCCTTAATTTTTTTAAAACAATTAACTAAATATTATGTTTATGACCGGTAGTATAAGAAAACAAAAGATTCGTGAGTCAAAGCGGAACCTAAATCATGTTCTAGCTATGCAGAAAGCAAAATAATGCGTTTGGGAAAATAATCTGCCGGTTTTTATAGTTTCACTTTATTTTAATCAAGTCTTTGTTGTGTTTCTTCTAATCAGGCCCTGTCATCTAATTTTTAATGATTTTTGGGAATATCAATTTGAGGTTCTAGGAAGGAATATTATCACCAAAAAGTCACACAACATGTAAGTAGTATAGGATGACAAGTTTAAGTATACAAAAATGACTAATCTGCTTGATTACATTTATTCCTTAGGACCCCCAAAAAAAAAAAAATTGGAGGTCACCACTTTCCTCTCTTTTTGGTTCCTTCAAGAAGATGAGAATGGAACCCAAAGTCCAAAAGCCGAAAGAAAAGTGATGAAATCTAAATAACTTGGGTGTTGTTCTCAATCGACAACGAAAAAAAGCTATGAAATCTGGGTCAGAGAGTTAGTATAACATTGATTAGAATTACTTAAATACGGTGGAAATTATTTTTTCTTAATCATATATACATTCAAAGTTTAGGTCAATCGATCCTACTTTAAATATTATGCTTCATGTTTTCTTAAAGCAAGGACCGATTAATAAGTATGCATTTTATGATTAAATAGGTGTATATTTTATGAGAATTAGTTGGATTTATTAATTTATATACCTATTTAATTATCTTTTATATACTTTACTATCATTATAGGATAAAAAGATATTTCGATATAAAATCTACTTATTTCCTATTATATTTTGCAGGAAATATTAGCTGATTTGGAAAGAAGTATAAAAAGCAATTAAGAGGATATGCAATTAGCCAAATTCGGTGGTCCCGCGCAAGAAAATTAGAAACAAAATCAATTGCGTGATCTGGTGGAGTAGATTACAAGATATAAGATATCTTTTTAATAAGAAAAGGAGAATCAGTGACCCACGACCTAAGTTATATTTAAGTTATATATATGAAGAAAGGAAGAAGCAAAAAAAGAAGAAGAAGGATCACGGAGGAGCAGAGGAAGGAACGAAGAAGCAAAGGAGTAGTGGCTGAGCGTTTTGGTTCTCTTCATCATCTCCAAGGAAGGACGGAAGGACTGTGGAGGCGACGGAGAAACTTTCTTTCATCTCTTTCATTTATTCTTTCAATCTGAGTTTCATCTTTTTGTTATAGATTGTGTTATAGCCATGTGTGGCTAATTGGTTTTGCAACCTAGAGGACCTATGAACTTGTTTGGGTTCTAGAGATTATTCCCACTTTTAGTTTTGCTTAATTTTATTTCAGTTTATTTAATCCTGTGTTTATTGCTATTGCTTATTGATTGATCACCATTGAGCATGTTTTGGGGATTTAGGGTTGAACTTGGAAGAGGAAATCCTAATAATCTAATTTGCGTCTAGAATAGGAATATACCTAGAAACTCCGCATAATCAAATTAGAGTGAGCCCGATCTAAAATGCATCTTATTTAGTTATGTGAGGCATTACTTAATTAATTAAGATAGGTATATAAATGGACCGGAAGGTATTTATAGACATTGATACTCTAGATTAGCTGAGTAAGTTAAGTCAAAATTAATTTAGTGGGGATGAAATCTAGGAA
Source organism: Acacia melanoxylon (assembly GCA_019022615.1). Taxonomy (NCBI): domain Eukaryota; kingdom Viridiplantae; phylum Streptophyta; class Magnoliopsida; order Fabales; family Fabaceae; genus Acacia; species Acacia melanoxylon. The sequence continues at coordinate 28,068,028 of JAFJYJ010000002.1, forward strand.
ACAAATAAGGGATTAGGGACTCTAGGTTGCTCGTTCATTACTGGTGTAGTTTCTTTGTTTTAATTTTAATTTCTTTTCTCTTCATTAAATTTAATTTGGTTGCTCAACTTAAACGAAATTGTGAAATTAGTGCTTAAGCGAAGTTGTGGGTACTAAGTCCTCGTGTGAACGATATCTTACTTACTCTTTATTACTTGATACGACCCATGCACTTGCGGAGTTTTTTAGGCTATAAAGTTTTGACCTATCACCAATTCACAAAATCTCTAAGCCCAGCACAGCACTATTGACTATCCAAGAGCAGAGTGAAATCTCTTTTCCTACTAGGTGATACCAATGTTGGGCAGGACGAGCTGTTTATTACCCTTAGGCATTTACCAAAGCACCTAGGAGCTAGGATGCCTCCCCCAACGTCTCGACCAACTCCAACATCGAACCCCCTCCCTTTTGTGAGAGCATTCGACCCCTTTGCCTCTTGAACTCAAGAATGAGGGGTTCTTCAATAGCTGTTTACAATAACTTGTTCACATCAATCAACATACATGCCCAAATATTCTCATCCTAAGATTATCAAACTCATAGAGTTTAAGTAAATTCTTAACAGTGATATAAACTCGTATCGTGAACTTGAATAGTAAACTTGTAAGAGTTTAATTTTATCATAAAATAGCTATTAATGGTATATAATTAATAATTAAAATATAAAAAATGATAACAGTTTGATTAAATATATTTTAAATCTAAATAATTGAAACTAAATCTACAAAAATTTATAATTTATCATATTTGACAAAGAAATTTCTATAAAATTCATATATAAAGTCACTAATTATAATCAAATTGACATATTTAGTATGAGTAACACGATTTTGAAAGCTAGAAACATAAAAACATTAAACTAAGTGGGTAAACTTGCAAGTTTAACTGTGTTTATAACTAGCATGAGTTTATTAGTATTCAATGTTGATGAGTGGATTTTTGTCTCTTCTTTAGCCTTGGGTCACAATCAAAAATAAACCAAGGATTGCGTGATAAAGAAACCACAGGATCGTTCTCTCTCGAGGAGCCTTTTATTGAATCCTAAGTAATCTAAATGCCATGCAAATGCAATTAAAACAAGGGGAAAAAGAGGTTTTGGATTTTTAAATTAATTAACTAAAATAAGAATGCAATTTAATTAAATGCTAAACTAATATTTTTGGTATTTTATTTATAAAATGGTGAATGAGTGAATTAAGTGAAAATATGAATGATGAACGTTCTTGGTAATGAAGAAATTAGCTATCCTCGCTCTAAAAGTATGAGGGTCAAAGTTTCATTAAGTCTAAAGAACAACCTCAAGATACCACTTGAGTCCAATTATCTCAATTAATAGAAGCTCCTACTACCGTAGCTAACTACTACCTATTGAGAAATTGTTAGAAACCACTTAATGTGCAATTGACATTGGAATAATGCAATATGAGCCTTCTTAAAATTGAGTGCTAACCAGCCCCCTCAAAGAGGCACAAATCAACTAGATTAATTAGACAATACCACGCTAATCAACATAATCTCATTGCAACCTCAAGAAATTCAAACACATATTTTTCACACTACAAAATCCAATCTCAATCACAATAATCAATCCAGCAGACAATAACCATTATATCGATTCGCAGGAATTTATACACAATAATCCCTAAAACTAGTGAATCTAAATATATAAATCTGGACTAATGAAATGATAAATTAACTCCCCTTTGAATCTTTTGAACTCAAGAATTAATCTTCATCACCAAGATCAACAAATCAGCCACACATGATTTTAGAGTTTTGCTCCAACAAGCTTAAATCCTACGGCCATGAGCAAATCTTGAGAAGAATTAATTAAATCAATCTCCTTGGTCACTGAATATTGCGTTCCAGCCCTCTCCCATGATAAATCACGAAAACAAGATCAAAGGAGTTCCCAGGCGTTTGCTCGCGGCACTGAATATATCCCTGTTCACTGTGAAGGTGGGTCTGTGGCGGTGGAGAGATGGTCAACGATGAAGGAGGGTGAATCGAAGGTGACTGACAGATGACGGATGAGAGGGACGGTGGTCGCCGGTGTTGATGATGGAGAAACCAAGGAAGACGATGAAGGAGGTGGGTGGTTGAGCTCTGATTCACAGCATCGTTCCTGGATTTCTGCAGCGCTGGTTCACGTGAATCCCAGTCCTCTGTTCTGCAGCGTCTCCGGGAAGGTGGTTAAGGGACGAAGAACGGTGATGAGTCCAAGTCGAGAGAGTCGAAGGTGCTGGACGGTGGTCGGTGTTGTGGAGTCGCCGGCGACGATGGAGTAGCTGGTGGAAGTCGCCGGCGACGATGGAGTGACGATGAAGGTCGATCTGTCGAGGCGATGATTTCTCTCTGTGAATCCGTTGATGACGATGCTGTTTTTCTTTCTTTTATTTTTCTGTTTCCCTCAGCTCCCCCTCTCTCTGCGTTTTTTTTCCACTTTAATGTGTCGGCCTCTGTATTTAATCTCCATCAATTCCCTTCAGCTCAGCGTGAAATCCCTCTAGCTCGCGACGCTCAATCCTCTCTTGCTCCCTCAGCTCATTCTGCGTTTTCAATTAGGGCTGAATGTTCCCTGGTCAAAACGCAGAGTTTTGACCAGGGACCTAAATGAAAAGTGCAAAACCTTCTCCTGGAGGGACTTAAATGAAAACTTTCAAATATATTTGGGGCAGAATGCAATTCACAATAATTCTGGGTCATTTTCTGTAATTAATTTCTGGCTCTTTTCTTCATTGCTTTCAAATTTTCAGAAATTATTTGGGCCTTTCTTGTAATTTTCCCCAGTGCTCAAAACATTAATTCTGACCCTCAAAAATCTCCAAATTTCTTCCAAAATTCCTACAATACAAAATTAAGCATAAGGTAGCATCAAGCATCCAAAAATCACTTGCATGAATAATTACAAAATATGACAATTTTACCCCTATTTACACTTAATTCAATACAAATGTCTTTGACTCAAATTAGTACTTAATTATGCAGTAATGTTTCAGAAAATGCATTAAATATCCCAATTAAATTATGAAAAATCATGTAAAAATATGGTTCAATCAAATGTAATACCCTAAAAATCATATTTATGATAAGTATCACAAATTAGTAAATAATACGTATTGGAAATAGGTGAATATGTTGTCTCAATTAATAAGTTATAATTATCTTATTTTCTAAGGTAATTTCTATGAAAATTAGAAAGAGATAAAGAGCTAAAATCCATAAAATGAATTTATGGGGCATAAAATGGCCTGAAAATATTATGATAAATCCCAAGAGGCATAAAATATTTATTAAAAATTAGAAAGTATGTTGTCTCTAAATTTAAGAATTTTTTGGAATATTTTCCTTGAAAAAGATAATGAGGCAAAATTTAATATTATTTTGGGAACCCTAAATGGCCCCATGATTTTTAATATTATACATGTGACATAAAATACCAATGTCGGTGAAATAGTTATGAGATAATAATTAATCCTAATTAAGAAAATTAGCAACAATTAGTAAATGACTAATTAAGTAATTAATGGGATAATATAAGATAATTAAGATATAAGTAAATTAATTAGGAAATAAATAAATAATTAAATAAAAGGGGGCGAAATTATTGTGAAAATAAAAAATAATAATAATAATTAAGAAAATATCATGATATTTTGTATTATAATAATAATATAAAATGAGATATTTTGTAAAAAAGAGCCAACAGGATAAGTGAGAACTGATAGAAATTAAATCATACCTCAAAATAGGTGAACTAAGTCATTAACATATGGACTTATTATAAACAAGTAAAATTTTATCCCGGAGTGAGCTATCTCGAAGTCATTTCGAAACCAACAGTACTTAATAGACGGGATGAAAAAGAAAAAGGGCGAGATAGTAGAAATGAGAACCAATGTAAAACAAGACCGTTGTGACAAACCACGGACTAGGTTTCTTAGGTCGGGACATATTATGAACCGGTGAATGTTTTTCCGAAGTTGGTCTTTGCTTAGGAAGTCATTTCCAGAAGATGACGTACGTCCAAAAATGTTCAGCAGGAAACGGAATACTCTTAATGGGGTCAAAAATTTAGTTAACCCAAGTAGTTTTATAGAGAAACAATAGAACTACAAGGCCTTGCTGCCGGATTTTTAAGATTCTCCCAGAATACGCAATTAGAACACCGAACAGGGAACTTTATCGGTACCGGCTCATAAAGCATGTGGATGACATCACATTGTGACATCAATTTGTTGACTTTAGTGGCAAGGGAGGTCGGCACACACACATGAATGGCCAAGATGAAGCCATGTGTAAAAGCAAGATCCGACGGTTGAAAATCGATCTGATAAAGCATGAATAGTGTCACAATTTTTCCTATAAATAGGCTTCACTCCTCTTCATATTTTCACACCAAAAATTTTGAATCTAGAGAGAGGTTAGAGAGAAGGAGGAGTCCGGAGAAAGTATAGCGTAGCCCTGGGTAAGTTCTTCGGTCCCTAGTCTTAAGCTTTAGTAGTTCTTTCGGTAGTTATAGTAGAAATGCTAGATTTATCTCAAATCTTTCAAGATAGTTTAGATATCATGTTTTAGGGATAAATATGGTATTTATTTCGAAAATATATTGGGAGAAGAGATATGTCAAAATTTTGGAGAGATAGGATCAAAGTAGCGGAGCTCTGGCGAAATTTCGCCGATTAGTCAAACTAGGGGCAAAATGGTAATTTGTACCTAAAATGCCTGTTATGATGCTAAATATTGATAAATGCAATATAATCCTTATAGGATATCTATAATCGTACCGCTGTTGTGCCGCTGTCGTACCGCTATTGTGCCGCTGTCAAAAATACCGTTTTCCGTAAAACGTACCGAAGTACCCTTAGCGAAGGTACGTTCGCGACGTACTGTAACACTGACTCTGATGCTTGTGATATGCTTATATATGATTGTTGTGTTCCTATACTGAGACTCTGTCTCAATTATTTTTTATACAATCATGATTACACGGGTTATGGTCTTGATAACACCGTTAAAAGTTTTCCTATGCGCTATGGACACGACTGTACATTGTGGCACCGGTGAATGTGCAGACTGGGGTAACAAATGTAACACCCCAAATTCCGTAGCATAAATCGTGTCGGTGACACGTGGTTTTATAAAAATTCATCAGAGTTTTGAGGTGCTACAGCTTAGCGTAATGCGGAAACGGAGAGCATGTACTAAAAATTTGAACAATTGAGTGATCGATATAAAAATACTCGGACATATGCGATGCTCGACGTATATCGATATATTATAAATTTCCCGAAGAATTGTTCATGTGATACAAAGTAATACAAAACTTTATAATTACAATTCTTACATGTAACTATACCTCTTCAACCAAGCCTTGAGTAGACTTGGGGCATAGAACCTAACTCGGTTAAATCATCTCATTTGGCCAGCCGTGGGTAGGTCTAGTGGAAGTCTCACCGTGCTAGGGTGGTCGATTGATCGAACCACATAGACGACCCTTCTAGTTTAAGCACCAAATGATGTGAAGTAACTTTATTAGATTCATGCCATAAGGTAGGTTCTGTTGACTTTCTTCCCGCATTTCCTTTGACCGGTGCCTCCTCACGGCTCCGTCCATTAATGCTCCTTCTCATGGCTCCATTCACAATGTCTTCATAAATCCTGGTTCCTTTCCGAACCTCTAGTCAAGTCTAAGATTCAAAAAAATTGAATCTTAGGTAACAGCTTAACCTCATATGAAAAGTATAACAAAGTATATGTATGACGATATTCATTACATTTCAGCATTAACCAATACATAGCACACAAGCAGATGTAATGTCAACACAACAACAAGTACATAGCACACAAAGACATGTAAAGTTATCTATACAAATCCATGTATAGTTAAATAGTCTGCACCACTGTGCCACGATGTACACTCGTGTCCTCGTATTTGGGAAAACAATCTCACGGCATTATCAAGACTATAACCCGTATCAAGGCTGAATGTATATAAAATGTGATTCAAGACGAGTCTTAACCACGGTGCATGACCCAAGACCAAGTCTTGTCCATGACTCTATGAAATCATTTCATCTCATACATGCATACAAGTCATATCGAGTTAAAGTTTCGTACGCGAACGTACCTTCCTTAGTGTGAATAGTAATTTACTATTAATGTATACGGTACTATTCATAAATACGGCACTATGAATAGTAATATGCCCGTCCTTCAAATCTGACTCCGGAATCCTCGGATATCCTAACATATTACCATATTGCTTAGAATAATATCCAAAAGTTTTAATTTACCTTTCTACCCTTGGTGGATTTGTTATTACCATTTTATTTAATAAAAACGCTACTTTCAGCATTATGGCAAGATTTACTTCTAAATTTGAAAATTCATAAGTAATTCTAGAAAACTCGAAACGAGGATCCATCAAATTCCCCAGAATCCTTAGGATGTCTAGTTTTGAGGAAAAATACTGGTTATGGCCCAGATTTTAAGAATAATTCCCAGTTTTCACGTGTTCATCCTCCGTCCAGAAATATTCCAGAAAACGTAGCCCAACTTTGGACATTTATATCTCCTAGCACAGAACTCGAAATAATACATTCTAGGTATATTTGAAAAGCCCTATATGTCTACTTTGAACATGAATTTTCTCAGAATTTAAGAACATCATCTTCAATATAAATTACTGTCATTTTTACCCCTGACCTCAGGAATTGCTAACCGACAAAATTTCGTTAGAGTTTCGCTACTTTATGATTAGCTTCCAAAAATTCTGCTATATAACCTTTTCCATCATAAAGTAGCGAAACTCGGCGAAATTTTATCGGTAAGAAATTTTTGAAGTCGGGGTAAAAACGTCGTATTTTATATTGAAGATGATGTTCTTAAATTCTGAGAAAATTCATGTTCAAATTAGACACATAGGGCTTTTAAAATATACATAGAATGTATTATTTCAAGTTCTGTGCTAGGAGATAAAAATGTCCAAAGTTGGGCTACGTTTTTCTGGAATATTTCTGGACAGAGGATGAACACGTGAAAACTGGGAATTATTCTTAATATCTGGGCAAGAACCAGTATTTTTCCACAAAATTAGACATCCTAAGGATTCCGGGGAATTTTACGGATCCTCGTTTCGAGTTTTCTAGAATTACTTATGAATTTTCAAAGTTAGAAGTAAATCTGGCCATAATGCTGAAAGTAGCGTTTTTATTAAATAAAATGTAATGGCAAAATGGTAATAACAAATCCACCAAGGGTAGAAAGGTAAATTAACCTTTTGGATATTATTCTAAGCAATATGGTAATATGTTAGGATATCCGAGGATTCTGGAGTCAGATTTGAAGGACGGGCATATTACTATTCATAAGTAGTGCCGTATTTATAAGCGACTGGTCCACGTTTTGCCAAGATTTCAAATGGTCCTATGTAACGAGGACTTAGCTTTCACCTTTTCAGTGTTCTACCGACACCGGTAACTGGTGATACTTTCAGAAATACATGATCTCCGACATTGAATTCTAGAGGTCGTCTCCTTTTGTCAGCATAGCTCTTTTGTCTGCTTTGTCTTTGCTAGGAGTCTCTTTTTTATCAGTAGCGATTTGTTCGGAGGTCTTGTCAACTATATCCGGTCCGAGAAATTCTCGCTCAGATAGTTCCGTCCAACATATAGGTGATTGACACTTTCGCCCGTACAACGCTTCAAATGGTGCCATCTGTATACTTGCATGGTAACTGTTGTTGTACTTGGTCCCGCCAATGGTAGGTGTTGGTCCCAATGGCCTTTAAAGTCCAATACACACGCTCTAAGCATATCTTCGAGTGTCTGTATTGTCCTTTCAGATTGACCATCAGTTTGAGGGTGATAAGCTGAACTGAATCTCAATTTTGTTCCCAATGCTTTGTGCAAAGCTTGCCAAAAACGGGATGTAAATCGTGGATCTCGATCGGAGACAATGCTCTTTGGTACACCATGAAGTCTCACGATTTCTTTGATATAAATCTCTGCCAACCTCTCTGGAGAATAGTTAATGCTAATGGGGATAAAGTGTGATGATTTGGTTAATCGATCAACAATTACCCAGATTGCATCGTGATTCCTGATCTTAGGCAAACCCACAACTAGATCCATGGTTACGCACTCCCATTTCCATTCGGGAATTTCTAGTACTTGAAGAGGACCAGCGGGTCGTTGTTGTTCAATCTTAACTTTCTGACAAGTCAAACATTTAGCCACGTATTCGGTCACGTCTTTCTTCAGTCCGGGCCACCAGAGTTTGGACTTAAGGTTTTGATACATTTTGACCATTCCTGGATGTAGAGTATACTTACTCTTATGAGCCTCATCCAAGATCTTACGCCTCAAATCATCGACTGCGGTATGTAAATCCGCTTTTTGTATCTGACTAGACCACTAAGTGATAGGTCATAGTCTTGAGTTTCGCCTCGAGCGATCATCTCCCGCATTGCAATAGCTTGATCATCTTGTTTCTGAGCTTCCTCGACCTCGTCTCTCAAATCGTATTCTCCTTGACTAACAAGAAGACATGCAAGATAGGCTTCACCAGGCACATCAAAATTTCCGTAAACTTGATTTGACAAATTCAAATCCCTGAAATTTTCAAGCAACTTCAGTTCTTGAATCATCATGTATGATACTGCACCGATTTTTCGCTAAGAGCATACGCAACGACGTTCGCTTTACCGGATGATATTTAATCTCCAAGTCAAAGTCTTTGAGTAACTCCATCCATGACTGTCTCATATTGAGTTCCTTTTGATCAAAAAGGTATTTCAGACTCTTGTGGTCGCAGTATAATTCTACGGTCGCTCCGTAAAGATAATGCCTCCATATCTTCAAAGCAAACACGATAGCCGCAAGTTCTAAATCATGCGTAGGATAATTCGACTCGTGAGGCTTCGGACGAGAGGCGTAAGCCACCACTCGCCCCGCCGCATCGGGACACATCCCAATCCATGCCCACCGGCATCACTATAGACTACATAAGTCTCACCCGGATCCGGGATTATCAATACCGTGCCGTGGTCAACCTCTCTCTCGATCTCGAAAGCTATCCTCACAGTCTCACCCCATACAAAGGGTTGGTTTTTCCTCGTGAGCTTTGTCAATGGTAAGGCAAGACGTGAGAAGTTACGTATAAATCTGCGGTAGTATCCCGCTAGACCCTTAAAACTACGTATCTCCGTCACCTTTGGTCTTTTCCAGTCTAGTATCGCTTCCACTTTGCTAGGATCAACAAGCAACTCCGTCGCGTGATATGACATGGCCCGAAATCTAACTTCCGAGCCAAAACTCACATTTGCTTAATTTAGCAAAGAGTCGCTTTTCCCCGAGTATACTCAATACTAGTCGAGATGTTCTTCGTGCTCCTCTCTACTTTTAGAATAGATGAGGATATCGTCAATAAACACCACTACAAACTTATCTAGGTGTTGACGGAAAATACGATTCATGTAGTCCATGAACACGGCAGGTGCATTTGTCAAACCGAATGGCATCACAAGGAATTCGTAATGCCCATACCTGGTTCTGCAAGCCGTCTTGGAAACATCACTAGCTTTAACTCGTAGCTGATGATATCCCGAACGTAAATCAATCTTCGAAAAGATACTAGAACCAGATAATTGATCTAACAGATCATCAATCTGGGAAGTGGGTACTTGTTCTTGACGGTCACTTTGTTCGGCTCGCGATAATCGATACAAAGTCGAAAACTTCCATCCTTCTTCTTTACAAACAACACCGGGGCTCCCCATGGTGATACGCTAGGTCGGATGAACCCTTTCTCTAGAAGTTCTTCGAGTTGCTTTTTCAAATCCCGCATCTCATTTGGTGCCATACGATACGGCGTTTTTGATATTGATCTGTGCCAGGGCATCAATTCAATGGTGAACTCAACTTCCCTTTCGGTGGTAGCTTAGTAAGATCCTCCGGAACACGTCGGGAAATTCATTAACAACGAGATGTCTTGGAGTGAAAGTTCGGCTTCCGCTTTGATTGAGAAAAACACCATGTACGCTTGGCATCCATGTTTCACGCATCTTTCTGCTTCCGCAACAGAGATAAAATTAAGGCTCACATCAATCTTGTCTCTGCCAGATGAAGGTGAGAACGATATCTTCTTATTACCACAATCGATCATTGCGTTGTTTGCCGTTAGCCAGTCAAGACCGAGTATGACGTCAATGCCATGAAGTGGTAATCGGATAAGGTCTATATTTGAAACTCGTCCATCCACACTCGCAATACAATTTAAGCATGCATCGAAGCTAGGGATTTTACGCCAAGTGGTGTAGCTACTACCAAATCATAAGGTAATTTATAGGCATGCAATCCTAAACGTTTCGCACTGACCATAGGAAATAAATGAGTGACTAGCACCCGAATCATACAATGCTTGCAACAAATTCCCATTAAGAGAGATAGTACCTTGGATCATCTCCGGAGACTTCTTAGCCTCCTCGTTTGTCGAGTAAAAACCGGCACGGGGTTTTGAGGCCTTATCTCCGCAGCTCTTTGAGGACGTTCAGCCGATGTGTCCAGGCTTTTGACACTTATAGCATACTATCTTCCCATCGCAGTTAGTACCTTGATGGTACTTCCCGCATTTTGGACACGGTCCGGGTCCTTGTGACCTTGGAAAATTTGGTGACAGTGAAACGGCCTCTTGTTTCCACGAAAATTACTCCAAGGTGCTTTCCTCTTCGAACGGAACTTCCGCGGTTAAATCCGCTACGACGGCACCGCTTTGCTATTGAAGGGTCTGGACCTCCTTAGTTCTTTCAAATTCCGCTCAATTAACCGACATGCTTCCACAGCATGGATTAATTCCTGGAACTGCTGAGACACAAGTCTTTCCCTTATCTCGTACTTTAGTCCGAAAATCAGTATATTTGCCATACTACTCTCATCATTGTTCCTTCGCAAGTGCGATGAGTATCGTGATAAGTTGGTGAATCGGGCATAGCAGCTTAGGTCAGATCATATTACAAACCAGTGGATTTTTGCCTAGACGCCGACGCTTCCGGAATTCAATTCCGAATCAAGACGTCTGTCCTAAAATCTTCAGCGAGATAAATGAATACCCTTAATGGGATCATAAATTTCATTAAACTAGATATTCCTAATGAGAAAGAAAGAAACTTCGAAACTCTCGTCGCATTTCGCGATTCGTCAAGATTACGCGTTTCGGACACCGATTTGAAACTTTATCGGTGACCGGCTCGAGATGTCACCATCAAGATGACATCATTTTGTTGACTATTGGGGAGGGGAGGTCTGCACAAGAAATGGAGGGCCAAGAGTGTTTTGTCCTCAAAAATGCGATCCTACGGTCCATATTCGTCAAGACCGAAGTTCGAATTATTTACCGTTACGCCATCCGTCTCTTCTATAAATACCAAGCTCCTCTTCTTCATTTGTCACACCAAAAATCTGCCTCTTAGAGAGAAGTTAGAGAGAGAAGCTCTGGAGAAAGTCTCGAGCAAAGTCCGGGTAAGTTCTTCGGTCCTTAGTCTTTAGTTTCGGGTAGTTCTTTCGGTAGATATAGTAGGAATGCTAGATTTATCTTTAATTTTTCAAGATAGTCTAGATATCATATTTAGGGGTAAATATGATATATATTTCGAAAATATGATGAGGAAAAGATCTGTCAAAATTTTGGAAGATTAGAGTCAAAAAATGAAGCTCGCGAAATTCCGCCGATTAGGGGTTCGGGGGCAAAATGGTAATTTGTACCTAAAATGCCCGTTATAGTGCTAGAAGTTGATAAATGTTATTCTTATAGGATATCTAAGATAATCGGACCATTTGTTGTACCGCCGTCGTACCATTGTTTCACCGTTGTCAAAATTACCGTTTTCCGTAAAACGTATCGTAGTCGACAACGAAGGTACGTTCGCGTACCGTAATACTAACTCTGATGGTTATTGTATGCATATATGTATTTTCCTCCGTCATGCTGTATTTTCTCTGTTGTGCCTTAACCTTACATGTTGATCGTATTGTTATTGCCGTCCATATCCGATTATGTACATTGTCCGTTGTGCCTTAACCTTACATATGATTTGTATTGTTATTGCCGTCCATATCCGATTATGTACAATGTCCGTTGTGCCTTAACCTTACATCCGATTTGTATTGTTATTGCCATATATATCGATTATGTATACCCTACTTTGAACGTAGTAAGTGTCGTCAAAATTCCATGAATATCTGTAGTACTTATATGATGTATGTAAACATGAGGTTAACCGTTACCTGGGGTCCGGTGCATTGGACCTCAGCTCTTAACATAGCGTCAGGTTCAGGAGGACCGAGGGCCGAGGAGAAAGGCAAGCAAGCCGCATAGAGACCCGGCTGAAGACTTTCCTCCGTTGTTATCTACTTTTGTAAACACTCGGTACAATGTACCACTTCTGTAAATCAGCCAGACTTACGGCAATTTGAATAAATGTATCAGTTACTCAATTGCTCCGATGCTCTACTCTGATGAAAAAAAATTGAATCTTAGGTAACAGTTAACCTCATATGAAAAGTATAACAGTATATGTATGACAGATATTCATTACATTTCAACATTAACCAATACATAGCACACAGCAGATGTAATGTCAACACAACAACAGTACATAGCACACAGCACATGTAAAGTTATCTATACAAATCCATGTATAGTTAAATAGTCTGCACCACCTGTGCCACGATGTACACTCGTGTCCTCGTACTGGGAAAACAATCTCACGGCATTATCAAGACTATAACCCGTATCGAAAGCTGAATGTATATAAACGGTGATTCAAGACGAGTCTTAACCACGGTGCATGACCCAAGACCAAGTCTTGTCCATGACTCTATGAAATCATTTCATCTCATACATGCATACAAGTCATATCGAGTTAAAGTTCGTACGCGAACGTACCTTCCTTAGTGTGAATAGTAATTTACTATTAATGTATACGGTACTATTCATAAATACGGCACTATGAATAGTAATATGCCCGTCCTTCAAATCGACTCCGGAATCCTCGGATATCCTAACATATTACCATATTGCTTAGAATAATATCCAAAAGTTTTAATTTACCTTTCTACCCTTGGTGGATTTGTTATTACCATTTTATTTAATAAAAACGCTACTTTCAGCATTATGGCAAGATTTACTTCTAAATTTGAAAATTCATAAGTAATTCTAGAAAACTCGAAACGAGGATCCATCAAATTCCCCAGAATCCTTAGGATGTCTAGTTTTGAGGAAAAATACTGGTTATGGCCCAGATTTTAAGAATAATTCCCAGTTTTCACGTGTTCATCCTCCGTCCAGAAATATTCCAGAAAACGTAGCCCAACTTTGGACATTTATATCTCCTAGCACAGAACTCGAAATAATACATTCTAGGTATATTTGAAAAGCCCTATATGTCTACTTTGAACATGAATTTTCTCAGAATTTAAGAACATCATCTTCAATATAAATTACTGTCATTTTTACCCTGACCTCAGGAATTGCTAACCGACAAAATTTCGTCGAGTTTCGCTACTTTATGATTAGCTTCCAAAAATTCTGCTATATAACCTTTTCCATCATTTTTTCGAAATAAAACCATTTCTAACCATAAAAACATGAAAATAAAATTACTCTAGCATATTTAAGATCAAAGCAACTTCTATCTATGAATATAAAACTAGAACTCAAGAACTAGAGAACTTACCCTTGAAGAACCTTGCTACTACTTCTTCCTTGCTCCAAGAACTTCACTCTACTCACTCTCTAATCTTAAAATCAGATGCTTTGAGCTGATTTTGGTGTGAAGAATATGAAAGAAGAGTCTTCTATTTATAGAAGAAATTCAAGGCTATTCCAACTACACTTCTTCCTTAACCAAACACTCAAACCAAACACTCAAACCAAACACCCAAACCAAACACTCAAACCAAACACTCTTACACCAAACACTCACACCAAACACTCTTACACCAAACATTCATACCACCTTATACATATCTACCAATATCCAACTACCATTTAATATTTATTTGCAAATATTAAACAAGTATTGGAAAATAAAATCCTTAATTTCATATAAGGATTTTCTTCCATAATTAACTCTCTAGGTCATAAAATATTGGTTCTAAAATTTCTAGACCAAAAAGTATCCTCTAACTATTTTTCCTTGAATTATTGGAAAAATAGGCCTCAAAATCGAAAAATAGCTTTAAAACTATTTAGGCCAAATTTTCATAATAAATTCCCATAAAATATTTCTTATTTCCAAATCCAAAGATTTGGGATATTACATTCCTCCTTTTGGTTATAAATTAATTACCTTTTTATGTGCTATTTATATCATATTAAATAGCTCCAAAATAATGTCTCATAATTAACCATTCGTTAATTAATTCCAAAGTGGAATTTGGATGAAAATATAATCAATAGATTATAATTTCTTGAGACAAATATTCACCTTTGTATTTAATATGTATTATTTATCAAAATATAGTATTTATGATAAATAGGAGTTTTAGGGTATTACAACAAACATACTACGGGGTTGTGTATTGTTATTGCCTTACATATTTGATTATGTATTACCTACATCTGTTATGGGCTTTTGTAGGGATTTTTGTGAAAATGTTATGAATGCCTGTCATACATATATTGTTTACATAAGCATGAGGTTAATCGTTACCTGAGGTCCGATGGGCATTGGACCTCAGTCTTAAACTAATAGTCAGGGAAGAATCATGGATCAACGAAGGCACCAGTGGATGGAGCCGTGGAAAGTCGTAGATGGACGGAGCCGTGAGAAGGCGCCGGTCAAAGTAAACGTAGAAAGAAAGATAACAGAACCTACCTTACAGCATGAATCTAATAAAGTTACTTCATATCATTTGGTGCTTAAACTAGAAGGGTTATCTAGGTGGTTCAGTCAATCGGTCGCCATAAATACTCGGTGAGACTCCCACTAGACCTACCCAGCCTGGCCAAATGGGATGATTTAACTGAGTTAGGTTCTATGCCCCAAGTCTACCTAAGGCTTGTTAAAGAGGGTATAGTTACATGTAAGAATTGTAATTATAAAGTTTTGTATTCTTTCGTATCACATGAACATTCCTTCGGAAATTTTTAATATACCAGTATACGTCAGGCATCATATGTCTGAGTATTTTACATCAGTTACTCATTGTTAAACTCGTTGTTCAAATTTTTAATACATGCTCTCCGTTTCCGTAAAACGCTAAGCTGTAGCACCTCAAACTCTAATGAATTTTTATAAAACCACGTGTCACCGGCACGATTTATGCTACGAAATTTGGGGTGTTACATTTTTGGTATCAGAGCTAGCTTTACAGCTAGTCTCAAGAGCATTGTATGGACAACAAAGACAAGAGTACTGATATAATACTAGTATTGTGATACAATAAAACAAATACCCGAAGGTAAAGGTTAGAGTTTTTGAAAAACTCTAAGACTTTTGACATGAAAATCAAAGTCTGAAAGAAATTCCCGAACGAAAGCGATAATTGAACTTAGTTGACGATACTACCTAAGTCTTCCCATAAACAGTAACCTATTGCGTAGGTTTATAACAAAACAATGGTGCCGAGAATAGGACTAGTCTATATGGGTAAGTCAATTAGTCACGGTGAACTCAGTAAGACTTCCATAATAGACACCTATTTGGCCAATCGGTTTGAGTAACGGGGTTAAGCTCCACATTTCTTTTTAAAACGTTTGAACATATTTTGAAAAGGAGAACTGATATAACTTTGATGTTATGTTGTAGTGATGGACAAAGACAAATTTCCATATACGGATTGTTACGATAAAGGGGGACATACTACGCATAGATCTGTAGTTCCCGATATATTAGGATTAAGGCTAAACCCTGAGCCGATATATCCACCTCCTATGCCTATGGCTGCACGTGAGTCAATCTGTTACGTTCCTGAACACCAGTCTGACCCGGTGTACGTTTCAAACTACCCTCCTGTGTCCAAAAACAATCCAGAGCCGGAGTATCATCTTAAATCAACGTATTTCAACGAGTGCCTATACAACCCTAGATCAGAGTACCCTTCTGAACCAGTGCGTCAGATTGAACCAATGTACCATCTTGCATCGACAGATCATCCAGTCCCTGAGAAACCCATAGTATCTATTAATGGCCATAAAATCTCAGAGGGATATCATCCCTGGTTAGTATACAAATCTGAATTTGTACCTCAAACTGATATGCTATACCCCACTCCAGAAAGTAACCTTGAGCCAATATATCTTCCTACTCCTATACATCATATCACCCCGATAACTGATCATGAGCCTGAATATCACCCTGGACCAGAACATCCTTATCAGATCATAGATAATCAAGGACCTTTTCATTCAGAATCCTTGAGCATAGTATACCCTGAACCAATGGCTACTGTACCTTCTGAGCCAGAGAGACCTATAGGGTTGGATCATTCATCCTTCGATGATAACTGTGAGTACTTCCAATTGTTAAACTACCAAGATGATCTTGAAGTTGAATCTTGTTATGAACCAAATACCCTGCGACATGTTTTGAATACGAACAAAGAGCTGATAGGCGCTCTACGAACAAATTTCTTGAGGGCAGAATATTACAACGCAACTATGAAAGACACGTATTTCCAATGGCTAGGGCAAGTCAAGACGACTTATAGACAGAGGAAAATCAATAAACTTCCCTACCCAATAGACGATTGGGTAATGTCAACACTATGCCTATTTCCTAGAGATCGCTTCTGGATGGAAAAGACGAATGAGCTCTTGGAAGGAGAGCGTACAATCGATTTTCATTCTTTTCTGACTTATCTTCAAGGGCTAGTTTTAGATAATATGTAAACGAGTAGATAGACGATGATATGCGCTATGTAAGATATATTACTGGTGTTAAAACCAGCTAAATAATGTGACATATTTTGCCATGAACATTATGTGTATGTGTTTGTTTGAAAGACCCCTTAAAGAACTGTTATTCTTAAATAGAAAGATAGGATGTTAAGTATGCGAGGAATCAGAGTCCTTAGAGGTCGAGGCCGAGGTCGAGGAAGAGAGGGTGTTAGACAACCACGAATGATACCAGAGAATGAACCTGAGCAACCAGAACCTCAGATAACACAGAATGAGATACAGAAAATGTGGAGGACGCTTCAGGAGCAACAAATTCTTATCAATGAACTCCTGACCGAAAGACAGGAAAGAGAAATTGAAAGACAAGAAGAATCTTGCTGGTTAATCGAGCGTAACTTAAGGGAAATGTGAAAAGCCGGAAACTACAACGGCAAGAGAGCAAGCGATTGCGTCGGGTTTCGCCATGGAAACTCCACACGAAAGAGGCAGATGCCCTGGATCAAAAGCCAAGGAAAGGCAAGAAGGTGCCAAGATTCCGACCATCTTCAAAATACGGAAATTACCATCCAGGTCTTACTTATAGTGGTATACGAATTTGCTACAAGTGCCGGAAGCTGGGGCACATGGCCTGGAACTGTCCCCAGAAAGCTGCGGAGACAGAGCCACCAAACTCAGGCCAGATGCTAGCATTACGTGAAGAGGAGGCTGAAGAATCTCCAGGAATGGTCCAAGATACCAACGCTTAATAGCAGTCTATTTTAGATATTGTCTGATTTGAGTACTAAACCAAGTCAGTTACTTATGATGTTATGCGAATCATTTTGGGATGCATACATATATGTATTACCTTACGATCTAGTAGTAGCTACACCATTTAGGTGTGAACTATTTTGCTTATAAGGCATGTCTAGAACCAAATTTCAGTATAATATACATCTTATTCAAAATTTCTGTTTCATCACGTCAACAACATTCTCAAATTCTGTAGAACTAGCAGTGATCAATGTAATGATCAAACGATGACGATGGGAAGATATCATTCCCACATTTTACCAAGCGGAGATAGAATTGATGCAGGAGCCGAGTCCTTATTCTAAAAACAACCCAGTCACAAAATAAAATTCTTTGAAAATCTCCTTCAGAAAAAGAGAAGTTAAAATTCACTATGAAGTTGATGCCTGGCATAGGATCAACATCTAAAACGCCGTATCAAATGACACCGAACAAAAACTCAAGAGTTTGCGACTTTGTGTCAACCATCACTGGATGGACAAAATGACTGTCATGAACAAATAACCATTTCCCAGGATCGACGATCTACTCAATTATCTAATTTCTACATCTTGTCAAAGATTGACTTACACTCGGAACACCATTCATCTGTACATAAAAAATGGCAATGTGCTGAAAATAGCTTTCAGGACTTGATACGGGCATTTTGAATTTCTTAATATGCCTTCCAGATTGACAAATAATCCTATTTTTGTTCACAGAGTACTTGAACCAAACTTTTCTCAACCACATAGGTTGGTTGATAGAGGTGTTGATTGATAACATCCTCATCTATTCAAAAATAAGAAGAGAAACACAAAGAACAGTGACGACCAGTTGTGAGTGTACTAAAGAGAGACGCGACTCTTTACTAAGTTTAGTAAATGTGAGTATTGACTGCCAAGAAATAAACTTTATGGGCCATGTTCTATCGCACAACAGTAAAGTTGTTAATTTCAGCAAAGTGGAAGCAGTTCTGGACTAGAAAGAGCCGAAAATAGTGATATAGATATTTAGTTTTTGGGTCTAGCGGGATAGTACCGCATATTCATATGGAATTTCTTGTAACGTGCCTTACCATTGACAAAGTTCACAAATAAAAATTAAATCATTGTGTAGAACAGAGACTGTGAGACGAGCTTACATGGACTGAGAAAGAAGTTGGTCACAGCACCAAAAGTTGGTTATCCCAAATCCAAGTAGATGTTATAGAGTCTGTAATGGTACCAATAGGTATGGATTGGGATATGTCTGTTGCAGCAGGACAGCGTGATGACTTACATCTCTCGTCTGTTGAAGCCTCTCAAGTTGAACTAATCTACGCATAACCTAGAGTTAGTGAGTATCGTATTTGCTTTGAGAGTATAGAGGCATTACCTCTACGGGGTAACTATAGAATTATACTGCTACCACAAGTGCTTGAAATACCTTTTGAGTTGAAAGAAACTCGGTAATGAATGGCATCACTTGATAAAATTCCTATAAGATTGTGATTTAGAAAGTAATTATCATCCGTATAAAGTAAACATCATGTAGATACTCTCCAACAGAAAGTTAGTTTTAGTAGCTCGTATGGTAATTCAAGATCAAAGGCTACTTGAATACTATGAGGACCTTGTCCTATTAAAGCAAATTCCCCGAAAAACTATAAATACACTCGATGAAACTTATTTCTCGAATTTTCACGATCGTAATAGTATCATCTGAAGCCTTGTATAGGTAAAAATATAAATCACTTATATGTTTGATGGAACTATAGCCAGAACGGAAATTTTCTTAGGCCAGATATGGTCGATCATGTTTCTGAATGTTTGTGAGTGGATTCATTTCTTGTGTTGATGTGATGTGATATGTCATTGTTAGAATTTTGTCGTTATGAATGACTGAAAGTTATGATAAAACGGTCGAATGCCTCATTTCATAAAGCATATTCAAGAAGATAGTGAAGGTATGGATCAAAGACTTATCAGTTAATTTTACCCCCAAACTTTAATAAACTTCACAGTATCTTCTGCATTTCTCATTGGAGAAATATCATCTTGACGGTGATCATATTATAGAATACGAAGTATTGAAATACAAGATGACGGTATCTATATAGTCAAACCAAAACAAATTCTCGTTTTCAAAAGAAGTAACTCAAGGATAGGAGTATCCCAGTTGTAAAAATTAGTTTAGAGAGGGACTGTCTCTGAATAAGACAATTTGGAAAAAACCGCTAGTAGGTATATTCTGAAACTATAAACTAGAAGTTTAGTTGGGGTAGCGTAAATTTCGAGGACGAAATTTTGTTTAACGGGGGGAGAAATGTAATACCCTAAAAATCATATTTATGATAAGTATCACAAATTAGTAAATAATACCTATTGGAAATAGGTAAATACGTGGTCTCAATTAATAAATTATAATTATCTTATTTTCTAAGGTAATTTCAATGGAAATTAGAAAGAGATAAAGAGCTAAAATCCATAAAATGCATTTATGGGGCATAAAATGACCTGAAAATATTATGATAAATCCCAAGAGGCATAAAATATTTATTAAAAATTAGAAAGTATGTTGTCTCTAATTTTAAGAATTTTTGGAATATTTTCCTTGAAAAAGATAATGAGGCAAAATTTAATATTATTTTGGGAACCCTAAATGGCCCCATGATTTTTAATATTATACATGTGACATAAAATACCAATGTCAGTGAAATAGTTATGAGATAATAATTAATCCTAATTAAGAAAATTATCAACAATTAGTAAATGACTAATTAAGTAATTAATGGGATAATATAAGAATTAAGATATAAGTAAATTAATTAGGAAATAAATAAATAATTAAATAAAAGGGGGGCGAAATTATTGTGAAAATAAAAAATAATAATAATAATTAAGAAAATATCATGATATTTTGTATTATAATAATAATATAAAATGAGATATTTTGTAAAGAAATTGAGGATAAGTGAGAACTCGATAGAAATTAAATCATACCTCAAAATAGGTGAACTAAGTCATTAACATATGGACTTATTATAAACAAGTAAAATTTTATCCCGGAGTGAGCTATCTCCGAAGTCATTTCTGAAACCAACAGAGTACTTAATAGACAGGATGAAAAAGAAAAAGGGCAGATAGTAGAAATGAGAACCAATGTAAAACAAGACCGTTGTGACAAACCACGGACTAGGTTTCTTAGGTCAGGACATATTATGAACCAGCGAATCTTTGTCCAGAAGTTGGTGATACCGGAAGTCCTTTCCGTAACTGATGACGTTTGTCCAAAAATGTTCAGCAGGCAACGGAATACTCTTAATGGGGTCAAAAATTTAGTTAACCCAAGTAGTTTTAAAGAGAAAGAATAGAACTACAAGGCCTTGTTGTCGGATTTTTAAGATTCTCCCAAAATATGCGATTAGAACACCGAACAGGGAACTTTATCGGTACCGGCTCATAAAGCATGTGGATGACATCACATTGTGACATCAATTTGTTGACTTTAGTGGCAAGGGAGGTCGGCACACACACATGAATGGCCAAGATGGAGCCATGTGTAAAAGCAAGATCCGACGGCTGAAATCTGATCTGATAAAGCATGAATAGTGTCACAATTTTTCCTATAAATAGGCTTCACTCCTCTTCATATTTTCACACCAAAAATTTTGAATCTAGAGAGAGGTTAGAGAGAAGGAGGAGTCCGGAGAAAGTATAGCGTAGACCTGGGTAAGTTCTTCGGAATGTAAAAACCGTAAATTCGGAGAGTCAACTCGTAAGTTTGAATACAATGCTCATTCCTACTTTAAAACCGCACTATTTTTAAATTTACTATATTTGACGCTTAATAGTTAAGGATTAAATAAAAAATGGTCAAATATGATGGGGCAAAAATTAAATAGGGAAAACAAATACTTAAATATTAATGTTGATGTTCAATTACTTGTATACATGCACAAATGTACATCCATATGTGTATATATGTGTGTATATAGCCCTATCATAGGCCTACGACCTAGCCAGGAACGAATCTTAGGATAAATATTTTTTTTGGGATGTATACTCATTAAATAATTAAAAAAATTTATGAACAAACTTTTTTTGGGGGGATGGCATGGCCTTGAAATAAATATTTGTCTATGTAAAAATACATTAAATTTTAAAAGAAAAATTTCTAAACAATTTTTTTTTTTTTTCGGGGGCCATGTATCAACTAAACTCTATCATTATTGGGCCTAGCCTACTTTAAGTCTAGCCTAGACTATTTAGTAAATAGGTCGACTCATTTTCATAAGGTCGGACCTATTTAGTTATTTTTTAAAATGTATTATTATGCATCGTTATAATAATTTAATCTAAATTAATTTTGTAAATTATTTATAAAATTAATAATTTAGTCTTAACCATAAGTTTTACATTTCATCATTTACCCATGTGCTTAACCTTTTCATTCATCAATTGATCACATCTATTTCTCTCGTTTTTTATTGCTCGAGATGTCAATGCTAGCTCACACCGTGTCTTCCTTGATTTGTGTCATTTGATGCAACAGAATAATTGTAATAAATTTATTTTAGTGATGCCCAAATAAAAATGATCCCAATAGGAGGAGTTTGTCTCATTTTATGCAAGAAAAACAAGAGGTAAATCTAGTTTTACATGCCACTTGTCGTGTTTGGTTGATTTGAAAAAAATGTATTTCCTTAGTCAATAGATAATTACTTTTTCTTATTTCTACTTACTCGGACAATTGTTGCTACTTCGTGTTCTTTACTCGTAAATCATGCTTTTTATTATTATTATTATTATTATTATTATTATTATTATTATTATTATTATTATTGTTATATATATAAAAAAAACACTTCAATTCCAACTATGTCTTGGAGATGGCTTGTGTAGGGTGTACAAGGTAAGGCTACGTACATCTATTCCTTTCTTGACTTTACCTATCAAGAGCCTTATGCACTGAACTGTCCTTTATTTTATTTTATTTTAAAAAAAAATCCATCTATGTTCTAATCTTTACTTATGAAGAAGCTGATTCTAAAAATGTGGATACTCAAGACAAGATTTCTGATTGCATCCGTCTATGCAGTATAAAATTACTACCTAATAAGTACAAGACATAGTTGATTGTTTTTTAAAGAGATTAAATAAGTTACTTAATCATATTATATCTTATATATTATTAAATTATATATCAGTTTATAAGTTAGATAAACTAATGAGGAGAAATAACGATAAATATAAGTATTTTAAAGTAATTTAATTAGATTCCTTAATTTTTTTTAAACAATTAACTAAATATTATATTTATGACCTGTAGTACAAGAAAACAAAAGATTCGTAAGTCAAAGCGGAACCTAAGGCATATTCTAGCTATGCAGAAAGCAAAATAATGCGTTTGTGAAAATAATCTGCCGGTTTTTATAGTTTCACTTTATTTTAATCAAGTCTTTGTTGTGTTTCTTTTAATCAGGTCCTGTCATCTAATTTTTAATGATTTTTGGGAATATCAATTTGAGGTTCTAGGAAGGGATATTATCGCCAAAAAGTCACACAACATGTAAGTAGCATAGGATGACAAGTTTAAGTATACAAAAATGACTAATCTGCTTGATTACATTTATTCCTTAAGGACCCCCCCCCCCCCCCAGGCCAAAATAAAAAATTGGAGGTCACCACTTTCCTCTCTTTTTGGTTCCTTCAAGAAGATGAGAATGGAACCCAAAGTCCAAAAGCCGTAAGATAGGTGATGAAATCTAAATAACTCGGGTGTTGTTCTCAATCGACAACGAAAAAAAGCTATGAAATCTGGGTCAGAGAGTTAGTATAACATTGATTAGAATTACTTAAATACAGTGGAAATTATTTTTCTTAATCATATATACATTCAAAGTTTAGGTCAATCGATCCTACTTTAAATATTATGCTTCATGTTTTCTTAAAGCAAGGACCGATTCACAAAATCTCTAAGCCCAGCACTACTGACGTCTTCAATAGCCTTTTTTTTTTTTGGATATCAAAATTTTGGGAAAGGGGTTGAGTTCACCACGATCCAAGAGCAGAGTGAAATCTCCTTTCCTACTAGGTGATACCAATGTTGGGCAGGACGAGCTATTTATTACCCTCAAACATTTACCAAAGCACCTAGGAGCGTTCGACCCCTTTGCCCGTTGAACTCAAGAACGAGGGGTTCTTCAATAGCTTTTTACAATAACTTGTTCACATCAATCAACATACATGCCCAATTATTCTCATCCTAAGATTATCAAACTCACAGAGTTTAAGTAAATTCTTAACAGTGACATAAATTCATATCGTGAACTTGAATAGTAAACTTGTAAGAGTTTACTTTTATCATTAAATAGCTATTAATGGTATATAATTAATAATTAAAATATAAAAGATGATAACAATTTGATTAAATATATTTTAAATATAAATAATTGAAACTAAATCTACCAAAATTTATAATTTATCATATTTGACAAAGAAATTTCTATAAAATTCATATATGAAGTCACCAATTATAATCAAATTGACATATTTAGTATGAGTAACATGATTTTGAAAGCTAGAAACATAAAAACATTAAACTAAGTGGGTAAACTTGCGAGTTTAATTGTGTTTATAACTAGCATGAGTTTATTAGTATTCAACACACTTTTTTAAGCTATGAATGTAAAAACTGCACTATTATTAAATTCTATATTTGAGATCAACAACGTATGAGTTTGAATACAATGCTCATTCCTACGGAAACTGCACTGTTATTAAATTTACTATATTTGAAGCTTAATACTTAAGGATTAAATAAACAATGGTCAAATATGATGGGGCACAATTTAAATAAGGAAAACAAATACTTAACAATTATTTATGAAAACTGTTAAATATTAGACAAATAAACTTGACGGTTAAATTCAAGAAGCGTCAAATATCACCCGTGATAAGATTACAATCCTTTATTTATTTATGTTTTTTATGAAAAGGTAAAATGCTATTATGGAAACTTTTCCCATGATATTAATTAACTAAAGCAATTACAGAGTAGTGTAACATAGGAAGTTGGACATAGAGTATATACAAAAGAATTAAAAAATAGGGAGGAGATTAGAAAAGAAACTACATTTGCAAAAGTTCTAATGGGATAAAAGGTACAATATCTGGAAAAGAATTACAAAATCGCCACTGAAACGCCTTTTCGGTGGCGACAAAAAATTGTTGCCACTGAAAGTACCTTCAGCGGCGATTATCTTTCAGTGGCGTCATTTGCAAAAGTTAAATCGTCAAGTTTTTTTTGACCGACCCTACTTTGTGGGATAAGGCTTGTTGTTTTTTTATTTAAGTGGTATTGTCAAACGCTATAGAGGACATTTTGTCTCTCCTGGCGAACTTTGTACATCTTTATATTTTTATTTTATTCGATCGGTTGTTTATATATAGAATGAAAAAAAAGTTTAGGTCAATCAAACCAACTTTAAATATATATTTTTTGCCAACAAATCAACTTTAAATATTATGCTTTATGATCTTATGTTTTCTTTCATGGAAGTCGTGATCATCATAAAAGTAGGCTTCAATTCAAATCAGGGAACTTATTTAAAAGCCCCTACTTGTTCGTTCTATTAAAAAAAAATTAATCACTGTTAATGATACTTTCATTAAAAATTACTTGTATCAGGTACAGTCATGACTAATATTAATATGATATGAATAAGAAATATTTAATAATTAATGAGTAAAAAGAATACTTAAGTAAAAAGGTTATTTGTATGTGATTTTTCTTTTTTGGATAAAATTTGTACATGTTTCTAACTTTAGGTAGGGAAAATTTTATGTAATTTAGCTTGAAAAATATTACAATAACAAGTTATTTCCCAAAACTATGAATGACCAAATAATAATGTTGGAAAAATGCTTTAAGCCTGGAAAGAGATTAATCTCTAGTTCAAAGTGGCTTAGGGATACCTCTAATCAAATAAAAAATATGTTGGAGAAAAAAAAAAACATAAAATTTATATGATTAACTATTATTAATATTTAACTGACAAATTATATTCCACTCTTGTAAAAGTGCTTTATAAATAAAATCATATGGGTATATCATTTTCAACCTATCAAATATAAATTTTCTCAATATCCATTCACCATATAGTCATTTGAAGAGGAGAGATGTGTGTATATACATAATGATCCATGAAACATGCGAGCATGAAGCTTATCAATTATACTTATTAATTATATTATAGTCTTGTAAAACATGCATGAAGCTTGTAGTATTGTTTAGCAAGAAACATCTATCATGCCTACCTAGCAGAGAGAATAGTGATTGGTTCACTGTTCCCAGTATAATCACGTGAATAATTGATTGTCCCAATGTTGCTATCTATTATTCTCGCATGTTGATCCATCTCCAAAGCTAGACATTCTTGTAGTTCTTGCAATATGTAACTTATGTTTGGTCTCTGGGATGGTGTTGGTAACACACAAGACATTGCTGCTTCAACAGCTTTCCATGTTGAAGTAACATGGAATTCTTCTGAAGCTAATCTTGGATCGACAATGGCATCAATATCCCCACATTCAATTTTGGGTTGAATCCAATCAAGAATGAAATTCATATCATCAGGTCCTCTCCTTACAGGAGGACGACCTGTTATTAGATGAAGAAGAATCATTCCAAAACTATAAACATCACTTTTCTTATTTAATTTTCCAGATCGCTGAAATCTGCAAATGATCAATTACAATTGATTAGGTCAAATGTATTGTTTTAAGTGTTACTAATTGAAATGAGAGGAAATAAATATCATACTTTTATTAAGATACATAACTAAATCATTACATAACAGAATGCCGTTATAACTTAATAACAAGAGTGTTATTCAATACTTGACAGTAAGTATAATAGATAGGTTGAGAAAATATTATGAGATTTTATTTCATTTTGATGTGTAAGAAACACTTACACAGGATCAATATAACCAGGAGTACCAGCTGGTTGAGTAGATAGATGAGTATCTCTTTCGTCGGTAAATGCTCTAGCTAGTCCAAAATCAGCAAGCTTGGCTATCATAGATTTATTTAATAGAATGTTGGATGGCTTCAAGTCTCGATGGATTATTGGAGTACTGCAACCACTATGAAGATATTCCAATCCTACAACTCCACCGATTAAAATTGTGATAAAACTTGTTAATAAAGAGACATAGATAAATAATACACTCCGTCTAGTTCTAAATATAAGAATTAGTTAAGGGTTTTATTCTAATCTTAAATGTAATATTTAAATTCACGCTCTCCCAAACTTATAATTTTTACTCAAACTATGCTTACTAATTGCACAAGGGGTTCCATTAAGGGGTAGTTCCAAAGTGAATTATTAAAGATGATATTTAAAAAAAAAACCAGAACTCATACATTTTTTTTAAATAAATAACTAAATTAACAAATTTTATTACATAATATCTACAATTAATTATATAGCTATGATAGACTGGAGGGACAGAGGGATTGGTAGGTTTGTCACCTTTGGCTGCATCAATTGCAATTTGAAGTCTCTCATTCCACTTCAAAACATTTGAGTTTTTCTCTACAAAACATAAACTTGTTTATCCGCAAGGAATTTCAAGAACGTTAAAACACACTCACCAACCATTACGCCAACTACTGGAATTGCTTGATGGATTTATATATTTAACTGCAGACAACTAAATGAGTAGTTAGTCCAGGTACAAATTTATTAGCTTGCTTTTATGATTAATAAATGAGACCATACTATTGGTTTATTTTAAGTAATTTTACGTAGCATAAAGTATGTGAGAAAAGTTTTGTCTTGTAAAATACAAAATAGATTTTTTTATAAAAAAAATTATTATAGGGTTCTCATACACCCACTAATCAAACACACACAAACATATAATTATACTTATGACCTGAAAGCCACAAGAAATTACACCACCAGTGATACTAAAAGTTATAAGCAAAAGATATATAAGAAACCTGATAATAGTTGGGCAAGGTCCCCATTATCCACATATTCATAAATCAAGGCCATCATGTTGTTTTCAAGGCAATACCCAACAAGTGAAACCAAGTTTCTGTGATGAATAACTGTCAAGAGTTGAGCCTACAAGTGAAGAGTAAGCTCCATCAAATATAGCTGATAAGAAGACCTTGCACCCAATTGGCCTATATTTAAATATAATTACTCTGCAAGTTTTATAGTGTTTCCACATTTTCAATCAACAGCCAATTTTTTTTCCTTATCATGTCTTTATAGTTTCACATGTTTTTAATCAAATCTTATAGTTTTTTTACTTCTGTTTTTCCCTTTTTATCAGTCATCAGAA
Organism: Acacia melanoxylon; assembly: GCA_019022615.1. Classification (NCBI taxonomy): domain Eukaryota; kingdom Viridiplantae; phylum Streptophyta; class Magnoliopsida; order Fabales; family Fabaceae; genus Acacia; species Acacia melanoxylon. The sequence goes on from JAFJYJ010000002.1 coordinate 28,096,085, forward strand.
ACTATAAGGATCTGACTAAAAATTATGTGAAACTATAAAGACCAGATAAAAAGGAAAAAAAAATCATGGGAATCTAATTAAAAATAGGAAAAACTATAAACACCTAATAAGAATAAAACATAATATATATAGGGACTTGATCAAAAACTTGTTAAAACCATAAGTACTTGCATATTAATTATCCCTATAAAAAAGCTTTGAAAATCATGATACTTCTTTTTAAATGTCTAACCTCTGATTGAAATTCCTTGTATCCTTGCTTTGAAGATGGAGAAAGTAATTTTATTGCAACTTGAGAGTTATCTTCCAAAGCACCAAGGTAAACTTTGCCGAATCCTCCTTCTCCAATAAGAGTTTTGAAATTGTTGGTGATATGAAGAACTTGTGAGTAAGAAAATTCTCTATTCTTTTGTTTTGGAATTTCCATCTTCAAGGATTTATCGCTAGACATATCTTCTGCATCATTATATTAAATGATTTTTGATCTCAAAAGAGAATAATAGATAATATAAAAAATAATCACCTGGGCTTTTCTTTCTCAGTCTCCAAATCATCAAAGAAAGACTGGCAATTAGGATAATAAAGACAGCGATTGAGGTGAAAAGAGGAATAACAAACTTGCGTTGTTTTTCTTTGTTGTCGCATGAATCTAACTGACACAGGCCTGGATTTTTGGCTGCGCTGGCAAAAATAGGAAGAGGAAGTATAAGTGGAGCAAATGAGTTTCGAAATAACATATCTTGCACATTGCGATTTTAAAGACATCGTTGAGGCCAAAGGATATTACTCATAAACAAAAGAATTAAATATATAACCACTGGCTTATATTTTGTGACGTATTATTATGGTTAATGATCTAGACTTAACGCTTCAAAGGAGCAAAATAAGTATTATATCCTAGCAAAAGCTAGGTTTAATTAGCTTCATGCTTTTGTAAAACATAAGGCAGTATTGTTATATAATCCTGATTTTAGAATATTGATATTTTATTCTCCGTTGATCCATGTCATATAATACTAGTTGATTGAACACAAGTTGAGATGACAGGCTTGTAATTCTGATAACCAATTTGGATTCATGCTGGGAAGGTCTAAAATTGAAGTGGTTTTTTTACTAAGACGATTAATGGATAAGTACCAGAGCATAGGAAGAGACTTTCATATAGTTTTCATTGATTTGGAAAGAGCCTTGCCAAATGAGGTACTTTGTAAAGCATTGGAAAAAAAAGGATGTGCATGTTGCATATATCAAAGGTATAAAAGATATATGGGAGGTGAGAAAAGGACTTTCCTACCAGGATGGGCCTACATTAGGTATCATCCTTAAGCTGTTATTTGCTTAACGTGGTTGTAGACGTTCTAACTAAGCCTATATAAGAGCAAATCCCTAAGTGCATGCTTTTTGCTGGTGTTATAGTTCTTGTGGTTGAGTCACAAGAAGAGATTAACTCTAAACTTGAGCTATAGAAAATGACCTTGGAGTTAAGGGCTTTCGCTTGAGTAGAGGCAAGACAAAATATATGTATTGTGATTTTGATAAGAGCCAACTCAGAAAATGACCTTAAAGTCAAAGGGCTTTTGCTCGACAAAGTTTAGATGTATGGGTTTGATTATAAAAAAAGATATTGGAATTGATGGCGATGTCTCGTAAGAAAATAGAAGGACAACGATGGTTTGAGTGAATGCAGTTCACTACGTGGCAACTTTGCTTAACGGGACAAAGTTTGATTCCACTAGAGATAGGGGTGAACCTGTTAGAGTGGGTTCTAGCTAGGCCTCTGGTATGTTAATTATAGAATTCAAGTTGAGTCGTTTAAGTGGTGAAAGGCTACTAGATAGTTTAAATGTTAGTAAAAGAGTCCTAAATGGAAAGCCTCAATTTATTGGCTGTCAAATTTCCGATGTTCCCCTAAAGAAACTCTTTCTATTGATTGTACATAGTAAAGGGTAATCCATAAGGGAGTAATTTGCAATACGAATGATTAAAAGGGGTGGTTTAGGGAAACTGACATATTTTTCTTTTTTCTTTTTTTAACAAATGACCAACTTAACTATTTTTTTTTTTAATTTCTATTAATTAATTGTCTATCCTACATTTAGGAGTGGAGATACTATATAAGAAAAGAAAAATAACTCTTTATTGATCTCTTAGGTATTTCTTCCTTCTTCTAAATAATCAAGGAATCAATGAATGATAAATAGGACAAATTTTTTAACCAATTTAGCCTCAAAGAAGAACAAACTAGCATTTGAATTTGATATTGAAGACTAGTACACCTGAGCCGCAAATTAGGATTTTCCCTCACAGCCTTGGGAATTGAACCCGTGAGTTTGTTTCTGGTCACATCACTGAAAAATGGTTAAAAAAAAATAAATAAATGGAATTTTGGGATACATAAAGACTTCACAATCTAATCTTATATGAACGCTACAATGCAATATATATATATAAACGTCTTACATGAATTTTAAATTAGGAAGAGTTGCAATAAATTCTGGTAGTTCTCCTATCAGTTCATTGTTCGACAAATCCCTTTGAACAAAGAGGTTAGTATTGTTCATGATATATCAAGATATATGCCCAATAATAGTATTGGAATGTTCGGAGTCTATATCTTATATTACAACTTACAAGTATTCCAAACTTTTCAGACGCCCAAAGGATTCAGATATATGTCCTGTGAGTTTGCTTGACCCCAAGTGCCTACAATTGGGAGTTCACGAATTTGCAACACATATTGTAAACAACTAATTAAAAGGAGAGAAACAAAAGGGAACTAACTGTAGCATATGGGTTCAAATATCTGACTTAGATTCATTAACAAATTAATCAAGGCAAGATTTTTGTTTTGTTTTTGGTTTAATCAAAGGTATCCCCAAGCCAATTTATCAAAAAGAAACAAAAAAATATCCTCAAGCCACTTTGGAGTTGAGACTAATCCCTTTCAAGACTTAGAGTGTAAAGGGTCTTCGCCTCTTATAACAAATGCATTTTCCAAAATTCAAACTTATATTCTTCTCCTTAACCACTTCAACAAAAAGCTAGTTGCTATCAAGGCAAGATTTTGACATGTTAAGAATAGAAAATCCTCACTATATTTATGGTTTGACTATTTCTTCTAAAATATTCTTCAAATATAACAAATCATCATAAATAATTCACAAGTGTAGTATTATAGTACTTCTTACAATGAAACAATTCTTGTATTGTCGCCAGAGTTGCATCTAACACCTTCCCATGCAAAACTAGAAGGCAGACATGGGTCCCCTTGCCAACTGATTTTGGATACCCCATAAATACGCTTGATCTCCATCATGGCATTAACTATATAAGTTCCAATAATACAAAAAGAACAAATCAAGTTGAGTTTTTTTTTTTCAATATATCCATCTTATAAATATCACAAAATAAAAACTGAACCAAAGGAAGGAAAAAATGAATAAAAAAGAAAAGCAATACCATCTTGTGCATTTGTAGGGGAATTTGGTTGTGGGAGGACTTTGAAAATCTCAAAGGCATTGAGAATAGGAGGAGCATAAGAATCAACTGTTGCTCTAACGGTGAAGCTAACATTACTCGTATTTATGTTGTTGGAAATTAGGGTTACGGGTTTCAAGTATTCAAGAGTAAGTTCTTGAAGGAGGGACTTTTCATCATCAAAAGTGACATTGATAATCCTCTTTTGGCCAGAAGGAAGCTTTTCAATTTCATTGAAATGAAGAAACAAATAAAATTGTTCAGGTATGTCAAAACTCCAATTTTCAGTCAAGAGATTGGAATTATTGCGGGGTTTACATGCTGTGAGTAATAGTTCTGGTGGCAGCTCATAAGTGGAGTTTTCTATTTTTTCTTGTGCACCTGTTTTTAAGAGATCGCAATGAGGATCTTCAATATATATTTGCCACATGCGGTCATAAATATCGTCCTTGTACCTGCATTTTCCAAAAACAATTAAGAGAAGGCATCACGGAAAAAAAGAAGAAGTAAATTATTAATAATCTCAAGAAAGTATTGATGTTCAAATCAATCATATATTTTTTTTTTGGCTCAGAATCAATCATAATATCAATGTATGTAAAAAAGTTTGCAAGGAATTTCATTATTTTCAAGTTATGGTAACTTGCACGACTAATTTTAAGTATAGCATTCCAAACACTTGAAAATGTGTCTATTGAAATCAAACTATGTATAATTCAATCAATATCAATATAAAATATATTTGCTACAAGTCATTTTATTCATATGTTTTTAATAATGCTTGATAATAGGAGGAAAATCACTATAGTTCATTTTTTTAAAAAAAAAAAGATATTCAAATGAGAGGGGGGGGGTGGGAGCTTATGAGCCATATAATGAAATTATAGGAAAATATGATTACAGACTTGCATTTCTAGGAACTAATTTGAATTCATGTCAGGAAGGCACACAATAGAAATGATTTATTTACTATAAGGAGGTTAATAGAAAAGTATTGAAGCAAAGGAAGAGACTTGCATATAGTTTTACTTACCTGAAAAAAGTATATGATCATGTCAAGAAATGTACTTTGGAAAACCTTGAAAAAGATTTGTGCATGTTGCTTATATCAAAGTCATAGAAGAGGTATATATGAAGTGGTAACAACTAGAGTAAGAATGTCTAGAAGTGAGGCGCAGCACTTTCCTATAAGGCCTGCTCTACAGTAGGGATTGTCGATTGTCTTTCGAGCCCTTATTTGTTTAACTTGTTTTTAATTAGACATTCCAACTATCTGAGTTGCACCTATACAAGAAGAAATCCCTAAAAGGGAAGTTATATCTTACTGCTATAAGACTAACAATACTATATAATAGTGAATATTAGGCTTTAAGTTAGGGACAACAAGAGCATAAATTGGTTGGGGTAGTTGAGATGAGGATATTGAGATTAATGTATTGTTATACAATAAAAAATAAGATTTATAATGAACATTTACAAGGAAGAGTCAGATCAATGGTATATACCAAAGAGAAAATTGTAAAAAATCATTTGAGGTGGTTTGGACACATATTATCGAAGATTATTGGATGTGGTGGTGGTGATGGTACGTAGTAAATCAAGCAGTATGATTGTTCTAAAAAGGATAGAGAAAGATCAAAGAAAACACTCTATGTTGGTCAATAATTTATCTGAATATTAGGTTATTGATGTAGCACAATTGTGTTATCAATATGACCGACCTCATTTAATTGAATAATACCTTTTTGTTATTGTTGGTGTTGCTATACTGTATTTTTTTAAATGTGGTCTCTTTAAACTTCTTAATATATATTATTCTTTTTATTTTTTTTAATGTTTAATATATATTTCTATTTTTTTTATAACATTAAAAAATATTTGAAAACAATATGTAGGACCAGTTTATATTTAGTTTAATTTAATTATTCAAGAATTTCTAAGGAACTAAATTTCAATTGTATACTATCTAGTGTGAATTAATACAGGATTTTCACGGTAGATATGCTCCATAATATCAAGGATCTGAGCTCCATATGTTGTATCTGAATTCCGAACTGTGGGCTATGGAGAATTTCTTGATAGGTACTCCTCCTTTCACCCCTAAATGTACGAATTAATATAAGAGTTTGTTTTGGTTTTAAACGTAAGAATTCAATCTATTTTATCTCCCAAATTTATAATTTTTTTCCTAAACTCTCCTTGTTGATTTTACATATTAAGGGATTTTCCATTAAATGAGTAGTATCAAATGAAAATAATTAAAATCAGCTAGGTGTTTTAGAGAAATCAATACACTTAGGATTGGGAGAGTATATTAACTTTTTAACCCCTACAAATTAGTTATCTAACTCTTACACTTAGTATTGGGGGAGTATAATCTATAAGGAAGACTATATATGTCTGAAATTTCTACTTGTATATACTCTATAAAGCAAAACGGATCGAGAAATAGAATGCATCTAAAAGTTTCATATAAACAAATATAAAAAGCGAACATTGTAAAAGTTGGTGCAAAGTAGAAAGAGTACCTGACATGGCTGGTCCCAGAAAAATTGGCACAATCTCTTCTTAAGTGAAGAGATAAAGGAAATGGAGTGGCATAGAGAGTGTTGCTCAATGGCCTTAGTTCCAAAGTGTTAATAAATGGTGTGCCTTCCCCTATATCTACCAGACACACTTGAACCATGCCATTGGTAATTCCTTGGATTATTATTTCATAATATCCGAAATAAGTTTTATTATCCAATTGAAGAGTCATCCAATAATTGACCCCTAGGTAGAGCTGAAACCTTGGAAATTGGTTTTTGTCGTCATAATTTCTATATGTAAATGATGCTCTGATCAAATACTTTTGCTTTTGATGACTATTGTCTTGTTTTGGTTTCAAAGTGTAACAGTTCCTTTGTCCCTCCGGAAAACTTCTCAGTGTGTTTAACTGTTTCCGCATGTATGGAAGATTGTTGAGTTTAAAGCTGGGAGGTATTTCATGATTGGATCCACTTTCTATAAAGCTTTCATCTGTTTGGTACCAAATCCCAGTTAATTCGTCAACATAATCTCTGCTTGCTCCACAGTCTATGCTTATGAAACCTGCACAGTTATATTTATAATTCCTTATTTTGGGCTTTCTACAAGAGAGGTACAAACGGCTTTTTATCCATATATACTCATCTGCTCATCTGCTGCTTAATGCAAGACCTATTTTTCTAGTTGTTGGCAAAAACAGACCTATTATTTAAATAATTTGGAGAGATTATGAAACTAAATAAATTACTTAATTGTAACATGTAACATGATCTCTCTAAAATAATTCTGTGTAATATTAGATTATATATCAATTTATAAGTTAGGCAAATTAGTCTGAAGAAATATGATAAATTTTAGAGATAAAATCAAAAAAGTTCATACATTTAGGATTAAAATTTACCCCAAAATAAGTCCTACATTTTGGATTAGAGGAGTACACACTATTACAAGAAAGGCCTTTTTTCCGTGTTGCTTTTTAATGTCAGTTACTTGTGAGAGTAACAAGGTGGTGACATTTTTGTAATATTTTGAAGACTTCTAACGTCGCTCTTCCGCGCTGTACTTGTTAGTTATAATTTTATTCTCTAAATAAAATAAAATAAATTCTCTTCACGATCTGCACTCCTCTCTCCTAGCTACTAGCTTTTAGAATCAACATCTCTTATTAATAATCGACGTAGTAATTCTTTAAAATTTTAAAAAATACTATCAGAGCACATGGATCATTATCATGACTGTGGATTATTATTAATCTGATGTCTCATTTTCTTCTTCCACTCTCCCATTGCAGTTAGACTATTTTCTCCCACTCTAACCTCTCGACTCTCTCTTCTTCCTTTTACCTCTGAACTTCTTCATTCTTTTGCAATTCCGAGTTAGATGGCACAAATAAAGATGAGAAAAGTTAGTTATTACTTGTTGATGATGTTCGTAGATTTGGGTTTTAAAATGAAGAAGAGACGCATATCATTAATTTCACCAACAACAAGGTGAGAGGTAGATGTAAAATGGCTCAATGGATTTTTTACTCTTAAACTCTCTCAGTCTCTCATCTGTTGACTCTCTCCCCCTTCTGCTATTGTTTCTCTATAGTGTATAAGGTAAGTATATGAGAAAAGTTTTGTTTTAACTTACATTTTTTTTGCTTATAATAAACAACTCCAAGCAAGAACATAATTGGTCGGTAATCTATAATACAAAAACAAAAAAAAAAAAAAATTGGGGGGAGGGGGGTGCATATCCTGATCCCTTGGACATTAACCTCAAACACAACGCCTCAGTACTCCCCACCACATACAAACCATTTATGAGATGCTTCATATATCTAATTCAACCATCATATATCACAATAACAACTTAAATGTTCTGTTACGCGAGTTTTTCTGAAAACTAAAATTCGCACCAAACACAACTTTTAAGCCTTGCGTAACATAAAATTTCCTTTGATGAACGAGACAGAGGGAGAAAGAGAGAGATTGAAGGCTAGCCAAGTGCTTACCTGTATTATTAACAGCATCTGCAACAATGGTGAAGGAAACCAAAACCTGCAAAGCCAGAACCAATGGTATCGTTCTCTTCATATCTTCAAGTTTAGAGGAAGATCTCAGGAAAAGAAAAATGAACTGGGAAAGCTTAAGTAGTGATTTGAACTTATTTCAGTAGCAGAAAATTAGTGGTGTGAGTTTACTAAATACTCGTTAGGCTCTAGAAGTAGGACCTAGATTTGGGTGTGAAATTTGGTCCTAATTGTAAACTGATATATATATATATATATATATATATATATATATATATATATATATATTACTTCTTCTCCAAAATAAATAAGTCTAACTAATAAACTAATATATAATCTAATATTACACAAATATTTTGGAAATATTATAGCACACATGCTATAAATAAATAATTTATTTAACTTCCGTAATCTCCCAATGTTGACGGTTCTTACATTAATGACTGGAGCAATATTATATATAAATGAATGCAACGAAAAAGGCCGTCCGGCACGCATGGTATGACCAGGAATTTGAAAGGAATAGTGGAATGGTATAACATCAATATATCCATATAAAATAATACATAAAAAAGTTAAAGGAGAGTAAATTTATTAAAAAATTTATATTTTGAATTGGTTGGTTGATAATAGACATTGATATTGATGGCACATGGCATTGTTATATTATTAGATAGGACACTGTATATCAAATTTTAGGTCAAGTCGCTCAATTCAAATGCAGAAGGGGCGGGATCGTGAGTACAGATTATCGAAGAGTTCCAAGTCTTTGTTAAATGAGATGCATATAATCTTATAATTTGACTTATTCGTAAACTATAATTAACTTGGTCAAATGTATTAGGTAAGTTAAGTATAATTTTTAAGTCACTTGTTATATATTATTCATATGTATAATATTTAAACACAATTTAAGTTGGTCAGTCAGACTTTTAAACTAGTCGCATAGCCTGTCCAGGCCGATTAAAATTTTTGAATGAGTTGATTGGATTTTATTTTATTTTATAAAAGTAAAGGAGATTATACAACTACGTACAGTTAAAAGAATGTTGTCCAAAGGGATTAATTATATCAATAAATCTTCCTTGAGAAGATATAATAAATGTGAGATATCGATTTTGTCCCTTTTGAATTTATTATCCTGATGACCAGGCCTTGAGCATGAAGGTTGGATATGATGTATTGTCGTATGTGTTGAGTATCGACTTGGGTTTGGGTGAATTGGAATTCCGTTAACGGGTCATTACTGGTTGCTAATATTTTTTCACCTGGAAAGCCAATTAAAATGGAAGAAAGAAGACGAAAACAGAAAGAGAAGGAAGGCACGTGGGTAATATCATTCAATTATAAGTTAAATTCTGAATTAAGTTGTTGTCCTGACTTAGAATTTGTTAATTTTGGAGGCCTGATTCAGGATTTATATATTTTAAATGTCTTTTAATGATATTTTTACAAGAAATTATTATATTAACTAACTTATGTATCATTTCATATGCGTAAATAATAAATTAGAATATTATGAATAAAGATTAAAAAATTTTAACACGCAATCGAATATTAAATGAGATTCAAATCTTAGTTTGCTAGGCTTTGAGGGAATACATATGCAGTCCTTACTGCTACACCGAATCCCTCATGGTCGCACTCTACTATGAGATTCAAATATTAATTTGCTAGGTTTTGAGGGAATACGTATACGGGTCACCAAACCCCTGATTCGTTAATATATTATTTTTAATTAATGTTGATGTTCAATTACTTGTATACATTTTAAAAATTACACACACACACACACACACATATATATTCTTGAATATTCATTAAACCCAGTCAGTAATTCGTCAATGGATGAACAATAACAATTAGTGCAACCATAGTTTAAGAATATTGTTAAATGTCATGAATATAATAATTTAGCTGCTTTATTTTTTTTTATGAAAACTATTATGATAACAATAAATTATATCCCAAAAGTATGGAAGCTCAAATAACAAAGTTGGAGGAAAAAAAAGAGGAAACCATATAAAATTTGTATAAATAATAATAATTTTTATTTAAAGGATACTTAAAAGATGATAGGTACATAATCAAGACTAAAAATTAAAATAAAACTTAAAAAAAGAAAAGAAAAAGGAGACTTCAATACTATTAACAAACTAATCTAATCATTTACACTATGAAACAAAACCTAATTTTACATCAAAATAAAAATTCTAACAAACTGCCTCCACCGCAAGTCTCTTAGTGATATTTCCACAATTGGTTGACCCAAATGTATTCTCTGTACATCGATGGAGCAACTCTGCTTACTCACGCAAGCCTGCGTAATGTTAAGTAAATTAAAATAAATTAGTTTTTCAATCATTTAATCCCTAAGTTAATTGAAGGCATGAAATATAAAATATTTCAAGCAACAAATGAAAATTAAATGAAGAGAATAAGTTACCTTCTCTATAATTGATAAGACATTGTTGCTGCTTTCACATGTGCCTTTATAAAATGAACCACATGTGCCTTGAGGATCTCCAAAACTAGCAAATTTAATGGCAGAAATTGGACGACTTTGACAAGATAGTTCCAATGTGTGGTTTTCATAGGCATTTCCAATAACGGTTCGGAAATTCACATGTGATGGATTTCCACCCATTTCTTCCAACAAAACCAATGTGTTGTCACCGTCTTTAAGGAAAGACCGAGGAACATGATACCTAAGAAATATTTAAAAGGTTATTCAAAACAAATATACATGGAACGCTCAAAGGTCTGTATCCTCTACAATTTCCTTCCAAATCCACCACCACAGGGTCTTTTCCAAGAGGAGCTTTGAATGTGGTCTGACGCATTTAATTAATAAGATGAATATATCAGTTGTACATCTACATTTTAATTATTGGACATGTTGGAATTTGGAGGTATAGTGCAGAGGAAGAACAGTACTTTTATTATCAGACAAATAAAAATACACAACTGTATTTCTCTTACACACACACAAAATAATTCTCTTATTTTTCTCTCAAAGTGCTACAGCACTCTATCTCATATCTCTCTTCTCTCTTTTCCTTCTAATCTTTTTGGTCTCACGGATACATACAATTACAATATAACATAAATATATATATAGAGAGAGAATAACAAAACCGCCTATATATATTATTTTATTAATTTTTTATGCCGCCTTAGCTTCCGTCATTGTCTTCCATAGCTTCCTGCGGCTACCACATTTTTCAGCCGCTATATTTGACTTCTCCTCATTTAATAACTCATCAACATTTTTCCTTCGTAGCCACATTCCTGCAAAATCATTATATTGGACTTTTCAATTTCGTTCCTGATGCTCTTTTCTTTCATTAGCCGCAATTGTTGACTGGTCTTCCTTTATCCATTTGATTTACAAGTCACAGCTACAAGCAGCTTCCATATTATTCTAGTTTGACGGTGGATGAGGTAAAATTGAGTTTGAAATTCTATCACTCCCCCTCAAACTTAATTTCTCATACCAAGTATATATTTGATCTTGTTGAATGTATCAATCTTCAATGGCTTCATAAAGATATCTGCTAGTTATTCTTCAGTTTTGCAATAGGCTTACTCCACAACTTTGTTCTTGACATGCGCCCGATTAAAATGATATTTGGTGTTAATGTGTTTGCTTCGATTGTGAGAGACTGGATTCTTTGCTAGTGAAATTGCTGACTTGTTGTCCACATGTATGGTGAATGAACCTTCTTGCTCATAACGTAACTCATTCAAAATATTCTTAAACCATATTGCTTGACATGTACACGCTGCAGGGGCTATGTATTCAACTTCACATGATGAAAGAGAAACTGTCTGTTGTTTCTTTGATGATCAAGAAAATATTGTTGAGCCAATATGAAATGCATATCCCGATGTGTTTTTCCGATCATCTAAATCTCCACCGTAATCACTATCTGAGTAGCCAATTAAATGTGACTCTCGCCATTGATTTGACAGAACCTTAGTCGCCTCAGGGTCAAATCACAATTTACCACGAATTAAAATGCAATATAGTGCAAACAACTCGAGATCGTTCTCTTATCAAGGAGCCAATTTACTTAGAATTCCCTAGCTTAAACTAAGTGATAAAATCATGGTTAAAATGGGGTTTTGAAATTGGTTTTCTATAAACTAAAATTCATTAAAATAAGAAGAAACTAATTCTATTCTTTTTGATTTTTTTAGAAAATAATGAAGAATGATTTGGATTAAAAAGGGATTTAATGATTGAGTGCTCTTGGTAATGAAGAAAATAGCTATCCTCGCTCAAAAGAAATATGGGAGTCAAAGCTTCATTAAGTCTCAATAAGAAAAACCTCAAGATACCACTTGAGTCAATATTCTCAATTGATAGTAGCTCCTACTACCCGTAGCTAACTACCACCACTTGAGATATTGTTAGGCACCACTTAATGTGCTATTGAAATTGGGATTATGTGATATGAGTCTTCTTTAAATTTGAGTGCTAACCAGCCCCTCAAGGATTACAAATCAACTACATGAATTAGACAATACCACGTTAATCAACATAGTTTCATTGCAACCACAAAAAAATTCAAACATATATAATCTTCAAATCACAATTTCCAATTTCAACTACAATTATCAAACTAACAGACTTAATTACCATTAATCTCAGTTCCATCATCATGTATAAAAATTAAGAAATTCAAATACATAATAATTCTAGACAAATAGAATGATAAATAAAACTCCCCTATGTAAGCACATGTGAGCTCAAGCATCTCCAACTCATCACCAAGAGCACACAAATTGCCTAGCCACTCATGAAATTAGCTTCAAGAAATATAGTCACTCTCTGATTCGAACACCCAGCCATTAATCTCAGATTAAAATCACAAATTAACACTAGAACATAAAGCTTGGTGGCTGAAAGTAAACCCAAAAAATCAAATCAGAGATAGATAATAAATCAAGTAGCAAACAAACAGTGTTGTTGAAATAATCCAGAACAAGGGAGCCACGGTGGTCGCTGGTCTGAGTGTGAAGTCGTCCTCCTGTGGTGGAAGGTGATGGAGGTGTAAAACCAGAGGGAAGGTCCGAATGTGTAGCGTGAATGAAGATGATCCAGTGGAAGACGATGATGAAGACGTGAATCAGCCCCTTCCCACGTGAAAATCCCAGTCGTTCCTCAAGGTCCAGCTTTCACAGCGTTTCAGTCCGACTCTGTATGCGGCGCTGGATGCTCGATGAAAAATTCCCAGTCCGACAGCGTGAATCCCCTCTTTTTTCCAGTCGTTCCTGAATCTGCGTGGAGGTCGATGCTCCAGCGTTGAGGTGACGATGATGTTTTTGATGAAGACGATGTCTGGTTTTTTTTATTTTCCCTCCAGCTCTCCAGCTCGCCGCCTCTCTCTCTGGATTTAATCTCCCTCAGCTCTGTCTGTGTATGCGGCAGCGTGAATCCTCTCGATGAAATCGTGTTTTTCCCTTTTATTCAATGTCTGCGTGAAAATTCAATGCGGCGCTATCTCCTCTCTTTTTTTAATTAATTCCTCATTAAATGTGTCGGCCCCAATTCCTCCCCTCAGCTGCTGTTTCTGACCTAAATCAAAACGTTGCAGTTTTCGTGTTTGGGCCCTATCTGACACAATCTTCGATTTTGGGCCCTTTCTGACAGTGATGTTTGAGCCCTCGCTGTCAATATATCTGCTTTTGGGTCCTTTTCTGACAGCATGTGTGGGCCCTCTTTGTCAATAGCTTTGATTTTGGGCCCCTTTCTGACAGCGATTTAGGACCTTCTCTCGACATTAATTTCATTCTCAAAGATCCCATTTTCTTCTTAAACATCTACAATGCAAGATTAAACACAATGTAGATCAAAAGTCAAGGAATCAATTGTATAAATAATTATCAAATTATGACCATTTTACCCCTAATTTCACTTCATTCAATACAAATGCCCTTAACTCAAATTAGTCTTAATCACGCAATAATGTCGTAAAAATGCATTAAAAATCCCAATTAAATTATGAAAAATCATGATAAAATATGGTATGATCAAATGCGTATAGAACAGTCCATGATTGATAGTTCCTTTAATGTATCTCAAAATTCTCTTTGCTCCACGAAAATGATCTTGCTTTGGCTGCTCCATATATTTGCTAATTAAGTCAACTGAATACATAATATCTTGTCTAGTGAAAGTTAAATACCTCAAGCTTTTGACCAAGCTCTTGAATAGTGTTGGGTTTATTGGTTTTCTGTCTAAATGAGCTGTCAACTTCATTCCTGCTGCTATCGGTGTTGAAACGAGCTTGCAATCTTTCATTCTAAACCCGCTCAATATCTCTTGTGCATATTTTTTTGTGACATAAATGTTCCTTCCTCCGTTTGTTTCACTTCAACTCCAAGAAAGTAAGACATTTCTCCAATGCCTGTCATTTCAAACTCTCTTGTCATAGCTTTTGTAAACTCAGCAAACATACCTGGATTATTTCCTGTGAAAATCATGTCATCCACATACAGACATACAATCATTATATATTTATATCTCCATCTTCATTCCTTTTGTGTATAAAGCATGCTCATACGGACTCTTCACAAATCCATTTTTCTAAAAGTATTCATCTATTCTCTTGTTCCATGCTCTTGAAGCTTGCTTCAATCCATATAGTGCCTTCTTCAACCAATAAACTTTGTCCTCTTCTCCTTTTATTATGTATCCGTTAAGGAAAGCTGATTTTACATCCATCTAATATATCTTCCATTTATTTTGTGCTAAAATTGCTGTAAGAAGTATGATAATGTCAATCCTTGCAACTAGTGCAAAAACTTCTTCATAATCAATTCCATATTTCTATTTGTAGCCTTTAGCCACTAATCTCGCTTTATGTTTCTCCAACTTTCCTTCTTTGTTGGTCTTTGTCTTGTACACCCACTTTACTCCAATGAGCTTATGCTCCTTAGGCATTGTTGTGAGCTCCCACATGTCATTCCTTTTAATTGCAGTGATTTCATCGTTCATAGCTTTCTTCCACATTTCATCTTTTGCTGCTTCTTCATATGTCATTGGATCACATTCAGCTACCAAACAAAATAATGAGTAATCAAGTGTAGTTTGTATTGGATCTGTAGCATCATAGATATCACTTAAGCTTCTCATTTTTGTTGTTGCTCCCCTTGAACTGCTGCTACTACTACTACTTCCTGATGTTGATAATGTAGATGCAGGAGTTGTTGGATTAGGACTTGGTGGAGGAGTTTGATCATTGTCTACTTCAATCGTTTGATCTTTTGAATCAACGTCATCTTTAAAGAATAAGCATTCCACTCTTTTTTCTTCATCACTCCATTTCCATTAGTTTGCTTCATCAAACTCTACATCTCTTGAGATGATTACCTTTTTGGTTAGGGGATTATACAATTTGTAGGTTTTACTCCAATGCTCATAACTAATGAAATGCATTTTTCTCCTTTGTCATCTTAACTTGGAACATAAGCGTATGCTATGCAACCAAAGATTCTTAGATAGCTAGCCTCCGGCTTCCTACCACTCCATGCTTCTTCTGAAGTTTTGAACTTAACACTTTTTGTTAGACAACAATTTAATAGATAGGCAGCACATTGAACAACTTCGGCCTAAAATGTTCTTGGCATATGCTTTCCTTTAATCATGCTTCTTGCCATATCAAGAATTGTGCGATTCTTCCTTTCTGCAATTCCATTTTGTTGTGGCGTGTAGGCAGCTATCAGCTGATGAATTATTCCATGTTCCCGGCAAAATGTTTCAAATAATCTGGAAGCATATTCTCCTCCCCTATCTGTTCTGAGGACTTTTAAATACTGACTACTTTGCTTTTCTGCCATTGCTTTAAACTCCTTGAATTTATCAAGAGCTTCTGACTTTTCTTTGACGAAATACAAGCTTTTCTACTTAAATCATCAATAAATGTGATATAGTACCTGTTTCCTCCAAGTGATGGAATGTCAAATGGACCAGCTATATCTGAGTGAACTAGTTGCAGTGGCCTTTTTGCTCTCCATGACTTTCCAACTTCAAAGCTTTGTCTATATTGCTTTCCTCGCATGCATCCTTCACATAGTCGATCAAGATAATTTATCGTTGACAATCCATACACCATCTTTGCTTTTGATAACAACTTCAAGCCAGTGAATCCGAGATGACCAAATCTGAGATGCCACAACCACGAACTATCTTCAATGATAGACTTCATGCATTTTTGATTCCATCTGTCTGTATATTCAACTTGAATAGACGATTGCTTGTCATAACAACTTTCGCTATCAATTCTCCTTTATGATTTCTCATGACGAGAGAGCTATCTTTTAAATGTATGTCATATCATTTCTCCACTAGTTGACCAAGACTGAGGAGATTGCTTTTCAAAGATGGTATATAATAGACATCTGTAATGTATCTTCTATCTCCATTCTTTTTAAATATCAAAATCTTACATTTGCCTTTAACTGGGATTTTAGAAAGATTGCCGAATGTAACTTGTCCTCGAACTTCTTCATTCAACTCTGTAAATAACTCCTTTCTGCCACACATGTGATTGCTTGCTCCAGTATCGAGATACCATACATCTTTTCCACTATCTTCTTCATCTTTGTAAGTGAACAAAATGATCGGTTCATCAATTTTTTCTTCTTTTGTTGTATAAAGACTTCTTTCTTTAGCAACATCTCTGCACTCATAACTGAGATGGCCAAATCTATTACAATTATAATTGGGATTTATCACCTTTTTGTTGAGATCTGCCTCCTCTTCTAGTTAAGAATCGTCGACCTCGGCTTGGACCACGACCTCGATTATATGATCCTTGACCACATTCATATTCTGTTGTATAAGTTTCAAATCTTCCATTTGATCGGCCATATCCACTGCGTCCACCACAACCTCCTCAAACATCGAAACCACCTTGGGTGTTATATCCACCATGATTTCCTCTGCCACGCCCATAGTTGTTGTAAAACCAGCCTTAAATAATCCAATTAATTATATACACGGAAGCGTATTTTAAATTTTACAATTTTACTATTCTCGTATATGTCACTATTCACATATACTGTACTTATTCACTATTCATAAATAGTGTGCATAATACTTAAAAAATTTGTAGTTATACAACCGTTTTATACTTCAAACAAAAATATCTGACGGAAGTAAAAACTTTTTCAGTCTTGATCTACTCATCCGTGACCACCTTCTTCATTCTTGAATCTTCACATATAGGCTGCAAAGTTTATCTTAACCAAAAATATTTTGGGATTCAAATGAATCCCAGTAGTAACGTCAATAAACGCTCACATACCATGTATACACGTAACATGCAAGACAACCATCATTATACAATCAACACATTCAACATTCAATACATTCATACAATATATAAATATACATATAATGGTAAATACATGCACGTAAAGGCACACAAAGTATGTGAGAGAGAATGTTACTACCTGACGGTCTTTCCATTTCTTGATTTGGTTCTCAATCCTCTAATCGTCCAGGATAAATATTGATTCCTATTTTTACATATTTACGGAAGGGTAAATTATTACTTATCCAAATTCTCTATTTTTCCTTATTCTTGAATAAATTCTGAAAACTCGTAGAATTTTCATTTAACTTTGAAAATTCATATTTTATTGCACAAAACCCCAATTGGTGTGCTTCCAAAATCACGTGTTCTTTAGTAAGTCTATTTTCATAGAAAAATAAACCCCATTTCCCATTCCATGGACACTTTTCCAGATTAAATCATAAATCCTTACTGTTTCCAGAAAACGTCCAAATTATTTGTCCAACTTCAAAAATCCATATCTGGAGTTCTAATTGTCCGAATCA
Organism: Acacia melanoxylon; assembly: GCA_019022615.1. Taxonomy (NCBI): domain Eukaryota; kingdom Viridiplantae; phylum Streptophyta; class Magnoliopsida; order Fabales; family Fabaceae; genus Acacia; species Acacia melanoxylon. Next base: position 28,113,958 of record JAFJYJ010000002.1, read on the forward strand.
GATGATTCAAAAATCTATGAACTCCTTATTACGTGTAGTTTCTGAGTAAATTGGTTACAGCATTTAATCATATGTAAATAATTCCCAGATTTCAAATATGTAAACACTGTTCAGAAAACGTTCCAGAGACGCTTTAGATTTCATTCTTAACTTCGAAAATTCATAGTAAATTCTATAGAACTCCAATTGAGGTGGTTCAAATCTCTATTCGAAGCTATTTAAGACTAGTTTATGGGGAGAATAATCAACAAACCAATTAATGACAGTATAATTCCCAGAAATTCGAAAAGTGAACGTTGCTTGATTCTAAAAACAGGAATTTCCAGTTTTTCTGAACAAACTTAGAAAAATCATAACTGGAGTTCTAGATATCGTATAAATACGTTCTAGCACCCATGTTAAAGCTTGGGAAGTATACTTTGTGCTTACCAAATTTCACAGTCAGATGAATTCGTTTTCGTGATCAAAACGTTGCATTAACCCGACTGCCTTACTGAATTTCCAGAAATAGTGGTGTTGTACATGCTAACTGATGCTTCTCAAACGGTCTCTTTCTCTCAGCTCCCTCTCTTCAGTAATTACAGTCCTTCATGCTCCCACTCTCCCTCTTCTCGGCCTTATTCTTTTCTTGCTTGGCCGAGGGTGAAGTGAGGAAATGAGAGAGCTGAAATGATTTTCTCCGAAATATGAGTGAGTGTATAATTATTATCCGAATGATTGGAAGGAGATTGTTGTCATTCAATAGTCAAAAATGAAGTGTGAATGCTGAGTGGAATATGTTGTCGTGTGGCTCTTTCCTTGCCTTGATTCAATAATATTCAAGAAAGTGGGATGTATACGTGTTGACAAAATGGAAAAGAAAGTGGAGTAGGTGTATGTGTCACATGAATGTCTCCCTTGTTGTCTCCTTTTGCATCCTTGAATGAATAAAATGTAGTGTAGTCCGGATTATTGAAGGGAACTATACTCTCACAAGTCTCCATATGCTTTTGTCGTTGCCTCATGATAATTAAAAGAGAGTTATATATATAATAAAATAAAGGTGAGTGCATGGGAGAGTGTTGTCTCTTGCCTTGTCTAATTCATACGGAAATGTTGAATATAATGGAGAAAAAGTGTGTGTGGCCTTGGTGTGTTGGAAGGTCAAGACAAAAGAGAGGGCCATGTGAGAAAATAATCATTCACCTCCTCTCTTTAAAAAAAACATAATAGGTATAAGGAGCAACCTAAGTTTCAACTTTGTTGACCAAAAGAATATGTTCACATGAACAATTTAAAATTTCTACTTATTGGCTAAATAGGTGACGGCATGAACAAAGAATGGAGGGTATTTCTTTATCAATTTGCTTCTTGAGTCCATAAAATATTGACTCAAAAATTTCTAGGCCGAAACTTATTCTCCAACTTACTTTTCCTTGAATTATTCTTCTCCTGAAAATTCCAATGGAATTAGGCCTTAAATTCCAATAGTTACTTCTATAATTATTTAGGCCAAGTTTTCACCATAAATTCTCATAAAATATTTCTTATTTCCAAATCCCGAAACTTGGGATATTACAGTTGTTGCTGCTGGCTTGGTTTTCGTTTGAAGATAATTTTCTTTGCAAGGCTTGCTCCAAATTGCTAGAGCCTTCATTTAGATTCATTCTTTGCTTGTGAACTTGAAGAGAACCCACAAGCTCATCAACAGACATAACTGACAAGTCTTTGGCTTCTTCAATGGCAATGACAATATAATCAAATTTTCTTGTTAATGATCGTAGAATCTTCTCCATTACTTTGACATTGTCTAAAGTCTCTCCATTTCTTTTCATCTCTTTGGCCACCTTTTGCACTCGTGAGACATAATCTGTAATTGGCTCCGCATTTTGCATTTTCAGATTCTCAAATTCTGCTCTAAGTGATTACAATCGTACCTTTTTGGCTTTGTCTACTCCTTCTCAGGTTGTTTGTAAAATTTCCCATGCGTTTTTAGAAGATTTTGCTTTTGATATTTTCTCAAAGGTTTATTCATCAACACCTTGAAAGATCGAGAATAGAGCCTTCTTGTCCTTCTTTCGTGAATCTTTAAGTGTCTTCCTCTGAGCTTCTGATAAAGTTGCTTCAACGGTTGCATTAGCGGGCTCCTTGCATCCATCCTCAACAAGGTCCCAAATATTTTGAGAACCTAGTAATGCCTTCATCCGAATGCTCCATTTTCCATAATTGCCTTTTGACAATTTTTGAATTTGTGGTTGCATCATCTCCACCATCTTTGATCGCCTACACTCTGATACCACTTGTTGGAATTTGGAGGTATTGGCAGATGAAGAACAATACTTTTATTATAAGACAAATAAAAATACACAATTGTATTTCTCTCACACACACACAAAATAATTCTCTTATTTTTCTCTCAAAGTGCTACGGCACTCTATCTCATATCTCTCCTCTCTCTTTTCCTTCTAATCTTTTTGGTCTCACGGATACATACAATTACAATATAACACACACATATATAGAGTAACAAAACCTCATGTGTGTGTGTGTCTATATATATATATATATATATATATATAATTTTATTAATTTTTTATGCCGCCTTAACTTCCGTCATTGTCTTCCATAGCTTCCTGCTGCTTCCACATTTTTCAGCCGCTATATTTTGCTTCTCCTCATTTAATAACTCATCAACATTTTTCCTTCGTAGCCTCATTCCTGCAAAATCATTATATTGGACTTTTCAATTTGGTTCCTGATGCTTCTTTTCTTTCATTAGCCGCAATTGTTGACTTTGTCTTCCTTTATTCATTTGATTTACAAGTCAAAGCTACAAGCTTCCGTATTATTCTAGTTTGACGGTGGATGAGGTAAAATTCAGTTTGAAATTCTATCAGGACAAAAAAAAAAAAAAAAAATTAAATTTTCATTTACCTTGTAGCGAGTGAAGCTTCTGTTGATGGGTAAATGATCTGAAGCCCATTTGGTCTTAGAACTAAACTCTTCATTAAAGAACTTGTTATCCCAACCATCCAACCCAATATATGGATCCATAGTGCCACTTGTGAGAAGACAAGTCCTTGATGATTGTCTCGTCACCTTTCTTATCAACCACCTCAATCGGTCCAACTAAACCAGTGTGCCATGTGTCAAAGAATGCCCCATAATTCTGTTTAAACAAAAGAGATATATCGTTGTAATTAAATCAACGTAACATAGTTTGTTCAGCATATTCACATCTGAACTGATGATATCAATTAGATTATACCTGTAGTCCATTAGTGACACTGAGCAAACTAATCACATTCTTTCCTTTATTCAACTTGATCTTAAATTCAACCTCATCATCATAAAGAACGCCATATTTAGCCCAATGATTTCCTAAATACCCACCAAATTAACACAATTTTAATTAATTAAACTAGTCATATATAGTTTATCAATGAGAAAATGAATTAGTACAAAAAGCAAGGGTCCCTCTTACTACTATATTGTCCATTGAGGTATGCATGAATTACTTGGCCACTTGCGTTAATTCTAAGGGACATATCATCGCTACAAATAGGATCATTTTTGTCAAGTTGGAGGCTATCAGAGAAGGAAAGTAAATTAAAGATTGTTAGGCCTTCAGTATTTGACAAATAAATGCTTATAACAGTTAAAGAAAGAGAAAGATTAGTAAAGTGATTAGTAGTATCATTTTACCTGGTCATGTACCAAAGGTAGTCACTAACATCACTAGTGACTTCCTTTTGATCAATGAGTTTGTTTGCAGTAGAATGAGATTTTCCTATAAGAGCGTTATGAATATTCCCAGGCCTCCACACCCACTTCAATGATTCTGGCTGCTTCTCAGCTTCGCGTGGCCAATGTTCATTCACAGAGGTTTGAACATTAATCTAATTAACCACAAAGAAGAGCACATGTTATTAGATTCTTTGTAACCCTTCCAAGAAAGAAATAAACTAGAATTCAAATGTCGTCTAACATCAACACCTTGCTCTTGAAATTGTCTTCTTTGGGGTCCCATTAGCTTATTAACCGTGAGGAGTAATGCACTTTCCTTAAAAAAAGTATCAATTTTTTTACAGAAAAATCTCACCTTTGCAGCGTTATACTCTTCGGTTGTTCCATCAGGAAGAACGGAAATGGACCAAACAGGAACTGTGTATATTGCTTTCCATTGAATGTGAAAGTTGCATCAGAAGTAGTGTTACTATTGCTCAAGAAAAACACTTGATGATCCATTTAAAGCATAAACAGTGGCCTACACAACATTTTCAAAATCAAAAATTATTAATTAACTACTTGAAATTCCATGAAAGTATATGCACTTTAATTTATGACACATAATGAATAACTCTGTTTTATTTATAATTACGTTACGTACCTTGACAGAATTACCAAGATCAGTTTCCTTGACGTTGCCATAGACAAGGTTTTTCTCAATTGATTTCAAAACTTCATGAAGTTTCTTGAGATGGCCCGATTTTGGTTGAGCAATGTTTCGTGAAAATAATTGAATTTAATTTAATTTAATCTATGTTATGCATAAATACATACATACATACATATATATATATATATGTATATATATGTGTGTGTATATATATGTATACACACACATATATATATATATACACATATATATACACACACACATATATATACATGGGAAAATCATTTGTGCAGTCACTGCACCTAAGCTTCTGTACTATGAGCCATAAAAACTGTGTCGTTTGGATTAGTATAGTGATTCCACGGCTAAATTGAAAAAAATAAAAATCAAAAAATCAAAAACTTAGTTGAAGATGAGGAGCTATCGTGAAGAAGAATAGGAATAGCGTGCAAGTCTTCTTCTCCAGTGAATTGCGCGCGAGACACTCCCTCCCTCTTCCTTTCTTCTTCGCCTGTGTGTTCGTGACCAATCACTCTTTCTTTCTCCTTATTTGACGTCTACATCTTCACTCCATGGCAACCACTTTGAAGTGCCGGGCGATCACCAAAATGGGGGAACAAATCGCCGGCCAGATCTGGACTCGCAACTCACTTCCTTCCTTCCTCTGTGTTTGTTTGAGCTTTATCAGGTATGTATTTCTCTCGATTTGGTTCTCTCTGGCCATATCTGTTCGATTTTTTTGGCCGGAGCTTCCTGCATTTTTTGTTTGGTCCGATTCCTGAATTTCTCTGGTTCGAGTTTTCTCCGATTTGGACAATTTGTTTGCTCTGCTCGATTTCTCTGGTAGCTGCAAGATTTGGATTGTTCTGCATTTGTTGTTTTTTCTGTTTTTTTTTTTTGTCAAATTGGAAATTGAAAGCTGTCGATTTGGTTCTGCATTGGGTTTCACTACCCAAAAATCATGAATGTTATGTTCGTTATGATCTGGTTTTATATAGGACTTCATAATTTGGTTAGTAACTGTGAGAGTGGGGAAGATTCTCAATGAGATCGTGGACAATTTAAACGTGACAAAAATAGAAAGGAAACATGAACTGATATGAAAGGTAACGAATATCAGTTCATGTTTCCCCATTCTCTTATTCAGTTGTATCATTACAATCTTAAATTATTATATTATATTCGATATCGCGCTTGGGGTTCTATTTCGAACAATGTGTGTGTGTTTCTTCTTTCTGTCTCGTTTCTTTTCTTTTAAATGTTATTAAATGCGATTGATATAGCATACCTAGTTACCAGGGTATAATTTGCTGTTCTATGAAGGTGCTACCTCTATTTGTATTTACTGAAGCGTTAGACTAAGCCGTATGAATCTACATGATACGTGATAATCCTTTATTTGTTTTTGGCAAAATTTGGTTTTGGAATTCAACTGAGGGGGTTCTTCATTTTCTCTCCTACCCACGTTTATAAAAAATCCAAGTATAATTCATGTCTTTGTTTAAATATGTGTCACATTCATGTGTACTTACTGATGCCTGAAGTCATTTCTATTTATGGTTTGTTGGTGTTTTCACGTATTGTAATTATCATAGGATTAATTTTTGAAAGTAAAAAAAAAAAAAAAAAAAAAAAAAAAAAAAAAAAGATTTTCCGTAGTGGAGGAATTTGACAAGCCTAGAGACATGCACCTGTATGTGGGTGACAAATAGGCATCAGATGATCTCTTTCAAGCTGACAACCTCTAGGGCCTTTTAGATTATATGGATATTAAGACAATTAATTATAGGTTTTTCTTCTTGATTTGGTTGATATTCAAAATGGCTTGTCCATACGGTTTCCTTTCCTTATTTAACAACGATTATTATCACATTACTATTAGGTAATGAGTTATGCATTTTTTCAAAAGGGAAAGAAATTGATTTTGAACACGTGCACGATTGGTGTTTGGGCGCTAGACCACACTTTGGTTCAGGTTTTTGTGAGGAGCAAGTCATGCTAATCCCTTGAATCAGTCTATTATGCTTCTAGTCTATTCTGCATTGTTCTGTTGATTTGGTTCTGATTGGAAATTGAAAAACATTGCATTGCCTTGGACTAGTCTATTCTACTACTACCTTACAATGTCCTTTCATGACTTAAACCCAAGCAAGCAACATATCAAATAATGCTATAAAACTAATCTAATTTGAACTCTTTGAATCAAAGCATGTTATAAAACTGGAAGAGATAACATACATCAGTATAAAAATGGATTGGTAGTGGATACATTGGTGAACAAGAAAGAAACACACTTATTGAAATTATTAAGTTGGTAGAGTTTGTTATATATTGAGATTCATAGATTGTTAAGAAGGAAAAATATATTATTAAAGTGATCACCCTCAAGTCGTTATTAATAATGTCAGAGTGGTGACAAAATTGACAGATTAGCAGAACATGCATTATTTGTTTTTCTCCAAGTCATTATTTGACAAAATTGACAGATTAGCAGAACATGCATTATTTGGTGAACATGCATTAATAATAATTATTTGCTGAGTATTTTCTATTTCAGTTTCAACTGTTGCTTCCAAATAATCTTAGTAAAAAAGTTATGGTCTTCCATTAATGGAAGTATTTCCAGCCAAACAAAGAGTTATAGTTTCAAAAAGAAATAAAATTACAATTTAGATTCAAATAGAATGCTTGAGAATTCTCTAATGCCAAGAAGAAGCTGATCTCTGATCTATTGAGCCTTTGAGTCCAGTACCCAAGTTTCTTCTACTCCTTTTGCTTATCTCTTGCAATATCCATATGCAAATAAAACTTTCAAACTTTTCATCAAGTTTAAAGAGTCAAACACAAAACAACAACTTCACACATACCTTTTGCTTTAGACAACCAGTTTTATAATGACCCTTTCCTTGACAATAACTGCAAGTCCTTTGTTGTTTTGTTGACATTTCTATGTTTGATTTGATACGTGAAGCAACCCTTGGACGCCCTTTAGTTTTGATTAGTTGGGTGGGATCACGCACATCATTAATGAGTGAAACTTGAGAAACAGTACTAAGAATGGGTGAAGGAACAATTTGTGGAGTTGTTTCGTCTTCAATTCTCTTTCTCTTTCTTTCTAGTTGTTGTTGCAAAAAATCAGTAATCATAGTGTCAAGCTGATAATCTTTAAATTCATATTATTTTAAATGCAAAAAGAAGTTAAAAACTCTGTCATTGTCATGATTTAATAGACCAATTAGTTAAATATATGGTTACACTTCATAATGAGTTTTTAAACTTTATTTGCATTAATCTTGGTCACATCTTGAGTTTGGATTCAAAATTGAACTTGAGTCATATTCTTACTACAATTGGGTAGTGAACACTGTTCGGTATTTTGGGTATAACTTGAGTTTTAGAGATCCAATGGCTCTGCAATTTATATTTTCAGAAAGCTAAAATGAAGATCTACAAACCATATGAAGAGCCCAAAGGCTAAATCAAATGTTTAAAGGACCAAATTGGGCCTGGAATACGGAACAGGGGCGCTGAACTGGGCTCCGGAACAACGTTCGGTGTTTGATACATAGCTTGAGCTACAGAACTCCAAATGAGGCCCGGTTTGAACGACTGGAAAGCTGACACAAACGGCCAAATTTCATATGAAGACAACAAGGCCCAGTTCCACCGAATTTGTGGTGTAATACAGCTTGCAAGATGGAACACGGTTTTGGAGGTGCAAAAGTCAAAAAAGTATGGCTAAATAGTTCTTCCATGATTTCTATAAATAGATGGATTTTGAGAAGAGCAAGACACACCTTTGGAGAAGACCAAGATCTCTAATTCTCCCATTCTAAATTCTTTCTTGTAGTTCTTGTCTTTAATTTTTTGCCTCCTTCTTGGTATGGCAATATCTTGCTTTATTATTTCAATGTATTGTCTTTAATTCTTGTCTTTAATTTCTTGCCTCCTTCTTGGTATGGCAATATCTTGCTTTATTATTTTCATGTATTGTCTTTAATTCTTGTCTTTAATTTCTTGCCTCCTTCTTGGTATGGCATTTTAATATTTTCTTTTAATTATTTATGTTGATTTTATGTTCTTCATCTTTTTCTTTTATGGACTCATTATGTTTGTGAGATTTACTTTCATTTTTTAAGTTGTTCTTTGTGTTCTTCGTGTTCATGTTGAACTAGTTCATGTTCTTCGTGGTCATGATGAATATCCTTATTTCTTCAATTTTATCTTACATAGCAATGCTTGGCTAAGTTTCGTGATCGACCCATGAGTTGAGGATTCCATGGTGTCATCCAGGAGGACTTGTGTTTTAATCGATAACTCGACTTGTTTCTATTTACTTTAATCGGATTCGAATTTAGAAATAGATTGGATGTTAGATTTAATATCCAGATTGATATCCCAAGGACATAATTCGGACCGGGTTATAAAGAGCGTTGTGCGTTCGTATAGCAAGCTCGCCACGTGTTCGAATAAATGCTAGGCGATCGTCTAGTCGAGGGAGCTTCTAGACTAATGCGTAGATTTCAGTTTATCTAGAATCAATCACAAGGTCGTTATTCTATTTTTGTCCGATGATGGAAGATTTTGGATCCCATTCCTGGGTTGATCATTTTAATCTACTTAATTTCATTTATCTTTCCACTCTATCCTTAGTTCTTTCTTTAATTTTAACTAAACCTTAAATCCCCCCATTTCATTCATTTGTTTTTACCAATTGATTTAAACCAACTGCGAATTCCTTGGGGAGACGATCCAGGTTGTCCCTATACCGCAAATATTTGGTAACTTGGTTATTTTGTGAGAGCTCGACAACTCGCATCAAAATTTGGCGCCAATTCTGGGAAACTCGCATCGGTTTAAATCTAGTGGTTTTGGTGATTGGGCAGATTTCTATCTCACCCAAATCACTTTTGCAATTTTTGAATTTTATTATTATTATTATTTCATTTTAGGTTCCTAAATTGTGTAGAACTTGTTCTGTCCAAAAAAAAAAAAAATCATTTCATTGTGTTTCTTAATTTCTAGCATTTCTTTCTTCTTATGTTGTATGAATACTAGGAGTACTACTATTCCCGAATCTTTGTTTGGATTCGACCACGAAATAGAAAGAACAATTCTTTGCCGCTAGAAGAGCTGTTAGGATAAGTCTTGATTCGACCATTCGATTCCGATCATTCCGATTCTCTTCATTTCGTTGATCTTTCTAGTTCCTCTGATAACATTGTTGTTTTCACTGATTCTAACTCCAAAATTATGGCTGAACAAAGAATTCGTCCTACTTTAAAGGAATTGGCTGCACCTGATGTTAATTATCAGCCTTTGTGCATTACTTATCCCGAACTTGGTGCTAACTTTGAACTTAAATCTGGTCTTATCCATTTGTTGCCCAAGTTTCACGGTCTTGCGGTGAATGTCCACATAAACATCTCAAAGAGTTCCACGTGGTTTGTAGCACAATGAAACCACAAGCAATTGATGAGGACCACATTAAGCCGAGAGCTTTCCCATTTTCTCTTGATGGAGTTGCTAAGGATTGGTTATATTATCTTGACGGGGGTTCGGCCGGATTGACATGCAAAAATTATTCCTAGAGAGATTCTTCCCCGCCTCAAGAGCTACCGCTATTCGAAAAGAGATCGTGGAATAAAACAAGTCAATGGGGAGAACATGTATGAATATTGGGAGAGGTTCAAGCGATTGTGTGCCACTGTCCGCATCACCAAATCACCGAGCAACTACTAATCACTTATTTCTATGAAGGTTTATTGCCGATGGATAGAAGCTTGGTGGATGCATCAAGTGGTGGGACTTTAGATAGCAAGACTCCTGAAGAGGCCAGAGACTTAATATCCACTATGGCTGCTAATTCTCAGCAGTTTGGCACCAGAGCAAATAGCACTGCAGTTTACCAGATTCAAGCGCCACCGGTCAACTTAATTCCCGTAAATCGGGTTCCTCAAGTGCGGATCAACAAAGGTTAGAGAATAGACTTGATAATCGACTTTCTTGTGAGGCAACTAGCAAAGTGACACGTAAAGTGCAATCTTCTACTCCTTCTATTGGGTATTCCCGTGGATTTCGTTCGAGACCCTTCTCATCCCATCGATTCTTGCCCCACTTTGCAAGATACCACTTCCCTGCACCATCACCGTAGCCGCAGTTGGAGTCTTTCCGGGGAAGCCACAATACCAACAAGCAACATAATGCATTTTCCAACACTTACAATCCAGGATGGAGAAATCACCCAAACTTTCGGTGGAATCAGAATCAGAGTCAAAACCAGAGTAACCAGTTTCAACAAAATTCTGCAAATTACCAACGAGACAGTTTCCACAGAATAGACAGAATTTTCAGCAATCCGCACCTCCACACATTTCACAACGTTGAGATCAAAAGAGTAATGGTTCTTCACCGGAAGAAATGATGAAGCAATTTGCTGCAAACAATATGCAATTCCAACAAGAACCGAGACTTCTATTCGGACTTTGCAAACACAAATTGGGCAATTAGCAACATCATTGAACCAACTACAACCTCGGGATCCAACACTCTTCCTTCACAAACAATTCCCAATCCAAAAGGGAACGTTAGTGCTATAACCCTACGGTCCGGCAAGAAATTGGAGGAGCCTAAACAAGCCGGATGTAATCGAATCCACATCGGAAAAGAGTCGAAAAATATGAAGATTGACTCTAGTAATAAAAGGCCAATGCATCAAAGCCAAGAAGAACTTGACATTCCCATTCCTCTTCCTTTCCCTCAAAGAACAATTCAACCCAAGAAGTTGGGTGAAAAAGCACAAGAAAAGGACATCCTTGAGACATTCGAAAGGTCGAGATCAATATTCCTCTCTTGGATGCAATCAAGCAAATTCCCAAATATGCCAAGTTTCTCAAAGAGTTATGTACCAACAAGAGGCGATCAAGTGAGGACCGAGCGAGCGAGCCTAAATCGAATGTGTCAAAGACTCCTCCAACCCATGCCTCACAAGTGCAAAGACCCGGGAATGTTTTCTATCCCTTGCATTATTGGTAATTATAGATTTGATGATTGCATGTTAGATCTAGGTGCTTCAATTAATGTCATGCTCGCATCCGTCTATAAATCTCTTGGTCTTGGTCCTTGCGTCCCACTTTCGGTATTGTTGTCCAGTTAGCTAATAGGAGTAATGCTCATCCTTTCGGTTTAGTTGAAGATGTATTAGTCAAAGTTAATGAATTGATATTTCCCGCTGATTTTTACATCTTAGATATGGAGGATGAGTCTCCTAGCGATAAGTCACCAATCATTTTAGGAAGACCTTTCATGAAAACAGCTAGGACTAAAATAGATGTACATTACGGGTACTCTTTCTATGGAGTTTGGTGATATAATTGTGCATTTTAACATATTTGATGCCATGAAACATCCTAGGGAAGAACATTCAGTTTTGTGCATTGATGTGGTTGATGATGTCGTTGATGATGTTCTTGCTAATTGGTTTGCCGATTATCCCGATTTTGCATATATGAGTGATACTACCATTTGTGCATGTTCGATAATGAATGGTGCTCGCATGCTCAAATAAATGCTGCATTATATGGTGATTCCGACTCTCTTATTGATACTAATGATTGCACATTGGAGCTAAATTTTGATTTTGATGTTCATTCTAATTGTGAACTGAATTCTGATGATAATGTTGAGCTGTCAAGGCACAGTTCTTTCTCTGCTTCTGTGAATTTGGTTTCAGGCGTTCCAAGTGTGATGACATCAGAGTTAGTGCAACAACCACCTAAGCTTCTTCCCTCTACTGAGCAGCCACCGAAGTTGGATCTTAAGTCTCTTCCAGATCATCTGAAGTATGCTTTTCTGGAGGACAATGAGCAGTTGCCAGTCATATTGGCAAATAATCTTTTACCAGATCAAGAAGAAAAGCTGTTGACATTGCTGAGAGAAAACAAGAAGGCGATTGGGTGGACATTAGCTGATATCGTTGGCATCAGCCCCTCCATGTGTATGCATAGAATTTTGTTGGAAGAGGAGGCTAAGCCGGTGAGACAACCCCAAAGACGCCTTAATCCCCTTATTCTTGATGTGGTGAAAAAGGAGGTCACTAAGCTTTTGTAAGCTGGTATCATCTACCCCATCTCTGACAGTCAGTGGGTTAGCCCAGTCCAGGTGGTTCCCAAGAAGTCTGGAGTGACTGTGGTAGCCAATCGAAAAATGAACTCATCCCTACACGAGTTCGGGAATAGTTGGAGAGTATGCATTGACTATAGGAGGCTCAACCAAGCTACTCGCAAGGATCATTATCCTTTACCATTCATTGATCGATGTTAGAGCGATTGGTCGGTAAGTCACACTATTGCTTTCCGGATGGTTTCTCGTGCTACTTTCGATCCACATTGCTCCCGAAGATCGGGAAAAGACAACTTTCACATGTCCCTTTGGAACTTATGCTTACGTAAGGATGCCCTTTGGCCTCTCGCAATGCTCCCGGTACTTTTTAGCGTTGTATGGTAAGTATTTTTCCGAGTTTATAGAGGACTGCATGGAGGTATTCATGGATGATTTCACGTGTATGGGTCTCGATTTTGATGCATGCTTAGCTAATTTGTCTAGAGTTTTGCATAAATGCATTGAGTCTAACCTTGTGTTAAATTATGAAAAGTGTCATTTTATGGTTGAGTCGGGAATAGTTTTGGGACACATTGTGTCAAGTAAGGGTATTGAGGTAGATCCCGCTAAAATTGATGTTATTATCAAGCTCGCCTTACCCCACATCTCGTGCGGGAAGTTCGTTCTTTTCTTGGTCATGCGCAGTTTCTACCGGCGCTTCATTCAGAATTTTAGCAAGATTGCCCGACCCTTGTCCAACCTTTCGCATAAGGACACCGATTTTGTATTCAATGATGAGTGTAAGGAGGCCTTCAATCACTTGAAGCGTTGTCTTACCACAACTCCGTGATCCAACCTCCAGATTGGAATCTTCCATTTGAGTTGATGTGTGATGCTTCTAACTATGTTGGTGCTATTTTGGCACAATGGGTCAACAAAGCCTCTCATGTCATTGCCTATGCATCCAAGACTTTGGATTCTCGCCCAATCCAATTACACAACCACCGAGAAAGAACTCTTGGCTATAGTGTTTGCATTTGACAAGTTTAGGTCATATTTGCTAGATACTAAAGTAATTGTCTTTTTTCGACCACGCCGCTTTGAAGTTTTTGTTGAAAAAGGCGGATGCTAAGCCGCGACTCATCCGGTGGATGCTATTGCTCCAAGAATTTGATGTTGAGATTAAAGATAGAAGTGGAGCACAAACCGGGTAGCTGATCACCTTAGTCGCATCACTCATTCTTCTAACCCCTCTTCCATTCGGGATGATTTTCCCGATGAGCAGCCTTCTACAACTACAAGGTAAGCTTCCATGGTATGCTGATCGGTTAATTACTTGGTTGTCGGGTGTTTTACCGTAAATTCCACTAGGGCCCAAACTCGAAATTGAAAAGTGAATCTAGATATTACGTTTGGGATGACCCTTTATCTCGTGGAAATTTTGTAGTGACCAAGTAGTTAAAAGATGTGTGCCTCGATCATGAGTTTAACTCCATATTGCATTTTTGTCATGCTTCGCATGTGGTGGTCACTTTGGACCTCAAAGAACCGCTAGGAAAGTGTTGGACTCGGTTTATTTTGGCCTTCCCCGTTTCGTGATTCTTATTTGTTTTGTAAGTCATGTGATAATTTGTCAAAGAGCAGGAGTATTTCCGTAGGCATGAGATGCTTTGACCTATACTATTTTGTGAAATCTTTGATGTTTGGGGTATTGATTTTATGGGTCCATTTCCGTTTCCTATGGATTTACTTACATACTACCGGTTTGTTGATTATGTTTCAAAATGGGTTGAGGCAAAGGCCAAGGACTAATGATTCTCGCGTGGTGGTAGATTTTGTCGTCTAACATTTTATGAGTTTGGTATTCCACGAGCTATTATCGTGACTGTGGTTCTCATTTTTGTAACCGAAGCATGAGTGCTTTGTTACGGAAATATGGAGTGATTCATAAGGTCTCCACAGCATACCATCCACAGACCAATGGTCAAGCAGAAGTTTCAAATAGAGAAATCAAGCAAATCCTTCAGAAAACTGTTAACTCTACTCGGAAGGATTGGAGCAAGAGACTTGACGATGCTTTGTGGGCATATCGAATCGCTTATAAGACTCCGATTGGGATGTCTCCTTATCGGCTTGTCTTTGGTAAAGCATGTCATCTTCCGGTTGAGTTGGAGCATCGAGCATATTGGGCTATTAAGCAAAGTGTAACATGGACTTGGGGAAGTCCGGGATGGAGCGGAAGTTGCGTTACAAGAGTTGGATGAGCTTAGATTGGATGCCTATGAGAGTTCACGGTTATACAAGGAAAAGACAAAGACATTCCATGATAAGCGAGATCCCGAGGAGAGAGTTTGTTGTGGGCCAAAAAGTCCTTCTATTCAATTCCCGTCTCAAATTTATGCCTGGTAAACTTCGATCTAGATGGGATGGCCCTTTTGTGATTACTAATGTATTCCCTTTTGGTTTGTTGAGTTGTGTGATCCGTCTACGGGGAAAACCTTTAAAGTGAATGGACATCGCCTCAAACCATTTTATGAGGGATCCTAGGAGCGGCCTATGGAAGCAGAGATCCTACTCAGATGCCACTTACCCTCCATAAGAACCTTGGGGAGTATTTTTCTTTTCTTTCTCTATTTCTTTTTCTTTTATTATTTCCATTTTCCCACTTTTCATTTAAAACAAAAAAACAAAAAAACAAAAAACAAAACAAAACAATACATTCTCTCCTTCTATGATTGCAACATATTATGAACTTGGACATTTTGGTTTTAATGGATCATTCTAATTGGGCTATATTTCTTAATTCTTGGATTACTTGCCCGGTGGTTAATTCTATGATGCTAATTGCATGATTTGGTATTTTCCTTTGTGAGATCTTGGGCCTACATGAATGGAACTCATCTTTTACCATTCTTTCTTTCTTGTGTGCATCTCGCTTTCATGATTTATGTTCTCTAGAACTTGCTCTCATTCTTTTCAAAACTACATTTTTCATTTGCATGCATAAATATGATGGAGGCTTGTTTTCTTTCTTTTATTTCCTCACTCGACCAAATAGCCTTTCCTTGCATTATATCTCCTTTGTTAGCCCTTTGTGCCTTTTTGACTCATTCCTTTCGAAGCCACATTACTAGCCTAAATGTCACACCATTTTATTCCGCACCTTGGAAATTAATTGCGCATTGGTTTTGTGGTTAAGTGTGGGGTTGCCCGGGAGTGCAACATTTTAAGTGTGGGAGGAAGTATTTGTTCAAAGTATTATTTGAAGTATTTGTTCAAAGTATTTGATTATGTGCCATTCATTGTTTGGCATTTATTGTAAAAAAAAAAAAAAAAAAAAAAAAAAAAAAAAAAAAAAAGAAGAAGCTTATGTGCCATTCATCATCTGGCATTTATTGAAAAAAAAAAGCAAAAAAAAAAATTGAAAAGAAAAAAAAAGAGTGACTTTATATTATGTACTAACGCTCTTTTAAATTTCTCGGGTATTTAGCCTCTCATTTCCATACCATTACCATAGCCCCATTACAACCTTAATAACAAGTCCTCTTGATTTTTGCAAGCATGTGTTATAAGTAGTGGAGAAGTAGAACTTGAGCAAGCTTATGGTAGAACAATTTCCTTGAGTAGAATTTGAGCGATACACTTATTAACCATATACACTTAAGAGATTGATTGAGGGCATCCCTTGAGAGACTATCTTGTGTGATTAGCATCATTGAATGATATTGCCATGATTTGTAATTTGAGATGAAGAGATTTCTGTCTTGATTGGTTGATCTTTTGAAACTTTTGTGATCCTTGTTAAGTTTTGAAATTTCAGCAATTGTTAGAAAAGAGAATCGTTTTTATCTTTATTTTTGCTCCGGAGTGCAAAAGGATAAGTGTGGGGGAGTTTGATAATCTTTAAATTCATATTATTTTAAATGCAAAAAGAAGTTAAAAACTTTGTCATTGTCATGATTTAATAGACCAATTAGTTAAATATATGGTTACACTTCATAATGAGTTTTTAAACTTTATTTGCATTAATCTTGGTCACATCTTGAGTTTGGATTCAAAATTGAACTTGAGTCATATTCTTACTACAATTGGGTAGTGAACACTGTTCGGTATTTTGGGTATAACTTGAGTTTTAGAGATCCAATGGCTCTGCAATTTATATTTTCAGAAAGCTAAAATGAAGATCTACAAACCATATGAAGAGCCCAAAGGCTAAATCAAATGTTTAAAGGACCAAATTGGGCCTGGAATACGGAACAGGGGCGCTGAACTGGGCTCCGGAACAACGTTCGGTGTTTGATACATAGCTTGAGCTACAGAACTCCAAATGAGGCCCGGTTTGAACGACTGGAAAGCTGACACAAACGGCCAAATTTCATATGAAGACAACAAGGCCCAGTTCCACCGAATTTGTGGTGTAATACAGCTTGCAAGATGGAACACGGTTTTGGAGGTGCAAAAGTCAAAAAAGTATGGCTAAATAGTTCTTCCATGATTTCTATAAATAGATGGATTTTGAGAAGAGCAAGACACACCTTTGGAGAAGACCAAGATCTCTCTAATTCTCCCATTCTAAATTCTTTCTTGTAGTTCTTGTCTTTAATTTTTTGCCTCCTTCTTGGTATGGCAATATCTTGCTTTATTATTTCCATGTATTGTCTTTAATTCTTGTCTTTAATTTCTTGCCTCCTTCTTGGTATGGCAATATCTTGCTTTATTATTTTCATGTATTGTCTTTAATTCTTGTCTTTAATTTCTTGCCTCCTTCTTGGTATGGCATTTTAATATTTTCTTTTAATTATTTATGTTGATTTTATGTTCTTCATCTTTTTCTTTTATGGACTCATTATGTTTGTGAGATTTACTTTCATTTTTTTAAGTTGTTCTTTGTGTTCTTCGTGTTCATGTTGAACTAGTTCATGTTCTTCGTGGTCATGATGAATATCCTTATTTCTTCAATTTTATCTTACATAGCAATGCTTGGCTAAGTTTCGTGATCGACCATGAGTTGAGGATTCCATGGTGTCATGAGGAGGACTTGTGTTTTAATCGATAAGCGACTTGTTTCTATTTACTTTAATCGGATTCGAATTTAGAAATAGATTGGATGTTAGATTTAATATCCAGATTGATATCCCAAGGACATAATTCGGACCGGGTTATAAAGAGCGTTGTACGTTCGTATAGCAAGCTCGCCACGTGTTCGAATAAATGCTAGGCGATCGTCTAGTCGAGGGAGCTTCTAGACTAATGCGAGATTTCAGTTTATCTAGAATCAATCACAAGGTCAGTTATTCTATTTTTGTCCGATGATGGAAGATTTTGGATCCCATTCTGGGTTGATCATTTTAATCTACTTAATTTCATTTATCTTTCCACTCTATCCTTAGTTCTTTCTTTAATTTTAACTAAACCTTAAATCCCCCCATTTCATTCTTTGTTTTTACCAATTGATTTAAACCAACTGCGAATTCCTTGGGAGACGATCCAGGTTGTCCCTATACTGCAAATATTTGGTAACTTGGTTATTTTGTGAGAGCTCAAAAATAGAATCTGAGGCTTCAGAAACAGCAATATTGATTTTGGAGTGAACCGACCACAAAGACAATGCACTAACTTCATTAGTAATTGTTTCTGCATGAACACCTACAAGATTATCAGCCTTATAGCTTGCATTCATTGTCCACCTAGATAGTATATATTTTTAAGGTAAGGTCATGATTTGTTTCTTCTTCATGATGTATAAAATATGTTTGCACAAAATCCCCATAGTCTCAAACTTTCCACAAGAACAATGAGCTATGAATATTTCAGTCAAATGGTAGTCCACAATTGCCCACCACTTTTTATCAACGTCAGGAGACCCCACCCGATACTTGATCACATTTTTGTTTGTTGAAATCTTTTCATGAAAGTAATCATGTATGGCAGCCTTCCACTCTCTTTTAAATATCTCAAATAATTTTCTTGTGTAACGCTCTCCAGCAATTGCTTCAATTGGATGATTAGTCTCCAAAATTGCTTTTGTATTTCTAGTTTTGAAATCCTCATCTTCTTCTGCATCCCTCCTGGACTTGATTGCTTTGTCATACTGGGTCACAAAGTCATTTAACATCGTGTTAGAGTTGACATATCCATCAAAAAATGAATTGATGCTCTCACTTCGGCCACTTGTGTCATTCCAGCAAAAAAAGTATTTTTCAAGTATGGCTTTGCCCATGATGACGTGAATTATACATGTTGGACAACCAACTACCTGCTTTAATATCATATTTTGTCCTCAATTCTGCCCACTTGCCTTCAAACTCATCAATGTCTCGACTTTTAGTCCTCATATTATATTGTATCCTAAATTGTGTGCACAATGCTTGACTATGCTCCATAACATGTTTTTTGATATGCCATGCGCAAAAATGGTGTCGTGCTTTTGGAAATATATTAGCAATTGCTTTCCCTATAGCTTTTTCTTGATCTGTGATAATAGCAATAGGAGACTTGTCAAACATGCATGTCCGAAACTGTTCAAACAACCATGTAAAGGTTGCCTCTGTTTCATCTTCTAACAAAGTGGCTGCAAATAAAATTGATTGCCCATGGTGATTAACCCCCACAAAAAGGGCAAAAGGAAACCTAAACTTATTCGTTTTATAAGTCATGTCGAACACAAGGACTTCGCCAAAATGAGCATATGCAGCTCTCGACCTACCATCTGCCCAAAAAAAGGCTTCTTAGTGTACCATCTTCTGCCAGATGCATGTCAAAATAAAAAGCTCCATCAAGAGCGGACTTCCTTTGAAAGTGTTTGATGATGCCTTGACATTCTCGTCCTACATTATTCATCTTTGTCCTGATCGAATAGTGCTGACTTGAATATGATTAATATTAACTTCTTTGTTCATAGCATTCACCACCTTTGAAATTTTTGAAGACGTTAAACCCCGCTCAAAAGCTTTGTAACAAGTGATTTAGTGAAATTTGAGCGTCATAAATCACCATGAGAAGGAAACTTCTTCACCTTTGAAGGAGTCATAATCAATGGATGATTATGTGCATCATTAAACTTCTCCATGATCCATAATCCATCCACTAACTTTACTTGTAACATCGCTGAACAATTTGTCCTTGAATCCCAACGCCTTTTGACATTGTGATCACCAGCTCTGTTATCATTTTGTTTCTTGACACCTTGTTTTGAGCACACATAATTCCACCTATATATTTGCTGTGTTTTCATATTCCTGCTAGTAGAATGCTTACGAGTTCCAAATCCTTTACCTTGTGCATAATCATTATAGCAACCATAAGCTTCTTCTGCTGTCTTAAACACTCTCCCTAAAATAGGTGCCTCATTGAATCTACTATCATCATCTCCCACAATTTCTTGTACACTATCATCACCATCTTCATCTTCCATGATTTGACACTGATCATGATCTCGCCATTCATCATTGTCCTTCTCCAAATCAACAACGTCATCTGCATATACTAAACTTCCACTTATGTCAATGTCTTCAATAGTTGTTATTTGGGAGTGATCCATTAGAAAGATGTGAAAAAATTGACCATTAGCTTGTACAATATTTACATCATAAACCAAAATAAGCATGATTAAATTTGCTGAAGATATCCAAATCTTAATAAATATGAAAGAAAACCAAGATAAAAACATATGTGCAGGTTCCTATTGTGTTATACTCTATATTAAGAAAAAAAGAAGACCATTTATAAGAGAGAAAGATCCCGTTATCATTGTTTATGCCTAGCCATCAACCCTGCTTTATTTTGTATACAACATGTATGCAAACTTTTGAACCACAATGTAGACAAGTGAAAACAGGGCATGCCACATGAGCCTAAGAAGTGCTTCTTTAGCTTGATAGCTTAGAAGAGTGCAAACAATTATTTTGTATGAGATGATTTAATTAATGCCGATCACTTCTTCGGTGGCATTGGACTCTGATCCTTTTGCTATTCCTGCTGGATATACATGGTCCAGTAGTGTGGATGACAAATCACAAAAACTGAAGAAATCTAAATCTAAATCATAGCAAAAGGGAATTAAATCTGACTTGGAAGAAGTGGTTGGTTAAGAGAGGAGAGAAGATGGCTTATTATATTGTGGGGTACGTGATTTTCACAGGTGTTGGTTGAATGGTCGCCTAGATGCCCCCACAACAATGTAGATATATCCCATATAATCTGCCACTGGAAAGGATTTAATGGATGATGAGAAACTGGGGGATGTCACCATAAACCTCTTTTTCTTTAGACATGGAAATCGAGGCGGTTGATGAACGAATACGAGAGATTGAAAAGAACCAAACTTTGGGCTTGCTTATCGGCTTTCTTTATGTGGACGACGGGTATATCTGCAAATCATGTTGTAGATTGTCTACCCTGTTGGCTTTCACATGCCTTTTTTTGGCCTTTTTTGGGTTGCACTTTTTATGGTTCACTATAAAAATTAGATGGTCCTCTACTTTTAAATATTGTATGATAGCGGAATGATGAGTTTTAATCTCCTGGCAGTTTGATTGAAAGAAATATCCTAGCAGTGATAATGATGGAATTAGCTTGTTTTTTTTACTGGATATTTTGCAATTCTTCTATATATTCAAAGGCGTATTTTCTCTGGCCAAAAAGGCCTACTTGTGGAGCATTATAATGGTCTCATGCTATTGCATTGGCTAAAATTCCCAAATGTATTCGATGCGATAGAGTCATTAATTTCGTAATGATTTGATAAGTGATCGAACCCGATATTCTTTGAATTTTATGGAATCTTTGGGTTTATGTCTCGATTATTTAATTCATGGATGAAACTAGAGCTTTCTTTCTTGAATTGTACTTTGTCTTGATAGATTTCTCTATTAGGAAATATTCATTGATAGGGTCTTTTGCTTTATATTGCTTTTGTTTTCACAGGTATCATGCAAATATTCTGTTTGATCGACTCTCTGTGCTCAATCCAGTGGAACATACTCAAATATGTGATAGTTTGTTTAGGTGAAGATTTTGCATAGTCGTTTTTCCCTTGTTCCTATAATATTTGTTCTATAAAATTCATTTATGATGTATATCTTTTCTGATCAAGCGTTTAATATGCTTTAAATTATTCACTATTGACAGATAAATAGAAGTAAGGTATGCAATGTGATCCTGGAATGTGACAGATAAATAGAGAAGAGTCTGGCCGTAAGGCTTCAAACCCAAGTTGTAGCAACCTTGAACTGATCCAACAAAACACTTGCCCAGTACCCGATCGCTCAACTGTTTGTGAATCTCTTCAGATGATAGCAATTTGATTTCAGGTTTACACTGTCCGTGATTTGATTTCAAAATAGGAACTATCTGTGATTTGATTTCATTCTGTGACGTCTTTTATCGATGCCGACTTTTATCTTTGAGTACCGATTTGATTTCTAAATTTAGTTATAAGGTTTTAATTCATTAGCTGGAGGTTCTCGATAGATCCGCAATTTGCTTTGATTTTCACAATAGTTCGCGATCAGAAATTATCTGATCATGGGTTTTAATTAAGGCACGCCATCATATTGATTCTCCCTATTCCTATTCAGATTCACGATAGCGCTGGAAACAATGATTTTTTTTTTTAAATTTAGCCATGGAATCATTATACTAATCCAAACGACACAGTTTTTATGGCTCACAATACAGAAGCTTAGGTGCAATGACTGCACAAATGATTTTCCCTATATACATACATACATACATACATACATACATACATACATACATACATACATACATACATACATACATACATACACACACACATACTCAATCAAATTTACATACCAAATTGATCAAGAGGAGCATCATAGTCATACGAGGTTGTTGTTACACTCTACTAGCCTCGCCCTTTCAGGTGGCGGGTTAGAGGAATTCCTTATATTAGTTACCTTTCCTTCATTAGTAGATCCATCAGAGTAAATCACGCAATAGATCATACATTCGGTTTGGGCGTGGTGTACTGGTAAGATATTACAAGTCTTAGTACAAATTTAAAACATAAATACATAAACTATCTACAAATCTTCCTCGAATGATTTGAAGTTAGTCCGACTCCTTCATGTGCTAGCGTCCACCACTTTATCTTGGGAGCTACTTCCAACAAACTGTAAATACACAGGTAGCAACTCAGACTAGAATCCCAAAGGATCCCATAGTAACCATTAATCTCATATCCAGAGTATATACAGAGTATGTAAGAAAACCATAAATTATAGAGCATTCAAAGGTCACACACAGCGAGGCATACATCCTAAATCGGAACGAGCAGTCACACATAACATTTACTGCTCAATAAGGCACATTAATATGCCGGGGGTCGCACACAGCGGTTCCAGTACCCAAAGCGCTTGGAAACACAATAACACCGAATGCATACACAATCATGGTAAAACATACATACCGAGTCATACAAAGCATATGAGATTAAGGTTACTTACCTACAAGCAGTTGATCAATAAAATACCGAACACCCAGCTACTAGAAAAGAATGATAGACCTAAAATAAAATAATACAACAGTGTCACCGCTAATACAACTTCTTCCTTGTAATTACACACTTACAAAAAGGGTCTTTTTACTTTGTAACTTGTAACACCCCAAATTCCGTAGCATAAATCGTGCCGGTGACACGTGGTTTTATAAAAATTCATCAGAGTTTTGAGGTCCTACAGTTCAGCGTTTTGCGGAAACGGAGAGCATTTACTAAAAATTTGAACAACAGGTATAACAATGAGTAACTGATATAAAATACTCAGACATATGATGATGCCGACGTATACCGATATATTAAAAATTTCCGAAGGAATGTTCATGTGATACAGTAATACAAAACTTCATAATTACAAATCTTCTATGTAACTATACCCTCTTCATCCAAGCCTTGAGTAGACTTGGGGCATCGAACCTAACTCAGTTAAATCATCCCATTTGGCTAGGTGGGTAGGTCTAGTGGGAGTCTCACTGTGCTAGGGTGACTGATTGACTGAACCACATAGACGACCCTTTCTAGTTTAAGCACCAAATGATATGAAGTAACCTTATTAGATTTATGCCATAAGGTAGGTTCTGTTGACTTTCTTCCCACATTTACTTGACCGGTGCCTTCTCACGGCTCCATCTATCGGCATCCTTTTTATGGCTCCATCCACTGGTGCCTCCTCCAGTTCATGATTCTTTCCTGTCTATTAATTCAGACTGAGGTCCAATGCCCATCGGACCTCAGGTAACAGTTAACCTCATGCTTATGTAAACAATATATGTATGACGGGTATTCATGACATTTTCACAAAATCTACTACAATGACCCATACCGAGATACACAAATATGTATATACGGCAATAACAATACACAACCCCTGCGCAGTATGTTTGTTATCCCGGTCCGCACACTCTCGGTGCCACGATGTACAGTCGTGTCCATAGCGCTAAGGAAAACTCTCGACAGTGTTAACAATACCATAACCCGTATAATCATGATTTCATCAATTTCAAATGAGACAGAGTCTCAGTACAGGAACACAGCAATCATATATAAGCATAATACAAGCACCAGAGTTAGTGTTACAGTACGCCGCAAATGTACCTTCGTTGACGATACTTTCGGTACGTTTTACGAAAAACGGTAATTTTTGACGGCCAATGCGGACGACGGCGATGCGATTATCTCGATATCCTATAAGGATAATATTTATCAATTTCTAGCAAAGATAACGGGCATTTTAGGTAAAAAAATTACCATTTTGCCCCCGACCCCTAATCGGCGAAATTTCGCGAGCTTCGCTACTTTGACCCGATCTCTCCAGAATTTTGACATATCTCTTTTCCCAGTATATTTTCGAAATAAATACCATATCTACCCCTAAACATGATATCTAGACTATCTGGGAAATTTAAAGATAATTCTAACATTCCTACTATATCTAATGAAAGAACTACCGAAACTAAAGACTAGGGAGCGAAAAACTTACCCAGACCAGAATCCATCACCTTTTTCAGATCGCTTTTCGGCCGTTGGATCGCATTTCACCACGTGGCATCATCCTTGCCCTTCCTTGCTCAAGGCCGACCTCCTTGCACACTTCCCAAGGCAAATTGAGGTCATGCATGACATCACAAGCTCTTGCTTTATGGCCGGTACCGATAAAGTGTCCAGTTCGGTCTCCTAATCGCGTAATCTGGAAGAAACTTAAAAATACGGAGGCGAGGTTTCGAAGTTCAATTCTTCCTCTGTAAAACTACTAGGGTTAACTAAATTTTTGACCCCGTTACAAGTATTCCGTAGTCTGCTGAAGATTTTCGGATAGACGCCAACGGTTACGGAAATAAATTCCGGACGTGCCAGCTTCTGGACAGAAATTCGCTGGTTCGTAATATGTCCTGACCTAATAAACTAAATCCCTGGTTCGTCACAACAATTTGTTTTTCTATTGGTTCTCATTTGCACTATCTGTCCTTTTCTTTATTTATCTTGTATCTTAACGACTCAGTTGGTTTCAGAAATGACTTCGGAGATAGTCCACTCCAAGGTAGAATTTCACTGGTTTATATAAGGTCCAGATGACATAGACTAAATCCCTATATTTTGGTGTAGGTTTTAATTTCTATCCGTTCTCAAATGTCTTGTTGGCTCTTTACCGATTATATTATTATTTTATTCAAAATATCATGATATTTTTTTCTAAGCATTTTATGTTTTATTTTATTTTATTATTTTAAATTTATTTATTTTTTAATTACGAATTTCAGCCCTTAATTAAATATTTTTCTAATTCATTTATCTTATATTTAAATCCTCTTATATTATCCCATTAATTACACGATTAGCCACTTACTAATTTTTGATAATTTTCTTAATTAGGATAAATTATTATCTCACAACTATTTTAGTTACATTGGTATTTTATATCCCATGTAAAATATTAAAAATCATGGGGCCAAAAAGTGCTTTTAATAATATTATATTTATGCTCTTTTTTTTTTTCCAAGGAAATAATCCCAAAAATTCCTAAATTTAGAGACAACACACTTCCTATGTTTTTGTCAAAAGTATTTGTTGTCATATGGTATTTATCATAATATTTTACTTATATTAGTTAGGATTTTCAGGGTATTACATAACTCATTAATTTCCTTTATTAATGAGTATTCCTTTTCTTGGTGAATATTTCCTTATTTTCGCACATAGTGCAGAAAATTTCTGAAATTGACCTAACTTCAAAAATTCATAACTAATTGTAGAAAAATCCGATTTGGGTGTTCCAAAAAGACACATAATCCTTGACATGTCTATTTTTGTCTAAAAATGCCTTCTTATCCCAGAAATATGTGAAAAATTCCCAGTTTTCCGAAAATACCC
The DNA here is from genome assembly GCA_019022615.1 of Acacia melanoxylon. NCBI lineage: Eukaryota > Viridiplantae > Streptophyta > Magnoliopsida > Fabales > Fabaceae > Acacia > Acacia melanoxylon. The sequence goes on from JAFJYJ010000002.1 coordinate 28,139,826, forward strand.
TTGTTGGTTCTTCTACCTTTTTATTTGCATAATTACATGCTTTATGCTTTCAAAATTCTTGACCAAAAAAAAAATGCTTTCAAAATTATTCCTCTTACTCTTCCTATACAAAATTCCATTTTAAACACTTTTAAACCATCAAAATAAAATAATACCATCAAGTTCTAGCTATTGTCCATGATTTTCTTAAACTTTTGTGAAATTTCAAGAAGTTAGGGAAGAGAACTTACGTATTTAAAGGCCTAACTTCTTTGGCTTCCTTCACCTTGATCTCCTTGAGTTATAGCTAGAACTCCAATAATATGATACAAGATTACTAATTGAAAGCTTAAAAAAATTTGAAGGAAGTAGAATGAATCTTATAACTTGCTTACCTTGATTCAACTTTCTCTTATTTTCTTCCTTCTTGCTTGAGCTTTCAATTTCAACTCACTACTCTTTTCTTCTTTATGTGTGGGTTTGTGGCGTCTCTTGTGGCTAGGTGAGGGGAGATGATGTCCTATTTATAGAGGTAATTGACTATAGAATAGCTCTTTGTGATTTTACCTTTTTGCCCTTTGCTAGATGCCCCTTGAATTCTCTAGATTCCTCTTGCATTTTCTAGCAAAATCTGATTTTTCTATTCCTCCTTCATGTGTCACGCCACTTGGCCCCCCTTTAGCCAAAATATCTTTCAATCTTTATCTCCAACTTGTGGTTAAAATGCTTGCTTAATGAAGAAGAAGATTAGGTGTCATAACTTGCCAATTAATTTTACACAAGTGTCCTTTTTAATTAATTCAAGATGCATATGTGTCCCTCACTTTATCTTCTTTAAATATTATATGGACACTTAGTGGCTTAGGTGTCCCCTTAATTAATTAAATATGCATATGTGTCTCCTTCTAGTAAAATCCTTTATTAATAAAAGGACACTTGGATTTATTCTAGATATTTCTTTTTAATAGACATGTGATTAAACCTTTTATCTTCCCATTTACTTTCTTCATGCGCCACCTATCAAGAAATGAGGAGACACCATGTACTCTTTAATTACTATGGTGTCTTGTGGACTTATCATGTAGTTTCCATTTTCTTCCCATGTATGCGCCACATATTCAAGAAGCAAGGGAGTAATATGCTTTCCTCTTCATACCTTAAAATTATGCCATGTGTCCTTGGTTAATAATATTATCATTAAAGCCACAATTTAAAGTCAAAGATATTTCTCTAATGTCCATTTTGATCTTGCCAAGTGTCCATATTCTTGAATTTTCTCTTGTCTTCCTAAGCCATCTCACAATAATTATCTCTTATTAACCAATTAGATGGGAACACATATTATTTGCCTTAAATTTAATGAAAATTCCACAATATAATATTAATTAGCTTCATATAATAATTTTCATAAAAGTGGGGTCATTACAGTTGTAATGTATGGTCCACCCGCATATCTACCAAAGTTGGTTCCACCATGATATTGTATAAATAAAATAATATTTGATGAATCATAATCTTACACTTTTATTTTGAAGCATTTAAATATATATATATATATATATATATATATATAATTTACCATGTAATAGTTTTGTAAGGTTCCTCCAGTTTGGTAGAATCTGGCTACACCATAGGTATTGGTGTATATATTAGTTAGAGTAACAGATTAGTTGGTCAACTGTTAGATGTAAATAGTTAGTTTAGATGATGCTATTAGAATAGATGATTCTCATGTACAGATATCATTAATTGTGTCTATATAAATAAGGACACTTGTATCATAACTCAGTTCTTTGAATAATATTCTGAAATTTTATTTTATTTTCTTGCTAAATCATATTATGGTATCAAAGCAGGAAAGTCTTTGACTTCTTGTATTCTTCTCAAGATTTTTTTTCAATTCTTCAATTTCCACCTACGTGTCTCAGTTTACTTGTGTGTATCAGTCTTCTTTTTTCTGCTGCTTCACGTGATCACTAACCATCTTGGCAAACTATCTCATCTCTCTCCTCAGATTTTCAATATGATCGTATCTCTTCCTTTTTGGCTCGTGTGATACCTTTTTCCATAGCAGCAAGTTCGACCGAAAACCCTATCGGTGCCGTCTCTTCCACACTGATCAAATCCTCTTCAAGACATTTCCAATCCATTCTATCTTCATCCTAACGAGAATCCATCGCTGATTCTTATATCTCCGATTCTCTCCAGTGGCAACTATCATTCATGGGCTAGGGCGATGAAAATGGCCCTAATGTCGAAGAACAAGCTTCAGTTCATCGATCGTTCGATTCCAATTCCACAAGCTTCAGATCCGATTTATCCGGCTTGGCAATGTTGTAATATGATGGTGCTTTCTTGGATCACTCGCTCGATCTCGCTGTCCCTTGCACAAAGCGTTTTGTGGATCGATCGTGCAAGTGATGTATGGGACTGTAATACCCGGGTAATTATTTATCTGGAATATTATATTTTGATAAATAATACCTATTGAAAATAGGTGAATATGTGGTCTCAAATAAGAAGTAATAATTATCTTATTTTCTAAGGTAATTTCTATGGAAATTAGGAGAGATAAAGAGCTAAAATCCATAAAATGTATTTTTGAGGCATTAAATGGCCTAAAAATATTATGATAAATCCCAAGAGGCAATAAAATATTTATTAAAAATTAGAAAGTATGTTGTCTCTAATTTTAGGAATTTATGGGATTAATTTCCTTGGAAAATATTGAGGCAAGATTTAATATTATTTTGGGGATCATAATTGACCCCATGATTTTTAATATTTTACATGGGATATAAAATACCAATGTAAGTAAAATAGCTGTGAGATAATGATTTATCCTAATTAAGAAAATTATCAAAAATTAGTAAGTGGCTAATCTGGTAATTAATGGGATAATTAAGGTATAAAGTAAATGAATTAAAAATAATTTAAATAATTATTTTTAATTGGAGAAATTCGAAATTATTAAATAAATAAAAAATAAAAAATAAAATAAAATATTAATAAAATATTTTATGCTTAGAAAAATAAATAAAAAATAAAAGAAAAATAAATAAATATCATGATATTTTTGTAAAATTGTATTATTATATAATATAGTGAATAGTAATGGAATAAATAGGAAACGGATCCTATCTAGAGAACCAGGAATAGGAATTCCAAAGTCAAGGTAAAATATTGATCAGTGAGTTTTTACCTTCAAGTGACCTCTTCCGGAAATTAATTCCGAGGTCGGTGAAAGCGCATTTGCCTAATAAGACGAAATAGGGGAAAATGCATATATTCACATTTTGATTTGAAGAAAATAATTATAACTCAACATCTAGAGATGAGTTTATAATTATCTGGACATATTTGGAATCAGTGAATTATTATCCAGAGATTGATAATTCCGAAAGCGATTTCCGACACCGGACGTGTTCGGACACGTTTTTCGAGAAAACTTCAACTGGACGTTGGAACCCCGTAAGGGACCGAAATCTAAGTTAAATTAGATATTATTGATGAGGAAGAGAAGATCTTCAAAGTTATGAATTCAGAATTTTGAGATTTCTCCGAAGAGACGCGAAACGGAGATCGAACGGGGAAAATCGTCGAACCTAGGCCATAAAGCAAGTTGACTCACCACTCTTGGACCAATGGCTTGCTGCCACATCACTCCCCAATGTCGACTAAGGGCTGCCCATGGTCAAGAATTAAACACCATTATGCTTTGATTTTACTTGGTTATAAGGTAAGAGAAAATTACAAGATTTGGAATATGGAAATTACCAAAGTGGCACAATTTTTCCCTATATAAGGGCATGAGCACCTTCTTCATTTTTCACACCAAAAATCTGCCCCTTAGAGAGAAGTTAGAGAGAGAAGCTCGGAGAAAGTCCGAGCAAAGTCTCGGGTAAGTTCTTCGGTCCCGGTCTTTAGTTTCGGTAGTTCTTTCGGTAGATATAGTAGGAATGCTAGATTTATCTTTAATTTTTCAAGATAGTCTAGATATCATATTTAGGGGTAAATATGATATATATTTCGAAAATATGATGAGGGAAAAGATCTGTCAAAATTCTAGAGAGATAGAGCGAAAACAGCGAAGCTCTGGCGAAATTCCGTCGATTAGGGGTACTAGGGGCAAAATAGTAATTTTTGCCCAAATGGCCTGTTATGATGCCAAATGTTGATAAACGTTGTCCTTATAGGATATACGAGCTAATCGAGCCGCTGTTGTGCCGCCGTCATACCGCTTGTTTTTCATTGTCGAATTTCACGTTTTTCCGTAAAGGTTTTGTTGTACCGCCAAAAAGGTACGTTCGCGTACTGTAACACTAACTCTTATGCTTATTATATGTGTATATGTGTTGTTAGGTATGTACGTTCGCGTCTTTGTAACACTAACTCTTATGCTTATTATATGTGTATATGTGTTGTTAGGTATGTACGTTCGCGTACCGTAACACTAACTCTTATGCTTATTATATGTGTATATGTGTTGTTAGGTATGTACGTTCGCGTACCGTAACACTAGCTCTAATGTTTATTATATGATTGTATATGATTGTTGTGTAGTAGTGTACGAGGTTATGCTATATACACGGTATGTTACATACGAGGTTATGTCACATACGAGGTTATTAATGTTGTATCATACGAGGTTATGTTACATACGTGGGTTCTATCTTGTATACGTGGTTATGTGTTTTTAATCATACATCTGTTGTGGACTGTTGTATTGATTCTTTGTCATCGTGTATATGTAGTCGTATTTAAGCATGAGGTTAAGCAGATTTACCGAGATCCAAATTGTAATTGGATCTCGCTCTTATCATAGCGTCGGGTTCGGAGAACCGAGAACCGAGGAGAAAGGCGAGCGGGCCGCACGGAGACCGGCTGAATACTTTCTTCGGGTGTTATTCATTTTGAAAACTCTCGGTCAATGTACCGTTTCTCAAATCGGCCGGACTTACGGCAATTTGATTAAATATATCGGTTACTCAATCGCTCGATGCTTTACTCACGATGAAAAAAAAAAATTATCGCTTTTGAAAATGGGATGTTACACTTTGGTATCGGAAGCGGTTGTCCGGCATAGATCGACTAAGTTATTCTAAAAACCTTTTGGTGCCGAAGGCAAGGCTAGTCTATGTGGATCGGCCAATCGGTCACCCTAGCACGGTGAGGCTCCCATGATAGACACTTACCCGGCCAAATTGGTTGAGTAACGGAGTTAGGCTCTACGCCTTTTAAAGAGCATGTTTTGAAAATGAGTGCGATATAGCCCTAAGTCGGTGTACCGATCGCACCGGTATACCATTACGAACCGGTGTACCACCCTCGTCGGTGCATCATTCTAACCCGGAAATCGTAAATCCATCGTCCATATTCATATTTGAAATCGACCACGATAATTCGATAACTCGATATCGTCCGGTAATCCCGATAACTCGATAATTCCGATAACTCGATATCGGTCTCGATAACTCGATAAGTCGATAATCGTCGGTTGTACCGGACGACTATTCTGTCCCTAGCGCGAGCTTATATGTGGAGCTAGGCCACGCCGGATGAAACTCCGAGACCAATAAGGATAAGTACATGTAGTATTTGACTCATGTAGAGGAACTCCGATACGAAATTCCGTACCCGTTTCGAGTAGACCAAATCAACGAAATCCCGAACAAAGGGAAATAGTACGAGTGTCCGTTTGTTTGTAGTATTGGTGTGATAAAGTCTCGCGATAGACTAATCATTGTCTTTTTAAATCTAACGTTTTCCCTAATAAAGGAGAAAGAACGAGACATGACAAATTTAAGAGGAGCCGGAGCTCCCAGAGGCCGAGGCAGAGGCAGAGGTAGAGGAAGACAGCCACGAATAATCTCCGAGAGAGGATCCGCATAACTATCTCTCAATAGGAATCTACTTTAGATATTATACAACACGGGTGCTAATCACTCGGCATGTCGATAAATAGGCGAATCATTTTGGGATACATACATACCTTACAATCTAGTAGTAGTTACACCATTGGGTGTGAACTATTTTGCTTAATAAAGCATGTCTAAATTCTAAGTCGAATATATATCTCATTCAAAATTTTGTCTCACAAACATCGATGACATTCTCAAAATCAGAGGACTAGCAAGTGATCAATAAAATGATCAAACGATGACGAGGGGATTGAGTCCTTATTCTAAAAACAACCCGAGACACAAATAAAATCTCTCGACAAATATTCCTTCGAAAAGAAAAGTCAAAATTCACTATGAAGTTGATGCCTAACATTGGATCAACATCTAAAACACCATATCAAATGCTACCGAACAAAGCACGAGAGTTTGTGACTTTGTATCAATCATCGCGGGGTGGACAAAATGACTATCATGAACACATACCCACTTTCCATGATCTACGAGTTACTCGGTTTTGTAATCCCTACGTTTTGGCAAGAGTTGACGAATGCTCGGAACACCATTTAGTTGTACATCAAAAATAGAAATAATAACATAGATATTTAGTTTCTGGATCTAGCGGGATAGTACCGTAGATTCATGCCGAAATTTTTCATAATCGTTGATAAAGCTTGAAGAGTAAGACTTAAATCTTTGCGTAGAACACAGACTGTGAGATGAGCTTGCATAGACTGAGAACGAAGTTGGTCACAGCACCAAGAGTTGGTTATCCCGGATCCAAGTAGATGTTATAGATTTGGTCGTGGTGCCATTAGATATGGATCGGGATATGTCTTGCTGCAGCAGGACAGCGTGATGACTTACGCCTCTCGCCTATTGAAGCCTCTCAAGTTGAACTAATCGATGTAAGACCTAGAGTTAGTGAGTATCGTATAGAATTGTACCGCTAACACAAGTGTTTGAAGTACCTTTTGAGTTGAAAGAAACTCGGGAAAGGACAAGAAATCCTGTGTTTTAATGGACGAAAAGTCCGTGTTCGAAAAACTACACCGAGTACGGGGTGAAAGAAATCGTTAAGATACATGTATAGTAAGGAATTCCCTATGGTTTGATAAATAGTTATCTTACTTGTCGCGAAAATTTTAGTTTCCAATGCATATTTCTTAGTTACTACGATCGACCACGATCGTGTCATTGAGTAGGAGGTATCTTGTGTTGACATGGTGTATGGGCGTCATGGAAACATTTAAGGTATCTTGTGTTACCATGGTGTATGGGCGTCATGGAGACATTTTGATATCTCGGTGTTGACCGGGGTATATGGGTGCCACGGAAAATACTATATATCAAAGTACGACATGACAAGATCTTTACGGTCAAACCTGAGCGAATTCTCGATCATCGAGCGAAGCGGCCAACATATAGAGAAAAATTCCGGAGCGATTAGTCCGAAGGTTAGTCGTACAAAGTCTAAATTGGGATAGAGCAAATTTCGAGGGCGAAATTTTGTTTAACGAGGGGAGAAATGTAATACCTAGGGTAATTATTTATCCGGAATATTATATTTTGATAAATAATACCTATTGAAAATAGGTGAATATGTGGTCTCAAATAAGAAGTAATAATTATCTTATTTTCTAAGGTAATTTCTATGGAAATTAGGAGAGATAAAGAGCTAAAATCCATAAAATGTATTTTTGAGGCATTAAATGGCCTAAAAATATTATGATAAATCCCAAGAGGCAATAAAATATTTATTAAAAATTAGAAAGTATGTTGTCTCTAATTTTAGGAATTTATGGGATTAATTTCCTTGGAAAATATTGAGGCAAGATTTAATATTATTTTGGGGATCATAATTGACCCCATGATTTTTAATATTTTACATGGGATATAAAATACCAATGTAAGTAAAATAGCTGTGAGATAATGATTTATCCTAATTAAGAAAATTATCAAAAATTAGTAAGTGGCTAATCTGGTAATTAATGGGATAATTAAGGTATAAAGTAAATGAATTAAAAATAATTTAAATAATTATTTTTAATTGGAGAAATTCGAAATTATTAAATAAATAAAAAATAAAAAATAAAATAAAATATTAATAAAATATTTTATGCTTAGAAAAATAAATAAAAAATAAAAGAAAAATAAATAAATATCATGATATTTTTGTAAAATTGTATTATTATATAATATAGTGAATAGTAATGGAATAAATAGGAAACGGATCCTATCTAGAGAACCAGGAATAGGAATTCCAAAGTCAAGGTAAAATATTGATCAGTGAGTTTTTACCTTCAAGTGACCTCTTCCGGAAATTAATTCCGAGGTCGGTAGCGCATTTGCCTAATAAGACGAAATAGGGGAAAATGCATATATTCACATTTTGATTTGAAGAAAATAATTATAACTCAACATCTAGAGATGAGTTTATAATTATCGGACATATTTGGAATCAGTGAATTATTATCCAGAGATTGATAATTAAAGCGATTTCCGACACCGGACGTGTTCGGACACGTTTTTCGAGAAAACTTCAATCGGACTGTTGGAACCCCGTAAGGGACCGAAATCTAAGTTAAATTAGATATTATTGATGAGGAAGAGAAGATCTTCAAAGTTATGAATTCAGAATTTTGAGATTTCTCCGAAGAGACGCGAAACGGAGATCGAACGGGGAAAATCATCGAACCGGCCATAAAGCAAGTTGACTCACCACTCTTGGACCAATGGCTTGCTGCCACATCACTCCCCAATGTCGACTAAGGGCTGCCCATGGTCAAGAATTAAACACCATTATGCTTTGATTTTACTTGGTTATAAGGTAAGAGAAAAGTACAAGATTTGGAATATGGAAATTACCAAAGTGGCACAATTTTTCCCTATATAAGGGCATGAGCACCTTCTTCATTTTTCACACCAAAAATATGCCCCTTAGAGAGAAGTTAGAGAGAGAAGCTCGGAGAAAGTCCGAGCAAAGTCCGGGTAAGTTCTTCGGTCCCCGGTCTTTAGTTTCGGTAGTTCTTTCGGTAGATATAGTAGGAATGCTAGATTTATCTTTAATTTTTCAAGATAGTCTAGATATCATATTTAGGGGTAAATATGATATATATTTCGAAAATATGATGAGGAAAAGATCTGTCAAAATTCTAGAGAGATAGAGCGAAAACAATAAGCTCCGGCGAAATTCCGCCGATTAGGGGTACTAGGGCAAAATAGTAATTTTTGCCCAAATGGCCTGTTATGATGCCAAATGTTGATAAACGTTGTCCTTATAGGATATCCGAGCTAATCGAGCCCATTTGTTGTGCCGCCGTCATACCGCTTTTTTTTCGTTGTCGAATTTCACGTTTTTCCGTAAAAGTTCTGTTGTACCGCCAAAAAGGTACGTTCGCGTACTGTAACACTAACTCTTATGCTTATTATATGTGTATATGTGTTGTTAGGTATGTACGTTCGCGTACTGTAACACTAACTCTTATGCTTATTATATGTGTATATGTGTTGTTAGGTATGTACGTTCGCGTACTGTAACACTAACTCTTATGCTTATTATATGTGTATATGTGTTGTTAGGTATGTACGTTCGCGTACTGTAACACTAGCTCTAATGTTTATTATATGATTGTATATGATTGTTGTGTAGTAGTGTACGAGGTTATGCTATATACACGGTATGTTACATACGAGGTTATGTCACATACGAGGTTATTAATGTTGTATCATACGAGGTTATGTTACATACGTGGGTTCTATCTTGTATACGTGGTTATGTGTTTTTAATCATACATCTGTTGTGGACTGTTGTATTGATTGCTGCTGTCGTGTATATGTAGTCGTATTTAAGCATGAGGTTAGATTTTCGAGATCCAAATTGTAATTGGATCTCGCTCTTATCATAGCGTCGGGTTCGGAGAACCGAGAACCGAGGAGAAAGGCGAGCAGCCGCACGGAGACCCGGCGAAGACTTTCTTCGGGTGTTATTCATTTTGAAAACTCTCGGTCAATGTACCGTTTCGTAAATCACGGACTTACGGCAATTTGATTAAATATATCGGTTACTCAATCGCTCCGATGCTTTACTCGATGAAAAAAAAAATTATCTGCTTTTGAAAATGGGATGTTACAGGGACGATCTTCATGCTCAATTTTCTCAAAATGGCGTGTTTTGCCTGGTTAATCTACAAGAGGAAATCCAAAGTTTGCGGCAAGGAGACTTCGCTGAGTGATTATTTTACACTTGTGGGATGAGTTTCTGACTATAGACCAATTCTTTCTTGTTCTTGTGCGTCTAAATGTTCTCGTGGTGTCTTGGATACTTATAAGAAACATGCACTTGGATCAAGATTATGTCATCTAATTTCTAAAAGGATTAAGCCATCGGTTTTCTTCTGTTAAATCACAAAACATGCTAATTGATCCACTACCTCAGATTAATTATGTTTTTGCCTTGGTTTAACAACAAGTTGTTGACGCCACTACTTTACTTTCTAAATCTACTGGTCAACGATCCTCTGTCTCTAGCCCGTATAAGTCGAATCCATCGGGTTCTACTAACCAATGTACCTACTGTGGCAAATATAAGCATACTGAAGCTATGTGCTAAAGAAATATGGATTTCCACCGGATTTAAAATTCAGAAATTCTACGGTTAACGTTGTATCATCTAAGAATATGATTAGCTCGAACACCACTTAACCTGTCCGGGTTGCCAATCCTTCTTATGGTTTTACACCAAAACAATACCAAAATTTGTTGGCCCTTGTACAGACTAATACTTCCTCTGCTCCACCCTCAGTTTCTGTGAATAATGTTTCTGCTAATGGTATACTTTTTGTATGTTCTATTAAATCATTTTCTAACTCTTGGATCATTGATTATAGAGCTTTTGACCATGTCTGTGCTAATTTGTCTTTCTTTGCATCACATAAGTGTATTCCATCAATTTCTGTCAATCTCCCTGATGGTACATAGGTATTGGCATCTTATAGTGGTATTGTTAAATTTTCCAGTGTTTTTATTATTCATGATGTTCTATATGTCTCGAATTTCCATTTCAATTTGATTTCTGTTTCTAAAATCACTAAATTTATTCCCTGTATTGTTTCTTTTTACAAATTCCAATGCCACATCAAACTCCTTTCTTCAAAGAGGATGATTGGTTTAGCTAGTGTCATTGAGGGTTATACATCATGAATCAAGCAGATACGGTCACTTCTTCCTTAGTTAATAATGTTTCCACTACTGTTAATCCAATTTCCTTAGATATAAATAGTTAGTTTAGATGCTACTAGAATAGATGATTCTCATGTACAAATATCCCTTATTGTGTCTATATAAGGACACTTATATCATAACTCAGTTCTATGAATAATATTCTGAAATTCTATTTTCTCTTCTTGGTAAATCACATTAATAGGCAACATCTTCAGCGGGATCTTGGCCACCCCAACTTTTGAACCTTTATTGATCATAAAAATAATAGTAATTATGAAATATTAATTAATTAATGACTAGTAAACAAAAATAAAGCTTCAGTAATTTGAAACTTACCATCCTACCCAATTCTCGGTCCAAATCTTAGGGCTATTGGGATTATTGGGTGTGAACTGGTCACAGTAATAACCATTACATGTATTGATCTGATAAATTGAAAAGAATTAAAAGTATAATTAGAAAAAGAACAACTAATTTGAAAATTCTGGGAAAATATTTTAATTAAATAAATAATTTTACCATTGAGGAACATCACTTTGTTGGCACATGATCCATGGAACTCCAATATTATAAGACTCGGCCATTGAAGCACACCAATCTATATTAGACCTTTCCATCATCTCCATAAGGATCCATAACATTCCGTACTCATTCTCAATCTATTAAAAATTATTTTGGTTCAAAAATTATTTAAAAATTTTATATTAGCATCTATTATATACCTGAGCGATAATTATAGGACCGCCTTGCATTGTGAAGCAAGAAATTTCTCTTCTTTGATCTTATTTATAATCGTTGTGTTAAAATTTTGCATCTCATTCTGTAAAACCAAATAAAAACACAGCATGAATAATTTTGTTATGGTAATACTTAAAAAACCATATAAAGTAAATAACAAAATATTTAACTCACCATAAACACCTTATTTGCCGTCCTCATCTCGGTACCAGGCAAATTATGCAACCAATTTAGAATTATGATACACACACACACACACATATATATATATATATATGGAATTATGGCTACGTTTGATTATTTAATTTATACCTGATAATTAATTTTCCTTTTTTCTTATTATTTTTAGTTTCAATATATATATTGAAACTAAAAATAATAAGAAAAAAGGAAAATTAATTATCAGGTATAAATTAAATAATCAAACGTAGCCATAATTCCATTCAGCACAGACATAAGGACCAATACGAAGAATAGAATAGAGTCCAGCCTCATGAATGGTCTTTTTTTTTTTTTTTTTTTTTATACATAAATTTTAGGAAAGGGGTTGGATTCACCCACAATCCAAGGGCATGACGAAATCTCCCTTCTTCCTAGGTGATATCAATGTTAGGCAAGACGAGCCGTCTATTACCCTCAGGCGTTAACCTAGGCACCTAGGAGCTAGAATGCCTCCCCCAGCGCCTTGACCAACTCTAGGATCGAACCCCCTCCCTTTGGTAAGAGTGTCCGACCCCTTTACTAGTTGAGCTGGGTAAATGGTCTTGAGAAATCTGATGGGATCGTTATTCCCAGAATAGTCATATTGACGACGAACTGGCTCATGAACATTCCAGAACACATATGTCTCAGTGGTATTTAGTCCTCCTTCCTTCGCCTTTTGAATCAAATCAGGCCACATCTAAAACATATATAAACAAACTCATTAATCATTTAGTGAGAAATAAATAACAATTATACAAGAATACATATGGGAAAATTCCATATAAAGTCTCTTGAATTAAATAAATTTAAAATTAGGTTGGTAAATTCATCAAATCATTAATTAAGTCATAGACTCAATTCAGGATTTTAGAATGTGTGGCCCCTCTCTTATTTTTTCCCCCAGATATTTATCCTTCCATCCTCTTCATCTATCCCCAAACAACCTCAACAATATTCTCTCTCTCCTACAACAAGAAATATCCAGAATTATAGCTAAATCCTAATAAAAAATCACGATGAATCCGTTTATTGGATTAGGTCCCACCTGAACACACCATTGCGCTGTTTAAATTAAACAATTTTTCTTCTTTATGCTCTTCATTTATAAAAAAATATAATCAGAGATTTTAAGTTGATAACTGAATAAACTCAATAGACTTTGATCGTCCCTCCTACTGGAGCCACAAAGATTCGACTGATAGTTTGCATTAGGACATCATGTTTTCCTTAAATTTATTTAGGTTTTAAAAAAATATGATGTGCAGACTCCATAGTTCCCATAGCTTTTTAATGTTTCTTAATTCATGTCCTATGTTGTACTTTAGTTCATAATTACTGAATTTTTGTAATTATTTTCTTTTAATGCACGTGATCTTTATCAAGGAAAAAAAATTCATAGTGTTTGTATATATATTGCATAATTATTTATATATTTTTAAATTACGAGATCAGTGAAACACTAAAAAAAAAAAAAGACTTTCAAGGGCGACATTTGGCGGCGACTTTTAATGTCGCCGATGAAAGTCTAACTTTCAGCGATGATAAGAGAGTCACCGCTGAAAGTGTTGACTTTCAGCGGCGACATATATTGTTGCCACCAAAAGTGGTACATTCGGTGGTGACATTATGTAGTCACCGCTGATGGTAGATGTAATACCCGGATAATTATTTATCTGGAATATTATATTTCGATAAATAATACCTATTGAAAATAGGTGAATATGTGGTTTCAAATAATAAGTAATAATTATCTTATTTTCTAAGGTAATTACTATGGGAATTAGGAGAGATAAAGAGCTAAAATCCTTGAAAATGTATTTTATAAGGCAAAAAATGGCCTGAAAACATTATGATAAATCCCATTTGACTGCAAATATTGACAAAAACTTAGGAAGTATGTTGTCTCTAATTTTAGCAATTTTTGGGATTATTTCTTTGAGAAATAGAGAAGCATAAATATAATATTATTAAAAGCACTTTATGGCCCCAAGTATTTTTAATATTTTACATGGGACATAAAATACCAATGTCGATTGCAAAAGTTGTGAGATAATAATTAATCCCAAGTATGAAAATTATCAACAATTAGTAAGTGGCTAATTAAGTAATTAGTGGCTAATTGTTTAGATTAAGATATAAGTAAATTAATTAGTAAATAATTAATTTAAGGGAGAAATTCGAAATTAATAATTAATTAAATAATAAAATATTTTATGCTTAGAAAAATAAATAAATATCTAGATATTTTGAATAAAATAATAATATAATCGGTAAAGAGCCAACATGAGATATGAGAACTTATAGAAATGAAATTCTACCTCAAGATATAGAAATTTAGTCTTTTACCACTTTGGACCTTTTATGAACCGGTGAAATTCTATCTCGGATTGAGCGAGTCTCATAAGTCGTTTACGAAACCAACGGCGTAATTAGGAGTACCGAGATAATTAAGACAAGGCGAGATAGTGCTAAAAGTGACTTATAGAAAACGGACCGTGTTTTTCAAACCAAAGTGTTATGGTTACTTAGATCGATCATATTGCGAACCGGTGATTTTACGCAATTTTTTTGGTTCTATCGGAAGTGATTTCGTGAATCAGTTGTGTCTGTCCAGAAAATCTTCTACAGATAATGAATACCCTTAATGGGATCAAAAATATAATGAAACCCAGTAGTTTTAAAGAGAAAGAATGGAACTACAAAACCTAGTTCCGGATTTTGAGATTCGGCAAAATTACGCGATTCGGACACCGATCGGGGAAACGCTATCGGTAAGTCAGCATGCATGACATCATCTTCTTCTAGAAGGATGATGTCAGCACAAGAGGTGTATGGACAAGATGAAGCCACGTGGCGAAGTGCGATCCGACGGCTCAGAATCGATCTGATAAAGTTCGACTTATTTACCGAATTGTCATTCCCTTCTTCTATAAATAGAAGGCACTTCTCCTCTCATTTCTACACCAAAATTTTGTGCCTTAGAGAGAGGTTAGAGAGAAGGAAGAGCCCGGAGAAAGTATAGCCGAGTTCTGGGTAAGTTTTTCGGTCCTTAGTCTTAAGTTTCAGTAGTTCTTTCAGTAGAGATAGTAGGAATGCTAGAATTGTCTTTAAATTTCCCAGATAGTCTAGATATCATATTTAGGGGTAAATATGATATATATTTCGAAAATATGATGAGGGAAAAGATCTGTCAAAATTCTGGAGAGATAGAGCGAAAAAATGGTCAAGCTCTCGCGAAATTCCGCCGATTAGGGGTTCGGGGGCAAAATGGTAATTTATACCTAAAATGTCTGTTATGCTGCTAGATATTGATAAATATTATCCTTATAGGATATCTGAGATAAACATACCGCTATCGTACCGCTGTTTCACCCGCTGTCAAAAAGTACCGTTTTTCGTCAACGAAGGTACGTTCGCGTACTGTAACACTAACGCTGATGTTAATGTTATGCATGTATGTGCTATGTGTATTGTGTGTGTATAGTTGTTATGTTGCCTGAGTGCATATAGATGTTAGAGTATAACTGTATGTAAGCTTGGAGCTGTACGTTCGCGTACTGTAACACTAACTCTGATGGTTATTGTATGGATATATATGATTGTTGTATTCACACTATGGTGGTAGCATACGTGGATATGTTACACCCGTTGCTATGTCACATATGTGGTTATGTTACATACGTTATTATTATTGCTGTATCATACGTGGTTATGTTACATACGTTATTACTATTGTTGTATCATACGTGGTTTTGTTACATACGCAGTTATGTCACATACGTGGTTATGTCACATATGAGGTTATTATTGCTGTAGCATACGTGGTTATTATCTTACATACGTGGTTATGTAATTCTAATCATACATATGTTGTGGGCTGTTGTATTGATTGTTGCTGTCATGAATATCTGTCATATATATATATTGTCATATTTAAGCATGAGGTTAACCGTTACCAGGGTCCGCGTTGGACCTCGGCTCTTATCATAGCGTCAGTTCGGGAGCGAGAAGCGAGGAGAAAGCGACGCAGTCGCACGAGACCCGTCGAAGACTTTCTTCGTTGTTATTCATTTTGAAAACTCTCGGTCACGTACCGCTTCGGTAAATCAGCCGGACTTACGGCAATTTGAATAAATGTATCGCTTACTCAATCGCTCCGATGCTCTACTCGATGATATATGAAAAAAATACCGCTTTTGAAAACGGGATGTTTCAAAGTAGAACTTTCGCGGCGAGACTTTTTGTCGCGCCGAAAGTTTTTTTTATAAAAAAATAGTTTTTATTACTATAATATTTATACAATAAATATGTTTATTGATATAATTTTTTATGAACAAATAAATTAATTCTTCGGATTATTGTGAGATAAAAAGAGTTTAAGAGATAATGTGTTATGCATGAGTAGGGGAGAGCATTCAGTTTGGTGTTCGGTTAAAACCAAAAACCGAAATACATGCATTTTTCAACACCAAACCGAAACGAAGTGTCTTAACAACCGAACCGAATTAACCGAAATATTTCGGTTTTTGGGCTTAAATTGGGCCTTATCGTGGGCTTTCTTGTTTGGGTGAATTCATTTTTTTTTTGCTCAAATGTTTGGGTACATTCTTTTAAATTCAATGGAAGAACAATAAACTGCAGCTACAGATCTACAATACATGATATGATAAGAAAAAAGAAGAAAGTTTGCTGGTTTGTGTTAAACTGCAGCTACAATACATATGTAAAAAATAATAACTACATCACAAACTCAAAAACTACTCCATCAACTCATCAATCACAGATTCACAGGGCTAGTATAAGATGATCCAAAAGAAGATAGATATTGAATGCAACCTGCAATTAAAACAAGAATAAATCAAGTAAAAATAAAATACTACAAATCGGAGAACTGGAGAAGAGGAAGATCGGATGTGTCTGGCGACCGAATTTGTGGAGTCGACCTCTGGATCTGTGAGAGAACGCAACACAAGAAGGCATAAGAACGAAGTGGATTTATCAAGATCCTAGGCTTCATCTTCCCTTTTGTCTATGTTCATTTTCCTTACTCTGCAGATCGATGTCCTCTACTTCATCGGAATCTCTTTACCAGATCTGTCTTCTCCACCATATCAGCAGATTGACGTCCTCGCAAAGAAGCTTTATTCAAGATCTCCACACACACTCACACAGATCGAATCATACACACACACTTCGATCTACCAGCAATCTTAGATCTAATGGATCAAAAGAATCGGAGAAGATCTGGCTATCAAAGGAGAGTCAGCGATCACAGAACAAAGATCACCACACCTACAACCAGATCTGGCCAAGAAACGGCAAGGAGAAGTCGAACACCCACCACCCACAAACAGATTTGGATCGCTCACCACCGACTACGACCCGCGATCACGATCAGCACAAGGAGACGCCAACGACGAGAGGGTAGGGTTTTCATTGAAATAAAAGTGAGGATGTTTTTTAAATTGAAAGGAAGATGGGTATCTTAGCGAAAAAAGGAAGGAAGATGAAGATGGGTATGGGTACTTGGCTAGTCTGAAGGTGAGGTGTTTGAGTAAAATTTGAAAGATAAAAATAAGAAAAGAAAGGAACATTGGGAGTTGCGTGAATGTTGGACTAATTCAAGTTGGTGGGCCTTGCAATTATTGAGACTTCTTAGTTGTTTGCCACCATACTGACCTCACGTCTTATTGCACATGAATGCATAGTATGATATGACGTAGTTTTAACATTAATTCGGTTATTCGGTTTTAACCGAATTAATTTTACAAAAACCGCATCGAACACCGAAAACCGAAATAAGTCTAATTTAAAAACAAAAAAAAAACCGAATAGGCTTTGGTTCGATTTGGTTTTCGGTTTTCGTTTGATTTGCTCACCCCTATGCATGAGAGAGTGAGAGGAAGGGAGTGGGAAGGGATTGATATAGTGTTGTTAATTCTTAGAAATTGATAATATTTCAGAACATTTTCTTTTCCTTGTTAATTCTTAGTGAAATCATTTCCATTTATCACTTTGTACTCATAAAAGTAATGTTTCAAAATTCTCTTTCCATATCAAAATTTGTCATGGCTCAACTTAATTGAATTCACTCTTGTTTGATCATTTATTAATCAAATCCTCGTGGAAATGATCTCTACTTATCACTTTATTACTTAGTGCGACTCGTGCACTTGTGATAGCGAACATGTGTGTATTTGAGAGAGATGATAATTATGTGTGTGTGTGTGTGTGTGTGTAGAGATGGAGAATTAAAGATACAATATATGTGTGAGGAAAGGAGTGCAAGCATGAGAGAGGGGATAGTTTGTAAGATAGAGAGAGGGGGAGTGAGAGATGGAGCGGGTGAAAGGGAGGGAGGGATAATACAATTGAGAAGAGTATACAATAAAATTAACTGTTTAAGATAGTATAATTATATTATAATTAAATTTATGTAAGTATACTTTTTTTTTTTATAAGTAGTATAGTTAAACGAAATGATAATATCATATAATGGATGTTTAATAGTAGAGAGAGTGGAAAGTAATATAATATTTCTTCCAACTGTGAAAAATAATATGATGTTTTATATTTTTATTATTAGTTTTCAAAATTCATCAATTAGATGCTTTAGGCAAAGTGTTGTGGTTTTTTAAGTAAATTGAGCGAGCCTGAGTTCAATTCCCTCTATTGCCATTTTGCTTCCTTTTTGTTATGCTAATAGTTAAAAGATTATAAAGAAATTAACATATAGCGTGCCAGTCATGGTATGAACACAAGACATGTAGTCTCGATTAAAACGCTCATTGGCAATCGATGCAATTTTTGTTGTTGCTCCAGACAAGACAACTGATGCAATCAAAGAAACATATATTATTTATAGCATATTTAATATTATAAAAATATCCAAGCACCCGAAAATTCCAACACCCGTGTTTTAATTCCCAAAAGCTTTTTTTTTTTTTTATTCCCTCCCCATCAAAACGAAATACCTAAACTCCACTAATTATTGCTCTAGATTACCGTAATTAGGCATAATCATATGAGCAAATTTAGGATTTAGAATTATCACATTTAATGCTCCTTAATACTCCTCTTGTATACTTTTTGTACAAACCCTTATATAATATACAAATTATTGAGATTATATTTCTCATTATGCTTACATCCCGAATTTAGTATTTAAATTTTAAAAAAAAATTATAAAATGCAAAGTTAAATATATTATTTTTTATAACAATTTAAATATATTATTTAGTATGAGAAACTATGATTCTTCCAAAATATTCACATATTCTCTTTAATACAAAGGTAAATTTATTCTCCCTCCAAAAATTTCACACCTTCCATCTATTGCAAAATTTCACCGCGCTTTTTTTTTTTTTTTTTTTGTAAAATCGGGACATTTAGCCCATTCCCTTTACTCAACCTGTAGAGCATGAACCTTGTCTATGTTCAAGAAAGAAAAAACCCTACGGTGCCTTCTTGTTCCACTTGTCTTCTCCGTATCTTCAAGCTCGTTTGACATCGACATGCTGCCATCGATCTTGTTACACCCCTACGACCTTGCCTTTTCAGGTGGCGGGTAATGTGATACTCATCCTTTTATGTAAAAATATTTCTTAACGTCATCATACATCAAAGTATTAGAGCGCAACACAGTGGCAAAACGGTTTGGACATAGTATACTGGTAATAAATTACAAATCTTGATTCAAAATTTGAAACATAATTACATAAAACTTCCACAACAATTCTTCGGTTAATCTGAAACTGGTATGACACCTCCATTTGCTAACATCCGTCTAGGAGCTATATCCAATAAACTGTACAACATACAAATAACAACAAAGATTGGAATCCTGAAGGATCCCAGAGTAACCGTTAATCTCATACACAAAGTATATACAAAGCATGTAAGAAAACCATAAGCATAAACCGTAAAGCATTCTGTAAATCGCACACAGCGAGGCATAAAGCCTTATCCAGAACAAGCAGTCTTAATAGAACACAACATAGACTGTAGGGCACAGCACGCAGCAAAGCCCTAGTCGCACACAGCGGGTTCCAGTTCCAAAGCGCTTGGAAAATAACAATATTGAATGCATACACAATCATGGTAAAACATACATACAGAGACATACAAAGCATATGAAAATTTAGGTTACTACCGGCAAACTTAAATTGTTAAATTTCTTTCTCCAATTTTAAAAGCTCCCGACGATGGCACTTCTTCCTCTTGATCTTAATTTTTCCTTGGATTTTTTTCCTCCTTGTACTTTTACTCCTTTTCGGTCTAAGCTCCCAAATCACCATGCAAGAATCATTTATCAAGATCTTAGGAATGTCTATGAAGATTGAAGGAGGTAGAGAGAGAATCCAAGTCCTACTTACCTTGATTCTGTGATCGGCTTGGAAATCTAGTAGCACCTCCACCACATAGACGACACTAATCACCTCAGATCAAGATTCCAAAATCATACAAATGTTGCTCTCATCAAGAGAAACAACTTTAGAGAAGGCCTCAGGAGTTAGAAACACTAAATCGGATGCGAAATCGGCCTCGAACTCTTTTTCTATCCTCTAGCTCATTCTTCCTCTTTTCCTTCTCTCTCTATTTTGTTTTTCTCTCTCTTTCTCTTCTCTTTTCCCTGCTTTGGGCAAGAATGGCCTAAAGACAAATGAGGGGAAAAGGGGGTATATAGAACATGGGTGTGGTCAAGAATGTGCCACGTGTATGGTCCAGAATGCGCTGCTGGTCGCGCCACGTGTCCTCTTTCCATTGAACCAACATAAAAATAGCTTTATGCCTTGTCATGATGACGGAACACTTGTCATGATCTCATGGAAATGACTCCAAAGCTATGTCATAATGAGGGGACACGTGTCATATTTCCATTTGACCAACAAAAGTAGCTTTTTACTTGTCATGATGGTGGGCACGTGTCATGTTTCTATTGGACCAACATAAAAGTATGTCATAATGAGATGACATGTGTCATGTTTCTATTTCGCCAACATAAAAGTAGCTTGTTCACTTGTCATGATGAATCAACACGTGTCACGTTCTCATTGCACCAACACAAAAGTAGCTTTTTCTTTGTAATAATGATGGGACATGTGTCATCTTTCCACTGAGCCAACATAAAAGTAATCTTGTACCTTGTCATGATGGTGGAACAAGTGTCCTTCTTTTATTAGACCAACACAAAAGCAATTTTATGCTTTGCCATGATGAGGGACATGCGTCATAATCTTGTGGTGACGACTCAAAAGCTATGTCATCATTAGTCATCATGACCTTACTTTATTAAAGTCACTTTATCGATGCTTACTCAGGATTATGAAACATATACTGAAACCCACTAACTGACACCAGATTAGACTTCGTATGTGTAGGCCTTCACATGGCACCACATACAGGTGTCATTTTCCAAAAAACGTAAGGTACACATATGCATCTTAAAAATGCCATGTACACACCAATACTGGCATATTTTACTCGAACAATCTTCCTGTGCCTTATAACATAGCTGGGTGGCCTTTTTCTACCAATCTAATGACACTGTATATGCATTATTGTGCCCTTCTGCACTGCCATCTTAACTCTACGGCCTACACATACTAGGTCCCCTGCCCAGTATAGCCATAACATATAGCCCCTAAGAGACTTTCTATCTCTCGACATTCTTAGGATTCTTCCCGAACCGGGCTTAATCGTATGCCTACTATAGGCTTATCCACAAATTCATCGGCCTAAAATTTAGGATATTACATATCTGAACCTTGCGACATTTTGACTTCTAAGCCTCCGCGAGTTTGTCCTTGACTCTATCTTGCTTTGTCTCACTCTCACAGCGTCCAACATTTTGAGCCTCTGATCTCCGTCTTGCTCTGTCTTATCCATCTTGAAATTAAGGTGTGTTCTGCATGTAATTAAGTGTAATATGTGCTTTAAATTGCTGAAAATATGTAACAATACAAGATCGAGTGCGTTATTTCTTAATGTAGATTACTTTCCAATATTTATTCAAGTGGCAAGAGATACCTCATAGGTCTCTTTCCAGCCACAGGCTGTAGGGATAGTTGTGAGGTAAAAGTGAGAGTAGGGATATGTGGTTCTGCATCAAATTGTAGGGTTTTGGATTTTGGAATATGTTGGTCGATTTCCTTGATGGCAAGTGAACCAGTCGAACAAGTAATAAAGTGTAAGTAGAGTATCGTCCCACAGAGACTGAGATACCGAGAAGTGACGCTCAACTGCTGTAATAGTTGCGTGAGCATAAAGTAAAATATGATTGGGTTGGAGGTTTTTGTGATTACGCTAAATAACAAGAAAGTAAACAGAATATTGAAATTGTAAGAAGAAATCAGTAGGAGAATAGGCTGAACTCGGAATCATTCTTAAGCATATCAATCCCCCAATTGCTTCACACATTGCTATAGTACTAATAGTGCACAGCTTCCGCAATGCTACAGCATAGGTGCTATTTACACTGCTATTCAGCTAACCCACCACTATAGTCTACCGAAGCTTCCGCGTCCGATACATTTAATACTAACTTTACTTCTCCCATATGCCTATGGCAATTTTCTAGTTAGATCTACATTAAAAAACAAGGTGTTATGGTTATGAGCGGTAGACCCATTCGTGAAGCCTACAATAATAGGTCAAGCCTTGCACCAGCCTACCTAGCAATCACTGTTTCTCATAGGTCTAACCCCGACTCCTTTCCAGTAAGTCGAGACCACTATTCTAGCCCTTAGCTTCCGCTAACCGATAAGAATTTAAATCACTGATAAGCAAACTGAATTTATTTAATTAAGAACTAGCAACTGAGTTTATTCCGAACTTAAGAAATCATCCTCGTTTAGCTATAGGAAATTTAGTTCATGACTAACGAGGGAAACACAAAACAGATAACAACAAAATGACCCATGATCAAAAGATTAAAATGAAAGAAAAACAAAAAGCTTGACGAAGTTTCCGACGGCATGGAAGAAGCCTTGTCACGTTACCACTCCACGTCTTTTTCTCTCTGTCTCACTGCGAGGAAGGATGCTGGATCCTCTTGAGGGTTTCGTGCCTTGTAAATTCTCTCTTTCTTCTTTTGAGTCTGGCCGGATATGAATGGGATTTGGCTCTCAGCGACTCTCCCTTAGGGTTGGCTTGCTGTTTCTTTTTTATAATCAGGCTTTCTTGCGGCGTAAGTTCCAGCAAGCTGGGCCTTCCTAATATGTCGAGGTTCGATTGTATCTATCTTCCAATTTGTGATAGATTGATTATGCTGATCCTGCGGGATTCTTCACATGTTTTAGTTCCGATCCTCCGCATCTTCTATTTTAATACATAAGCAATCTACCTTTTCTTCTCGACCTGCATTATACTTCCTGAAACAATCTTGACAAAAGATTAGAATATATATGTCGCATAACACTATAGCTTCAAGGATGCATTGTATTGCACTTCGATAAGGCTATCCTGATGCTATAGCGCAGCATCGGCTATGTTATGCGACTTTCTCATAAAACCTCAAAAATTGCTTCTTTCTTAGCACATGTTTAGGATGTAAACAAAATTCACCCTTAAGTTCCCTATACAATGAATAAATGTCTTTTTGCTAGGATTACATGCACTTAAGATCATATTCACCATACAATTCAGTCATAAAATATAGGGAAAACATGGCACAAATCATGCTCATCAGAATATCAAATGAAATAGAGCAAGCAAACGAATAACATGGGCAAAAAAGAATCACAAGACCCATCTAGGCCGTTGGATAAAATAAAAACAATTAGTGTTTGATTAGTCTGAGCTTTCGTTCTCTCTATTTTTTAAGCATTATTATTTTGATTTCTTGTGTTGATCATTTCATAAAAATCGCAACATCTTTAATAGTAATTGCATAATATACTAGTATTATGCACATTGGCCTGAATTTCGATGAAAATCATGAAATGTTGTAACTATACCTTTGGTGATATGATTGTATTACTGAAATTCATTGGTTATTAATTTGACGAAATGATTACTGTCACTGCTTCTATTTCTAAGTCCACGATAGCAATTTTCAGTGGAACACTGTCTATTTCTAAGTCCACCATAGCAATTTTCTGAATTGTTGATGATTTTCTGAAGTTTTCACCGGCAAAATGATTACTTTGATTGATTAGTGTTCCCTATTGTTGGTCCAATCACAGAAAAGGCCAAACTCTGTAATACCCTAAAATCTGACTTATGATAAATATCATAAATTGAGTAATTAATACCTTTTGGGAATAGGTGAATATGTGGTCTCAAATTTTGTAGAATAAATACTTGGTTTTTAGGGAAATTTCTATTGAAAGTAGAAGAAATAAAGAGTCAAAATCCCTAAAATACCCTTGTTGGGTCATAAAATGCCCGAAAATATTATGATAAATCCTAAGAGGCAATGAAATATTTGTTAAAAATTAGAGAGTATGTTGTCTCTAATTTAGGTAATTTTTGGGATTAATTTCCTTGGAAAATAATGACGCAAGATTTAATATTATTTTGGGGAGCATAAGTTCCCCCATGATTTTTAATATTTTTACATGGAGCATAAAATACCAATGTCAGTAAAATAATTGTGAGATAATAATTAATCTCAATTAAGAAAATTGTCAACAATTAGTAAGTGATTAATTAAGTAATTAATGGCTAATTGTTTAAGCTTGATTAAGAGAATATTCAAGGTAAATTATGTAAAACCCTTTATTTTAAATGTTTATGGCTAAAATTAGCATAAAGTATACTTGCTAATTAATTGGAAAAGATTAAGAAAAATGTATGAGATTAAGTGCATGAAAACCCTAAATCCTAAAAGATTACTAATCATAGGATTAAGGCCCTAATTAAGCTTTCTAATTAAAATATAAATACTTGATTAAAGAAACATGGAGGTCGGCACTCATTAAATGGGTGAGTTTTGTTTGGAATTTATGATTAAATAATGGAGGTTTTTTTTTTGTTTATAAATGACGCATGAACCAAAAGCAAAAGCAAAACACAAATTAATGGATAAATGGAGAGTCATGTCGGCAATGCAATGGGGTATTTAAAAACAGATTTAATAATTAAAATGGAAGGATGTCGGCAAGGTTCAATGGAATTCTTTTTTTGTGAAAGAAAATATACAATAAATGGCTAAATGTAATCTGCATGTCGACTGAATCAATGGAATGGGGAGAGCATTAATCATTGTATATTATAGTTGAAAAGTCAATATAAGATTATTTGGGTGAGTTGCTTGGGATTTATAATTGAATGAGTTATTTTGCTAATACATGACACAAAACAAAAAACAAAAGCAAAGCATAATTAAAAGGCTAAGAGAGGGGAGCATGTCGGCCAGCTATGAGGGGTTAGGATGAAGCTTCATAAAGTGGATTTAAATCCAATGGTTAAGGTGAGTGTTAGTCAAATTTAATTGCCACTTGTGTCCTTAAAATTTCCCTATAAATAGAGGGCTTCCCCTCCTCATTTCTTCACACCAAAACCATTCTAACAAAGAGTAGAGAGAAGTTAGAGTGAGAAGCAAGATGGAGGAAGGAGTAGCAAGTTCTTCAAGAGGTAAGCTCTTGTTCTTAAGTTCTAGTCTTAAGTTTTGTAGATTTTAGTAGAAATATTGTTTTGATCTAGAAAATTAGAAAATAAATTCCTATACTTGTTTTTAGGCCTCATTGCATTGAAAGATGCCTAACGAGGTAAAAACATAGTAGGGAATGATTTTTGGTAGCTAGAGATTAAAGTAGCGAAGTTCTGGCAAAATTTTTGGGTAGAAGTTTTCGGTAGTCTACAAAAAGATGCTATGATTTTATGTGTAATATGAAACCAATAAATCATGATATTTTCCAGAATTATAGTAGACATATAGGGCTTTTCAAATATATCTAGAGTGTAGCATTTTGAATTCTACACAAGGAGAAATGAATTTTTGAAATTAAGCCATCTTTGCAGAAAGAAATTCTGGACAGCGTGTGGAAATTTAAAACTGGGAATGAACTATGGTGGTCTAGGTTCTTGAAGTATTTTGTTTCTTGAAAATATACATCCTAAGGTTTCCGAGGAATTTTACGGATCCTCATTTCAATTTTTGTAGAATTAATTATGAATTTTTAAAGTTACCGAAAAATCTGCCCAGAAAATCCAGTACTGCGTTTTAAATTAAATGTAAGGGCAAAATTGTAAATAACAAATCCACCAAGGGTAGAGAGGTAAATAGAGGTGGAAATATCTCTTAGGATATTATTCTAAGTGATATGGTGATATGTTAGGATATCCGGGAAGTCCGGGGCCGGATCCAAAGGTCGGGCATATTGCTAACTACGCAGAAGGAATGTACGTTCGCGTACTGTAACACTAACTCTAATGCTTATTGTATGCTTATATATGATAGTTGTATTCATAGATTAAGACTTTGTCTTAGATCTTTCATTATACATTCAGATATAAACGGGTTATGGTTTTAATAATGCCGTTAGAGTTTTCCTAGCGCCGAGGACACGATAGGCCATCGTGGCACCGTGAATAGTGCGGCACAGGGATAACATGCATACTGCAGGGGCTGTGTATTGTTATTGCCTTACATATGTGATTATGTATTTCTTACATCTGCTGTGTGCTTATGTGTTGATTACTGCTGTAATGTCATGAATAACTGTCATACATATATTGTTTACATAAGCATGAGGTTAACCGTTACCTGAGGTCCAATGGGCATTGGACCTCAGACTTAAATTAATAGCCAGGGAAGGGTCATGAACCGGAGGAGGCACCAGAGGATGGAGCCGTAAAAGACGTCGATGGACAGAGCCGTGAGAAGGCACGGGTCAAAGTAAAAATAGACGGAAGATGAACAGAACTCACCTTACAACATGAATCTAATAACGTTACTTCATATCATTTGGTGCTTAAACTAGAAAGGGTCGTCTATGTGGTTCAGTCTATCAGTCGTCGTAAATACTCGGTGAGACTCCCACTAGACCTACCCAGCCTGGCCAAATGGGATGATTTAACTGAGTTAGGTTCTATGCCCAAGTCTACTTAAGGCTTGGTTAAAGATGATATAGTTACATGTAAGAGATGTAATTATAAAGTTTTGTATTATTGTATCACATGAATATTCCTTCGGGAAATTTGTAATATACCAGTATACGTCAGGCATCAGCATATGTCTGAGTATTTTATATCAGTTACTCGTTGTTCAAAGTTTTAGTACATGCTCTCCGTTTCCGCAACACGCTGAGTGGTATCACCTCAAACTCTGACCAATTTCATAAAACCACGTGTCACCGGCACGATTTTTGCTACAGAATTTGGGGTGTTACAAACTCTGCATTTAATTCCTCCCATTCTTCACAGTATGAATACTGCTCACATTTCAGATTTCAACTTTACTCCTTTTAATTATCACTCAAACCAACCATGGCTTGTCTGTCTCACTGAAAATGAAGACTAATCAATCAAAGCAAACGCAAGCCAAATGAGATTGTCTGTTTAGCTAATAGTCATTATCCAATTACCAAAGTTCAAAAAATGGAAAATTGCCATAACATAATACCAATCATTTTATATCAATTTCACTCACGTGTCTACTTAATAAGTCATATACCCTTCCCTCATACACATACCTAATCCATTTTATACTAATTTTTCCAGCTAAAAACTGCTCATGATCATAATATGTCATTATGCCTTTTACAGAAGCATCTTTCACTTAATTACCAAATCAAATGAAGCGCGCACACACACACACACACACACACACACACACATATAGTATGAAGCACCATGAACACGTAGGCAATGAGATCAGCTCTTTGATCACTACTAGAAAATACACAAATAGCGACGGAATTTGCGACAGAAAAAAATCCGTCACAAATGTTTGCCTATTTGCGACGGAAATGATAATCCGTCGCAAATACAGGTGTTTTGCGACGGAAAATTATATCCGTCGCAAAAAAAATTGCCTTTTGCGACGGAAATTGAGTTCCGTCGCAAACCCGGCCATGGGTTCTTTTTGCGACGGAACTTCAATTCCGTCGCAAAAAGCAAATTTTTTTGCGACGGAACTCATTTTCGTCGCAAAAAAATTTCTTTTTGTGACGGAAACAAAGTTTCGCCGCAACCGGGCGGCCTTTTGCGCCTGGATTCCCCCCTTTTTGCGACGGAACTTCGTTTCCGTCGCAAAAAGAAAATTTTTTTGCGACGTAAATGAGTTTCGTCGCAAAAACATTGCTTTTTGCGACGGAACTTCGGTTCCGTCGCAAGATCGCTTTAATTCGTTCGAAATCATTTCGACATCCGCCATTTCGATCTCCTCTCCACCTCTTACTCATTTCGTCGGTCTTCCTCGTCACCTCCGCCCCTCCCCGTCCCGCTCGTCCTCCGTGTCGCTCTCCGCCTCCTCCAACGTCCTCCGTCCTCTATCCTTTGATTCCTCACTTTGTTTTCCTCCGTAACGTCTCTCTCTCTCTCTCCCTCTCCTGTTATCTATTTGTTTATCTGAAGTGATTGTTGGTAAGCATTCATCACTCACTGTACAATTGAAGATGTTCATGTATTCATCTTTCTAGAATATAAAAGAATTCGTGTGGTGTGTGGTTCCTTCGTTTCTTCCTTTTTTTTTTATCGGTTTGATGCAAGGTTTTCTGTGATAGATGAATATTGATTTTATTTCTTCTTTTTTTGGTTAAATTTAATGCACCAATAATATAGAAAGTGTTTGTAAAAGAAATATACATAGCATAGTATGTAGTTGAAATTTGTCAAAGGTAAGGTAACTAGTTTCATTGATGTAGAAGGCATGTGAATTAAAATTCCATTGCAACAAAAAGTTCCTGTTACTTGGTTAGGTTTGGCCATAATTAAATTATATAAAATTATAGATGTGAACTAGGGAAGCCATATTGTAGAATTGAAGACATTATTATTATTATTATTATTATTATTAGAAATTGTACAAACTTAATTTATTATTAGAAGAGATGAAATTATAATAACTCTTTTTTTATTATATGCAAGCAGATTTTGTTCCGATTTGTACATTGTCGAACCTTTTTTTCTTGTTATATGTTAAATTTTCGTATAATATATAATCTTGGTAGTTAGAGATATTTTATGATCTAATCGGATTATGGAATTGGAATTTTGTAATTGTTTTTATGTTTTATAATGCCTAGATATTAGGATCTTCCTTTTATAATTCTTAGTTATTAGGATCTGCCTTTTACAATTCCTAGATTTTAGAATTTGCCTTTTATAATCCTAGATATTAGGATCGGCCTAAATCGTTCAATAGATTATAGAATTTGAATTTTGTAATTGCTTTTCTGTTTTATAATTCCTAGATATTAGGATATGCCTTTTATAATTCCTAGTTGTTAGGATCGGCCTTTTATAATTCCTAGATGTTAGGATTGACCTAAACAAATCGGTAGAGTATCTACATATATGTATAAAATCTTGAAGGCATATGAATAATAAAAATAAAAAAACTCAAAGGATTTTGTACATTTCTTTTTTATTTCATAATTTTTTATATAATTTTTTTTAGGAATCGAGTTTTACGATGGAATGACCATACTTTTTGGTGCATCAAACAGGAGATTATGAAGCATATGCAGATTCTACTTCAATCCCTAGTGAAGGACATGGGTGACCATACCGTTATGTTTAGACTTTTTTTAGTACTTATTGTTCGCAACATTATTATTTATATTTTTGTCTCTATGTAAACTCTTTATGATTGTTATTATATATTTTTATGGTATACATCTTTTTGTCTATTTTTTTTATGTAATTTTTAAAAAAATATTGTTTAAAAAAATTAATTTTTTATTTTTTTAAAAAAAAATTGACATTTGCGACGGAAATAAAATCCGACGCAAATCCCAAAATTTGCGACGGAATTGGTATCCGTCGCAAATTGCGACGGATTTCTCCAATTTCGTCGCAATTGCGGCGCCCTTTTTTGCTACGGACAAAATCCGTAGCAAATTCTCCGTAGCAAATTGATTTTGCTACGGAAAAGACCTTTTTTGCTATGGATTTTTTCCGTAGCAAAAATCGAATTTTCTTGTAGTGGATCCTTACTACCATTTCGCCATATGCTTTCTTTTATAAAAGGGGCCAAGAGAATTGAGTGTGTAGGTGGTTTTTAGTGTAAAGACCAATTTTGGAACTTCAAAGTTTGATACGGATTGTTGCTTGACATTTGGATTCTATTTATAATAGGAAATTTTAATTGAAAATCTATGTTTGTTGTGTTGGGAACTTGCTGATGTAAATCTGTGCTTGACATTTGGACTTCTAAGCTTGATGTGGATTGTTTCTAATTAAATTTTTATTGAAATAGGAATAGATAAAAGTTGGTTAAACATTAGAGACAGAGGAAACCTAGCATGCATTAGGGGAGTAGACAATTTTCTAGAATGGGTATTTACTCATCATGGTGTGACAAACAAAATATGTTGTCCTTGTAAGAAATGTAGGAATGTTTTATTCAAGGTGAAAACAAATATTAGGGTAGATTTATTGATTAAGGGTTTTTGGGATAGTTACAAGGTGTGGGACTTGCATGGAAAAATTAGTAGATATCAAAGTGGCTGTGATGTAAATGGAGCAAATCACCAAGAGGGGGTGAATTGGGGTTTTAAAAAATTCTTTTCTAATTACTCTGTTTTCGAACACTAAAATAGAGTAGTGCAGAGTATGAGAAGAAGAATCAAGACACAAGGAATTTATACTGATTCGGTCTAACCTCTTGACCTACGTCCAATCCCCAGACACTCTGGGATTTCACTAACTCAAATGATTACATACTCTGTAACTCTTAGAGTAATTCTCTCACTAGAACTTACTCCCCCTTACAAGTTGTAATCAAATATCTCAATCTCCAAGTCCCACGACCTGAGATTCTTACAATGAATGATTTTCAATAAATGAACTCTCTAAGAGTAGATAAGAATAATCATTGAAGTACAGATGTATCAAAAGATACTTTACACAAGAAACTCAAAGAGTAGTTGGAAACTTGAATGATTTTAGTTTTCTGCAGATTGGTTGTTGAGAAGAATTGAATGCAGCTCTATTTATATGAAGAGAGCATTAAATGACCGTTGTAATCTTCAATGTAACCATTGTCAGCATTAAGGAAGGATTAGGTTAAGCTTTGGTCTTCTTATTTCTCTACTCTTTGCTTAATCCAGTTGCACAAAAGTTTATGGTTGACTTCTTGAATATTAATCTGTTGGAAGAGTTGGATGAGGAAAGGAAACATTAATCCCTTTGCAACGTGTGCAAAATGATTGTCCAAAAGGATGCAATTTTTCGGACATTGCATTTAATGTGTCGACATCACTTTTTGCTTTTGTTCAAATCTTCATTTAACATCCTCTAAATCATCCGAAACTCACTAACAAACTGATTAAACATAGTTAAGAATAGTAATGAGTGATGATAAGAAGTAAGATCAAACATGAAGATTTCACAAATTCATGCAATTTGATTTTCAAACTCACGACACAAACTCGAGTTTGTTCTTACAAATTGGAGTTTGCGAGAAGGCCAAACTCGAGTTTCCAAATCATAACTCGAGTTTCCTTCTTGAAACATTGAGCAAACTCGAGTTTATTAATGACTAACTCGAGTTTTGGACTTTTATAGTGAAAACATGTTTAAGTCCAAAAGCTCAAAACTCGGAGTTTTCAAAATCACTAAAAAGAGCAAAGCTCTCTGATTGGCACAAACTCGAGTTAACTAACCCAAACTCAAGTTTCCATTTAAAATTGAAAATCTTTGCCAAGTGAAAACTGAATTTTTCAAAACAAACTGAAGTTTTCTCAAAGTGGGTAAAACATGATAACTTTCTGTCAAGCACAAACTCGAGTTTACAAATCCAAACTCGAGTTTTCTCAAAACTTTGGAAAACATAGAAAATACTTGGCCAAATGCAAACTTGATTTTGTCAAAACAAACTAGAGTTTTCTTAGGATGAAAAACATTTAGACTCTCTCGCAAGCCCAAACTCGAGTTTTGAAAACACTAACTTGAGTTTGGTCAAGTTCACAAAACTTGACAAAACTCTTCATTTTGCACAAACTGGAGTTTCCCTATGAAAACTGGAGTTTGCTTAAGTTCAAAACTTTGGTAACTCTCTGTATAACCAAAACTCGAGTTTACTC
Organism: Acacia melanoxylon; assembly: GCA_019022615.1. Classification (NCBI taxonomy): domain Eukaryota; kingdom Viridiplantae; phylum Streptophyta; class Magnoliopsida; order Fabales; family Fabaceae; genus Acacia; species Acacia melanoxylon. Next base: position 28,172,065 of record JAFJYJ010000002.1, read on the forward strand.
TCGCAAACTGGAGTTTTGTTTACTTTGGAAAATATTGAAGAGTCTCCTGTATGGTGCAAAATCGAGTTTGTAAATCCAAACTCGAGTTTGTCTTAATGTGAAAAACTTGAGTGCTCTTTGTATCTTGCAAACTTAAGTTTACCTAAGCAAAATGGAGTTTTCTTTAGTTCATAAATTTGAGCTACTCTCTATCAAGTTCAAACTCGAGTTTTCTTATCAAAACTCGAGTTTGCCCTTCACAGTAAGTTTTTCAACTTATCAAAGACAAACTTCAACTTGTGTTTACAAATGTCAGTTATCATCAAAACACATAGAGAACTAACATGTGATACTTCAAGAAGGGTGGTAAAAAATGATACTTATGAGGATGAGAATCTCGTAAGGATGGTATGTGATGCATATGGAGTTCCGTGTTCAGATGATATGAACAGTGGATTAAATGAGAGTGAAGAGCCTAATGGTCATGCGAAAAGGTTCTTTGACTTGTTAAAGGATGCAAAGAAAGATTTTTATCAAGGTTGCAACAAGATATCAAAGTTGTCTTTCATTGTGAAGTTGCTTCAATTGAAGTGCCTTAACCATTGGAGTAATAAATCCATGGATCCACTATTGGACCTATTGAAATTTGTTCTCCCTGACGAGACTTCAGTGCCATACTCATTTAATGAAGCTAAGAAGATAATTCGTGACTTGGGTTTAGATTACAAAAAAAATTGATGCTTGTGGGAATGATTGCATATTGTATTGGGAGAGCATGCAAATGCAAAATCATGTCCTAGGTGCAAGATGCCTTATATGGAAGTCAAACAAACAAAAAGGGAAAAAGGTTCCACAGAAGTTTTAATTGTTTTAATTATGTCACATGAATTATAGGCTCCTCTCATCCTATCAAAAAAGGCAGAGGAGTGTACAAATACTTTAAAATGGACTTGAGGACCAGATTTGGATCAAAGATACCAGTGAAACTTTCAGACAACCTGACAAGAGCAGTAGGTGCAGAAGCGAGAAACCTTGTTAATTATTATGGTTTTGTTGTTAGGACCACAATCTCTTTTTGTCATGGTGCTGAGTGGAAACATATTTATGAGCAATATAAAGATGAGATGATTTTGAAAGTAAAGGTATACTCTTCCCAAATATTTATTAATATATCTTTGTTTATTTATGTTTTATAACAAAATTTTTATGTTTATATGTATTTTAGGACAAATTTGAACCTTATGATGCAACCAATGATGAGAAGTTCAAAAAAACTATAACAATGAACTTGAAAAATTCCTTTAGAAATTGGAAGACCGACTTGCACAAACACTATAACAAGTATGCTTCGATGATGATAGGCGGGCTAATCCTCCTCAAAATATTCGTTCTGAAGATTGGGAGTTGTTACTAGCATATTTCCATATTGACGTGTTCAAGGTACCAATCTATCATTTTAAATGGATCATATATTTATTTTAGTCATTAATTCTTTGTTACTACTTTTTTTGTAGAAGAAACAAGAACAACCAAGAAAAACAAGTAACAAAGCATACTTGTGGTTCTATATTATTTAAGGAGATTAACTTCGCTACAGTAAGTTCAATCCATCTTCACTTTAGTTTATGTTTTGAATCATTTTTTATTTTAAATTGTATCATGTGTCATCTTTGTATATTATGCTTTGTAGAAGGACCCCACTACTAGACAGTCTGCACCACCAAACCAATTTTGGTAAATCACACACACTAGGAAGACGACAGATGGACAGTTTGAGTGAGCAGATCCACAATATGAGGAAATACACATATGCGTTGTGTTTTTATGTTATACTAACTTCAAGAACTTTTTATCTCATTTGTTTCATACTTTAGTTGTAGGCTCACTTGCATGAACTTCGCTAACAACAAGAAGAGGTAGAGAGTGATGCTCGAATGACCTCTGACGAAATATTGACAGCTGCTCTTGGTGAAAGATCAGGGTATGTAATAGGAAAAGGGTATGACACAGAGCCTTTGAGGAAGAGAGATCGCCCTCAATCCAATGATAATTCAGCTGTGGAGAATGTGCGTACCCAATTGCTCGAGGAGTTTGATAAAAAAAAATTCAGGAGGAGCGTGAAAAGATGGAAGCTGAGCATGCAAAGATGGAAGCAGAGTGTGCTGAGGAACATGCAAGGATGGAAGCAGAGCGTGCAGAAGAACATGCAAAGATGGAAGCAGAGCGTCCACAATTTGATCAAAAGATGGAACAAATGGAGCAGAGAATACATGTTGTAGCTGTCTTGATGCAACAGGGGCAATTAGCAGCTCCTACTTCATCTACTCCCAGTCTTCTTGTCCCACCAGCTATTTGTTCTTCATAGTTTTATGTTTGATCTTTCCTTCCAATGGACAACCTTTACACTTTGTTTAGAAAATTTAAATATTAGATGTTAATCTTGAAGAATTGTATTAGTATCATTGTTGATTAATATATTGTTAGTTTCAAATTTCTTCTGCTCTTTATCAATGTGGTATGAGTTTTAATTTTAGCAATTTATATTAAAAAAAATAAAACATAAAATGTCACTTTCACAGTGACAAATCGTCACGAAAAGACTATCGGTGGCGACGGTTGTTGCAAATGAAAAGAGTATCGCGGTGACAATTGTCACCACATAAACCCTACTTTTAGCAACGACACATGTTTTGTGCCTTTGGATGTACATTCAGTGGCAACAAAAATTCGCTACTGATTGTCTACTTTCAGCGGCGATAAAAGTATCAGCAACAGTCATTTTTTTGTAGTGAAATAAGAAGCACATAGAAACAAAATATGCGAATCGTTGTAAAGGTTGACAAAAATAACACCATTGAGGTTGTTGTGGGGAGAGGGATAGAAACAGAGTCAAAGAGAATGGGAGGGGAAATTGTTGGTTATGATTAGTTTTGGTTATGTCTTATATAGATGCCATTATCTAGAGCAAAAAGCTTGACTACTACATTTATCTTCTACTTTGATTAATTCAAATATATTAATCTAGATATGAATTTTATACAATGAAGATTTGATAAAGGAAGATAAATTGGAGGAGTTGAATTAAGTCACGGTTGGATTCTCGAAGCAATACTTGAGTATATCAACTTAATACTCAAGTATGGTAATGAATTGGTGGAGCTCAAATAGGCTACGAGATGCATTCATGAAGTAATTCTCGAGTACCAAGTATCAATACTTGAGTATGATACTCAATCAGATCATATTCAGGCAGAAAACTGATAAATACTCGAGTATGTCACTTAAATACTCGAGTATTGGACCTATACTTGAGTAAAGAACTTTAATACCCGAGTAGTGTCGTGATTTCCAGCTGCTCTGTTCAACTCTAGTTCGGCGGCCTCCGATAATTCGATGATATCTCCCAAACCAGGAATCGGATTGACATGAAACTAATGGCATATGAAACTAGACATCCAACACGTATTTTTTCCAAACTTTCAAGTCCAAAGGAGTTCATATGAGAGAGCTATGAATTTTTCAAGTTGGTACAAACATCACCGTCACAGCCCAGACCAAGCTTTGGTAATTTGAGTGTATCTCACAAACGAAAAATCCAATTGAGCGGAAATTAGTGCCATTGGAAACTAGACTCAAATAAATTTCCAAAACAATCAATAACACATAAAACTAAGATCAATTGAAGGAGTTATGATGTTTTAAAGTTGACAGTCTGTTCTGGATGCTGCAGAAACGCTGGATAAGAACAATCTCCATACATCTGATGTTACTGGACGAAATACAACTAGTTTGGAGTTGATTCTTCTTGCATTGGAAAGAAGACTTAAAGAGATTTCGAGATGGGGTGATTTACTGAATTTGGATCTGTGTTGAAGACGGCATGTTCGCTGAAATTGTCTCGTTGAGTTCTTTGGTTTTGAAAATCGATATATGCTCGGGAACATGATATATGGCAACAAGACAATATGACATTTGAAGGAGATTACTCGAGTAGAGGATGATATATACTCGAGTAATATCGGGACAGAGGCATCGCTGGAAATAGCCAATCTATCATACTCGAGTAGATAAGTGTGATACTCGAGTATATAGCAGCAAGACAGAGCCAACACTGAGGAATCAGAATGATGATACTCGAGTATATCTCAAGCAATACTCGAGTATAAAGCAAAGACGTAAATGATCTTTGAGTCAATCAACATAACAATACTCGAGTATCTTTAAATCAATACTCGAGAAATGTCGACCCTGAGACATCAATGCGAATTCAACCTGATATGATACTCGGGTAAACAACTATTCATACTTGAGTAATATTGATCCAGAAGCTAATGTCTACATATCAAGAAGTCTATCATACTCAAGCATATAAGTGTGATACTCTAGCACGTTCATTCATGAATCAAAGTCTCTGAACTAATTCAGCAGTATAATCGAGCATGATCATTCTCACAAAGAATTTAATGAAGAACTCGTTCTTGCTACTCGAACACACCAAAAAGAGTATACTTGAGTATGAGAATGGGCTACTCAAGTAATGTCTATGAACTTTCGTGAAGAGTTTCGCAATGAATACTCAAGTATTGGATATAGGATACTCAAGTATTGAGTTTGGCTACCCAAAGATCTCGTGAAGAAGTTCTCGCAGAATACTCAAGTATTGCGAAAGTATTCAACAAATATTCGGGAAGTACTCAAGATTGAGTATTGCAAAGTCGATTTATCCGAACTGCATGAGTACTCAAGTATTGAGCATAGGCTACTCAAGTATTGATCAGAATGAAGCATCCGTCTTGTGTCTCAGCAAGAGGATACTCGAGTATATAAGTCTGGATACTCGAGTATATATCAGCAAACATATCAGCAAGCACATATCTTCTGCAACATCAATCAAATGATTTCACTAATTGATTATACTTTCCAAAACATCATTCAATATTATCTGTATTATGATTAATCATCTCTCTGAGTCATTTTCAGATGATTAATTGTTGTTTGAATTTCAATGAGCCGTGAACCACCGAAACTGACGGAAACACAGAGCCGACACGATGAAGGATGGCCCATACCGTCAGAAGCTCCGAATCAATATTTTAAGCTATTCCCCATCCGAGACTACGTGGAATAACCGTCGTAAAGTATCCAACTAAACGGACACTCGATCGTGGCAAAGCAGAAGGCGCAGATGTTTGAACACTTTCAACGAACATATTCAAATATTCAAACGAATAGATTCAAACCCTTCAACGGTCTTCAAGCTTCAACCAGTATAAATACTCAAAGGTTTGAATTCTTCAATGGCAGAACAAACGCATACACAGACAAAGCTATCAAAGAGATCAAATTCTATTCAGTACATATATATCTTCGTGAGCTTCAGTGTTTATCATTCATCTACTCTGTAAGAGAGTTTTTATCAATTGTTTTACAATTCGTTCAAATCTCAAGGTAGAGGCATCTTGAGTGTGGGTGTATCAATTACAACTTGTAAGGGGGAGTGAGTCCGAGAGTGAAAGGATCATCCTTCGTTTACAGAGTGTGTATTTGTGTCCACGGTTAGTTGGTTACAACTTGTAAAGAGGAGTAAGTCCTAGTGAGAGGATTACTCGTGGGTTACAGAGTCTGTAATCAAGTTTGAAGATAGTGAAATCCCAGAGTGTTTTCGGGGATTTGGACGTAGGTCAAGAGTTGGACCGAACCAAGATAATCTCTTGTGTTCATTGCTCTTATCTCTATCTCTATTTTAAGTGTTCTTGAGCAATTAGCGAAAGAATTTCAAGATCACCTATTCACCCCCCCCTCTCGGTGATATTCCACCTTCAAAAATATCTTGAGAGAAGTGAAGAAAAGGGGTTGTAAAGTCATTTTGCCTATATTCTGAAATTCTAAATTAAGTCTATGCCCTAATTAGGATTTGTGGAATTTACTAACCTGATTTTGAATTTTATTAGTTTAAAAGACTTTATATGTGATTTTCCCAATGTGTGTGTTTGTGTTGTATTGCATTATATACAAAAATCATAGAAGAGGATAGAAAGAATAAGACAAAAGAGAGGCTGAAATGTAGCTTGAATAATTAGGTCATCCAGCTACAGTTCTTTATATAGGTGTATGAGTATAACAAAATATCTTTACAAAACAATCCTAGCCCTACATGTGGCATATACATCTAGCATATCTACAAATAATACATATCAGCTAATTACAAGAGACTAATCAATTATTAGTCTTAACACTCCCCCTCAAACGAGAGGGTGTTGTACACACACCAAGTTTATTCCTAAAATAAGAAAAATGAGAATGGGACAAAGCTTTAGTGAAAAGCAATCAATTATTTGATGAGATAAAGGCACATATCTGATTTTATGGATCCAGATAAAACTTGATCTTTGATGAAGTGCACATGAGTTTCAATGTGCTTGCTTCTAGCATGATATACTGGATTTGAAGCAAGAGCTTGAGCACTCAAATTGTCACACCATATGATTGACGGTTGTTGAACATAAAGACCAATTTTTGTCATTAGAGAGCATAACCATTTAAGTTCAGCTGCCCCATCAGATAGTAAAGGATACTCAGATTCTGAACTTGACCTGGAAACTACCTTTTGTTTCTTAGAACACCAAGATACTAGTATTCCACCCAAGTATACACAATAGCCACCCATGGATGTCTTATCAACAATATTTGTGGCCCAATCAGCATTTGTAAAGGCCATCAAACGAAAAGATTCTACAGATTTGATGTGTAAACCATAGTGAATAGACTTTAAGTATCTTAGAATTCTTTTGACCCCTTGAAAATGCACCTCAGTTGGTTTACTAAGAAATTGACTAAGCTTATTAACAGAAAAGCTATGTCAGGTCTGGAGGTTGTTAGATATTAGAGTGATCTAATGGCTCTCCTATATAGTGTTGGATCTGATAGCTCTTTTCCATCCTCAATCGAAAATGGTCTACCAATGACCATGGGTGTAGATATAGGCGCACAATCATAGATGTTGAATTTTCTTAACAGATCAAGAATATACTTGGTTTGAGTAACATAAAAGCCATAATTGTCTATGGATTTCTAACCCCAAAAAATAGTAGATGGGACCTAAATCATTGAGAGAAAATACTAAATTTAGTTTACTAATAAATTGTTGAACAATTCTTGAACTATTTCCAATGATAAGAATATCATCGATATAAATTAGGATCAATACCATAAGTCGTTTGTCCTTAAGAAAGAACAAAGAAACAACACTGGAGGCATTCTGAAATCCTCAATTGATCAAAATGTATCTAAGTCTATCAAACCATGCCCGCGGAGCTTGTTTAAGTCCATAAATTGCTTTTGTGAGTCGGCAGATATGATCGGTTTTAACAGAATCTTTAAAGCTAGGTGGTTGATTCATAAACACTTCTTCTTTCAAATAACCATTTAGAAAAGCGTTATTAACATCTAAATGCTTGATTTCCCAATTAAATGTGTTGCAGTAATTGTGAGGATAAGATGGATAGTAGTGGGTTTTACAATAAGACTAAACGTCTCACCATAATCGATCCCAGCAAATTGTTGAAAGCCTTTAGCAACTAACCTGGCTTTATGTTTTAGAATTGAACTATCAGCTTTGAACTTTATTTTGAAGACCCATTTGGAATTAACAAGCTTTTGACCATGATATGGTACAAGAACCTAGGTCTGATTGCAACAAAGGGCTTCATATTCATTCTTCATGGCTTATAGCCAGTGGGGAGAAGCTATAGCATCAGGAACAGAGTGAGGTTCAAAGGCATGAGCAAGAATGGAAGGAGTTTCTATTTGAAAAAGGCCAACAAAAGGATATTTAGGTTTAGTAATACTTGACTTGGTACGAGTAATCATAGGATGGGTGTTAGGAAGAGAATGTGAGGTCAATATGGGTGAGGCTGGTGAATCAAGGATAAGTCGAGACGAAACAGAGGGGAGAGAGTCGGAAAAAGACGGTGAAGAAGAAGGAAATGAATTGGGGTTGGAAGTGTTAGGTGGGTTAAGAGAAGTAGGGCTGGGTTTAATGAAGAAATGGGCTGATGTGCGTGAGAAAGAGGAGAATTGAGGCTAGAAGAGGAAGTTGGGCTGAGAGGATTGTGTGGTTGAGAAGAGAGGGGATTGGGCCGGGAGATAAGATGTGGGCTGAGAGGATTATGTGATTGGGAAGAGAAGGGAGTAGGCTGAGGAATAGTGGATGGGTTAAAAGAGTGCTCTTTCTCACATAATGAGCCATAAATAATAAGTGGAATAGAAGAATAAGGAGTATCATCATATGGGCCATTGTAGTTGAAAAAGTCAGTGGGTCAAAAATCACATGTCTAGAAACGTAAATACGTCCAGTTGGGCTTAAACACTTAAAGCCTTTTTTATTTGAAGCTGGGCCAAGATAGGCACATTTTTTACTATGATACTCCAACTTGTGAGAATTGTATGGCTTCAAACAAGGATAACAAGTACACCTAAATGGCTTCAGAGAATGATAATCAGGCTCTTGTTTGTGTAAACAATGCAGAGGAGACTTGCCTTGTAAAGTTGGAGTAAGAAGACAATTAATTAAATAAACATCAATTTGAAATGCCTTTGTCCAGTATGTGATCAGAATTTTAGCTTGGGCCATAAGAGTTTAGCCCATTTCAACTATATGACGATGTTTCCTCTCTGTTCTACCATTTTGGGGAGAAGTGTAAGGCCATGTGAACCTCATAAGGATACCAAAATTTTCAGCAACAGGTATAAGAGGTTTATATTCAATACCATTATCATACTGAATAGACTTGATCTTGGTATGAAATTGAGTTTAAACCATATTGTGAAAAAGTTTAAAGGCTGTAATTGTTTCTCCTTTGGTTTTGAGAGGATAAATCCAAGTATATCTACTAAAGTCGTCAATAAAATGACCATAATAGCGATATCCATTAATTGATGAAATTGGAGAAGGACCCCACGAGATCAGTGTGAACAAGATCAAATGGGGAAGAAGCATGAGAGAAAGACTTAGGGAAAGGTAATTTTCTTGATTTACCATATTGACAAGCCTTACATACAAAGGTGTCATTAATTTGAACTTTGACATTACAATCATTTAGAACTTATTGTAAAACTTTATTGTGTGGATGTCCAAGTTTGTAGTGCCAAGTCAAGAAATTCTCATTAGTCATTAAAGTTGCTGCCAAATGTGCTTGAGTATGAAAATCCACTTTACTCATGGGATATAACCCTTGCTTTGGTTTTCCTCTCATCAGAAGACACCCTGTTGTTTGTCCTTCACAATATAGCCCTCATCAATTATAAAACAACCACAAAATTATCCAAAACAAGTTTATGAACGCTCAACAGATTTTTAGTAACATGAGGGGAAAAAAAAGGACATCATTGAGGTGAATATTAGAACTAGAACACTGAATAAAAGAGGACCCAATACCAAAAATTCGAGCAATGGAACAAATATAAGAGATTTAATGTGAAGAAGCCTTACCCACTGGATGAATAGAGTTTAACTAGGAAGAATCAGCCGTGACATGATGGTTTGAGCCATTGTGAAGATACAAATCAAGGTCAACATAGTTTGAAAGTCAACATAGCAAGCTTAAGGAGCAAAGTGAGAGGGAGGGCGGAAGTTTTTATCAAACCGCTTGAAGCAATTTGAAACCCAATGGCTAGATCATTCACAAAGATCACAATAGGGCCAACTTGAGCCAGAACGACCTCTAGAACGAGGAAAACCGCCTCCACAGCCACCACAAAATGAGCACTCGGTTGAAGCAAGAGAGAAGCAAAATAGGTGAGCTTCTCAATACGACTCTCAAAGGCTAGCAAGGCTGACTGAGCATGAACCCAAGTGAGGCTTACCTGATCAATTAGTTTCACAACGATGGGGTTGTAGTCACCGTCGAGTCCATTGAGGGTATGGAGGATGAGTTCGTCCGTTGAGATAAGAGCCCCAATGAGAGCCGATGATCAGCGATTGATTTCATTTTTTCCAGATACGTTGATGACTTCCCATTTTTAATAGATTTGAGATATATTTTGATATATTTAGGAAGTCATCAATGCTAAATTAAAGAGATTTTGTTAAGATTTTAAGAGATATCAATCGGGATGCATTATTAGTGGGTTTCAAATTAAAATTAAATTTTTTGGAGTTTAGGAAATAAATAATAGTAATGAGAAATTTTAAATAAATTCAGTTTTGTTATCATTATTATTATCATATATTTCCTTTTCTTTATCATAGGCGTAAGGACCAGGAGAGCAAGGTTTTGTTTCCAAATATTTGATTTGATTTGGTGTCTTTTGCATTCAATGGAATTGGGCCCCACCAATTAAAACTTATAACCTAAGGAAGAGGAAGAATGTAGGAGCCATGAACTGAATTAGGGAAGCATGAGACAATTATGTGATTTATTCCCAATTCATTGTTTTGGCAACTTTGGGAAATTGAATGGACAAGTGGGCCCAAGCACTTAACCTAATATCTATTAAAAGGGAGCAAGACGCACGGGAAAATGAAAAAAAAAAGGAGCAGAGACGCAAACAAAGAGCAAAGCGAGATATTCAGAAGGAGGAGCACTGACACTGCACATAGCACGCGAAGAGCCGGATAACAATTCAAGAAGCAGAGTCGTTATGTGATCTCTTCTTTCTTCTTCTTCTCTTTATTTTGGAATATGAATTTCTTGTGTTTGTTATGGATTTTCTTATAGCCATGTGTGGCTGATTTCCTTTTTCAACCTAGAGAACCTATGAACTTGTTTGGGTTTTAGAGATTATTCCCACTGGTTAGTTTTGCTTAATTTTATTTCAGTTTATTTAATCTTGTGTTTATTGCTATTGCTTATTGAGTGGCCACCATTGAGCATGTTTGGGGATTTAGGGTTGAACTTGGAAGAGGGAATCCTAAATTGACCTTGGGATTAAATAATGTGGAATTAGGTTTTAATTTAATGTGGAATTAGGTTTTAATCTAATTTGCGTCTAGGATAGGAATATACCTAGAAGCTCCACATAATCAAATTAGAGTGAGCCCGATTTAAAACTCATCTTATTTAGTTGTGTGAGGCATTACATAATTAATTAAGGTAGGTATATAAGTGGACCGGAAGGCATTTATAGACATTAATACTCTAGATTAGCTGATTAAGTTAAGTCAAAATTAATTTAGTGGGGATAAAATCTAAGAAACAAACAAGGGATTAGTGACTCTAGGTTGTACTTCTCGATATTGGAATTCGCTCTTTTGCTACTATTAGTTCTTATTACTTTTCTTTTTGAAAATAATTCTGACTCACTCAACTTAAACGAAACAAGGAAATTTAATATCTAATCGCTAGTTAAATTGAGTCCTCGTGGGAACAATACTTTTCTTATCACTCTATTACTTGATACAGCCCATACACTTGCGGAGTCTATAGGTTATAAGGTTTCACCCTATCATACGTCGTCATAGTCAAGCCATTCTTGTGAGTATTGTGGAGCTCCGAGCGATAGACCATCAACCGAGATTTGGAAACAGCTAAAGTAAGGGCACGAGCTTCATTCCAGAGCTTGAAGGAGGTGCGATAGTGAAGAAGCTGAGTCACAATATCCTGAGTCAGAGTATTCCGGAGCCAACTGAGAAGCATCCGGTTAGAAGAAAACCAATCTTCGAAATTGGGATTGGAGACCACTTCGTTGGTGACGGGTAGAGAGATGGTCATCGGAGGAACATGAGAAGCGGCATCCAGATGACATTGAAGATGGTTGCCCTCAATAAGAGGCAAAACAACCGATGCACAGACGAGGGAGTTCGTTCAATCCAACTTGACCGACGACATTTAGCTGAAAGACTGAAAAGAGCATAGGTCTTGTGAACAGTGGCTGTCGCAGGGGACGGGGAAGTATTTGTCGACCTAAGTGAAGGAGAAGAAGCCATCGTATTGTGAGAGAGAGGCAAGAAAAAAAAAATCCTACCTCTGGTACTAAGAAAGAATAAGACAAAAGAGAGGCTGAAATGTAGCTTGAATAATTAGGTCATCCAGCTACTATGCTTTATATAGGTGTATGAGTATAACAAAATATCTTTACAAAACAATCCTAGCCCTACATGTGGCGTATATGACTAGCATATCTACAAAGAGTACATATCAGTTATTTACAAGAGACTAATGAATTATTAGTCTTAACAAGGATATATTAATACTCCTAGGATAGTGGATTGAACCAGAAATAAGAATCCTACGTTGGCCATCAATGATTATAGCTCTTCCATCGTGAGTAACACTAAGAGTGTTACTGGCAAAAACAAAGAGAAAGAAGAAAATAGAGGAAAGTGTGGATGTGTGAGATTGCTGGGACTTTGAGAGTTTATATAGAAAAAGAAACATATGCTTAATTGTTTTTAGAACAAATAATCTATCTGTTTGTTTGTTTGGCTAATTTTAGATAATCGGTATTTAAATTTAGGATTATACATCCTTATCCTATCGGAATTTTAATTTAAAGTGAATTAAATAATTTAATAACAGGATGATTAGAGATTCCTTATTATCAATAAAAATCTTAATTGTACTCTACTTATTTGTCCAAAGCAGTACGATGTCTAAAGCTGGGAATCAGTCGGGTCGTTCCTTGAAAGGCTAGTGCCTAAAAGGGTCGGCCCTTTTAGGCCTGGGGTAAGAAAAACATTTGTTTTTCAACACCTGGCCCAAGAACATGTGGGCTAGGGCTGCTAGAAGATATTTTCCTATGTTTTTTTTAAAGAAATATAATTAGTAAATTACAAACATTGAAATTCTAATTTGTCAAATAAATGTTATCAATATTAATGTCTAAACAACACGTATCATCCAATAAATAAATACAGTCATAAAAGTGTTAGAATTAACCACTATTGGCTAAAATTTAGGGGATCAAATTGCATCAAGTTAAACTTGCATAATTAAATTATAATTGAGTTAAGAATATAAAGACTAAATTATCAGTAAAAAAAAAGAAGAAGAAGAAGAAGAAGAAGCAAAGTCTGTCATCATCAATCAAGCATTAACTCCGTGATTGATGTTTATCATACATGAACCAACTAAATTGATAAGCAAGGTAATGGTAGTAGTAGGAATCATCTTCTAGAAGGCTGATTATTTTATTACTTTTTTTATAAGTAACAATATTCATTAAAGATTACATCATAAATTTGTAATCGTAAAAGTGCATAATTACACAAAGTTAATTACATTTATTTCATTACTTGCAGTACAGTAAAAATTATAGGCAGCATAATGGTTATAAGATAAAAGGGTGGGAAGGGAGAATGAGAGGTTGTTTTAGACAACTGGACAAGTTGAGAAAATAATAATAATAACGGGTTTAACGAGCCGGCCCTTTTAAGCCCTTGGCCCTAGAGGGCTGGCCTTTTTAGACCTGACTTCATTTGAAGGCTCCGTTATATAAGCTTAGCCCTTGAATGGCTTAAACGAGCTGGCCACGGGCTCAATTTTTTTATGACAATTCTGCAAATCTTGGTGATGTGGCGTTAAGGTATCTGACAAAGCAAAGCTTTGTTCGGATTAGGGGTGTTCATGAAGCCTATGAGCTCGATGCGCCTACCTAAGCCTGGAGAAAAATCGCGGCCCAAAAAAATCAACCCAAAAAAAATTGGGCACGATCAAGCTGGACATTTTTACGGGCATTGGGCAAGGTATGCCGCCCTATCCAGTTGGCCCTGCTGGGCAAGTATATATTATTATATTTTAAATAAATACTTTTTATAAATCGTGATATGTTTGTCTCATTTTTGAATTGCCCACTTGCCGCTAGACTCGCGAGCCTCTCTCACGAAGTCACGATCTCTTCTCCAAAGCTCGATGATCTGCCCAGTTGCGTAGCCGTGAGACTCGTAAGCCTCTTGCTCAATCACTTCCAGTGCCAGGCGCTGCTCGTTTCTCTCGATCTGTCCAGTCTCCACGGCGACTCATCTTGAGTCTTAAAACTCTCGACATCTCGTTTACTTCCAGCTGGTCCTGGCCTCTCCTCGTCACCCAAAAGCTCATCTCCGGCGGTAGTTAGTTTCTTTCTTAAACCCTGCCCTTTCTTTCTCTGAGTAATTTTCCTGGACAATGGGTTCCGTAAGTTCTGATGGAACTGTTTAAATCATAACATGTGTTTTTGCTAAACGACCGCTTTAATCACCTAACGCTAATGGCCTTTGTTTAATCATTTTTATTCTGTAACTATTAAGAGTTCATCACCTGCTAGTTAGCTCTAATTTTGGACTGCTTTTAAACATAAATGTCATTCATAGTACTCTTCTTCTGTAACTGTTAAGAGTTCATCACCAGCTAGTTTGCTAGTCCAGTAATTTATGTGTTTGGACATTGAGAAAAATACAAGGTAGGAAAAAAAAAAGTGATCATATTGTTCTACTTTTTTCCATTAGTTTATGTCAGTCAATGATTAATTGTGAGAAATTATTTAGCTTCGTGGGTTTAGTAGATATGTTGTAAAAGATCTTATTAATTGAGTTTGTTGCGATAGTTCTTATTAATTGAGCGTTTAATACAGCAACATTTTGTACTTACTGTGATTGTTTGAATTTAATGGAATGAGTTTCTTCCACTTGAGTTCAGTATTGCGACTTCACTTAATTGATGGCTTAAATCAATTAAGTGCCCACTTTGGTACTGTTAATTTCCCTAGTGGCTATTTGTGAATCAATTGCTATTGCATTTATTTGAATATGATTTTGCCCAAAATGCTGTATTTGTCTTCCGATTCTGATTTTGCCTAAAATTACCGGTTTCATGGACGATAGGGATTCTAATATATCACCATCCCATGTTGAAACATCTCATGGTGCTTTAACTCAAACACCAACCCCAACAGGACCCTCATAGCCCTCTTCCTCCTCTTGCTCCACCTTTACCTCAATGTGTCCGTCCCTCCCCCTTACCCCCTCTTCCTCCTCCAAATCCCACACAAACCGTGACTGAACCTGTCACGCAATTCACAAATGTTGAAAGTAGGGGTAAAAAGAGAGGGAAAAAAAATAGAGAGAGAGAGAGAGAGAACCCAAGCACACATCAGAGGTGCAGAGGTGTGGGACTATTTTATCAGATTGCCAATTGAAGAAACTAATGAGGAGCACTTAGTAGCTTGCAAGTATTGTCATACTACTTATAAAGCTGATCCAAATCACCATGGAACAAACTCTATGTTAAGGCATATCGATCCCAAAGTGTGGACATAATCAACATAAGGCCACTACAGATAAAAAACAAGCCATGTTAAATATGTTTTCTGGTGGGATGAGTGGGCAGGGAAGACTGTAAAACAATTGTTGCACTGAAAGGGAAGCACAAGGTTGGGTTTGTTGATGGCTCCTACAAGAAATCCGATCAACCTGACAACCTCAAAGACTAGTGGGAACGTTGTAATGCTGTAATTCTTTCTTGGCTTTTGAATTTTGTATCAAAGGAATTAGCCAATGGTTTCATGTTTCATGAAGAAGCTCATCGTGTCTGGACTGATCTGAAGGAGCTATTTGACAAGCAGACGGGTTCTCGGATATTTGCTCTTCACTGGGAAATCAGTCTTCTCAGGCAAGGTCCATCTACTGTTTCTGGTTATTTTTCAAAACTAAAGGAACTCTGGGAAGAGCAGTCCATTCTAGTCAAGATCCCCTCTTGTCAATGTTCCACCTCCACGGACTATGCAAAGTTAATTCAGCAACAGAGGTTGTTGCAATTTCTGATGGGATTAAATGAATCCTACAGTCAAGCCCGGAGTCATATTTTGCTTATGATACTCTTACCTTCTATTGGACAAGCTTTTGGAATGATCTTAGAGGATGAAGCTCAACGCTCCCTTACGAATCTTGAGCAGCCCTCTGTCACTGAAGGGATAGCTATGGCTATTCGAGGCCGTGGCCGTGGTGGCAAAGGTCGTGGACGTGGCAATCCTAATATAGAATGTTCTCATTGTGGAAAAAGAGGGCATACCAAAGAACAGTGTTTCCAGATTGTGGATTACCCACAAACTTACAGAGGCAATCGACCAAAGCAAGGGGCTGATCAATTGGTTAACCAGGTATCCAGTGAACTAACTCGCCTTGAAGATGCACTCATTAACACTACCAGTATAGTGGGACCAACCTTCACCAATAAGCAGTACCAACGATTGTTGGAGCTTCTCAGAAAGGATTCTGAGCCTACCATTCATGCTCTCACGGGTACAGGTTTTGCTGTTCCCTCTCTCTATTCTAAATCATATTCTTGTTGGGTTATTGATTCTAGGGCAACTACTCATATGGTTGGAAATTTGAATCTTTTAAATACATATGAAATATATGAGGGTCCCATTAAAACTATTAGATTACCTGATGGGACAAGGGTAAAGGTAACACATATAGGTAGTGCATCCATAACTGACAATTTCATTGTGAATGAAATATTATATGCTCCATCATTGGAATTCAACATACTCTCTGTTGCTAGATTAACAAAGGAACAACAGTGTTCTGTTATATTTTTTCCTTATTTCTGTTTGATGCAGGGCCTTCAGGATGGCAAGATGATGGTGACTGGTAAGCTGATTGAAGGCCTGTATATTTTGAGAACTATTAATAGACAATGTAATACGGTTGATTCTGTTGAAAGAACATGTAATATGCTAAATTCTGCTCAAAGCAGTGCTAGAAATCTTGATATAGATCAAATGTGCATGTGGCACCATAGACTTGGGCATGCTCCTCCTACTGTAATGAGATATCTAGGTCTCGAATGTAGTGATAAAAGCATCATCAATAATAAATGTGAGGTATGTGTCCAATCGAAACAAACTAAGCTTCCTTTTCCTTCAAGTTGCATTAAGAGTACTCATTGTTTTGAGCTATTGCATCTTGATGTATGGGGTCCATATAGGACTCCAACACATCTTGGACTCTATTGCTTAAGAATAAAACTGAGGTTACAACCTATATTCAACAATTTATTGCTTATATCCTCACTCAATTTACAGTTTCCGTTAAGATGCTTAGAAGTGACAATGGTACAGAATTCACAAACAACGAGCTAAAGCAATATCTTAGGAGTAAAGGAATTGTTCATCAAACTTCATGTCCCTATACTCTAGAAGAAAATGGGGTAGTTGAGAGGAAACATAGAACTATCATTCAGGTAGCTAGGGGTCTCATATTGCAATCTGGTATACCAATTAAGTATTGGGAGCAATGTGTCAAAATGGCTACCTATGTAGTTAATAGATTGCCATCTAGAATTCTAGATTATAAAACCCCTTTTGAGATTGTGTATAAGAAACCTCCAGTTCTTGATGACTTGAAAGTTTTTGGTTCTTTGGCTTTTGCAACAAACTTAAGAGGTAATGATAAACTGAAAGCAAAATTTGTTCCTTGTATTTTTCTTGGTTATCCTGATAATCAGAAAGGATATATGTTGCTTGACCTGAAAAACAAAAATATATTTGTTATTAGGCATGTGTGTTTCCTTGAAACCAAATTTCCTTTCAAAGAAACTAAACCATATGACTTGAGTGAAGACCAGGAATTTCAAAGATATGTTTTGGTTTGATTATGATTTTTTAGCACATGATCTTCACAAGCCGCCTAATGGAAATGTCCAAAATGAAACCATAATGATTCACGCCATCCGATGGAAATGTCCAAAATGGAACCATAACAGATTCAAGGCTGGAATCGTCTATCACTCGCCCGAAACGTCCACCGGGTATTATCCACCCACTAGAGAAAGACAGCACCAATTTGGTCAAGAGACTATGTATGTTCTCTAGTTCGAGTTGAGCAAGATAAGTGTCTTTATAGCATTCATAAATATATTTCCTATGATCATATATCTCCATCTCATATGTGCCTTCTACATTCGATTGATTCTATGCATAAACCTGAGTATTATGAAGATGCTATAAAAGATCAACGTTAGATAGACGCCATGAATAATGAAATTAAGGCCTTAGAAGATAATGAAACTTGGACTATTGTGCCTTTACCTAAAGGGAAGAGAACTATAGGATGTAAGTGGGTATACAAGATTAAATATCATTCAAATGGAACCATAGATAAATTTAAAGCTAATCTAGGTTAGTTGCCAAAGGATATAGTCAAAGAAAAGGTATAGATTATCATGAAACCTTTTCTCCGTTGTTAAATGTTAAGTTGACGTTAGACTTGTCCTCAAATTGGCAAGCGATGTATGCATGGGAATTACATCAAATGGATGTATGTAATGCCTTTTTACAAGGGGATTTAGATGAAGAATTGTCCATGAGAATTCCCCAAGGTTTTGAAAGTAAGTTTTTATTATTTAGGGGAGCAATTGGTATGTAAGTTGACAAAATCTTTGTATGGTTTGAAACAAGCATCAAGACAATGGAGTCACAAGCTTTTAAAGGCTTTGATTCATGCGGTTGTAAGATCAATGGATTTAAACGGAGAGTAAGCATGATTACTCTCTTTTCATTAAAAATTCTGATGATGGTGTTGTTCTAATACTTGTTTATGTTGACAACTTGTTGATAACTAGAAGTAATATAAAAGGGATAAATGAAACCAAATCCTTTCTGCATAATAATTTTAAAATCAAGGATCTTGGTTTTATGAAGTATTTTCTAGGAATAGAAGTTGCTAGATCACAAAAAGGGATTGTTCTATGTCAAAGAAAGTATGTTTTGGATATTTTGGCTGAAACAGGAATGAGTGGCTGCAAACCACTTGGAGTTCCCTTGGCACAAAATCAGAAACTAATGCCATATAATGGAGAAAGGAATACTGTGGATGATTTGTTGCCAAATCCAGAACGTTAGAGGAAATTAATTGGTAAGTTGATATATTTAATTATGACTCGTCCGATATATCTTTTCTATGCGTGCCTTCTAAGTCAATTCATGCAAATGCCAACAAAGGAGCACATGGCTGCTGCTTTAAATGTGTTGAGATATTTGAAAGCAACACCTAGATTTGGAGTGTTGTTGAGTTCAATAGGAGACCTTGATCTTGAATGCTTTTGTGATTTGATCAAGCAAAGATGTGCTACCATAAGAAGATCCGTTAGCGGCTATTTGATAAAGTTTGGGGGATCTTTAGTGTTATGGAAAACTAAGAAGCAGCCTACAGTTTCAAAGTCCTCAGCATAAGCAGAATATAGAGCTTTGAGTATGGTTGTATCAGAAATTGTATGGACATTAGGAATGATTAAAGACCTAAACATTAGCCATCACAATCCTGTAAGAGTTTACTGTGATAACATGGCGGCAATTCACATCACCAATAATCTTGTATTTCATGAAAGAACTAAGCACATTGAAGTGGATTGTCACTTTGTGAGGGAAAAGTTGAAGAAAGGTTTAATTGATCTAAAGCATGTTAAGTCTAAAGATCAAGAAGCTTAGATCTTTTGACTAAGGTGTGGGAAAGGAGATTCAACAAAGACTGTTGTTCAAGT
This sequence comes from Acacia melanoxylon, assembly GCA_019022615.1. Lineage (NCBI taxonomy): Eukaryota > Viridiplantae > Streptophyta > Magnoliopsida > Fabales > Fabaceae > Acacia > Acacia melanoxylon. The sequence goes on from JAFJYJ010000002.1 coordinate 28,191,501, forward strand.
TGTGATGTAGGATATTGATATAGGATCTTGTGAATTTGTCAACCTCCAACTTGAGGGGGAGTGTAAAAACAGCGTATTGCTTAGCCTGGTTTACCTGTTGGTCATTTTAGTAATTGTGTGTTGTAATTAGATCTTATATATATGTGTGATGGACTCATTATGTGTAAGTTCAGAATATTTGTTCTCAATAAAAGATATTTTTTCTCTCGAAGTCAATATGTATAGGGTCCTATTTTGCTACTTAACAAAGACCTTTGGTCCCACATAAATATGATGAGAAGCAATGTAGAAGAGTTTTCGCTGAATTTATTATATGTGACGAGCAGCCGTTCAGAATTGTCGAAAAGCCTTCAGGAAGTTGTTAAATCAGTTTGAACCTCAATTTCCAATACCTTCAAGAACAAAAATTGCAAGGGATGTGTGGCAGTGTTATAATCTTGGAGAAGTTAAAGTATTGAAGACATTACTGAAGGAAAGTTCTAAACGTGTTTGTCTTTTGTTTGTCTTACCACGGATTGCTAGACATCGAACCAAAATTTCAACTACTTATGTTTAGCAGATTTTGTTGATGAAGAATGGAAGCTTTATGAGAGGATTCTAAATTATTTAAACTTTTATATAATTTCTTTGTTGGATAATAGGAGGGTTTGGAATCAAAAATAGTATTTTATTAGGGGTTAATATATCATCCTAGAATTTCAGGTCAAAAAAATATATCATCCTAAAATTTAAGATATATGTTCTATCAAAAAAAGAATTTAAGATAAATGATATATTCAAAGAAGAATTTACTCAATCTGGTCTCTTAATCTATTTTTATTTTAATCACACCTTAGAAAAAGATGTCAATGCCTTGCTTCAATCTTTTTTACGCCACTTGTGTTATGAAACTGATATTTTATTGATTCTCCATACTCCAAATCTATAACATCAATCTTATTTGTGTAATTTTCTGCATTTTATATAATTGATATTTAAAAAAAAAAAGATATACGATATATTTGAGAGACTACGTTTATTTTTCGTTTTTTATAATTTTCTTTTCTATGGTAAATTTTCTTTAACTTTTTTAGATGATAACAATTTATATAATACGATAATATAATAATTTATCAAAATAAAAAATAATATAGAATGAAAATAACTTAATATTAAGTAAAAAAATATCTAGAAAATTAAAATAAAATATAAATATAAATATATAAAACTATCGTTCCCTACTTTTTTAAAAAAAATTACAATATAAAGTATGTGAATTTTTTTATAATATATTATATATAAATCAAAATATAAATCTTATAAATGCAAATCAAAATATATAATATAAATATTATTTGTTTAAATTTTAAATAAATAATATATTAATTATTAATAAATATTTACATGAAATTAAAAAATTTAATAATTTAATAGTATATTAAATTATGTTTATTATACACAAATAATATGTATACATTATATTTGTTTGTATAATATAAATACTATATATATTTTTTGGAATTAAAATTATTTGATTTTGTAAGTAAAGATTGTAAGTTTATTGCAGCCAGCAAAAGCTAATGTTTCAGATAGATTTTCAGATTTTCCTTCCTTACAACGTAATCACACAGGTCTCAAGTCTCTGACGGAGAAAGATTGGTGGGTGAAGGAGAAAGATTGAGGGCCCACCAAAGACCTTGTAGCTTAGTGGCATGAAGTTTCTTAGTGAATGAGAGGTTGTCACTGCTACAAAAAGGGAATATTACTTTCCTAAAGGACGTCCTTATTAAAAAAAAAACGGGGGAAGTAAAAAGTGAACACGGTGGCATTCTCGTAATTATTTGCTTGAACGTTGGGCTTTAGGCATCCTAAATCATATTTTTAGGTGTCCCAAAAACATTTCAGGACGCCTAAAATGAATTTTTGGCGTTCTAAAATGTTTTTGAGACGCTTAAAATTAATTATTTAGCGCATTTTGGGAATATTTTGGCGCCAGGGGAAATTTTTTTGGCGTCCTAAAAATATTTTAGGACACCAAAAGCAGTATCTTTGGCGTCCTTAATCTATTTTAGAACACCCAACCGTAACTTTTTTTTTTTGGGGTCCATTATATTCTCTATTCTCTTGTCTCGGGTCCGTGAGCTCATTGTCTCACTTCATCATCCATCGATCTCTCAGCCTTCAATTTCTCTCTTCTCTCTATCTCACTTCATCATCGATCTCTCAGCCACTCCTCCTCTTGTAGCCGCTCCTCCTCCTGCAGCTACGACCGCCTACCTTGTTCTCCTCGATTAGCACTCACTGCTCCTACCGCCACTCGCCTCTCCGCCAGACCCAGACCCTCGCGTTTGAAGACTGTCTCGTTGGATCGAGTAGCCACGGCTGCCTCCCCTGCTCACCTCGATTCTCACTTGCCACTCCCACCACCACTCGTTGCTCCACCAGACCCAGTCCCTCGCGTTTGAAGACTGTCTCGCCGGATCGATTCCTGAGTCTTGGTTTGATTTCCTCTCTATATTCCTGAGTCTTGTCTCTATCTCCGCGCAAAAGTACGGTTCTTATTTTCTTTTTCTGATTGCCTTTGTTTGTTGAGTGGGTTACTTTAGGATTTTTCGATCGTACCATCCCATTTGAAAACGGCGGAAGTTTTTTTTTTAAAAAACGTTTCCAAATATTTCAAGCGAGTAATCGAGTAGAGCATTGGAGCGAGTAAGTAATTTACATTACATTCAAAATATGGACCATAGTGTAAATGTATCGAATTACGGTCATCCGAATTCTCAAAAGTTAAAGAAACTAAAGAAAACGATAGATAATGTAGACACGTCTTGGCCTACTCCGGCCGGCTTGCCTCGATCGCCAAACATCGGTCCTCCAAACCCCGATGCTACGGTGAGATCCATTCCACATATGGATCTCAGGTAACGGTTAACCTTATACTCAAATAAAACTATACGTACAACAGATATTCATTTCAATACAGCATGTCATCACAAAAGCAAACATCAGATGTATGATCAATAACATGGACAGAACATAAGCACAAAGCAGTATGTAAAGTCTCTCTCTCGACTAGTTCTGCATGTAATACCCTAAAATTCCTATTTATCATAAATACTATATTTTGATAAATAATACATATTAAATACAAAGGTGAATATTTGTCTCAAGAAATTATAATCTATTGATTATATTTTCATCCAAATTCCACTTTGAAATTAATTAACGAATGGTTAATTATGAGACATTATTTTGGAGCTATTTAATATGATATAAATAGCACATAAAAAGGTAATTAATTTATAACCAAAAGGAGGAATGTAATATCCCAAATCTTTGGATTTGGAAATAAGAAATATTTTATGGGAATTTATTATGAAAATTTGGCCTAAATAGTTTTAAAGCTATTTTCTGGATTTTGAGGCCTATTTTCCCAATAATTCAAGGAAAAATAGTTAGAGGATACTTTTTGGTCTAGAAATTTTAGAACCAATATTTTATGACCTAGAGAGTTAATTATGGAAGAAAATTCTTATATGGAATTAAGGATTTTATTTTCCAATACTTATTTAATATTTGCAAATAAATATTAAATGGTAGCTTTTGGTGGATGGAATAGGTAAGTGGAATGGTAGTTTTTGGTGGATGGAATAGGTAATTAGAATGGTAGTTTTTGGTAGATGGAAGAAGAGTGCTTGGTTTATAAGGAATGTTTGGTTAAGGAAGAAATATGGTTGGAATAGCCTTGAATTTCTTCTATAAATAGAAGGCTCTCCTCTTCATATTCTTCACACCAAATCAGCCCCAAGAGGTGATTTCTAAAGAGTAGAGAGGAGTGAGAGCTAGAGGGAAGCAAGAAGGAGGAAGTTCTTCAAGGGTAAGTTTTCTAGTTCTTGAGTTTTAAGTTTTAAGTTCTTATGAGTTTTAGTAGAAATGTTAGTTTGATCTTTAATTTTCAAATATAGTTTTGTTATCATGTTTTTATGGTTAAAAATGGTTTTATTTCGAAAAAATGATGGAAAAGGTTATATAGCAGAATTTTTGGAAGCTAATCATAAAGTAACGAAACTCGCGAAATTTTATCGGTAAGCAATTTTTTGAAGTCGGGGTAAAAACGTCAGTATTTTATATTGAAGATGAAGTTCTAAAATTCTGAGAAACTTCATGGTTAAATTAGACATATAGACCTTTTCAAATATACCAAGAGTGTATTATTTCGAGTTCTGTGCTAGGAGCTATAAATGTCCAAAGTTGGGCTACGTTTTCTGGAAATTTTCTGGGCAGAAGATGAACACGTGAAAACTGGGAACTATTCATAAAATCTGGGCAAGAAACAGTATTTTTCCACAAAATTAGACATCCTAAGGATTCCGGGAATTTTACGGATCCTCGTTTCGAGTTTTCTAGAATTACTTATAAATTTTCAAAGTTAGAAGTAAATCTTGCCATAATGCTAAAAGTAGAGTTTTTATTAAATAAAATGTAATGGCAAAATGGTAATAACAAATCCACCAAGGGTAGAAAGGTAAATTAAAACTTTTGGATATTATTCTAAGCAATATGGTAATATGTTAGGATATCCGAGGATTCCGGAGTCAGATTTGAAGGACGGGCATATTACTATTCATAGTGCCGTATTTATGAATAGTACCGTATACATGAATAGTAAATTACTATTCATATGGAAGGAAGGTACGTTCGCGTACAGTAACTTTAACTCTGATATGACTTGTATGCATGTATGAGATGGAATGATTTCATAGAGTCATGGACAAGACTTGGTCTTGGGTCATGCACGTGGTTAAGACTCGTCTTGAATCACTGTTTATATACATTCAGCTTGATACGGGTTATAGTCTTGATAATGCCGTGAGATTGTTTTCCTAGCGGCGAGGACACGAGTGTACATCGTGGCACGGTGGTGCAGACTATACAACTATACATGGATTTGTATAGATAACTTTACATGTCTTTGTGCTATGTACTTGTTGTTGTGTTGACATTACATCTTGTGTGCTTATGTATTGTTGTAACCTTACATCTGTGTGCTATGTATTGCTTAATGCTAAAATGTAATGAATATACATTCATACATATCTTTGTTATAGTTTTCATATGAGGTTAAGCGTTACCTAAGATTCAATTTGTTTTGAATCTTAGACTTGACTAGAGGTTCGGGAAAGGAACCGGGATTTATGAAGACGTTGTGAATGGAGCCATGAGAAGGAGCATTAATGGACGGAGCCGTGAGAGGCACCGGTCAAAGGAAATGCGGGGAAGAAAGTCAACGAGAACCTACCTTACGAGCATGAATATAATAAAGTTACTTCACATCATTTGGTGCTTAAACTAGAAGGGTCGTCTATGTGGTTCATCAATCGGTCACCCTAGCACGGTGAGACTTCCACTGGACCTACCCGGCTGGCCAAATGAGATGATTTAAGCGAGTTAGGTTCTATGCCCCAAGTCTACTCAAGGCTTGGTTGAAGAGGGTATAGTTACATGTAAGAATTGTAATTATAAAGTTTTGTATTCATCGTATCACATGAACAATCCTTCGGGAAATTTATAATATATCGGTATACGTCGGGCATCGCATATGTCCGAGTATTTTTATATCGCTTACTCAATTGTTCAAATTTTTAGTACATGCTCTCCGTTTCCGCAAAACGCTAAGTCGTAGCACCTCAAAACTCGATAAATTTTTATAAAACCACGTGTCACCGCACGATTTATGCTACGGAATTTGGGGTGTTACACGCACATATCCGGTGCCACGCCACTAACGTGTCCTCAGCGCTAGGAATAACTCAAACGGCATTACCAATACTATAATCCGTGGGTAAAGCTGTAAGTATCTCTGACGATTCTCAACAGAACCTCAGTCTATGAACGTCTCTTTAACGCAAAAGTATATGAGCAGCATAGAGTTAGGGTTATAGTACGCGTCCGTACCTTAGTTGCAGATATCCGGCTCTTCTGGCTAAAAACGGTACTTTTTTACGGCCGTACGTAAAACAGCGAAACATCGGCTCAACAGTGGCAAACAGCGGAACGATGGAATTTCGACAGCGGTTCGACATCAGAAGTATTCTAAACAGAATAATAACACACTTATGAATATAACAGGCATTTTAGGTGAAAAAGACCATTTTGCCCTTACTACCCCTAATTGGCGGAATTTCGCCGTAACTTCGTTACTTTGACCGTATTCCATTTCAAAATTATCCACTATGTTTTTACCTCGTGGGCATCTTTCAATGCAATGAGGCATAAAAACAAGTATAGGAATATATTCCAAACTTCCTAGATCAAAACAACAGTTCTACTATAATTAAGAAAGAACTACGGAAACTAAAAGCTAAGGACGAAGAACTTACTCGGGGCAAGGCGAGAATTTTCCGAGCTTCTCTCTCTAGAACCTCTCTCTAGGATTTGAATTTTGGTGTGAAGAATGAGAGGAGAGGGGCTCTCTATTTATAGAAGAAGGGAGGGACAAGGTGGGTATTAACAAAAAGTCTTCAGATATGATTCTGGCCGTTGGATCTAGGGTTTTGGGAGAAGCAATCTTGACCATTCAAGGTCTTGGTCGACATCTAAGAGCCCAAAAGTCAATGGATGAGTTGTCATCCATGATGGCTCTTGCTTTATGGCCTCCGGCTCGATAAAGCTACCCGATCGGTGTCCGTTTCGCGCGATTTCGCAGAAACTCAAAAATCAGGCATGTAACTTTGAAGGTATTTTCATCCTCTTTCATATTATCTATTTGGATCCTATTTTTGATCATATCCAGGTATTCTCCTATGCGTCGGAAGATATTCGGACAAACGCGTCGATTTACGGAAATCGCTTAGATAGAACCAACTGACGGACAATAATTATTTGAGATCGTAAAACGTCCAGTTGTTGCCTAACTTAATCCCGTGTTTAAAAAGACGCAATTGTTTCTATAGGTTCTCACTTTTCCTATCGACTCTACTCTATCGATCAACTTTTCGTCTTATTTGAAATTAGGGTTTTCGGTTGCGGAAACAACGTCTCGGTAAATTCTTTCTTCGTGTAAAAATTCACTTGTTCTTAATTTGACCAGTCTGAAAAGACCTTTACCTCTGGTTTACCTGTAGAATTTATTTCTAACTTTTCCCCTCGGTCCGCCTATAAGCCGACTCACCGCATTATATTATTATTTTATTCTAATTATCATTTTAATTATCTAAACAATTCTTTTTAATTAAAAATAACCATAATTTCGGCCCCCCTCTTTTAAAAATTCAGTTTTAATTTTTTTTCCATAATTTTTTCCATTTTTAAAAAATATAATATTTTTTACCAAAATTCATGTTTTACCCCCACGCCGTTAGAGCTTAATCAGACCTAATTTCTTCGTTTAGTGATCTTTTAGGATCAGGTTTCTTCATATATTTATCTTTACTAATTTACGGTATATTGTTATCTTACAAACTTCTATCTTGATATTGTCATTTTATATCCTATGTAAAATATTAAAAATATTTACCCCATCAGGTTACTTTATGGTTCTGAAATGCTTTTTAAACTTTTCTTCATGTTATTTCCTTTGAAATAATTTATTAAATTCTCATAATTAGGGATAACACTTCCATATTTTTCTCATAATTTTTCATGATCTTTCAGTATTTATCAAAATATTTTTAGACTATTTTTATCACCATTATATCATTTTTAGTCATTCTGTTCATCGATTTTCCGGAACTTTTTGACAATTTACTATATAATTATAAAAATTTTCTATAACATTTTTATCTCATGAATTTACTTCATTAAAATATTCATTAATTTTCCTTTATCTCAGAAATTCCAGATTTGCTAAAATCCGGGTATTACATCGACCCTCAAGAGTTTAGATTCTTTTAGGGTTTGATTTCTCCGTAATTTTTCAAACAATTTCTTGTTTATCTCAATCTATCAGGACATCCTTCTTCACTGATGGGTAATTCTTTCCTGATTTCTATGTCTAGGGTTTGTTCATGTTTCTAGGAATGTTGAATTTCAGAAACACCTACCCTGTTCTTCATACCCAGAGTCAGCTTGCCTATATATGAGTCACCAATGTTGTAAGCTTTAAGTGGTGGGAATTACTGGTCTTGTTCAAGCTTTCTCTTTGAATTTGTGTAACTTTTTGTTGTTGTGTAATTTGGAATCTGTAATCTGGGATTCTCCCCAACACTGCAGTCTTGGGGTTTTTTTAAAAAAGAAAAAAGGACTATGGCGTCCCAAAAACAAATTTGGGACACCTTAAACAGAAGGTACTGCGTTTGTATTTTCACTAGGGACGCTATAGTTACTATGTACCCTACATAGACATCCCTATGAAAAAGACGTAGGAATTGGGAAAAAAAAACCGACGTTATAGCCTCTTTTTGTAGTAGTGTGTGATTTCAATCTTACTTGTATCTTCAAGTTGTTAGCATTGCTTTTAATTAGTAAAAAAGAAAGATTGAGTGCTTGTTTGAATAACTCTAAAATCATGGTTTCAAAAGTACTTTTTCGCAAGCCGAGAAAAAATTTCTCTCATATATTTATCTCATAAATCATAAACATACTTCTAAAAAAACTAAAATAAGTAGCCACTAAGGGGCCTTCAGTCTTTCTCTCTCATCACACCATGCACCTCTTGCATACAAACAGTGAAAGCTAATTTATAGCATTTCACTAAAATAATACTACATCACAGGCGATTTGTACATCTCGGTACATATGACTTTAAAACTTTAAGAAATTACTTATGGAGGGATTATTTGTTTAAGTAGTAAATCCGGCCAAAAGTATATGCCTAGAAACAAATGTTGTCTGTAGGTTTTTTCAGGTTCAATGTCACTCCGGAAGTTTTAAAACGTAGCAATGTGGCTCGATACCATTAAAAAACTAGCATTGACCGTTTAAAAATTAATGTTGACCGTTAACTTTTTAATGAAAAATGGCAACATTGCTACGTTTTAAAACTTTAGGGTGACATTGGACTTGAAACAACTTCCAAGACTAAGGCGGATTTGCTACTTAACCCTTGAACTAAGAATCAGGGCTGACCCAACCTTACAGGGCCCGGGATAAGAAAAACATTTGTTTTTCAAAGCTCAACCCGAGAGCACCAGGCTACAAGGCCCGGAAGTTACTATTCCAAATTTTAATTATTTTTCTTCCTTTTTTTGAAAAAATATAATTAGTAAATTACAACAATTAAAGTTTTAATTTATCAAATAAATGTTGTCAACATTAATATCCAAACAACACGAATCATCTAACAAATAACATTCACTAATTCGTAATCAAAAGAAGCAAACTATTATCCACAAATAACTCACATAAAACATAAGAAGCATACCACTAAGTAACATTAATACGATAATTATCATTGTCATCTTCTTCGCCACTATCATCAATTTCAAAGACATTTGATTGTATTTCACTTTGAGTAATACTGAGTGAAATTTTCAAAGAAGAAAAGGAAAGAGAGACCAAGATTGAAATTTTTAGGGTTCTCACTTCTCAACTCTCAAGTCTAGGCAACCCAAGTAATTTTAAAAAAAAAAAAAAAAGGGGCCTAAATGCCGGCCCTCGAGGCCCTACAAAGCCAATTTCATTTACCTCTTCTAATTTTTAAGCCCGGCCCTTGAAGGGCTAGGACTTATACGGACCAGCCCGACAGGGCTTAGCCCGATTTCCGGCTCTACTTAACTCAGGGATTATTTGTACAAATTAAAAAACTGAAACTTAACAGGATATTTTGTTAATAATATATATTACGCTCCCTTAATAAAATAATAAAAGAATTGATAGTTGGGGGGAATTATATGCACTAATTTTTAAACTTAGAGAATCGTTATAAAATTTTGATTGTGAAAGTACGAATAATTTTAATAATTTATGTTTCAAAAAAAAATATTGATATATGATATCAAAGAAAGTCAGCATAATAACAGTATTTATTTATTTGAAATATTATGCTCATTAATATTGATGAAGTAGATAGTGCTATGGAAAGAAAGTAGTAACCCAGGGTTCGGATCTTTCTTTTCGGCCAACAACAAAAGGTTCGGATTTAATTAAACAAAAAGTCTTCATTATACTTTCAATATTGGCAAAGCCTTAAACCACTGGGCAATATAATTTGGGAAAATAGCAGTCTGATAGTAAGGAATTTAAAAAATATAATAAAAAAAGTCCTACTATATAAGATTTACTATCTAAAAACTCTCAAAGAACCTCGGTGATATAGATTCGAATTGTGAAATTATATGTTTACCTCCATTGTCAATATGGCACATACACTTTTAACGGTAATACTATGACTTGTCAATATGGCATGTACATTTTTCAATAGCAACACTATAATTTGTCAATATGACACATACATTTGTAAAACGTAACATTATAACTTATCAATATAGCATATACACTTGTCAACCGGTGGACTTGCTAATGAGGGCCAATAGGTAATTTCACTATTTGAATTTATCACTGAGGTCTTTTGGGAATTTTTAAATAGGGAATCATATACCAGGACTTTTTTTATATTTTTTTTTTCTTGGGGCTCTATTGCAATTTTCCCATATAATTTTTGGAATCCAACTGGAATAAATAGCTCATCTAAAAATATTTTTTGCATTTAAGATTTTATATTTAAGCCGTCAAGATGCTCCTTTAAACACATACAAAAAAAAAAGGAGAAAAAAAAGACCATATTATTTACTCTCATCATGCAAGGCAGGCACAAACAATTAATAATGAATAACTTTTCAATCAGATAAAATTAGATATAATAATAGATAATTAATTTTTTTAATGCAATTATCATAATATAAATTATTTTATTTTAAAAAATTAAGTTGATTATTTTTTGTTTTAAAACGTGCGGATTTTTTTTATTTTTTCCCTAAAATATACTAGAAACAGATTATCTTGATCCTGAGTTATAATTCTCTTTTTTTGAACAAAGATACGTTATCCTTAAGCATGTAAATCATATATGACATAATATAAATTATTTTATTTTAAAAAAATTAAGTTGATTATATTATTTAAGGGCGTCATCTATTTTTATTTTTTTTATAACGAGTAATCCAAATATTTAATACTATTAGGACCGGGAGGGAGTACTACTTTCCAAATGCGAGTTAGTATTTTTTAAAACAATAAATTGAAAATTAATTAAAAGTTTTTTTTGTTTTAAAATATATTAAAAAATTAAATACACCTATTAACGATGATAAAAGTAATATTTTTATTTATAATTAAAGATTAAAGTATTTTTATTGATCAAGATTCTCTAATGATTCTGTTAACATATTTTAGCAAATAAAATCTTTCTGTTGCCATTGTAATCCACCTCTAATTATCATATAGTTAAAGATATATAAAATAACGATAACCTACAATATATCTTTATCCAAAAAAACAGATTTTAAACTTAATTAAGAGTAGATATACATACAACATCCACGACAATCTGACGTTTCTTTTTCTATATAAAGGACTCTTGAGCCTCCATTGAATTCCATATATTCTCCACACACTTCTCTTCTCTCTCCCACACACTCTGAAGTCAATATGGCTTTTCAGAAAATCTTTTTTTCTCTGGTTTGTTTTCTCAGTCTCTTTGTTTTTCTCACTAATGCTCTTAATGTGTCTCACGATGGAAGAGCCCTTATCATCGACGGCCAACGTCGAATTCTAATCTCTGGTTCAATTCATTATCCCAGAAGCACACCAGTAGTAATAATCTAATCCTTCTTCTACCCTTAATTCTGAGAATATGTTTTTTTTTTCCCTGATTTAATGCGAATTTGCTAACAATGAGTTTGATGATTAATTATGTAGATGTGGCCCGATTTGATACAAAAAGCCAAAGAAGGAGGTCTGAATACGATAGAGACATACGTATTTTGGAATGCTCATGAACCAGTTCGTGGTCAGTATGATTTTTCTGGGAATAATGATCTTGTGAGATTTCTCAAGACCGTTCATCAGGCTGGACTTTATGCTATTCTTCGCATTGGTCCTTATGTTTGTGCTGAATGGAATTATGGGTATGTTTAATTATTTAATTATTAATTAATCTATTTTAGTTTCAATATATATACATGTGTGTATAATAATTCTGAATTGTTGTATTTTTTTTAGGGGTTTCCCTGTTTGGTTGCATAATTTGCCTGGTGTTGAGATGAGGACGGCAAATAATGTCTTTATGGTAAGTTAATGATTTCTTTAATTAGTTATTTTTATGCTTTATATTTTTAAATATATTACCATAGTCAAATTATTCATACAGTGTTTCTAATTATTATTTGGTTTTACAGAATGAGATGCAGAATTTTACTACCCTGATAATAAATAAGATTAGGGAAGAAAAACTTCTTGCTTCTCAAGGTGGTCCTATAATTATTGCCCAGGTACATATATAATAGTTCATGAACTAAACTTTTAAGGAAAATATATGCAATTATAAAATTTATTAAATTTATTTTTTTCTTGCATTAATAGATCGAGAATGAGTTTGGGAATGTTATGGATCCTTATGGAGATGCTGGAAAGGTGTATATAGATTGGTGTGCGTCAATGGCTGAGTCTTATAACATTGGAGTTCCATGGATCATGTGCCAACAAAGTGATGCTCCTCAACCAATGGTAAAATTATTTTATTTTTTTTTTCAAAATTTTAAATTAATTCTTATTTTTTTACAATTATTCTTTTTCTAATTATACTTTTGATTGGTTCAATTTATCAGATCAACACATGTAATGGTTATTATTGTGACCAGTTCACACCCAATAATCCCACTAGCCCTAAGATTTGGACCGAGAATTGGGTAGGATGGTAAGTTTCAAATCACATAAGTTTTATTTTTGTTTAGTACTCATTAATTAATTCATTTTTTATAATTATTATTTTTATTATTATTAAAGGTTCAAAAGTTGGGGAGGTCAAGATCCTCACAGAACAGCTGAAGATGTTGCCTATGGGGTAGCAAGATTCTACCAAACTGGAGGAACCTTACAAAACTATTACATGGTAAATTGTGTGGGTGTATTAAATGCTTCAAATAAAAGATTAAGATTATGAATATTCATCAAATATTTTTTTATTGTTACAGTATCATGGTGGTACCAACTTTGGTAGAACTGCCGGTGGTCCATATATTACAACCTCGTATGACTATGATGCTCCTCTTGATGAATTTGGTATGTAAATTTGATTGATTCTTTATAGTATATTATACATGTGTGTGTGTGTTCTTAACATATATTTAATTAAATCTGATTCAATTATTTGCAGGAAACATTGCTCAACCAAAATGGGGTCATCTCAAGAAACTTCATGAAGTTTTGAAATCAATTGAGAAAAACCTTGTCTATGGCAACATCAAGGAAACAGATCTTGGCAATTCTGTCAAGGTACGTCATTATAAATAAAGAATATTTATTCATTAATTGTCAAAAATTAAAGTATATATGATTTCATGGAATTTGAAGTTGTTCCTTGATAATAATGCTTGATGTTGAAAATGTTGTGTAGGCCACTGTGTATGCTTTAAATGGATCATCAAGTGTGTTCTTGAGCAACAGCAACACTACTTCTGATGCAACTTTCACATTCAATGGAAAGCAATACACAGTTCCTGCTTGGTCCGTTTCCATTCTTCCTGATGGAACAACTGAAGAGTATAACACTGCAAAGGTGAGATTTTTGGTTCAAAATTTGATACTTCTTTTTTATGAAAGTGCATTACTCCTCATGGTTAATGAGGTAATGGGACCTCGAAGCAGACAATTTTGAAAATGAGACACTAGGATGTTACCCAACATTCAAATTTTGATTTATTTATTTTTTTCCTTTTCTTGGTAGGGTTACAAAGAATCTAGTAACATTTTTTCTTTTTTGTGGTTAATTAGATTAATGTGCAAACCTCTGTGAATGAACATTGGCCAAACGAAGCCGAGAAGCAACCAGAATCATTGAAGTGGGTGTGGAGGCCTGAAAACATTCATAATGCTCTCAAAGGCAAATCTCATTCTTCTGCACACAAACTCATTGATCAAAAGGAAGTCACTAGTGATTCTAGTGACTACCTTTGGTACATCACTAGGTAAAGTCATACTATTTTCACTAATCTTTTCTCATGTTTTAATATCTCTTTTTTGTTCTAATAATTTCTTATTATGATTCTGAAGGCTTAACAATCTTTAACTTTATTTCTTCTTTGGTATAGCCTTCAACTTGGCAAAGATGATCCTGTTTGGAGCAACCATATGTCTCTTAGAATCAATGCTAGTGGCCAAGTAATTCATGCATATCTCAATGGACACCATATTGGTAAAGGAACATTACCTTATAAAACTCCGTTTTCTCATACATAAACTATATGATTTGTTTAATTGACAGTGTTAATTTGTTGGATGTGTAGGAAATCATTGGGCTAAATATGGCGTTCTTTATGATGATGAGGTTGAATTTAAGATCAAGTTGAATAAAGGAAAGAATGTGATTAGTTTGCTCAGTGTCACTAATGGACTACAGGTATAATCTAATTGATATCATCAGTTGGTGCAGATTTGAATATACAGAACAAACTATGTTACTTTGATTTAATTACAATGATATATCTCTTTTGCTTAAACAGAATTATGGGGCATTCTTTGACACATGGCACACTGGTTTAGTTGGACCGATTGAGGTGGTTGGCAAGAAAGGTGACGAGACAATCATCAAGGACTTGTCTTCTCACAAGTGGCACTATGGAATTGGATTGGATGGTTGGGATAAAAAGTTTTTTAATGAAGAGTTTAGTTCTAAGACCAAATGGGCTTCAGATCATTTACCCATCAACAGAAGCTTCACTTGGTATAAGGTACTTGACAATTTAAAAAATTTTGTTATTTTTTGCTTGTCAAATAATTAAAATGTTGATGTACAACTGATATATACATCTTATTAATTAAATGCGTTAGACCACATTTAAAGCTCCTCTTGGAAAAGACCCTGTGGTGGTTGATTTAGAAGGACTTGGAAAAGGATATGCTTGGGTCAATGGTAACAATATTGGTCGCTATTGGCCTGCATACTTGGCTGCAGAAGATGGTTGTAGTGATCCTTGTGATTATCGTGGTGAATATTCTGCTACAAAATGTATCTCTAATTGTGGAAAGCCCACACAAAAATGGTTAGTTGTTTTTCCCCTCTTTTTTTTATCAAATTTAATAAACTGGATAAAGATCTTTGAGCGTTCCATGTATGTTTGTTTAGATGAATAACCTTTTAAATATATTTTTAGTTATCATGTTCCTCGATCTTTCCTTAAAGACGGTGACAACACATTGGTTTTGTTGGAAGAAATGGGTGGAAATCCATCGTATGTGAATTTCCGAACCGTTAGTGTTGGAACTGCCTGTGGAAATGCCTATGAAAACCACACATTGGAGCTGTCTTGCCAAAGTCGTCCAATTTCTGCCATTAAATTCGCCAGTTTTGGAGATCCTCAAGGCACATGTGGTTCATTTTACAAAGGCACATGTGAAAGCAGCAACAATACTTTATCAATTATAGAGAAGGTAAATAATCTCTTAATTTTTACCTACATTCTTAGTTTGCATTAAATATTTTATGTTTTATGCATTCATTCAGAGATTAATTAATTGATCGAATAACTAATTTATAATTTATTTATTTTTTACATTATGCAGGCTTGTGTGGGTAAGCAGACATGCTCCATTGATGTTTCAGAGAACACATTTGGGTCAACCACTTGTGGAAATATTACTAAGAGACTTGCAGTGGAGGCAGTTTGTTAGGACCTTTAGTTTCATATTTTTTTAAAAAAAAAATTAGGTTTTTTTTATAGTCCAAATGGTTTTGTTAGTTTGTCCTTTCAAGTTCCCTTTTTCGTTTTTATTTAAAGTTTGGTATTTGAATTTCCAGTTACAATTATGTAACATTGTCCTAATTTTTTGAGTTTACTTTAAATAATAAATTTTATGTTTAACTTTTTTTTATTCCTCTATGAATCTTTGAGAACCACTCACGAAAGCTTCAATCATCCTAGAGGATCCTTGTCATCACTCACTAGGATAACTAATAAAAAATATTATTATTTATTCCAAATTTATAACTTAGTCCTTATATTTTGACTCATTACGACTCGGTTCTTCTAAAAAAATAAGAAATCATGGTAAAGTCTCAAGAAATGAATATAACAAGGTTATCCTCCAAAATATTTCAATAACAAGCCCTATAAAATGTTCTCATTTTTTATGCTGTAACTTTTCATTATATGATGTTAACTTGTTGTGAAACTTTTTTATAATTACATTCATTTTTCAAAATCACATTGTAATTTCCCTGAAGGGGGAAAAAAGGAACATTTAGGCCCGAGTTTTTACTAGTTCACCAAGAATAAAAAATGCCAGGTCATTAAAAAAGGGTGTTTATTTTTATTATTTTATTTTACTGAAAAAATAATATTATTTTATTTTGATTACTCATTAACATCACCACTGCTGACCTGGTCCATGAAAGTTGGTTGAAATATGTCCCTTTTTCTCCCTTTAACCCTAAATAAATAAGTTCATAGACAATGAATAAATCCTATTAAATTAAATTCATGCTAAATTCACATCCATATTGTGCTGAATAAAATAAAATAAAGTTAAAACTTTTACTATTAAGACAAACAAAAATCTTGATAAGACCAAGTGTCACTAATTTAAGCTGCCATTTGTGATTAATTTAGAGCTACTTTTGTCTTATGCATCATAAAGTCATAACAATTAAATGAACATTTCTCAACTTATATATATAAGGCTAAAATATACTTTTAGTCCTTTAAATTTACATGAGGTATACTTTTGGTCCCTTAACTTTATAAAGTAAACTTTTCGTCCTATAATTCTAACACCGTTAATTTTGCTAACGGAAAATTCAAACTCAAGTGATAATAATGTAATTTTAAATGATGATTGTGTAATTAAATACTATTAAACTTAAATTAAAAATATGGTAAATTAAAAAATATATACAATTTGTGTAATTAAATGCTATTAATCATCACTTGAGTTCACCACGCCGTTTTCCAGTTAGCAATATTAACGGTGCTAGAATTTTGGGACCAAAACTATACTTTATAAAGTTAAGGGACCAAAAGTATGCCTTGTGTAAAACTTAAAGGACTAAAAGTATACTTTAGCCTATATATAATGCATTCAATTATGATAACTAAAACCATGCGGATCATTGAAAATTTATTTTAATAATGTGTTCAACAAAAACTATTTTTTTTTTATTTGTTTTAAAAACTTTCTCTAGTTTGTTTTCTCCGTAACAAGAAAACAAATAGAACATTAGCCTACCACAATGATTAAACACAGAACTCAAAGTTAAATCATTTGCAATGCTTATCTTTTCTTTCAGTAGAGAGACATCACATACTGAAATAAATAAATAGATATTTACCCTAATAATTGTTTCTATTTTGTTATGAAGGCTCTGATAAAACTGTCCACGTTCCTTGAACGTGAATCCAGCACAATTGACAGGGCACAATAATGATGCAATATTAGACTGTGGTAGTTTATTAACAGAAACTTTCTATTCAATGTTTTTGAAGAAACAAAATGGGATGCGTCAATATCTTGAAATACAAAAAGACTATTGTAGAGTTTTTATCTGGGACCATTTGTCAAAGGTGAAAAATATAGGCTATGGCTATTACAAGAAGACTTTGTCTTATTGGCTATAGGCTATGGCCAAAAATTCATATTGAGATGATTAAGTTGATATTCAGACTAACATATAAATGAGTATATAAATTTTTTTTATTTTTAAAAAATTAAGTTGATTATATTATTTAAGGGCGTCATCTATATATATATATATATATATATAAAACGAGCAATCTAAATATTTAATACTAGGTTGATCTGGTTATAATTCTCTTTTTTTGAACAAAGATACGTTATCCTTAAGCATGTAAATCATATATAACATAATATAAATGAGTATATAAATTATTTTATTTTAAAAAAAATTAAGTTGATTATATTATTTAAGGGTGTCATCTAATTTATTTTTTTTATAACAAGCCATATAAATATTTAATACTAGTTTTCAAATGCGAGTTAGTATTTTTTTAAACAATAAATTGAAGATTAATAAAAGTTTTTTTTGTTTTAAAAAATATCAAAAAGTTAAATACACCTATTAACAATGATAAAAAATATATTTTTATTTATAATTAAATATTAAAATATTTTTATTGATCAAGATTCCCTAATGATTCTGTTAACATATTTTAGCAAATTAAATCATTCTGTTACCATTGTAATCCACCTCTAACTATCATATAGTTAAAGATATATAAATAACGATAACCTAGAATATATCTCTATCAAAAAAACAGATTTTAAACTTAATTAAGAGTAGATATACCTACAACATCCACGATGACGTTTCTTTTTCTATATAAAGGACTCTTGAGCCTCCATTGAATTCCATATATTCTTCCCACACTTCTCTTCTTTCTCCACACACTCTGAAGTCAATATGGCTCTTCAGAAAATCTTTTTTTCTCTTATTTGTTTTCTCAGTCTCTTTGTTTTTCTCACTAATGCTCTTAATGTGTCTCACGATGGAAGAGCCCTTATCATCGAGGGCCAGCGTCGAATTCTCATCTCTGGTTCAATTCATTATCCCAGAAGCACAGCAGTAGTAATAATCTAATCCTTCTTCTACTCTTAATTCTGAGAATATGTTTTTTTTCCTGATTTAATGCGAATTGTTGCTAACAATGAGTTTGATGATTAATTATGTAGATGTGGCCCGATTTGATACAAAAAGCTAAAGAAGGAGGGCTGAATACGATAGAGACATACGTATTTTGGAATGCTCATGAACCAGTTCGTCGTCAGTATGATTTTTCTGGGAATAATGATCTTGTCAGATTTCTCAAGACCGTTCATGAGGCTGGACTTTATGCTATTCTTCGCATTGGTCCTTATGTTTGTGCTGAATGGAATTATGGGTATGTTTAATTATTTAATTATTACTTAATCTATTTTAGTTTCAATATATACATGTGTTTGGTCCTTATGTTTGTGCTGAATGGAATTATGGGTATGTTTAATTATTTAATTATTACTTAATCTATTTTAGTTTCAATATATACATGTGTGTGTATAATAATTCTGAATTGTTTTATTTTTTAGGGGTTTCCCTGTTTGGTTGCATAATTTGCCTGGTGTTGAGATGAGGACGGCAAATAATGTGTTTATGGTAAGTTAATAATTTCTTTAATTAGTTATTTTTATGCTTTATTTGTTTTAAATATATTACCAAAATACGATTATTCATACAGTGTTTCTAATTATTATTTGGGTTTACAGAATGAGATGCAGAATTTTACTACCGTGATAATAAATAAGATTAGGGAAGAAAATCTTCTTGCTTCTCAAGGTGGTCCTATAATTATTGCCCAGGTACATATATACTAGTTCATGAACTAAATTTTTAAGGAAAATATATGCAATTATAAAACCAATTTAATTTATTTGTTTTATTTATTTTCTTGAATTAATAGATTGAGAATGAGTATGGCAATGTTATGGATCCTTATGGAGATGAAGGAAAGGTGTATATAGATTGGTGTGCTTCAATGGCTGAGTCTTATAATATTGGAGTTCCATGGATCATGTGCCAACAAAGTGATGCTCCTCAACCAATGGTAAAATTATTTAAAAAAAATTTCAAAATTTTAAATTAATTCTTATTTTGTCTAACAATTATTATTTTTCTAATTATACTTTTGATTGGTTGAATTTATCAGATCAACACATGTAACGGTTATTATTGTGACCAGTTCACACCCAATGATCCCAATAGCCCTAAGATTTGGACCGAGAATTGGGTAGGATGGTAAGTTTCGAATCACATAAGTTTTATTTTTGTTTGGTGGTCATTAATTAATTAGTTTTTCATAATTATTATTTTTATTATTTTTAAAGGTTCAAAAGTTGGGGAGGTCAAGATCCTCACAGAACAGCTGAAGATGTTGCTTATGGGGTAGCTAGATTCTACCAAACTGGAGGAACCTTACAAAACTATTACATGGTAAATTGTGTGTGTATTAAATGCTTCAAATAAAAGATTAAGATTATGAATATTCATCAAATATTTTTTTATTGTTACAGTATCATGGTGGTACCAACTTTGGTAGAACTGCCGGTGGTCCATACATTACAACCTCGTACGACTATGATGCTCCTCTTGATGAATTTGGTCTGTAAATTTGATTGATTCTTTACACTATATATATATATATATAGACACACACATATATATTTGCTTAACATATATTTAATTAAATCTGATTCAATTATTTGCAGGAAACATTGCTCAACCAAAATGGGGCCACCTCAAGAAACTACATGAAGTTTTGAAATCAATTGAGAAAAACCTTGTCTATGGCAATGTCAAGGAAACTGATCAGGTAATTCTGTCAAGGTACGTCATTATAAATAAAGAATATTTATTCATTAATTTTTCACAAATTAAAGTATATATGATTTCATGAAATTTGAAGTTGTTCCTTAATAATAATGCTTGATGTTGAAAATGTTGTATAGGCCACTGTGTATGCTTTAAATGGATCATCAAGTGTGTTCTTGAGCAACAGTAACACTACTTCTGATGCAACTTTCACATTCAATGGGAAGCAATACACAGTTCCTGCTTGGTCCGTTTCCATTCTTCCTGATGGAGCGACTGAAGAGTATAACACTGCAAAGGTGAGATTTTTTGTACAAAATTTGATACTTTTTTTTTAATGAAAGTGCATTACTCCTCACAGTTAATGAGGTAATGGAACTCGAAGCAGACAATTTTGAAAACAGGATACTAGGATGTTACCCAACATTCAAATTTTGATTTATTTTATTTTTTTTCCTTTTTTTGGTAGGGTTACAAAGAATCTTGTAACATGTTTTCTTTTTGTGGTTAATTAGATTAATGTGCAAACCTCTGTGAATGAGCATTGGCCAAACGAAGCCGAGAAGCAACCAGAATCATTGAAATGGGTGTGGAGGCCAGAAAATATTCATAATGGTCTCAAAGGCAAATCTCATTCTTCTGCAAACAAACTCATTGATCAAAAGGAAGTCACTAGTGACTCTAGTGACTACCTTTGGTACATCACTAGGTAAAGTCATACTCTTTTAACTAATCTTTTCTCATGTTTTAATATCTCTTTTTTGTTCTAATAATTTCTTATTATGATTCTGAAGGCTTAACAATCTCTAACTTTATTTCTTCTTTGGTATAGCCTTCAACTTGGCAACGATGATCCTGTTTGGAGCAATGATATGTCTCTTAGAATCAATGCTAGTGGCCAAGTAATTCATGCATATCTCAATGGACACCATATTGGTAAAGGAACATTACTTTATAATGCTCCGTTTTCTCATACATAAACTATATGATTTGTTTAATTAACATAGTGTTAATTTGTTGGATGTGTAGGAACTCATTGGGCTAAATATGGTGTTCTTTATGATGATGAGGTTGAATTTAAGATCAAGTTGAATAAAGGAAAGAATGTGATTAGTTTGCTCAGTGTCACTAATGGACTACAGGTATAATCTAATTGATATCATAAGTTCAGATGTGAATATGCTGAACAAACTATGTTACGTTGATTTAATTAGAATGATAAATCTCTTTTGTTTAAACAGAATTATGGAGCATTCTTTGACACATGGCACACTGGTTTAGTTGGACCGATTGAGGTGGTTGGTAAGAAAGGTGACGAGACAATCATCAAGGACTTGTCTTCTCACAAGTGGCACTATGGAATTGGATTGGATGGTTGGGATAAAAAGTTCTTTAATGAAGAGTTTAGTTCTAAGACCAAATGGGCTTCAGATCATTTACCCACCAACAGAAGCTTCACTTGGTATAAGGTACTTGACAATTAAAAAATTATATTATTTTTGTTTGTCCAATAATTAAAACGTAGACGTACAACTGATATATTCATCTTATTAATTAAATGCGTTAGACCACATTCAAAGCTCCTCTTGGAAAAGACCCTGTGGTGGTGGATTTGGAAGGACTTGGTCAAGGTTATGCTTGGATCAATGGTAACAATATTGGTCGCTATTGGCCTGCATACTTGGCTGCTGAAGATGGTTGCAGCAGTGATCCTTGTGATTATCGTGGTGAATATTCTGCTACAAAATGTATTTCTAATTGTGGAAAGCCACACAAAAATGGTTAGTTGCTTTTCCCCCTCTTTTTTATCAAATTTAATAAACTGGATAAAGACCTTTGAGCGTTCCATGTATGTTTGTTTAGATGAATAACCTTTTAAATATATTTTTAGTTATCATGTTCCTCGATCTTTCCTTAAAGACGGTGAAAACACATTGGTTTTGTTGGAAGAAATGGGTGGAAATCCATCGTATGTGAATTTCCGAACCGTTAGTGTTGGAACTGCCTGTGGAAATGCCTATGAAAACCACACATTGGAGCTGTCTTGCCAAAGTCGTCCAATTTCTGCCATTAAATTCGCCAGTTTTGGAGATCCTCAAGGCACATGTGGTTCATTTTACAAAGGCACATGTGAAAGCAGCAACAATACTTTATCAATTATAGAGAAGGTAATTAATCTCTTAATTTTTACCTACATTCTTAGCTTGCATTAAATATTTTATGTTTTATGCATTCATTCAGAGATTAATTAATTGCATTAAATATTTTATGTTTTATGCATTTATTCAGAGATTAATTAATTGATCGAATAACTAATTTATAATTTATTTATTTTTTGACATTTTGCAGGCTTGTGTGGGTAAGCAAACATGCTCCATTGATGTTTCAGAGAACACATTTGGGTCAACCACTTGTGGAAATATTACTAAGAGACTTGCAGTGGAGGCAGTTTGTTAGGACCTTTAGTTTCATATTTTAAAAAATTAGGTTTTTTTTTATAGTCCAAATGGTTTTGTTAGTTTGTCCTTTCAAGTTCCCTTTTTCGTTTTTATTTAAAGTTTGGTATTTGAATTTCCAGTTACAATTATGTAACATTGTCCTAATTTTTTGAGTTTACTTTAAATAATAAATTTTATGTTTAACTTTTTTTTATTTCCTCTATGAATCGTCAGAACCACTCACGAAAGCTTCAATCGTCCTAGAGGATCCTTGTCATCACTCATTAGGATAACTAACAAAAAATAATTATTATTTATTCCAAATTTGTAACTTAGTTCTTATATTTTGACTCATCACGACTCGGTTCTTCTAAAAAAAGAAGAAATCATGGTAAAATCTCAAGAAATGAATATAACAAGGTTATCCCAATAAAATGTTCTCATTTTTTATGCGGTAACTTTTCATTATATGATGTTCACTTGTTGTGAAACTTTTTTGTAATTACATTCATTTTTCAAAATCACATTGTAATTTCCCTAAAGGTGTAACACTTACCGCCTCGCCTTTCGGTGGCGGTAGTGTGATTCTAACAACCCATCTGGATCTTCTCTATTTGGCATATGCGGAAGCGTTCTTAAGCACATACTCAAAATTAGACACCCGGCCTTTTATTATCCATACGGAAGCGTCAACATTCTTCAGGGCCGTTGTCATAGCTATCAGAGTGTCTTTGCTCTCTACTCGCTCATTCTTTTTACCGCAACTTCAAGCACTCCCTTCAGGTGTGCCGCCTTCAAGCAACACTCTAGTCGGAGTCGGGTGCGGAACTACTAGCTTTTGTGCTCACTGTCTATTCCATGTGATCGGAGTTCAAATAAATGAACCCGAGGGGTAAGTTAATCTCATATGCGGGTATGAAATGTAAATGACAAAGATAACACATGTATATGCATAGAATAATCCACAATAAACAAGTCGCATCAGAATGCAGATTAACGGCCAAGGACCATGACCCTTTAGGAC
The DNA here is from genome assembly GCA_019022615.1 of Acacia melanoxylon. NCBI lineage: Eukaryota > Viridiplantae > Streptophyta > Magnoliopsida > Fabales > Fabaceae > Acacia > Acacia melanoxylon. The sequence continues at coordinate 28,215,454 of JAFJYJ010000002.1, forward strand.
ACGCAGCCCTATGAGACCGCAACCTCAATTCCATAGCTAGGAAATAAACATGTAAATCATCTAGCAAACATGATCATTCATACATTAATACATTCATACAAGCTAACAAGATAACAGTTACCCACCACTTTAGCTTTTGTCTTCCGCTTGTACCTTTGCTTCCAACTACGGAGTTGCTTGAAGCACATTTCATTCTTGCTCTTTCTTGACTTCTCATGGCCTAAACACATGTTCATACTATTAGAGCCATGAAAAATGAATACCTAATGCTAATCTTTGCCTCATAGGCATTCTTACACCCTTGGAGTTTATTCTTATTACTTAGGCCATTTATTTCTTAATTTCGCATGGTAGCTAATTTTGGCCAAACTTTGAAAAATCATTATTAATTCTACAGAACTCCGATCGAGGTGGTTCAAATTTCAATTTGTCACTAATAGAGTCTAGTTTCATGTAAAAATAATCACTAGACTTATATCTTGCTGTATCATTCCCAGTTTTTCATTCTTTCTTTGCTGTCCAGAAAATTATTCCAAATTAATAGGTCAACTTGCGAAATTCGTTTCTCTCTGGATACAACTCCGATTTAGGTGTTCTTTAGCTTTTTGAAAAGCTTGATATGTATAATATTTACTGTAAAAATATCAGAGAAAACCTCATATGTTTACTTGGTCCGAAAGGCAACGTCATTTTGTTGCTCCAGAATCATACCAAAACTTTCCAGAAGTTTTAGCTCATCTTCCAAAAATCATAACTTGAGTTATAGACCTCAGTTTTGGGTGATCCAAATCTCATATTAAAGATCATGATGTGTACTAATTATCCAAAAAATTTCAGGTTTAAAAGAGGTCATTTACCCTAGGTTTACCTTGCTCAAAGATCACTGTTCAGCTGTAAGTTCAGTTTTCAGAATATGACAGCAGCTCATCTTTGTTGACATTCTCTTGCATGCAATGTTAAACTTTAAACTTCAACCAATTCAGTACCTCTTGCATGCACTTAGACTTCCCAAAGTTCTTTGTCTCGGCGTCCATAAAACAGAGCTCAACATGCAAAACAGAAGTGCAAAAATACCAGAAAACCAACGTGAGGATTTGTAGAAGCTTGGAGGGAAAGAGATTCAAAGAACTCACCCTTAGTTTCTGAGTTTCCAGCATTTCTTTCTTCCTCCAACAGTCGACTCCCTCTGTTTTCATTTCGTTTTTGTGCAGAAACAAACCATAGTAATTCTCCACATGCAACCGTAAACAACACCATTCAATCTTCAAATGCAGATCAAGCTTGCATGTGGATCATCTTTCTTCTCCAACGCTCACTCTCTCGGTCTCACTTCTGCGTTTCTGTTTTCTGTCTTGCTCTCATTCTCTCGGTCTTTCAGTTCTGTGTTGAGGCAGAAAATGAAACACAGAAATGAGGGAGTGCGTTGCTAAAGTGGGGAGTATAGTGACGCACAAGTTCCTGAGTTCGGAGACAGTGCAGAATGGGTTCTGTCATACTGAATTTAAGGGGAATATTCTGCCTTGCTTGTCGAAACAAAAAGAAGCAGTCATGAACGAAACACAAGGGAAGTAGTGGAGCATGGGCGTTGCATGAGAGGAGTGAGGTGTCTCCAGAAGCATACAACAGCTGTGATCTCTCGCTGCCTCAACTAGTTTTCTGCGGTTTGGTGAGGCCAAAAGGTAATAATTAATAAGGAGGAAAAGCGCTGAAGATTCTGCCCGAAATGGATAAAAATATATTAAGGAAGTTTGTGCCCATGAGCTGATGTAAAGAGCATGATCTGAATTATTTATGCGCTGCATATGCTTCTGATAAAGAAAAGAGGTGGAGTGCGTGTCTGCATATGCTACAAATTACAAGAGAGACATACAGGATTTCAAGATGGACAAGGGAGCACGTGGCTTTAAGAGAAATAAGGAAATTTACTTCAGCTTTGTGGCTTGGCCGTAGGAAATGACTAAATGGAAGTATATGTGTGTTGACCGAAAGGTAATGAAGAGTTTGTGCTTGCTGAATTCCAAGAGCATATGCATACCTCTGTTGTCCGAATTGGGTCTTGTTCAAAATGAATTAGTGGAGGAATGAAGGAGTGGGACCACGTGGCTTCTTTATTCATAAAAATGAAGAGTGCTACGTGGTGGTTTGCATGAAATTGTGGAATAGGTGAGTATTATGGGACCCATTCGAAAATCATCTCATAAAGCTTTATCTTGTATCATTGTATTGAACCAGAATCTTCACAACCGAAACTTATCTCATAGTACCACTAATTTCATATTCGCCACTAGACTTCATAAGAAAAATAAGGTGCTGGACAAATAGGATAAAACCATTAATTCTTTATTCTTCTTTTCTTTTTAATATTGAGCTATTAGACTTCAATAATTCTTTTCTCCAAAAATTCAAGGAAAATATTTCTTAACTTCCAATAATTATTTTTGGCCATAAATTATTGATCCTAAAATTTCTAGGCCAAAACTTATCCCTTACAAACATTCCTTGAATTTATTCTTTTCCCAAAAATTTAAGGAAAATAGGCCTCACATTCCAATAATTATTTTCATAATCATATTAGACCAAATTTTCACCATTAATTTCCATTCAATATTTCTAATTGCCGAAATCCCAAAATTTGGGATGTTACAAAAGGGGGAAATGGAACATTTAGGCCCCTGAGTTTTTACTAGTTCACCAAGAATAAAAAATGCCAGGTCATTAAAAAAGGGTGTTTATTTTTATTATTTTATTTTACTGACAAAATATTATTTTATTTTGATTACTCATTAACATCACCACTGCTGACCTGGTCTATGAAAGTTGGTTGAAATAGGTCCCTTTTTCTCCCTTTAACCCTAAATAAATAAGTTCATGGACAATGAATAAATCCTATTAAATTAAATTCATGCTAAATTCACATCCATATTGTGCTGAATAAAGTAAAATAAAGTTAAAACTTTTATTATTAAGACAAACAAAAATCTTGATAAGACTAAGTGTCACTAATTTAAGCTGCCATTTGTCATTAATTTAGAGCTACTTTTGTCTTATGCATCATAAAGTCATAACAATTAAATGAACCTTTCCCAACTTATATATATAATTCATTCAATCATGATAACTAAAACCATGCGGATCATTGAAAATTTATTTTAATAATGTGTTCAACAACAAAAAAATGGTCTGTTTTAAAAACTTTCGCTAGTTTCTTTTCTCCGTAACAAGAAAACAAATAAAACATTAGCATACCACAATGATTGAACACAGAACTCACGAGTTTAACAACTTTACTCTCATCCAACGCAGGCACTAACAATTAATAATAACAATTAATAATGAATAACTTTTCAATCAGTAATTGGATATAATAATAGATAATTAATGGTTTGATGCAGTTATCTTTTTTCCTTTTAAAACGTATGGATTTTTTTAGTTTTTTCCCTAAAATATACTAGAAACAAATTATCTTGATCCTGGGTTATAATTCTCTTTTTTTTTTGAACAAAAACACGTTATCCTTTAGCATGTAAATCATATATAACATAATATAAATGAGTATATAAATTTTTAAAAAATTAAGTTGATTATATTATTTAAGGGCGTCATCTATATATATATATATATATATATATATATATATATATATATATATATATATATATATATATAAAAACATAAACGAGCCATCTAAATATTTAATACTAGGTTGATCTAGTTATAATTCTCTTTTTTGAACAAAGATACGTTATCCTTAAGCATGTAAATCATATATAACATAATATAAATGAGTATATAAATTATTTTATTTTAAAAAAATTAAGTTGATTATATTATTTAAGGGCGTCATCTAATTTATTTATTTTTTTATAACAAGCCATATAAATATTTAATACTTGTTTTCAGATGCGAGTTAGTATTTTTAAAACAATAAATTGAAGATTAATAAAAGTTTTTTTTTTGTTTTAAAAAATATCAAAAAGTTAAATACACCTATTAACAATGATAAAAAAATATTTTTATTTATAATTAAATATTAAAATATTTTTATTGATCAAGATTCCCTAATGATTCTGTTAACATATTTTAGCAAATTAAATCATTCTGTTACCATTGTAATCCACCTCTAACTATCATATAGTTAAAGATATATAAATAACGATAACCTAGAATATATCTCTATCAAAAAAACAGATTTTAAACTTAATTAAGAGTAGATATACCTACAACATCCACGACAATCTGACGTTTCTTTTTCTATATAAAGGACTCTTGAGCCTCCATTGAATTCCATATATTCTTCCCACACTTCTCTTCTTTCCCCACACACTCTGAAGTCAATATGGCTCTTCAGAAAATCTTTTTTTCTCTTATTTGTTTTCTCAGTCTCTTTGTTTTTCTCACTAATGCTCTTAATGTGTCTCACGATGGAAGAGCCCTTATCATCGAGGGCCAGCGTCGAATTCTCATCTCTGGTTCAATTCATTATCCCAGAAGCACAGCAGTAGTAATAATCTAATCCTTCTTCTACTCTTAATTCTGAGAATATGTTTTTTTCCTGATTTAATGCGAATTGTTGCTAACAATGAGTTTGATGATTAATTATGTAGATGTGGCCCGATTTGATACAAAAAGCTAAAGAAGGAGGGCTGAATACGATAGAGACATACGTATTTTGGAATGCTCATGAACCAGTTCGTCGTCAGTATGATTTTTCTGGGAATAATGATCTTGTCAGATTTCTCAAGACCGTTCATGAGGCTGGACTTTATGCTATTCTTCGCATTGGTCCTTATGTTTGTGCTGAATGGAATTATGGGTATGTTTAATTATTTAATTATTACTTAATCTATTTTAGTTTCAATATATACATGTGTTTGGTCCTTATGTTTGTGCTGAATGGAATTATGGGTATGTTTAATTATTTAATTATTACTTAATCTATTTTAGTTTCAATATATACATGTGTGTGTATAATAATTCTGAATTGTTTTATTTTTTTAGGGGTTTCCCTGTTTGGTTGCATAATTTGCCTGGTGTTACACACCTACCGGCCTCGCCCTTACGGGTGGCGGGTAGTGTGGTCCTTCACTTTTATTTAATTCTACCTTATTTTTCCCAGGCTAAAATATCATCACACATCGAAAGTATAAACAAGCAGAAAGCACACATCGGTTTGGACAATAATATACTGATAAAGATACGGTAAGATAAAATCTTCCGCGGAGGGGACAATAGATACAGTCATCCAGATAACGGTGCCAAGACAAGCCAAAATAATAAACTACAGTCATCCAGTAGTGAAGATAACTTCCCAAAAGAAGATCATCAACATCCACCAAAATACTAGCCTTGCTCCGGAGCCTTACCTCTATCTCTCTGCTCAGCTCCAGATGTACTGCCAGATGGCTTAAAAGGGGCTGGGATTCAAATTTTGAATCCCAGAGTAACCATTAATTTCATATAAAATGTATATCAAGGCGTGTAAACAAACCACGAATAAAAATAATTCAAACCACATCTCATTCAGTACAAAGGCACACAGCAAGATACACAGTCAATCCGGAACTAGCAGTCCTAATAGCACACAGCACAGACTGCAACAGTCCTAATAGCACACAGCACAGACTGCAACAGTCCTAATAGCACACAAAGACAGATCATCGGGCACGGCACACAGCAAGGCCCGTTATTGCACAAGCATGTTCTAGTTCCATAGCGCTTGGAAATTAATGATAACCAAATGTATGCAATTTCAAGGTAAAACATACATACACAAATCACACATAGTATATGAGGATTAAGGTTACTACCTGGCAGTCGACTACAGATAAAAACAACCTTCTCGGTGCAAAATATCACAATTATCCCTAAAATAATAAAATGTAAATATAATTAATTCCACCTCAACAAATATTTCCTTTGGTAAATTAAAATAAGCCCAATTAATGTGTCCATATTTACTAAATTCCTTTTTCTTATTAAGGAATTTAATTTGGGCCTATATTCTCTTAATTTACGTCCATATACAGAAATTTCCAGAAATAAAGTCTCAACTTCAAATATTCATAACTAAATCTAGAAAACTCCTTTTGGGTTGATTCCAAAGCCCAAATGACCCTTAATATGTCTAGTTTCCATAAAAACAAAATACTCATTTTGATCAGACCAAATCGAAAATTCATCCATAGCCCAAAATACTCCTGCTGTCCGAAATAATTCCCAGTTTTCAGGGGCTATCTTGAAATATTTATTTCTCTTAGTACAAAATTCAGAAAAATACGAATTATATACCAAATTAATCCTTGAGATGTCTACTGTCTCCATATAAAATTTCATAATTTTATAAGTCCATTTACTAGGTATAAAATCATGAATAAGCCAACTGTCTCTACAGGAATTTCACTCAACAGCACCCCCAACGTTTTTGCACTTTCATCTAAGGTTCCAAAATTTTGATCCAAGTTCACCCTTATACAAAATCTCATTTTAATTTTAGAACCCTCAAAAATACCAAAATTCATTCATATTATCAAGAAGAACTCAGCTGCACGAATTTATGATTTAATCAACAAAATGCCAAATTTTTATTCTAACTTCATATCTTCCATATACTAAGTTTGATCTACCATTTTAGGCCATAAATCTTGGTTTCAAACCTTTACTCATACTTTTCAATGACCCTTCAAACCCAAGAATATATATATGCTCTTAGGAAAAATATCATTTCCAAGCTTAACAACCAAGAGAATACAAGAAGGTTCAAAAGACTTACTTGTCTTTAGACTTAAGCTTCCTTGAGTCTTTGTCTCCTTTTTTTTCCACTAAAATCACTTCAGCCTTAATCTTAAACCACCAAGAGAAATTCTTCTTTTAAGTCCTAACCTTTATTAAGAAGAGTAGAAGAAAGTAGATTAAGAGTTTAAAACCTTACCTAGCTTCTATCTTCCTTTGCTCCTTGTATTATTTTGTGTTCTTGAGTTCCTTGCTAGATGATTTTCTTGACTCTCACCTTAATTTCTCTCCAAACCGTCCAGCAGCCCACTAAGAAAGAGGAGTTGAGTTGCATGTAGAGGAAGCTATCTTATTTCCCCTATGATTCTTCTTGTCTAGCACGTTGGGAAAATTTTGAAGGGAATACAAATAAAAAAAAGTCTGTGTAAACTCCCATGCTCACAACTTGCTTCCCACATAAATATTAAATGGTGATATCTTCACCACTCTTGTAGCCGGCGGTTTTCAAGGGAAGGGAAACTATTGTTATTGTTGTTCCCTTTTGCTTCTTTTTGTTTATTCCTCTCATGCCCCACGTGCTCACTCTCCATATTCCAAGTTGTCCCATTGTTCCCTTCTCTAGCCGGCGGTTTGCAAGGAATTAGGGGAATTATTCTTATTATTTTATTATTCCAATTTGCTCTCATACGTTGGGGAATTAATCCCTTTAAATAATGTTTCTTGTCTCACTCCACCAATGCATTTGTCCTCCTCTCCTCCTACACTAAAATATTACTTTTCCATCTTTTCTCTTTTTCTTAGGCTAGTTGTACTCTAAATCCTAGGTCACTATCACTTTACTTACTCCCTCCCTCTTCCTTCCTACTCGTCTGATGGTAAGGGGAAAATATTTTGTATCAAATAAGTCTCATTTTATGCCCCCCCTTTCAAATAATTCCACATTATTTTCCAATAATTAATTTATCTAGTTGGAAAATAAATACCACTGATTACTACCACTTAGTGAAAATTCATGTATGCAAATGAATTCACATTAAGGCGCATGAAAAATGGGGATGTTACACCTGGTGTTGAGATGAGGACGGCAAATAATGTGTTTATGGTAAGTTAATAATTTCTTTAATTAGTTATTTTTATGCTTTATTTGTTTTAAATATATTACCAAAATACGATTATTCATACAGTGTTTCTAATTATTATTTGGGTTTACAGAATGAGATGCATAATTTTACTACCGTGATAATAAATAAGATTAGGGAAGAAAATCTTCTTGCTTCTCAAGGTGGTCCTATAATTATTGCCCAGGTACATATATAATAGTTCATGAACTAAATTTTTAAGGAAAATATATGCAATTATAAAACCAATTTAATTTATTTGTTTTATTTATTTTCTTGAATTAATAGATTGAGAATGAGTATGGCAATGTTATGGATCCTTATGGAGATGAAGGAAAGGTGTATATAGATTGGTGTGCTTCAATGGCTGAGTCTTATAATATTGGAGTTCCATGGATCATGTGCCAACAAAGTGATGCTCCTCAACCAATGGTAAAATTATTTAATTTTTTTCTTCAAAATTTTAAATTAATTCTTATTTTGTCTAACAATTATTATTTTTCTAATTATAATTTTGATTGGTTGAATTTATCAGATCAACACATGTAACGGTTATTATTGTGACCAGTTCACACCCAATGATCCCAATAGCCCTAAGATTTGGACCGAGAATTGGGTAGGATGGTAAGTTTCGAATCACATAAGTTTTATTTTTGTTTGGTGGTCATTAATTAATTAGTCTTTCATAATTATTATTTTTAAAGGTTCAAAAGTTGGGGAGGTCAAGGTCCTCACAGAACAGCTGAAGATGTTGCTTATGGGGTAGCTAGATTCTACCAAACTGGAGGAACCTTACAAAACTATTACATGGTAAATTGTGTGTGTGTATTAAATGCTTCAAATAAAAGATTAAGATTATGAATATTCATCAAATATTTTTTTATTGTTACAGTATCATGGTGGTACCAACTTTGGTAGAACTGCCGGTGGTCCATACATTACAACCTCGTATGACTATGATGCTCCTCTTGATGAATTTGGTATGTAAATTTGATTGATTCTTTATACTATATATATTATACATGTGTGTGTGTGTTCTTAACATATATTTAATTAAATCTGATTCAATTATTTGCAGGAAACATTGCTCAACCAAAATGGGGCCATCTCAAGAAACTTCATGAAGTTCTAAAATCAATTGAGAAAAACCTTGTCTATGGCAACATCAAGGAAACAGATCTTGGCAATTCTGTCAAGGTACGTCACTATAAATAAAGAATATTTATTCATTAATTGTCACAAATTAAACTATATATGATTTCATGGAGTTTGAAGTTGTTCCTTAATAATAATGCTTGATGTTGAAAATGTTGTGTAGGCCACTGTGTATGCTTTAAATGGATCATCAAGTGTGTTCTTGAGCAACAGCAACACTACTTCTGATGCAACTTTCACATTCAATGGAAAGCAATATACAGTTCCTGCTTGGTCCGTTTCCATTCTTCCTGATGGAACAACTGAAGAGTACAACACTGCAAAGGTGAGATTTTTTGTACAAAATTTGAAACTTTTTTTTTTAATGAAAGTGCATTACTCCTCACAGTTAATGAGGTAATGGGACCTCGAAGCAGACAATTTTGAAAACACGATACTAGGATGTTACCCAACATTCAAATTTTGATTTATTTATTTATTTTCCTTTTTTTGGTAGGGTTACAAAGAATCTTGTAACATGTTTTCTTTTTTGTGGTTAATTAGATTAATGTTCAAACCTCTGTGAATGAACATTGGCCAAACGAAGCCGAGAAGCAACCAGAATCATTGAAATGGGTGTGGAGGCCAGAAAATATTCATAATGGTCTCAAAGGCAAATCTCATTCTTCTGCAAACAAACTCATTGATCAAAAGGAAGTCACTAGTGATTCTAGTGACTACCTTTGGTACATCACTAGGTAAAGTCATACACTTTTTACTTATCTTTTCTCATGTTTTAATATCTCTTTTTTGTTCTAATAATTTCATATTATGATTCTGAAGGCAATACAATCTCTAACTTTATTTCTTCTTTGGTATAGCCTTCAACTTGGCAAAGACGACCCTGTTTGGAGCAATGATATGTCTCTTAGAATCAATGCTAGTGGCCAAGTAATTCATGCATATCTCAATGGACACCATATTGGTAAAGGAACATTACCTTATAAAACTCCGTTTTCTCATACATAAACTATATGATTTGTTTAATTGACAGTGTTAATTTGTTGGATGTGTAGGAAATCATTGGGCTAAATATGGCGTTCTTTATGATGATGAGGTTGAATTTAAGATCAAGTTGAATAAAGGAAAGAATGTGATTAGTTTGCTCAGTGTCACTAATGGACTACAGGTATAATCTAATTGATATCATCAGTTGGTGCAGATTTGAATATACAGAACAAACTATGTTACTTTGATTTAATTACAATGATATATCTCTTTTGCTTAAACAGAATTACGGGGCATTCTTTGACACATGGCACACTGGTTTAGTTGGACCGATTGAGGTGGTTGGCAAGAAAGGTGACGAGACAATCATCAAGGACTTGTCTTCTCACAAGTGGCACTATGGAATTGGATTGGATGGTTGGGATAAAAAGTTTTTTAATGAAGAGTTTAGTTCTAAGACCAAATGGGCTTCAGATCATTTACCCATCAACAGAACCTTCACTTGGTATAAGGTACTTGACAATTTAAAATTTTTTGTTATTTTTTGCTTGTCCAATAATTAAAATGTTAATGTACAACTGATATATTCATCTTATTAATTAAATGCGTTAGACCACATTCAAAGCTCCTCTTGGAAAAGACCCTGTGGTGGTGGATTTGGAAGGACTTGGTAAAGGTTATGCTTGGATCAATGGTAACAATATTGGTCGCTATTGGCCTGCATACTTGGCTGCTGAAGATGGTTGCAGCAGTGATCCTTGTGATTATCGTGGTGAATATTCTGCTACAAAATGTATCTCTAATTGTGGAAAGCCCACACAAAAATGGTTAGTTGCTTTTTCCCCTCTTTTTTTTATCAAATTTAATAAACTGGATAAAGATCTTTGAGCGTTCCATGTATGTTTGTTTAGATGAATAACCTTTTAAATATATTTTTAGCTATCATGTTCCTCGATCTTTCCTTAAAGACGGTGACAATACATTGGTTTTGTTGGAAGAAATGGGTGGAAATCCATCGTATGTGAATTTCCGAACCGTTAGTGTTGGAACTGCCTGTGGAAATGCCTATGAAAACCACACATTGGAGCTGTCTTGCCAAAGTCGTCCAATTTCTGCCATTAAATTCGCCAGTTTTGGAGATCCTCAAGGCACATGTGGTTCATTTTACAAAGGCACATGTGAAAGCAGCAACAATACTTTATCAATTATAGAGAAGGTAAATAATCTCTTAATTTATACCTACATTCTTAGCTTGCATTAAATATTTTATGTTTTATGCATTCATTCAGAGATTAATTGATTGATCGAATAACTAATTTATATTAATTCTTTTTTACATTATGCAGGCTTGTGTGGGTAAGCAGACATGCTCCATTGATGTTTCAGAGAACACATTTGGGTCAACCACTTGTGGAAATATTACTAAGAGACTTGCAGTGGAGGCAGTTTGTTAGGACCTTTAGTTTCATATTTTAAAAAAATTAGGTTTTTTTTTATAGTCCAAATGGTTGTTAGTTTGTCCTTTCAAGTTCCCTTTTTCGTTTTTATTTAAAGTTTGGTATTTGAATTTCCAGTTACAATTATGTAACATTGTCCTAATTTTTTGAGTTTACTTTAAATAATAAATTTTATGTTTAACTTTTTTTTTATGTCCTCTATGAATCATGAGAACCACTCACACGAAAGCTTCAATCGTCCTAGAGGATCCTTGTCATCACTCACTAGGATAACTAATAAAAAATTATTATTATTTATTCCAAATTTATAACTTAGTCCTTATATTTTGACTCATTACGACTCGGTTCTTCTAAAAAAATAAGAAATCATGGTAAAGTCTCAAGAAATGAATATAACAAGGTTATCCTCCAAAATATTTCAATAACGAGCGAGCCCTATAAAATGTTCTCATTTTTTATGCTGTAACTTTTCATTATATGATGTTCACTTGTTGTGAAACTTTTTTATAATTACATTCATTTTTCAAAAGCACATAGTAATTTCCCTAAAGGGGGAAAAGGAACATTTAAGCCCGAGTTTTTACTAGTTCACCAAGAATAAAAAATGCCAAGTCATTAAAAAAGGGTGTTTATTTTTATTATTTTATTTTACTGAAAAAATAATATTATTTTATTTTGATTACTCATTAACATCACCACTGCTGACCTGGTCCATGAAAGTTGGTTGAAATATGTCCCTTTTTCTCCCTTTAACCCTAAATAAATAAGTTCATAGACAATGAATAAATCCTATTAAATTAAATTCATGCTAAATTCACATCCATATTGTGCTGAATAAAATAAAATAAAGTTAAAACTTTTACTATTAAGACAAACAAAAATCTTGATAAGACCAAGTGTCACTAATTTAAGCTGCCATTTGTGATTAATTTAGAGCTACTTTTGTCTTATGCATCATAAAGTCATAACAATTAAATGAACATTTCTCAACTTATATATATAAGGCTAAAATATACTTTTAGTCCTTTAAATTTACATGATGTATACTTTTGGTCCCTTAACTTTATAAAGTAAACTTTTAGTCCTATAATTCTAACACCGTTAATTTTGCTAACGGAAAATTCAAACTCAAGTGATAATAATGTAATTTTAAATGATGATTGTGTAATTAAATACTATTAAACTTAAATTAAAAATATGGTAAATTAAAAAATATATACAATTTGTGTAATTAAATGCTATTAATCATCACTGAGTTCACCACGTCGGCGTTTTAAGATTAGCTAAGAATATTAGCGGTGTTAGAATTTGGGACCAAAACTATACTTTATAAAGTTAAGGGACCAAAAGTATGCCTTGTGTAAAACTTAAAGGACTAAAAGTATACTTTTTTTATATATAATGCATTCAATTATGATAACTAAAACCATGCGGATCATTGAAAATTTATTTTAATAATGTGTTCAACAAAAACTAATTTTTTTTTTATTTGTTTTAAAAACTTTCTCTAGTTTCTTTTCTCCGTAACAAGAAAACAAATAGAACATTAGCCTACCACAATGATTAAACACAGAACTCAAAGTTAAATCATTTGCAATGCTTATCTTTTCTTTCAGTAGAGAGACACCACATACTGAAATAAATAAATAGATATTTACCCTAATAATTGTTTCTATTTTGTTATGAAGGCTCTGATAAAACTGTCCACGTTCCTTGAACGTGAATCCAGCACAATTGACAGGGCACAATAATGATGCAATATTAGACTGTGGTAGTTTATTAACAGAAACTTTCTATTCAATGTTTTTGAAGAAACAAAATGGGATGCGTCAATATCTTGAAATACAAAAAGACTATTGTAGAGTTTTTATCTGGGACCATTTGTCAAAGGTGAAAAATATAGGCTATGGCTATTACAAGAAGACTTTGTCTTATTGGCTATAGGCTATGGCCAAAAATTCATATTGAGATGATTAAGTTGATATTCAGACTAATATATATGTACACATGTTTGAGTAATTTGTGCAATGCGTTCCAACAGAGTTTTTCAACAGCTACATGAGAAGTGGAGATTGAGACTGTGAAAGGAGTATGGAAGGTGAGATTACTTCCTATAAGCATGGTTTGTGAAACCGGACCAGACCGGCCGGTTCAGACCGGGAACCGGCCAACCAGCCGTGAAACCGGTCCGGTTTGGTGCAAAATCGGACCGACCGGTGAACTCGGGGTGACCCGGACGGGTCACTGGTTCAGACCTTTTTTAAAAAAAAACATTCTCCTTCAATTTTTTTTTATTTCTCCCTCAATTTTTTTCCCTTTTTTTTCACTTTTGAATGTCATATGGATTTGATTTGGATTCGTTTTTTGGTTTTCCAGCTATTGTGGTTTCTCTGTTTTCGGTTGACTCTGCTTAGTGGATGTCAAATGTAGGTTGTAAAGAAAATTGTTAAGAATATCTAAATATGTCACAAGTATTGGAGTATATGATTATTTTGCCACTGAGCCAAAATATTGAAATAATATATAGTATGTCAAATTTAGGTTGGTATGATAAGAAATTAATTATTTTCTAATTTTTTATACCTCACCGTCTGCAAGGTTGACTGACTCCGGCCGACCCTTAACCCTTAACCCGTCCGACTTAGGTTCAAGGATGGCCGGTCCCGGGTTTTAACCTTGCCTATAAGAAAAGAACAAGAACATGTTCACTAGGGGTTTGTAGGGATTTTCCCAAAGGCATTGATCTGCTTTTTAAGATGATTGGGAGAAGTAAGTGTCTCAAGTTCATTGTTCAAAGAAAAAGTAAAGTCTCATTATAATAAGTCATGTAAAGAGGGTAGGATTAATTTATTATTAGCATTCCGGAGGTGATTTAATAATATCTAAAGTGACTAAGTTGGATTTAGTCTTTATAATAAATAAATTACTTTATTATTTATGACTTTTGAATAATCTAATAAATAATAGTTTTATTATATATTTGTGTTGTTGGTGTGGAGGAGGAATATTTATCCCAGAAAAGCTTGAGCACAAATTTCTTAACTTATGTACTGATTCTTTAAGACATTAATCAGGCATCGCCTTCTCTGAATTAAGATATATGATTTATAAATCTTGAAAATTGTTTTGTGATTTGTGCATCGACAAATATTAAATAAAAATATTTTCTTTTACTTAATCCTCAACATCACCGATCCCACCTTTGAAATATGCCCCTTTTTATGGATTCTCCCTTTAATCCTATAAATAAGTTGATAGACAATGAATAGATCATATTAAATTAAATTCATGTTGAATAAAATCAAATAAATTACAATTTTTATTATAAAAACAAACAAAAATCTTGGTAAGACCAACTGCCACTAATTTAAGTAATCATTTGTCACTAATTTAGGGCCACATTATATTAGTCCTATGCATCATCAAGTCAAACAATCAAATAAACATTTCACAACTTCTATATGAAGCATTTAATCATGATAACTAAATCATGAGAATCATTAAAAAATTATTTTGATAATACGTATTCAATAGAAAATCATATTTTGCTACCATTTCAGTAACATCCTCATTCAATATTTTTACTCATTAGTGGGTTTGAAAGATTCAAATGACTACAATATAATAAGAAGCTTAAGCTCAAGCACTAGAAGTCCTCAATCTTAATGATCACATGCCTACCCACCTGGTTTTTCATACCTATATTTGAAAACAGAATTTTAAATAAAGGAAAAAATGAAATAAGGTGGGATAAAAATACGTACATCTCACTTTCATCCCATCAACCCACCACAATGACATATGAGTCTTGAATATGTATATGGTGGCTAGTTGAAGCCACAGAACTCAAAGGTAAATCATTTACAATGCTAAACTTTTCTTCCAGGAGAGACACGGCAAACTGAAACAAATAAATAAATCTTTACCTAAATGCAGTCATTGAAATGCTGTCTCTATTTTATCATGAAGGGTAACGACCAAGTTATGTGCATCATCGAGCAGTTTCCAAACATCCAAGTGTCCTGTCATGCTATTGCATTCCCTGATGATCTCATCCATGCCGCTATATTTCTCAATAATCAGTTTCCTCCGTTGCAACACTGAGGCTGCTATAGCAAAAAGCAATAAATCGTCTGTTGGTGGAGCACGCTGCCTTATTCTGCTCCATACAGACTTCCCAATACCTGCCCTAATTGCTGCTTGGTCAGCCCACATCACTTCCCAGAGGCAGAGAGTCTGTTCAAATGTCAATTCCCTCCTAAACAATACCACCACCATCCTATAAACAAAAAAACAATCATCAGCCTGGAGCTTCTCCAAGTGCCCGTATAGGTGGGAGTCCTTAAACTTGATAATTTTAGCAACAATATTAAGTTGCCTCCTTATACCTACCTCATCAAGTCTAAAATTCTGCCGTGCCTTCTTCATGAATCCAACAAAACACCAGAAAGCCATGTGATCCTCCGATATAACAGTTATTAGAGGAGACAACAGATCACTCATACCTTGGCAATAGCCAATCTCAGGGTCATAAAGTGCATATGCCTCAAGGATAGCAACTAGTCGGGCAGCATGAAATACTCTGCAAGGCTCTAGCTGGCCATAATCCGTCAAGCCAACCACCTCAGCAAATTGTTGTGCCCTGCTCTTTGATACCTCAGCCTGAGACGGTGAGTAAGGGATCCATTCTGTATTGGCACGCACTGCATCAAGTCTAATGATACGCTGCCATGTTGCAAAATCTTCCTTAGTTTTAAGTTTTGATGAGACTTTTGTCTGGGTTAAAGAATCCTTCTTGGAAACTGTATTAGGATCACTCTCATCCTGGCAATCCCCATACGGGAAATTCTGGATTACTTCAGAACTTTCTGATGAATCTGAATCAGACAAATTACTATCCACCGTAAAGGTATTAGCATTGTTGGCATTAGAAACATCATCTCCGTCAACCAATGCACTGGATGGATCATCTGAGTACTCAACATTAGGGCTCCTCTCCTCACTAAGGGATTCCCTGGCACAGGCAACGTCTTCAGAACTAAGAGAACAAGTGTCATGAATGACAACTCCACTATCTCCCTCATTGCTAACTCCACCATCTCCCTCATTGCTAACTCCACCAATTTTATTTAACTTGAAGCTCCCGTTGTTATGCTTTAGAAACTTCTGGCATTGTCTGCGTATTTTCTCATATTCTTTTCTATGTTCAAAGGTGTAGAATTAGTACCGCACAAAATAATAAAGCAAGGGGTGAGAAGAAAACAAAATGAGTTGCAAGAGTGGAGAAGCTCACACAACCAGGAAAGAAAGAATTATATAACGCACTTAGGGATCAGATTTGTGTGCCTACCTATTTTGACTCATTATAACATCTCTTTCTTCTTTGGTGCTGTCCAGATCATAGCTGTTTAAATGAATGAATAATCAGCAACCATATAGAAGTTTTCCTAATCAAATCAATTCATATAAAAAAGAATTTAAAATAGAGAATAAACCACTCCAACAATCCCAATCTAGAGAAAGTAATCACTATCCTCCCAAACACACAATACGGAGAAAAGAACAAAAAGTGAGCAACTATATAACAAAAAAGTTTGATTGATTTCAAGGATAGATACAGTGATAGCCATCAGGAACAAAACTAGGAAGAAAGCATACTTACACTCCAAGTAGAAATGGCCAAACTTCAGCCCTAATAGTGGGGTCAACACCCTACAAAACTATTGTAATTAATTCCAAAATATAAAACAGAAAGATGAGAATTGTAACTTAAGGTCAAGTGCATCTTGTGTAGATCCAGAGATAAACAGAAAAGTAAACTTACTCCACTGCGAACTCTTTTCAAGAACTTAGCTGCTCCATCACGGAGTCTTCCATCTTGTGTAAACAAGATTTTCCACTCTTGTGGTGAAAGTGCATGTTTTCTTTTCTTGTGTGACCATGGTGATTTGAGACGGCCACTGGAAATTTCCAACAAATAATTACTCACTACTTCCTGCCTATCTATAAGTGAGTTTGAAAACAGACAACAACAGTCCACAATAATAGAAAAGAAAACAGAAGAAAAAGGGATAAACAAAAATATCTTCTTCATTTCATATTAAAAGTAATTGGCACTAAACAATCATATAATTATGAGATGTCTCATAAATTATCCTGTAAAATATTTTATTACTACTCGATGAAGTCCCATGTAGAAGTAGTGCAATTAAGTACTGTGCTCAATGATAACTTGTTTCTGAGTATTGTTCAAGAGATACCGTTAAACTAAAAATTAATACGAATGGTTCCAACCACATGAGAATATGAGAGATAAAAAAAGGAAAATCCACAAACTAGAAATTCTTGAACTACAAATCAACATTATATTTTCTTGCTTAGAAGACCCACAATTTAGCATCCTAGACGTCCACACACCATTTGACAATCCATCACTATAGTTCCCTTAATGAAGTTAAATTGTGTTCAAGGCATTCCCCAACACTATTCTAACCGATGATTCGTAGACAAGTCATAAATTTGACAAGAGAAATGGGGATAAGCTATGAAACTAAAGAAAAGAAGAAAACTCCAAATTTTCGACCAAAAGCAGAAATATTTTTCCCTGTCCCTCTCTTTTTATCTCCTTATTATGCACTTTAAAAGAAAAGGCATAGTGAATCTGAGAAATCATCAACTATATCAAGACAAGACCATCGGAACACATCAACAAGTATCAAAATGCTGCAGGGCAAAGACAGAATATTAACAATATGAAAATCGAAGCATAAAATTGGGGATTCATCTACATGTTCCTTCATTAGAGAACCTCCAGTGAAACAAAATCGTAATAGAAAACAACATATCTAGGATTTTTTTTTTTTTAAGTTCTAATGCTCTCTTCATCAGATTTTTGTTTCTGTTTTAAGTTAATCGGTTTATTACCTACTAGCACCGTAGAAAATTACAGCGACGAGGGCCAACCCAGCCAAGGCCGTGACCACCACCGCCGAGGTGGAAGGCGTGATAGGCGCTGCCATTAACCGAAAACTGTAGCCACCGCCGACGGAGATGATCGGAGCGTCGCTGTTGGTGTTCGAATGAGAAGATGCGAACATGGAGGAGGAGGTCAAGATTACTAGAATGCCCTTCTTACCCCTCGTTTTTCTTCTGATTTTTCGTCTTCAACCGGTGGAATTTCCTTCCATGAGACTCGAAAGCAAATTGCTTGCGGTTTCGTGTGATTCTTTGCCGGAGGAAAATGAAGTTTATCGCTCCCAGCCTAGGGAGGATGAGGAAAGCACTTGGCTGGGATTAACCTTGATTAACCCATAAAAATGGCTTCTTTTTTAAAATAAAAGATTAAAATGCATTAATTATAGGACCAGTACAATAATAAGAATTTACAAAATGAAAAGAGGACACAAATTTATAAAAATGACTTTTATTCACCTGATTTTGTTGGAATAAAAGTTAAATAATATAAAGTGATTTTTTTTTACCGGGAATATAAACTAATTTTGTTTTATACTTAAATAGTTTTTTTAAAAAAAAATAAGTCAGTCTGCATAAATTTGTTTGATGATTTATTAGAGGGAAAATATACAAGCAAGTCTTAATAATTTGGGAAAATCACATTTAGGTCTCAACCAAAAGATATAATATCAAAAAAGTCTCTCAATTTATTAATTGTTCTTGTTTCACTTGTTATTAACAAACTCATAAGCTTTTCTGATACCTTGGGTATGACCTAAATGTGATTTTTTTAACAAATAATTTTCATCAATTTTAAATTAGGTCCCTATCCTTTTTTATCTTTTTCGTTGGTTTCTTTATATTTTTGCCATTAGATCTAGGAAAAATTATATTTAAATACCAGGTTGAATTTCTTTAAATCTCAAAAGTGTTTGAATTTATTAAATGATTAAGAAGGGATGTAGGGCAATGAGAGATATGCAATTTGGGAAAAAAGACAAAATTGCCCCTCTAAACAAAACAAAGCTTATATCTCCCTTTGAACTAAACTGCCCCTTCAAAAACACTGCAAATCGAATTGCAAAGTTCTTTCATTTATCTTGGTGACCTTCAAAGGATTATACACAAAGCTAAGGAAAGAGTAAAGGGTAAGTATCTTTCATTCTTACATATATTTTTGCTCATAAATTCTGTCATAACCATCTTCTTCTCATTTCATCTTGGTGGGTTTTCTGAAATGGGTTTAATGGTAGAAGAATAGTAAAAAGCTTTGGGTTGATGTAATCATATTCATGGTAGGGTGTTGAAGATCATTTATTTGGGGTTGTGAGTGAGACAATCACCATGGTGGTCTCATTGTGGTTGTTGTTTGGGGGTTGAAGGTCGGTGGGTGAAAATTCGCATAGGTTAAAGAATTAATGAAAAACAAGGTCTTAAAACTACTTTTGGGCCAAATTACATCATGGTTTAAGCCAATATGTGTTATTTTATCACTTATGCTTTTTAAATGGCCCTGTGATCATCTTTTAAGCTCAAATGCATGTCTTTTATAACCCATGAAGAGAAAATACATGGCCATCTAAAATTAATGAAGGGTAAGAAAGTGATTTCACAAGGTTGCCTACGTCACCTCATTAATGAAGAAGCGAAGGTTGTCAAACTCACGAGTTTAAGAACTCGTGATGTGGCGTAGACTCGTATCGTAAAATCGAATCGTAAAAGTCGTAAGAGTTTACTTTTATCATAAAATAGGTATTAACAGGGTATAATTAAATAATTAAAATATAAAAAATGACAACAATTTGATTTAAATATATTTTAAATTCAAATAATTGAAATTAAATATATCAACATTCATAATTTATTATATTTAATTAAAAAAATCTATAAAATTCATATATAAAGCGTTAAGGATGACAAAACGAAAAAAGTAACACAATTTTGTAAGTTAGAAACATAAAAACATAAATTCGGAGTGTAAACTCGTAAGTTTAATCGAGTTTATAACTTACACAAGTTTACTAGAGACTTAACTTGATTTAGTAAGGTAGAAATGTAAACACCAGAACTGGCTAGGAGAATCAACTCGCGAGTTTAACAACAATGATGAAGAGTATGAAGATCCTTTTGCATGGTTTCTTTTCTCATTAGTTATTATGAGAATTAATGTAGGGATTATTTATGAAAATCCAAAAGATATTATCAAATCTCAATTCTCATGATCCCACATGTCCTCATAATTTTAAAAGATAGAATTAATTATAATTCAAAAGGGAATTAAATTCAAATTATTATATATCCTTTGAGAATTAAATTCAATTATTTTCCTTAAATAAATTCAGAGAAAAATGTAGGTGTCATCAATCAATCATCAATCAAATATAACCCTCTAAACCTCCTAGCCCATCAGTTATTGGTCCATTTGTATGTCCAAGGTGTCAATTTTATTCAATCTAACTGGATCTTACCTGGCATTCCCCAATAAAATTCCACGTCAAGACTTTCCTCATATCATAAACTATTGTGAAGCATCATTTCAAACGGTAATGTTTAGTCATTGGTTATTTGATCCCTCACTTCAACAGTACCATTTATCGTGCATATATTTCCCATGAACTGTGCGTATTCCCCATGCACTAGCATGGGGACTGTTGTCGTTATTAATAAGCTCCGTCGAACCATTGGCCAAACTAATCGGCAACGCCTTAAATCATCGCTGTTAATGTTTTCCATCATTTCCCAAGCTTGCATTGGCAAACTGTGACTATATAATCTAGAGAGGTTTACATTTTGACGATTAGTTGCAAAACTCGATTCAGTTTTATCCTATTTTCAACCATTTCCATATTGGATTACAATGAGCACTTTTAATTTACTTTCTTTTCTTGCGCTGGATGGAAAAAGCAACAATTGGTCTATCACTGCAAAGGTTGTGTCTAACTTCTGGGATATTCCGTACACCAAGATGCATCGTCCTATAACCTTCAATGTTGTTCTTGCAGTTTCAAAGGTGTATTTTGTTTGTGAAGTCCCCCCCCCCTAAATATGTGATGTTTATATCAGATCTCAGGAATTTATCATGTTTTCGTCCTGCTTGTAGGGTTATTTATGTTTGGCTGTTTCGCGTAGGCGGGACATAATGCATAGAATTTCTGGTGTCCTTATACCAGGATTCTTTTGTGTCCTTAAATCACTGTTTCTATTTTACGAACTTCTTTCTTTTCTTCTTTTTTAAATTTTCATAATTTTTTTCCTGTTTACATTGTAGATGGTGAAATAATCTTTCTCAGTCAGTGTGACATTTCACAAGCTGCTTTCAATCATAATAACCCAGCTGGTGTGGATTTCCATTTGAAGCTTAATCGTGTTTCCGCTGCTAATATGACTGAAGACAATTATTATCATGTATGCACGCGCCAAGTGCTTCTGCTATCGCCTTTATTTATGCATTTGTTTTCATTTTGTAGGAAATGTTTACCCTTTTTATTGTTGCAACTTTTGGACAATTACATAACTGCTCATCATCATCCTCGCTTGTAATGCTTTTATTAGTTCTGTTTCTGTTGTTTCTGAAATTTTTGATCAAGACTCTCATATCAATATATGGTTTAATTACTCTGTTGAATTACCTTCTCTGAGTATTCAAAAATGTTAAATATATGTCAAGCCCGTTGCATATTACGTATATCATCATGTTTGGTATTGTTTTTTAAATTGTATGGACATCATCACAATTACAAAACTCATGTTTTGGTTAGCGCTTATTTTCATTAACCAGTTGTAATAAAACACTTACTCAGGTTTATTACAAGGTGTCTCTGTTGAATTAGCTTCTATTAGTTAAATAAATGTTAAATCTATGTCAACACCGTTTCATATTAAGTATAAAACACATGTTTTTATTCATTTTAAAGTTCATTAACCAGTTCTTAAAAGTTTTAATTTCCAAGTATATATCCTATGTTAACTTTGTGGGTTACACCTTTTCTACTTCCGTTTTATATGAAAACCACATACGTTTGTTCTCAATAATTTAAGGTATATTCTTAGTTTTCTAAATTTTGGATAAGTATACGTTTTAAATCTTTTACATGTTCATGTTCTCAATAATTTAAGGTATATTCTTAATATTTAATGCATTCCGAGTTCATGTTCATATATATCTTCGTCCACTCTACCTATCATATTTTTTAATAATACTAATGATTCTTTTAATATCTAATTATTTTCATAATTATGCCTATATATACGTTTCCAGCAGTGTTTGTTATATTGTTTAATGCTATCAGGCAATACCTCCTATGAACTTTCACTGTGTCCTTCAATATTTCATAAAAAAATTGAAAAAACAAATAGAAAACATAGATGAGTGTGAGTAGTCCGGAATAGAAATTATGTGGGTATTTCTGGAAAATTTTTACCGTTGAAATTATAGCAGATTTCCAAATTAATTTAGTAATGCTTTATGGTCTGTATTATTTTGATGTTCAAAAACATACATGTCAGTTTTGTACTTTAACAAGTCGTTTCACCTTCCCACACCATCCGTGTATATTTGATTTTTTTTCCTACGTAATAAATGAACGCTTTTTCCAAGCCATCAGTTACTTCAAAAGCGAAACGTTATTTCAACTGCCTAGTGTTTCATCCCTTTCATTTCAGACGTCCCTTGTGACATTACTTAAACCTTTCTTTCCCATTTTGTCGATCAACTTCTTCCATACAAAAGACTTTTGATACTTATTTCCATTACAATTTCTGTCAACAAATGGCTAACAAACTGATTTCAAAACTGAAAAGCTTGAAAGAAGGTCCGTGTGAAGTCATTTTGAAGGTCAATGTGGATCGCATAGTCATTGCTCATTGGTTATGTATTGAGCTTTGATCCCATGTCATACAAACAGTGCAAGTTCGTAGGAGGTATTGCCTGTCTATATGTGTTTTTAAGCTTTTCAAAGTTTGTTTTGCTCATATTGTCTTTTGTATTTTAACTTTCGATTGTCATTGCTCATTGGTTATGCTTCTGTTATGAATGTAGGTGTGGAGATTTCTTCTGTACTTGGTGCAACTCGCGTTTTCATAGATCTAGATTTCCCTGAACTTGATTTGCCAAAGAGACATGTTCTTGGCCTGTAAACGTGTGCTTATCTACACGGAGTTTTAAAAGCATTTTAAATATTAATTTCCTTTCTTTTTGGGATTTTAGAATGAACCACATTGCAACTGGTTTCAATGGATCTCCTCTGACTGTGTTTCAGTTTATATTTAAATTCCGTGGTATATTCACTTTTTCGTAGTAGATTTGCACTTCAATACATACATTAATATTATTCTTTTGGGCACCAGTTCCTAATCTTTTCTGTACATTAAATTTTTGTTCTATCTTAAATGCCTAATATGTTTTTTGTCAAACTCATTTATTAGTACTCGTAGTCTGTGCCAGAATTAACATTCAACATTAACTTTAAGTTAATAAGTTGTTGGTAAGCATTTAAACCACCGTCGAACTACTTATGTCATTAATCACTGTGAGTAATACCTGCTCATTGTTCAGCGGCATATGAATGTCGACGGCTAGTCAAAATCTATCAGACGTTCTTATTGACATATCTTAGTGGCCGACCACCCAACTTTGGTCTCTGCAGTGTGCCGTTTCGTTATCAAATATTTATATTCTCCTTTAATGAACAACAATGAATAACCAATTGAAACAATAAGATAAAATATTATACAAAGAATAAGATACAATATTTGTATTCTTCTGGTATCAACATCAGTTTATAACAAAACATTTTATTACTCCTGCCAACTTTTTCTTATCTTTAAACACAATTTTATAACCAATACTTACTAATGTCGATATGACACCTAATAACTTAAATATTGTACAGCTTTTTTCCAACAAAATGTCCGCTATTAAAATTGTATACAAGTTATCATACATTCCATTTGACGATAAAAAAAACTGGTTTATCTTCGTCATAGATCGCTCTTCTCTTACTGTCACCATTTTAAATATATAAATCTTACCATCAAAATGGAACTTATTAATGTTGTCATTAATTTATATTGACTTTTTAAAAAGAAAGTACTAACAGGAAGTGCGAGCGTACATGTGTTAGTTGGACGTATATTTGGCGGGAAAATGTTAAACATATAACGCTAGTTCATCAAATCCCGCCAAAGGCAATTGGACGTTATATGTACGAAGCGACTTGAACATCACACACCATCATTAGAAAACAAAGTTTTTGGTCTGACTTGAATCATACTCGTCTCACACATCCTGTCTCAATTAAATTTTATAGTAAATTTTGTCTGTTTCTTTTTCATCATGTTCTTCAGTCTTTTTCATGTACTTTTTTAGAACATTTTTTCCCTTTCAGGAGATGAGCAAGTCTTTTTTTACTGAAGTCGATGATAGCAAGGACACTTGGTCGGTGGTTGCGAAAGTTCTCGAGAAAGTGGGTGGTTAGGAAGAAGGTTGCACCATACCTGATATGGAAGATAGGAATGATATTGTATGATGAAATTGTATGTTGTTGTACACAGTATTAATTCAAACGGTGACAATAAGTGAAGGGCGATATGTTGTTGTACATAATATGTTTCCGAACCTATTCTTCTACTACAGTTTATTGTCATAATGATACGCAAGTTGGTAATAT
Organism: Acacia melanoxylon; assembly: GCA_019022615.1. Taxonomy (NCBI): domain Eukaryota; kingdom Viridiplantae; phylum Streptophyta; class Magnoliopsida; order Fabales; family Fabaceae; genus Acacia; species Acacia melanoxylon. The sequence goes on from JAFJYJ010000002.1 coordinate 28,240,522, forward strand.
ACTATCTTAGCTTCAGCTTTTTTTTTTTTTTTTTTTTTTACCAATATAATAAATTCTTTGTCGTTTTAGGAGGCAACAATTGAAGTTCCTCCTACACATAAAAATCTCATTCACAAATTACTTGATGACCCTAAAGAAGGGATGGTGTACAACTTTCAAAACTTCGAGGTAGTCGAGAATGACGATAAGTATAGAGTAACTTCAAACCCCTGGAAATTCAACTTCCATCCTTACATGTTCATAGAAGAATCTGACTTTGTCATTAACAAAGATGCATACAACTTCAAGTCCATTGTTGACATCCGTAATGGAAGTATCCCCGACGCAGGGTTAATCGGTTTGTCATATTTTATCTAATTTTTTTACAACATAATACTTTTTACTTTATTAGTCATCTACGATGAAATTAATTTCCTTTGATCCCATGTCATACAAACAATTGTAGACGTTATTGGGTTCTTGCAAACTTTTGGATGTTTGCAGGATCAAAGAAGGGAGAGTGATATCATCAAGAGGTTAAACTTTAGCATTGCAGATCAAAAGTAATGTTCGCAATTATCTTTGTTACATATTTAAAATGTACTGTACATATTAATTTATGTATAACAATATTTTAAACACATTCATATGAGCACTACGAAACCTTTGAAAAACATAAAGAAGGAGAAATGACATGGATATCTTAAGCATTTGCTACACTACGCACTAAATTTTGTCATTATCAAAGGAATTGATTTCAATATATGCATTACTACCAAGTTACTTTTTCATGATCTCTCAATGTCTCCATAAAATACATATTAATGTTTGCATGAGTTATCTTTTTGATACAAATCGAATGTGAAGTAAAAGTGTCATGGGATTTAAAATATTCAGTGCATTATATAAATGAGTATCAAAACCAAGCGCTTATACATCGTCAGTTATGAACTGTGTAACAACATTCCAATAGTTACGTTTTAAATTTTTAAACGTTTGAATGATTTGGTTATTTTTTTTTTTTAAAAAAAATGATTTTCATTGATACATTTATAGTTTTGATTATATATACTGCATAAATGTTGTGTGTTTGTTAAAAAATTGATTCATAGTTATTTTAACCATTTTAAGTTTATAACATAAATCTTTTTATTGCCAGTTATTTGGAAAAAGTATATATTATTATAACATGATTAATTTTAATTATAGTGTAAGGATTTAATAGTTGTTGCATTTATTGATTTAATTTAGTTCCCTTTAATGTATTCATTATGTTAGGTAAATTAGTAACCTAATCAAGCGCTTATGCATCATCAAAAACCTTGTAACAAAATTTCATTAGTTGCGTTATAGAACATTTTTCAATTTTTTGAAAGATTCAATTATTTTAAAAATTTTGATTTCCATTCACACATTTATGCGCAGTTTCAATTATACATCTTTATGTTATAATTTATTGGACGTTATATTGAGATTAAATACATTGGATTTGAGATTTATAAGAATGTGTGTATTTGAAATTTTTGGGTGAAACTTTGATGGTAGGAAATTGGGTGTTTTGGATTTGAGGATATGGTTGTATTTTGAAAGTTCTAATAAGTGAGAAAATAATTTATGAAAGAAGAAAACGTGATTGAAATGATGATTTGAGGAATAGATAAATTGTTGTCATTTTCCTAATAATGGTTGCTATATGTAGGAGACGGAGACATTGGATTACCACACGATAGTATTGCGACGATCGAGAATACCCTCGATCTTGTTGCTTCATGATGATTGTAATCAAATTAGGTGCATCGATTTGGTGTTTTCTTTCTCTCTCTTTTTCATGGATTTGGTGGTACTAGGAAAACATTCATCTAGAATGCATTGACAGCTTCCATAAGACCTAAGGGGGGTATCATATTGAACGTAACATCCAGTGGAATTGTAGCTACTCTACTAGTAATACCATTAGGCAGAACAACGCATTCAAGGTTTTTAATACCTATCGACATTAATGAAGATTCTATTTGTTCCATTACTCAAAATTCATCAACTGCAAACTTGATCAAGGTTGCTAATCTAATTATTTGGGATGAAGCTCCAATGGTAAAGAGACATTGTGTTGAGGCTTTTGACCGAACTCTAAGGGACTTAATGAAGATCAATAGTATATTTGGAAGAAAATGTGTCGTCATGGGCAGTGATTTCAGACAGATTCTTCCTGTCATTCCTAAAAGTGGATGAGCTAAGATTGTAGGTGCATCTATTAATGCTTCACCCCTCTTTGGAATGAATGCCAATTATTGCACTTAATAAAAAATACGAGACTTCAGTCTTCCACAGATCCAGATGAGCAGGAAAAAATAAAAGCATTATCTGAATGGCTGCTGTTTGTAGGAGAGGGTGTGATTAGATTACCTCACGATGGTATTGCAAACATAACATTACCATCAAATTTGTTGCTTTATGATGATGATAATCCAATAAGGTGCATCATTGAATCTACTTACCCAAATTTAGTTGAGCGTTTATTCGAGGAAGATTACCTCAACAATAGGTCAATTTTAACCTTGACCATGGAACATGTAGATTCATTGAACAAGTACATTTGTTCTTTGTTGCCAGGAGATGAAGTAGACTACTTTATTGCTGACTCTATAAATCATATAGATTATGCAAATAAAAGTTCAGATGATCTATATGCACATAGTTTTTAAATTCAATTAATGTTCTGGGATTCCTCATTATAAATTGGTTTTGAAGGTGGGAGTTCCAGTTATGTTAATAAGGAACATTGATCAAACATCAGGATTGTGCAATGATACAAGGCTTCAAATTACCCAACTTGGCAAGAATGTCATTAAGGCGAAGGCGTTGAATGGCACTAGCACATGCCAAGACATTTTGAAACACAAGATGGACATGAACCCTTGTGAATCTAAACTTCCATTCAAGATGACCAGAAGGCAATTTCCAATAATCATATCATTTGCAATGACAATTAACAAGAGCCAAGGACAATCAATGTCAAATGTAGGTCTTTACCTACCCAGTCCAGTTTTTTTCACATGGACAACTTTATATTGCTTTATCTAGGGTAAAGAGTTCCAAAGGTTTGAAAATACTGATTTTTAATGAGTTGACCAAGTGTATTGACAACAAAGTTAATGTTGTATACAGAGAAGGTTTCCAAAACATTTTATCACATCCATAGTGGTAAGGGGAAACTTTGTTTGACTTCGTTATTGTTGTGCTTTGTATTTAATATTTAAATGAATTGAATGTCTTATTACTTTCATTAGTGTATTTCTTCGGTGCTTAATTTTACCTATTAATTAATAAAACAGTTTGGTTATTACACTTGCATCTTTGTTATTCATATTTAAAACAGAATATACCTCAATACTCCGTGCAACGCACGGGTCTGAAGTCTTGTTATCTCTCCAAATATCAAAGGTCAAATCATCATCTTTCTAATATCTTTTTGATGAAATCACACCATCCAATAATCAAATTCAAATAATTATATTATCTCTCCAAAATCAAGCTAATCAAAGCCAAGAAGACACAAAAGATTTGAAGAATTAAAGAAGATTTTTTTTTTTAAAAAAAAAAAAAAGAGATAAAGAAAGATAAAGAAGAAGATAAAGATTCCTCAATATAGAAGAGTAAGAATTTAAATTATATTATCTTGATTATCTTTTTCTCCTTCAACAAGCCATTGATGCCTATAAATTAAAAGGGATCAAAGGCTTCATTCAAAGAGGGTGACCACACTTCTATTTTTCTTCTATCACCCATGGGTGGTTAATTAATGCTCTTGAGGATAGATCTTGTGGCTTGAGTTCTTGTTTTAATTAGGGAGTTGTATTGGATTTAAATCTTTTCTATTTAAGCATTTTAATGATTTCCTAGGTTTAGGTTTTGAGATTTGTTTTTATAGACTTATAATTTTTTTTTGAACATTATTTTGTGATCTTTATGTGAATGTCATGAATAATTTAAATTTGGTGTTTAATTTTAATATTTTATTTTCCCTTAAATATTTGATTATTCTTGTGATTTTATGATGTTAATTTAATTTCATGGATGATTATATATGAATATGACAATTGTCTATTCTAGGGTTTGACGATTGAATAACTTTATTAGAGGAACGAATTAAGTGGAATTGATTCTCACATGCTAAGTGATGCTTAAACAATTAATTGAAATGTTATTATATGCTAGGGTTTTAGGTTTAATAATCAATTAATTAATTAGTTGAGACCTATGGCGGTTTTCTATGGTATGTGTATTAGATTTGGTATCATATCCATTGTTGAACCAGTGTTATTAAACTTGAGATGGATTGACAGTTTGACTCGAAAACTGGCGAACTGAGTACCAAACCGGTATGGGTAAGCCACCAAAGAGGGGCTACGCTTGACTCAGCACTGACTGACTCGGCCATAACTCGGGTGAGTCACTGAGTTGATTTTTTTTCCCCTCTAGATGGACCCTGCCTCATAGTTTTAATGGGAAAAAGAAGAAAAGCTTGATGATAATGGATATGGTAGAGAGAAGCAAGAGAACACTGAATTGATGATGATAGAAGAAGAAAATAGAAGAGGCCGAGAAGATTTGCAGCAAACGAAGTGGATGAAGAAACAAGAAAGGGAAAAAAGGCGTGAAGGAAGTCATCGGAAGAAGTGGGAGGCTGGCAACGGCCGTGCTTCATGTTGAAGGAGGACAAGATCAAGGTTTGAAGCTGTTCATATTGGTGAAGTTGCTGGGAATGCTGGGGTTCAAATGGAGAAAGGCTTACAAAATTACTAATAAAAAGACGTGATGTGTTTACTTGGGAGACTTGTTACTCCCTTGCTTTTCAATTTTCAAAGCAAATTACACATTCCCCCATGATACAGTTGTCTATCATCATCCTATATAGTTAATTATAAAGTATTATAAATAATGATGTAGTACTACAAAGAAAAGGAGGGCATTAACCCAGATTAATTTTTTTAAAAAAAAAAATTTATTTTTTTTATAATTTCATATTAATAACCTTACGATCTTTACTTTCTTACCAATTTGGTCTCGGGTTAACTCGAATTGACTCCAATCTAACTCGAGACTTTTGACCTAATACTTTGACGGTTCAATGACCAATCCGATTTTAATAACTTGATAGTCACAGATATGCTCTCAAGATGATCAAGCACATCTCTTGTGTTAGTCCTTTTTTGTTTTATCTTTTTATTATTATTTTTATTCTTAAAAATTTCCAAAAATTACCACTATTTATTTCTTTTGAGTCTTTCACACCTATTTAATTTAGGAATCGACTTAGATTGTGCCACTTCGTTGTATAATTTAGTTATTAATTTGAGCACTAATGACAAGCGTGATCAAATGTTGGAGTCATTGTTGTCGAGAAGTTATGAGGGCCTTTTTTTCTTTAGCTGTGGGGTTCACAATAAAAAATAAACCAAGGATTGCGTATAGTAACCCTATTATCGTTCTCTCTTGAGGAGCTTTTATCAATTTAAGTAATCTAAATGTAAATGCAAATGCTGATTAAAACAAGGGAAAATTGATTTTGGATTTTCAAATTAATAAATTTGAAATAGGAAGGCAATTTAATTAAATGCTAAACTATTGTTTTTTGTATTTTAAATAAAATGGAATGGAGTATTAAATGTATGAATGATTGCTCTTGAAAATGGAATAGTGACTATAATAGTTCAATTAAATATATGAGTAAATTTTCACTAAGTCTAGATGAAAAACCCCAAGATACCACTTGGTCAATATTCCCAATTAATAGTAGCTCCTACCTACCGTAGCTAATTACTACCTCTTGAGATATTGTTTAAAACCACTTAGTGTGTAATTAGGATTAAATTAATGCGCAACTTATTCTTGATATGAATAACAATACCACGTCACTCAATTAATCTAATTCAATCATACTATCTAACAATATCACGTAAAAAAGACAATATCATTGAATCAATAAGGAAATACATATATATAAATCAAACAAGCTACCAAAATTAAATCCAATCACATAGGTTCAATCCACAAAGTTATCCAACCATTGGTAAACTAAGTTTCAAAAATTCAAAACAATATTCCTAAAACTAGGAAATTCAAATCAAACTAGAGAAAATAGATTGAACAAAATCAACTCCCCTATTTTATGCTCTGAAAGTCCAGCCACTTAATCCGTCTCCAAGAGGTAAAATGATTAGCCACACATAGCTTCAATTTAAACCACTACAAGCACTCTTCCAGAACTCACGACAGTTGAACAAGTAAATGAATAAATCAATAGAGGAGGAAATGAGGCAGGGTAAATCTGGAACAATGGAAAGATGATGAAGAATGGTTTTGGTTGATTTGAGCTCTAAGCTTCCCTCCTAAAACGCTCACTCTCTCTGGTCCTATCAGTTTCTGGTTCCTCTCAAGTCCTCTTATCAGCTCTGCAACAATGGTGGTGAGTGGCGGTGTGAAGACGAAGCAGCAGGGTGGCTGTGGTAATTCCAGTGAAGAAGGAGGAAAGGCGAGAGTGGTTGACGGTCATATGGTGAGGGTGAAGGTGGGTCACGATGGAGGTGTGGGTCACGGTGAAGCTCTCCAGTGATGGGGAAACGATGGTCGCCAGCGACGATGGGGAAGATGGTGTTTGTCGCCGGCGACGATGAGTGAAAGTCGAGGATGAAGAATCACGTCCAAGCTCTCACAGCGTGAAGGTCCGGATTCATCCTGATGTTCAGGTCGCGGCGCTCTGTTTTTATATCTCTCCCATCCCTCAGCTCTGTCTCGCGTGTTTAACTCCTTTCAGCTGAGACCTAATTAATTGGTCATGGTCAAAACGTTGTGTTTCATTGCTGCAGGGACCTAGGTGAAACTTTTAAAAAGTTTTGCAGAGGGACCAAATTGAAATGTTTACAACTTGAGTTCAAACTTCTATTTTCAAATTTGGTCCAATTTCTTCAAACACCTACAATTTAAACCAATCAAACCAACATCAAATCTTCCCAAAAAATAATTAATAAGAGTAATTACAATAATTATGACAATTTTACCCTTTTTAACACATTTTTCATGTAATCACTCATTAATCCAAATTAATCATAAATAATACATTTTTGGCCCAATTAACATGATTTAATCCCAAATTAATCATGAAATAACACATTAAAATATGGTTCGATCTCAATTTATTTGATTCCTTGATTAATTAAAGGGAAAAACACTTCTCATGTTGTAGGAGAAGTGTTTTCTCATGTTACACATACATAAAATGGTGGGACCCACATATATATATAATTCTAGTCATATATATGTGGGTCCCACCATTTCATGTGTGTGTAGGAATCTTCTTCTTCTCATGCAACATGAGAAGTTTAAACCCCTTAATTAAATGTGTGTTATTTTTGTTTTTAGTGTGTGGCTGAGTCTGAATGTGTAGCATAGTTATTGAGTTATATTTTCTTCACCCTGTATTGTGCAATGGCTTGGTATAATAATAATAATTTTAATACTCATCTAACCATGCCCTCTTATACCTTCTCCACATATGACTCTATTTCCTGTGTGCACTGTCATTCTTCAGAGCTTAGGGAAATTTTTGTCCTCTTAGATTTATGAATGCAGAGGAAGTAGTTGTGACCTTTTAATGGAGAAGTTTGCAAGACAGTCAAAGAAATGGCTACAACACTAGTCGGATGGGTCAGCCACAATATCATGAATATACCCTTCCACTATGTAGATTGTAACATCCTTATTTTTAGCACCTTGAGTTAATTGTAATTTGTAGCTTAAGTTGTATTTAGTGAAAGAGTTAGAATAAATTAATACCTTAAAAAGAAGTATCAAGTTTTTTTAAAAAAAAATATTACTTTATAAAATAAAATAATACAAATGAAATACCTAAAATAATTATTTTAAGAGTAAAATACTCTAATCACCTTTTGTTTTACTTTAATTACATAGACCTCCCCTCTATTTTGAAAACCCATATAGATCTCCCTTAAAATTAAAATGTATGTTACACAAACATCTCTTATATTTTGAAATTCTATTTCCATCCACCCCTGTTAGTTGGTTAGTTAGTAGTTAAGTTTGACTTTTGAAATTTTGTTTCCCTTCTTTAACATTAAAATTATTTAAACAAATATATGTATGTGCGTGAGCAAAAAAAAATTATACTACCAAATTTTTATCCTAATAAATTTTTTTATATGAATTTTGACATTATAAAATTTGTAATTTTAATTTTTTAGCATATTTTTAAATTTATTTATTTTTAGTTTCTTAAATGACTAAAAATATATATCAAACACATTTTTTTTTTTATCAAATATAATAAACTATATATGTTAGAGAGATTGTATTGAGTCATTTAAATTTAAATTTTGATTTTTTTTATGAAAACATTTAAAAAACTTACTCAAATTCTTAAAAGTTTGTGATATTTAATAGTTGTCAATTAAAATTTAGGATTTAGCATTAAGGGTAAATTAGTAAATAAATTTTATTTTTTTTATAAATTTCAATAAAAAAAATATTCTTAGAATCTTTTTAAAATATTCCTAATGGAGTTAACGACTTGGACTTAAGTGTACGTTTTTAAAATAGGAGGAAGTCTGTGTAATTAAGGTAAAATAGAATGTTTATTAGAGTATTTTACTCTTATTTTAAATATATGGGTGTGTGTAAACTTATCTTAGTATTGGAAAGTAATATGAAAAATGTTGTTTGAATAAAAAATCATTATTATTTTATTAAAAAGCCAACCCTAACCCTAATTCTCTTGCCTATAAATACCCTACCTTCCCCACTAATGAGTATCTCTAGGCGCCGAATTGTTCCCCTGTAAGTCCACTAATCTTAATACAGTCAAATGAATGAGTTTCTGTTGGACTATGTGCTAACCTATGATAGCTAGTAAGCGGTATAAGGATGGACAATGATTTATGGGTGGAGATTGCATAATTGTATATTACATGTTGTGATGAAAATATAGATTGACATCATGATGATTAAATTTGAAATTGTTTTTTGTGTGTCTATAAATATATAATCAGTTATTTGTTTAAATCATATGTGGTTTTCTTATGTATGGTAGAAACTTCGAGTAGTTATTGAGATGTGGAATATCATCCCCATGTATTAACATTTTTCATCTGATTGTTCTAGTATGAAGTAAGAAAAGATACCTATGGAGTGAGCCTTGAAGCCTCTCTTGTACTCCAGGGGCTTTCTTGTATTCCTAGAGCACATGTTATATTATTTTTATTTGCCATGACCATAAGACTGCCACATTTTATTTCGTTTTGCTGAAATATTTTGAGGATTTGATTTAACACTATGACGTAGGCTTTGTTTGAACTGGGATATATATATTTGAAATACTTTAATTAAGTATCTATTGTTTGGTTTAAGGTGCTATATAGACCATATCATCATCCCTTCTGTCAACAACAAAGACCCCTTAGTTTTTGTTATGGACTCATATATGAGGCCCAACAAGGACAACTTATACCAGAATCCCACCATAATCAGGTAAGATACTAATTGGCCTATAATCAAGGCTATAATCATGTAACATGTAGGTAGTGCGGCTGCGCATGGGCTAGGAGGCGCACAAAGCCTAAGGTCCAAACCCTAAAAGGCAATCTCTATAAATAGGAGGTTAACCTAAAAGGTACACATTCTCTATTCATTCTATTTACTATTCAGCCTCACTGTGCACACACCCCACCCCTTTTTGGCTAAACACCATAGCAGTGTTGCATAGTGATCCATTGCTCCCTTTGATATCTTCCTTATAAATATCTTGGAGAGCCATCTGAGTCTCTATTCATTCAAATAATATAGCTCTTCCTCCTTAGTTTCTTGTATTGTAGGCATATCATCATTCAAACCTCACTCAAGGGAATAGAGGCATCAATAGGGCCGGGTAACATTTTCAGACATAAGAGGTGACTCAATAACAATTTTCTCATCAACCTCATCGTCACATGCTTCATTAATTGAAGTAGTATTAATCAAGGAGGGATCAACTTCCTCAAGGATAGGAGATCCTATGGAATATGTACTTGTTTCGCCTTTTCAATTACGTTAAATGTAGCCATTGGGGGCTAAGTCTTCTTCTCATGATCTTATTGTGGACCTTGGTTAAATACTATTTTTAGATCTTCAATCTCATTTATAAGTAAGGTGGTATCAAACACAACATATGTGCTCTGTCTTTCTCTCCTTTTTCTTACCATGCACCTTAAAAAATGGGAGCAAAATGTGTAATACCCGGATTTTAGCAAATCTGGAATTCTTGAGATAAGAGAAATTAATGAATATTTTGATGAAGCAAATTCATGAGTTTAAAACTATTATAGAAAATTTTTATAATTGTCGAAAAAGTTACAGAAAAATCAGATGAACATGAAGAATGACTAAAAATGCAATAATGGTGATAAAAACAAGCCTAAAAACATTATGATAAATGCGAAAGATCATGAAAAATTATAAGAAAATCATGGGAGCATTATCTTTAATTATAAGAATTTAATAAATTATTTCGAGAGGAAATAACATGAAGAAATGTTTAAAAAGCATTCCCGAACCATAAAGTAACTTTATGGTGTAAACATTTTTAATATTTTACATAGGATATAAAATGACAATGTCGGTATAAAGTTTGTAAGATAATAATATACTGTAAATTATAAAATTATCAACCATTGGTAAGATAATGATTAGATAATTACTAGCTAATTGATTCAGGTTAAAACAAGAGAAATATAGAAAGTTAAGTTTATGGTAAAATCCTTAATTAAGAGATTAAGGCTAGTAATTAGCATAAAATATACTTACTAATTATGATAAAAAGATTAGGAAAAATTAGTAAAGATAAATGTATGAAGAGACCTAATCCTAAAAAGATCACTAAACGAAGAATTTAGGCATGATTAAGCCTTAACGAAGGCGAGGGTAAACGGGAATTTTTGGTAAAAAATATTATATTTTTAAAAACTGGAAAAAATTATGAAAAAATAATTAAAACTGAATTTTAAAATGAAGGGGCCGAAATTCTTGGTATTTTTAATTAAAATGAATTGTTTAAATAATTAAAATGATAATTAGAATAAAATAATAATATAATGCGGTGAGTCGGCTTATAGGCGGGCCCAGGGGGAAAAGTCATAAATAAATTCTACAGGTAAACCAGAGGTAAAAGTCTTTTCAGACTGATCAAATTAAGAACAAGTAAATTTTTACACGAAGAAAGAATTTACGACATTGATTCCGCAACCGAAAACCCTAATTCCTAATAAGACGGAAAGGCGATCGGATAGAGTAGAGCCAGATAGGTAAAGTGAGAACCTATAGAAACAATTTCATGTTTTCAAACACGGGATTAAGTTAGGCAACAACTGGACGTTTTACGATTGACGAATTATTGTCGAGAAGTTGGTTCTATCTAAGCGATTTGAATGTAGGACGCGTTTGTCCGAATATCTTCCGATGCACGAGAGAATACCTGGATATGATCAAAAAGAGGATCAAAATAGATAATATGAAAGAGGATGAAAAGATCTTCAAAGTTACATGCCCGGAAGTTTGAGTTTCGACAAGATCACGCGATCGGGTACCGTCGGGGGAGACGATCGGGGGAGTCGGCTAGGGTGACATCATCAATGATGATGTCACAAGGGGAGATGTCGACCAAGTCATCCAAGGGCCAAGGGAGTGCCACGTGGTGAAGTGCGATCCGACGGCCGAAATCCGATCTGGAGACAAATTTGGAAATTCCCACCTTGTCCCTATTTTTCCCTATAAATAGCAAGCTCTCTTGCTCTTCATTTCCATCCCAAAATCCGAAACCTAGAGAGAGGTTCTAGAGAGAGAAGCTCTGGAAAAAGTCAAAGCAAAAGTCCGAGTAAGTTCTTCTGTCCTTAGCTTTTAGTTTCCATAGTTCTTTCGGTAGTTATAGTAGAACCGTTGTTTTTGATCTAGGAAGTTTGAGAATATATTCCTATACTTGTTTTTAAGCCTCATTGCATTGAAAGATTCTGACGAGGTAAAAACCTAGTGGGGATAATTTTGAAATGGAATAAGGTCAAAGTAACGAAGTTACGCGAAATTCCGCCAAATAGGGGTAGTAGGGGCAAAATGGTCTTTTTCACCTAAAATGCATGTTATGCTGCCAAATATTCATAAGTGTGTTATTATTCTGATTAGAATACTTCGACGTCGAACATTTTGTCGAAATTCCATCGTTCATTTGTTGAGCCGTTGTTTATTTGTTTTACGTACGGCGTGTCAAAAGTCCGTTTTTAGCCGGAAGAGCCGGATATCTGCAACTAAGGTACGGACGCGTACTGTAACCCTAACTCTATGCTGCTTATATACTTTTGCGTTATAGATACGTTCATAGACCGAGGTTCTGTTGAGAATCGTCAGAGATACTTACAGCTTTACCCACGGATTATAGTATTGGTAATGCCGTTTGAGTTATTCCTAGCGCTGAGGACACGTTAGTGGCGTGGCTGTTAACTCTTAGAAATTGACAATATTCCAGCACATTTTCTCTCTCTTTTTACCTATTTTTTGGTTCAAAATGTGCATAGAAATGAAGTTATAGAGAAAAATGTGCATATCAAAGTATAAGGCAAAAATCAAAGAAATTCTTGTTATTATAGAGTTATTGATTCAATTGAGAATTGATAATTGCTTCCTATGTTGTAGGAAGATGGAGACAAGTTTTGAAGCTCTATAGAACCAAGAAACAAGGAAAGAAATAAAGGAGGTGAAGCAAAGTGCAAAGTTTGAAGAACACGTACCTCAAGCTACGGAAAGTCAACAAGCGGCATGCCGCAGTTTCCACGGAAAGTCAACAAGCGCCGCGGCCGGTCGTGAAAAATGCAGAAAGTACAGCTCGCGTTTTAACATTTCGAAACAGAAAAACACTATTTAACCTAAAGGGAAGGGCCGAAAAACACACTCTTGACCTAAGGAAACAAGTGGGCACACAAGGAAGAGCTTGGGAGAGAGATTTGGACAATCTTGGAGGCTTGGGTGCTCAACCTAAGAGAGATTTTGGGGATTTCACCTTGGTTCTTCCTCTTTTCTTCTCTTTTCTTCCTAGCTTCTTCATGTATTCAGTCTCTTTACTTAGAATCTCTTTGTATTTGGATATGAGTAGCTAAATCTTTCATTCTAGGGTTCTTTTGACCCTTTGTATGGATTAATACTTGAATATTCCTCTCTTTTGGTAGATAAATATATATGTGTGTTGATTTCAACCTTGGCTTAATGCTTCTAAGTGATTGGCCTCCATTTAGATGATTTATTCACTTAGGTTATGACTTGAGAGAGCTAATATAGGTGTAGAACTTGATTGAAATCATGCTTGTCTTGAAGTTTACTTGATAAATGGATGGTTTGTTGGTAAAATAGAGATATATTTACTAATTTTGCATTGTCACATTAGGGTTGTTGCTTAAATATTGATTCTCATTAATTGTAGCAAGAGATTGTGCAACGTAATGAGAAGAGAAACTTGATTTTGACTCGAGAGAGCGGGTCAAGTGTTTTAGAACCTTAGACTAACACATATATGTATTGAAATGCTACTAGAGAGGAAATTAACCAAGTTTTATGAAATGCACAAGGGGAAAAAGAATCCTAGGCTCTAAATCCTTGAAGTCAAAGAGTCATTTGCCTTTATCAATTCTTAGTTTTACAAATAGTCTTTAAAAATTCACATTCCAACTCAAAACTTTGTTTTAGCTCAACTTGATGAAACTCACTAAGCCTCTTTGCTTGACCAATTTGTTAAACAAATCCTCGTGGGAACGATACTTTATTTATCACTTTATTACTTGCGAAACTCGTGCACTTGCGAGGCGAAACGGTGGCTTTGGATATGTGCGAACTAGTCGAGAGAGACTTTACATACCGCTTTGTGCTTATGTTTCGTCCATGTTATTGATCATACATCGCCGTTTGCTTTTGTGATGATATGCCGTATTGAAATGAATATCTTGTACGTATATCTTTGTTTTATTTGAGCATAAGGTTAACCGTTACCCGAGATCCATATGTGGAATGGATCTCATTTTGTAGCATCGTGGTGCAGGGGACCGATGTTTGGCGATCGAGGCGGCAAATTTGGAGTAGGCCAAGATGTGTCTACATTATCTATCGTTTTCTTTAACTTTTGAGAATTCTGGATGACTGTAATCCGATACATTTACACTATGGTCCATATTTTGAATGTAATGTAAATTACTTACTCGCTCCAATGCTTGACTCTGATTACTCTACTTGAAATATTTGGAAACGTTTTTTTAAAAAAAAAAAAAATTCCGCCGTTTTCAAATGGGATGTTACAAAATGAGATAAGAACTCACCCATCAAAGTGTAAATAAGAAAAGGTTGGTGAGGAAGATGCAACAAGGAATAGAACCAAATGCAAATGTATCCATGACGAGAATGATGATGGCGACAATTATGAAGGAGTGAAATTTGAAGATGAGAAGATAAATTGTACTCCCTCTGGTCCTAATTATAGGAACACTTTTGTAGTGTAATTTGCACTACAAATTTTTTCCTATAATTAGGACCGGAGGTAGTATCTTTTAAGTGATTCATCATTATATTCCAATATATAGAACTTCATAGTGGAAAAAGTTGTAATTGAAAACTATACCATGTTGACCGACCTTATCTAGGTTTTTTAGAAGCTCTAATGCTCTGTTCATGAGGGGGGTTTTTTTTTTTTTTTAGTACAGAATGTTTAAATTACAAGTGAAATAAATGGAATCGTTTACACATGAAGAAAAAAGTGTGCAATTATCCAGCCTAACAAGTCTACTCCATAACTAAATATTCTACTGTTTTGGAAAATATTTACTTAAGTTAAGACAAAACCCCTCTCAAATATTTATGGGTTTTATACTTCTTATGCAACAGGAGAAGAAAACTTCTTATGTAACGCTGAAACGACACTGTTTTGCAATTAACCCTATTTTAATACTTTTCTTCTTTCGGGTGTTCTTCGCTTCGACCATGATCGAAAACTATTGAATTGGCTATGTGACGATGGATATTATTCACACCTGTCATTGATCGGGCGATGCGACGATAGAGGTTAAGAGTCTCAATCTCTGCTTGCAGTGAGAAGTTCAAATACCAAGCTGAGGTGGGTTTCTTTGGATTGGGTTTTGTATCAGAGTATCAAATGATTCATACTTTAATTTCCTTTGGCCCCTGGGATATACTGAAAGTCAAAGAATGATTTTGGAATGGAATTTTTTGAATGATATATCTTCCTTGAAGCACTTAGTATACAGTTTGGGTGACCTAGAGAACGTATATATTAACTAATGTAATTTCAATGATAATTTCAACATGATCAAGATTGTTGCTGTAATGTTTTAACTGATGCTTTGAAAATCCTTGTACTTTAAACCTTTCAATCAGCAATATTTTCAGATTTTTTTTCCCACTGTGATAATTCTTTTTCACTGGTAGGGTGATTACTGAATTGATTTACGTTATGTTAGAGAGCGATCTGCCACAAATATGTTCAACAAACAATAATCAAAACAATTATTTTAGTAACATGTATACTGCACATTTCACAACCATAGTTTATGAAAACTTGTAACTACAATCTGGTCAAGCCGGGTAAATTTGACATATAAAAGGTAGCTATGCCTATGGCCTTTCTTATTCTAAAGGAGCAATGTTTTCAATATGGTTTAATATCAAGCATCGCAGTATAGTAAAGATCTGCTCACGCCTCTGCTTTAGGTGTGATAATATCAAGCATCGCAGTACAGGTGCTGCTCTGTTAAGCATCGCAGTATGGTAATGTGATTTAGTTAAATGAACACGCGGTATTATCAGAAACATCAATACCCCAGTGTTGGGGAGCAGAGGTATTTGGATTAGCCATTTGGGATCTTATTTCGATAAAAAGTGGAATTGATTTAGCACTGTTCCTTTGAGAATATGGATGGTGCAATCAGGGGTACGGGGGCAGTGCCCGAATTTTTTTTTTTTAAGGAAAGTTTTAAATACATTAAAAAAACAAAAGAATATAGACAAGAAAATAAAAGAAAACTTCAACTTAACATAGAAAAATAATAATCAAGAGTCAACTAAGCTATTACAACAAAATGATTTTCGATTCTTCATTCCTTTAAAATATGGCATTATATCTTCATCATCAATCTTATCAAACATATCACGTTCAACATAAGTGTGTCAAGAGTTCTCTAAGATCATGCAAGGTGAGTTTGAAATGTCTACGATAGGAGAATTAAATTTCTTCTTAGGACTTCAAATCAAGCAAAAGAAGAATGGAATATATATTTCCCAAACCAAATACCTGCGAGAGCTTCTTAAGAAATATGGAATGGATCACCGTAATGAGAACTTATACCCCTATGAGCTCAACGACTTTTGTAATATCTTAATTTTTACTTTTAGGATTTATTTATAATTAAGAGTGAAATTATATATGATAAATATATTTAATTTATAATTTTTAAAAATATAAAAAAATGGAAATAATGGGTATTTTGTTGTATTTTTTTCCCTATGAATATATATATATATATTGTGGAGACACAATTAAAAAGAATTAGGGGAGCCATACGAAGTGACTTCCAGTGGGACCCTCTGGTTCATCAACATTTCCACATGCAAAAAAGGAAATGAATAATGCATCAGCTGAGAATCGAACCTGGGTCTATAGTACCGTGACAAAATATTCTACCACTAGACCACTGGTGCTTCTTGATGAAAAGTTCCTTCAATATATATATATATATATATATAATTATAATTTTGTGTCTGCACTTGCACACATATGCACAAGTGTAGCTCCACCACTCGGGTGCAATTCTAATTGTTGTCCAAGTTTGAGAATATACGGGGCCTTTCTAATTGTTGTGGTGCAATTGATAGTAGACACATACCGATGACTTTGCTCTCTACAGACTCTCTCTGTGAATAATGTATTGCGAAATTCTGGTATTAACTTGTCCATATACAAATGAAACCATAAGTGCCCCAAAATATTTCCTGAAAAATAAGTAAAAAAGAATTAAGTATTTAAGTACAAACATATATTGAAATGTTATACTCAACAATATAATCATGAAAATGGCGCATAAAAAATAAGTTCTTACCAAAATAAAACCATGAAAATATGTGCAATCGCTACTATTCTTTTTGCTTCTCTTTTGCAACTTCCATCTACAAATGAAACTTCACAAAATTTTCATCAAGTTTAAAAAGGAAATCACAAACATAAATAGAAAATTTAGAAACGAGTACCTTTAGCATCGACAACTTTGTTTTATTATGACCATTCCCTTGACAATAACTGCAAGTTTTTTGTTGTTTTATTGACAACTCTATGCTTGATTTTATTCGTGAAGCAACCTTTGGACGCCTTTTAGTTTTGACTGATTGAGTAGGATCACGCACATCATTAATGAGTGAAGCTTGTGGAATCGTTTGGGTAACTAGTTCATCTTCACCTCTCTTTCTTTTTCTTTCCAACTGTTGTTGCAAAAATTCAGCAACCATAGCATCAAACCTTTTAATGTCACAAATAGAATCTCTTGCTTCAGAAATAGCCATAGTGCACTTCGAATGAATCGACCACAAAGACAATGCACTAAATCCCCATGAATGGATACAAGATTTTCAGCCTTATAGCTTACATTCATGGTCCATCTAGACAATATATATTTTTCGAGAAGGGTCATTATTTGTTTCTTCTTCATAATGTGTAGAATATGTTTACACAAAATCCCCATAGTCTCAAACTTTGCACAAGAACATTGAGCTGCGAAGTTTTCTGTCAAATGGTACTTAACAATTGCCCACCATTATTTATCAACTTCAAGAGATCCCACCCGGTACGTAATAAGGTTTTCCTCTGTTGCAATTTTTTCATGAAAATAATCAAGTATGGCAGCCTTCCACTCCTTTTTGAAAATTTGAAATAATTTTCTTGTGTACCGTTCTCTAGCTATTGCTTCAATAGGATGATTAGTCTCCAAAACTGCTTTTGTATTTCTAGTTTTGAAATCCTCATCTTCCTCCGCATCCCTCCTAGATTTGATTGCTTTGTCATACTGGATGCAAAAATCATTTAACATTGTGTTAGAGTTGACATATCCATCAAAAATTGCATTGATGCTCTCACTTCGGCCACTTGTGGTCATTCCTGCAAAAAATGTATCTTTCAAGTATGCCTTTGCCCAATGATGACATGAAGCATACATGTTAGTCAACCAACTATTTGTTTTAATATCATATTTAGTCCTCAATACTTCCCATTTGCCTTCAAACTCATCAATGTTTCAACTTTTGTACCACGCATGGAAGTCAACATCAAAACTATCTTTAAATTGTGCATGTAGTGCTTGACTATGCTCCATAACATGTTTCTTTATATGCCAAGCACAAAAACGATGTCGTGCTCCTAGAAATATCTTGGCAATTGCTTTTCCCATAGCTTTATCTTGATCAGTGATAATAGCAACATGAGACTTGTCAAACATACATGTCTGAAATTGTTCAAACAGCCATGTAAATGTTGCCTCTGTTTCATCTTCTAACAAAGCAGCAGCAAATAAAATTGTTTGTCCATGGTGATTAACCCCCACAAAAGGAGCAAAAGGAAACTTGAACTTGTTTGTTTTATAAGTCACATCAAAGACAAGGGCTTCACCAAAATGAGCATATGCAGCTCTTGACCTACCATCTGCCCAGAATACGCTTCTTAATGTTCCATCTTCTACTAAATCCATATCAAAATAAAATGCTCCATCAACCATGGACTTTCTTTGAAAGTGTTTGATGATGCCCCGACATTCTCGCCCACATTATTCTTTTTTGTTTGGATATCATCGTTGATTTGAACTGGAGTAAGATCAAACTCTTTGTTCATAGCGCTCACAACCTTTGAAATTTTCGAAGATGTTAAACCCTCTTGATAAAGCTTAGAAACAACAGATTTTGTCAAATCCAAGCGTCTCAATTCATTTTGAGAAGAAACTTCTTCACCTTTGTTGGAGTGTTAATCAATGGATGATTGTGTGTATCATTGAACTTCTCCACTTTCCATAGGCCATCCACCCATAGGCAAAATTAGGGGGCTAGGGGTGGCCCCCGCCCCCCTAAAATTACATAATTTTACCCATAAATGTAGGAAATTATATTGTAGCCTTATAAATATTTTAACATTTTCATTTTAGTCCCTCTATCAAACTTTTAGAAGGGACTAAAGTGAACATATTGAAATTTTTATGAGGTTAAATATAATTTTATAAACTTGTGGGTCCAATTCTATAATTTTCGCCTCCTAATTTCAAGTCCCGACTCCACTTTGAATTCTATTCTATAATTGTCGCCCCTAATTTCAAATCCCGGCCCGCCCTCGCATCCACCAACTTTACTTGTAACATCGCCAAAAAATTAGTCCTTGTATCCCTTTGCCTTTTGACATTGTCAACATCAATTCTTTTATCATCTAGTCTCTTGACACCTTGCTTTGAACACACATAATTTCACCTATATGGTTGTTTTGTAATTGTACTCTTGTGATGGTATTGCTTATGTATTCCGAACCCCTTATCTTTTGCGTAAGCATTATAAAAAGCATAAGCTTCTTCTGATGTCTCAAAAACTCTAGTTAAAATAGGGGTCTCGCTTAATTTAGTATCAACACCTCCCACAATGTCATGTGCATTATCTTCCCCACATTCACCATCTTTGTTTGCCATGATTTCACTAAGATCGTCTTCTCTAAATTCAGCCGTATTTTTTTTCCAAATCAACAATATCTTCTACACGTACTAAACTTTTACCCATGTCAATATCTTCAATAGTTATAATTTGAGAGTGATCCATCATGGAGAAAAATCTCAATTCGTTGCATGGGCTTCTTCTTCTTAACACCAGACTTGGCAACTTTGATGCTCCTATGAACAGCACTCAACCTTGCAAGGGCTGCATTCTTGAGATTAGGCTTGTAGTGGTTGTCTACCACCTACAATGCACAAGGGACTCTTAGTCATCTTCAAAACAAAAGAGGTGGAAGATGCAACAATTAGAAAATGAAAACTCTTTGAAGGTTAATCAGCACTAAATAAAAGAAGCATAACTAGCCAACAACAACAGTAAGTGCATCAGCACAACCATAGATTCAGACAATAGGGTAATAGGGGAAAATCATCCAGCTTTTTTCATAGTATTTTTATCATACTTGAATTTTGAAAATAATGGCAAGAAAAACTTGAGTAATCGAAAGACGCAGCCTGAAGTGACCAAAATGTTAATGTCCTCATTTTTGTTTTACTATATATCTTGAAGAGCAAGGTAATTTGACAGAGCAGCAACTAAAGCAGAGGCGTGAGCAGATCTTTACTATACTGCGATCCTTGATATTAAACCATATTGAAAACATTGCTCCTTTAGAATAAGAATGGCCATATTAAAATATTGCTGATTGAAAGGTTTAAAGTACAAGGATTTTCAAAGCATTAGTTAAAACATTACAGCAACAATCTTGATCATGTTGAAATTATCATTGAAATTACATCAGTTAATATATACGTTCTCTAGGTCACCCAAACTGTATACTAAGCGCTTCAAGGAAGATATATCAGTCAAAAATTTGCATTCCAAAATCATTCTTTGACTTTCAGTATATCCCAGGGGCCAAAGGAAATTAAAGTATGAATCATTTGATACTCTGATACAAAACCCAATCAAAAGAAACCCACCTCAGCTTGGTATTTGAACTTCTCACCGCAGCGAGAGATTGAGGCTCTTAACCTCTATCGCCGCATCGCCCGATCAATGACAGGTGTGAATAATATCCATCGCCACATAGCCAATTCAATAGTTGTCGATCATGGTCGAAGCGAAGAACACCTGAAAGAAGAAAAGTATTAAAACAGGGTTAATTGCAAAATGGTGTCGTTTCAGCGTTGCATAAGAAGTTTTCTTCTCCTATTGCATAAGAAGTATAAAACCCAATATTTATATGGTATATTATAAATTATAAGGTTAAGGAGTGTCCAGCACAACAAACTATTAGCTCAGGAGCGTCCAGCACAATTAACTATTAAGTAGACCGCCCAGCATAACAAACTCTTAAAAAGGAGCGCCCAGCACAACACCGTTAAAACAAAGTTAACGCCGTTAGCAAAAAGTTAACGTCCGTTATCTAAGGAGCGCTCAGCACAACAAACTATTATTCCAAGAGCGCCCAACACAAAATTCTAAATTTTACTAAATTAAATAATTTTTTTCTCAATTGTCATTATTCAAAACTACTTGTATAAATATCTATGGACAAAAATTACTCATTTTTCAATTTTGTCAACAAATTTTTTAGAGTTTTTAAATTTTATTAACATTAAATGAATTTTTTTAACTCACATAAATTTCTTCTAAAATAAAAATAAATCATATTTTTTTAAACATATATAATAAACTATAAAACACCTTGGGTTTTTACTAAATTAAATAATTTTTTTCTCAATTGTTATTATTCAAAACTATTTGTATAAATATCTATGGATAAAAATTACTCATTCTTCAATTTTGTCAACAGATTTTTTAGATTTTTTAAATTTTATTAACATTAAATGAATTTTTTAAGTCACATAAATTTCTTCTAAAATAAAAATAAATCATATTTTTTTAACATATATAATAAACTATAAAACACCTTGAGTTTTATTTAAATCATATAATTATATTTTTAATCAAAACTTTTGTTTATTTTAGAAAATTATAATTTTGACAAAATTGAAGAATGAGTAATTTTTGTCCATAGATATTTATACAAGTAGTTTTGAATAATGACAATTGAGAAAAAAAAATTATTTAATTTAGTAAAATTTAGAATTTTGTGCTGGGCGCTCTTGGAATAATAGTTTGTTGTGCTGGGCGCTCCTTAGATAACGGACGTTAACTTTTTGCTAACGGCGTTAACTTTTTTTTTAACGGCATTGTGCTGGACACTCCTTTTTAAAAGTTTATTGTGCTGGGTGGTCCACTTAATAGTTAATTATGCTGGACGCTCCTGAGCTAATAGTTTGTTGTGCTGGACGCTCCTGAGCTAATAGTTTGTTGTGCTGGACGCTCCTTAACCCTAAATTATAATTGAAAAACTTTTTTAAGGGCTCCAAAATTACCGTAACATTCCAAACAAGTCTTGATGTCTTCAAGCGTCTCAAACTATCTTCCTTCATTCAAAAAGTCAATTCAAGTATGTTTGGATGACTTTAGGCTATATGACTAAAACTATCTTCTCAAACTATTTTTCTCACTTCTTTTGTTCATGTATATTTAAGTTTTCGAAACTAACATTTCAATATATCATATAAACAAATTTATGTCAAATTAACTTTATTCAAACATATACAAAACATATTACACTAATTGACTTTTATCTCAACTTTATTTCAATCGTGATTTACAGTATTTGAGATAAGAATGCAAGAGGAGTTTTATCTTAATCTACGTGAATAAACATTTTTAAAGGTTCCAAACGTAATCCCAAACAAACACGTTGTTTCAAATGTCATAAGAAGGAAGCACATAATTCAAGAACTTCCATAAGAAAAGAGTCAGATGTGGGTCTGGTTTCTCTCATCATTGATCGAACTATATTTTTATATGATTTTTCATGATTGAATTGGGATTCTTAATGCATTTTCTGGGATATTATTGTATGATTAAGCACTAATTTGAGTCAGGGACATTTGTATTGAATTAAGTTAAAGTATGGGTAAAATGGTTGGTCATAATTTATTAATTATTCATACAAATGATTTCTTGGACTTTTAATGCTATATTGTATTTAATCTCGCATTGTAGGTGTTTAAGAAGAAAATTTGATCCAGAAAATGTCAATTGGGGTCAGAATTAATGTTTTGAGGACTGGGGAAGATTACAAGAAAGGCCTCAACAATTTCTGAAAATTGGAAATGAATGAAGAAAAGGGCCAGAGAAAAATTACATAAAAGTACCCAGTGTTTTCAGAAATCACAGGTTTACCCCAAAAATGTTTTAAACTTCTACACTTTACTCCCTCCACAAAATGTTTTACACTTTGTAGATTGGTCCCTGGCCAAAACTCTGTGTTTTGACTAGGAAAGTTTACTTGGATATTAAAAGGAGGAGCGCGCGCGAACAGAGATATTCCATCGATTCCACCTTCGACCTTCATCTTTCACCATCAACTCCACCTCATTGAAGTCGTCGTCGGTCTTCACCTTTACAACTATCACCGTCGGTGACCTACTTCCTCCACCACTGTAGACAGCACAAACGCGAGACTGAAAAGGGAGCTGATACAAAGAGCTGAAAGTAGAGAATTGCGCCGTCCTTCCTTCCTCCATCTTCCATCCCTTTAAGCCCGAGTTCAATAGCAGCGAAAATACATAACAGAGCACTGCAGAACCAGATCTTCGACCTCCCTCACTATTCTCACTGTCCCTTTTCTCTTTCCCATTACAGATTCATCACCATCGTCATCTCTGACTTTATCTCCATTGTCAAAATTCTCTTTATATCAGATTTGGTTTTTAATATGTTGTAATGAATTTTCTAAGTGCTAGTCAAGTTCTTGTTGTGGCTAACATCGAAGCTATGTGTGGCTGAGGCTTTCATTTCTTGGGGGATGGATATTGACTTGAGTTCCAAAGCTTAAAAATAGGGGAGTTTATTTGTTCAATTTATTTTTTGTAATTGAATATGAATTTCCTAGTTCTAGGAATATTGTTTTGTATTGTTGAGACTTAGTTTACCCATTTGGATAACTTTGTGGATTGAACTTATGTGATTGGATTAAATTTTTGTAGCTCGTTGGATTTATATATATGTATTTCCTTATTGATTCAATGATATTGTGCTTTCTACGTGATATTGTTAGATAGTATGATAGAATTGGATTAATTAAATGGCGTGGTATCGCATTCATATCAAAAGAAACCAAGTTGCATTAATTTAATCTTAATAACACACTGAGTGGTTTTAAACAATATCTTAAGAGATAGTAGTTAGCTACGATAGTAAGAGCTACTATTAATTGGGAAAATTAAACTCAAGTGGTATCTTGGGGTTTTTATCTAGACTTAGTGAAAATTAACTCCTATATTTAATTGAACTATGATAGTCAATATTCCATTTCCAAGAGCATTTATTATACATTTCATACTCCATTCTATTTTATAAAGAAAATATCAAAAGTAATAGTTAGCATTTAATTAAATTGTATTCCTATTTCAGTTTATTAATTTGAAAAACCAAAACCAATTTTCCCCTTGTTTTCATTGCATTTGTATGTCATTTAGATTACCTAGGATTCAATAAAAGGCTCTCGAGAAGAGAGAACGATCCTCGGTTTGCCTATACGTAATCCTTGGTTATTTTTTATTGTGGACCCCAAGGCTAAAGACAAAAAGGCCCTCATAAAAAATGGCGTCGTTTTCCGGGGAGGAGGGAGTTCCTTCATCGTCATCACCATCATCTAACCACAACGATCGTGCTTTGTTCTCGTCTCACTCTCAAACTCCATCACCACCGTTGAAGACCCACGACCACCACCGTTATCAGCCGAGACACAAGAAGCTGGAGAGGGAGAGATAGATCGGAGATCAAACCTACAGATCCATGAACCCACTGCTGTCAGAGTTCTCGACCTGGTTTTGAGTTGTAGAGGAGGCTGCAATCTCCATCGTTGGTCCTTTCCTTTTCCTTCGACAATTCAGGGGCGTGGCTTCTCTATTCTTGAATCTTTCTCAACCACGACTAGAACAGTTGTTTGCTTCTGAATACATTTTCTCTCTTGATTTTTGGGTTACTTCCAGCCACCTATCTTTGTTGCTTTGGAGCTAATTTGTCATTTTAATTAGTGATTTTATGGTTGGATGTTTGAATCAGAGAATGATTATGTTTCTTGAAGCTAATTTCATGAGTGGCTAGGCAATTTTGTGCTCTTGGTGATGAATTAGAGATGGCTTGAGCTCACTTGTGTTTACATATGGGAGTTTATCTATCATTCTATTAGTCTAGAATTATGTATTTGAATTTCTTAATTTTTATATATGATTCTGGAACTGAGATTAATGGTAATTATCTCTATTAGTTTGATATTTGTAGTTGAGATTGGATATTGTGGTTTGAAGATTATATATGTTTGAATTTCTTTGTGGTTGCAATGAAGCTATTTTGATTAGCGTGGTATTGTCTAGTTAATGTGATTGATTTGTACCCTTGAGGGACTGGTTGATGAGCATGATTTATGCCATGTTTTCCCTACATTTTATGACTGAATTGTATGGTGAATATAAGCTTAACTGTGTTAAATCTAAGCAAAAAGGCATTTATTCATTGTACGGTGAACTTAAAGGTGAATTAATTTACATCCTAAACATGTGCTAAGAAAGAAGCAACTTTTGAGGTTTTATGAAAAAAGTCACATAACATAGCAGATGCTGTGTTATAGCATCAGGACAGCCTTATCGAAGTACAATACAATGCATCCTTGAAGCTATAGCATAGTAAGTGACGCAGTGCTATGCGGCATATATTCTAATCTTTTGTCAAGATTGTTTCAGGAAGTATAGTGTAGGTCGAGGATAACGGGTAGATTGCTGATGTATTGAAATAGAAGATGCGGAGTACTAGAACTAAAAGATTTGAAGAATCCCGCAGGATCAGCAGAATCAATCTATCACAAATTGGAAGATAGATACGATCGGACCTCAACAGATTAGGAAGGCCCAGCTCGCTAGAACTTAAGCCGCAAGAAAGCCTGATTATATAAGGAAACAACAACCAACCCTAGACAGGTCGAGTCACTGAGAGCCTAATCTCATTCATATACGGCTAGACTCGGAAGAAGAAATAGAGAGTTCACAAGGCATGAAACCATCAAGAGAACCCAGCACCCTTCCTTACAGTAAGACGGAGAGAAGAAGACATGGAGTGGTGACGTGACAGGGCTTCTTCCACGCCGTCGGAAACTTCGTCAATCTTTCTGTTTTCTTTCATTTTAACCTTTTGATCATGGGTTATTTTGTTGTTATCTGTTTTGTATTTCCCTCGTCAGTCATGAACTAAATTTCCTATGGCTGAACGAGGATGATTTCTTAAATTTGTAATGAACCCAGTTGCTAGTTCTTAATTCAATAAATTCAATTTGCTTATCAGTGAATTAAATTCTTATCGATTAGTGGAAACTAAGGGCTAGATTAGTGCCTTGGCTTACTGGAAAGGAGTCGGGGTTAGACCTATGAGAAATAGTGATTGTTAGGCAGGCTTGTGTAAGGCTTGACCTATTATTGTAGGTTTCAAGAATGGGTCTACTGCTTATAACCATAACACCTTGCTTTGAAATGTTAATCTAACTAGAAAATTGTCATAGGCATATGGGAGAAGTACAGTTAGTATTACATGTATCAGACGCGGAAGCTTCGATAGACTTTAGTGGTGGGTTAGCTGAATAGCATTGTAAATAGTATCTATACTGTAGCATTGCGGAAGCTGTGCAGTATAACTGCTACAACAATGTGTGAAGCAACTGAGGGATTAATATGCTTAAGAATGATTCCAAGTTCAGCCTATTTTTCTACTAATTTCTTCTTACGACTACGACACTCTGTTTACTTTCTTGTTATTTAACATAATCACAAAAACCTCCAAGTCAATCAAACTTTACCTTCTGTTCACACAACTATTACAAATAGCTTGAGCGTCACTTTTCAATATCTCGTCTACGTGGGACGATACGCTACTTACACTTTATTACTTGTTCGACTGATTCACTTGCCATCAAGGAAATCGACCAACACTGGTTAGCACTCAAATTTAAGAAGACTCATATTGCATTATTCCAATTTCAATTGCACATTAAGTGGTTTCTAACAATATCTCAAGAGGTAGTAGTTAGCTACGGTAGTTAACTAGTAATTGAGAATATTGGACTTAAATGGTATCTTGAGATTTTTTCTATTAAGACTTAATAAAGCTTTGACTCCCATATTTTTTGAGCGAGGATAGCTATTTTCTTCATTACCAAGAGCATCCATCATTAAATCCTTTTTTAATCCAAAACATTTTTCATTATTTTCCAAAAAAATAGAATTAGTTTCTTTATATTTTAATGAATTTTACTTTAAAGAAAACCAATTTCAAAACCTCATTTCTAACCATGTTTTTAGCACTTAGTCAAATCTAGGAATTCAAAATAAAAGGCTCATTGATAAGAGAACGATCCCGAGTTGTTTACACTATATTGCATATTAATTCGTGGTAAATTGTAATTTGATCCTGAGGCGACTAAGGTTTTTATCAAATCAATCATCCCTTATAATTTCTAAATCTTGTACATCTCATCAATCTGAAAGGTTATAATATTAATTTTTTATTTTTCCATTTTCAATCAACGGCTCAACTAAACTTATGAGAAATAAAGAGAAAAATAGATTATGAGAGGATCTGCTCATGCCAGATGCATTACCAATCCAGTACAAGCTGTCAGGTGAGTTTAATAGAGATAGAGGTGTAGGGTTCTAATATTATAAATTCTCTTCATGTTTAGGCCGAAACAAATTATCCTCGTGTTCATAAACTTTATCAAAGCAGGATGACGCACCAA
Source organism: Acacia melanoxylon (assembly GCA_019022615.1). Lineage (NCBI taxonomy): Eukaryota > Viridiplantae > Streptophyta > Magnoliopsida > Fabales > Fabaceae > Acacia > Acacia melanoxylon. The sequence continues at coordinate 28,268,189 of JAFJYJ010000002.1, forward strand.
AATGGTATAAGCCTAGCAATGTAAGTTCCCATATGTTGCTATTGCTACCTCAAATTTCAATCTCAATTTCAAAATTGGACTTGATGCTTGCTTAGATTATACTCCCTCCGATCCTAATTATAAGAGTTAATTATCAGATTTTGGAGAGATTATGGATAGTGGTTAAATTAGTTAATTGTATTCATTTTTCCAAAAATATCCTTATTCTTGACACTGGATTGAAGATAGAATAAACTATTAAGATTTTTTTCATTTGTTAAAGTGAGCCTCCTACCCTTTTTGGTGGTTTTTGTTTTTGTGGTCCATAAGATTTAGTTTTGCTTGGGCCTAATATACTAATAAGTTGATTTTATATTTTTACTCAAAGGGATTTAAATCTTTTAAATTAGAAGTTTATAAAACATTTTATAAATCGGATCCAGATCACTTCAATTGAATAAAACTTTATAAATAGGATCCAAACTGGTGGAAGATATTTTAGAGTAGAATCTCTCACTTGATAGAATATAATTGTGTTGTTAAATTAATTAATATGGAGGAAGTATTAGTGGAGTGATATGGAAAAAATATGATAAAAATTGCTCAAAATTATTTTATTAAAAAAAGAACTGTAGAATTAAGGTGTATGTGACATTAATGAGTTGCAAGCATTACTTACTTTATAGAATATGTAGATGTATTATTAAATTATTATTGTATTTAATTATTATTGAAAAAGTATCAAATAGGGTATTTTAGGAAGAAATTGACAAAAATTAAAAATTGTTTCTATAATTAGGATCAAGACAACCTTCCAAATATGTTCCTATAATTAGATTTCATATCACTCATTTTTAATGTCATGTCATTTGATCATATACGTGATGTGATTAAATTGGAAGGCCAAAAAGTGTGATGTGATTAAAGGTTTTGACTTCCAACCAATATTGCCCACTTTTTTCATCATATCTTTAAGAATAAAAACTGAAAAGCCTTGTTTTTTTTTTTGCCCAAACTGAAAAGCCTTGTTGAATTAGGTTTTTTTGCATTAAAAATTGCACTCATAGAGCTTTCCAATGCTTTTTTTTATCCAACTTGGATTAAAGTTACGTCCACAACCGGCAACAACAAAAAAACGTCCACATGAAATTTACCTTAAAAATTGTTTTTGCAAAAATTGGGCCTCACGTATTCGATTTTGAAGAGCTACTTTATGTGTTAATAACGCCAGTTAATAAATAAAAATGTTAAAGGTTATAGACAAGTAAATGCTTGAAAGAAAAATAAATTATATCTGAATATATTGATTTAAAATACCTTAAAAGAGATTTTAAGATTTATTTATTTAACTCATCAAAATATCTACTACTTTAATCCTAAACATAGGACCTAATGAATTTTAATCAGTAGATAGATATGTCTTATATTAAAGACAAAAAAGAGTATTTAGTCTTTCCACTTTTGACTTAATTGCAACTCAATATCTAAACTTTAATTTAATGTAACTTAATCCCTACAGTTTTAGTGATTAAATTATAAATATTGAGTAGCATCAAAAAGTCAAGAGACTGAATTTCAATCGAATCAAAACTACTTCTTTTAGTTCTTATGGTAAGGCATTAACTAATAATTCTCACAAACCAATAAAAACAGTTAAAGTCAATAAAGTTGTCTTACAATTTAAGTAGGTAAATTTCAATATTACCTATATTAATTGCATTAAACTATAATATTATATTAATTATTACTCTTACCCACTACTCTTATTAATTATGAGCATACATAGAAAAAAATTAATAATTAGTGAGCTTTGGAAACAAGCACGTATCTTATAAAAAAGACCAAATATAATTACTACTTGTTGCCTTATAATAAGGATTAGAAGGAGTATATGAGTTTGTGACTTCAGCTGCAAACTTGTTGGTGTTCATCCCGCCATCGCCGAACTAATTGGTATGATTCATGGCCTTTGCTTATATTGGAGTAAGGGATTCCCCAAAGTTTGCCTTCTTTTAGAGACCTAGAGGATGAGATTAGACTACTTATTCATAGAGATTGATAGGTTAATTTTGTAGATGTTACTGATAGACTGGCTAAACTTGCCAATAGCATTACAAGAAATTTTTATATCTTTGATCATCCTCTCTCCAACAAGAGGTGGAAGATGATGAAAGAACTTAGGTTGAAATAGCATACTTTTTTACCCGCGCTTTTGTGTAATGATATTCAGTTTTATATTAAAAAATTGGGGAAAATCCACCCAGCCGAAATAATTAAACAAAAAAGGCCGGGCCTTTTATGATATTATTTCATAAAATGTTAATCCCTCTGGTCCTTATTATAAAGCACTAACTAACTTTTCTCACAAACTAATAAAAGTAGTTAAAGTCAATAAAGTTGTCCTAAAATCTAAGTAATTTTCAATATTACCCATACTAATTGCATTAAACTCTAATATTATATTAATTATTACTCTTACCCACTAACTTTATTAATTAGGGGAAAGATATGAAAAAAAAAATCATTGTTTCATTGGGAGAACAGTCACGCTTTATAAAAGGACCAAATAAACTTGTTAGTTGGTCTTATAATAAGGACCAGGGGGAGTAGTTGTTAATGTGTACTGATATAGTTGTTAATAGGTATTGATTTAGTTGTTAACAGGTACTGATTTAGTTGTTAGGATATTGTTGTTAACGTCTACGATTTAGTTGTTAATATTTTACTGATATAATTGTTAAGGTTTATGAAATAATACTAAAACAGATGTGTGACTTTTTCTTAAGTATTTTTTAACAATTTTTTGCTAATTTAGACCTCTGAGGGATTTTTCCAAAAAATTACAGGGACAAAGTTACAATTCATACAAATCCATATGGATCATATGATTATTTTTTCATTTATAATATCCCCGTCTCTTGATAATATTACGAGAAAATGCCTTGTTTATTGTGGCAAAAAATAAATAAATAATTAAAATCGCCTTACTTATGGAATGAGTGTTTGTAAAATCATAAAAGGTAAATGATTTCTCCAGTAATTGGAAATAAGTTATCTCCAATTGACCCCAAAACTACGTCGTTTTTAGATTAATGAAGGGTGTTTCCGTAATTTTGTTTATTTTTTATCATATAAATTTACTGAAACATCCTTCATTAATTCATCTAAAATTACAAATACACCATTCATTAATTCAAAACGACATAGTTTTAGGGGTAACTGGATAAATAGTTTTTCCATCATAAAATTATGGTTTCAGATTCTTAAATTGAGGTATTTTTACATACTTACTTTGTCAGTTATAAAATTTATTCTTAAAAAAGCTAATGGGCCAACGCTTATTTACTTGTTTATATCATTCTGATCTTATTTATAAGTCTCTTTTGATCAAAAAATTTAGTCCTATTTATAAGTCCCTTTTGATTAAATAAATGAGATTGTGACAATTTTGTCCATATTAGTTATACCAATGAAAATAGGGAGAGAAAAAAGAATTGAAAGGTATCCAATCATAAATAAAGATAAAGTTAAAAATTTACCCCATAATCGTCGAACTAACTTGATTTGGTCAAAACACTATAGTAGTAGAGCCATAGTTATTTATATTTTATATTTATTATTCAGCGATTCCAGGCCTTCTGCAAGTAGCTGATTTCAATGCCATAAGCCAAAAGCAGCTCCGCCGTGGCCCGCGGGAGATCACCATCGGCAAAGAAGCCTCGCTGCCATATAACTAAACTCTCCGGCGATTCTCTTCCACCGTGGCCGGTGATTTTCTCTTCCTACCCATTAATTCTGTTCACGACCTGCTCTGTGATTCTTTCTGTAGCTTTCTGATTTTATCCTTGATTGCTTGCTTTAATTCTTTTTTCTCCGCATTGGCTAATTTCACTGTTTGGGTCCGAAGAGAATGTCGCAAAGGAGGAAACATATATTCAATTATCACGAAGCTCAGTTTGTGTAATTGGTATTTATTGTAAAATGGAGAATGCTTTTGAGTTCTATGATCTGAGAGGACACTGGCTTTCAGTTAATTTCTCTGCTGGGTAAATTATTTTCGAATTGTTTCTTCTTCATTCTTAGCTTCCGATATCGGTCTTGTAACTGATTTCGTACTTAACCCTGTTCCTTGTGTTTGAGACAGTATATGAGTTGTTCAAGTTATCAGGTTCAACCCCTAGTAGTTGTTGTTTTTTCTTTTTTTCACACTCTCATCTAATTGTTGTGTCGTTTGAACCAGAAAAGAAAAGGACCATTAAACTTGGAGGGGGGGGGGGGGGGGCATCTTTATTTCCAAAGTCTTCCAATTTGAGTTCTTGTTTCAAAAGAGAAAGGAAACATTTTTTTTTTCAACCCATAGTTGTTTTGTTTGTCCCAGAGAGGAAAAGGACCATTAAACCTAAGAAAAGGGAAAGAAAACATACTTACAATTTGACTTTTTGTTTCAAAACTGAAAAAAAGGCATGTGTTTTCATATTTGTTCTTAAAATTTGAGCTTCCGTTCCTTTTGATCATCCTATGCTTTATGGATTTTCAGGAATGCATCAAATCACATACCAGATTCGCGGTTCTGATGCTAAAGAGAAAGTAAAGCATGTAATTTGGACAAATGAAATGGATAATTGCCTCACCAAGATACTTGCTGAGCAAGTGAGGAAGGGGAACAAAGTAGATAATGTCTTGAAGCCTGTGGCATTTGCAGCTTCTGTGAAAGAATTAAATGAAAAACTCCATCTTGATTTAACCAAAGACCATGTAAAAAATCGGCTGAAAACATGGAGGAAGCAGTTTGGAATTTTGAAGAAACTCCTTGCTCATAGAGGGTTTGAATGGGATACTGCACAAAGGATGGTTGTTGCAGAAAATTCTGTGTGGAATGACTACATCAGGGTATCTTATTCTGTTTGATACAATATGTGCTTCTTTAGATTGCAGTTTTATGTTGATTGTCTAGTTCTTTTATATGGTACCTGCAGGAAAATCCAGATGCCAGGATGTTTCGAGCAAGGCTCATAGAGAATTATGATGAATTATGTCTTATCGTTGGCAATGACCAAGCACCAGCAAACTGTTCTGACAATGCTACGGAAATTAATGTAGACTTGACTATTGATAGAAGGGATTCAGATCCTACTACTGGGTCTGAAATGAGAAATGTTGGAAACAAGCCAGAAATGGTTAGATGGACAGATGAAATGGACAATTTCCTTGGCAAGGTTCTTGTGAACCATGTGAGGAAAGGGAATAAAGTGGATAAAACCTTGCAGACGGAAGCATATGAGGCAGCTGTGTCAGCCATAAGTGCTAAGTTTGGGCCTCATATAACAAAAGACCACATTAAAAATCGTCTTAAAACTTGGAAGAAACAGTATGGACTAATTAAGCAACTGCTATCTCATGCTGGGTTTGAGTGGGATCAAACGAGGAAGATGATTTCTGCAAATGATTCTACATGGAACCATTACATCAAGGTGTGTTCTGATTTATGATATCATTTGAAAGTAACTGTTGTCATTCGTAATAATCTTCTTACACACAACATTTGCTAAATTTTATTTCAAGCTTCTTTTATATTCTTAATTTTCTTGCTAGAGAGACTTTTTTATAAAGCAAAAATGGAATAGGTAATAATTTATTAATAGATTCCTATTCAAAATTCAAAATTAAACCTCCTGAAAATTAAGAAGTGTGTGCTGGTGCTGTCATCACTTATATTGTTATGAATATTTAATTCCCAACTTCTTTTTTTTTTTGGTTCATCAAAGGACATGACCGTTCAAACAAAAATTCAGCAATTCATAATCATTTCTTTTGATAACTTTTATTAGAGGCAGCTCAACGTCATTCCCTCTTTAAACAAGACCATTTGGTAAGTCAAATGGTAATCTTGCCCTGTGCCCCATATTAAAAAATCTGAAGAAACACAATGGACTAAGAAGTTCAAGGCTACTACTCTTTCAGTATCTATGAGAAAACCATTAGCTGTTTCCTTTTTTGAAATTATTTTTACATCTGCGAAATTCTTGTTTGTGTTATCAGTTTAAATTATTATGAATTTTAATTTTCTAGCCTAGGGATTGTTAGTGTTTAGACATTTCTAAATCAAATAAGACTAGTTTTCGATTTAACTTTTTTGATAATTAACTGCTATTTAGTCAAAATGGAGATACGCCATAACTTTTTAAAAAAAAACAAAAAAAAACAGTGGATACGAGTCAGGGTTACTTCCTTTATATTGAATTTTATAAGAATGTAAACTGATAAAACACATTTTCTCTATATTATGCAAGGCCTAGGATGGGATTTGTGGCGGGGCTGCAACTTTTTCTTACTTCTTAGCATCATTATGTTTGCATTGTTGCTGTTGTTCCTGTGCATAATTTTGTACTCTCTTTGCTCGTTTGAGTATTCTAAGGAATTTAATTTTCTCTTATGAAAATGAATGATGGGGATGCATATTGACATTCTCTACTGCATTTTCTGGAATTTGGAGTCCCTTTAACTATCTATCAAGGTGTAGGAGATTATGAATAACTTTGGTTCTGCTTGTTCAGTAGAGGTTTCTTAGCCTCTCATGTTCATGTTTTAAATTATAAAATTTTCCAATGATAATCACATTTTGAAGGTGAAAGTTGCTTTTTGAAGTTTAGGTCACTATTTTGACCTGTGGTTCATTGCAGGGTTTCCAGCAGTATCTTTTTTTTTTTTATCCCTTTTTGTTTGATCTAGCAGTATCTTTTTACATGTCATGGCTGGGTTTCTTTCCTCAAATATATCAGCCATTTAGTTTCTAATTTGGAGACTTGTACTTTTTTTGTTGTTGCATTAGGTAGCTTGAAATATCTGCCCGGGAGGATTACTTGTGTATATTATCTTATGTCAATCCACTATTGCCACCAAATCACATAGGAGACCTGTGGTGTTGGCAATAGGACATAAAATGGGGAACTATTGGTCTAGAAGAAAACACCAAGTGTAAGAACCATACAGGACAGAAAAGTAGAGCAAAACAACGTAGTATGATGAGAAGATAGGAGGGAGCAGTAAAATCATTGGAAAGGGTATATAAAGAGTGGGAATATTATATAATATTATTATATTATTCTCCATAGGTTGTTGTAACCTCTCCTCTAGTCTCTCCTAGATTTTCTCCATCAGTTACTCCTTTTTTTTCTTATTAATTTGTTTAGTTTTATCTCTCTACTTATGATATAAGTAGATATTGTATCACAACATTAATCAATGCAATGAGAATACAATTTATCTCTCGTAAATTCCACATGGTATCAAAGCAGGTTTAAATTCCTGAAGCAAATTAGCAGTTCCGTTGTGGTTCTCCGGTGCTGGTGACTTGCTGCCTTCCAGAAATAGTTGGAGAGGCTGCAAGACACACAGGGCCGGAGACAAACCCGGGAGACACACATTTTCTCTGGTAGAATCAGAGCCTACAAGAAATTAATCAGTTTAATTTCTTCTCAACCTGGTCCTCTTGAGCGTCTCTGCAAACTCGCCTCTGCAGACCCTCAACACGTCCTTGGTCCTCTTGAGCGTCTCTGCAAACTCAGCCTCTGCAGACCCTCAACTAGTCCGTCTACAGTCGAGCGTCTCTGCAGACCTTCCTGTTCAAACAGCCTCTGCAGACGCTCGACTTCATTTTTCAGTCAGCATCGGCGTCCTCTGAAATCAGCATCGGTGCCCTCTGGCTATCTCAACGTTCATCCGCAGACGTCTAGAGCTCGTACAAACGTCGTCTCGTTCGACACCATCAGAGTTCGTCCACCGTCAATCATCTCTCAGGTCCGTCGTCCCTGGACCTGTCACGGCGTCATTCAATTTCACGATATTGTGCTCTTGGTCTCTTGTGAATTCAGATTCACCATCGCCTCACGATTCTTTGGCCCTCCTAGCTCGGGTTCACTTGTATTGGGTATTATTGGCTTAACCACTACTATGCTTCATTTGTCTCTTTCCGAAACCAAATCTGTCCACTGTTCATTTGATTTGGGCTGTTAGTGAGCTTCATTTGATTTGGGTTGTTAGTGTGCTGAAGACGCGTGAATCATGGCGCTGTGAAAAATCTGACCTAAATGTAAATGGTTATGGTTGCTGTTAAGTCATTAAAAAAAAAAGTTGCAGTTTTTTGGCAGAAGACTAAACTGTCATTACAGACATTCAAGGATCAATCTGTCATTAATCAAATTGAGGGACCAAACTGTCATTTCAAAAATTTGTGGGCCTCTGAGACCCAAAAGGGAGTACAAGTCTAGATAAAATAAATGGACCTCTGAGACTCAAGAAGTACAAGCCTAAGGATTTTGAAGACTCAAGCAGTTATGGGACCTTCATCTTCGATCTCGTCGCAGCCGCTGCCTGTCGATCTTGTCGCAGGCGGTTACTCCTAAAGTTGTTGTGTATCTGCTGCCCGTTTATCTTGTCGCAGCAGTAACTCCAACATCTTCGAGACCCCAATAAGTTGCATAAGCAAGTTGGACATGATTAACATCTATGATCCAACTTGAGGGGGAGTGTGGGAATATTATATAATATTATTATATTATATTATTCTCCCTAGGTTGTTGTAACCTCTCCTCTATTCTCTCCTAGATTTTCTCCATCAGTTACTCCTTTATTTTCTCATTAATTTGTTTAGTTTTATCTCTTTACTTATTATATTAGTAGATATTGTATCACAACATTAATCAATGCACTGAGAATACAATTTATCTCTCATAAATTCCACATAAAGGGAAAGGTTGAGAGAGAGAAAGTAAAGGGAGAGTTTTGGTAAAGGCTTTGGGTGGAGAGAGCTAGCCTCTTGAAAGTTGGCAAAACTGTTCTGTTCTTGAAAGGTATCAGTTTGTATTATTTGACTCTCTAGTGAGTGTTATTCATTAGGATCATTATTGCTAAAATTCCACAATATTTCTTGCTGGAATCAACTGTTTTGGAGTTTATAAACACTTATAGTCTTCTGTTATTGAGGTATAGCGAGCTGGGAGAATCTGTTATAGTGAGCTGGGCAAATTGCAATAAGATATGTAATTGTATTTTCGGAATGCTTTGGAAAACTAGTTCCAAGAGGCCTAGGTGTCTCTTCTTGATGTTTGTTGATGGAACACACTTGGAGAATATTATTCAATCATAGAATTCCTCAACAGTGTACAGGTCTAATGGAGGTCTACAAACCAAGGAAAACAAAAACACACTTACTTCCCTATGCATTAGAGATTCACAGGAAATCTCCCAGTTTTGCCAATCTGATTCTCCACACCCTCTGCAACGACCACCCTCCTTTTATATTCTCTAACAGAAATACCATAAACACCCCTCCCACATCATCTGCACTTTTATTCAACATTGAGCCATACTAAGAAAGCTCTGCCCCTTTATCCCCTTTACTTCTTTTACTCGAGCACTTTATTTGCTCGTTATCTCATTGTGAACTGTAAGACCTCTGTTATTTCTTAAAGTCATTTTGTCTTTTCTCAAAAAATGGAAGCTCTGGCCCAATTCCAACATTTGTCAAAATTCAAATGTGCACGAATGTTTGTATATTTTAATCTAATAATAAAATTGGCTATGCCAAAAAAAAGTTCCCCTTGTTTTTTTCGGCTGACTGCGTTAGAGTCCCTCCAACCTCTACTTCCACCCTAACTTGTAACTCTTTCTAATCAACAATCCTCATATACACCAATAAAAATTATATAGAAAACCTGATTTATTTCAAATTGCTGCTTTTTCATCCTAACTTCATCAACAAATGTATTTCTTTAAAAGAACTTGCTGTTTCTACTTACTGACTGTAAGTTTTTCCAGACTGCCATCAGAGACGTGCAAATGTATATGTACTATCTAAACAGTAATAGTTCAAGCGTACTAGTATTTTATTAGTTATAAACTCTATTAATATGCATTTAAAAGTTGAGTATTTGGGAGTGAGGTTATTTCAGCTTTTGAGAGGAGTGGCTGCTTGTAGAAAGCCATCTGAACACCTTGTGCTGGATTTATATGAATGAAGCTATGGAACCAAGTTAAAAATAATTCTTATCACACGCCTATTTGTTTATGCAGACTCAAGTTTAAAGCTTGCATCATCACTGTCATTATATTTTTATTTTGAGAAATTCTTCCCGACTTTAATTCCCCTCATTGAACTGTAATGCGATGTGATATGAGATGATTGTTGTGGATATTGATAATCTGCTGCTAAATTCAAATACTGAGGTGATTAGATGACTACATTAAGTCATGGTTTTGATTGATTTGCTCGTGCAATGTCATTGTGAATTAACAACATAATAGAGTCACTGGTAAGTGGGGTTGGTTGAATGATCTTTTTAGTCGAATTGTTTATTCTGTGTAACTGCCTTGAAAACCTTTGAGCTTATGAAGAGACTGTTTTTATTCAATTTATCAGTCTTTCCTGTCTCGTTTCCATTCCAGGAAAAAATCAATATTGATGCATAAATCATTTATCAAGCTAAGATGAATCAACTGCTATATGGCATATATTTTGGCCTGAAAAAGATAAATGCTGTAGAAATGATTATGCACTAATAAAAAGGAACGTGTTCATTTTTGCTATAAAATATTTACAATGGGCTGAAACAGAACCAATTTTAAAACAAATGGGCAGCTTAGGGTACATGGCTTCCTCCAAGTGGAGTCTTGGGAGGGATAGACAATAAATAAAGAAAAAATGATTGTCTCATAATAAGAGGTACTACATGGTTAGAAATTTCAAAAACAATTGAAACTAAATACATAACAAAAATAAGAATGGTTTACCTTATACTGTACTTAGAAATTAATATGGTGTGTGTCTGCGTCAGAATTGTTTGCTATGCAGCTTTCAATAGTTTAAATAGATGTGATGAAAATGTGGAGAATAAAGGAAACGAGGCTGTGCTTTTTTTTTTTCTAAACAATCTTTTGAGGACTTATGACTTTCAATTGTGTCTCAAAACTTTTATTTCTGACATGTACGCTTAAATGATTGTTATTCAACTAGTTATTGCCTATAATTATAATTTTCTGTCATTAAAGTGTGAATGCATATCTAGTCTGAATTCCCCTCTCTTGTGTCCGCCCTTAGTTCGCTTTACAAACTTGTATAATGGATATTTCACACGTAATGAACATCACATGCTACTTTTTCTTTTATTTCAGAAGCATTCAGATGCCAGGATTTTTCGTGGTAGAGTAATTGAGAACTATGATCAATTATGCACTATCTATGGCCGTTCTAAGGAGCCTCTGGAGGCTGGGAGCATCTCTCCAGCTCAAGTTGATAGCAGTGTTAAAGATCAAGAGAAGCTTATGAGGTGGTCCAGTGAAAGGGACATCTGGTGGACAAGCGAAATGGACGCCTATCTGAGTGCAATTCTCGTGGAGCAAGTTAAGCTTGGTAACAAATGTAAAGTTGAAAACAAATTAAAGTTTGCTGCTTATGAAGCTGCTGCATTGGCTATAAACGAAAGATTTGATCTTGATTTGACAAAAGATCAAATTAAAAATCGTCTCAAAACATGGACAAAGCAGTATGAAATTTTGGAAGAACTTCTAGATCAGCGTGGCTTTGAGTGGGATGAAAAACAGAAAATGGTCAATGCAACTGATTCTGTATGGAATGATTATATTAAGGTATGCAGGAAATACTTTTAAGTGTCTGGCATTTGTCATTTCATTATAATTTGTCTATAGTGCTTATATAAATATTTCTTGTTGAAGCAGATCAATCCAGATGCTCAGACTCTTAAAGGACGAGTTATAAAAAACTACAATGAATTGTCCATCATTATTGGTAACAGTGATCCACCTGATAGTTCTCTAAATGCTAACTTGGCTTTGACTACAAATGATGAAGTTATGGAAGATCAAGAGGCATTTTGCCATGAAAATGACAATGCAAAGGAAAAGGTTAAATATGTTACATGGACAGATGATATGGATCGTTGCTTAACAGAAGTGTTGGTGAAGCAAGTAGTGATGGGCAACAAGCTCGAGAAAAATTTTAAGAGCTCAGCTTATTTGACTGCTGCAACAGCTATAAATGAGAAATTTGGACTAGATTTGACAAAGGGAAACGTTAGAAACAGGTTAAAAACATGGAAGAAACAGTATTACATTGTGAAGGAAATGCTCTCTCATGGTGGATTTGAGTGGGATGACGAGCGCAAGATGGTTGCTGCAGATGACTCAGCATGGAAAGAATACATAAAGGTATTATCAATCTTCCCTTGAACTAATGTTAGTTTTGGAAGTAAAATTGGATTACATTTACCCGCTATTATAATTATAGTAGTTCAGCCAGCAATTTTCAAATGGTAATTGGTCTTATGATTATATTACCTTTTCCTTTAGAATACAACATACGGTCTCATTTTTTGTTTTCCTTTTCATTTCTTTTTTCTTCATTGATCTAGTTGTTTTCCTTAGGAGTATATCCTTAACTTTGCCTACTTATTTTGACGCTTTTTCAGAGCTATTGCTGATACCAAGTAGCAGTAAAAAAATCTGAATTCATTTTTCATGATATCATGCGTAGATAAGATATACAATGGCGAATTCTTCAGGAAAAAAAGTCTTGTTTCACTGATAACTTGATATTTTGGTAGCCTGCATTTATTGATTCATCATTGACCTTTATTTTCAGAAACACCCAGATGCTAGGCATTTGCGAGAGAGGCGCATTGAAAATTATAACGAACTAGGTGTGATTGTTGGCAATGAGCAACCAAATGGGCATTGGTTTGAAACTTGTGAGAGACTTAGAGTGATTCCTTCTCTGAACTGCGAAGAACATGCTGTTGCTCTGAACTGTGAAGAACCTGCTCTCGCTCTGAACCATGAAGAACATGCTGAAACTCCAGCTCAGATAATGTCTATTGAAGAGACGAGCAACGATAAAGAGAGTGATGAAATGCAGGGCTCATCAGAACAGACAAGGGCAAAGCCTTCATCGTCATCACAATCTAAACAGCCATCAAGGAAGAGACGTGCTAGTGATGCTATGCTGGAAATGATGAGTGTTATGGCTGTAGATATCGGTAGGATAGCCGATGCATTGACTGAAAACAACAATAATTCATGCCTGGATGAAGTTTTTGAAATAATACAAAATATTCCTGACTTTGATGATGATCTCATCATTGAAGCCTGTGAATACTTGTGTTTTGATGACAAGAGGGCATTGATGTTTATGAAATTAGATGAGAGACTAAGAAAAAAGTGGTTGTTAAAACGGTTGCGGGGACAATCTTGTTAAAAAGATTGTGACAGTTCCTGTGGATTAGATTTTTTGTATATATCTTCTTTTTGTGACAGCTTAGGTGAATAATTAGTCCACATTATTATTGTTGTTGAGGAATAAAAGAAATTTCTTTTGATTGGAAAAGTTGCCTTGGGCTCTAAGTTATGTTTATGTTTGAAACAGAGAACAATGAAAAAGAATGTGATGGTCAGAACATATCTTCTTTGCCCCCGACCCCCAACAACAGAAACATATCTACTTGAGGTAAAGGGCATTTTGTTTTCCAAATTAAAAATAATTATCAACATGAATATCAAATCTATTAAGCAAAATTATACATATGTCGTTTGAATTCTAAGTTACGTATAGCTAACCTATTTAAATATATATATCTTTACATCAAATTACTTTGTGTAAATTATAAATTGATATATAATCAAATGTTACAAAACATATGTTATGATTAACTAACTTATTTAATTTCCTTGACATCAAAAAAAGAGAGAGAGGGAGAGAATTTTATATTAAGAACAAAAGAAAGTATATAAGTTAAGATCCAAATATTTAATCATTTAAATCAAAAGAGGAAAGCTTTTGTCATTCTTATGAGCCTAAATTAGTGATAAATATATTCACTTTGGTCTTATACCTTTATTATTATTTTTTTAGAAAAAGTAGATAATCTTATACATTCATTACTTTTCATAAAAAAGTGGCATGTTAATTAACTTTTTTCTAAAAGTACATTTGTTTCCATCTTTCTAAAAGTAATGGAGTATTAATTACTCCCTCAGTCTTTAATTATTAGAAAATTTTAAACTTAGTTTTTTATGTTCATTTTTTTTAAAGAAAAAAACAAATTTTTGGGATGTACTCGTTTTTAAACATGCCATTCATTCATAATGTTTATTTTGTGAATGTCCATTTTTGTTCTAGAACTTTTCCTTGAGGAGAAGTAGGTATCTGATTTTTTTTTTGGGGCAATATTGCCTCGGAAGTAAAAAAAAAAATACTCTATCCGATTCTAATTATAAGATATAGATGACTTTTTTTGAAGAGATTCAGGAAGCAAATTAAATTAATTTAGAGTATTTTTATTTTTTTCTTCAAACTAATTAACTTGACTAATAAACTAATATATAATATAAGGATACATAACATATGAAATGATTAAGTAACTTATTTAACTTCTTTGATCTCTCTCAAAAAAAAAAAGTCAACTATGTCTTATACTCCCTCCGGTCCTAATAATAAGAGCTAGTTGACTTTTTTGAAAGATTAAGGAAAATTAAATTAAATTAGCTTAGAGTATTTTTATTTTTATTTTTTCTTCAAACTAAATAGTTTAACCAATAAACTAATATATAATCTAAGAAAACATAATATATGAAATGATTGAAAGAACTTATTTAAGATCTTTAATTCTCCAAAAAAAATTAACTAACTCTTATAATAATACCATCCGTTATAAAAGTTAAATTTAACTATTAGTTTGGTAATTAGGGCCTCATCATTTAGAGTAGTAATAATTTCACCACATCCATCCGTTATAAAAGTTAAATTTAACTATTAGTTTGACTTATCTGACACACTGGGCAATGCCATCTCATCATTTAGAGCTATGTAATCATCCATGTCACTCCCTCGCTCTCTCCCTTGCAACTCGGACTTGGATTTCATCAGCGGCGGGTTGCTCTCAATATCCCTTTCCTTAGAAGTCAAGATAGATCGGACCGGTTGAATCTAGTTAACGTACGGGATCGAGTACGATTTTGAAGTCGGATGGTTCTAAATCTAGTTAACGTTCGGGATCCGCGTAAAGTCTTGAGGCGGACCCGGTTACACCAAATCTGGTTTAAATCAGGCTCCCGTTGAAAGATTTGATCTCTCATAATTAAATCTTGGCTATTCATTTTAATACCTTCAAAACACATTCAGAATACTACGTGGCACTGAAAAAAATAGTTCATGATCTTAAAAAATTATTTTAGGATCTTGAAAAAATATTTCAAAGGTTACTTCCTGGTACTAAACATATATTTTAAGATACAATATGGTACTGAAAAATTATTTTATGATCTTAAAAAAAAATTATTTTATGATCTTGAAAAATTATTTCATGATCTTAAAAAAATATATTAGGATACTAACTAATATTTTTTCAGAATAATTTTTCTGTGTTTATGAATAGTACTAGAGATCAACTGTCTATCTTGGCTTCTGAGGTTGGTTGCAAGGCTGCGAGCAACCCGCCGGTGAGGAAATCCGCTTCCCTTGCAACTCCGGCGTCTTCTGCCCAAGCGATTTACCTCCGCGCTTCCTCTCCCTCGCTTCTTCAAACTCTCTTACTCACCTCTCTAGCCTACTCCACCCATTACCTAAAATCTCTGAACTTCTCTGATGAAGAATCAATGCCCTACTATCACTAAAGAAATTTTCACCTCATCAACTTAGAGAGCCAAACTGTCAGTCGCAACATTAAAGACCTACAAGTTATAATTAAGGAATTGGACATTGGTCGTTTATTTTACTGGGAAATAAAACCCCTTGTTGTGGCGTTGTGATTGGAAGATTTTAATGGCTGCTGATAAGGCGATGTGTTTGTGATTGGAAGTTGTTTTTCATTGAACCAGATTTTTAAAATCAGATTAAAGTCACCTCTAGCTCTAATAAGACAAGTTTTAGAATCAATGGGGACGAGAGGGTTGCCGGAGTGGTCACCTTTGAAGAAGAAAAAGAAGCAGGCGATGACGGTAAGGAGAGAGGGCGGGAGGAAGTGAACTGGGTGGTGACGTGGCTATAGATGATGAGGTGGCTGTGCTGAATGTATCAAAATAAGTTAAACTAACAGTTAAATTTAACTTTTCTAACATGGTGAAATTGCTATGTTTTTTATTCTTCCTATACCAAAATCCTTCTAAAAAAAACTTTTGGATATTCAATACTCCTTAACGATAACTTTTGGACAAAAATTAATCTTAACCCTTTTTATTTTCATGAGGCTGAGGCAAACTTATCTTCTTTTCAAAGCCACAAAATCAATCTCTAACATAATTATGAAAATTAACTACCTGCCTTACTAAGTGTCAAACGCTTAAAACTTACTCTTTCCGGTCCTAATTACTCTCTCCGATCCTAATTATTAGTTGACTTTTTTGGAGAGATTAAAGTATTTTTATTTTTAATTAAATTAAACTAATTTAGAAAACATAAGTATTTTTTTCCTTCAAACTAAATAGTTTGATTAATAAACTAATATATCCCTTATTACTTTTTATATGAGATTAAAAGTTAATTAAATTAGTTTAGAATTTTTTTCTTACTAAAAGTTTGATTAATAAATAATATCTGACCGATTATATAAGATAACGTAGTGTAAAAAAACAAATATATAAAATGATCTAAGAAAAAAAACAATATATGAAATGATCAAAATTTTTTCTTTCTAAATCTCTCCAAAAAAATCATATAATTAAACCGGAGATAATACTTATAATCCGGGGAGAGAGTAGCTTTTTAATAAAGATAGAGTTGAATTATTTTTTATTTATAGCCAACTTTAATGAAAAATATTTACATCATATTTCTTATATTCATTACGTGAAATTCTTTAATCACATATATTAATAACTTGCATGTATTTTATTTTAAAAATACTATCATTAAATTATAAACCCATAATGAAAAAGAGGACATGACCATATAAGGAATTTGACCCAGGTTTTGCCCAATTTCAATAATATAACTACTTTTTTTTTTTTTTTTTTTTAATTCAAATGAAATAGTCTAAAGTAATCGGACAAAAACGAAATTTAAATAAAGATAACATTTACCAAAAAAGTGAAAATATTTTAATCATTCTTTTTTCTTTAAAATGTAAAATTTTCATTTAAGAAAATTTAAATTAAAGATAAGAAATTTACACAATCTAAATATAATTTAAACATTTAAAACCTTCCTGTAATTTTTTTTTTTGCTCGAGAAAACCTTCCTGTAATGATAAATTACAAACGTTAAACATTTATAAATTCCGGCGCTTTCTTCTTTCTTTCTTTGTCTTTTTTGTCAACAATGGGACCCGTTAATTTTGATTTTCGAATCATGTGACTTGTGAGGTATCTGATGACTCTAATTTGATTTAAATCACTAAAAACAAATACTAGTAAATAAATAAATAAAAAAATCTTAAAGTGAAAATACAGTCAACTCCGAACGTTTGAGGACCCGCCCAAGTGTTTCAAGTTTCAAGCATGAGCGTGACACCACAGTAGTCACTACCAAACACAGGAAAAACCAAGACTTTGTTCTCTTTTCTTTTACAAAAGAAGCCATCTTTTTCGCTCTCAATCTAAGGTCATTATTTTCGGATCATAACCCTGTTCTTCAATAACCAATTTGGAGTTTCACCTTTGGATCTGATCCGAGAATCTCAATCCTAAGCATCGATTAAATTATCTTCTCATTATCTGTAAGTTCAAGCTTCCCTTTTTGTCTTTTTTGATAGCATTTTCTTCATTGTCTCTACTCAAAACCTACAAAATAGATAAGAAGTAGATGCACAAAGAATTAGGGTTTAATTTCATTGTCTCAACTCCATTTTCATTACTTTCTTTGACTTCAATTAGCTCATTGAGTGTAATGTAATGTTTACTGGTTTGGTACGTTTTGCTTACTACATTGTTCAATTTAAGCATTTCTCACAATGTATGCTAGCAAAATCGTTTAGCTTGCTCTACGGATCTATGATATGTTTAATCTTTGCGATTCGCAGAGTCAATAGCCTGAAACGATGACAAGAATTACTCGTGACTTTGGTGATACAATGCAAAAAGGAGCTTTGCGTGCAGTTTCAGCTGATGTGGTGTTTGCTTCTACTCGGTTTCCGAGTTACAAAATCGGAGCTAACAATCAGATCATTGAGACGAAAGATGACCCGAAAGTGATATCCATGAAGCAAGTTGTTGCACGTGAGACTGCTCAGCTTTTGGAACAGCAGAAGCGTCTATCTGTTCGCGATCTTGCCCATAAATTTGAGAAGGGTTTAGCTGCTGCCGCCAAGTTGTCTGAAGAGGTTGTTTCTTCTCTCTAACTGTTGAAATGATTTTCATGTTTCTATAATTCTTCTATGTGAGTCTAAATAGTACTGAACATTATGTGAGTCTTTTCAAATGTGAGACAATAACTGATTATATTATAAAAAAATAGCCTTTATTGTGGCTGATATGCTTACAAATTCAGGCTAGACTTAGAGAAGCAGCATCATTGGAGAAACATGTTCTTTTGAAGAAGCTTAGAGATGCCCTTGAATCTTTAAAAGGACGTGTGTCAGGCAGAAACAAGGACGATATAGTGGAAGCTATTGCCATGGTTAGTTTAGTGTTTTTTTTTTTCTTCATTCTTTTTTGTGCGTATGTGTGTGTGTTTAATCCATTCTCTAAGCAAACCTACTTTAACTTCATACGCGCCTTCTTTAGGTTGAAGCTCTGGCAGTTCAGTTGACTCAAAGGGAAGGGGAATTAATTCAAGAGAAGTCAGAGGTGAAGAAACTGGCTAGTTTTCTTAAGCAGGTGATGTAAAATTCTCAGCTCAAATATTGACGTGAAAAAGAAATAAATCATGTTTCGTAGCATATGATATCCTCCCAAAGAAAAAGAGGAAACCAAAGATGAATTCTCTAATGAACCTATGTGTTGGACTTCTATGATAGGGCACAAAAAGCTATTCAATCCCATAATGAAAGGACAAAATTTTACCTTCTAAACCAGAGCAATTTGCTCCAACCAAAGACACAATAAGACAATGCATCCTTCATAAATTGATCACTGCAATACTTGTTTGATTAGTGTCTTGGGCACAGTGGACGTCTTCACCTCTTTTTAGGTCAAATTTCTGTCTCAGTATAAATATAATACCACGAAAGGTAACAGTTGTCCTTAAACTTATTGAATCCTATTAATTTTACCTTGCTTGAAATATAAGGTGTTGGGACTTTATATTTTATTGTATATATTTAGATTTAGACTAATAATTCAATGTATTAATTCCTAAGTTATAATAGAAATGCGTTTACTTTTTTAGTTTGTATCTCCTATACTTACTTGCATTAACAAATATGCTTCTCCATTGCTAAGAGTTTAAATTCATTTATAGGCTTCTGAAGAGGCCAAGAAACTTGTAGATGAGGAAAGGGCTTTTGCTCGTGCAGAAATAGAGAATGCCAGAACAGCAGTTCAGAGGGTGGAGGAGGCCCTGCAAGAACATGAGAGAATATCTCGAACCACAGGGAAGCAGGTTAGTCCGTGTTCTTGTTATTAATAGTGCTTGAAATTTTAGAGTGAGGGAATTTCAATGTTTACTTGTTTGTTGATGACTAATGAATTGGACTTATTGTTTCACATTTCACTTTGTTATTTTGTGTTCTGAATTTAAGATAGGATTATGGTGCATACATACAACTAGTTTCTTAAATTATCAGTACCGCTTTATTTAGACCTTTAAAGAGGAAGGGGAAATGAAGAAAATGGGAAGCTTTGATATGACATTATGTTATTCATCAGGGATTTGATCATTTTCCTTCTCATTTTTACCATATAACATTTTTCTCCTGGCTTTTCTTATTATGCTGCATCTCTTATTCTAGTGTTGCCCCTTTCTCTGCTTTCTTGGATGTATCCTCTTATCCATTGTTGCTTTCTCTTCATTGCTTTGATGGAAGCACTATGTAGGTTGATCATACTGTTTAAAGTTAGGTTAATCTCTACTCTCATGGTAGGCAACTAGGAATGCTGTGCTTGTCTTTGCCACCTGCTGGATGCCACATCTTAACTGATGCCATGCCGTGCTAGATAAGCTTTGTTTTAGCTTCTTTTGGAGGTGCATTGGATCTATTAATTAAGAAGTGAAAGATCGGGAAACTACTCTAGGGGTGCTTATGACTAAAATCTAGTTGCTGTTGCTTTTAGGTTGTAAGATAATTCATAATTCCAATTAGTTGTGGGGGTTTACCTTTGGAATTCTTGTCTAATGCTATTATAGCTGGGCTTCTAGTCTTGAAAGTCATTTTCAAGCTATACGATGCTTTACTTTTTCCAAATGCTTGTTTTGTTGTGGAAACACTTTTCCCATTTTCCGTGACAAAGACAGAGCCCAACAAAAAAATAGCTTATCAATAGAATAAATCTCTTTAATCCCTCTTCTAATGTTCTGTAAGATTTTATGGAACTAATCATGGTCTGTGTACTAAAGGGAGGCCTTGAAAAAAGCTCTATCCTCATGTAGAGCTGGGGGCAAGTGAGAGCTATGGCTTATGTGAGGAGCAAGTGACCTGTGAAATTTTCTTCATAAGAATCTATTATTTAGAAATCCCCAAAATATAAGGAGACGAGTTTATTTTTCTTAGTTAGTATTGCCCATGTTGGATTGAAATCATAGATTGGTTTTACTTGCTTAAAGCTGGTAAAGAGAGGCTGGGTAATTCCAAAGTTGGTGTTCAGTTCTTTGATTTGGAGTATCTGCTTGGAAGAGTATAGTAGGGTATTTCAAGTTGTAGAATCTCAAAATCTTATTGGAAGGTTGAAGTGCTTCCATGTAAAACTCTTATTTGCCTAAAAGTATCAACCTGTACTCTAGCATAACATTTCTCATAATTTAAAGATATGTTCCCCTTGTTTCTTCTTCTTTCTTTTTGTGAAGAAAAAGATCCAATATTCACCAAAGTAATGGTTTCCTGTAGAAAATTTAATTGGATCCTGCAAATGTCAATCAATTATGTTATTTTCATTCATTAGAATTTATTTCTGTTGGAACTTATAGGACCTAGAACAATTGATGAAGGAGGTTCAAGAGGCTCGAAGAATCAAAATGCTGCATCAGCCAAGCAAGGTATTAAATATTTGTCCCTTCATCCCACTTATGTGGAGATTATTGTTATTATTTGAATCATCATCTCTCTGTTTTTGCTCTCTCTCTATGGCTCCTTAATTGAGTTGGGGCACAATTCTTCCAGATAATCTTACTTTATCTTATTGGGGGAGATGGATACATGAAGTACCAATGTTCTCTTGGATGTTGTGATTGAAAGCTGTATATAATTTATGCCATTGATTTGTCTGTCTTTCTGGCTTTCTAGCATAGCTATATCGTACATATTCTACTTATTACGTACTACTAATGTGCAATAACCACTATATTGTGAACGTTAGGAGAAAATGTGCAAGAGTTTGAAGAAGTGAAAGGTATCATCACATTTGAGATGGCCTGCTATTGTTCCAGAATTAGGATTCCTGTCATAAACATAATCAATAATGTTCCTTTATTTTATACAAATAATTAATATTGTTCTTGCCCTTTATATATAGTATTGTTAACTTAATTTTTATCACGTTGTATTAAATAAGTGAATGCATTGATTATTAATTTGTAGGTTATGGATATGGAGCATGAGCTTCGCGCATTGAGGGCTCAACTTGAGGAGAAGTCTAGACATTATGTGCGACTTCAAAAAGAGGTACCCTTGCAATCTTATATCCATGTTGAAGTGATTCTTATATGAATGTTTTATGAATTTAGGTAATTGTTGAGGGCTGAAGGTTTGGTTTCTTAAGCAGTATGTTATATTTAATCTTAACCTTTCCTCACTCAGTATAGTTATGTTTCAAGCATTTCTAATACGGGAAAATATTTCTTTGGTCTTACAGCTTGTTTCTTGATTCGGTTGTTGATATACTATGATATACTGTAACACATTTTGAGATTTAAAATTTTTGTGGAAGATTTTGATTCATTTTATGTATTGTGATAATACAATTTGCGTATTTTGGCTATTGCACTAGAAGGTGATATATTACCTGCATTGTTTATTTTTCCATAATCACATTGATTTGGCTGTTTCCTTTTTCATCTCTTTTCCATACTTTCTTGAATACTATATTTGTGATCGACTAGAAGATCTCTACACAATGTGTTATGTGGTGTGAGGGAGTATTCAATGATGAATATTATTATTTTGGCTTCGTTATTCTCCTGTTGTAATTTTTCTTTCTTTCTTTTATTTGTTTTTTGCCCCACTGACTTATCCTCCATTGTACTCTCCAGCTAGGAAGGATAAAGAGGGGTGGGGAAAATGTTCCCCATTTATATGAACTAGAAGGGACTGAAGTGTTAGGTTCATATTTAGAAATTCAACCCTGCTCCGAGAATGCCACTTGCCTTTCAAAATGTTCAATTCTGTGGTATCGTGTATCATCTGAATGTGCGAAAAGGGAACTTATTTCAGGTATATCTGCCAGAGTTTACTACATTTTACTTTTGAAAATAGTATATATATTTTTCCTGTTATGATGTTGTGATGTGAAGCATTGGTAATTTTATGTGTGCTTTGATGCGCACACACATAAAAAGGCTCATATGCTACTCTATCACTTCCTTATGCCAATTAAGTCCTGATATGCATACCATACAACTCTCTGATTTTTGAGCGACCTCTTTGCTGCACTGCACAAATGCCCTGACCTACCACCGTTTCCTAGAAGTGCAATTATAAAATCTGTCGCAATTTGATTATTCATTTTTGTAATTTCTTACTTATAAGTTATGTGATATAACCTTGTCTTTTACAGGAGCTACCAAATCAGTCTATGCCCCTGAGCCTTTTGATGTTGGACATGTATTACAAGTTGATATTATTTCAGAAAGCGAGAACATCACATTGTCAACCACTGGTCCAATTGACCCAGGTTTGTTTCCAGTCCTGTATCCTTTTCATGCTTGATGGTCATCTGTGGTTTCGAATATTGATATCTTCTGTTCTATATAAAACTTATAACATAGAAATAGATTGAAGGCGTATTTTCATGTCAATGGGGTTTGATTTAGTATTCTTGTGCAGCTGCTGGTTTGGGAACCTATGTAGAGGCACTTGTGCGTAAACATGATACTGAATTCAATGTATGTCGTCATCACACTTACTTATTTTCTTGTCTCTTCTGTAATAAGCTATTTGAATGCAAACATGAAGCATAATTTATAAGTTCGCCATTTACTACTTTTCTCTTCATTTAGTAGTTATACTGTGTTAGTGTTCTAAAAAGGGGTTAAGTAGCAATTTTGCCCCGGAAGTACACGCTTAAGAGCAATGTTGCCCTAGAAGTTTTTTTGGGCTCAATTTTGCTCTGGAAGTCTGAAAACGTAGCAATGTTGCCCTCCTCTAACGGTACGCCTAACGGAGTTAACACACTGGAGTGTGAATTGTGCACACTCAAATGAGTGTGCACAATATGCACACTCATTTTTGAGTGTGCACAGTGTAAAAAAAAAAAAAAAATTTATCGTGCACATTCGAGTGTGAGGGTATCACACTCGAGTGTGCTAACTCCATTAGGCTTCACCGTTAGTGGAGGGCAACATTGCTACGTTTTTAGACTTCCGAGTCAAAATTGAGCCCAAAAAAACTTCCAAGGTAACATTGCTCCTGGGCGTGTATTTCCGGAGCAAAATTGCTACTTAACCCTCTAAAAAGCAATGTTAGTTCCTAAATTGATTGCAATTTTTTTTTTTGAAACCCTGACTTTGGAGAAACTGTTGGATAACAGCTCCATAGATAAGAAACGTATGATTACAAATAAACTTTATTAAATATAATATTGTTATATTAAAAAAATAATTATAAAGTTCTGAGGCAAGCATAAACCTATCAAAATATTCCCCTTCAATAAAACAAGTGATTGGTTGCAAATGTCACTAAATCGCTAAAATTTAGCTATATATCAAACGCCAATAAATCTGACACTAACTAATTTTAAGACACAGCTAGAAGCAAAATTAAAACCTGATAAAGTGGACTAGAGACCACATATAGAAATGAAGAATGGAGATTGTTGCAAGCTTTTGACGGAAGAGAAGTGAATGAAAGCAGCAGTGCAGAACAAGGAACAAGCATAGGCAAAGGAAGGCAGCACAAGTCTGAGGACAAGTTGAAGCGTAGAAAGAGAATGTTTTTGGGAGATGATCGAATGCCACTGTTTTTCTTCCCCCTCCTTTTCTAATTGAAACTCAACTATTATGCACATTTTTGGGAGGCCAGAACATGCAGTTTAATCTCCAAAAGCTATGTTTTGAGCCAGGATCGTGCAGATTTGAATAATTTTTATGAAGCGTTCATGCTTCACTGGATGTTGGTAAGCTGTGAGTTTGTACTTTGCCAACTTCTAAGTCTATTAGACTTTGAGTTGACAGGCACTGTTGGAATTATGAACATTATCCTTGGACCCTCCTTGATATCAACTTTTAGTTCATTAGTTTTTTAATGCAATATTGAAATAGGGCCTCCTATACCGTGTATGTAAGAACCATTCTAGTTGCCCACATCTGATAATTATAATTTAGAATGAATTAGCAACCATTCTAGTTGCCCACATCTGATAATTATAATTTAGAATGAATTAGCCTTTAGTTTTAGCAAATTTTTGTTTCTAAATACAATTTCTCTTCATTTCAGTATAATTAAACCGTCACTTTGCAGGTGGTTGTAACTCATATGAATGATTCACTTCATGCAAGTGAATCTATTCATGTTCTTCATGTTGGGAAAATGAGGATGAAGCTTTCTAAAGGAAAGGCAACAATTGCCAAAGAATTCTACTCAAGTTCCATGCAGGTATTTCAAGTCATAAATGCTATCTCTAATATTGATGATTTTATTTCTAAGTGACAATCTATTATGTAAGGGAGCAAGAATATTTATGTACTATCATTTTTTTTGGCAAATTTAGAAAATAACATATGGATACAGGACTTGAATAGGGTGCTGCAAACATTATTGTAATCTTTTTTGAACAAACAAGACTTCTTTGTTCGTAGTTAAACCTTGTGCTAGAAGATGACTTGATATTTTTCCTTTTGGTGTCAATTAAGTTAGTGAATGGGATCTCTTGGTCGACAATTTATCAAAAAATTGGTTTTTGATCGAGCACCATGGCTTCGTATGATACATATAACCAACTCCACCTTGTGGGACAAACTTCTTGTTGTCGTTGTGGGTTCACTGGTTGTCAAATTAATTCAGCTAAAATAACAGGATTTTGTTTATTTTTGGTTTAGCTATGTGGAGTTAGAGGAGGTGGGAATGCTGCAGCGCAGGCGGTATTTTGGCAAGCAAAGCAAGGGCTTTCTTTCGTACTAGCGTTTGAAACAGAACGTGACAGGAATGCGGCTCTTATGCTTGCCAGGAGGTTTGCATTTGACTGCAATGTATGTCTCTCTGAGCTCCAAAACAAGTTTTATGTTCAATCTGATATTTGTCAAAAATTTAAGCTTTCCTCGTTTAAACTTTCTAATAAAATTTAAGCTGTTTGTGAACTATTCTTGTCTGACTTGCTAAAACATCAAATTTGGCCCAGAGTGTGCTTTACACACACAAGCTCCAGCATCATATTAAGCCTGCTTTGTTTTTCACTATATTTATTCTATCTTGGATTTCATATATTGTACATGTACAAAGTTTTGTTCTTTTCTGTTCCTATTTTCTTGTTCTGCATAGCTGAATTGTAAATGCATTAAAAATGGCAGATTACTCTTTCCGGGCCAAACGATAGATCTAGAGCCGATGATCGATTGCCTTCATGGTCATGATGAACCTCAGAAATTTTTTTCTCCTCTTCTGTAATTACGTGAGTTTTCCTAGCTTGTATTATAAGTGTGTATCAGCTAAACATGGCTTCTTATTATGGAAGAACATTCATGCCTGGCTTCTTGGAGTTGGACAGAATCTCTCTCTGTCATTTATTCTCCTTCACCAAACACCAAGGCATTTTTTTAGGGTTTGCCTTTGTGAGTGGTAGTTGACAAATTTGTAGGGCTTGCATTGTAAAATTTATGGAATCCATATTCAGTGCTTGAGATGCTAATTTAATATATTTTGATATTATTCCTCATCAGTTACTGTCGGAATTCTCCAAAGATCCATTTTCCATGTTATTTCTTTATCACAAGTTTTCTGCACACTCAACTATTCCTATGAATCATAAATTTTATCATGACAAATAATCAATAGCAAACTATACAAGTTATGGGAAACCAAAACCTAAGTCATGAATAATACACCCTTCATTCATAAGAGACAATGATCTTTTTTCTTGATAAAGAAGAGAACAGTAAAGATTACTCTACATCAATATTATATAATAATAACTCTCAATCACGGGTTACCGTTCAAATTTTCATTTGAACAGCAACAACTTCAAGGCTGGTTTTGTGGGGCTCTGTGCTTTATTATTATTATTATTATTATTACTTGTGGGTCAAATCATCTTATTGCAAATGAATCAGTCGAACAAGTAATAAAGTAAAGAATAGAGTATTCTCCCATAGAGATTGAAATACCAGTTTATACCGCTAGTTAATGATTGAAAGTTGCGTGATTGTAAAATAAACTACTAATTCTATTAAACTAGTGAAACAGAGTGATCGTAGATATGGTTGAGAAAAATCAGAGTTAAAATAGGTAGAGCTTAGACTTCCCCTTAATTTGCACTTCGTCTCCAGATTGCTTTACCCCCCCAATGCTACAACATTGTTGTTTCCGCAATGCTACAACATTGTTGTTTCCGCAATGCTACAACAAAGCTCTTTAGTTAACCCACTACTAATTTATATAGAAGCTTCTGCAATCTTGTACTTATATTCTTAACCCTACTTCTCCTTTATTCTTATGCAGATTTTCAAGCTTAGAATATCAAGTTAACATAGGTGTATTTGGCTATGTGAGATAAACTTATGCCTGTAGCTTATTATTTAGATAGGATTATGCACAAACCTTACTTGTACACACGGTTCAACAGAGGTTTAACCCTAACTCATTTCCAGTAAGCTAAAGCCACAACTCTTGCTTGTTAGTGGCCACCTAACACACAAGATCGACACTATGCGCACAATTAAGCAAATTGAATTATATAATTAAAACTTGGAATCTGGTACGAAATTACAAACTAAAGATCCATCCTCGCTTAGCCAACGGAATTTAGTTCATAGCTGACAAGTAATAGATCATTGAAACAAAATACATATTCATCAAATGCAAAGAAGTAAACTAAAACGAAAGAAGAATCGTCGAAGGGTTTTGCCGGCATAGGAGATGACTGTCACGCAACACCTCGCGTTTTCTTCAATTTAGCGAAACTTCGGTCACAATCGGCCTTCTCAAGCTCTTATGCGTACTGTGATTCTCTCTGATTTTGTTGTCTCTCCTTCCTTTTTTAGGTCTTGTCGTCTTTCCTTTTATGCCCGGGGGTTTTCACGTTGTACGCCCAATGAGCTAGGCTTTCCAATTCTGTTAGGCTCGACTTCCAAGATTCGGTTGATTGATTCTCTTTTAATTTAGCGAGATTCTGATAAATATTCTTTCTGATCTCCCGCTGTCTTGATTTTCGCTTTAATCCAATTAGCCGCCTTCTAGACGTTCGACCTAATCTCCTATAATTATTTACTACACATTCTCAAGAAAAGATCAGCACATAACAAAATATGGAGTCTTAGATAATTGTCCTTACGATGCTGTAGCATCACTACAACATTAACATATCAGCTCAACATTCACAACAATCTTAAGTCATTTTCTCGGGATACTTCCTAAATATTATGAATTCAGTATTTCTAATCCCTATTTCCACATATTCATGAATTCACTTATATTTTATCATATAAAACACATTCAAGCTCAAAAATACGATGCAAATTAGTCATGACATAGTGGAAATTCATAGTAGAAATATGGCTTATCATGAGTTGGAAATTAGGGCTGGCTTGGCCCTCTAGGGCCAACCCTTTTAGGCCCTGAGTAATAAAAACATCTTTTTTTCAAGGCTCGGCTTGTGAGCGTACGGGCCAGAGCTCGGAAGTTATTTCTCTAAATTTTATTTTTTTTAAAGAAATATAATTAGTAAATTACAACAATTAAAATTTTAAATTAAAAAATAAATGTTGTTAACATTAAGGTATAAACAACATGTATTTTGCAACAAACAAACACAATCATTAAGTCATAATCAAAGGTAAATTATTGCCCACATACTACAATTGCAAATAATTAATGAGAAGACTTAACAAAATTAAAAATAGTTCTTATAAATATATCTTGAAAAGTGTAAGGAGTCAACAAAATAAACAACACAAGATATGAACAAAATAATCACTAGAAAAATAAGTTAAAAAATACAAAATTAATAAGAATATTTATGAAATAAGAATATCTTTTATAATTTTTTGATTTTTAGGATTCTTAATACAAGATGTTTTTATAAAACTTAATTCTAAAAAAGATAATAGCAACTAAATGTTTACAATATCATTAACAAAATATAAAAAATCAATAATATTATTATCATATAAATAATTTTAAAAAATATAAAAAACATATGGGCCTAAAAAGGTCAGCTTTTTTAGGCCCTTGGCCTTACAAGGCTGACCCTTTTAGTCCCGCTTTCACTTTTAGGGCAAAAATCTTATGCCCGACCTTTGTAAATTCAAGGTCTAACTCAGTGACCCATTTTTCTCGGCTCTAATCATTACACTACTATTTTTCCACATCATTTGTATCAAACAAAAAGATAAATCTAATGCAATAATATAATCCTTTCTAATTATATTATGGGTCATTGAGAAACAATATTTTTTATCAAATGCAAACCATTTTTTTTTATTGATATGAATAATAAACTTTTATATAAGGTCATGTATTTTCATATTCATGATTTAAATAATAGATTAATTGGATAAAGATTTATAATTATGGCTATTATATTTCATTTTGGGATTTAAACTTAGAATCATGAACTTTAATTTGTTTATATATTGTAACTAAGTGTACTTTTTCTGTATATAATTATGTGCTTTTGATAGTTACGATCATTTATGTAATAAGACGATATTGATTTCAGAAAAATCTACTTGATTGCTGACCATTTAGGCGGAATAGAAAGTATGATATGTAGTATAACTTCTTTATCAAAGTGATATAATTGTTCCTGTATCTATTATTTATAAATGGAAGTTTCATTGCTAAGGTTTGATTTTAAAGATGAAAGTATAAGTTATTGAGTTGGCAAATTGATATTTAATTAGATGATGGCAATTACAATACTATTGTCTTCACATGGAGTGTAATATATTGTGTTGATGCTTTTTGTGGCGATGTGGATTATAATGGATTAGACTAGTGGTCACCTTGAAGTCATTTTTTCCCTACCATGCACGAGGGAGTCAAACATGTCTATAATATTTGTATAATCCATCAAACAGGTCCCTCATCATAAAATGTGTCTATCTTGATGAGTACTTGAGTTATTTTGGACGTTTGAAACTATATTTCAATATTTATAATTAATTGGAAATTCCTAGAAGTTATATTTAAATATAATTTGAATATCATTAATTGTACATGGATTGCAATTTTAGTATATTACGCTTTTTAGTTTTTCAAGTCCCCCCCCCCTTTCTGTCGGGGTTGGTATGAATATGTTTAGGACTATTGATTTCAGTGATGTTAATTTATCCACGCATATGGGGAGTAAATGCTCGTTACAAGAAATAAATAAATGAAAATCTTCTAAAGGAACCAAGTGAAACAATAGGAAGAAGTTATTGTATGGAGTCCCGAGTGAATAACAAAACCATTGGCAATTTCAACTGGGTATGGTAATTATGGTAGCATTTTTGATCAATTATTGATCATTCACATGGATAAGTGTTAATTATGGGAGTTAATGTGGCATATGGAATTGTTAGTGATGCCCTCCCCTCAGTGTTTTTTGTTTGCAGTTTCTTGGCTCAAATGTTGCAGAATGTTTGGGCCGGCTTCAATTACATTTATGGACATATTTGAATTCTTTCTCCTCCCTTTTTCTTTACCCATGGTCTTTTTATGGTTTGTGATTCGTGGCTATAGTCTTCATTCACAAATTTACTAGGTCGAAAATTGCTGATGTTCAAAAATTAATAGAGCCAATGTCTCATTCAGTAAAGATTTATGATACTCAATGTTTTCGAGCCTGCCCCACAAGATGTATTAGAAATGATACTTTGGGATGGATGTAAAGCTAAGCAAATAGCTTTTGCTTCAAGAATAGAGGACTGTGTTGGTTGTAAGAGGTGTGAATCCATCTATTTGATCAAGGGTATATATGTTCGGCATCTAGCTTACCAAAAGTATATGGGTCACAAGTAGTATAAAAAGTTGTCGTTCCTACGAGGACTAAAACAAAAGTAGGCTAATTAATGCAATTGTGCTCTTAATTAGGTTGGACAAAGTCGTTTGAAGGATTTCAATTTGAAAGAATAATTTGGTTCAAAACAAACTAAATTGGAATAAACAAAGAAAAAGTTGATTCTAACTTCAAGAAAATGAGGCTCTAGTTTTAATGAAAAAAATCAAGTGTTTGTCTAATATTCATAAGTATTGGAAAATCTTTCTCAAGTCAAAACCAACATCTAATTTCAAGGAACTCATTCAATCTCTTACACTGTAACGCCCATCCTAAATGCACCTTTATTTATCACAGTTATAGCGCACAGGCGTCGAAATAATTTGGACGACTTAATTGCGGAATAAAACTTTCTTAAAATAACTTAGTTTAAGACATTGAAAACGCGAGGATAAATTTTTCACGAGCGATATCTATCCCATAGGGGGATCTTTATACATTAATCTAAAAATTAACAAACGACAAACGAATTAATACAGTCTAACTATTCATATTTTTCCAAGAGTTCCTTTAGCTTTAACCCTAACAGCCGCGTCTTCCCTCTTGAACCTGATCCACTACCTGTCTCTTTCATGCGATCTAGAGTTCAAATGAATGAATCCCAGGGGAACAATTAATCTCATATGCAAGTATGAAATCTAAATCATAGTATAACACATGTATAAGCATAGAATAATTCTCAGTAAACAAGTCGCATCGTAACCGTAGTTATCGGCCAAGGACCGCAGCCCTTTAGGACACGCAGCCCCAAATCCATAGCTAGGAAATAAAGATGTAAATTATCTAGCAAACATGATCAGTCATACATGGATGCATACATACAGGCTAACAAGATAACAGTTACCTAACTCAAACTTGAATCCTTAACTTTGTCCGAAGGTGTTGGGATCAGTAGAGATGTCAAGGTATGCCTATAAATGTTTATCATTATCATTAGTCACTTCTTGCATTACAAAGTAACTAACTACGTGAATTATTTTTTAGAGGATTAAAAGTAGTTATTAACCCCTAAAAATTCCCTTATCAATAATACCTTTTGTTTTCTTAATAAATAATAATAATATTATTTATTTATTTATCTACTTTATTATTTATTCCCTTTCCTAATAATAATAATAATAATATTTATTTATTTATTTATTCTACTATTTATTGGTATTTCTCTATAATTAGTTTAAACTCCAAAGACTATTCCAAAATCAAAACTTTAAATTTAGGAGCTTATAAATACCAATCATAATGTAAATTATGCTTTAATGCATATATTTAATGTTTCTCATGGTTTTCTAAAGTATAATGTTTTTCATGGTTTCTCTCAAAACCTTTGATAAATGCTAATGCTATGTAAAATATGCTTCATATATATGTCCATAATAACACAATTATATTTTCCAAATGCACATGAAATAACTTGTCATATAATTATATATTTACCTAGCCTCTGATATATACATTTATACAAATAGTAAGCAAGATTTTCTTTTTAGTTTCATGTTGATGGATATTGACATATATATATTAAAAATCATCAAGTACAGTCAACAACATGCTTAATGATATGCTATAGAAGTAAGTGATTCAAACATTTATAAATCAATGGCCTCATATAAAATACAACAAAGACAACAAGTGAGGTTTTCTTTTTTTTTTTTTTTTTTTTTTTTTTAAATTTATATATATATATATATATATATATTTTAATACACTAATATATCTATGTGTATCAAACAAGCAAAACCAGTTATATATATACCTATCTTATACATTTAGTACAAGTTTCCTTCACTCGTTACATATGTAGCGTAGATATACTCATTATGTGTGCAGCATTTTTTTTTTTCTTGTAGCTCACTGCATGCATGATCTCGTTATGATTATTAGCATATTTTCCAAATTTTGGGATGTTACATTTCTCCCCCCGTTAATTTAAATTTCGACCTCGAA
The DNA here is from genome assembly GCA_019022615.1 of Acacia melanoxylon. Lineage (NCBI taxonomy): Eukaryota > Viridiplantae > Streptophyta > Magnoliopsida > Fabales > Fabaceae > Acacia > Acacia melanoxylon. Next base: position 28,300,616 of record JAFJYJ010000002.1, read on the forward strand.
ATTTGAACCTATTGAAGATGGAATATCACCTAGAGGTGGGGTGAATAGGTGATTATAAATTTCTTTTACTTATTGCTCAAGAACACTTAAAACAGAGACAGAGAGAAGAGCAATGAACATAAGAGATTATACTGGTTTGGTCTAATCCTTGACCTACGTCCAGTCCCCAGAAACACTCTAGGATTTCACTATCTCAAACCTTGATTACACACTCTGTAACTCTCTGAGTAATCCTCTCACTAGGACTTACTCCTCTTTACAAGTTGTAACCAAAATAACTACAAACACAATTACACACTCTGTAAACGAAGGATGATCCTCTCACTCTTGGACTCACTTCCCCTTACAAGTTGTAATTGTACACCCACACTCAAGATACCTCTATCTTGAGATTTGAATGAATAGTAAAGCTAATGATAAATCTCTCACACAGAGTAGATGAATAATAAACACTGAAGCTCAATAATATATGAAGATATATACAGAATATAGATTGATCACTTTGAATGCTTTTTCTGTGTATCCGTCTGTCTCTCTTGAGAAACTCAAACCTTCGGGTATTTATACTATTTGAAGATTGAGGACCGTTGAAGGATTTTGAATCTGTCCGTTTGAATATGTCCGTTGAAGGTGTTTAAACTTCAGTTCTGACATTCACTTCATTCCTTTTGATTCTTCCTGTTGTGTGATAGCATTAAGTGCGCAGTTGGAATGTCAGTAGTTGCTTTACATTGATCAAGGTATTGGTAACCGAGATTATCACCGGTTTTGGCAAATGCATTTAATGCACTTCTGACACACTTTGCTTTCTGTTAATTTGATGTTTAACACTTGCATAAACAACCTGTAACTCATTAACAAACTGGTTAAAAGCATAGTAATGAGTAATGCTTCAGAGGTAATAAAATTATCATAGTGATTGTGTAAATTATGTAGACGAAGATTTAAAGAACAGAGGAACCTTGCTCGAGCAAGATCACGATATGTTCTCGGGCAAGAGATGAGAGGATTAAATTCATTTGGTCAATGCTCGGGCAAAACACAGTAACATGCTCGGGCAAGTCTTTTTAGAAACACTTTGAAAAGTGATTTTATCGATGATGCTCGAGCAAAATGTTAGAACTTGCTCGGGCAACTCTCACATAGAGACTAGAAGACAGGTTGGACGTTTCTGCTCGAGCAGCCTAGTTATGCTTACTTGAGCATGGTCTGCGAGCATGCTTTCAGACTATGCTTGGGCAAGGTTCATTTTAAAACAAGAAGATAGGTTACTCGACTTTGCTCGAGCAACCCCTTCAAGCCTGCTCGAGCATGATGCTTAAGCATGCTTTCTCACCTTGCTCGGGCATGACCATTTTACCTTGTTAGCTTTTGCTTGGATCGATAGTGCTTGAGCATGATGTGATCCGATGCTCGAGTAGGACTCCTTTGGTCTTGATGCTTGGGCATGATTACACGATGTGCTCGGGCATGACTCTTTAACTTGCACATCCTCGCTTCTGTCTCAATGATGCTCGGGCATGCCAAATATGCTTTGCTCGAGCATGACTCTCCATTTTGCAATTCTTCGCTCTGAGTCCGATGATGCTTGGGCATTTCAATTATACTGCTCGAGTAACTTCAAAAGCCCAACAACATTGGCTGTACAAAAGCCAACTTCCAGTGAATACATCGTCTTCAAATTAGCTCCAAATTTGGCAAACTACTCATGCTCAGAAAGCTATTCAAGTGTTCTTTCCATTTCAAGAAGAATAAGCTCCAAACTCGTTGTATCTCGTCTGTTATCATAAGATGAATGGAGGTTGTTCTTGACCAGCATTTTCTGCAACATCCTGAACTTTTCATGAACTTCAAAACATCATATCTCCTTCAATTGATTTTGTTTTCATGATTTTGATGTTTTTAGAAAGGTATGTGAGTCTAGTTTCATATGCCACCGATTTTAGCTCAATCATATTTTTCATTTGTGAGATATGCTCAAATTACCGAAGCTTTGGTCTGGACTGTGACGGTGATTTTTGTGCCAACTTGAAAAAATCATAGCTCTCTCATCTGGACTCCTTTGGGCTTGAATTTTATATCCAAATGACGCATTGGGAGTCTAGTTTCATATGCCAATGGTTTCACCTCAATCTGATTCCTGGTTTGGGAGATATCATCGAATTACCAGAGGTCGCTTGAAATAGAGTTGAACAGAGTAGCTGAAAAACGTTGTTGCTCGAGCATTCCATTTGCTTCTTGCTCGAGCAAGGATTTTTTTTCAATTTATGCTCGAGCAAGGACTCTTTTTATGCTCGAGCAAGGCACTTTTCATGAGAGAAAAAATGTTGAAATTACATTAATGCCCTCTAACAAACTAGTATTCATCCGGAAGCTTGAACTTGCTTATTTTAACTCCGAATTGAGCCGTTCCAACTTCTATTTGATCACAGAAACTTGAATATTGATATTCTCATAATATTTAACATTTTCTTCTTTCTTCAAACTCCATTCTTGATCATTCTTCATTATATTAAACTTCACATCTACATTAAATATAAGAATTAGTCAAAGTATAAGATAAACGTAGTATGCAAACTTTTTACTCTTAAGAATGACATGTATATAAGACATCATCAAAACTAATCATAACCAACACCTATAACTTCAGGGAATTATTTTAGACATCCAATCTATTCCTTTCTTATGCATGCTTACCTAGCACGCACCCTAATATTTAGACAATTTTCTCATTCATCTTGTACCCAAGTATAGTATTCAAAAACATGATTTACTGATCTATCCTCACAGTGCTTGGTTATGCAGGCCTCACTATCTAACTCATTTTGCTTTTCGGCTTATCACGTATTGGCCTTCCGACTCAATATATTACCACAGCACTGGATGAGGAATCATCCTCAGGTCTTAGGCATCTCACCTATCACTTGGTACAACGAATGTCATGCCAGCCTCAGGATGTACTCTAGACACCAGTCTAAAGTCACCATGACAATCAGCATTCTACAAAGTGCTTAAGCATTACAGGTCTTATAGCCTTGGGACACCGCCTCGTGCAAACTTGCACACAGGTCTTATCACCAACGGTTTCCGCACAAATATTTGCGTCGCCTTCGTCGGTTACGCACAGAGCTTAAAACACTCCGGCGTGACTCTTGGGCGTACCTAGAAGCTCACCGCCGTTATCTTCCGGTAGCTCTCTCTCTCTCTCTCGCTCTCACTCGGCAATTCCAGTGGTTAATACCCTGGACGACTCATCTGCCGAGGAGGATACGGCCAGCAGTGGCCCAACACCGCCCGCCCCTCCTGCCCCTTAGTCTTATTTTTGATGTTTTATTCTAGTTGTTTATTTGCTTTTCTGACAATCTGCTAATGCCATGGGCGTTTGCCCCAGGGCAATTTTGTGAATGATGCCGGGATTAATTTGCTTCTCTTGCTCTTTATTTTCCACCCACCCCCTTGTTGCGCGCCATAATTCTGATTATCACTTTATTGTTGCTGCTGCAATGGGGGCATTGCATCGTTCAAGTGTAGGGGAGGGATTAGTTATGTGATATAACCTGCTATATGCTATTTCCGTGTATGTGTGATCCTAATTACTCTGCATGTAGTTTTTGCACAAACTGAAATTTTTTTCAAATTGCATGATAAAGCATGAACATAATTTTGTAGCAATAGAAGGAATGTCTGTATAACGGAGCATAGCATGATTGCCTAAGGAAACTGAACCTTTAGGCTTGGGAAATTGACAGTGCTAGCTAATCTGATGCGGGGTAAAGTGGCAGTGAGAAATATTAAATGGTAGAACCCCCAATGGAAGGATTGAGTTGAGCTTAATGGTTATATTCTAAAGTATGCATGTCTGCTAGCCCATGTTTGATCCTTGATTTATCTTAGTTCTTTGATAAACTATCTGGCATCTGAGTTTGAAGTTTGTAGGATAAAGGCATTCATGTCATACCCATCAATCCCATACACAACCCATTTATCATCATCTCCATATTGCTACACAAGTGTGCTATAGCAGAACAAGATAGACAGAAAAACTAGAAGAAAACTGTGGAAAATCCTAGGGCAGAGTGCTCCCATGAAATGCTGCAAAAAGAGCTGCTATTTTGCTTATCAAAAAAAAAGGAAAGAAAGACCTAGAATAAAGAGCAGCAAGAAATACAAAGTTCAAGGAGGAGCACTAGGTTGAAGCCAAGATATTTGTCTACCTAATCTGCTATAGCATTCACCAACTTTTCTCATCTCAAACTCCTATCCATCCTCACCATTGTAACCCAAGAAGTCCTTTTGATGAACGAATACTCAGATGCTAGGAAGCAATCTTAGTACTTTGACAAGGCTATGGAACTTCTGGGCCCGTATGAGAAGAGAGAAACTAAAATCCCCTGGGTAAGAGAGCGTAAACACTGAACTTGAGAGCCTATTGAGGATTCTTCATCTAAGCAATACCACACATTTTGAGCCATTAGTATTGGGCAGTGGGATTCCCGAATGGGGGACATTAACTGAAAGCAATTGTGTAAGCAAGGGTTATACAGACAAGAGTACTATGACTATGAGTTTTTGTTCACTTCATCTTATTTTGCCCAGGAGTGCAAAAAGCTAAGTGTGGGGGTATTTGATGAGCACAATTTATGCCATGTTTTCCCTATATTTCATGACTGAATTGTATGGTAAATAAAAGCTTAACTACAAACAATCCAAACAAAAAGGCATATATTCATGATATAGGGAATTGAAGGATAGAAACCATTTACATCCTAAACATGTGCTAAGAAAGGAGCAAGTTACATTTTTTTTAAAGAAAGAACGTATAGCAAAGCTGATACTATGCTATAGCATTCTGACAAGCAACTCGAAGTGCAATAAAAGGCATCACGAAAGCTATAGCAAAGTAAAGGACGTAATGCTATGCGGCATATTTTCTAACCTTTCTATCTAGATAATTTCAGGGATAATAATGAAGGTTGAGAACGACAGGTAGATTGCTGAGAAGATGCGGAGGATCAAAACTGAAAGATTTGAAGAATCCCGCAGGATCAGCAGAATCAATCTACTATAGTCAGAAGATGCCATGGATCTCGACAGATTTGGAAAGCCCAGCTCGCTGGAACTTGCGCCACAAGAAATTCTGATTATAAAAGGAAACATCAAGTCAACCCTAGCGGAGAGTCGCACAGAGCCAAAACGAGATTTCACATTCGGCAGACTTGAAAGAAGAGTGAGAGATTTCACAAGCACGAGAATTTCAGGATAACCCAGCATCCTTCCTTGCAGTAAGGCGGAGAGAAGAAGACGTGGAGTGGTGACGTGACAGGGCTTCTTCCACACCGTTGGAATTTCGTCAAGCTTTCTGTTTTTTCCTTTTATTTTAGTATTTAGATCATGGGTCATTCTGTTACTATCTGTTTTGTGTTTCCCTCGTCAGTCATGAACTGATTTTTCTATGGCTGAACGAGGATGAATTCTTAAGTGTTAAATGAACCTAGTTGCAAGTTCTTAATTTAATAGATTCGGTTTGCTAATCAGTGAATTAATTACTAGTCGATTAGCAGAAGCTAAGGGCTAGATTTATGGCCTTGGCTTACTGGCAAGGAGTCGATGTTAGACCTCTGAGAAACAGTGTTTGCTAGGCAGCCGGTCCAAGGCTTGACCTATTATTGTAGGCTTCAGGAATGAGTCTACCTCTCATAACTATGACACCCTGTGTGTAATGCAGCTCTAACTAGAAATTTGCCATAGGAATATGGAAGGAGTATAGTTAGTATCATATGTATTGGACGCGGAAGCTTCGATAGATTATAGTGGTGGGTTAACCGAATAGCGTTGTAGTTAGTAGCTATGCTGTAGCATTGAGGAAGCTGTGCAGTATGGATGCTATAGCAGTGGGTAGAGCAACTAGGGGATTGATGCACTTAAGGGTGATTCTGAGTTCAGCCTAACTTCTTATTGATATCTTCTTAAAACTACGATACTCTGTTTATTTTTGTTATTAGCATAAATAAAAAAACCTCTCAAACCAATCATATTTACTTTCTATTTGCGCAACTATCATAGCAATCGAGAGTCACTTTTTGGTATCTCAGTCTCTGTGGGACGATACTCTACTTACACTTTATTACTTGTTCGACTGGTTCACTTGCCATCAAGGAAATCGACCAACACTGATCAAAGCCTTTATCATCACCCGGTCAAAGGTGACTTTTGACTAGGTCAAAGATCAGCGACTCTCATGTAGGAATCCATGATGATCTCAGGTCAAAGGGTGTTGTGACGTGGTTATACATGAGATAAACTTATGACTTAATTCATGCAGCTTTCTCATAGTGGGTCGATCCAGCACCTTGTACTCTTACAAGTGCCTATGACTTTGATTCGTATCTCCATACTCATCAAAGTCATACTGGTCTTATTTTATCTTTGCTCCCGCATAGATGACAGACCAGGGACATTTAGGACAATCTTTATGATACGTCCAAGGACACAGTTATCATAATAAACATGCAAATGATATGATAACTAAATGGAGAAATACTTTAAATAATAATAGCGTTTAAAGTACAATGATCTGCCCCTAGGGCATAATTTCCAACACTAACATAGTTAAAAATAGCGATGAAATATTCAGGTTTGGTGTGCTATAAACAAGACTCAATTATGCTCCCTTATTTGTTGTTGTTTATGATGTTGGAGTTTGGATTCGTGGCCACTGTCATTGTTATAGGAAACGTCAAGTTGTGGTTAAGATCTTATCTTATTAGTTAAGTTCCTAGTTAATGGTTAGACTCTATAAATATAGGGTCTCACCAATTGGGTTAGTGTGAAGGGATATTGATTCTACCGAGTAACGAAAGAGAAGTCTCCCTCTCTAGTTGGAGGGTAACTTGTGTCTCCCTTATAATTCAATTAGGATTACTAGTTAATCACCCCTCGATTGAAGGATGGGTAGTGCAAACCAATGTGAGTTATAATTGTTGATTTATTAATGAAGTCCCATTATTCTTTTATATTTTTACTCAACAGAGTTTAATGATTCAATGTTCATAACATTGAGCGCACTGTGCAAACTTTCTCCTACATGTGTTTGCCATTTTTTAGCAGTAAGTGCTTCGTTATTTCTATATAGGGGTGGGAATATGTCAAGCCTCTATTAGACAACCTATAACTAGGGGTGAGCAAATAAAAAACGAAACCGAAAACCAAAAACCGAACCGACTAATTCAGTGTTCGGTTTTGGTTCGATTTTTGGAAGTGGCTTAATTCGGTTTTCGGTTCGGTTGTGTAAAAATTATTTCTGTTAAAACCGAATAACCGAAAATTAATTGTATATGTATATTTTTTTTACGAATACAATATATGTATATTTTTTTACTCAACCCACTTCATCAGTCATGACCTCAGCCCAACTCAACTGAAGGCCCAACCCAATTCCTCACCATTGAAAACCCTAAAATTAACTATACTGCGGATTGTCTCTGAGGTAGTGAGGTTAACGGCAACGCTCTTTGAGTGAACGGTACTTGTGAGAGACCCGGTGAGATCCTCGGCGATCGCCCACTGCAGCCGCTGCCATAGAGTGGTCTCTGGTTATTTCCTTGGTAATCGGAGACGGTGAGGCAGCTGAGTGTGAGAGGAGTTTCAAATTGTTGCTATTTTCTTCAGATCCAGGGAATCCAACAAGAGTGAATGAATAGTTTTGTTCCTCACTCTAGATTTGGAACAAAGAAGATACTACCAGTGGGCGAGTGGATCAGAGGAGGCATACAGGTGGCGTTCTCTCAGATTTTGTAACAGTCACAAAGCTGTTTCGCAAAACTTAGAATCTGGGTTCGTCGTTCTCGCACGCAAGAGTGCCGATCTGAAGCTTCGAAATCGCTGTAGATCATATCCAATCTCTTCGTTTCCCAGAAACAAGAGCCTACGGCCCCGGCTACGTTCACCTTTGCCTTCCACTGTGAACCAATAGGGACGCTGATCCAGTCTGCGTCAGATCTAGGGTCGGCTAAGCTTTCTTTCTTTTTAACTCCGGCCAGATCTGAGAAGTGATCCCGGGTTATTTTGGTGGTGATTGGCAACTTCTTTTTCGTCCTTTCTTCGTCAAACAGCAGCAGAGATTGAGATATCTGATGAAGATTATAATATCTGTCATTTAGTGCTTATTTGGAACTGTATATTACAAATATGTTCACACAATCCTCGAAGCCTTCAGAACTTTTGAATCCATGGTTTTTCGGTGTTCAATTTGTAACTGTGTGCTGTGTTTTTCGGTGTTCGGTTTTTCAATTTGTAACTGTGTGCTGTGTTTTTCGGTGTTCGGTTTTACAAATATATTACAATTTTTTTTTTCAATTTTAATTTCTAGGACAAATTCAGAGGCCCACAATAAGGCCCAATTTAGGCCCAAACATCGAATTAACTGCAAAACCAAACCGAAATATTTCGGTTAATTCGGTTCGGTTTTTTAGGCACTTCGGTTTCGGTTCGGTGGTGAAAATGCATGCATTTCGGTTTTAACCGAACACCGCACCGAAAAACCGAATGCTCACCCCTACCTATAACCTAACCTGTTTAGGGCCTAGTCTGGCCTAGCCTATTTGTTAAAAACATCAGGCTAAGGCCTATTTAAAAGCTTAAATGTGTGAATAGGTCAGGCCTATTTTGTTAAGGTCTAGACGGTAAGCCTTCAGGCCTAGCCTGTTTACACATTAAATAAATGTAATTATATTTGTATCATATGAATAACACAAAATATATATATATATATATATATATATATTATTTCTTATATTCTAATTTCAAAGTGGACAAAGTCTACTTATGGCTTTCAAGGACCTCAATATGAGGTCTTTTTAAAGACTTACATTGTAAGTAGGCCTTTACAAGTGCTCCAAGCTTAACTAGATTTTATGAAGGCTCAGACTTGAGCTTAAAAAAAGCTTGCATTCAGGCTCATGCTTTTTGCTCTTATAGGCATGTTTAGCCAAAACCTGGTCTATTCCTATGCCATTCTTTGTTATTCTTTTTTCTTATTATCAAGCTGTATGGAATTTTCCCTCTTGTTTAATTCTTAGATTTATCAATCGCTAACCCTAAGTTTCTGCCAGCGAATCTATTATTCATCCTCTTCACAGATGGGGAATAAAACGTTTCTGCCATGGATTTTGTTTTTATTTTCATCTTTAAAAAATTGTCTTACGCCACCTAAGATTAATTTGATCAAACTCTAACCGACTCAGCAACTAAACTGTGAAACTACTGAAGTAAGTTTTAGATGAGATTGCAACAATTTAATAACTTTAATCATCACAAATAACTTTAGTATACCATGACTGCACTTAAGAAGTATGCACCTTAACCTTTACATATACATACATACATACATACATATATTGACAGTTAGTGCTCTCTATCCTTGGTCCTTCATTATTATAAGATCCATAAGTAACATTCGTGATATAAGAAAACTATTAAAATTAGTTAAAAATAGTAAATATAAAAAAAATTATCTTTCTTTTTTTCAAATATGCTGTTAGTTTTGAATAGGTAAATGAGAGGAAAAATACTGAGAGAAAAAGATGAAAAAGAATATATGAAAAAAAATAATGAGAGAAGAAAAAATTAATTAGGGATAAAATTGGTAAAAATGTATTTAATGTTCAGACAACCAAATTACTCCATTTTATATTTCTATCTAAGTTATTAGTTACAAGACGTTCTTAATTTAATTCCCACGTAAATGAAAAAAAATTAAAAACATTAATATACATACACACATATCTAAACTGAATGGGGGAGGGTTGTGAGAGTTTATATAGGTTTGATTTTGATTAAAAAGCGGTATGACTTTATTATTTTTAATTTTTATTTATTTTTACCCCTATTAAAAATCTGATTGCTTGTATTTTAATCTGATATTTTGATATATATATATATATATATATATATATATATATATATTTGCTTAATGAATTGTTATCCAGACGCTCTTTAACAAAAAATGGATATTTCTAAGATAGCCAAATTTCAAGTTATTTAGATAACTTAAGCAGATAATTTTAAAAAAATTTAAAAAAGTCTATCGGTAACATTTCATTAACAAATCAAATTATCAGAAAACTGTTATCCAGATTTTTTTAAAAAAAAACAAAAAATGGTTATTTATATTTTATACGATAGATTCGAAATCAAATCATCAAACTATCCGTTATACAGACTTTTTTTATTAAAAAAAATAGATATTTTTAAGATAGATTCCAGATTTCATGTTATTTAGATATTTTAAGCAGATAATTCAAAAAATAATTAAAAAGGGTCCACCCGTAACATTTCATTAGCAAATCAAATTATCACATAATTGTTATCCAGAATGTTTTTAAGAAATTGGATATTTATTGGATAGATTCGAAATTTCAAATTAAATAGATAATTTAAGAAGATAATTTAAATACTTGATTTACAAAAAGTCTATCGATAACCTTTGATCAAACTATCATATAACTGTTATCCAGTCTTTTTTCAACAAAAAATAAAAGTGGATATTCTTAAGATAGATTCCAGATTTTAAGTTAGAAAATTTAAGCAGATCATTAAAAAAGTCTATCGATAACATTTAATTAACAAATAAAATTATCAGCTTAAACTGCTATATATCTATATAAACTCTCTAATCATTGATCGTTCGATTTGAACTCCTCCTTCAATTTTCTTGGACAAGCAAACATGGATCAAATTTCTTGGCAAAGTAGTCCTTTTGATTTTCTACATGACGATTTCTTCATGGATGAAATCCTTTCTCGTGTAGATTCTGCAAAATCCATTGTTTGCTTAGGTATGACCTCTACAAAATTTCACTCACTGTGTTCTTACCCTTCTGTTCTGAAGTTCAAGGATGTATCAGATAAGAACGTGGGATTGATCAAATACCTTGACAAGTTCTTTGAGTCTCGCATGGATTCGAACTTCAAATACGAGTTCCGAGAACTTCTCATGGGCTTATCAGAGAACATGGCTCCTTCAACAATACTGAATTTTGTGACCGTTCATCTTCTGCGTTGGTTTCAAAAAGCGTTGGCTTTGAATGTTCAAGAGCTGATCTTCAAGTTCCATGGGGAACCATTTGTCTCTTATTTTCACAATGTAAGGCCTGAACTGAATCTCCAAAATTCTATGATCCCTTTGAAATATCTTAGGGTTTTGATTCTTAGGAACATCCCTATCTCCATAAACCAAAGCTTCGGAGATTGGATTTCCAATTATTGTGTCAGTTTAGAAGAACTGGGTCTTTATCATGTTTTAGTGCTTCCAACTAAACTCACTATCACAAGCTCGTCTCTTAGGTTTTTCTTCTTTGAAGGTGACTTCGAGAAACTTTATGTTGCCAATGCACCAAAACTTGAAGACCTAAGTGTGATGTGGTGTCATATTAATCGTGACAAGGATGAATCACATCCGTTCATTAAGATTTCAGATTCTCCAAATCTTAAAACTTTTTTGTTAGATAATTTGGACGGATGGATCGGCTCTTTGAGATATGGTTCTTCTGGTGATACAAATAAGTTTCCTTCTCTTGAATGTGCGTGGGTCTTACTTGAAGAAGATTCTCTTCTTTCTTCTTCTTCCTTAGAAAGGCTCCTTCGTGATATTAGTCAGACCATAAAGTTGTGTGTATCTGACGCCGTTCTTCACCAGGTACGTACTTGCTTTTTGTTTACATGGATAGGAATATAAATTTTTTTAATTTTTAATTTGCAGATGACAAAATCCTTTTTTTTTCTTACTTTCAATAAAGTAACTGTTTAAAATATTATCTTTATTTTAAATTATATATATATTAAAATGTGAATTTAATAAAATTAAATTTGCAGGCTTGATCTGGTTAGAGGTTGGTAAAAGAGGCCAAACTTAAGGCCTATTTATAGGCCTGCTTCTTTAAATAGGCTAGGCTTTTTCTTTAAGGGCCTAGCCTATAAGTCTGCAGACCTTACCTGTTTTATATATAAATATATAATTAAATCAAGTTTATTTTAATTTAATATTAGTTTTAAATAGGCTTTGAGCTTATTTAAGGCTTAGAATTTCTATATATGTGGGCTTTGAATCCTCAAACCCAAAGCCTAAGGTAAAGTTAGTAGGCTACAAGCCTGCAATAAGTAAACGTTTAAAAATGCCTCAAGTCTTATAGCTCTTTTGAAGGCTCCGGGCTTCAAGCCAAGGGATCAGTTTTGGCCAAAGTCAATTTTCATCTCTAATACATTTATTTTCTCAAATACCTATGCAAACTAATGCAGTAATAACTATATAAATTTCTGCAGATTTCACAGGAAGGAATGATACAATACGCGAATCTATTTAGCGTATTACAAAAACTTCACGTCCGTATTGAAGGATTTGAAGATAACAAGTGGTGGCAGAATGCTGATACAATTACCCCTTTTGCCAAAGGTATTCGTTCCTTGAAGATCTTCAAATTAACTATAGTAGATTATTACAATCTTGAAACTCCTATAGAATGGCTTCAAAATGCTTTGTCTTTGGATGTTTGGAGGTTGTATTTACAATTCGGGGACGACAACAATAATAATATTATTAATATGAAATCTTATGATTACCTTAAAGTACGCGAACTGAAGCTCCAATACTCTAATCCTTTAAAGAATGTCAAGATTTTAACTCTTAAGGATATCCCTATCGGCTTGAACCGTAGTTTTGAAGACTGGGTTTCGACAAGCTGTGTTGATTTACGAGTACTGGAACTGCATGGTGTGTTTGTGCTTCCTGGTAAACTCACAATCGCAAGCTCGTCTCTTAGGGCTTTCATCATTGATGCTCACTTCATGGACCTTCATGTTTCTGCACCAAAACTTAAGGCCTTACATGTGATATGGAATCTTGCTTCTTGCGATGAGACGCATAAAACAAAAAACCTGTCTCTCACGGTTTCAAATTCTCCAGATCTTAAACAACTTTTGGTGTCGAATTTGCTCACGTCACTTCCTCTAGAGTACTATAATTCTTCTGATGACAAGAGCAGTTTTCCTTCTCTAGAATCTTCGACTGTGCTAATTCCTGAAATACACAATAATATCTCTCTTGATTCCTTGATAAGGCTCCTTGTTGATACTAGTCAAGCTAGAAAACTGTTTGTATCTAACTCCATTCTTCACGAGGTATGTAACAGACTTATATATTAAATGGAATTGTTTAGGTTAAATTAATGTTATTATATATATATCAATAATAATATGAAGATGTACATGAAAGGCTGTAAAAAATATATTTAATTTTTTTTTGAAATATTTTAATAAAAACAGTCATAAAATTAAAATTTATTACACACACACACCAACAATCATATTGACATCTTTTTCGCCTACAAAATGACTATGCAATAGTTATATTTTATTAATTATATTATTGTCATTCTTTTTCTTGCAGATTTCGCGTAATGGAATATTACAGTCAATCAATTCAATTCAGACGTTAGAGGAATTGCATGTACGAGTTGAAGTAAATAAAAAATCCAGGTGTTGGGAGAATGCTCATCAAACAATTATGTCTTTTAGGAAAAAAGTTCATTCGTTGAAGACCCTCAAATTAACTATTATAAAGAATGATAATTCTGATCCTCTTGTCTCTAAAACGGTAAGCTTACCATTACATTTTGTTTTTAAAATTAATATAAGCTAGAGGTTAACTTTTTTTTCGGTCTAAACAAATTAAACTCAGTATATGGAATTGACATGATTTTATTAATATTTTGTATATATTGCAGTTTAAGGAGTCATTGGATGAAAATATTTTAAAGCTTGGAATTTCAAGTTCACTTGTACATTTGGATGATCATAAAGTGAAGATCGAAGTTGGTCCTGGAGATGATGAGACTTTGGTCCTTCACCATATTATCAAGAATTCTCCACGAGACTTGATGTGTGTCTTCTTATATCAAGACTAATTAATCAATCATTCTACATGTAATTGTTTAAGGAAGTTGATATCTTATAAATAGTGATAAAATTTGATATGGATGTAGTACTGGCTAGTAGTAATAATTTTTGAAGATTAAGATTTTTTTTCTTCATATTTATGAATTCCATATTTGTTGTGTTCTGATACATAATTTTTGGATCTCATCTTGACTTACTCAACTTTTACATTAAGGTGACGCGTAATTCATAAAAATAAATTAGCCGAATATTGTTTAGGTACTAATCAAGGAAAATAATATATTGATAAGTCTTATAACTTGTCAATAATAGGTTTTTTATTTGTCAACGGTAGTTCTCTACTTGTCAATGAGGACTTTTTTGAGATTATTTTCCTTGGTTAGGATGTTAATGATATTTTCTCAAATAAATTAGTAACAAAACATATCATCAATAATTAAAAATGGACTGACGTTCTAAATTTTTTTCTCGCCCCCAAAATGTAGCTTGAAAAATTATAGCTTCACCAGAATCCCGACCTTTGCTTTGCACAAGTGTAACTTAAATCGCTATATATAGTTTGCGTGATCTCACGAATATGGTATCCATAAATATGACAAATTTCAATTACCAAACACAAAATGTTAAAACAAAAACTAATACTAGCTAGTACTAAATCGAAATCCAATTTTGGGAAAATTCCAAAATAATATGTTCAAAATCTCAAATCAGTTTTGTTTCCTGCAATACATTAGGTATTGACCAAATTCGATTAGCAATTCACTACTCATTTTAGTAAGGAATCACTTATATGAGATTTTCAAAATTTTAAGGCATTTTTAGGGATTTTTCACTCAAATTTATCACTATTCACAAGGTATCATCAGCTTCCGACAAAAATTATATAATGATTGATAAATTAGCGTTAATTATAAGAACAAAAGCTTAAAGTCTCGTGGAGCGTTATTGATAATATGTTGAAGGAGCCAGGTCTCATCATCTCCAGGACCAACTTCGATCTTCACTATATGATCATCCAAATATATAACTGAACTTGAAATTCCAAGCTTTAAAAAATTGTCAACCAATGAGTCTCTGAACTGCAATATCCAAAATATTCATAAAATCATGGCAGTTCATATATCGAGTATTGTTAAAAACAAAGAATGAATCTTTCAAGTTTTGCTGACATAACACAAATATCTCCATATATCTCTGGTTATGTATAGGTACAAAACATATGCCATGTGTAGTTTTATTGAAACCCAGGAAAAAAAATTAATAACCAAGGTCACGCTCGATGCGCCTCAGCACGAGGAAGGGGTCACCCATCCTATTGTCTGAGCACACGCTTAACCTTGTGAGGTGCTAACCATCATGTCAAAAGCTCGAGATATTATATGTGCCTCAACCTGCCTGATGTGGGACTCGTCACAAAATTATATATGCCTCAAAACCTTCATCATCATGCCTGTAACACCCCCATTTTTCAAAAGCAGAATAATGTATGTTTAATCAGAGTGGAGCATCGAAGCATTTTAAAGGAGTGAGTAGCTGATAGTACTGTTAACAAAGTATTAACCATGGTGTATTTGGTAGCGGTACATTTATCCCATACAACTCAAAAAGTAACATTATACATCCCAAAATATAAATTTCCAGTCGGGTCTTCATGCGTGCTGCTTACCCCTGTCATTAGCCCTCGGTCCTCCAGACCCTGAAGCTATGGTAAGAGCTGAGGTCCAATGCCCATTGGACCTCAGGTAATGGTTAACCTCATGCTCAAGTATAATCAATATATGTATAACAGATATTCATAACATTACAGCATTAACCATATATAGCACACAACAAATATAAGGTCATAATAACACAACAGTACATAGCACACAACACATGTAAAGTTATCCACGTTTTCACAAACCGGTGCCACGATAGCTCGTCGTGTCCTCAGCGCTAGGAAAACAATCCTACGGTGTTATCAAGACTATAACCCGTGTAAAGCTGAATGTATAAGCAGTGATCTAAGGCAGAGTCTTAGTTTATGAAATTATCTATCACATATAAGCATACAGTAAGCATCAGAGTTAGTGTTACAGTACTCGTCCGTACCTTAGTCCGTTCGGATATTGGTACGTCTGTTCGCCTGGTGCGTCCCTTGACTTTACCGGATGTCCTATAACAGTATTTCCGCATTATTACTTCGTAAATAATATCTTAAGAGATATTATAGTCACTATTGACCTTTTCACCCCTGGTGAATTTATTATTCCAATTATAACCCTTTATTGTTTTTTAAAAAACGCTGATTTCAGCATTCTGGGCAGATTTTACGATAACTTCGAAAACTCATAATTAATTCTACAAAAATCGAAATGAGGATCCGTAAAATTTCCCGGAATACTTAGGATGTCTATTTTTGATGAAAAATAATTGTTTTTACCCAGATTTTGTGAATCATTCCCAGATTTCGTGTTTCCAACCTCTGCCCAGAATTTTTGAAGAAAAACGTAGCTTTTATTCAAGAACTTTTATCTCCTTGTACAAAATTCAAAATGATATGTTCTAGGAATTTTTGAAAATCCCTAGATGTCTACTTTAACCATGAATTGTTTCATAATTTATGAAGACATATATATATATATATATATATATATATATATGTATATATATATATATAGAATAATGCTTTTTATCTGACTAATTCCCATGGCCCAGCAAAACCCAACAATTCCCTATCTTACTCTATCTTGTTACATTAGTCCCTAAAGTATTTTCCCAACATGTTTTTACCTCGTCACACATCTTTCAATGCAATGAGGCCTAAAAACAATTATGGGAATTTACTTTACCTATATTCTAGATTAAAACTAACAATTCTACCAAAGCTACTAAGAACTATAAGAACTAAAGACTAGAAACTAAAAGCAAGCTTACCTCTTGAAGCCTCTTGCAACTCCTTCCTCCTTCCTGCTTCACTCTACTCTTAGAAATCAACTCTTGGAGTTTGATTTGGTGTGAAGAATTGTGAAGGGCAAGGCCCCTATTTATAGTAAAAGCCCAAGAATTACATCCCTTGGATCATCTTTTCTTATCAATGGCTCATGGTTTTGTGCTTCCATTAAGGCACAAAATATGAGCAAAGGATTCTCATTGGTCCATACTAATTACATAGGATTTAGAATATAATAATCTAATTCAACATGTGTTCTAATAAAAATTATATTTTAATCTCTCTCTCTCCCCAAAACCGCCCCCCTTCTTTCTCTTACCTTCATCTTTTCTTTTTAAAATCTTACCCTCTTTATTTGATCCCCATTGGTTAATCTATGTACTAGAGGATTAAGCTTATTTATAGGATTAATTAACCCTTAATTGTATTTGCTATTGATTTGCTTAACTAATCACAAAAATTAATGTTTAATTCTTCATTAATTAGCTCTTTGATTAATTAGGAAGATTTACTAATTTATTCAGTTGGTGAAGACTTAATTGCTCACCAATCTCTATTAATTCTCCTTAATTTGTTTAAGTTTTTTTCACTATATTTTATTGTTTCTTTTGGTTATTTAAGAACCATAATTTAATATGATAATTATTTTGTTATTTTATGTTCCTCGATCGTGTTCTTAAACTTAATCTTGGGTTTCTTTATTTCAAGGAACAATTGTCTAGAATAAAATTTAGAGACAACATACTCTCTTTTATTCATTATGTATCATTTATCAAAATAAAATATTTATGATGACTAGGCATTTTAGGGTTTTACATTTCTTCCCCCGTTAAATAAAATTTCGCCCTCGAAATTTACTCTATTCTAACTATACTCCGGGCCATAAACTCCGGATATTTCTCCTTCATATCTTCCTCTATTTCCCAAGTTGCCTCCCTAGGAGATAACCCCTTCCGACTACCTTCACAATCAGAATACTCCTATTTCTAAGTCACTTTTCTCGATTTTCGAGAATTCATTCTGGCTCAACTTCAAAGGTATTGTCATGTCGCACTTCGATATCTTCGTACTCAATAACATGATCACGATCTGATTGGTATTTCTTCAACTGAGAAACGTGGAAAACGTCGTGAAGTTTGCTTAGGTTCGGGGGTAAGGCTATCTGGTAAGCGACTGGTCTACGCTTTGCCAGGATTTCGAACGGCCCTATGTAGCGAGGACTCAATTTCCGCCTCTTAAGTGTTCTTCCGACACCGGTTACCGGAGATATCTTCAGAAACACATGATCTTCGACTTTGAATTCGAGAGGTCTTCTTCTCTGGTCAGCATAGCTCTTCTGTCTGCTTTGCGCTGCTAGGAGCCTCCTTTTGATCAAAGAAATTTGCTCAGAGGTCTGATCCACTATATCTGGTCCGAGGAATTCTCTCTTAGATAATTCCTCCCTAGCATATAGGTGACTGACACTTCTGCCCATACAATGCCTCAAACGGAGCCATTTGTATGCTTGCATGATAACTGTTGTTGTATGCGAACTCTGCCAATGGAAGATGTTGATCCCAACTCCCTTTAAAGTCCAATACACATGCTCTAAGCATTTCCTCCAGCGTCTGTATTGTCCGTTCCGACTGACCATCGGTTTGAGGGTGATAAGCCGTACTGAGTTTCAGTTTGGTACCCAACCCCTTATGCAATGCTTGCCAGAATCAGGATGTGAATCGCGGATCCCAGTCAGAAACAATGCTCTTAGGTACACCATGGAGTCTCACGATCTCTTTGATATAAATCTCCGCCAACCGTTCTGAGGAATAGTTGACGCTGATGGGGATAAAATGTGATGATTTAGTTAATCGGTCAACAATTACCCAGATCGCATCGTGATTCCTGATCTTGGGTAGACCCACCACCAGATCCATGGTAACATTCTCCCATTTCCATTCCGGAATTTCTAGTCCTTGAAGAGGACCAGGGGGTCGACGATGTTCAATCTTCACTTTTTGGCAAGTCAAGCATTGTGCCACATACTGGGTCACGTCTTTCTTCAATCCGGGCCACCAAAACTCAGATTTTAAGTTCTGGTACATTTTAACCATTTCTGGATGTAGAGTGTACATACTCTTATGAGCCTCATCCAATATCTTCCGCCTTAATTCATCAACCTGCGGTATGTAGATCCGCTTCTTGTACCTGACCAACCCACTAGGTGATAGGTCATGGTCTTGAGTTTCGCCTCACGAGATCATCTCTTTTACTGCTATAGCCTACTCATATTGTCTCTGCGCATCCTCAACTTCATCTCTCAGGTCGTATTCCCCTTGACTAACAAGAAGACTTGCAAGATAGGCTTCACCGGGCGTATTACAATTCGTGCAAATCTGATTTGATAGGTTCAGGTCTCTGAAATCTTCAAGCAGCCTCCGCTCTTAATTGAATCATCATGTATGCCACCTGCACCGACTTTCTGCTGAGAGCATCTGCAACGACGTTTGCTTTTCCCGGATGATACTTGATCTCCAGGTCGTAATCTTTTAGTAACTCCATCCAGCGACACTGCCTCATATTGAGTTCCTTATGATCAAACAGGTACTTCAAACTCTTGTAGTCGCAGTATAATTCTACGGTCGCACCATATAGGTAATGCTCCATATGTTCAAAGTAAACACGATAGCCGCAAGCTCTAAATCATGTGTAGGATAGTTTGACTTGTGGGGCTTCAACTGACGAGAGGCGTAAGCCACCACTCTGCCCTGCTGCATCAGGACACATCCCAATCCATGCCCACTGGCATCACTATAGACCATATAAGTCTCACTCGGATCTGGGATTATCAACACTGGTGCTGTGGTCAACCTCTCCCTCAGTTCCAGGAAGCTCCTCTCACAGTCCTCATCCCATATAAACGATTGATTTTTCCTCGTGAGCTTTGTCAATGGTAAGGCAAGACGCGAGAAATTCGGTATGAATTTGCGGTAATAACTAGCCAGACCTAGAAAACTATGTATCTCTGTCACCGTCTCTAGCCTTTTCCAGTCCAGAACTGCTTCCACTTTGCTAGGATCAACGGAAACTTTGTCGCGTGATATAACATGGCCCAGAAATCTCACTTCTGGCAGCCAAAATTCACATTTGCTTAACTTAGCAAAGAGTTGCTTTTCCCTTAGTACACTCAATACTATTCGCAGATGTTCTTCGTGCTCTTCTCTACTCTTTGAGTAGATGAGAATGTCATCAATAAATACCACTACAAATTTGGTGTTGACGAAAGATTCGGTTCATATAGTCCATGAATACGGCAGGTGCATTTGTTAAACCAAAAGGCATCACCAAGAATTTGTAATGCCCATATCTAGTCCCGAAGGCCGTCTTCGGAACATCGCGCCTTTGACCCGTAGCTGATGGTATCCCAAGCGCAAATCGATCTTTGAAAAGACACAGGAACCAGATAATTGGTCGAGTAGATCATCGATCCTGGGGAGTGGGTACTTGTTCTTGACGGTCACCTTATTCAACTCTCGATAGTCAATACAAAAGCGTAAGCTCCCGTCTTTCTTCTTTACGAACAACACAGGGGCTCCCCATGGTGACACACTGGGTCAGATAAACCCTCTCTCCAATAGTTCTTCAAGTTGCTTCTATAACTCTTACATCTCGTTCGGTGCCATTCGATATGGCATTTTTGATATTGACCTCGTTCCAGGCATCAACTCAATGGCGAATTTGACTTCCCTTTCTGGCGGTAACTTGGTGAGATCTTCTGGGAATACATCAGGGAATTCATTCGCGACCAAGATGTTTTCGAGTGAAGGTTCGGCTTCCGCCTTGATTGAGAAGAAAACCATATATGATTGGCATCCATGCTTTATGCATTTTTCAGTTTCCGCAGCAGAGAGAAAATTCAGGCTCACGTCAATCTTATCTCTGCTTTGTGAATAAGGGAACAATATCTTTTTATTACCACGGTCGATCATTGCATTGTTTGCCGTCAGCCAATTAAGACCTAGAATGACGTCGATGTCATAAAGTGGTAATCGAATAAGGTCTATATTAGACTCACGTCCATTCACACTCGCAATACAATTTAGACATGCATCAGAAGCTAAAGATTTCATGCCAAGTGGTGTAGATACTATCAGATCATAAGGTAATCTATAGGCATGCATTCCTAAACGATTTGTACAATCATAAGAAATAAACGAATGACTAGCACCCAAATCATACAATGCTTGAAGTAGATTCCCATTAAGAGATATAGTACCTTGCACCATCTCTGGAGATTTTCTAGCCTCAGTATTGGTCAGCGCAAAAACCCGGCCTGGGTTTTGTGGCCTTATCTCTAGATCCCTTTGAGGACAGTTCACGCTAATGTGCCCCGGCTTCTGACATTTGAAGCAGATTTGCCTCCCTTCACAGTTAGCACCTGGATGGTACTTCCTGCATTTTGGACATGGTTGGGATCCCTGCATTCTTGGATAATACCCCTCGCCGCCTGCATCGAAATGGCCTCTTGTTTCCACCTCGGGGGTTATTCCAAAGTGCCTTCCTCTTCTGTGAGGAGTTTTCGCGGCTAAACCCGCCACGACTTGCACTGCTACTGTTGAAGTTCCTGGATTTACGCAACTCCTTCAAGTTACGTTCAATCAACCGGCAGGATTCTACCGCTTTAACCCATATATCATCATACTTGCCTTCCAGCTCTCATCATCGTTACGCTTGAGATATGATGAATATCGTGACAGATTGGTAAACCGGGCAAAGTAGTCATCGAATGACTCCTCATGACCTTGTTGAATGTGGAGGAATTCCGACTCCTTGATCACTTGCACTAGGGAGGAAAGTATTGCTCGTTGAACTTCTCTAGAAATTTCTCCCAAGTAACGGGGCAGTAACGTGCTCGTAATGTCACTGCAATGCTTTTCCACCACCTGTCTGCATCTCCTTCCAGCTTATAGATTGCAAGTTGAGCTTTTCGGTTCTCTGGACATTCCATGACCTCGAAGATCTTGTCTAGCCTCATTAGCCAATCCTCAGCTGAATCGAGCTTACCACAGAAAGCTGGTGGTTTTAGCTTGTAGAATTGGGTGACCCAGTACTGCGTGGTCTCAACCACTCTGTTGGGTTGAGGCAGCACTACCATTGCTCTCTCCGGTTGAGGAGGTGACTGAGATCTATCTGACTCCTCAACTTCATCGATGCGCCTATCATCTTGTTCGTCTTTTTCTTCGCATTTTGTTATTCTTCCTCATCTTGTTGATTTTCTACTTGTCTCCCCGCCCGTCCGTGCGAAGTTCTTCAATCATTGCCCGTTGCTCCTGTAGCATTGCCATCACTTCATGCCAGACATTTTGGTTCGGTTGATTAGGTACCTGATCTTGTGGTTCTAGTTCTGGTATTGGTATTATTCGAGGTTGTCTACCTCTTCCTCTACCTCTACCTCTACCTCTACCTCTAGGAACACCGGCCCCTCGTAGATTTGCCATTCATAAATTCCTTATTTATTAAGATACAATAGATATAAATGTTTAGAGAGAAATAGTCATAGAGAACATAAACACATTCATATTCGGCATATCATTAATAAGTCATAGTCATAAGTTCTTCCTAACACATTTATCAAACTAGCTTATATTACAGACCCTTTAGTATATTAGGTATTTTTACAACCTTTCGAGGTTTTTAGGGAAATGCTTTTACACACCATAACCTACACTACCACAACATAGCTCCCACTACTTCCTTCCACAGCTTTCTGGCACTGATCTTCCTTCCGTTCTTCTACTACATGTTCTGGTACACAAAGCTTTTGAGACGGAAGAGGTAGGTATAAACATTTTGGATAGGTCTTTTATTTAGAAGTTCATTCGTTTTCCTTATCCAGTAGCGGGTTCGGGGAAAGTAGTACAGAGTGGATCTAATCCAGTCTCCGGAAGGGTAGGGGAAATGAACCTGTGAGTACATCTCATGGAATCTCTTGACTAGGTCTAGGTAACAAAGGTATCTTTCCTGAGTGGTCGCTGTCTCTGTTCCTGCTTGTATGAAGTCTATTTTTCAGGGCTTGGGTCAACAGGGTGTTATCATGCAGGGCATAATGTAGGCATGGGGATTCATTTTCTTCGTCGCTTTCAAGATTTTGGATGTGAGGGTAGTCAAAATTGTCTCCCATTGAAGAGTGGGTTGGTTCTCCCGGCCCTGCTGGTTCATGATATACTATATTTAGGGGTACATCATGAACTGGTTCTGGGTCATAGTTGGGTTCCTCGGAGTATTCCGGCCCGGGGTGATATTCGGGCTCAGGGTCATATTCTGGTACATAATGGTATTCGGGTCCAGGCAGAGGGTAGACAGGGTCATGGTTGAGCCTACGCCCTACTAACTCCAGAATTACGGATTTTCGGACCATACGCCTCATTTTTCAATGATAGTTCACATAACGGTTTGGATCCCTGTCCATCTCTACAACAATACACCGAGTTATATCAGTACTCATTTTCAAAACATGCTTTAAGTTTAAAGGCTCAGAACCTAACTCCGTAAATCAAACAATTTGGCCAGGTAAGTGTCTATCATGGAAGTCTCATCGAGTTCACGGCGACTGATTGACTGATCCACATAGACTAGCCCTGTCTTCGGCACCAAACTGTTTGGAATAACTTCGTTAAATTCGTGCCAGAATGAATGCTCTGATACCAAAAGTGTAACACCCCATTTTTAAAAAGCGGAATAATGTATGTTTAATCAGAGTGGAGCATCGAAGCATTTTAAAGGAGTGAGTAGCTGATAGTACTATAAACAAAGTATTAACCATGGTGTATCTGGTAGCGGTACATTTATCCCATACAACTCAAAAAGTAACATTATACATCCCAAAATATAAATTTCCAGTCGGGTCTTCATGCGTGCTGCTTACCCCTGTCATCAGCCCTCGGTCCTCCAGACTCTGAAGCTATGGTAAGAGCTGAGGTCCAATGCCCATTGGACCTCAGGAACGGTTAACCTCATGCTCAAGTATAATCAATAAATGTATAACAGATATTCATAACATTACAGCATTAACCATATATAGCACACATCAAATATAAGGTCATAATAACACAACAGTACATAGCACACAACACATGTAAAGTTATCCACGTTTTCACAAACCGGTGCCACGATAGCTCGTCGTGTCCTCAGCGCTAGGAAAACAATCCTACGGTGTTATCAAGACTATAACCCGTGTAAAGCTGAATGTATAAGCAGTGATCTAAGGCAAAGTCTTAGTTTATGAAATTATCTATCACATATAAGCATACAGTAAGCATCAGAGTTAGTGTTACAGTACTCGTCCGTACCTTAGTCCGTTCGGATATTGGTACGTACGTTTCTTCGGTGCGTCCCTTGACTTTACCGGATGTCCTATAACAGTATTTCCGCATTATTACTTCGTAAATAATATCTTAAGAGATATTATAGTCACTATTGACCTTTTCACCCCTGGTGAATTTATTATTCCAATTATAACCCTTTATTTTTTTAAAAAAAACGCTGATTTCAGCATTCTGGGCAGATTTTACGATAACTTCGAAAAATAATAATTAATTCTACAAACATCGAAACGAGGATCCGTAAAATTTCCCGGAATACTTAGGATGTCTATTTTTGATGAAAAATACTTTTTTTTACCCAGATTTTGTGAATCATTCCCAGATTTCGTGTTTCCAACCTCTGCCCAGAATTTTTGAAGAAAAACGTAGCTTTTATTCAAGAACTTTTATCTCCTTGTACAAAATTCAAAATGATATGTTCTAGGAATTTTTGAAAATCCCTAGATGTCTACTTTAACCATGAATTATTTCATAATTTATGAAGACATATATATATATATATATATATATATATATAGAATAATGCTTTTTATCTGACTAATTCCCATGGCCCAGCAAAACCCAACAATTCCCTATCTTACTCTATCTTGTTACATTAGTCCCTAAAGTATTTTCCCAACATGTTTTTACCTCGTCACGCATCTTTCAATGCAATGAGGCCTAAAAACAATTATGGGAATTTACTTTACCTATATTCTAGATTAAAACTAACAATTCTACCAAAGCTACTAAGAACTATAAGAACTAAAGACTAGAAACTAAAAGCAAGCTTACCTCTTGAAGCCTCTTGCAACTCCTTCCTCCTTCCCCGCTTCACTCTACTCTTAGAAATCAACTCTTGGAGTTTGATTTGGTGTGAAGAATTGTGAAGGGCAAGGCCCCTATTTATAGTAAAAGCCCAAGAATTACATCCCTTGGATCATCTTTGCTTATCAATGGCTCATGGTTTTGTGCTTCCATTAAGGCACAAAATATGAGCAAAGGATTCTCATTGGTCCATACTAATTACATAGGATTTAGAATATAATAATCTAATTCAACACGTGTTCTAATAAAAATTATATTTTAATCTCTCTCTCTCCCCAAAACCGCCCCCTTCTTTCTCTTACCTTCATCTTTTCTTTTAAAATCTTACCCTCTTTATTTGATCCCCATTGGTTAATCTATGTACTAGAGGATTAAGCTTATTTATAGGATTAATTAACCCTTAATTGTATTTGCTATTGATTTGCTTAACTAATCACAAAAATTAATGTTTAATTCTTCATTAATTAGCTCTTTGATTAATTAGGAAGATTTACTAATTTATTCAGTTGGTGAAGACTTAATTGCTCACCAATCTCTATTAATTCTCCTTAATTTGTTTAAGTTTTTTTCACTATATTTTATTGTTTCTTTTGGTTATTTAAGAACCATAATTTAATATGATAATTATTTTGTTATTTTATGTTCCTCGAACGTGTTCTTAAACTTAATCTTGGGTTTCTTTATTTCAAGGAACAATTGTCTAGAATAAAATTTAGAGACAACATACTCTCTTTTATTCATTATGTATCATTTATCAAAATAAAATACTTATGATGACTAGGCATTTTAGGGTTTTACAATGCCCGATACCTTCCTCGTCACGGTGAGACCGTGACACCACTTGTCACGCACGGAGGGCCACAATGGGAAACCTTCCTCATCATGCCCGATACCTTCCTCATCACGGTGAGACCGTGACACCACTTGTCACGCACGAACGGCCACAGCGGGACGAGACTGTGACACCACTTGTCACGCACAAAGGGCCACAGCGGGACGAGGTGAGGTTGGCTCTGATACCACTTTTTACGTGCGGAGGGCCTCAGTATGAGGAACTTCCTGGGGGTCACCCATCCTAAGATTTTTCTCGCCTGAGCACGCTTAACCTTGTGAAGCACTAACCATCATACCAAAAGTTTGAGCTGATAGCAAAGGCGTACAACATATTATATATACCCTAGAAGCACTTCTCATCCTGCCCGATGTGGGACTCGTCATGGTGAGACTGTGACAATAGGCTCTTATTCACAGACATTGGTAAGTGTAGAGAAATGTGTTGGAAATTATGACCTAGGGGCAGATCATTGTACTTTAAATGTTATTCCTATTTAAAATATTTCTCCATTTAGTTATCATATCATTTGCATGTTTATTATGATAAATCTATCCTTGGACGTATCATAAAGATTGTCCTAAATGTCCCTGGTCGATCATCTATGCGGGAGCAAAGATGAAATAAGACCAGTATGACTTTGATGAGGTATGGAGATACGAATCAAAGTCATAAACACTTATAAGAGTACAAGGTGTTGGACCGATCCACTATGAGAAAGCTGCATGGATTAAGTCAAAAGCTTATCTCATGTATAACCGTGTCACAATGCCCCTTTGACCTGAGATCATCATGGATTCCTATATGAGAGTCGTTGATCTTTGATCTAGTCAAAAGTCACCTTTGACCGGGTGATGATAAAGGCTTTGATCGGGATTAATGGTTTTCATGTAGATGAATGTGAATGGTCAAGATAAAATTTGTCTCTCACATTTGTAGAGAGATAATACTAGGCCCCTCGATGAGTGAGTTTGAGAAATGTATGGCCATACTACGATGGAAAGGAGTTTCCATTTCAATTTTTAGACTACTCAAGAATCGAGAAAGTAATGGTCAAGAACAGGGGGTTGATATTATCCATGCTTCATCCTTGACCAAATTATCGCGTGACAAAAGGGACATGGCATGGTTGTATAATAGGTAGTATTGTATTATCAATCCTTATATGAGTTGGGTAGTCGCAATGTCTTGCTAGAGGCCGCTTGTGACTTGTGGGCTAGTACAGTATTGGCCCACTGCCAATCTCATGTGGGCCTACAGGGTGGCACAGAAGAATAGTCCAACACGACCAATAATGTCCAGATTTATTGAATTTTAGATATGTCTAAGATTTAATGAATACAAAGTTTAATCTAGGGTGGATATATATATATATATATATTCAAAATTAATAATAATTATATTATTTATGGAGATAATAATATTATTATGTATTATTTGTTTTATATTTAATTTATCAAATAAATTAAATATAAAACAAATAGAGATATAGTATCTCGATTTAATTTAAATTGAGATATAGTATCTCGATTTAATTTATAAAGATAAATTAAATCAAAAGGCTTTTAATTCGGATTAAATAAATAGATTAGATTAGATCTGTTGGAGATTTAATTAATATTATTTTAATCCAAATTCAAATTTCAAAATTAATAAAGATTAATTTTGAATATATAATACGCCTAGTAGGGTTTGAAAACCCTAAGAGACAATTTGCAAGACGTATTAGAAAAGCCGCGAAAAGAAAAACCCTAGAGGAGAGACGCTGAGACCTTGAAGGCGCTAGCACGCTGCCGTCGGTGTTGGAGTTCTGTTCCGTATGGATACTGGTAGAGGAAGTGGAATCGTTGAGTTGGCTTATACTGATCAAGCAAAACGCACACGAGTAAGCAAGATACGGTTCTTACTAATCTGATTTAAATGCCGTTGATAGATCCTCTTCTATGGGATTCGTAAAATTTTATTGGATTAAATCCTTCCGCCGCGTGTACGAATCCCAACAAAATGAAGGTAAACTGCAACTCTCTAAAGACACTAAAAGAAATTAACACTACACTTTAATTTGTCCATTTTTTAAGAGAGATCAGGGAGCAAAAGAGTGCAAAATAGCTTCCTCACTCCCAGAAACTGTTGTAAAATGTATGGGGCTTTCAAGAAGACAAAATTTTGAGCTTGTATACTGTATATTAGGAAACTCCTAGAAGTTTTGGGAGAATATTATTTGGGTACCAAGGGAAATAATATATTGACAATTCACATAACTTGTCAATAATAGCTCTACCACTGGTTGATGGTAGCTCTTTATTAGTTAAAGGGGACTTTTCTGATATTATTTTTCATGTTTGGGACCTTAATGATATTTTCCCAAGTTTGTTATTATCCTTTTCTTTCCGCTCCTCCCTCAAATCTTGAATTTTCTGCCTCATTTTCTAGTTTTTAAATTAATTTAATAACTATTCTTATATATGAAACCTTTAATCCCAATTATAGTGATGAAAATAGATTCTGAGCCTTGAGGATAATGTTGATGAGAGAGAGTAAGAAGGATGTAGTAGAAAGATGGGTTCATGACTGATTAAAGAAATTAGCTATTAAACATTAAGGGGTATTTTAAGGTAAATATATACAATTCAAAAATTTCTTATTAGGCCTTTTGGCCTAATTAAGAATTTGTTAAAAATGACTTGATTTAATTGGGATTCCCAAATAAATAGGGAGTATTTTTTGGGGAAGATAATCTAAAGGGAAAATGAAAGAAAGATATTACTTTAACTTCAAAATCCTCTTGACAACAACAATAATTGAATTAACAAGAACAATAAAGCAATTAACAACTATTTTTGTTGGGAAATCACCTGTTAGAGATATCAAGGTGAATTGGTGATATTAATTGATTAATTAGTTAAGACCATAGTCTATATAAAGGGTCTTAGCTAATGTGATTAGTGCCTGGGATATCGAATCCTCACCAAAAAGAGGGAATTAACTTGATCTCCCTCCAAGAGGAAGTTAACTTGGTCTTCCTCCAAGATCATAATAGGTTTAGGTCTTTGGTTATCTCCCTTAAGTGAGGGTAGATTAAAGATAACCCAATGGGTTATAGATTGTATGAACATGTTGCTCTTTTATAAGATTCATACAAGATTGTTCATCTTTGTCATTATATTTCTCTAATTGCTTCTCTAATTACTTTTGTTAACATGATATCAGAGCAAGCTGGTTTTAGGATGGGCCAGATAATCAAGAAACCGAATTCTTTGTTTACCATCGTATCTAAATACTCCAATTGTTTGACTACTCAATGACTTCAAAGCCCTGACTCTTGTTTCACCGCGTCTTTCGCTCGTTTGTGCTTAGCTGTGGTCTGAATAGCGCGTCAATTTCTCTTAGGCCGTGAATAGCGCGTCAATAAATAAATTAAAATCCAACAATTTAAAAGTTTCACTGACTGGAAGAGTCTACACACCCACATACATATCACCAAAAATCAAACACACTTGAGAGAATAAAATAGAGGTATTTTAGGAAGAAATTGACAAAAACTAAAAAGTTGTTCTATAATTAGGACTAAAACCGACTCCCAAATGTTGTCCTATAATTAGGATTGGAGGGAGTATCATTTATAAGTTTTTAATTTTTAGGATTCTTAATAAAAGATGTTCTTAAGAAACTTAATTCGAAAAATGATAATAGCAACTAAACGTTTACAACAACATTAACAAAGTATTAAAAACCAATAATATTATTATTATATAAATATATTTTTTTAAAAAAAAACATAGGGCCTAAAAGGGCCGGCCTTTTTAGGCCCTCGATCGTACAAGGCTGGCCCTTTTAGGCCCGCTTTAACTTTTAAGAAAAAAATCTCAAACCCGGCCTTTCTAAATTCAAAGCCTAACTCGGGCTGGCCCGTTTTCCCATCTCTAATCATTACACTACTATTTTTACCACATCATTTGTATCAAACAAAAAGATAAATCTAATGCAATAATATGATCCTTTCTAATTATATTATGGTCATTGAGAAACAATTTTTTTTTTTTATCAAATGCAAAACATTTTTTATTGATATGAATAATAAACTTTTACATAAGGTCATGCATTAATCATATTCATGATTTAAATAATAGATTAATTGGATGAAGATTTATAATTATGGTTATTATATTTCATTTTGGGATTTAAACTTAGAATCATTGTAATACCCGGATTTTTAGCAAACCGGAATTCTTGAGATAAGATAAATTAATGAATATTTTGATGAAGCAAATTCATAAGTTAAAACTATTATAGGAAATTGTTATAATTGTTGAGTAAATTTTCAAAAAAGTTACAGAAAAATTAGATGAACAGAATGACTAAAAATGAAATAATGGTGATAAAAGTAACCGAAAAAACATTATGATAAATAATGAAAGATCATGAAAAATTATGAGAAAATTATGGAAGTGTTATCCTTAATTATGAGAATTTAATAAATTATCTCAGAGGAAATAACATGAAGAAATGTTTAAAAGCATTTCCAACCATAAAGTAGCTTTATGGTGTAAACATTGTTAATATTTTACATAGGATATAAAATGACAATGTCAAGATAAAAGTTTGTAAGATAACAATATACTGTAAAATTGGTAAAGATAAATATATGAAGAAACCTGATCCTAAAAAGATCATTAAACAAAGAAATTAGGTCTCGATTAAGCCTTAACGAAGGCGGGTAAAACGGAAATTTTTAGTAAAAAAATATTATATTTTTAAAAAATGGAAAAAATTATGGAAAAATAATTAAAACTGAATTTTAAAATTAAGGGGTCGAAATTCTTAATATTTTTAATTAAAAAGAATTGTTTAAATAATTAAAATGATAATTAGAATAAAATGCGGTGAGTCGCCTTATAGGCGGCACCGAGGGGAAAAGTCGTAAATAAATTCTACAGTAAAACCAGAGGTAAAAGTCTTTTCGACTGATCAAATTAAGTACAAGTGAAATTCTACACGAAGAAAGAATTTACCAGACGTCGATTCCGCGACCGAAAAACCCTAATTTCTAATAAGACGAAAAACGATCGATAGAGTAAATGCAGATAGAGGATTTAGAGTCAATACTTGAAACAAGTGGTTGCCGTAAATTAGGTATCTAGTGACTTAGGTCAGATCATATTACGAACCAGTGGATTTTTACCTAGACGTTGACGCTTTCGGAATTTCGTTCTGTAACCAAGGGCGTTTGACCTAAAATCTTCCGCAGATAACGGAATACCCTTAATGGAGTCATAAATTTCATTAAAGTTGATATTCCTAATGAGAAAGAAGGAAACTTCGAAACTCTCGTCGGCAAGATTTCGCGATTCGTCAAGATCGCGCGAAACGAACACCGATCGAGGAAATTCTATCGGACCAGGCATAAAGTGAGCATGAGTCACCATTTTTGGACCAATGGTTGGCTGCCACATCACCCCCTTATGTCGAATAGGGCAGCCTATGGACAAGGATTAAACACCATTTTACCTTGAGTTTACATGGTTATAAAGAAGGGAAAAATTACAAAAGTTGGAATGTAAAAATTACCAAAGTGGCACAATCTTTTCCTATATAAAGGCATGAGCACCTCCTTCATTCTTCACACCTCCTCTTCTCTCTACCTTGGCCGAAACTTAGAGAGAGAAGCTCGCCAAAGTTGTGCCTTAGCTCCGAGTAAGTTCTTTCGTCCTTAGCTTTTAGTTTCCGTAGTTCTTTCGGTAGTTATAGTAGAACCGTTGTTTTGATCTAGGAAGTTTCAGAATATATTCCTATGCTTTTTTTAAGCCTCATTGCATTGAAAGATGCCCGACGAGGTAAAAACATAGTGAGGATAATTTTGAAATGCAAAAGACGGTCAAAGTAAAGAAGTTCGCGAAATTCCGCCAAATTAGGGGTAGAAGGGCAAAATGGTAATTTTTACCTAAAATGCCGTTATGATGTCAAATCACTAATGAAAGTGGTATTACTCCTATAGGGCATCGAAACTCGATTTGCCGAATTCGTTTGCGCCGCCCGACGTGCTTTGTCGAACATTTCACGTTTTTCCGTAAAAAGTACGTTTTTCCGCCATAAGTACCTAACGTCGTCAACGAAGGTACGGACGCGTACAGTAACACTAATCTTGTGCTTCTTAAATGCATATATGTGATAGATACGTTCGTAGACCGATATACGACGTTTTACACGGGTTATAGTCATGATAACGCCGTATGTTTTTTCTAGCGCCGAGAACATGAGTGGTATCGTGGCACTTTGGTGAATAGTGCAAGCGTTATTGTTGTTTTACATTGTGGGGCTTTACATACTGCGTAATGCTTATGTTTTGTCGGCATAATGATCATGCATCGCCGTATGCTTATGTAGTGATATCGTTGTATTGTCTAGAATATCTGTTATCTGTATACTGTATTGTTTGGGTTTGAGATTAACCGTTACCTGAGATTCAATGCGGTAAATTGAATCTCAGCTATAGCTTCAGGATCCGGAGGAATACGGATCGAAGATCGAGGCAAAGAGAGCAGACGTGCGGCCGAGACTTATCTATCTTTACCGCTTTCAGTTATTCACTTTCAAACTCTAGGATTAATGTAATCATTACAATGTTACACTGTGGTTGATGTTTGTTATGAATCCGTTATTTTTTCGCTCCAATGCTCTACTCTGATTACTCTGCTTGAAATATTTGGAAACGTTAAAAAAAAAAATATTCCGCTGTTTTCAAATGGGATGTTACAATCATGAACTTTAATTTGTTTATATATTGTAGCTAAGTGTACTTTTTCTGTATATAATTATGTGCTTTTGATAGTTATCGATCATTTATGTAGTAAGACGATATTGATTTCAGAAAAATCTACTTGATTTCTGACCATTTAGGCGGAATAGAAAGTATGATATGTAGTATAACTTCTTTATCAAAGTGATATAATTGTTCCTGTATCTATTATTTATAAATGGAAGTTTCATTGCTAAGGTTTGATTTTAAAGATGAAAGTATAAGTTATTGAGTTGGCAAATTGATATTTAATTATTTCATGGCAAATTACAATACTATTGTCTTCACATGGAGTGTAATATATTGTGTTTTTGCTTTTTGTGGCGATGGGGATTATAATGAATTAGATTCATGGTCACCTTGAAGTCATTTTTTCCCTAGCTACAATGCACGAGGGAGTCAAACATATCTATAATATTTGTATAATCCATCAAACAGGTCCCTCATCATAAAATGTCTATGTTGATGAGTACTTGAGTTATTTTGGACGTTTGAAACTATATTTCAATATTTATAATTAATTGGAAATTCCTAGAAGTTATATGTAAATATAATTTGAATATCATTAATTGTACATGGATTGCAATTTTAGTATATTACGCTTTTAGTTGTTTTTTTCCCCCTGTCGGGGTTGGTATGAATTTGTTTAGGACTATTGATTTCAGTGATGTTAATGTATCCACGCATATGGGGAGTAAATGCTCATTACAAGAAATAAATAAATGAAAATCTGCTAAAGGAACCAAGTGAAACTATAGGAAGAAGTTATTGTATGGAGTCCCGGGTGAATAACAAAACCATTGGCAATCTCAACTGGGTATGGTAATTAATGTGGCATATGGAATTGTTAGTGAAGCCCTCCCCTCAGTGTTTTTTGTTTGCAGTTTCTTGGCTCAAATGTTGCAGCATGTTTGGGCCGGCTTCAATTACATTTGTGGACATATTTGAATTCTTTCTCCTCCCTTTTTCTTTACCCATGGTCTTTTTATGGTTTGTGATTCGTGGCTATAGTCTTCATTCACAAATTTACTAGGTTGAAAATTGCTGATGTTCAAAAATTAATAGAGCCAATGTCTCATTCAGTAAAGATTTATGATACTCAATGTGTTCGAGCTTGCCCCACAGATGTATTAGAAATGATACCTTGGGACGGATGTAAAGCTAGGCAAATAGCTGCTGCTCCAAGAACAGAGGACTGTGTTGGTTGTAAGAGGTGTGAATCCGAGTTCGGTTTCTTTGCCCAGCGTCCCTCTGCCCATCTCTCATCGTCTTCAATCATGGCCGTCCAAATCTTGATCCAAGGGTCCAAAATCGTTTTTTGAAAAACCGCATGTGGTAAAAATTACCGCATGCGGTTTTTTTAAAATCATTCTTGACCCTTGGATCAAGATTTGAACGGCCAGGATTGAGACGATGAGAGATGGGCAGAAGGGCGCTGGGCATAGTATCTACTTCCGTGTGAATCCATCTATTTGATCAAGGGTATATATGTTCGGCATCTAGCTTACCAAAAGTATATGGGTCACAAGTAGTATAAAAAGTTGTCGTTCCTATGAGGACTAAAACAAAAGTAGGCTAATTAATGCAATTGTGCTCTTAATTAGGTTGGACAAAGTCGTTTGAAGGATTTCAATTTGAAAGAATAATTTGGTTCAAAACAAACTAAATTGGAATAAACAAAGAAAAAGTTGATTCTAACTTCAAGAAAATGAGGCTCTAGGATCACTTCTTCCCTCTATACTTCATTAGACCAATTAATTCCATCTTAACTAGTTTTAATGAAAAAAAATCAAGTGTTTGTCTAATATTCATAAGTATTGGAAAATCTTTCTCAAGTCAAAACCAACATCTAATTTCAAGGAACTCATTCAATCTCTTACACTGTAACGCCCATCCTAAATGCGCCTTTATTTATCACAGTTATAGTGCATAGGCGTCAAAATAATTTGGACGACTTAATTGCGGAATAAAACTTTCTTGAAATAACTTAGTTTAAGACATTGAAAATGCGAGGATAAATTTTTCGCGAGTGATATCTATCCCAAAGGGGGATCTTAATACATTAATCCAAAAATTAACAAATGAAAAAAGAATTAATACAGTCTAACTATTCATATTTTTCCAAGAGTTCCTTTAGCTGTAACCCTTACAGCTGCGTGTTCCCTCTTGAACCCAATCCACTACCTGTCTCTTTCATGTGATCTAGAGTTCAAATGAATGAACCTTTGGGGAACAGTTAATTTCATATGCAGGTATTAAATCTAAATTATAGTATAACACATGTATAAGTATAGAATAATTCTCAGTAAACAAGTCGCACCGTAATCGCAGTTATTGGCCAAGGACCGCAGCCTTTTAGGACACGCAACCCCAAATCCATAGCTAGGAAATAAACATGTAAATTATCTAGCAAACATGATCAAGATGCATACATACAGGCTAACAAGATAACAATTACCCACCTCAAACTTGAATCCTTAACTTTGTCCGAAGGTGTTGGGATCAATAGAGGTGTCAAATTATGCCTATAAACGTTTATCATTGTCATTAGTCACTTCTTGGGTCGCAAAGTAACTAACTACGTGAATTATTTTTTAGAGAATTAAAAGTGGTTATTAACCCCTAAAAATTCCCTTATTTTTTTATACCTTTTGTTTTCTTAATAAATAATAATAATATTTATTATTATTTATTTATCTACTTTATTACTTATTCCCTTTACTAATAATAATAATAATAATATTTATTTATTATTATTATTATTCTACTATTTATTGGTATTTCTCTATAATTAGTTTAAACTCCAAAGACTATTCCAAATTCGAAACTTTAAATTTAGGAGCTTATAAATACCAATCATCATGTAAATTATGCTTTAATGCATATATTTAATGTTTCTCATGCATGGTTTTCTAAAGTATAATGTTTTTCATGGTTTCTCTCAAAACCTTTGATAAATGCTAATGCTATGTAAAATATGCTTCATATATATGTCCATAATAACACAGTTAGATTTTCCAAATGCACATGAAATAACTTGTCATATAATTGTATATTTACCTAGCCTCTGATATATACATTTATACAAATAGTAAGCAAGATTTTCTTTTTAGTTTCATATTGATGTATATTGACATATATATATATATATATATATATATATATATATATATATATTAAAAATCATCAAGTCAACAACATGCTTAATGATAAGCTGTAGAAGTAAGTGATTCAAACATTTATAAATCAATGACCTCATATAAAGTACAAAAGTGAGGTTTCTTATATATATAGGGAAAATTACGTGCAGGTCCCAAGGAACAAAACAAATTACAAAAAAGTCCCTTGAAATCACAAAATTACACAGAAGTCCCTAGGGACTTTTTTGATATTATTTGTATTAACAGTAGGAAATGCATATATTTACAACAACATTTAAACACCTGACCATTTACAACAGAAAATGCATGTATTTACAACAGGAAATGCCTATATTTATAACAACATTTAAATACCTGGATTTTGAACATAGAGAGGTCATTTACAACAGAAAATGCATGTATTTACAACAGGAAATGCATGTATTAACAACAACATTTAAAAACCTGGATTTTATTTCCATACAAATAATATCAAAAAAGTCCCTTGGGACTTGTGTGTAATTTGATGATTTCAATGGACTTTTTTGTAATTTTTTTCGTTCCTTGGGACCTGCATGTAATTTTCCCATATATATATATATATATATATATCTTTTAATACACTAATATATCTATGTGCATCAGACAAGCAAAACCAGTGATATATATACCTATCTTATACATTTAGCACAAGTTTCCTTCACTCTTTACATATGTAGCGTAGATATACTCATTATGTGTGCAGCATTTTTTTTTTCCTTGTCGCTCACTGCATGCATGATCTTGTTATGATTATTAGCATACTTTCCATTGAATAAGCTCATCAAGGTAACTCCAGATTCTATAATATTTAACTAGCTTTGGATTTAAGATATAATTGTTTTGACTCTATAAGCTTAGCATCATATATATCAGATCAATAAGGTCTTCTTAAATGTAGTTACATATATTTTATCTTATCATTTTCCTATGGTTTCCAACGTAACTATATATATAGCTATATACACACACACACACACACACACACACACACTTATACCATACAAAAAGATTTCCATTTGCTTCCAAGTGCAGCTGCGTGTGTGTGTGTATATATATATAAACAGTAGGCTTTTGGTTTCTCTATGTATATATATACATATACACTAAATAGTGGGTTTTCAAGCAAAACAGTAAGCCTTTATATTTCCTTTCACGTGTAGTATTATATATTTATATATATAGGTAACAGCACACATGGATAGCCGCAGGTATATTGACAGTAGCTAACCTCGGTTGCCGCTGATTTTCGCTGCGTTTTCACTGGTTCCTATCGCCTCTGTTCTGCTGATCTGAAACAGAGCAGATGAATGGGAGTGATCTCCCTCTCCTTCCTCTTTCTCACTTCCACATCTCTTGCACTCGGCTCTCTCTTTTTCTCCCCCCGTTAATTTAAATTTCGACCTCGAAATTTGAACCTATAACTTCGGGGAATTATTTTAGACATCCAATCTATTCCTTTTTTATGCATGCTTACCTAGCACACACACCTTAATATTCAGACAATTGTCTCATTCATCTTGTACCCAAGTATAGTATTCAAAAACAGGATTTACTGATCCATCCTCACAATGCTTGGTTATGCAGGCTTCACTGTCTAACTCATTCTGCTTTTCAACTTATCACTATTGGCCTTTCGACTCAATCTATTACCACAAAACTGGATGAGGAATCATCCTCAGGTTTTAGGCATCTCACCTATCACTTGGTACAACGAATGTCTTGCTAGCCTAGCTCAGGATGTACTCTAGACACCAGTCTAAAGTCACCATGACAATCAGCATTCTACAAAGTGCTCAAGCATTACAGGTCTTATAGCCTAAGGACACCGCCCCGTGCAAACTTGCACACCGGGTCTTATCACCTTGAGCCTCTGCTCTTCTATTTCATCTAATCTTTCTCTGCTTAACACTATAGCTGAAAATACTATCTGGATTAACTGATTCAATGTTTTAGACCTTTCTAATAGTTAATGTTCCTATATCATAATCTCCAACTACACTGTTTTTCCTTTCAACACAATAGCATTGACAATCTTGTCATCGCTATCCAAATTTGTGATGTTTGTCTAATTTTCAAATTTTCAAACTTAATTACTGCCAACACAAATTTGTGAAAACACGTTTACTGCCGAAGTGGATTCTAAAAACATTTACTACCGGCACCCATTTTTCAGCGGGATAATTTATTTCACAAAATTTAATAATTGAGAGCACACGGCACCACTTCAACCACTTGGTACAGTGACTTATCCCAATCCCTACATCCGGCCACTACATCCCTCTGGCCTCAAAGAGTCACTAAAAATCAACAGTGCTGTTAGTAAATGTGGGAGAGTTTCCGTCCCCCATAAGAGACCCAGTGTTCGACTGGCACATAAAGTAACACCTTACCCACCGGAATCCCATACGGGATAAGGACCAATGTCCCTTGAAGCCGTGGTGGTGCTTCTTTATGTAACGGCCCACCACCGTGGAGGACTCAGTCTACGACTGCTGTCCCCAGGGCCTAACCCCCTGCACGCGTGGTGTTCGACCATACAAGGCGAAATATGCGCCCTTACAAGGCAAAATGTTTCGGATTGGGTGCATTCACTGCTGGTGCAATTTTCAGCCTCTCAAAACATGTCCCCTCAATTTTAAATCTCTTGTTCAAAAGAGTTTTACCAATGGCACGTGACTCAAAAACATTTTGAACACATATGGTAAGAACCAGCAAACTGTGTACGTCTACAACAGTTTCTAGCTTCTTCCAGTTCTATAAATATTCCAAAACATCTGGCAATAACCAGAAAACTGAGTACGTCTACAACAGTTTCTGGCCTTTCCAGTTCCATACTGCCTTTACCACAACATAGTTGAACTTAGTTTCAAACTCTGGGTTCTAACAAACCCCTTTTATAAGACATTATCATTTCAAAAAGTGACCCTCACGGTGATCTCAAATTTTGTTGAAAACATTTCATTCGAAAACTCGGTTTCAAAAATTCACAAGTTCGAAAAATCAATTCTTAGAATTTCAAATACAGCAGGTGCATTGGCAAGTTTAAGAATTTAATTTCAAACAAATCCAGGAACCAGACAACTAATCTTAGATTGTCATCAATGACTAATGCATTCTATCTCAGCTTTTCGGCCATTTCCAAGACATTATTTGTATCTTTCGAGCTTTACGACCTCTTCGGCCATTCTCTAGGCATACCCAGTGCATATCTATCCTAGCCTCCCAGCCGTTTCAGGACATTGCCCATAATGGGCTTTTGCCAACCTATGAACATATCAGTCTCTCAGGACTTAGGGCTTCCTAATTAATGCATGTCAAGTTTGGCGACTTAAGGACATACCAGTCCAGCCACTGCCCACCATAAAACTCATGACATGAACATTCTTAAAAGTTGAGAGGTACACACCACCGCTTTGTCCTTACCAAAATAATCCCCAATCACTTGCTGCTTCAAAACACCAGATCCAATTGATCAACGACCAACACGTCCCTCTAACCTCACGCACTTTCCAGTCTACTAGACTGAAGCTGAGTCACCGATCATAAAATATTAATCCCATAATTTTTAGGCCTAAATTATTCCTTACTTGAATTTATTCTTTTCCCAAAATAAATTAAAGGAAAAGTAAGCCTAAGTTTCGAATAATTATTCCCATAATTATTTTAGACAAAATTCCATAATTAAATTCCCATAAAATATTTCAAATTTCAAAATCCCAAATTTTGGGATGTTACATACACAAGTTAGTAAAAGTAGTCATTAAGACCCAATCTTATAATAACAATATAATACTAGGTCAA
This sequence comes from Acacia melanoxylon, assembly GCA_019022615.1. Lineage (NCBI taxonomy): Eukaryota > Viridiplantae > Streptophyta > Magnoliopsida > Fabales > Fabaceae > Acacia > Acacia melanoxylon. The sequence goes on from JAFJYJ010000002.1 coordinate 28,340,273, forward strand.
TAGGTAAATATCTTTCTTATTAACAAACTATCTATTCAAACATGAATTTCAAGACTAGTATGACTTTATCCAAGTTCGTTAAATAAGATAATCTCTCTCAAGCATAATCTCATTCAACAAATCAAATAAGTGGTGATCATGCACTTAGAGGATGAAAGTGATCCTAGAAATGAAATACTTAACTGCTAAATCCATACAACAAAACTGAATCCATAGCTAAATAACAAGAAAAGAGGATGAAAGTGAGAAAACCTAAGTAGAAACTCCAAAATCTCTCTTGAAGTGACTACCCAAGGCTTCAAACTTGCTCAGAACTCCTTCCCAAGCTCTCTCCTTTCATCCCTCAAGGTTCCCAAGTGCAAAATCAATGTTTTATATGCTTTTCCCTAGGTTAAATAGTGTTTTGTGGCTTATGAAATCAAAACGCGCAGCTGTACTTTTTCGGACTTGCTATGACAAGTTTGTCGACTTGCTACGTAAGTTTGGCAACTTGTTGTGGCTAGTTACATAGAGAGAAAACATGGATTACTTGCCACGACAAGTTTGTCAACTTGCTAAGGTTAGTTACATAGAGAGCAAACTGGGAGTTTGTCAACTTGCCGAGGCCAATTACGTAGAGGGAAAACTTATTGTTTTTCTCCTACTTAATTCAGCACATTCACAATTTACTAAGGCAAGTTTTACAAGTTTTTTCTTCTAACTTTGTAATGCTTCACTTCCTTTGTTCTTTCCTTACTTCTTGGTTCTTAGAGGCTTCAAAACTTGTCTCCATCCTCCTACCAAATAGGGAGGATCTATAAATTCCAATTGAATCACAAATTAAATATAATATAACAAGAATTTCTTTGCTTTTTGCTTGATACATTGATATGCACATTTTCTTCTATAAACTTCTTTCTATGCACATTTTGAACCCAAAAATAAGTTAAAAAGAAAGAAAGAAGAACATATGCTGAAATGTTATCAATTTCTAAGAGTTGATAAGCCCCCATCTTAAACATTTGTTTATCCTCAAGCAAAAACTTGTATCTTCACTAAATTACTCAAGTACTTGTCATTGATGCATGAATAATTTTGTCCTCATTAGCTACTCAAGGAATTATATCAAACAGGTAACCATGAAAAACAAGCAAAGATGAACACTTCATGGATTTAAAACATGCTTTTCAAGAATTTCTAAGTGTGACTGTGTGAATAGAGTTAACAAGTATTCCTTTTGTACCTGCCAAAGTTAAAAGCAACGATTGCTTTTCAAGAATTTCTAAGTGTGACTGTGTGAATAGAGTTAACATGTATTCCTTTTGTACCTACCAAAGTTAAAAGCAACGCTTCAAATCATATACCAATATTAAAACAACCAATTCCATCATTCTCTAATTCCTTCATCTCTTCTGCTAATTTACTTCATTTGACTTAAAAATTGAAGGGACTTTATTAGCTTGTAAAGGGCCTGGGGTTAGGTTTTCAAAATGAAAGGTGAAGGATAATCAACAAATACTTCAAAATAGATAATAACCACTCAAGAGGTTTATTCTTTTCCTCCTTAAACATACTCCCCAAATTTAAACCAAATTGATCTTTTCAATATCAAGCCTTGTGTGTGTGTGTGTGTGTGTGTATTTTTTCCTTTTCTTTCATTTTTGTATACACATTTTTTTTTTGACATTTTGGCTTGATTTCGTTACATTGTGAACTCCTTTACTTTCTACACTCCTTTCTCCAATCAATTGAAATTTTACACATCACCACCTGCCACAACCCAATCAATTATCATCTATCTCAAAGCAAGGGAATCATGGTAGGTAGATGTTAGGTTTTTGAAAAATAATCTTTAATTGATTTTTCAATTAAGCTCAAAATAAGGGTTCAAAAGGAAATAAAATCAACTAGTTAAGTTTGGAAGGCTCAATCACATTATGAAGTGCCCTAATCATTTCTTTAAATCAAATGAAATAAATCAAAAGCTTTAATTTGAAGAATTTTAAAGATTATTTTGAAATCAATAGTTTGAAACAAAGGTATATAACCTAATATGCCACAAAGCCCTTCAACTAGAACATCCAAAATACCTCAACACATCAATTTGAACACTCAAGTTACATCAAGTAATAGTCACAAGTGAATTTCACAAAAAAATCAACCAGATAATCACAATAGTATCAGTACTACTCAAAGTTGACCAATAATCATGAATGTACTCCCAGGTGTGGAGGATGTGGCTGCTAGAGGAAGGTGAGGGAGGCGACGTAGAGGTGACAGTGCCAACGCAATAGGTGAGAAGACAATAAAGCTAGACTTGCTTGCGTGGTAATTTTAATGATTCAAATTTCAAATGGTGCTTCCAGGTGTCTTTGCTTAGTAACATGATTAACGTTGTTTGTGAGAATTTGTAACATCCCAATTTAAAAGCGGAATTTTTTTTTTCAATCAGAGTAGAGCAGAGTAGAGCATTAGAGTGTAAGAGTAACTGAGTAACTGAACCATTAACAAAATGTTGACCATAGTGTAAGAGTAATGATACGTCATCCAATGTCTAAAAGTAAATACGAAAAACAAAGAATAAATCTTCATCCGAACTCCTACGCCGTCTGCTTTCCCCGATCACCAACTCTTGGTCCTCCTGACCCTGAAGCTACAGCTGAGATCCATTTCCCATATGGATCTCAGGTAACGGTTAACCTTATACTCAAATAAAACAGTATATGGACAACAGATATTCACAACAATACAGTAGCATATCAACACATAAGCACAGAGCAGATGTATGAACAGCAAAACGACAGAACATAAGCACAAAGCAATATGTAAAGCCCAACAACATGTCTGCACATTACCCTATGCCACGATCTCAACACGTGTCCTCGCGCTAGGAAAACCCATACGGTATTATCAATACTATAACCCGTAAACCGTAAGTATGATTGACGACTCTAACAGAGCCTCGCCTATGAACGTATCTATCACATATATGTATATGAGCAGTACAAGATTAGAGTTACAATACGGGTCCGTACCTTCGTTATGGTACAAGGAACGTTTCGGCGCAAAAAAAAGCGTTTTTGACGAAAAGTGGTCCGACGGCGGAAAAAAAATGAGTGATTTGGCGGTACAACAGCGGACTAACAGAGGTCCGATCAACTCAGATATCCTATAAGGATAACATTTATCAACTTCTAGCAGTATAACAGGCATTTTAGGTACAAATTACCATTTTGCCCCTGAACCCCTAATCGGCGGAATTTCGCTAGAGCTTCGCTACTTTGACTCTAATCTTCCAAAATTTTGCCATAACTCTTTCCCCAACATATTTTTCGAAATATATATCATATTTAACCCAAAAACATGATATCTACAATATATTGGAAGATTAAAGATCAAAACAACATTCTTACTATAACTACCGAATCGAAAACTAAAACTTAAGACTAGGTACCGAAGAAATTACCTAGCACTTTGCTACTCCTTCTTCAGAGCTCCTCCTTGCTCTCACTTCTCTCTAACCTCTCTCTAGGATTTCTTTGTGATTTTTGGTGTGAAGAAATGTGAAGGGGTTGGGCTCTATTTATAGGAGAGGTCAAGGACCTAGTTGGCAATTTAAATATGAAAGTAAAAGAAATCTCACCCACACAAAGGCATGCCGACATGCTTCACCACGCACATCTATTTTTTTTTGTGTGTTTTGTTTTCAATTAACCAATTGACTTGATTAATGTATAAATAAATGCATGCCGACATCCCTCTTTTAATAGCCATTAATATGTGCTTTGCTTTTGTTTTTGTTTTCCATGCGTCATTTATTGTCCAACATACCTCAATCATAATTTCCAAACAACTCACCCATTTATTGAGTGCCGACATGCTCTTCCATTTAACCATTTCAATTGCTTTTCAATTAACAAAACACCTCTTTCTCAAGCCTTCTAATTGGTTAACCCAAATGTTTGACTTTTCTACTCACTTTATGCTTTATTACTCTCCTCTTCCTTCCCATTTGTGTACCGACATCACTCTCTCCCTTTTAGCCATTTATGTTGCTTTTTAATTGCCAAAACATTGTTTATTCAATGCATATTTCCATCTGATTCATTCCAATACCCATGCGCCACTTCTTTTGATTTTTCAACTCTAATATATAATGTTTTGTTAATTTCTTTCATCAAGTTCTTAATTGCCATTTAATTACCACTGTCATTGTTGGATTGGTTTATTAGCTAATTATGACAATTAAGACAAATATTATTCATCCTCTTTGGCTTAATTTATGTTTGCATACAATCAGCCCCTTTTGATGATCTTAATTTGTCCCTAATCATCTTGTATTATCCCATTAATTACTTGATTAGTCACTTACTATTTGTTGATAATTTTCTTAATTAGAATAAATCATTATCTCACAAAAATTTCTCTGACATTGGTATTCTATATCTCATGCATTATTTTAAAAATCATAAGGCCTAAAAGAGTTTCTAACATACTATTAAATTCTCTCTCTTATTTTTTCCAAGGAAATAATTTATTAAATTCCCATAATTAAGGACAATATTTTCCCTAATTTTTAATAATTATTCCACAGCCTTTTAAGATTTATCATAATAGTTACGTGCTATTTTATGACTCACGACACCTTTTTAGGTCCTTTGGCACCTTTATTACCTCTAATTTTAACAAAATTTACTTTAAATAGTAAGATAATTTAGGCTCATTATTTGAGACCACATATTCACCTTTCCGAAATATTTATTTATTTATAAAATTTCCAGATAAATAACCGGGTATTACGAATTTAATGAAGGGCTAATGTATCTTACCACGTAAAACTTAAAGGACCCAATTGAAACAAATAAAAGTCCGGGATCTTTATCAAAAGCTATAATTAAGGACCTACAGATTAATTTTCCATATTTAAAATAAAACTACCGGTGGAGTAGATGGTATTTTTCATTTTTACCCTACTACTTCCTCCCATCCTTAATATAAAACATATTTAGGGAGTTGATCGTGATACTTAATATACAATATATTTTACATATTTATCAATATTTTTCTAATTTACCCCTATTGATGCTCCCTCAACAATAATTAATGAGGAGAGAGAATGAAGGAATTAAGAAAGATGAGTAGGTATCTTAGAAAATATATGTCATATTAACCAATTCAACTAACTTTCTTAATCTAATCAAATTAAGTGTGTGGCACCCATCCTAATTACGCCTTTATCATCGAGTTATAGCGCACGTGCATCGAAGTGGTTTGGACGACTTAATTGCGGAATAAAAACTTTCTTAAAATAACTTGGTTTTGAAAACATGAGGATAATCTAACGCGATTCGAATCTATCCCATAGTGGGATGTTAATACAGTAATCCAAAATAGACATATGATAAACGATAAACTAAAGTTTGACTAATCATATTTCTCCGACAAGTTCCATCTGCTGTAACCCTTACAGCTGCTTCTTTCCTCTTGATCCCGATCCACTACCTGTCTCTTTCATATGATCTGGAGTTCAAATGAATGAACCCCAGGGGTAACAGTTAATCTCATATGCATGTATGAAATGTAAATAACAGTATAACACATGTATAAGCATAGAATAATTCACAAAACAAGTCGCACCGTAATTAGTTAACGGCCAAGGACCGCAGCCCTTCAGGACACGCAGCCCTATGAGACCGCAGCCTCAAATCCATAGCTATGAAATAAACATGTAAATCATCTAGCAAACATGATCAGTCATACATTAATACATACATACAAGCTAACAAGATAACAGCTTACCCACCTCGAACTTGAATCCTTAACTTGTCGATGTGTTGGGATCGGTATAGGTGTCAAGATATACCTATAAATGTTTATCACTGTCATTAGTCGCTTCTTACGTAGCAAAGTAACTAACTATACTAATTATGCATTAACCCCTAAAATTCCATTAATTACCTACTTTTAGACCTAACTTAATTCCTCAGAATTTTCATTAAACTTTGAAAATTCATAATTAATTCTCTAAATCTCCGAATGGGGTGATTCAAATTTCTATAAGTCTAGTATAAGGTACAAATGGTCATCAAACCAAATAATGGCTGTATAATTCCCAGAAATTTGCAAAGTAGACGTTACTTAAATCTGGAACAAGATTTTCTAGGTTTTCGACCAAACTTTGAAAAATGATAGCTCTCATTCCACACGTCCGATTTAGGTGTTCTTTGGCTTTTGGAAAGCTTGAGATGTATACTCATTACTGTAAACTTTTCAAGCAAAAACACAAAGGTTTGCTATTTTGAAATCAAGCCCGAAAATCACTGTTCACCAAAAGTGCAGAAAACGTTTCAGATTTTGGCTAAACTGTGGAAAATCATATCTCCCTTTGTACAAATCCGTTTTAGCTGTTCTTTGACTTTTTGGAAAGCTTGAGATGGCTACTATGTACTGTAAATATATCAGGGAAAAACAAAAATATTTACTTGGTCCGAAATGCAACGTCATATGGTTGCTCCAGAATCATACCAGAAAGTTTCAGATTTTTAACTCAACTTCCAAAAATCATATATGGAGTTGTAGACCTCCGTTTGGGGTGTTCTTTGGTTCGTTGGAAAATTTGAAGTGTATACTACATACTGTAAAAGTTTCAAGCAAAAACAAAAACATTTACTATTTCAAAATCAGGCCCGAAAAGTACTGTTCACTGGAAGTGCAGAAAACATTTCAGATTTTGGTAGAACTTTGGAAAATCATATCTCTCAATCTACACGTCCGTTTTTGCTGGGTTTTGACTTGTTTTAAAGCTTATTGAGTCTACTATGTCCTGTACAAAGTTCATGGAAAAACACAGACATTTGACTATGAAACAGAAGCTCACAAGACCACTCTGTTTTGAGTCCGAAAAACAGAGCTGCTTCTTGTTCAGTTTTATTCTTTGGCTAAACAAATTTTTCATACGCAAGAGACACACTAAAACTTCCTCTATTTCAATTCCATATAATAGAGAGAACATGCAGAACCAAAACCAATGCACTTGAGCTCCAAACGTAGAGAACAAGGTTGGGAAAGATTACCTTGTACAAACTCAAGTTTGCTGCAATATTCAGAACTTCTTTTTCCTTCTCCGTCTCTCCCTTTCAATCTCGTTCTTAGTCTCGTCTCCTCCACGTTCTCCCTCCCTTGCGTTTCGTGTTCTCTTGATCGTCACTAAGACTTGTACGCCACGTTCAGTCCTTCTCTTGTCTTCAACGTCGCTGCCTACGTTTCAAACTCCTCCCTCGTCTCTAACTATTAAACTATCTTGCTCTCACTCAGTGTTTTTCTCTAACTTCTGCATTTTTGTTTCTGGCTCTTAGAGTTTCCTCTCTGTGTTTCGGAGTGCTAGCAGAAGAGAATAAATGAAGTTGTATATGGTTGCTGCCGAATTCAAGAGAAATCGCAGAGCATGATAATGTGTTGGAGACACGAGAAAAAAAAATAGTGGAGCATGAGTGTTTGTGCATGCTGAATTCCAAGGGAATATTTCTGTCTTTGTTGTCCACTGAGTCTCTAGAGAGGAAATGGAGCATTGCATGATGCGATGATCTGTCTTAAAATGTTTGCAACAGCTGTAATCTCTCGCTGAGTGTTAGACTAAAGGAATAACAGCTGTTGAATCGTACTTAGTGTTGGGCTGAAGGGAAATAAAGAATTGAACGAAATATGGTTGAGTGTTGTAAGTAATAATAGGAATGAGAAGTGGGTGCGTGCTGCTTTCTTGATTCTACCCATAAAAGAAAAAGCTGGTTTATTGAATTGAAATAAGGAAATAAGAAGTGGTGTGCTTCTGCATAAGTTGCAGAATAAAATAATCAAACTAAATAATGGAGCATGGATATTAAAATGAAGTGAAGGGGACCCGCGAACTTTTGAAGAATGAAGGAGTATATTCTGTGAAATGGTTCTTCATATATATATATATATAGGAGCATATAGGAGAGCACGTGCATGAATGGTCAAGAGGGATACAAGTTGTTTTGTCTTTAGTTCCCACACACACACTACTACTTCTTATATTTTCCCTTTCTATTTAATATGGGACCATTAGACTTGAGCAATTCCTTTCTTGAAAATTCTAATTAAGCATACCCTTGACTAATTAAATAAATTATCAAAGCACATCTTTTGCAGATACACCTTGAATTCATTTTTTTTTTTTTTTTTATAGCTCAAAGAAAAATAGGCCTTAATTTCCAAACCATTAACTTAGGCCAAATTTTCTTAATGAAATTCCATCATAATATTTCAAATTTCCAAATCCCAAAATTTGGGATGTTACAAAGTGCATGTTTGGCCTAGCTTATTTTTAGCTTATAATCTACTTATAAGTATAAGCTAGGCCAAACAAGATTTTACATAAGCTCTTATAATTATAAGAGCTTATTTTATAATGAAGAAAAAAGAGCTTAAAAATAAGCTCCTATGAGGAGCTTATTTTTAAGCTCTTTTTATAAGCTCTTTAAAAAAAAAAAAAAAAAAAAAAACTCGTAATCTCTCGATCAAACAATACTGCCACTGCGCGCCATCACCGCCGCCACCATCGCCACCACCACCGCGTCGCCGCCACCACCGCGCGCGCCACCACCACCGCCACCGCCACCACACCACCGTCGCCGACACTACACCGCCGCCACTACACCACCGCCACCACCACACTACCGCCACCACCACCCTATTATAATATACCTTTTATGATAATTTTTATTAGAAAAAGTGCTTATGAAAAAAATTTTGTTAAACAGCTTATTTTTAATTTCAGCTTTTAAGTTAAAAAATTTATATAATCACCAAACAGCTTTTAACTTTTTTAAAAAAGCTTTTTTTTTATTTTTTATTTTTAAAAGTATTTTTAAAAATTTAAAAATAAGAGGATCCAAACGGCTCTAAGTATATGTGTTTTATATTAAGGACGAAAGTTTTATTAATTTTTTTTTACTATTTTAAAGATACGTTTCACAAATGATTTATTCGAATAATCTGAATTCAAAAAATCAATTTGAAACCTAGGGTCAAATTGGCGTTGAAACTTCCTCACAATCCCTATAAGAGTATAATTATCTAACTAATTTGGATTTCTTAAACATGATTAACAAATATCTAAATGAATCTTGAAATTTATCCAAAAATAATAATATCAATAACACTATTTAAAAAATAAATCGTCCGCTTAAATTATCTAAATAACTTGAATTGGATATCTATCCTATACTTATCCAAATAAAATTTCAAATTTATTCTAAAAAAAGTCTAGATAACATTCCATTAGCAAATCAAATATCAGGTTAAATTACAAGCAATGAGATTTTTAAATTTAAAATAATAAAATCACACCACTTTTCTAATCAAAGTGAAATTGAAACCTATATGTATAGACTATCAGAACCCTCCCGCATTCATCAGTTTATATATCTCCAAAACAAACATTCAACTTGTCAAACTCATGGGCTTTATTGAATAATAATAAGAGTGAATCAACTACAAGAGGCCCTGAACCAAACCAAGATAAAGATCAAGAAATCAAGATAATAATCCTAACCTATATTCTAACGCAACTCTTGTGACTTACTCGGAAACATGGATCAACTTTCTTTGGAAAGTCCTTTGGATTTCCTCCGCGACGATTTCTTCATTGATGAAATCCTTTCTCGCTTAGATTCTGCAGAATCCATTATTCGTTTAGGCATGACCTCTAAAAGATTTCGCTCACTGTGTTCTCAAGCTTCTGTTCTACAGTTCAAAGATGTCTCATGCGACATCAGATTAATCAAATACCTCGACAAGTTCTTTGAGTCTCGTATAAATACGACGTCGTCGGACATCAAACCTGAGTTCCGAAGGTTTCTGTTTTGCCTGTTGCTGCAAGATAACACAAACTATATTCCAGTAACGGATTTTCTGACCGATCATCTTCTGGTTTGGTTTCATAAAGCCTTATCTTTGAATGTTCAAGAACTGATCTTAAAGTTCAATGGAGAACAAGTGGAATCTGATTCTTACCCTTTTCTCAGGCCTATACTGAATCTACAAAATTCTATGATCCCTTTAAAGCATCTTAGGGTTTTGAGTCTTATAGATATCCATATGTACTTAAACAGCTATTTTGGAGATTGGATTTCCACTTACTGTGTCAGTTTAGAAGAACTGAATATTTCTGATGTTTTAGCGCTTCCAACTAAACTCACAATCACAAGCTCGTCTTTAAGGGTTATCTCCATTAAAGGTCACTTGGAGGAACTTCATGTTGCTTCTGTACCCAAACTTGTTACCTTGCATGTGACGTGGAATCGTCAAAATGTAGATCGTCACCGGCGTCATCCCGATCTGTCCCTTGAGATTTCAGATGTTCCAAATCTGGAAGATTTTTGGCTGGTGATGAATTGGGATGCATTAATATACGAAACTTTGAGATATGGTTCTTTTGGTGGTAGTGGTGGTGTCAATAATTTTCCTTCTCTCAAATCTGCGACTGTGTTACTTCCTCATAATGCTTGTGTTTCTCTTACTCCTGATTCCTGGGAAAGGCTCCTTCTTGATATTAGGCAAACCACAGAACTGTTTGTATCTTATCCCATTATTCAAAAGGTACGTATTTATTTCTGAGCAAAAAAAAAAGGTACGTATTTATTTAGATAAAATGTTTTTTTCACTCACTATAATTTATTTGTATTAGAAAGTAGCAATATTCTGTGCTCATCATGATAAATAAGCATAGAAACTCAATACACATATGGATGTACTCATGTACATATAAGAATTTCAATACCATTAATTTTAAAATTTGGAGAAAGGGATATAAGAAATATATATAATTACTTGCTTATTTAAAAATAAACACAAATAAATAATTTATAATTAAAATTTCAAAATTAAAATAAAGATATACATAAAAATTTGCAAAACAAGAAAATTTTATATGATTTTTGGAATTTTTTTGAAATATTTCAATTAAAAAAATTGAAACAATGCAATATATTGTTATAGCACCTTATTTGTGAAGGTAAATGTTTATAGTTTGCATAGGACTCACATCATATATACATACCAAGGTTTTGAAACCCGGACCGGACCGGCCGGTTCAGACCGGAAACCGGCGAACCGGCCAGAAAACCGGTCCAAGTTAGGGGTTAGACCGGGGTCCTGAGTTGACACGGAGTCAACTCGGTCAACTCGGCTTGAATCGGCCGAGTTGACGCTGAGTTGACTGAGCCAGAGTATTTTTTTTTTTTGCTTCATAAACTCGCCTGAAACTCACTGTCGGTCGACGGCGAGAAAAGAGAAAGGAGAAGAGAGTGAGTGAGAGATCTAAAGGAGAAGAAAGGGGTGGACAAAGCCAATGACGAAGAAACCAAGAAGGTAGACGATGGAGGCAAGGAAGGAGAGAATACCAGCAATCTCAGAGAGAGGGTAACGACGTGAAGGAGAGATCTGGTCATGGTCGCCGTCGAATTTGTCGAAGGCCATGGTTTCCGAAGCCCTCTCTCAATGAATGTATTTCTCAGCGAACGAACGAGGATGGAGGCAGGATGAGTTGTGAGGAAGATGGAGAAAAGATATGGAGTAGCTGGGAAGTGACGATAATGACTGACGAAGATTACCAAGTACACAAGTAAAGAAGGAGGTTATATATATAAAAAAAAAAGTAAAGAAGAAGGGAGCAACTAATGTGGAGCAGTGTTCAGTCACATGTGGCAGAGTGAAGAGAAAAAGTGGAAATGGGATTAAAGAAGTGGGTCCCACATGTGGGTGATTGACACTTGACAACCTAATTGTGCCACGTTTTAAAAACTTTATTTTCTCTCCTTTATTTTTATTGTTTATTTTATATGTCTTGTTAGTACCATAAGGTTTGACTCCTCCCGACCCACCGACCCTTAACTCCAAAGATCCCGACCGGTTTGGTCACCGGTCCGGGTTTCAGAACCTTGATACATACACATATATGGGTTAAATGGTAAAAATACCCATGGGCATTTAATGTAAAAAGTAATGTTGTTAGGTTAATATTTAACGGTCTTGTCATTTTTACTTCAATTTTGAATGTTCTTGGTATTTTTGAAACTCCAAAAAATATGAATATTATTAATAGTAACGGATTATCCTTGATATGATAAACCAATGTAATCATTGTACATCGACCAGAATCATATCTAAATTTGGATTTGATATCATTTTGTAACATCTTGGTGTCTCATTTTCGATATTGTCCGCCCCGCCACCACTCATGATTTTAAAACGCGTCAAAAGTAATGGGACACTAAGCAAACAATATTGAGAGTGAAGGGCATTAGAGATGCCTTTCCCTGTCGATGCATTTTAAAAGTGTGAAGGGTGACGATTGAGTCTTGCCAACGATAACACTGTGTAATACCCTTAGGATAATTATTTATCTGAAATATTAAATAATATCTATTGGAAATAGGTGAATATATGGCTTCAAATAATAAGTTATAATTATCTTATTTTCTAAGGTAATTACTATGGAAATTAGAAGAGATGAAGAGCTAAAATCCATAAAATGCATTTATGGCGCGCAAAATGGCCTGAAAATATTATTATAAATCCTATAAGACAATAAAATATTTATTAAAAATAGGAGAATATATTGTCTCTAATTTTGGCAATTTAATAAATTATTTCCTTGAAAAATAATAAAAGGGAAAATTTAATATTATTTTGGGGATCATAATTGACCCAATGATTTTTAATATTTTACATGGAGCATAAAATACCAATATGTAACATCCGTGACTCCACTATATTAAACTATTATTATTTTAGCCTTTAGTTTAGTGTTTGTCCACTTGTGGAGACATCTTTGACTATCAATTAATCATGTTTCCCCTACCCATTCACGGATATGCAAGAGAGGAAAAGCAATAATGGATCCTGAATTTTCTTCATTTCATACTACCTTTCAATTATATCCTCCTCCGTGAACCAATTATGAGCTAGGCGACAACACAAATGCAACATCTCATTTTCATTCTTTAATCCATAAACTTTCTACCGACACTCCACTATCACCATAATATGTCCCAAGTGTTCCCACATACACTCATTTTTCTTCATCTCGCGTATGCATCCAAACTTTCACTCATCCACTTTTATTTTTTTAAATATATCCATACACGCACAAGGACAAAAGACTAATCTAATCAAAATTTTCTTGCACCATCTGGACAAATGCAAGCGTATCACGAGTGATTCCTATTCATTCACAGGAGCAATCACAATGGATTTATTGTTTATTCACGGACGAAGCAATCTTTTCTTTTACGATAAATATATACAATCGTATGTCTTTCCATTTTATTTGCTATCGGTTAAGTGAGGAAAGAACGCAAAGAAGGAGAGAGAGTTGAAATAAGAGAGTGAGAACTGCGAGCGAAACACTTTCTTATAGTATTTTGAGAAGTGAAGGCCTGGACTTTTAGGAGGCAAAAAGGAAGAAGAAGAAGTTGCTTAAGTCCAAGGATCAAGACAAGTAAGTAAAGGTTTTAACTTGTCTTGTGTTGTTTTATATTATGGATAATTTGGAATATGGTTTATCCATTGTTTCTTTAGTTTTTGAAAGCATAAAAGCCTATGGGGATATACTGCTCAAACTTCTAAAATGGATTAGAAAATGAGTTAGAAGACAATTTGGTTCATAAAGTCTTAGAATTTGTAAAGTTGCATTAAAATGTTGCTTTACGTGATTTATGAAATATTTTGGGTTGATTTAAAAGTGGTGAAACTATAAGGATTTTGAAGATTTTAAGGATACTAAAGAGTTTACCACGAAAAATTGAGTGAGAATAAGGTTGGAAATGATTTTAGAATCAAAGAGAATAAATTGTACAAGTTGCCAAAACTGCTAGTTTTAATTTTTTTTGGAAGGCAGTCGACTTGTACACCATTTTCAATCGAGTAAATGATGTCTATAAATTATGAAATTTTCCAGATTTTACGTAGACATCTTAAGCTTTCTTTTGATATATAATATGTAATTTTTAAAGCTCTGTACAAGGAGGAATTAATTTTATAAGATGACCTACGTTTTTGGAAGTGGGTTCTGAACAGTATTGGAAAACATTAAAACTGGGAATGATTCAGATTCCCTAGACTTCTGGGACTATTTTTCCATGAAAATAGGCATGTTAATGGACATTTGAGCTTTGGAAGCACATCTATTGGATTTTTGTGCATTTAATTATGAATTTGTAAAGTTCAGTGAAAATTCTGATTGGAAAAGGAGTTAATCCGAAAATTGATACAATTAAGGTTTAAGTTGGATAACTTAATATCTTTGGGTCACAAGGATCCTAAATGATGATAAGAACCCTCTTGAATATTTTTGGAGAATAGAATAAAGTGGTAATTAATTTTAGTACCTTATAAAATAAGGGAAATTAATATTTGTGATGGTACTATTTTAGGAATTGGTTTCCAAGTGGTTCAAGCACCAGGAGAATTATTTTTAGCTAATTGGAGTTCAGGTAGTAACTTTCTCTCACATACTTTTTGTGCCTTTATATGCATGTATGTACCGTTGTGATATGTGAATTGTGAATATCTAACCTTATCGCCGTGAAGCAGGAGGTAGTGCCCTAGAATGTGGGGTAACCCGGATGCCATCACGGTTGAGGCCGGGGTGGTAGTCCGATAAGAGAATTGTTGTATTTGTAGAATGAAGGGTAAATACCCATTTGAATATCCAGCGCGCGTATGAACCGGTAGGTTCTTGAATATGTTTGAGTGCAAATTGAATCTGAATTTGAATTTTGAATTTATTTGAATATTGAATTTATTGCAACCTGGTTATCTACCATGTATCGTGCATGCATCTTATGTGAGTGATTAACGTTATCGGGATTCGTTTGAATCCCGATATTCCACAAAGTTCGTGACGGGAACACAATAGTGGACGTGGTTCACGGGTAAGGCAAATGGATGGAGATTTGATGGTGTCGCGCCGAGCCAAGATCTCCGTTTATTTTATATGTCGTGTATTAGATTGTTATGAAGTTTGTAATATTTGTATGAACCTTTTATGGTTTTCGTTTGTGTAACGAGACTTTGTAATCGTATTACTATGCCGGAACCAAAGATGTTTATTAAGTCGTGCATTTATCTCGACGAATGTCGGTGTACCGAGAGAGGGTGTGACACAATATCAGTAAAATAGTTGTGAGGAAATAATTAATCCTAATTAAGAAAATTATCAGCAATTAGTAAGTGACTAATTAAGTAATTAATGGGATAATATAAGATAATTAAGACATAAAGTGAATTAATTAAAAAAATAAATAAATAAAAGAAAAGAAAAGGGGGCGAAATTTACTAGTGTGAAAAGGGTTGTGGTTATTTCAAAAATAATATCATGATATTTAGTAATTAAATAATAATATATTCGGTGGAAAGACCAGTTGGATAAATGAGAACCGATAGAAATTAAATCCTATCTCAAAATAGGTGAACTAAGTCTTTAACATCATGACTTATTATAAACGAGTATAATTTTATCCCGGAGTGGGCTATCTCCGAAGTCATTTCCGAAACCAGCGGAATGCTTAAGAGATAAGACGAAACAGGAAAAAGGCAGATAGTAGAAATGAGAACCAATGGAAAATAAATCCGTTGTGGAAAACCAGGAACTAGGTTTCTTAGGTCAGGACATATTATAAACCGGTGAATCTTTATCCGAGAAGTTGGTGTTACCGAAGTCATTTCAGAATCGTAACCGCGTTTATCCGAAAATGTTCAAGACTACGGAATACCCTTAATGGGATCAAAAATTTAGTTAACCCAGATATTTCCAAAGAGGAAGAGTAGACCTTCAGCGCTGTGTTGCTGGATTTTTGAGATTTTATAAGATTACGCGTTTAGGACACCAAACAGGGAGCTTTATCGGTACAAGACCATAAAGCAAGAGAGGATGACATCATTGATGACCTCATTTTGTTGACTTTGTGTGGCAAGGAGGTTGGCCAAGCTCTTTTAAGGGCCAAGATGAAGCTTTTCAATGAAACCAAGATCCAATGGTTGATATCCGACCTGGTAAAGCATGAATAGTAACTCACATTTGCCTATAAATAGCACTTCACTTCTCTTCACATTTTCCACACCAAAATTTCGAATCTAGAGAGAGGTTAGAAAGAAGGAGGAGTCCGGAGAAAGTGTAGCAAAGCCCCGGGTAATTTCTTCGGCCCCTGGGTCTTAAGCTTTAGTAGTTCTTTCGTAGTTATAGTAGAAATGCTAGGTAGATCTTTACTTTGCCAGATAGTTTAGATATCATGTTTTAGGAATAAATGTGATATTTATTTCAAAAATATATTGGAGGAAGAGATATGGCAAAATTTTGGAAGATTAGAGTCAAAGTAGCGAAGCTCTGGCAAAATTTCGCCGATTAGTCCAACTAGGGGCAAAATGGTAATTTGTACCTAAAATGCCTGTTATGATACTAAATGTTGATAAATATTATCCTTATAGGATATCTGTGATAATCGTATCGCTGTTGTGCCGTTGTTGTGCCGCTGTCATACCGCTATTGTGCCGCTGTCAAAAATACTGTTTTTCGTAAAACGTACCGAATTACCGTCAACAAAGGTACGGACGTGTATTGTAACCTTAACTCTGATGCTTGTTGTATGCTATATGTGATTGCTGTGTTCTTACACTGAGACTCTATCTTGTTTGAAAATAATGAAATCATGAGTACACGAGTTATGGTCTTGTTAACACCGTTGAGAGTTTTCCTAGCGCTATGGACACGACTGTACATCGTGGCACCGGTGAATATGCAGACTGAAATGACATACATACTGCAGGGACTGTGTAATGTTATTGCATGATATGATTGAAATGTGATATTTTGTGAAATGATGTGAATATCTGCCATGCATATACTGTTTACATAAGCATGAGGTTAACCGTTACCTGAGATCCAATGGGCATTGGATCTCAGATCTTAATATAACTTCAGGATCCCGAGGAGTTCGGATCGAGGAGAGGGGTAAGGAGCCAGCTTAGGAAAGCAGATGGAGGAAATAAAGTTGTTGTTTATTTTGTTAAAAACTTCGGATGATTGTACTACTAATGACTACCAGACATATTACAATCAATGTTATTCAGTTACTCTTTTTAATTTGAAAATATTTTCCGACGCTCAACTCTGATCAATAACAGCGAGAAAACGTTTACGAAAACGAGGTGTTACACACTGGGCCCATAAGAGTTGGGATGTGAAATCCCACATCAATCAGGGAGAGAAATGAAAGACACTATACCTCCCCTGACGTATTTCTACATTTTAACCCTTAATATAATGTCTATTTTTTTTTTTTTGCATCTTATAAAAATGGTTATTTTTGCTGATTTCACATAATGGAATAATACATGCTACGAATCTATTTGAGACGTTAGACAATTTTCACGTATGCATTGAAGGAGAAGAAGAATCCGGGTGGGAGAAAGTTGATACAATTACGTCATTTGTCAAAAGTATCCCTTCTTTGAAGACCTTCACATGCGATATTAGTTGATGACCGATATGATCTTCAAACTCCTCTGGGAAAAGCCTTGTCTTTGAATGTTCAAGATCTGGAGGTACAGTTCGAGGAGAACAATAATATGCATAACTATCACTACCTTAACATACCCGAACTTATGCTCCAATGTTATTACCCTTTGAAGAATCTTAGGGTTTTAACGCTTAAGGATATCCCTATTGGCTTGAACCATAGTTTTGACAACTGGGTTTCAACTTGCTGTGTTCATTTACAAGAACTGAATCTTTCTGGTGTTTTTGTGATTCCAACTAATCTCACAATCACAAGGTCGTCTCTTAGCGTTTTCACCATTGATTCTCAATTCCCAAACCTTCTTGTTTCTGCACTGAAACTTGTCACCTTACATGTGACATGGAATCTTGTTTATTATGGAACGGATGAACAAAACTTGTGTCTTAAGGTTTCAGAATATTCTCTCCATATCTTGAAGATTCTTTATTGTCGAATTGGAACACAACGCTTCCTTTGGAATATTATAATTGCCTTTGTGATAAGAGAAATTTTCCTTCTCGTAGATGTGCAACTGTGCTGATTAATCCTGAAATTGCTAATAATAATCTCCCTCTCGATTCCTTGAAAAGACTCCTGTGCAATGACCTTAGTTAGATCATTAAGGGTAATATTGTAATTTGGTAACTTTTTTATTTTTTGTTATGTTGTATTAAGCTATTTATTGGGTAATTAGGTAGATTGAATTATACTCTTTATCCAATAGGGACATATATAAATATAGGTCTGTACATATGAATTAGTGTGGTGTATTATTTTTCTTTAGATTAATAAAGATTATTATCGCACATGTCCTATGGCGTCTTGGAGGAAATTTCACAAGTATCAGAGCCACTCGTGAGTTAAAGATTTTCCATGTTTGACCTCCTTTGCGTGGCACGTCCCTGAAGATATCACCACCCACTCTTTTGCGATTCTCGAACCCTAATGAAAGACGGAGGAAGCTGCCCTACGAAAACCACGGAAACTGGGATGGCGCTCATCTTCAAGATCCGGCAAATCTCCCTTCCACGCATCCTCTATACGTTCATCCCTCTGAGACTCAGGGATGGACGATTATCTTGCATATGTTGATGGGATCAGACCACTACACTGTGTGGAGTCGGGGATGAGAATCGCGCTCAAAGGTAAGCACAAACTAGGGTTTGTGGATGGATCTTGCCAGAAAGAAGATCAAGAATCGGATTTACACGACCAATGGGAGCGTCGCACGCATTTGTGCTTGCGTGGCTTCTCAACTCGATTTCAAAGGATCTTGCTAACAACACTGTTTTCTTTAAGGAAGCACGTAGGGTTTGGACCGAACTCAGAATTATTTGACAAGAAGACCAGTTCATGTATTTTTGCTCTCCATTGTGAAATTACATCTCTCAAGCAAGGGTCTCAGTCCGTCTCTGTCTATTTCTTGATGTTAAAAGAGCCCTAGAAAGATCAATCCGTCCTTATACACCTTCCTTTTTGTAAGTGGGAAACATCTACTACTTATCTTGAATTGTTGCAATAGCAGAAATTGCTGCAATTCTTATTGGGGTTGAACGAATCCTAGGCCAAGCTTGAAGCCAAATATTACTTATAGTGGCACTCCCTTCTGTTAACCAAGCATATGACATGATATTGGAAGACGAGACAGTGCGTACTATCACGTCTCTGGAGATCAACGCCTTTTCCCTTGAAGGAATCGCTATGACAGTCAGGGGAAAGGGCGTAGTAGGGGACAAGGCCGTGGGAATTTTAATCTTGAGTGCTCTCATTGTCTCAAGAAAGGACAGCTCAAGGATAATTGCTTCCAATTGATTGGATATCCAGCGAATTTCAGAGGTGGCAAAGGCATACAGGCTATATATAGTTTTGACGGATTGTATGACTTTAGAGTGAGCACTAAAATATTCAAGTTTTGTGGTGTGGAATGGAATCATGCCTTTTTCCTCGAGAGTTACTCGGGTATAAAGAGGAAATAGTTCTCCCATAATGCCTAAAAGAGATATCTTTCATTACTTTGGCTCTAACATAGTTAAAAATAGCGATGAAATATTCATGTTTGGTGTGTTCTAAACAAGACTCAATTATGCTCCCCGGGCCACTGTAATTATTGTAGGAACATCAAGTTGTGGTTAAGATCTTATCTTATTAGTTAAGTAAGTATAAGGTCTTATCTATAAATAGGGTCTTACCAATTGGGTTAGTGTGAAGGGATATTGATAGTAAAGAAAGAGCAGTCTCCCTCTAGTGGGAGGCTAACTTGTGTCTTCCTCATAATTCAGTTAGCGTTATTAGTTCATCACCCCTTGACTGAGGGATGGTTAGTGTAAACCATGTGAGTTATAATTGTTGATTTATTAACGACGTTCCACTTATCTTTTTGCTTGACAGAGTTTAATGATTCAATGTTCATAACATTAAGTGCACTGTGCTTGAGAAACTTTCTCCTATATGTGCTTGCCGTTTTTTAGCAGTAGGGGCCTCGTTATTCCTATGCCATTCTTTGTTATTCTTTTTTCTTATTATCAAGCGGAATGGAATTCTCCCTCTTGTTTAATTCTTAGAATTTATCAATCGCCAACCCTAAGTTTCTGCCTGTGAATTTATTATTGGGAAAATTCATTTCAGGTCCCAAGGAATCAAAAAAATGTCAAAAAAATCCTAAGAGAAATTCAAATGTCAAAAAAGTCTCGTTAACAACTCTTTCTATGTGATTAATTAACAACTCCTATCTATGGGATTAACAACTCCATCTGTAAGGTGAACAACTCTTTAAAACTTTTTTGACATCTGAATTTTCTTTGAGATTTTTTTTTTGACATTTTCTTGGTCAATGGGGACTTGAAAGGAATTTGCCTTTATTATTCATCCTCTTCACAGATGGGGAATAAAACATTTCTGCCATGGATTTTGTTTTTATTTTCATCTTTAAAAAATCTTCTTATGCCACCTAAGATTGATTTGATCAAACTCTAACCGACCCAGCAACTTAACTGTGAAACTACTGAAAAGTAAGTTTTAGATGAGATTGCAACAATTTAATAACTTTAATCATCGCAAATAACTTTAGTATACCATGACTGCACTTAAGAAGTATGCACCTTAACCTTTTTTTTATATATAAATTGACAGTTATTTCTCCCTATCCTGCATCCTTCATTATTATAAGATTCATAAGTAACATTCGTGATATACAAAAACTGTTAAAATTAGTTAAAAATAATAAATATATAGAAAATTTATCCTTTTAAAAAAAAAAAAATATGCTCATATTTTTCAATGGTAAATGAGAGGAAAAAATTTTTTCAAAATGGGTTGAACCCCACGGCCAACCCATTGCCTCCCCATTTTTAGCCCCTTATTTTTAGTCTCCATGTGATGGGATTATTTTTTACTTTTAAAATTTCAAAAATAACCCCCACACCTCTTAGATCATGATAGGGTCAACCACTGGGCCAAAAACCGACACACATTTCCATTTGATATTTGCAAGTGAGTCCACGTTAGGTGCTCATGGAATCAATAATGCTTCATTTAAAAACGAGGCCGTTTTGCCTCATTTCAATAAGTTTTCAGTGTTCAGCATTTCCCCTCACCACGTGGGGCCCATCTCCCCATCTTTCTCTTTCTATTTTTCAATTTTTTTTTTTAAAAAGTAAGCATATTTATAATAAAAACATTCAACATGGCAGATTTTTTTTTTTTTTTTTTTTTTTTTTTTTTGTTGAAAAAAACATCGCATATTTTTTAAATTATCATATACTTGTGTTGTTCTATTTATAAAGCAAAGACATGAGATTTTTTTTTAATATATTTATAAGTCACACCATGATAATCAAGTTTAAATTTATTACTTAATTTTTTTAAAAAAAATTAATACAAATTATACGCATCTCATATATGATCATTAATTATCTCATATATAGGAAATATATAATTTTATCATAGAATACCGAATGTTTTGTTTATAAAATAAAAATGTTTTAATTAAGAAACTATACACAACACTTTTGCTACATACTACTAAAATATATATTAAACTTTAAATGATGCTAAAAAATTACATAAAAATATTAAAATCTAAAAAAAGGATTCACAAATGTTTGAATGAACTAATTTATTGTGTTTTAAAATACAAAAAAAATACCTTTTCTTTATTTTGGGAGAGGCATAGATGGTAAATAAGACAAAGAGGTTGGGTGGAAGTGGTGTATATAAAATTCGGACACAACTAAAAATTTAAAAGTTGGTTAGTCATTTAAAAAACCCAAAAAAAAAATGAAGGAAGAAAATAATCGATGTCATAGTATACTAGTAGCTGCATATATGGTTGGATACCCTTTAAAATCAATTTTAAAGCTAAATTTTTTTATCCAAACACCTTTATTTATTTTTATTAAATTAATTATGAGACACCCAACTATTCGTCCATATTTCTCATAAATAGCTCCCTCATGCTTTGAGTGCATTTGAATTAGTGTTGAGTAAGTAGAATTTATAAATTTTGTGCAAATAATTAAAGGATTTAATCAAAATAGGTTACTTGTATAAATAGCTCATAAGAAAGTTTTTTCTATTCATATAGGCTGGTTTGAACTTATGCCATTAAATTTAAAGAACTCAATTGTTTACCAATTATATCAGGCTTTGTTGATTTAGATTCATAATTGATTTTGATATACTCAGCTTGTTTGTTTTAGTTTTTCGAAATTGTTTTTTTTAATGTTCAAGATAACCATGTGAGGGAAATTTTGTCAGAATCACTTTGCATGCTTTCCCAAAAACAATTTAATTCAAACAGAAATGAAGTAGCAGTAAATCACTTTGTATGGAGAAATGGATTAGTGGAGATACTTTTTTCTCAATTTTAATGCAAATAATTTTTAAAAAAAGTATTTTAAAAAAGGGTAAAGGATTTCTCCAGTCACTGGAGATAGAGTTATCTCCGGTGACCCTAAAACTACTTCGTTTTGAATTAATGAAGAGTGTATTTGTAATTTTAGATGAATTAATGAAGGGTGCAAAATTACGGAAACATCCTTCATTAATTCACCTAAAATTACAAACACACCCTTCATTAATTAAAAACGACATAGTTTTAGGGGTCATTGGAGATAACTCTATTTTCAGTGACTGGAGAAATACTTTTCCCTTTAAAAAAACCAACACACATTCTTTTCTAAAATGATTTTTGGCCCGCGAGCCGGCCCTAACCCTTAGGGTTATATAATTTTTTGACCCGAGCGGGCTGTTTAACATGCAGGCTTTTTCGCCCTGTGGGATTTTGAACCCTAGCCCGCACAGACTAGGGCCTAACGGGCCGGGGTAGCCCGTTTTGATAGCTCTAAAAAATACTGGAAAAAAAAAGATGAAAGAGAATATATGAAAAAAAAAATTAGAGATTATAAAATTAATTAAGGATGAAATTGGTAAAAATGTATTTAATGTTCAGACAACCATAAATTGAATCTTACAAAAAAGGTTAGATCAGTTCAAAAATGTAGTTCTTATAATAAAAGAGAGAGAGAGAGAGGGAGAATAAAATTACTCCGTTTTATATTTTTATCTAACTTAATAGTTATAAGACGTTCTTAACTTAATTCACACGTAAATAAATAAATAAAATTAAAAACCTTAATATACATACACACATATATAAACTGAATGGGGGAGGGTTGTGAGAGTTTATATTGGTTTGATTTTGATTTAAAAAAGCGGTGTGACTTAATTATTTTTAATTTATTTTTTTTTAAATTTTTACCCCTAATTAAAAATCTGATTGCTTCTATTTTAATCTGATATTTGATATATATTTTTTAATAAATATTTATCCAGACACTTTTAAAAATTCAATGGATATTTATATAGACCCCAAATTTCAAGTTATTTAGATAACTTAACCAGATAATTTAAAAATAAAAATTAAAAAAAGTCTATCGGTAACATTTCATTAACAAATCAAATTATCAGAAAACTGTTATCCAGATTTTTTTTTACAAAAAAAAAATTGGTTATTTATATTTTATACGATAGATTCGAAATCAAATCATCAAACTATCTGTTATGCAGACTTTTTTTCAAAAAAAAAAAAGAGAAAAAAAGAAAAATGGATACTTCTAAGATAGATTCCAGATTTCAAGTTATTTAGATATTTTAAGCAGATAATTCAAAAAACAATTAAAAAAAGTCTTAGCAAATCAAATTATCACATAATTGTTATCCAGAATGTTTTTTAAAAATTGGATATTTTTAGGATAGATTCTAAATTTCAAGTTATTTAGATAATTGATTTAAAAAAGTCTATCGATAACCTTTCATCAAACAATCAGATAACTGTTATCCAGACTTTTTTCAACAACAACAACAACCCAACAAAAAAAAAAAAAAAAAAAAAAAAAACTGGATATTTTTAAGATAGATTCCAGATTTCAAGTTATTTAGATAATTTAAGCAGATAACTAAGAAAATCAATTAAAAAAAGTCTATCGATAACATTTAATTAACAAATCAAATTATCAGCTTAAACTGCTATATATCTATATAAACTCTCTAATCATTGATCGTTCGATTTGAACTCCTCCTTCAATTTTCTTGGACAAGCAAACATGGATCAAATTTCTTGGCAAAGTAGTCCTTTTGATTTTCTACATGACGATTTCTTCATGGATGAAATCCTATCTCGTGTAGATTCTGCAAAATCCATTGTTCGCTTAGGTATGACCTCTACAAGATTTCACTCACTGTGTTCTTACCCTTCTGTTCTGAAGTTCAAGGATGTCTCACACAAGAACGTGGGATTGATCAAATACCTTGACAAGTTCTTTGAGTCTCGCATGGATTCGAACTTCAAATACGAGTTCCGAGAACTTCTCATGGGCTTATCAGAGAACATGGATCATCTAACAATACTGAATTTTGTGACCGTTCATCTTCTGCGTTGGTTTCAAAAAGCGTTATATTTGAATGTTCAAGAGCTGATCTTCAAGTTCCATGGGAAACCATTTGCCTCTAATTTTCACAATGAAAGGCCTGAACTGAATCTCCAAAATTCTATGATCCCTTTGAAGCATCTTAGGGTTTTGACTCTTAGGAACATCCCTATCTCCATAAACCAAAGATTCGGAGATTGGATTTCCAATTATTGTGTCAGTTTAGAAGAACTGAGTCTTTATAATGTTTTAGTGCTTCCAACTAAACTCACTATCACAAGCTCGTCTCTTCGGTTTTTCTTCATTGAAGGTGACTTCGAGGAACTTCATGTTGCTAATGCACCAAAACTTGAAGACCTAAGTGTGATGCGGTGTCATATTAATCTTGACAAGGATGAATCACATCCGTTCATTAAGATTTCAGATTCTCCCAATCTTAAAACTTTTTTGTTAGATAATTTGTACGGATGGCTCGGTCCTTTGAGATATGGTTCTTCTGGTGATACCAATAAATTTCCTTCTCTTGAATGTGCGTGGGTCTTACTTGAAGAAGATTCTCTTATTTCTTCTTCTTCCTTAGAAAGGCTCCTTCGTGATATTAGTCAGACCAAAATGTTGTGTGTATCTGACGCCGTTTTTCACCAGGTACGTACTTGCTTAATTTTGTGTTTATATGGATAGGAATATAAATTTTGTTAATTTTTAATTTGCAGATGACAAAATCATTTTTTTTCTTACTTTCAAGAAAGTAACTGTTTAAAATATTATCTTTATTTTAAATTTATATATATATATATATATATATATATATATATTAAAATGTGAATTTAATAAAATTAAATTTGGAGGCTTGACCTGGTTAGAGGCTGGTAAAGTCCTCTAAAAAAGGCTAAACTTAAGGCCTATTTAAAGGTCTGCTTCTTTAAATAGGCTAGGCTTTTTCTTTAAGGACCTAGCCTATAAGCCTGTAGACCTTGCCTATTTAATATATAAATATATAATTAAATCAAGTTTATTTTATTTTAATATTAGTTTTAAATAGGCTTTGAGCTTATTTGAGGCTTAGAATTTCTATATATGTAGGCTTTGAATCCTCAAACCCAAAGCCTAACCTAAAGTCAGTAGGCTACAAGCCAAGCCTGTAATAAATAAACTTTTAAAAAGGCCTCAAGCCTTATAGGTCTTTTGAAGACTCGGGTCTTCAAGCCAAGGGATCAGTTTTGGCCAAAGTCAATTTTCATCTCTAATACATTTATTTTCTCAAATACCTATGCAAACTAATGCAGTAATAATTATATAAATTTCTGCAGATTTCACAGGAAGGAATGATACAATACGCGAATCTATTTAGCGTATTACGAAAACTTCACGTCCGTATTGAAGGATATGATGATAACAAGTTGTGGCAGAACGCTGATACAATTACCCCTTTTGCCAAAAGTATTCGTTCATTGAAGATCTTCAAATTAACTATAGCAGATTATTACGATCTTGAAACTCCTATAGAATGGCTTCAAAATGCTTTGTCTTTGGATGTTTGGGAGTTGTATTTACAATTCGGGGATGATGACAATAATAATATTATTAACATGAAATCTTATGATTATCTTAAAGTACCCGAACTGAAGCTCCAATACTCTAATCCTTTAAAGAATGTCAGGATTTTAACTCTTAAGGATATCCCTATCGGCTTGAACCATAGTTTTGAAGACTGGGTTTCGACTAGCTGTGTTGATTTACAAGTACTGCAACTGCATGGTGTGTTTGTGCTTCCTGGTAAACTCACAATCGCAAGCTCGTCTCTTAGGGCTTTCACCATTGATGCTCACTTCATGGACCTTCATGTTTCTGCACCAAAACTTATGGCCTTACATGTGATATGGAATCTTGCTTCTTGCGATGAGACGCATAAAACAAAAAACCTGTCTCTCAAGGTTTCAAATTCTCCAGATCTTAAAAAACTTTTGGTGTCGAATTTGCTCACGTCACTTCCTTTAGAGTACTATAAATCTTCTGATGACAAGAGCAGTTTTCCTTCTCTAGAATCTTCGACTGTGCTAATTCCTGAAATACACAATAATATCTCTTCTGATTCCTTGATAAGGCTCCTTGTTGATACTAGTCAAGCTAGAAAACTGTTTGTATCTAACTCCATTCTTCACGAGGTATGAAAAAGACTTGTATATTAAATGGAATTGTTTAGGTTAAATTAATGTTATTATATATATATATATATATATATATATATATATATAATATAGGGAAAACACTTCTCATGTTGTAGGAGAAGTGTATTGTTATGTCACACACACATGAAATGATGAGATCCATATATATATATAATTAGCATTATATATATATGTGGGTCTCACCATTTCATGTGTGCCTAGGAATCTTCTTCTTCTCATGTAACATGAGAAGTTTAAACCCTATATATATATATATATAATAATAATAATAATAATAATAATAATAATAATAATAATAATAATATGAAGATGTACATGAAAGGCTGTAAAAAAAAATATTTTAAATTTTTTTGAAATATTTTTTTAAAAATAGAGTCATATTATATTAAAATTAAAATTTATTACACACACACACACCAAGAATCATATGAACATCTTTTTCCCCTACAAAATGACTATGCAATAGTTATATTTTATTAATTATATTTTTGTCATTCTTTTTCTTGCAGATTTCGTGTAGTGGAATATTACAGTCAATCAATTCAATTCAGACGTTAGAGGAATTGCAGGTACGAGTTGAAGTAAATAAAAAATCCAGGTGTTGGGAGAATTCTCATCAAACAATTATCTCTTTTAGGAAAAAAGTTCATTCGTTGAAGACCCTCATATTAACTGTTATAAAGAATGATAGTTCTGATCCTCTTGTCTCTAAAACGGTAAGTTAACCATTACATTTTGTTTCTAAAATTAATATAAGCTAGAGGTTAACTTTTTTTGGGTATAAACAAATTAAACTCAATATATATGGAATTGACATGATTTTTTAATATTTTGTATATATTGCAGTTTAAGGAGTCATTGGCTGAAAACATTTTAAAGCTTGGAATTTCAAGTTCACTTGTACATTTGGATGATCATAAAGTGAAGATCGAAGTTGGTCCTGGAGATGATGAGACTTTGGTCCTTCACCATATTATCAAGAATGCTCCACGAGACTTGACGTGTGTCTTCTTATATCAAGACTAATTAATCAATCATTCTATATGTAATTTTTTTAAGGAAGTTGATATCTTATAAATAGTGATAAAATTTGATATGGATATATGTAGTACTAGCTAGTAGTAATAATTTTAGGAAATTAAGATTTTTCTTCTTCATATTTATGAATTCCATATTTGTTGTGTTCTGATACAATTATCAAGGATCGATGTAGAAATCCAGGTTCAATTTATACATAATTTTTGGATCTCATCTTGACTTACTCAACTTCTACATTAAGGTGACGTGTAATTCATAAAACTAAATTAGCCGAATATTGTTTAGGTACCAATCAAGGAAAATAATATATTGACAAGTCTCATAACTTGTCAATAATAGTTTTTTCATTTGTCAATGGTAGTTCTTCACTTGTCAATGAGGACTTTTTGAGATTATTTTCCTTGGTTAGGACGTTAATGATATTTTCTCAAATAAATTAGTAACAAAACATTTCATCAATAATTAAAAATGGATTGACGTTCTACATTTTTTTCTCGCCCCCAAAATGTAGCTTGAAAAATTATAGCTTCACTAGAATCCCGACCTTTGCTTTGCACAAGTGTAACTTAAATCGCCATATATAGTTTGAGTGATCTCACGAATATGGAATCCATAAATATGACAAATTTCAATCAACAAACACAAAATGTTAAAACAAAAACCAGTACTAGCTAGTACTAAATCGAAATCCAATTTTGGGGAAAATTCCAAAATAATATGTTCAAAATCTCAAATCAGTTTTGTTTCTTGCAATATATTAGGTATTGAGCAAATTCGATTAGCAATTCACTACTCATTTTAGGAAGAAATCACTTATATGAGATTTTCAAAATTTTAAGGTATTTTTAGAGATTTTTCACTCATATTTATCACTATTCACAAGGTATCATCAGCTTCCGACAAAAATTATATAATGATTGATAAATTAGCGTTGATTATAAGAACAAAAGCTTAAAGTCTCGTGGAGCGTTATTGATAATATGTTGAAGGAGCCAGGTCTCATCATCTCCAGGACCAACTTCGATCTTCACTATATGATCATCCAAATATATAACTGAACTTGAAATTCCAAGCTTTAAAAAATTGTCAACCAATGAGTCTCTGAACTGCAATATCCAAAATATTCATAAAATCATGTCAGTTCATATATCGAGTATTGTTAAAAACAAAGAATGAATCTTTCAAGTTTTGCTGACATAACACAAATATCTCCTCCATATATATCTGGTTATGTATAGATACAAAACATATGCCATGTGTAGTTTTATTGAAACCCAGGAAAAAAAATTAATAACCGAGGTCAAGCTTGAAGCGCCTCATCACGAAGAACTTCCCGAGGGGTCACCCATCCTATTGCTTGAGCACACGCTTAACCTTGTGAGGTGCTAACCATCATGTCAAAAGCTCGAGATATTATATATGCTTTTGGAAGAAAATTGAAGAATTTGGAAAAAAATGTCATTTAGGTTTGGATTTAGAGACATGGGCTTTGAGGAATTAATGAAGCAAGGAATTAAAGCGTTTTTAGAACGCTAATTTGAGTTAGGGACACATAATTTATTAATTGTTTATCAAATGGCCCATTGTGTTTAAGAAGAAAGAAATGACCTAAGAGAGGTTAAAAACAAAACAAAAAAAAGGAAAAAGGGGAGCTGGGAGTTTCAGATACAGGGAATTAAAATGACAGACCCGACACTTTTAAAAGAGGAGGAAAAAAACCAGCGGCGTAGAGGAGAGACGAGCTTCACGACGACGCACACACAAGACCTTCACCATTACTTCCCAGTCGCCAGCGACCTCCACTGTAGCCTCCATCGTCGCCGGCGACCTCCTCTACCTAACCACCACTCTTTTACCGGCGGCAAGAACCAAAAAAACAAAGCAGCGCCGTGCCATCCAGAACTAAAAGGAGACCTGATACAGGAAAATAGACGGAGGTGACGCCGTGAATCAGAGCTGAACCATCATCTTCTTCCTCTTTCGCTCTCACCAACACCACCGTAAGCCCCCACCGACAACCTTCACTTCTTTTACTTCGGCGAGTGGTTCAAGACAGAGAACCAGAATCACAGTTCTGAGCGCCGTGAGTTTCAGCTGCAAAACCACCATCATCTTCCTTCTTTCGAACCCAGCAAAGCACCGTAGACCTCCACTTTCAGTTTTTCGACAAGACACTACCAGTCTCCTTCATTCTCACTGTTTCACCACTGTAAGCCACCCCTGTAGAATTCCAGATTCGGTGTTTCTCTGGGAAGCTAACGTGGATACTCTGATGGATTTTTTATGCTGAACCTATTGCTTCTTGGAGGTGGAGAATGATTTGAGTTCCAACGCTTCAAAGGGGAGTTTATTTTGTTCAATTTATTTTCTCTAATTACATTTTAATTTCCTAGTTTTAGGAATATTTTTTGTATTTGTTGAGACTTAGTTTACCCGGTTGGATAACTTTGTGGATTGAACCTTGTGATTGGATTGAATTTTAGTAGCTTGTTGGATTTATAAATTTGTATTTCCTTATTGATTCAATGATGTTGTGCTTTCTACGTGGTATTGTTAGATAGTATAATTGAATTGGATTAACTGAGTGGCGTGGTATCGCGTTCATATCAAGAGGAAGCAAGTTGCATTAATTTAATCCTAATCACACAATAAGTGGTTTTAAACAATATTTCAAGAGGTAGTAGTTTGCTACGGCAGTAGGAGCTATTATTAATTGGGAATATTGGACTCAAGTGGTATCTTGAGGTTTTTCATCTAGACTTAGTGAGAATTTACTCCAACATTTAATTGAACTATGATAGTCACTATTCCATTTCCAAGAGCATCCATACTCATTTTCATACTTCATTCCATTTTATAAAGAAAATTCCAAAATTAATAGTTAGCATTTAATTAAATTGCATTCTTATTTTAGTTTATTAATTTAAAAAGACAAAACCTATTTTCCCTTGTTTTAATTGCATTTGCATGACCTTTAGATTACTTAGGATTCAATAAAAGGCTCCTCGAGAGAGAGAACGATCCTAGGTTTGCCTATACGCAATCATTGGTTTATTTTTTATTGGGACCCCAAGGCTAATGACAAAAAGGCCCTCATCAAATGGCGCCGTTCTTGCCGGGGAGCTAAGTAATTGGCTCCCTAGGTAATCTAATTGTCAAATTCACTTTTGACAAGGGGTTTCTCGTGTAAAGCTTGTTATTTTTGCATTTTTGATTTTTATTGCATATAATTTAGGATTTTTGCATTTAGGTAATTTGCATAACATTCATTGCATTATTGCATTGTTTTTAACTTGGTAGCTTCTGTGTGGTGTGTTTGCATTAAATTTGACATGATGTTGAGCTTAATTGTTTAAATTCACCATGTCTCCAAGTTAATTCATAGCATACTTGCAGTTTTTTTATTCATTTTGAAATTTCTTTTTCTTTTTCTTTTGCATTTGCATTTGTATTTTCTTAAATTCATTTTCTTAGGTTTTTTTGGTTTGTAGTTAGATAGTGATCTTGTTTTTCATTGGGAATTTATTGTGTCGAATTCTCATGGCTTGGTTTAATGGTAATCAAGATTCAATCTCTCAATCCCACTTTTTTGTAGGAGATTCGACTAGAAGAGAAGAGTCCATCTCTCAAGCATCGATTCCATTCTACAAACAATATAGGTTCTTCAAGCTAACATGAGAATTCAAGATGAGAATCCAATTGGTCAAGAATGTCATGGTCCATTCCACCACCCATATCATGAACCTTACCACCAACCCCCATTTCAACCAAATCACTCACCACACCTACCCTATAGATCATACCATGAGTTTTCTCCACCACCATACAACCCATATTATGAGCCTTCTCATAATCCTCCACCATATAACAACATGCCATACCATGAACCTCCTCCTTCATTCCATCCCATTTCCCGACCATGTCATCCATCTCATGAATTCCTAAACCCATTTGAGCCACCTTCTGGACCTCATTTTCAACCATGTGTGCCAAACAAAAAACCTACCATTCGTGAATTCCTTAGAAAGTTTCGTACAAAAGAGAATGGAACATCAAGACAAAGAGAATGAGAGAATGGAAAAGGAAATTGACCGTCTCACTTAGGAATCACAAGTTTTGAAGACAAATTTCCAAGAAAATCCTCTTCCCATGTTCACACATACACAAGAAGTGGAGCAAGTACAAAAGAGCATTGAAGAGTCTTCCCTACCATTTGGTAATGATACTATCCTAATAGAAGTAGACTCTCATACTACTTTAACTAGTGAAGCAATTAATTATTTGAATGATGATGAGATGGATGAGGAAATTATTGTTGAATCCCCTCAAATGCTTGAAAACGTAATTGCTCAACCCATTAGTTCTAGTAGTAGCGATTCGATTGTACTTGCTGATGAGTGTGATCCTACTTCTTTGTGTAATGCTTCAACTGTTGAAAATGCTTCTCTTCATAGTACTAGGGATGATTGTGATAAATTGAATGAAATATTTTCATGTTCTTGTCCGGAATATCAAATATGTGTAGACTGTTATCATGAAAAAAGCCACTTACTTGTTGAGTTTTGAAAGAAAGCATTTAGTGAATTGGTTGGTTCTACCATTGATCATAATGCACCCTCTTGTACTGTTGATGATAATAAGCATGTCAATTATGAAAAGGTTGAATCTTGCATGGATGACAATGTGGTTGATTTGAGTGAAAAAGATCATAGCCTAGAATGCCAAATGCATGAAATTCCTATTGGATTACTTCCTTGTAGCCTTGTTGGTGACAAAGATTCTGAAATTTTGATTGATAAAATTTTGCATGTTGATGAATCTTTCCAACAAGTGCTTTCTTGTGACTTACCACCTGACTTAGAAAAGAAAAATAATTGTTTTGAATCTTTAAAAGCTCCAGGTGGTGAAGATTTGAAAAATTCTCTTCCTTCTTCCATTCTTTTGCCTTCCATCTCTTGTGATTGCAATGTTGATGTGGTGTACCCCAACACTAAGTTGGATTCTGCACCTTCCACTTTGCAAACACAAGAATTTTCAAAATATAACTGGTTGCTTGACTCCTACTGATGGGAGTAACATTGATTTCCTTGGATGTGATAGTTACTTGGAGAGTTTGATTCCTAAAATATCTTTAATTCACCTGAAATCTCTCCATGTTTCTATTTTTGGATGGGATACTGCTGGTTGCTTGTTTTCTTTACAGGCACATTCTTGGAAAGGTCCTTGATGGAACCAACATCCACCATACATTCTTGGACATCTTCCAATTGATCCTGACCCACCTCCACCAAGGAAATTCAATGCGAGAGAAGATGTTATGAAAGCCAAATGCATGATTCTCATCGTGGATGAGAACTTCTCTTTCAAGCAACTCAAGATACTCTAACACAGGTTGTCTCTTTCCTCACTTATTTTCTTCCTAATTCCTTTGATTACTTGGGCTTAATTGTTTTATGAGGAAGATAAGTGTGGGGGAGGGACACAATCCAGTAGAAAAAGTAGAAATAATTTAGTTTAGTAAGCAGAATAAGAACCCCTTATGTATGCTTTGCATCGTTTTGGCCACTACCCTACTTAATTACCATTGTGCCTTGAATTTCAACTTGTTTATCATTCTTTTTAGAGTGATTTTTCTACATTGAGGACAATGTGTTGATTAAGTGTGGGGGAGGGAAATACATTTTGAGTCCCAATTAATTGGTTGTTTTTTTTAAAATGAGAAAATGCCTAAAAACTAGAAAAAAATTCAAATTCAAAAATCAAAAATTTTTGTTGAATGAGTTGCTTTAATGCATGTCCTAAGTGGTAAAGGGTCGCAATTTCCACTTTAGAAGTGTATAATTTGTGGGAAATTCTTTGAGCTTTCATGAGATCTAGTGTTTTGACAACTTTTTAAAACCATATTTTGCTTTTCAAGTGAATGGGAAGAGAAATGAACCCACAATTAGATTTTTGCTTACTCCTTATTTTGAAAAAGAAAGAGTTTCGATATCATTAGTGCTTTTAAAAGTTGAGCATTGTTTTAATTGATTGCAATGTTTTTATTGGTTGTATTTGCAAGGTTAGCACTTGGAATAGTTAAGTAGATGTTTTGTGGTTAGTTCACTATGCAATTGATTGTGTTAGAGTGAGTATTGGACAAAAACCTTGTTGGAAGAATATTTGAGCCTTAAATTCTTTTCATGTGTGCATGTTCACTTAGTTTTTCACTTTCTAGAAGTTGTTTCCACTCTTTTTCGAAACGGTCTTTGCGTTATTGTGATGAAAATGAAAGAGGCATTCAATTCTACACCATTTTCACCCAAACACAAACCACCATTCATTTACCATTTGTTTACCCCTTTTAAGCCATTCATATGTTGTATGCATGTCATTATTCATAGTGTTCATAGTATTCTAAAAATTAAAAAAATGAATTGTCAATAAAAAATTGAAATGCCATGTAATTTGAAAAAGAAAAAAAAAAGTGAGTATAGTTTGAAAAAAAAAGAAGAAAAAGAAAAAAAAGGTATTGAAAAAAAATAGATTGAAAAAAAAAGAGAGAGAAAAAGAAATGAAGAAGGCATTTGTTCATGGATTTGTAAAAGAATTGGCAAGAGTTTGTAAAGTTATTTAGATACTATGAACTTGGTCACTAACTTTGACTTGCATATCAACTTTTTATTTTCCACATAATTCATTCCATCTAGCCTTCATCCAACATTACAAGCCTTTTAAGTCCTCTTGATTCATTACATTAATTGTTATTAGCAGTGGAGATGTTAGAGTTGTTACAAGCCTATGGTAAGGTGTTAATTAAGTGAACTAGAGTGAAATTACTCCAATGAGGTAAGATGAGTAAAACACTAATACCTTCTGTCCTCTTGTGCTTCATTCCAATATTTTGAGTTGTGTAGTAGCTAATTTCTTTACATCGCTTGCTTATCACTAGTGTTGGCTTGACGAATTTGATTAATTAATCCATTGCTCTTTAATTATGAAATTGCTCATTTTTCAAATGCATTAGTGATTTGGATTTGGAATTTTGTACTCAATTGCCTTTGTTCAGGAGTACAAAGGTCAAAGTGTGAGGGAATTGATCGAACCATATTTTTGTATGATTTTTCATGATTAAATTGGGATTCTTAATGCGTTTTCTAGAACATTATTGCATTATTAAGCACTAATTTGAGTTAGGGACATTTGTATTGAATTAAGTGAAATTAGTGGAAAATTGGACATAATTTATTAATTGTTCATGCAAATGATTTCTTGAACTTTTGATGCTACATTGTGTTTAATTTTGCATTGTAGGTGTTTTGGAATAAAATTGAAGAATTTGGAAAAAAATGTCATTTAGGTTTGGATTTAGAGACATGGGCTTTGAGGAATTAATGAAGCAAGGAATTAAAGCCCAGCACTTCGGCCCAAGAAGAAAGAAATGACCTAAGAGAGGTTAAAAACAAAAACAAAACAAAAAAGGAAAAAGGGGAGCTGGGAGTTTCGGATACAGGGAATTTTCGACCTTTTCATGTCTTCATAACAATTCGCGGCGACTCCTCTACCTAAACCGCTCTTTTATCGGCGGCAAGAACCAAAAAAACATAGTAATCATCTGAAAATATGAAATAAAAATCATCTTCTTCCTCTTTCGCTCTCACCAACACCACCGAGGACAAACTTCTTTTATCCGAGTGGTTCAAGACAAGAGAACCGAATAGTTCAAGAGTGCAAAACCACCATCATCTTCCTTCTTTGGTCGAAAGAGAGTATCTCCCAAAATAACCAAGTTCAAAAATGATAGAAATGAAGCTCATTTCCCCAACGAACTTGCAGCGGGTTTGTAAAACTTGAATTTTATTATTAAAAATGGCATTAAAAACGATCAACCCAACAAATTCCAAAAGCTTCCATCATTGAACAAAATATCAAAGGCCCAAAATTCCTCCTAAACAAATAGCATTTAGTGGCATAAAAGCCATTATTTATTAACGAATATTAAATCTAATAGAACTATTTAAATCGAATCGATAAGATAAATTATTAATCGAATCATGGAGTTAATCACGAAAAGCCGAGCATGGCTAGAAAAAATGAAGAATAGACGAAGAACATTTGAGAGAATTTCAAAATATTTTGATCAATAAAAACATGAATAAACATAAATTCACTTAACCTAAAATGGAAAAACAAAACACTTATCCCAAAACGGAAAATTTTGGGCGAGCCCAAATAAAAATCCAGAAATATACATTTGACTTTGGCTCCAAAATTCAAAGTCTTCAAACAATTGTAACCTAAAGAAATATGAAATAAAAAATGAGGCAAATCCGATGTCTAGTTCAAGAGTTATGGTAGGAATAGTGAAGCAATGTAAAACTTGAATTTTATTATTAAAAATGGCTAAAATGTAATCAAAGGCCCAAAGCCCAAATAAGTATAAAAATTATTTATTAACTAAAGAGTCCTAAATTATTAATCAAGTGTATGAAATATTCAATTATCAAATTCCCCCACACTTATCTTTTTGGAGCAAAATTCAAAGAAAAAGGCTTTTCTAACCTAAAATGTAAAAATTGAACAATCAATCAAAAGACCAATCAATCAAGACCAAAATCCCTTCATCTCAAATTACAATTCATGGTAATCTCAATCAATGATGCTAATCACAAATGATGGCCTCTCAAATGATGCGCTCAATCAATCAATCTCTCAAGTGTTTAAGGTAAATAAGTGTATCGTTCAAATTCTACTTAAGAAAATTGTTCTACCATAAGCTTGCTCAATTTCTACGTCTCCACTACTCATAACACATGCATGCACAAATCAAGAGAGCTTATTATTAAAGGTTGAAATGGGGTTAGGGTGAAGGTAGGTAATAGTATGGAATGAGAGGCTAAGCACCAAAGAAATTAAAAAGAGTACTGATTAACACAATCATTCTCTATGTATGAAAACTTTTATTTTACTCATATATCTCCTTTCTTTCTTTCTTTTTTCTTTTTTCTTTTTTGAGAACCTAATAATGACAAAATCAAATATCTCCCCCCTACACTTAAACTGTTGCACTCCTGAGCAACCCCCACACTTAAACACAAAACCAAGGTGAAACCAATGCTCAATAAATTTCCAAGGTGTGGAATAAAATGGTTTTACGCTTAGGCTTGTAATGTGGCTTAGAAAAGAATGAGTCAAAAAGGAACAAATGGGCTAGCAAAGGAAACATAATGCAAGGGAAAGCTATTTTACCAAAGTGGGGAAAATAAAAGAAAGAAAACAAGCTTCCATCATATTTATGCATGTAAGTGAAAAATGTAGTTTCAAAAAGAAAAAGGAGCAAGTTCTAGAGAACACAAGTCATGAGCAGATGCACACATGAAAGAAAGAATGACAAAAGATGAATTCCATTCATGCAGGCCCAAAACCTCACAAGGTCAATACCAACTTAGGCAATCAACAACATCAAATCAACTACCAAGACATGCAATCGAAGAGTCGGGAATTGCAGCACCAAACAGAATGATCCATTAAAACCAAAATGTCCAAGTTCATAATATGTAGCAATCATAGAAAGAGAGACCGTATTTATTTTCAAAAAGCAAAGTAGAAAAAGGAAAACAAATAAAAGAGATAGAGGGAGAAGAAAGAAGAATACTCCCCAAGGGTTTAAGGAGGATAAGTGGCATCAATGATGAGGAGAATCTCTCGCTTCCTCAGCCATTCTTTGGGATCCCTCATGAAATTGCTTGAGGCGATGCCCATATACCTTAAAGGTTCTTTCCTGTGGGTGGATCACATAGCTCAACAGCACCAAATGGAAAAATGTTAGTGATCTCAAAAGGGCCATCCCATTTAGATCGAAGCTTACCAGGCATAAACTTCATACGGGAGTTAAACAGAAGAACTTTCTGGCCCACAGAAAATTCTTTCCTCAGAATATGCTTATCATGGAATGCCTTAGTCTTTTCCTTGTATAACCGTGAACTCTCATAGGCATCCGATCTAAGCTCATCCAACTCTTACAATTGTAGCTTCCGCTCCATCCCAGACTTAGCCAAATCCATGTTACACTGCTTAATGGCCCAATAGGCTTGATGCTCTAACTCAACTGGACGATGACATGCCTTACCAAAGATAAGTCGATAAGGAGACATCCCAATCAGAGTCTTGTAGGGGGTGCGATATACCCACAAAGCATCCTCTAACCGCTTACTCCAATCTTTCCGGGTAGAGTTAAATGTCTTCTGAAGGATTTGCTTAATCTCTTTATTTGAGACTTCAGCTTGACCATTGGTCTGAGGATGGTATGCTGTGGAGACCTTGTGAAGCACTCCATACTTGCGTAACAAGGCACCCATGCTTCGGTTGTAAAAATGGGAGCCCTGGTCACTGATAATAGCTCTAGGAATGCCAAACCTGCAAAAAATGTTAGACCTAACAAAATCCACCACCACAAAAGAATCATTTGTCCGAGTGGCTTTTGCCTCAACCCATTTCGAGACATAATCAACAGCTAGCAGTATGTAAGTATAACCATATGAAGCAGGAAATGGACCCATAAAATCAATACCCCAAACATCAAAGATCTCAAAAAACAATATAGGGTTCTGGGGCATCTCATGCCTACGGGAAATACTCCCTGCTCTCTGACAGTTATCACATGACTTATAAAATAGATGGGAATCATGAAACAAGGAAGGCCAAAAAATTCCACTATATAACACTTTCCTAGCAATTCTTTGGGGTCCAAAGTGACCACCACAGGCAGAAGCATGAGCAAAATGAAATATAGAGTGAAACTCATGATCATGCACACATCTCCTAACTGCTTGGTCACTACAAAATTTCCACAGATAAGGGTCATCCCAAACATAATATTTAGACTCACTCTTCAATTCAAGAGTTTGGGCCCTAGTGGAATCTACAGGCAAAACACCATCTACCAAGTAGTTAACCAGATAAGCATACCATGGATGCTTACCTTGCAGCTGCAGAAGCTGCTCATCAGGAAAATCATCCTGAATATAAGAGGGGTGAGAGGGAGAATGGGTGATGCGACTCAAGTGGTCAGCTACCCAGTTTTGTGCTCCGCTTCTGTCTCGAATCTTAACATCGAACTCTTGGAGCAATGGCATCCACTGGATGAGTCGTGGCTTAGCATCTACCTTTTTCAAAAGAAATTTCAAAGCAGCATGGTCAGAGAAAACAACTACTCTACTAGCTAGCAGATATGATCTAAACTTATCAAAGGCAAATACAATAGCCAACAACTCCTTTTCGGTAGTGGTGTAATTAGACTGGGCAGGATCCAAAGTCTTGGAGGCATAGGCAATCACATGAGATGCTCTATCGACCCACTGTGCCAAGATAGCACCAACCGCATAGTTAGAAGCATCACACATCAACTCGAAGGGGATGCACCAATCAGGGGGCTGGATCACTAGGGTTGTAGTTAGGCAATACTTCAAATGATCGAAGGCCGCCTTGCAAGCATCATCAAATACAAAGTCAGTGTCCTTATGCAGAAGGTTGGACAAGGGTCGGGCAGTCTTCCTGAAATCCCTAATGAAACGCCGATAGAAACCTGCATGACCAAGAAAAGAGCGAACTTCCCGCACAGATACAGGGTAAGGCAAAGCAGTAATAACATCTATCTTAGCAGGCTATAACTCAATCCCTTTCCTAGACACTATGTGTCCCAAGACTATACCTGACTCAACCATAAAGTGACACTTCTCATAATTTAGCACAAGATTAGACTCAATGCACCTATGCAAAACTCTAGATAGATTAGCTAAGCATGCATCAAAATCAGACCCATATACAGTGAAATCATCCATAAAGGCCTCCATGCAGTCCTCTAGAAACTCAGAGAAAATGATTATCATACAACACTGAAAGGTGCCAGGTGCGTTGCAGAGGCCAAAAGGCAT
Organism: Acacia melanoxylon; assembly: GCA_019022615.1. NCBI lineage: Eukaryota > Viridiplantae > Streptophyta > Magnoliopsida > Fabales > Fabaceae > Acacia > Acacia melanoxylon. Next base: position 28,379,896 of record JAFJYJ010000002.1, read on the forward strand.
CCTTCGATAGGCATATGTTCCAAAGGGGCATGTGAAGGTCGTCTTCTCCTGATCCTCAGGAGCAATATGGATCTGGAAGTATCCAATGTAGCCATCCAGGAAGCAGTAATGAGACTTGCCAGCCAATCGCTCTAACATCTGATCAATGAAAGGTAAAGGGTAATGATCCTTGCGAGTGGCTTGGTTGAGTCTCCTATAGTCAATGCAAACTCTCCAACTATTCCGAACTCGAGTAGGAATGAGCTCATTCTTCGATAGGCTACCCACGGTGACTCGGATTTCTTAGGAACCACCGGACCGGGCTAACCCACTGGCTATCAAAAATGGGATAGATGATACCAGCTTGTAGAAGCTTAGTGACCTCCTTCTTCACCACATCAAGGATAAGGGGATTAAGGCGTCTCTGAGGTTGCCTCACCGGTTTAGAGTCCTCTTCTAAAAGAATTCAATGCATACACATAGAGGGGCTGATACCAACGATATCAGCTAATGTCCACCCAATGGCTTTCTTGTTTGCCCTCAATAAGCTTAGCAGCTTCTTCTTGTTCAGGAATAAGATTATTTGCCACAATGACTGGAAACTGTTCATCCACCTCCAGAAATGCATACTTCAGGTGATCTGGAAGGGATTTTAACTTAAGTTTGAGTGGTTGCTCAGTGGAAGGAAGAAGCTTGGGTGGTTGTTGCAACAACTCGGATGTCATTACACTGGAAATGCCTGAAACCATATTCAAAGAAGCAGAAGAATTGTGTCTATACAGCTCAATGTTAACATTAGAATTCAGCTCATCAAAATCAGAGTTAAGTTCATCAAAATCAGAATCAGGATGCACATCAGGATCAGGATGAAGCTCAAACTCAGAATCAATATCAGAATCCACAAGTAATGCAAAATCACCCAAACAAGTCGAATCACCAAATAATGCAGCATTAACCAAATGAGTACAAACAGAGCACCATTCATTATCAACACATGCACAAATGGCGTAATCACTCTCGGATGAAAAATCGGGATAATCAAGACACCAATCGGCAAGAACATCATCCACAAGATCATCAATCACATCAATACGGAAAATAGAATGCTCTTCCCTAGGATGTTTCATGGCATCAAAGATATTAAAATTTACGTAAATATCACCAAACTCCATGGAAAGAGTACCGAATACACATCTATCTTAGTCCTAGATGTTTTCATGAAAGGCCTCCCTAGAATGATTGGTGACCATCGGTGAAGACCCATCCTCCATATCTAAGATGTAAAAATCAGCAGGGAATATCAATTCATTAACTTTGACTAATACATCTTCAACTAAACCAGAAAGATGGGAATTACTCCTATTAGCTAACTGAACAATAACACCAGTTGGACGCAAGGGACCAAGACCAAGATATTTATAAACAGATGCAAGCATGACATTAATAGAAGCACCTAAATCTAGCATGCAATCATCCAATCTATAGTTACCAATAATGCAAGGGATAGAAAACATCCCTGGATCCGTGCACTTGCGAGGCATGGTATTTGGATAAGGGCTGATACATTCTTGTTCAAACTCACTCGTTCATTCCCCTTTAGTCTCCTCTTGTTGGTGCATAACTCCTTCAGAAACTTGACATATTTAGGAATTTGTTTGACTGCATCTAAGAGAGGAATGTTGATCTCTACTCTTTTGAATGTCTCAAGTATATCCTTCTCTTGTACTTTTTCAACCAACTTCTTGGATTGAGGAGCTCTCTGAGGGAAAGGAAGAGGAATGGGAATGTCTTCCTCTTCACCTTGCTGCATTGCCTTTTTGTTTTTAGAGTCAATCTTCACATTATCGACTCTCTCTCCGATGTGGAAGTCACATCTCGTAATGGGTTGAGGTTCCTCCAATTGCTTGCCGGATCGAAGGGAGATAGCACTTACATTCCCCTTGGGATTAGGAATTTTTTGTGAAGGAAGAGTGTTGGATCCCTGAGGTTGAAGCTGATTCAATGATGTTGCCAACTGGCCAATCTGAGTTTGTAAACTCTGAATGGAAATCTCAGTGTGCTGTTGGAACTACCTAGTATCTGTGGAAAATTGCTTCATCATATCCTCTAGTGAAGAACCACTACTACTGGTACTAGCCTACTGTTGTGCCACCTGTGGAGGCACACATATGGCTGGTCGAGGAGGTGTGCGCAAAGGCAAAGGCAAAGGAGGTGCAGATCATTGTTGGAAATTACGTGGTCTCGCATTTTCGTTGGTAATTCCCGAATTTTGCTGATATTGGTTACTCGGTTTCGATTCTAGTTCCAACGAAATTGGGGTGATTTCTCCATCCCGGATTGTAAGTATTAGAATAAGCATTATTCTCCTGGTATTGTGGCTTTCATGGAAAAACACCCACTGCAGCTACTGACTGGTCTTGATAAGTAGGATCATGCAAGGTGGGACACGAGTCAGTAGAATGATAAGGGTCAGAACAGAACCCACATGAGTATCCAATTTGAGGAGGGGAAGACTGTACTGTCTGTGTCACCGCCAACTGCCTCACTAGGGAGGTTAGATCATCAAGTCTAGTATCTAATCTCTGAGAATCATGCTGGACTAGAGGTGTCTGAATCTGATAAATAGGAGTACTATTGACCCTAGTGCCAAATTGCTGAGAATTAATAGCCATAGTAGATATCAACTCTCGGGCCTCTTTAGGTGTCTTGCTATCTAAGGCTCCACCACTGGATGCATCCACGAAACTTTTATCCATCGGTAATAAATCGGAATAGAAATATGTAATTAGGAGTTGGTCTGAAATCTGGTGGTGTGGACAGCTAGCACACAATCGCTTGAACCTCTCCCAATACTCATACATGGTCTCCCTATTGATTTGTTTAACACTAGTGATCTCCTTCTGAATATCAATGGCTTTTGAGGAAGGAAAGAACCTCACTAGGAATAACTTCTACATATCATCCCAACTCCCAACAGATGTTGGTTGCAAATTGTATAGCCAATCCTTAGCCACATCATCTAGGGAAAATGGAAAAGCTCTCAGTTTAATGTGGTCCTCATCAATTGCTTGAGGTTTCATCGTGCTGCATACCACATAGAACTCCTTTAGATGCCTGTGAGGACATTCACCTGCAAGACCATGAAACTTAGGCAACAAATGGATAAGACTAGATTTTAGTTCAAAGTTAGCAGCAAGTTCAGGATATTGAATACACAAATTTTGATTGCCCACATCAGGGGTAGCTAATTCTTTCAAAGTAGGCGATTTTCTTGTTCTTCGCCATAATTTCGAGTTAGCAAAATTGCTACTAAAATCGTGAAAACAACAAGACTATCGAAGTACTATCGAGTCAAGATCAACGAATGGACACAATCAGAGTCAAGTTTAATGTCCAATTCAATATTAATCCCACGACTTAGCCTAACAACTGTTCTAGCAGTAAGAATTGTTCTTTCTATTTCAAGATCAAATGGCAACAAGTCTTCTGGATTAATAGTACTCCTAGTACTCATACAGCATAAAAACAAGGCAGAATTTGTAGACAATCGAATTATGAAAATGCCACTAGAAAATCAGAATTACAAAAATGCCATCAGAAGTGGTAAAAAGTAGAAAAACACTAAGACAACACAAAAGCAAAGACACAAAAACAAAAACCTATGCTAGAAATTGACAAAAACAAGTCCAAAACACTATCAAATGATTTTTAAAATTTATGGAACTTGGACAGGGCAACTCCTAGACCATTGGGGAACCCAAAAATGGAATAAAAAAACTTCAAAATTAAAAAAATGGTCTAAACGATGGAATTTGGCTAAAATCTGAAGATCACATAGCAAATGATTTGCAATGTGTCCTGTGAGTTAGGCCATTTCCTATCATCTTGCAAAATTTCAGACCATTCGGAGATACTCCGAAAAAAAAGCCCTAGTAGAAATCACAAAATCGAAACTTAAAACAGCGAAAAAGTGGTTTAAACAATGGAATTTGGGGAAAATAGGTCAGACCTTACTCTTAAAAAGAGTAATTCTTGTTTAGAATGCCCAATTCCTTGTGAATAAGACCGGGTTTGAGTGATCTGGGTTAGAAAAATTTTTGTCCATCCACCCGAACCATCGAAACGATATATTTACAATACTGTCTAATCAAACCGAATCAAATTCCCCGGCAGCGGCGCCATATTTTGAAAAAGATTTGCCGTATCTCCCAAAATAACCAAGTTCGAAAATGATTTGCAGAAATAGGGAACCTGGGTCATTTCCCCAACGAACTTGCAGCGGGTTTGATTGACAGCAACAGCGAAACAAAAACAGTAAAAAATGGGGGGTTTTGATTCAAACAGATTAAAAACGAAAATAAACTGAAACAGAACGAAATATGCAGAGACAGATTAAAAACGATCAACCCAACATTCAGATTCCAAAAACTTCCATCATTGAACAAAATATGAACGAACTCGTGTTTGGTTCTGGACGAACTGAAATCTCTGCGTTCGTCAAGAAAATTCCTCAATTAAACGATCGCCTAGAATTTATTCGAACAATGGCATCTCACTGTGCAATCGCACAGCAACACTGTAACCTAGTTTGAACTCGAGTCCTTGGGATGAACCAAACCGAATATTAAATCTAATATTCGAACTATTTTAAATCGAAACCGATAAGATGAAAACGAGAAATGAGTAAAGTTACCGATTAAGCACAAGCTCTCTGGACGAATCATGGAATCCTCAACATCGGGTTAATCACATAAAGTTTAGCCGAGCATGGCTGGAAAAAATGAAGAACAGAGGAAGAACACGAAGAACATTTGAGAGAATTTCAAAACTTCTATTTTGATCCACACAATGTGTAAAAACGTGAAAAAATATATGTTTGTGGCTGCTGCCTCACTTAACCTAAAATCGAAAAACAAAATGGGGCTCCAATCCACAATTCAGGCCCAAAACGGAAAATAATAAAAAATGGGCTTTAATTACAAAATTCGAGCCCAAATAAAAATCTAGAAATATATATTTGACTTTGGCTCCAAAATTGACCGCCCTCTTGTCTGAATTTGCCCTTCATGTCTTCATAACAATTGTAGCTCTCTGAATCATCTGAAATATGAAACAAAAATGAGGCAAATCCGATGTCTGGTTCAAGAGTTATGGTAGGAATAGTGAAGCAATGTAAAACTGAAATTTTATTATTAAAAATGGCTAATATATAATCAAATGCCCAAAGCCCAAATAAGTATAAAAGCCATTATTTATTAACTAAAGAGTCCTAAATTATTAATCAAGAGATAAAAAGAAGTGTATGAAATATTCAATTATCATAGACCTCCACTTTCATTTTTTCGACAAGACACTACCAGTCTCCTTCATTCTCACTGTTTCACCACCGTAAGCTACCCCTGTAGAATTCCAGATTCGGTGTTTCCTCCATGTTCGCTGGTTGTTTGGGTTGGGAAGCTGGCATGGATACTCTGATGGATTTTTTATGCTGAACCTATTGCTTCTTGGAGGTGGAGAATGATTTGAGTTCCAACGCTTCAAAGGGGAGTTTATTTTGTTCAATTTATTTTCTCTAATTACATTTTAATTTCCTAGTTTTAGGAATATTTTTTGTATTTGTTGAGACTTAGTTTACCCGGTTGGATAACTTTGTGGATTGAACCTTGTGATTGGATTGAATTTTAGTAGCTTGTTGGATTTATAAATTTGTATTTCCTTATTGATTCAATGATGTTGTGCTTTCTACGTGGTATTGTTAGATAGTATAATTGAATTGGATTAATTGAGTGGCGTGGTATCGCGTTCATATCAAGAGGAAACAAGTTGCATTAATTTAATCCTAATCACACAATAAGTGGTTTTAAACAATATCTCAAGAGGTAGTAGTTTGCTACGGCAGTTGGAGCTATTATTAATTGGGAATATTGAACTCAAGTGGTATCTTGAGGTTTTTCATCTAGACTTAGTGAGAATTTACTCCAACATTTAATTGAACTATGATAGTTACTATTCCATTTCCAAGAGCATTCATACTCATTTTCATACTTCATTCCATTTTATAAAGAAAATACCAAAATTAATAGTTAGCATTTAATTAAATTACATTCTTATTTTAGTTTATTAATTTAAAAAGACAAAACCTATTTCCCCTTGTTTTAATTGCATTTGCATGACATTTAGATTACTTAGGATTCAATAAAAGGCTCCTCGAGAGAGAGAGAATGATCCTAGGTTTACCTATACGCAATCCTTGGTTTATTTTTAATTGGGACCCCAAGGCTAACGACAAAAAGGCCCTCTTCAATGGTTAAGATGGAATTTGTCCCTCACAATTATAGAGAGATAATACTGGGCCGCTCGATGAGTGAGTCTGAGAAATGTATGGCCATACTACGATGGGAATGAGTTTCCATTTCAATTGTTAGACTACTCAAGAATCGAGAAAGTAATGGTCAAGTACAGGAGGTTGACATTATCCATGCTTCATCCTTGACCAAATTATTGCGTGACAAAAGGGACGTGACATGGTTGTATAATAGGTAGTATCGTATTATCGATCCTCATATGAGTTGGGTAGTCGCAATGTCTTGCTAAAGGCCGCTTGCGACTTGTGGGCTGGTACAATATTGGCCCGCTGCCAATCTCATGTGGCCAACAGGGTCGCACACAAGAATAGCCCAACATGAGCAATAATGTCCAAATTCATTGAATCTTTAGATATGTCTAAGATTTAATGAATACAAAGTTTAATCTAAGGTGGATAGATATATATAAATAAATTCAAAATTAATAATAATATTATTATTTATGTAGATAATAATATTATTATGTATTATTTGTTTTATATTTAATTTATTTGATAAATTAAATAACTAAAACAAATAGAGATCTAGTATCTTAGATTTAATTAAATAGAAAGATATCATATCTCGATTTAATTTATAAAGATAAATTAAATCAAAAGTAGGCTTTTAATTCGGATTAAATAAATAGATTAGATTAGATCTGTTGGATAGATTTAATTGATATTATTTTAATCCAAATTCAAATTTTAAAATTAATAAAGATTAATTTTGAATATATAATATGCCTAGTAGGGTTTGAAACCCCTAAGAGACAATTCCAAGACATATTAGAAAAGCCGCGAAAAGAAAGACCCTAGAGGAGAGACGCTGAGACCTTGAAGGTGCTAGCACGCTGCCGTTGGTGTTGAAGTTCTGTTTTGTGTGGATACCGGTAGAGGGAATGGATTTTTGAGTCGGCTTCTACTGATCGAGCAAAACACACACAAGTAAGCAAGGTACGATTCTTACTAATCTGATTTAAACATCGTTGATAGATCCTCTTCTATGGGATTCGTAAAATTTTATTCGATGAATTCCTTCCGCTGCGTGTACGAATCCCAACAAAATGAAGGTAAACTGCAACTCTCTAAAGCCACTAAAAGAAATTAACACTACACTTTAATTTGTCCATTTTTTAGGAGAGATCAGGGAGCAAAAGAGTGCAAAATAGCTTCCTCACTCCCAGAAACTGTTGTAAAATGTATGGGCCTTTCAAGAAGACAAAATTTTGAGCTTGTATACTATATATTAGGAAACTCCTAGAAGTTTTGGGAGAATATTATTTGGGTACCAAGGGAAATAATATATTGACAGTTCACATAACTTGTCAATAAGAGCTCTACCACTTGTTGTTGGTAGCTCTTTATTAGTTAAAGGGAACTTTTCTGATATTATTTTTCATGCTTGGGACCTTAATGATATTTTCACAAGTTTGTTATTATCCTTTTCTTTATGCTCATCCCTCAAATCTTGAATTTTCTGCCTCATTTTCTAGTTTTTAAATTAGTTTAATAACTATTCTTATATATGAAACCTTTAATCCCAATTATAGTGATGGAAATAGATTCTGAGCCTTGAGGAAAATGTTGATGAGAGAGAGTAAGAAGGATGTAGTCGAGAGATGGGTTCATGACTGATTAAAGAAAGTAGCTATTAAACATTAAGGGGTATTTTAAGGTAAATATATACAATTAAAAATTTTCTTATTAGGCCTTTTGGCCTAGTTAAGAATTTGTTAAAAATGACTTGATTTAATTGGGATTCCCAAAGAAATAGGGAGTATTTTTTGGGGGAGATAATCTAAAGGGAAAATGACAGAAAAATATCACTTTAACTTCAAAATCCTCTTGACAACAATAGTAATTGAATTAACAAGAACAATAAAGCAATTAACAGCTAGTTTTATTGGGAAATCACCTGTTAGAGATATCAAGGTGAATTGGTGATATTAATTGATTAGTTAGTTAAGACCATAGTCTATATAAAGGGTCTTAGCTAATGTGAGTAGTGCCTGGTATATGGAATCCTCACCAAAGAGAGGGAATTAACTTGATCTCCCTCCAAGAGGAAGTTAACTTCGTCTTCCTCCAAGATCCTAATAGGTTTAGGTCTTTGGTTATCTCCTTTAAGTGAAGGTAGATTAAAGATAATCCAATGGTTTATAGATTGTATGAACATGTTACTCTTTTATAAGATTCATACAAGATTGTTCATCTTTGTCATTATATTTCTCTAATTGCTTCTCTAATTACTTTTGTTAACGTGATATCAGAGCAAGCTGATTTTAGGATGGGTCGGATAATCAAGAAGCTGAATTCTTTGTTGACCACCGTATCTAAATACTCCAATTGTTTGACTACCCAATGACTTCAAAGCCCTGACTCTTGTTTCACCGCATCTTTCACTCGTTTGTGCTTGGCTGTGGTTTGAATAGCGCGTCGATTTCTCTTAGGCTATGAATAGTGCATCGATAAATAAATTAAAATCCAACAATTTAAAAGTTTTACTGATTAGAAGAGTCTACACACCCATATACATATCACCAAAAACCAAACACATTTGAGAGAATAAAATAGAGGTATTTTAGGAAGAAATTGACAAAAACTAAAAAGTTGTCCTATAATTAGGACCAAAACCAACTCCCAAATGTTGTCCTATAATTAGGACTGGAGAGAGTATCTTTTATAAGTTTTTAATTTTTAGGATTCTTAATACAAGATGTTCTTAAGAAACTTAATTCGAAAAATGATAATAGCAACTAAATGTTTACAACATCATTAACAAAGTATAAAAAACCAATAATATTATTATCATATAAATAATTTTGTTTTAAAAAAACATAGGGCCTAAAAGGGCCCCTTTTTAGGCCCTCGGCCGTACAAGGTTGGCCCTTTTAGGCCTGCTTTCACTTTTACGAAAAAAATCTCAAACCCGGCCTTTCTAAATTCAAAGCCTAACTCGGGTTGGCCCGTTTTCCCAGCTCTAATCATTACACTACTATTTTTCCACATCATTTGTATCAAACAAAAAGATAAATCTAGTGCAATAATATGATCCTTTTTAATTATATTATGGTCATTGAGAAACAATATTTTTTATCAAATGCAAAACATTTTTTATTGATATGAATAATAAACTTTTACATAAGGGCATGCATTTATCATATTCATGATTTAAATAATAGATTAATTGGATGAAGATTTATAATTATGGTTATTATATTTCATTGTGGGATTTAAACTCAGAATCATGAACTTTAATTTGTTTATATATTGTAGCTAAGTGTACTTTTTCTGTATATAATTATGTGCTTTTAATAGTTATCGATCATTTATGTAACAACACGATATTTTCAGAAAAAATCTACTTGATTGCTGACCATATTTAGGCGGAATAGAAAGTATGATATTTAGTATAATTTCTTTATCAAAGTGATATAATTGTTGTAATACCCGGATATTTAATACCTGGATGATTATTATATAAATAAAATTCCTTCAATATTTCTTTTAAATCAATATTACCTATTTAAAATGGGTAAAAGTGTGGTCTTAAATAATGAGTATTATTGTCTTATTACCTCAGAAAGACTCTATTAAAATTAAAGAGATAAGCTGCAAGAGGGCTAAAAATACATTATTAGGGCATAAATTGGATTAAAAATATTATGATAAATACTATATGACCTCAATTATTGACAAAAACTTAGGAAGTGTGCTATGTTTGATTTTAGGAATTTTTGGGATTATTTCCCGGAAAATAAAGATGCATAAATATAATAATATTAAAAGAACTTTTTGGCCCCATGATTTTTAATATTTTACATGGGATATAAAATACTAGTGTAAGTAAAATAGTTGTGAGATAATAATTAATCCTAATTATGAAAATTATAAACAATTAGTAAATGGCTAATTAAGTAATTAGTGGCTAATTGTTTAGATTATGCTATAAGTAAATTAATTAGTAAATAATTAATTTAAGGGGAGAAATTCAAAATTATTAATTAAATAAATAATAATAAAAAATAATAATTTATGCTTAGAAAAATAAATAAAAAAATAAAAGAAAAAAATAAATATCTAGATATTTTGATTAAAATAATATTATATATGGTAAAGAGCCAATAGGACATTTGAGAATGAATAGAAATAAAATCCTACACCAAAATATAGGGATATAGTCTAAGTCATCTGGACTTTTTATAAACCAGTGAAATTCTACCTCGGAGTGGACTATCTCTGAAGTCATTTCTGAAACCAACAGAGTAAATAAGAGACGGGTATATGGGAGAATAGGCAGATAGTAAAAATGAGACCCAGAGGGAAACACAGTGTTGTGACAAACCAGGAATAAGGATTCTTAGGTCAGAACATTTTATGAACCAGTGGATTATTATCCAGAAGTTGGGGACATTCGGTTGGAAGTCAAGTTTCCGTGAACGACGGCCCGGTCCGAAATGTTCAGCCAGCAACGGAATACCCTCAATGGAATCAAACATTTAGTTAACCCAAATACTTTGAACGAGGAAGAATAGAACTCCAAAACCCTACCCTCAGATTTTTGAGATTCGGCAAAATTACGCGATTCGGACACCGATCGGGAAACGCGCTATATCGGTAATGTCAAAGCACATGACATCATGCATGACATCATTTCTTCTAGAAGGATGATGTCGGCCAAGAAGGTGTAAGGCCAAGATGAAGCCACGTGGCGAAGTGCGATCCGATGGTTGAAATCCGATCCGAAGACATTTGATGAAATTCCCACCTTATCCCTCCTCTCTTCTATAAATAGCAAGCCTTTCTCTTCATTTTTTCTCCACCCCTAAACCGCATTCTAGAGAGAAGTTAGAGAGAAGGAAGAGCTCTCGGGGAGTTCTAGCAAAGCGGGGTAAGTTTTTCGGTCCCTAGTCTTAAGCTTCGGTGTTTTATTCGAGATATAGTAGGAATGCTAGAATGGTCTTTAAATTTCCCAGATAGTCTAGATATCATGTGTAGGGGTAGATATGGTATTTATTTAGAAAATGTACTGGGAAAAGAGGTATGTCAAAATTCTGGAGAGATAGGGTCAAAGTAGCGAAGCTCTGGCGAAATTCCGCCGATTAGGGGGTCAGGGGCAAAATGGTAATTAGTACCTAAAATGTCCGTTATAATGATAAATATTGATAAAATGCGATATAATCCTTATAGGATATCTGTAATCATACCGCTGTCATACCGATGTTTTACCGCTGTTGTGCCGCTGTCAGGCCACTGTCAAAATTACCGTTTTTTGTGAAACATACCGGAAGGACCGTCAACGAAGGTACATTCGCGGCGTACTGTAACACTAATTCTCATGGTTGTTGTTATGCCTATATATGATTGCGGTGTTCCTGTACTGAGACTCTGTCTCATTTGAAATTGATGAAATCATGATTACACGGGTTATGGTATTGTTAACACCGTTTTAGAGTTTTCCTAGCGCTATGGACACGACATGCTATCGTGGCACCGGAGAGTGTGCAGACTGGGGTAACAAACATACTGCGAGGGGCTGTGTATTGTTATTGCCTTATATACATACATATATGTATTTCCTACATCTGTTATGGGCTTTTGTAGTGATTTTTGTAAAGATGTCATGAATACCTGTCATACATATATTGTTTACATAAGCATGAGGTTAACCCTTACCTGAGGTCTGATGGGTATTGGACCTCAGTCTGCATGATTAGATAGGATTCGAGTAATGAACCGGAGGAGGCACCAGGGGATGAAGTCATAGATAGACGTCGGTAGACGAAGCCGGGAGAAGGCACTAGTCAAAGGAAATGCGGGAAGAAGGTCAACAGAACCTACCTTATGGCATGAATCTAATAAAGTTACTTCATATCATTTGGTGCTTAAACTAGAAGGGTCGTCTATGTGGTACAGTCAATCAGTCACCCTAGCACGGTGAGACTCCCACTAGACCTACCCAGCCTAGCCAAATGGGATGATTTAACTAAGTTAGGTTCTACGCCCCAAGTCGACTCAAGGCTTGGTTAAAGAGGGTGTAGTTACATGTAAGAATTGTAATTATAAAGTTTTGTATTACTGTATCACATGAATAATTCCTTCGGGAGATTTTGTAATATATATCAGTATACATCAGGCATCATCACATGTTTGAGTATTTCATATCAGTTACTCAGTGTTATACTTGTTGTTCAAATTTTTAGTACATGCTCTCCGTTTCCACAAAACGCTAAGCGGTAGCACCTCAAACTCAAAACTCTGATGAATTTTTTATAAAACCACGTGTCAACGGCACGATTTTTGCTACGGAACTTGGGGTGTTACAATTGTTCCTGTATCTATTGTTTATAAATGGAAGTTTCAATGCTAAGGTTTGATTTTAAAGATGAAAGTATAAGTTATTGAGTTGGCAAATTGATATTTAATTATTTCATGGCAAATTACAATATTATTGTCTTCACATGGAGTGTAATATATTGTGTTGATGCTTTTTGTGGCGATGGGGATTATAATGAATTAGACTCATGGTCACTTTGAAGTCATTTTTTCCCTACAACGCACGAGGGAGTCAAACATGTCTATAATATTTGTATAATCAATCAAACAGGTCCCTCATTATAAAATGTGTCTATGTTGATGAGTACTTGGGTTATTTTGAACGTTTGGAACTATATTTCAGTATTTATAATTAATTGGCAATTTCTAGAAGTTATATTTAGATATAATTTGGATATTATTAATTGTACATGGATTGCAATTTTAGTATAGTACGCTTTTTAGTTTTTCGGTTTTCCCCCCTTTTCTGTTGGGGTTGGTATGAATATGTAACAATATTCTGGTTGGAAATGAAGTTGATTATTCAAGCCTAAGTTGATTATTCTAATATGATTTTTGGCCCGCGGGCTGGCCCTAACCCTTAGGGTTATATAATTTTTTGGCCCGTGCGGGTTGTTTAACATGCGGGCTTTTTAGCCCTAACCCGTGCGGGCTAGGGCCTAACGAGTCGGGGTGACTCGTTTTGACAGTTCTAAATATGTTATTAGGACTACTGATTTTAATGATGTTAATGTATCCATGCATCGCACGGGGAGTAAATGCTCGTTACAAAAAATAAACAAATGAAAATCTTGTAAGGGAACCAAATGAAACAATAGGCAGAAGTTAATGTATGGAGTCCCGGGTGAATAACAAAACCATTGGCAATTTCAACTGAGTATGGTAATTATGGTAGCATTTTTTTTTTTTATCAATTATTGATAATTCACATGGATAAGTGTTAATTATGGTAGTTAATGTGGCATATGGAATTGCTAGTGAAGCCCACCCCTCAGTGTTTTTTGTTTGCAGTTTCTTTGCTCAAATATTGTAGCATGTTTGGGTCGGCTTCAATTACGTTTATGGACATATTTGAATTCTTCTCCTCCCTTTTTCTTTAGCCTTGGTCTTTCTTTGATTGGGTGTTTTTTTTCTTAATAAAAAAATTTGATCAAGGATATATATGATCGGCCTCTAGCTTACCAAAAGTATATGGGTCACAAGTAGTATAAAAAATTGTCGTTCCTACGAGGACTAAGATAAAAGTAGGCTACTTAACGCAATTGTGCTCTTAATTAGGTTGGACAAAGTCATTTGAAGGATTTCAATTTAAAAGAATAATTTGGTTAAAAAAATGTAGATTACCCATGGAATTATCAACGGAAAAAATTCCGTCGGTAATTACCCAAGGAATTCCATGGGTAAAAATTACCGACAGAATTTTTTCCGTCGGTAATTCTATGGGTAATCCGCATTTTTTGTAGTGTTACTTATTTTATAAGATCGTTTAGATAGTTAAATTAATTTATTTTCAACAAACTTTCTTCACAAAAGTTATTCTACGCATTTTTCTCTTTCTAGTGAGGATAATATAATACCAATTAGTGAAAATTTTGGGATTATAATTATGATAAAGTTTTGAATTTTGATCATAGATGACTGTATCTATGAAGAGCATGATTAATAAATAAATTTAATCAGTTTATATTTGTTAGTTGGTTGTTGTGAGAATTTAAATTTATTTTCTATTTAAAAGAATTCAGGATTTATGTCCTATAAGATATTTTTACCGATTAAATGAGGGTTAAGGCATTTAGTTGGATTACTATAAGTATTATTATAGTTCTAATCGGTCAGTTTTTCTAAATCTTGAACTATATGAAATTATGAATTGGGATTTGAGATTTGAAATTAGAGATTGATATGATTTTGAGTATGTGGAGGTTTGGAAATTGTTTAATAAATTGTGTTATACTTATAAAAGTTAGTATCAGGTTGAATAATTGAAGATGTGGTGATATTTTGATAATTATAATTAGTGAGAAATAATTTATGAATGAAGGAATTAAGATTGTAACGATAATTTGAGGAATAGAAAAATTCTCACTTCTTCTAAGAAAATTTAAAATGAGACAATTATAGTTTAATTAATTAATTTTTATTATATTAGTTGGTATTGTCGTTAATTCTATTAACGTGTAGTTATATATTTATTCTTAGAGTGGACTTGATATCTCTCAAGTTTATTACTTGTGTCAAGAACTTGAGGTAACCACTTTCCACTTGTTATATGTGTTATTATGTTGTTTGTGAGTATTTTTGAAATGATTATTGAGATACAATTTATGATATTATATGTTTTGGAAAATGCACTTTTGTTACGATTTCGTGAGTTGAAATAGTATTGTTATCTTAATAATTATTGAGATGATGTATTATTGTTATAGATCTCATTTGGAATTCGTATATAAATGCCAAGATTATGATGGTTTATATGGATAGATGTGGAGTGGAGATAAGAGTTATTATGTATAAATACCACGTGGTATGCCACCACTCGGTGCACAGTGGATGACTTTGATATTTTCAAGGCTCTTGATATCACCTTTTTCCTTTTCCGGGTTAAAAGTCAGCTCTTGGGACAATGACACCTTTCTATATTTGAAGGAAAGGGAACCCATGGTCCGATATGAGTTCTATAGCCTTTGGCTAGGCTATATCTCATTATTGGAGAACTTGGAACAGTCTTTTCATAGAGACTATACCTATTACGTTACAACCCATGGTTTTGTCAGCAGAATAAGGGTGTAGGGTGATAAGGATTGTCAGGGAATCAATATGTTGCTTGGCATGTTATATATGTGATTTATGATATGAAATTGTGATATAGAAATTTTTGATGTGATAAATTTGTAAATTATATATCTAGTACTTTGTTATATAAAATAATAATAATATTATTTTTGAATTAATAATATATATATATATATAAATGTATTCATTAAATTTTAGATATATCTAAGATTCAATGAATCTAGACACTCTTACTCGTGTTGGGTTTGTTCTGGTATAGAACACAGATGTTTAGCCAAGTGGGCTAGTATGTTGATATAGGATCAATGGGTTCAACCTGAGTGTATATAAGGTAGGCATACAGGTGAATGTAGGATCACTGCACACAGGGGAGGCTCTCGCCCAAGGGGTGATGTGTGTGCATAGTGATGACTGTAAGTAAATAGTCCAGAGTTAGAACTTGTGCACCTTAGGGTTTGACATTTGTATTTATAGAATGTACCTTAGGTTGAGATTCATGGGCCTCATGTGATCTTTGGCTCGAGTATCATAACTGCTATATCATATCTTGAGATCTTCCCTGATTATGGGCGAGTTAGGATCCCCCTCCATAGAAGATAGATCCTGATTTGTATTATATGCATTGTTGGGCCGTCCCGCTATTGGGCCTGATATAGGTCCGTAATAGTTGCCCCTCAGCCTGGTAGCTCAAGCTTTTGATCTGCTAGGATGTATTTTATCCTCAGACAACCTATCCAGATTATGTTACCGTGGACCTCATCCTTTTGCCTATCTACCGTACATCGTCGAGTTGGGTTTCGTCGACCCCGGCTATCGAAGTCATTTGCTCAAAGATCCGAGGTAATATCAAGGAGTTTGCTTGATTTCGAGGTCAGGGGTCCTTCTGCAATCGCCATCATAGCCAACTGACACCTGGCTACCTTAGATTTGCAAAGGGTTTCAACTGCCATGCCTAGCCACCTGTGATATCTGTGCGCATTTAATGCACCTATCGCGTAGCATACGTTGTTGGATATAATTAGTTTTGATGATATCTTATATAGATGCCATTATCCATGGCAAAAAGTTTACATACTACATTTATCTTCTACTGTGACTAATTCTTGTATTTAATGTAGATGTAAAGTTTAAATAATGAAGAATGATAAAAAAAAATGGAGATGGAAGAAGGAAAAATTGTTGAATGAAATGAGAATATCATTATTCAAGTTCCTAAATTGATACTAGAAGTCTCCATGATCAAATGGAAGTTGGAATGGTTCAATTCCGAGTTAAAATAAGCCACAGTTGCATTCACTGAAGTCATTCTCGAGTATGACAATGTAGTTCTCGAGAATGGTACTGTTCAGGTGAAAATTGCAAGTCATTCTCGAGTATGAAACATCAAATCTCGAGAATGGTATTGCAATTCTCGAGAATCAGCGTGTTTCAGCAACTCTGTTCAGCTCTGTTTCACGATTCACTCGGGCGGCGTCTGGTAATTCGATGATATCTCCTAAACCAGAGATCAGATTGAGGTGAAACCAGTGGCATATGAAACATAACTCCCAATGCCTCATTTGGATATACAATTCAAGCCAAAAGGAGTTCAGATAAAGGATATATACATTGTAGAAGTTGGAACTAAAATTCACACCACACAACTGACCCACCTTCGGTATTTTGAGTGTATCTCACAAACGGAAAATCCAAATGAGTTGAAACTGACGCCATTTGAAACTAGACTTACATACCTTTCCAAAAAAGTCAATATCATGAAAAAGTAACATCAATTGAAGGAGATATTATGTTTTGAAGTTGACGATCAGTTCAAGATGCTGCAACAAATGCTGGTCAAGAAAAACCTCCATCCATCTGATGATAACGGACGAAATACAACGAGTTTGGAGCAGATTCTTCTTGAAATGAAAATAAGGCTTGAAGAGATTTTTGAGCATGGGTGGTTTGACAAATTTGCTATCGCATATGCAACCTCTGATAAGCAGCTCTCGAGAACCAACTAGACACTCCCGAGAATGGGTATAACAATTTCATCACAACAAGACTTCTATGCAAGAATTCTCGAGAATGAGTAAAGAGTTCCCGAGAATGATTCTCGAGAAGCATCAAAAGACTCTCGAGAATGCCTAAGTCGAGATCAGATAGAACGACTTCTCTGATGCAATTCTCGAGAATTGGAAATCAATTCTCGAGAATGGTTCTTCAGAATCAGTAAAGGATTCTCGAAAATGGATGGTGAATGGTCTAATCATTCCTTTATGTATTTCATATTTAAAACTCAATTCTCGAGTATGAGTATAGAAATTCTTGAGAATGCTTTGTCACTGACATTTGTGAAAACATTTCAACGTGTCATTCTCGAGTATCTGAGGTATGATTCTCGAGTATATGTAAACCATGCTTTCTGGAAAGACTTTTACTCGACAATTCTCGAGAATCACATGAATAATTCTCGAGAATACATATCTGTATTTGAACTCTCTGTCCTCGTAAACTTCAAATCTTCAAATATAGCTTGGGTACTTCATATTACTAATCTATACTTCTTCTAACCAAGTTTAATCAGTTTGCTAGTGATTTTCATATATGCTTAACATGTTTTAATCATCAATTTATCATAAAGCAATCCGACTTGGCAGACGCATTTAATGCAACTCAGAAAAACGGAGCAACAAACAGAATTATAATATGTGGCAGACAAAAATATTATTTCGAGGAATACTTAATCCAACTATCTCTCTAAGTCATTATCTGCACAAGTACAAACGACGGAGAAGCATTTAATGAAGCAACGATTGAATATGCTCAACGAAAATCAATTGTGCCTAACGAAACTACGAAGAAATTCAACGGCTAGTTTGCGAAGATTCCAACGGTCATTAATGACGATCAACTATAAAAGGAGAAGGATTCAAAATGGACAAAATGAGATATGAGCTTGCTCTGTCAAAATGCTGATATTCTGAATCTAACACTTATCTCATATACTCTCTGTTTCACAATATTTATATAGTTTTTCAGTAGAGAGTGTGATAATCGATTATGTACCTCAGTGATTATTATTCATCTCTTTGTGAGAGAGTCTAAACACTTATTTGATTATCTGTTTAGTGATCAAATCTTAAGGTTGTGGAACCTTTGAGTGTGGGTTTACAATTACAACTTGTAAGGGGGAGTGAGTCCTAGTGTGAAAGGATCATCATGAGTACAGAGTGTGTAATTGTATCCTTATAGTGTGTAAGGGGGAGTATCAAGGTAAGAGATTGTAAAGGCTGCACAAGTACCCAACTAAACTTGTGAGGTTGTAAAGGCTTTTCTCTTGTGCCCGGTTAAATAAGGAGATAGTGGATTGAAAATCTCAAACGGAGCTTGGGGACTGGACGTAAGTCAAGGATTGGGTCGAACCGGGATAAATCATAGTTTGCATATTCTCTTCCCTAAACTCTTATATTTCTAGCATATATGTTTGAATGACTGACTATTGCTTTATAAAGTATTTCTGTCATACGAATTGATTTCAGTAAGTTGCGAAAAACATTTTCAAAGTTCCCAAAAGTTTTATCGGACACCCAATTCACCCCCCTCTTGGGTGATAGCCAGGTCTTACATTTGGTATCAGAGCTAGTTAACGTTAACCATGATCGGAGGTTCTCGCAGTGTGATCTGTGGCAAAGCATTGGCTCTTACCCCGACATGGCCAGTGGACGGTGGTGACCGTCGCTTGTTGCACAGGCCGTGAGGCGGTGCGTAAAATTAGCGGCTGAGATACCATGTTATGCCACAACAGAGGTACCGCTACGGAATAACATTTGGTATCAGAGTGAGGCTCTTGTTTAAAGGACTTAACAGTTTCAAGGGTTGTCAATGGCTGACTTTGGGTGTTGTTCATTTTTAGAAGGTTTCGATTATACCATTCCACAATTTTTGAAAGATATTGATTTTTGGTTTTGGAAAGCTAGAATGACTAGTTTTATCAAAACAACTGATTTTGATATGTGGAATGTTTTTATAAATGTCTTTGATTTCAAACTGAGAAAGGATTGGACAGAAAAAGAAAAGAAATTGTTTTTGTTGAACATTAGAGCAATGAAAATTTTGTATAGTGCTTTAACCGAAAATGATTTTGTGAAAATCAAATGTTTCTCTAGTGTTAAAGATATCTGAGATTCTCTTGATTCTATATATGCTTCTAACACCTGTGTTGAAGTTAAAAGTGTTAACAGTTCATCTGAGTCTATAAGCTTTATATCCACGGTTGATGAACAACTGGAAGTTGAGAATGAAGAAGGAGAAATCTTAGAACACTTCCATGTCAATACTGAAGAACAAGAGGAAGATGATTCTCAGGAAGAGCTCATGGACGATTATGATCAATCATTATCTGGAGCTCAAGATGCACATGGGGTAAACAATTCCAATTCTTCTTGTGAAGTTACGAAAAATGATTTTGCACATTTTCATAAAATTGTTTTTCAACTGATTATTGGCTCTATTTTGAAAAGCAAAAATGTTTTCAATCATGCTGGAAAATCTTATGGTAAGAAAGTATTTACAAATATGGGTCATTTGATATTGCATGCCCTTGACCAATATAATTCTTGCAAAACTGCTCATAATACGCATCATTCTATTATTTGCAATTATTGTGGTAAAACTGGGCATATTTCTCATATATGATATATTAGAAGAAATTATAATATAAGGAATACATTTGTTTGGGTTTTGAAAGGACATGTAAGGTCCAATACTAACGGTCAAGGACCCAAGTATAAGTGGGTACAAAAATGTCCATCCAGTACTCTGTGTGTGCAGTTTGATTCTATAAAGAATGGACATAAAGGTACAGAGAAGAGAAAGAAGAATCCAAGAGTTTCTCATGAACCTAAAAGGAGAATGACATTAATTAGGAGAACTCGTGGAGAAGCCATTGCTACAACCTTATTCTCAAATCAAAAGAAGTAATGGTTACAAGCAAGAGGAATATATTCTGCCTCAAGAATGGATTACCACGAGGTATCATTCAACTATCTTGAGTAGAACAAGAAAAGAAGAATCTCTCAAATATCAAATAGAAGACTATTGAAGTCTATATCCCTTGAGAGATCTTTGCAGACACCCATGCACAAACATATGAAGAATCAATGTGACAAAAAGAGACAATGGGTGAGCAAACAAAATACTCCAAGTACCTAAGACAAATGTATACAATGGTAAAACCTCCTATGCTATCATCTGAAATATTCTTTGAGGTTTTATATTTTGTAACCTTAGGAATGAACATTGCAAACTATTTTTGTTAAAATTGGGCTTTCACATCCTAATTTATTTTTCAAAGGGATTGCAATGTTCAATAATCTAATTCCTTATGCATACATGATAATTTTAAAAGAAAGCATCTCTTTTATGCATAAAGTCATATTTAATTCATTGTGCTCAATTGTTATGAATTAATTATATTCATAAGAGCATGTGAATTTTGGTTCCTACAAGCTAATAATGATTGGATCCAAGTAAGGTTGGATACCATGGGAGAAAAAGGTTTGATGTCTCTGTAGGATCAAAGAAAGCTTCTCAAGAATGCAACATAGATAAATAATTCAAGTCTTGAGGAAGCTAAACAGGCTATGCTTGAAGATTATAGTGAAAGACGAAAAAGCATATATCTAAATCAGTTCATCTAAACCAAGCAAGCTATTATAAGGACAAGAGGAATTACGGTGATATCTAATTCTTACCCTATATTGTGTTTATATGAAATTCATATTTGGGTAATGAATACTTGTCCATTATTTCATTCCTTTAGCAATCAATCATCTATGGTTTTTCAAAATGTTTTCAAATTGCTAAATGGACCGTAAATGAATTTGTGCATAACTTTCTGATTTTATATTTTTAAAATGCACAATTCTAAAATTTGTTTTGAATTTCAACCCACTCTATTTTGTGAAAAATGCATACAAATGTTTTTGAAAAATATTTTGAATGCATTCAAATGATGTTTGAAAATTGGAAGTTAATATTGTATACTGAATGTCGGATATGCTCCAAATTTGTCCAGTTGAGTTTTCCCTACATTTCACATATTGATCTTTGGAATTCAATGTGTTGCTTGAACTCCTTTGTTTCATTTTCTAACTAGTTGGACCTCATCTCTAACAAGTTGATTATATATGAGTTTCAAGCTTATCTCTAAAAAAAAGAATTCAATTTGTAAATATCTTATGCTTATTGGATAAATCGTTATTGGCCAAGTTATTCCAAGCATTATGAATGTTCATTAATGCATTAACCATTACTGGATTAACTTACTAGGATAATATTATGGAACTCTAGTCATTTGGACTAATGAGTTTGTGCTTCATCATCCATGAATCCTATAGTCACTCTGTTACTCAAATACATCAACATTGTCTTCATCCATTCTTTTGAGTAACTATATTCAAATTCTTGCCTTGAATGTTCATATACTTCAAAGACTCTATTCTAAGAGGCAAGATGATCTCTTAGTCATAACAAAGTCATTACGCATATATATCTTTATTAAGCTAAGAATGTCTTGCTAATGCTTTATCATTATGACCTTTGCTCTTAGGAAAATTCTTCTGCATGTTGTTCTCCAAAATTGAAGTATTCTGATACATTATGATATATTGACTTCCATCATATTTAGTGTGTGCATTGTTTTCAAATATGTTTCAAAAATGAATCTTTCATACCTTAAAATCTTAATTTTTGAAATGCGTGCATTATCATGTTTTGAAAGTGTTAGTTCTTTTGTTTTGATGATAACAATTATAATTGATCTCAAGACAAATTCATTGTGAATCTTCTGTTTTAAAGTAACTTAAAGTTATTGCAAAAGAACCTCAAGTTAAAGTCTTGAATAAGTGTTTGAATAAAACCTTAAATTCAAGTCAGTTATGGTTTGCCTCAAGTTATATGTGCCCAGAAGCTTGAAATTATGTGTTTGCGTTTCTTTAACTTAGGCAATATCAAGTTAACTTTTTATTTGAAGTTAACTTTCTTTTGAACTTAAAATATCAAGTTAACTTCTTATTTCAAGTTAACTTTCTCAAAACGTATGGAATATCAAGTTAACTTTCTGGATATTTCTGGATATTTAACATATATCAAGTTAACTCTTCAAAATCACCGTCTGCGTAAACTGAAAATCAATGCATGTGATTTCATTACTCCATATCTTCACTCATTACTATTGCTAAATGCTTTTAACCTATTTGCTAATGAGTTTCAGATAATTATATCATGAATTAACAAAAAATTGCAATAAGGCAATTTGTGTCAGAGAGCAATTAATGCTATTTCCTAAACAAGCCATATGCACTGAAAAAGCAGAACACACAAACGGAATTAAAGCGTGTAGCAGTCGAAGACATTCCATCTATCTTCTGCACAAGTAGGCAAACGCATTTAATGAAGCAACGAACGATTAATCTCAACGGCTATATTCAAGTTCTTCACAAAGGCATTAATTGAAGATCGATATAAATGCTCACCACATTCAATTCCGCCAACTACCCAACTAACCGGATACTCGATTATGGTTAGCAGAGGGTGCGGATGTTTAAACACTCTCAACGGACATATTCAAATATTCAAACGGACAAATTCAAATCCTTCAACGGACCTCAAGCTTCAACTAGTATAAATAGTCGAAGGATTGAATTCATCAATACGAACAACACAGACACATACAAAGCATTCAAAGCGATCAAATTCTATTCTGTTTATATCTTCGGATATTATTGAGCTTCAATGTTTATCATTCATCTACTCTGTGTGAGAGTTTTATTATTTGGTTTTTACAATTCATTCAAATCTCAAGGTAGAGGTATCTTGAGTGTGGGTGTACAATTACAACTTGTAAGGGGGAGTGAGTCTGAGAAAGGATCATCCTGAGTTACAGAGTGTGTAATTGTATTTGTCAGTTAGTGAAAATCCCAGAGTGTCTGGGGACTGAACGTAGGTCAAGGAGTTGGACCGAACCAGTATAAATTCCTTTGTGTCATTTCTCTTTACTTCTTTTACTCCTTATCATTTATCCATCATACGGTGAAAGAATTTTTGAGATCACCTATTCACCCCCTCTAGGTGATATTCCACCTTCAGAAAGAACATGTGAGATTTGAAATAATTTGCATATTTCATTATCATTTTTGAAAATTTAATCTCATCAGTAGTAGATTTCGTGAGATTCATATCAATGACATATTTTCCTACGTAAGTGTATTTATAAATTGTCATTGAGAAATAATTTTCATGGTATCATTTATTCGTTGACTTGTATGCTAAGTGACATGAACTAATTGGATATCATCATTGTTGATTTAATTCTCTTTGCTCAAGTATAATATGTTTTAATTATGTAAAAGCGAGCTTAAGAGTTGCCATGTCTAATCTTATGAGGACCCAAGAAACATAGGGTACCAAAGAGCATATATTGTTGTTTTGCAGGATGCCCTGTTCTGCGACTAGAAAACAGAGGTTTACAGAGTATGATAATTCTCAAGAATGATCTTATCATTCTCGAGAATTGATGTATCGGCTTCCTTGAAATTTCTAAGCATTCTCGAGAAATATCGGGATTCAATGACTTTTCTAAGTGTCGCAGAAATTAACTGTTCAAAATTAAATCATCATTCTCAAGAATCACTTCAGGACTCTCGAGAATTGGCGAGAGAGAAAGTAATCCAAAGTCTCGCATTCTTGAGAATCATATGGCATTCTCGAGAACTAGAGAAGAAAACATTTGCTTAACTTAGGATTCTCAAGAATCACTAAGACATTCTCAAGAATCATTAACGATGTACTCAGGAACTATTAATCACAAGGAATCTATGCAAAGAAAGTTTTTCAGCAATTCTCAAGTATATGAGAAGCATTCCCAAGAATCGTTCACATGATATATTCAAAGATAACCTTTCAATTTGTTATGATAAGATCAAATTGTTCATCAAAAGGGCTTCAAGTGTTCACAATACGCACTTGAATTGAGGTATCTTAGCATTAAATTCACCTTATTTATCATTAGTCTAAGTATCACTTTCGAGCATAGAAGGATCACTTTGGAGAATTAGTGTCATTCTCAAGAATCCGAATCTAATTCCTGAGAATTGTCGGGACTGAGCTTTTGTGAAATGAAAAGGGATTGCGTTATTTTAAGTCATTCTCAAAAATAACCTAAGAATTCCAGAGAATTGTTAAGCATTTTCAACCAAGGCATATCCCCTCACTGTAATTATTCATCTTTATCATCTGGTTAAACATGTAATTCTCAAGAATCAATTGATCATTCTCAAGAATTAGTTTAATTCTCAAGAATTGCAAGTCAATTCTCGAGAATTGTCGGGCTTGATTTTTTTTAATTAAATCACGTCGTATTATGAGATACTGTTGTAGCGTTCATTCATTTATGATCTATTCTTTTCGCTGCTCTTCTTCAATCTTGTTCCCTGTGTGCTTGGTTTTGATGCAATTCATATGCAATTAAAAGCAATTAAAGCAAAAAGTAATGACATGCTGCTTCTTTTATTGAATGCGTCATTTATCTATTGTGTGCAATGCCTGATTCTTTGAATGTATTGTGTGCACCATTATTTACCAAAGACGTACCATCATTATTTTCATTTTTTATGCATTCATTAAGGGGGAGCTTCACTTTTACATGTGTTTAATATCTTAAAAGCTCATCTCCTCTATTTGAAGGAAAACCTTTTTAGGCATACTCATATGCATTTACTATATTTTATTAGTTTTGATGATGAGTTAATATCATATTTTCCTTTCATTATCTTAATTTGAAATTATCATATAGAAAGGAATATTTTGATATCTTATTTCACTAATAATTCTCTCTTGCAAGAGAGCTTTACAATTGTGGCAGGAGAATTCAGTTTGTGCAAGATCTTTCCTTAATGTACTACAAGGAGAAATTATTAAATTAAGGAAAGATACTTTGATGTTCAATCAAATTGAAGCTAAGCTTTACTCCATAAGGAAAGAGAGCTTGCCACTACTTCATCTCAGGCCACGGGGATTCAATCGAATTTCATACAGCAAGCAAATGGACTCAGATCATTCATCACTTTGCCAAATATAAATGAGCATATTTGAAGTTTATCTCTTTATCTTCTGTGATAGTATCAATTTGCTTTAATCATGAAAATTTTCCTTGAAAACCTCTCCAAATTGTCTCAAACTTGTTTTGATAAAAATATTCCATCTTGCATCATCTCAAAATGAAAACTACTTTTACATAAGGGAGAGAAAATTATTTTCTTGACATATTATTCAAGGAGGAAAAATTCAATTTTTTTTTCATATTTACCTCTCCAAGCATATCTTCTATATACTTCAACTTTTTGCTAATGACAAATAAGGGGGAGAGAATGACAAGAAAAATATGTCTCTAATAGAATGTATGTTCATATTTATACATATTTTTCTTTGAGTATTTGCCATCATCAAAAAGGGGAAGAATGTTGGATATAATTAGTTTTGATGATGTCTTATATAGATGCCATTATCCAGAGAAAAAAGTTTACATACTACATTTATCTTCTACTGTGACCAATTCTTGTATTTAATGTAGATGTAAAGTTTAAATAATAAAGAATGATAAAAAAAAATTGGAGATGGAAGAAGGAAGAACTTGCTGGATGAAATGAGAATATCATTATTCAAGTTCCTAGATTGATACTAAAAGTCTCCATGATCAAATGGAAGTTGGAATAGTTCAATTCGGAGTTAAAATAAGCCACAATTGTATTCCTGAAGTCATTCTCGAGTATGACAATGTAATTCTCGAGAATGGTACTGTTCAGGTGAAAATTGCAACTCATTCTCGAGTATGAAACATCAATTCTCGAGAATGGAATTGTGATTCTTGAGAATGGTATTGTAATTCTCGAGAATCAGCGTGTTTCAACAACTCTGTTCAGCTCTGTTTCACGATTCACTCGGGCGACATCTGGTAATTCGATGATATCTCCAAAACTAGAGATCGGTTTGAGGTGAAACCAGTGGCCTATGAAACTAAACTCCCAATTAGTGCTGGCAATCAGGGCTGGCCCGACCCTCCATGGCTGGCCCGTGAAGGGCCAGGGCCTAACAGGGCCGGCCCTCAAGGGCCTGAGGTAAGAAAAACATATATTTTTCAAAGCCCTAGGAGAGCACTGTGGCTGGGCGGCTCTCCGGGGCCCAAAAATTACTATTCCAAATTTTAACTATTTTTCCTCCACTTTTTTTTAAAAAATATAATTAGTAAATTACAACACGAATCATCCAATAAATAAGCACAATCACTAATTCATAATCAAAAGAAAATTATATTCACAAATAACTCACATAAAACATAAAAAGCATATCACTAAGCGACATTAGTACGATGACTATTATTGTCGTCATTTTCGTCACTGTCATCAATTTTAATGACATTTGATTGTTCTTCACTTTGAGTAGTAGCCTCTGGCTCATGAGTAAGAATATCATGAAATTCTTCTCCTGCATCATGAACACATCCATAATCTTTATTTGCAACAAATAATAAACCAAATCATAAAATTAGAGTATAGTTATTATGTATTTGTAGTTAAATAGATAAACAACTCTATAACAAATATAAAATTTATATAAATTAATAAATTTAAAAAGGAAAAAATAAAGCTACAAAGTGAAAAGGGCCTGCAGGGCTAGCCCGCGGCCCTCCAAGGCCGGCCCGTTTTAAGCCCGTGGCC
The DNA here is from genome assembly GCA_019022615.1 of Acacia melanoxylon. Classification (NCBI taxonomy): domain Eukaryota; kingdom Viridiplantae; phylum Streptophyta; class Magnoliopsida; order Fabales; family Fabaceae; genus Acacia; species Acacia melanoxylon. The sequence goes on from JAFJYJ010000002.1 coordinate 28,407,106, forward strand.
GGTCAGGGCCGGCCCTCCAAGGCTTATTTCAAATATCTCGTTCATTTTTCAAGCCCGGTCCTTGAAGGGCCAGGGCTTAAACGGGCCGGCCCGATAGGCCTGGCTCGTTTTGCCGGCTCTACTCCCAATGCGTCATTGTGATATAACATTCAAGCCAAAAGGAGTTCAGATCAAAGAGATATGCATTGTCGAAGTTAGAACTGAAATTCACGCCACACAACTGACCCACCTTCGGTATTTTGAGTGTATTTCACAAACGGAAAATCCAAATGAGCTAAAATGGCACCATTTGAAACTAGACTTACATACCTTTCTAAAAACATAAAGATCATGAAAAACGAAGATCAATTGAAGGAGATATGATGTTTTGAAGTTGACGATCAGTTCAAGATGCTGCAAAAAATGCTGGTCAAGAACAACCTCCATCCATCTAATGATAACGGACAAAATACAACGAGTTTGGAGCAAATTCTTCTTGAAATGAAAAGAAGACTTGAAGAGCTTTTTGAGCATGGGTGGGTTGACAAATTTGCTATCGCAGATGCAACCTCTGATTAGCAGATCTCGAGAACCAACTAGACACTCCCGAGAATGGGTATAACAATTTCATTGGCAAAAGAAGACTTCTATGCAAGAATTCTCGAGAATGAGTAAAGAGTTCCGAGAATGATTCTCGAGAATCATCAAAAGACTCTCGAGAATGCCTAAGTCGAAATCAGATAGAACGACTTCTCTGATACAATTCTCGAGAATTGGAAATCAATTCTCGAGAATGGTTCTCCAGAATCAGTAAAGGATTCTCGAGAATGGATGGTGAATGGTCTAATCATTCCTTTTTGTATTTCATCTTTAAAACTCAATTCTCGAGTATGAGTATAGAAATTCTTGAGAATGCTTTGTCACTGACATTTGCGAAAACATTTCAACGTGTCATTCTCGAGTATCTGAGGTATGATTCTCGAGTATATGTAAAACATGCTTTCTGGAAAGACTTTTTGTAACACCCCATTTTCGTAAACGTTTTCTTGCCGTTTTTTATCAGAGTTGAGCAGTCAAAAATTTTTCAATTTAAAATGGAAACATAGTCACTGAATAACAAGCAAAATAATATGTCTGGTAGTCATAAGTAGTACAATCATCCAAATACTTTTAAACAAAATAGACTACAATTTATTTTCTTCATCTTCTTTCCTATGCCGGCTCCTTACCCTTCACCACGTCCCGAACTCCTCGAGATCCCGAAGCTATATTAACAGCCGAGATCAATGCCCATTGGATCTCGTAATGATTAACCTCATGCTTATGTAAACAGTATATGATATGCATGAGATATCCACAACATTTCACAAGATAAAAACACATTTCCATATATCGGCAATAACATTACACAGCCCCCGCGATATGTATGTCATCCCAATCTGCACACTCTCCGGTACCACGATGTACTGTCGTGTCCATAGCGCTAGGAAAACTCTCAACGATGTTAACAATACCATAACCCGTGTACTCATTATTCCACCATTTTCAAACCAACAGAATCTCTGTAATACCCGGATAATTATTTATCTGGAATATTATATTTCAATAGATAATACCTATTGAAAATAGGTGAACATGTGGTTTCAAATAATAAGTAATAATTATCTTATTTTCTAAGGTAATTACTATGGAAATTAGGAGAGATAAAGAGCTAAAATGTATTTTTAGGGCATTAAATGACCTAAAAATATTATGATAAATCCCAAGAGGCAATAAAATATTTATTAAAAATTAGAAAGTATGTTGTCTCTAATTTTAGGAATTTATGGGAATATTTTCCTTGGAAAATAATGAGGCAAAATTAAGTATTATTTTGGGATCATAAGTGACCCCATGATTTTTTAATATTTTACATGGGATATAAAATACCAATGTAAGTAAAATAGTTGTGAGATAATGATTTATCCTAATTAAGAAAATTATCAAAAATTAGTAAGTGGCTAATCTGGTAATTTATGGGATAATTAAGGTATAAAGTAAATGAATTAAAAATAATTTAAATAATTATTTTTAATTGGAGAAATTCGAAATTATTAAATAAATAAAAAATAATATTAATAAAATATTTTATGCTTAGAAAAATAAATAAAAAATAAAAGAAAAAATAAATAAATGTGAAGGTAATTAGAATAAAATAATAATATAATGCGGTGAGTCGGTTTATAGGCGGGCCAGGGGAAAAGTTAGAAATAAATTCTACAGTAAACTGAAGTAAAAGTCTTTTCGGATGATCAAATTAAGAACAAGTGAAATTTTACACGAAGAAAGAATTTACGGGCGTTGTTTTCGCAACCGAAAACCCGATTTCAAATAAGACGAAAAGTTGATCAGATAGAGTAGAGTCGGATAGGCAAAGTGAGAACCTATAGAAAAAATTGCGTCTTTTTTAAACACGAGATTAAGTTAGGCAACAACTGGACGTTTTACGATTGTGAATTGTTGTCCGAAGTTGGTTCTATCGGAAGCGATTTAAAGTCAGAACCAGGACGCGTTTGTCCGAATATCTTCCGACGCATAGGAGAATACCTGGATATGATCAAAAAGAGGATCAAAATATATAATATGAAAGAGGATGGAAAGATCTTCAAAGTTACACGCCCGGATTTTTTGAGTTTTCGCGAAATCGCGCGAAACGGACACCGTCGGGTAGCTTTATCGGGCGGAGGAGGCCATAAAGCAAGAGCCATCATGGATGACAACTCATCCATTGACTTTAGGGCTCTTAGATTTCGATCTTGACCATGGATGGCCAAGAGTGTTTTGTCCTCAAAAATGCGATCCTACGGTCCATATTCGTCAAGACCGAAGTTCGAATTATTTACCGTTCGCCATCCGTCTCTTCTATAAATACCAAGCTCCTCTTCTTCATTTCTCACACCAAAAATCTGCCTCTTAGAGAGAAGTTAGAGAGAGAAGCTGCGGAGAAAGTCCGAGCAAAGTCCGGGTAAGTTCTTCGGTCCCTGGTCTTTAGTTTCGGTAGTTCTTTCGGTAGATATAGTAGGAATGCTAGATTTATCTTTAATTTTTCAAGATAGTCTAGATATCATATTTAGGGGTAAATATGATATATATTTCGAAAAATATGATGAGGAAAAGATCTGTCAAAATTCTAGAGAGATAGAGCGAAAACAATGAAGCTCGCGAAATTCCGCCGATTAGGGGTTCAAGGGCAAAATGGTAATTTGTACCTAAAATGCCCGTTATGCTGCTAAAAGTTGTTAAATATTATCCTTATAGGATATATGAGATAATCGTACCCATTGTCGAGCATTGTTGTGCCGCCGTCGTCTGCATTGTTTTTTTCCATTGTCGGAAATTTACCGTTTTCCGTCAACAAAGGTACGTTCGCGTACTGTAACATTAACTCTGATGTTTATTGTATACGTATATGTGTATTGTGTATTGTGTGTGTATAGTTGTTATGTTGTACGTTCGCGTACTGTAACACTAACGCTGATGTTTATTGTATGCGTCTATGTGCTATGTGTATGGTATGTCTATGTGAAGTAGTCGATAGCTCTGTGGTATGCTTATTGTACTGTTATTATGCTTGCTGGGTGTTGGGATACGTTGGCTAAGTGCGAATACCATTGCTAAGTGCGAATACCATTGCTAAGTGCGAATACCATTGCTAGGTGCGAATACCATTGCTAGGTGCGAATACCATTGCTAAGTGCGAATACCATTGCTAAGTGCGAATACCATTGTGAAGTGCGAACCGTATGCTAAGTGCGACATATCTGCCAGGGGGTGATAATTGAATATTTTATACACTTCTTTTTATCTCTTGATTAATAATTTAGGACTTTTTAGTTAATAAATAATGGCTTTTATACTTATTTGGGCTTTGGGCCTTTGATTATATTTTAGCCATTTTTATTAATAAAATTCCAGTTTTACATTGCTTCACTAATCTTACCATAACTCTTGAACAAGACATCGGATTTGCCTCATTTTTGTTTCATATTTCAGATGATTCAGAGATCTACAATTGTTATGAAGACATAAAGGGAAAATTCGGACAAGAAGACGGTCGATTTTGAAGCCAAAGTCAGATGTTTTATTTGGGCTCGAATTTGTGACTAAAGCCCATTTCGTATTATTTTTGTTTGGGCCTGGATTATTGATTGGAGCCCCATTTCGTTTTCCAATTTAGGTTAAGTAAGGCAGCAGCCACAAACACATTCAATTCACGTTTTTATTCCGTTTAGTGGATCAAAATAGAGTTTTTTGATTCTCGAAATGTTCTTCGTGTTCTTCGTGTTCTTCGCGTTCTTCGTCTCTGTTCTTCGATTTTCCCAGCCATGTTCGGCTAAACCTTCGTGGTTAACCCAACGTTGAGGATTCCATGATTCGTCCGCAGAACTCGTACTTAATCGGTAACTTTACTCGTTTCGTTTTCATCTTATCGGATCCGATTTCGGAAATAGTTCGAATATTAGATTTAATATTCGGTTTGGTTCATCCCAAGGATTTCGAGTTCGAACTAGGTTAGAGTGTTCTTTGTGTGATTGCACGGTGAGACGCCATGCTTTGTTCGGACAGATTCTAGACGATCGTCTAGTTGAGGGATTTACGGACGAACGCAGAGATTTGGTTCGTCGGGGCCAAACGCGAGTTCGTTTATATTTCGTTCAATGAAGGAAGTTTCGGAATCTAAACGTTGGGTTGATCGTTTTAATCTTTGCAATCTCGTTTTTATGCTTTACGCATATTTCGGATCTGTTTCAGATCTGTTTCGCTTAATTTCGTTTTAATCTGTTCCAAATCAAAAACCCCCAATTTTATTGTTGTTCATTTTTTTTGTTCTTTGCCGATTTAAACCCACCGCAAATTCCTTGAGAGAAACGACCCAGGTTACATTATCGCAAATCCTTTCTAATCTGGTTATTTTGTGAGATGACGGCAAATCTACGTCGGGGGGCTTATATGATGTTGGGGTATGCTTGTTAGTGTGCTCATATCTTTGTCTATGTGGTGTATATAAACATGAGGTTAACCATTACACGAGGTTCAATGGGCATTGAACCTCGGCTCTCTTAATATAGCGACGGGTTCGGAGGAACGAGGACCGAGGAGAAAGGCAAGCAAAGACGCATAGGGACTCTATTTGAAGACTTTCCTCTACTGCTATTTACTTTTGAAAACTCTCGGTCATTGTACCGCTTTTGTAATCACCAAACTTACGGCATTTTGAATATAAGTATCAGTTACTTAATCGCTCCGATGCTCTACTCTGATGAAAAAAAAAATTATACTGCTTTTGAAAACGGGATGTTTCAATCTCAGTATATGAACACAGTAATCACATATAGCATACAACAAGCATCAGATTAAGGTTACAATACGCGTTCGTACCTTTTTATCGGTATAACGGAATTTTTACGGAAAAACGTGAAATTCAACAGCGGGAAAAATAGCGGGACGACGGCGGTACGACGGCGGCTCGATTATCTCAGATATCCTATAATGATAGTGTTTATCAAAATTTGGCATCAAAACGGGCATTCTAGGAAAAAATTACTATTTTGCCCCTAGTTAGGCCAATCGGCGGAATTTCGCGAGCTTCATTGTTTTTCGCTCTATTTCTCCGAAATTTTGCCAGATCTCTTTTCCAAAAATATTTTCAACATAAATATCATATATATACTCATAAAATATGATATCTAAAACTATTCAGAAAGGTTTAAAGAAATTCTAGCATTTCTACTCTATCTACTGAAAGAACTACCGAAGCTTAAGACTAGGGACCGAGAAACTTACACCGGCTTGCTAGAACTTCCAAGAGCTCCTCCCTCTCTCTCTCTCTCTATATTTCAGATTCTTGGTGAGAAATGAAGTGAAGAGGGCTTGGCTATTTCTAGGAAAAGGAAGGGACAAGGTGGGAATTACTTCAATTGTTTTCAGATCGGATTTCAACCGTCGGATCGTACTTGGGACACACGGACTGATCCTGGCCCTCCACCTATGTGCCGACCTCTCCCCCCTTGTGACATCATCTTTGATGATGTCATACTAGCTGACTTACCGATATCGTTCCCTAATCGGTGTTCGAATCGCGTAATCTTGCCGAAACTCAAAATTCTGACAACGGTGTTTCGAAGGTTTAAACTTCCTCATTCACAATATCTGGGTTAACTAAATTTTTAATCCCATTGAGGGTATTCCGTTCGGCTGAACATTTCAGGCCAGATGCGGTCGGTTGTGGAAACGACTTCCGATAGCCGTGTTTTCTGGACAATAATTCACGGGTTCGAAATATGTCCTGTCGTAAGAAACCTTAATCCTGGTTTGTCACAACACTCAATTTTACCACGGGTTCACTTTTTACTATCTGCCTATTCTCATAAATACCCGGTCTCTTATTTGCTGTTGGTTTTAATCGGCTTCGGAGATAGTCCACTCCGAGGTAGAATTTCACCGGGTTTATAAGAAGTCCGGATGTCTTAGACTAAATTCCTATATCTTGGTGTATGATTTAATTTCTAACCATTCTCAAATGTCCTGTTGGCTCTTTACCATATATATTATTATTATATTACAAATTTCCAAATATTTTATTTTATTTTTATTTTTATTTTTTATTTATTTTTCTAAGCATTTTTTATTTTATTTTTATTTTTTTTATTTTTATTATTTCGAATTTTAGCCCTTTTTAATATTTTTTTCCTAATTCATTTATCTTATATTTTAATCCAAGTAATTAGTCATTAATTACTTAATTAGCCATTTACTAATTGTTGATAATTTTCTTAATTAGGATAACTCATTATCTCATAACTATTGAACTAACATTGGCATTTTATATCCTATGTAAAATATTAAAAATAAAGGGGCATAAAGTGCTTTTTAATAATATTTTATTTATGCTCAATTATTTTTCCAGGGAAATATTCCCAAAAATTCCTAAAATTAAAGATAACATACTTCCTAATAAAAATACATTCTTCATTGACCTTAACTCTTTTTCTTTTCTAATTTTCACAATAATTTCCCTAAGTAATAAGGTAATTTTGGCCATTTATTGAAACCACATATTCACCTCTAACACTTAAGAAACATTTATTTATGTTTAATAGTCATTCGGGTACCGAAAATCCGGGTATTACACTTTTACTCGACAGTCTCGAGAATCACATGAACAATTCTCGAGAATACATATCTGCATTTGAACTCTCCGTCCTCGTAAACTTCAAATCTTCAAATATAGCTTGGGTACTTCATATTACTAATCTATACTTCTTCTAACCAAGTTTAATCAGTTTGCTAGTGAATTTCAGATATGTTTAACATGTTTTAATCATCAATTTATCATAAAGCAATCCGACATGGTAGACGCATTTAATGGAACTCGGAAAAACGAGCAACAAAAGGAATTAAAATATGTGGCAGACGAAAATATTCTTTCGAGGAATACTTAATCCAGCTATCACTCTGAGTCATTATCTGCACAAGTACAAACGACGGCGAAGCATTTAATGAAGCAATGGTTGAATATGCTCAACGAAAATCAACTGTACCTAACGGAACTACGAAGAAGCTCAACGGCTAGTTTGTGAAGCTTCCAACGGTCATTAATGACGATCAACTATAAAAGGAGAAGGATTAAAAATGGACAAAATGAGATACGAGCTTGCACTGTCAAAATGTTGATATTCTGAATACAACACTTATCTCATATACTCTCTGTTTCACAATATTTATATATTTTTTCAGTAGAGAGTGTGATAATCGATTATGTACCTCAGTGATTATTATTCATCTCTTTGTGAGAGAGTCTAAACACTTATTTGATTATTTGTTTAGTGATCAAATCTTAAGGTTGTGGAACCTTTGAGTGTGGGTTTACAATTACAACTTGTAAGGGGGAGTGAGTCCTAGTGTGAAAGGATCATCCTGAGTACAGAGTGTGTAATTGTATCCTTACAGTGTGTAAGGGGGAGTATCTCGGTAAGAGATTGTAAAGGCTGCACAAGTGCCCAACTAAACTTGTGAGGTTGTAAAGGCTTTTCTCTTGTGCCCGGTTAAATAAGGAGATAGTGGATTGAAAATCTCAAACGGAGCTTGGGGACTGGACGTAGGTCAAGGATTGGGCCGAACCGGATAAATCATAGTTTGCATATTCTCTTCCCTAAACTCGAACCATTGCTTTATAAAGGATAAATCATAGTTTGCATAGTCTCTTCCCTAAACTCTTATATTTCTAGCATATATGTTTGAATGGTTGACTATTGCTTTATAAAGTATTTTTGTCATACGAATTGATTTCGATACGGGAGTTTGCTCAAATCGGAGTTAAAAAAGATTTTCATAGCCGATGTTTAGCCAAAAGTTTTATCGAACACCTAATTCACCCCCCTCCCCTCTTGGGTGATAGCCAGGTCTTACATACGTCACCCCTGCTTTTTGGGTAAATAGTCGTTTTTACCCCGTCATTTGGATATATAATCCAAGTCAAAAGGAGTTCTTCAATGTTTTGAGTGTAACTCACAAACTAGAAATCGGATTGAGCTGAAATCGGTGGCATATGAAAGTAGACTCATAGTGCTTTTCATAAAGAGTTTAAACCGCCAAAACGAAGTTTTCGAAAGTGGATTTATTCATATTTCCCTTCATTGTTCACATTTCATCATTCGTTCTCTGAATCCTCTTCTCTCCTCCTCGAAGGATTGAAGATATATCTCGGTTTTCTTGCTACCGAATCCTCTTCTCTCCTCAGAAGACTCTGGTTTTCTTGCTACCATCATCTCTTTGCGACCTTTGGATCTTGCCGCTTCTTATCTCCTTGAATTTCATTCAAACAGGTATATTCTTTTTTTCTTATCATTTCCCTGTTTTCGTTTTGAAGTTCGTTGGTTCTTTGATTTCTGCTTTTCGATTTTTTGTCCCTATACCGCAGATAGGCTTGTTTTTGGGTTCTCTGGGTGAGTTTCGATAGGAATTTCTATGTAACTTTTGAGTTCTGGCTTCATTTGTATGGCTGTATGTCCTTGTGCGTGGGAGTATTCATCATCTAGTTTAGTTTTGGTTCCTCCTCCTTATCAATCCTTTTATGCCTCTCTAGGTTTCCTTTTTTGGTGTCGATGGGTAGGGTTAGCCATTTGCCCTCTTCGAGTCAGAACATAACTTCAGAAGAGGAGGAAGCATTGCGTGCATGTTATCCTAGAGCCATTTTTTGTTATTTGGTTCTCCTCTTACTGAAGAGCAAAGGTTAGCCACCTTCCTCCAGGTGGGCCTGGTAGGGAGAGTATTGAGGAGTCTCGTCTTGCCGTTGCTAGGTCCCCGAATGAAAGGTCGGCCAATATTTTGCCTGGCACCAGGAGCCGGGGTGGTTCTGATGCCATCCCGGTACTGCCCATCAATTATTATGAGGTTCTCGTCGCGTAACATCGAAATCCCTTCTAGATGGATACCTCGGCCCATGCTGGGACTATATTGCTTCCAGCTCCTATTACATCGCGAACGGACAAGACTCCCTAGCCAACGCCACCCTAGGGTCTTGTCGTCATAGGTCTTCCTCTAACCATATCCCGGCTGTTGGAAGTTGGGGTCCTCCTGGTCCAGCCATTTTTCCCTCTTCACGCAGTAGCTTGTATACGTCAGGTATACCCCTCCTTGCTGATTTTAGCCTTATTTGCTTTTGTTATAGGTAAATGGAGTCCTAATCTTCAACCCATAGTGCCCATTCTGACGTCGAGAGTCGGACTTTTAAGTCCTCCAAAGGTTTTGACCAAGTTGAAAGGGTTGACTTCCATCTGGGGCACTCCCGACAGAAACTTTTTACCGCCTATTCCGTGTCTTTCAAACACTTTAAGAATAGCTTCTTCAAGGTGGTAGCCAAACCTAGGGAACAACCTTGGTTTCTTAAAGGGGCCGAGTCCAAAGACGTGGAATGTAGGTTCCCTCTGTACTGAACTATTGACCATCATAAATTAACCTCCACTTCCTATCATATTGAATCCGACGATCTACCAGCCAAAGAGGTTAAATCTGTAGACCGGTTGGTGTCTTATGCCAACAAGTACGACTATAAAAGCGCGGCCTTCTTTATTAACCAGGCTCGTGCCGAGCTTGAGTCGGCAGCATGTATGAATTATTTTGTGTCCTTTACTCATCGTAATGACGAATTTACTTTGGTGAATCCCAATTTATGTTGGTAATTCTATGACCGGGTCAGGGTCTTGATTATGAAGAATCTGCTTGTGTTATTCTTCCGATATCGAAAATCGGGAATGTGAGTAAGGGTTGTTTAATAAACCGTACTACTGTGTTCCGGATCCGTTGTCTGGGATTTAATCCAGGATAAGGACAAATCGTCACATGCTCAGCCGTGATGTAGAAACGCAACACTTAAGTAGTTTGACCTGATCAGGGTCGGGATGACAATTCACCTTCTTAACTAGGAGCGATCTTTGATGCATCAAAATTTTGTAAGGGCTTGTGATAGCGGCCTCGTGTAATTAAGAACCCGGGCTCGATGGCCCCGGTGTTGAGTTTTCTGGCCACGCTTGATATATGACCGGGTTCCATGACCCAAGTCTTTATCCATTTCTTTATATGTAATCGGCATGACTTTAAGTATTCTATAACTTGAATCTCCACTGAGAAATTCTTTATTAATTCAAGAAATAACTTGCTCTAAAGAGATAACAACTTTAAAGAAAGAAATTGCATAAGTATGGTAATTCATATTGAAAGAGAAATAGCTGACACTTTCATGACTAATTCAATTATTGATGATTTCAAGTCATTAAAAGAGCGAAGATCATTACTTTAAATGAAGGTAATTTTTAATTGTTTCATTTAGTAGTGTTTTATTAATTTTGAATTATAAATTACATTATTAACTTTTAATATTTTGATATATTATATAACATGCAATCTTCTGGAATTTCATGATATATTCTCATTTTGTACTTGATATGACATCCATACTAGAGACAGGTATGTTATCTTATACATTAGAATTGTTAAAATACTTTCATTATAAATCTAAATATTTTAAAAATGTTATATAATCATAAAAAATTTAATTAGTTAATAAGTATACATTTCCCCCCCCCAATATTTATCCCAAGGTCCGTCCCTGCCCAGGAGGATATTAGTAGATGGAGGTGTTGGACCAATTCCAGAACATTTTGAGAATTGTTGTAGAAATTTTATGTAATTATATTTTAAGTTTTGTAACCAAGATTTGTAATTTATCGTCAATATACTATGCCCAAACCGGTTTGCCACTGCGCTGCACTATATTGCTCTGATTTGTGATATATTATTGAAAAGGTATGACAATTGGATCTAATAAATAAGAGGTATCACACTACCCGCCACCTGAAATATGGCGAGGCCGATAGGGGTGTAACATGGGGTACCTTTCCTTCCTACAAAATAAAAAGATCAAATATAAATCTACCAAAAACACACCAAAATAAAAGGATTTAAAGAGATTGATTTAAAGACTTGGGTTGCCTCCCAAAAAGCGTTTAGTTTATAGTCCTCATATTGACTCTTTAAAAAATGACTAATAGTAAGTATAAAAAACGAGAACCACCTTGTCTTCATTCCTCTAGTTACAAACAAACTTTATTAACAATGGGAGTTCATTAAGATAAGAAACATGCACTTCTTCAATCAAAAATGGTTTTGGAATGCATAGTTTCGCCAAATTACTAGAGGGCTCAAATTCAACATTTTCACAATTGTCATCCATGGCCCCCAAATAATTTGAATAATCGATAAAATCTACTTGACCCTCATTAGTAAGAGTCAAAATATCAGTAGGATAGGATCAAGAACATAAATTAAAGGGATTTCCTCACTATTCTACTGTTCAAAACAACAAGGATTAGGCTTCTAAATTGAGGAAGAAGACAATTGGCAATAGAGAGTGTTTTTTGTCTGAGGACATTTTGAAAATTTTTAATTCCAATTAAACATAAAAGCATAATTTCTCCACATCTTGTTCATAACAAACCAAACATGCTCATGGTAGCATTGCATTGCAAACCATTACATTCTAGCCCATTGCATTACCAAGAGAGTTAGCAATTAAACCAAATGGGCCTTAAATACGTTAAATTTGTTTAAGGACTTAGATGCAACTTCAATATTTATAAAATATTATACAATTTTTTTAAAATATTAAATCTAAACTGTTTATTTTTTTCATTAATGGCCGTGATGAGATATTGAGAAGAAAATAAGAGGATATACTTTCATCATTAGGATGTCATTCTTCTTCTCCGGTGTGTAACATATCTTTAACTCTACAAAACCGAAGACAGCTAAAGATGCATATGATGCCTGCTCAAGGACATAACCCAAACTACAACAAAAAATCTCTCAATTTCAACTTGCCAGAGGATAAAGACCATTATGAGCTGGATGATGAGTTCGATAAAGATGATGATTTCGATGATGATGATGCATTTGACCATGATGAACTGGACGAACCCCCTGGAGTGTCAGAGAAATATTAATTTTATTATGACTGTATGTCAACTTATTCTTTTTATTTTAGTGTTAAAGGGAAAAAAATAGGGGCATTTTTTTATATATATAAAAGGACTATACATACTAAGATTAAAAGGAGTTTAAAGTACGGATGTAGAATAAGAAATAGTAGAAAAGGAAGGAAGCAAGTGGAAAAATTTTAAAGATCCTACGGCAATGGTCCAAGAGGGAGAGCATGTGAGTAATTCGATAATATCTCTTAGTATTGGCTAAAGTATACTTTTAGTCCTTTAAGTTTACATGGGACATAATTTTGATCCCTTAACTTTATAAAGTATACTTTTAGTCATATAATTCTAAAACCGTTAATTTTGCTAACGGAAAATGCAAACTCAAGTGATAATGGTGTAAACTTAAGTGATGACTGTGTAATTAAATGTTATTAAGCTTAAATTTAAAATATGAGTAAATTGAAGAATATATAATTAATGTAATTAAATATTATTAGTCATCACTTAAGTTCACACGTCGCATTTTTCGTTAGTAACATTAACGATGTTGGAATTTTAGGACCAAAAGTATACCTCATGTAAAACTTAAAGGACAAAAAGTATACTTTAACCTTTCTTAATTTACCCCTATCGATGCTCTCAAAACAATAATTAAGGAGGAGAAAAGGAAGGAATTAAAAATTATGAGTAGGGTGTCTTAGTAAATAAATATCATATTAACTAACTCAACTAATTTCCTTAATCTAATCAAATTAGATAAATGTGTTTTATATTAACGACCGGAGTATTTATTTATTTATTTTACTATTTTAAAGATACGTTTCAAAAGATTTATTCAATTAATCTGAATTCAAAAAATCAATTTGAAACTTAGGGTCAAATTTGTTAGTTCTCTATGTGTTTTGATGATAAGCGATAATTGTAAACATAAGGTGAAGTTTGTCTTTGGTAAGTTGAAAAACTTACTGTCAAAAGCAAACTCAAGTTTTGGTTTCAAAACTCGAGTTTTGACTTGACAGAGTATAGCTCAAATTTTAATGAACTAAGCAAAACTTTAGTTTCCATTTGGAAACTCGAGTTTTGAACTTACAGAGAGCTATCCAAGTTTTCACTCCTAGACAAAACTCCAGTTTTCATAGAAAACTCCAGTTTGCATAATATAGAGACTTTTCAATATTTTCATAAGTAAGCAAAACTCCAGTTTCCATTTGGAAACTCGAGTTTTGGTCATACAGAGAGTCTCCAACATTCTGAGTTATGAAAACTCCAATTTTGATATGGAAACTCCAGTTTTCAATTTACCATGAGTTTTCTAAGTTTTTCTAAACTATGAGAAAACTCGAGTTTTACTTTGGAAACTTGCGTATGCACTTGACAAAAAGTTTTCTAGTTTTACTCAATTTTTGAAAACTCTAGTTTACATTTGAAAACTCTAGTTTTCACTTGGGAAAGATTTTCAAAGGTTTCCAATTTTAAGAGGAAACTCGAGTTTAGTTTTGGAAACTCGAGTTTCAGACTTACAGAGAACTTTGCTCATTTTATCATTTTGGAAACTCCAGTTTGCAATTGGAAACTTCAGTTTTGAGTTTTTGGACTTAAACATGGTTTCAATATAAAAGTCCAAAACTCGAGTTTGCATCGCTGGTTTTGAAAATCAACTTACTCGAATTTCTGACATCTTCCCGTTTGATCTTAATACTTCTCCTCTACATTCACTACTATTCTTAACTATGTTTAATCAGTTTGTTAGTGAGTTACAGATGGTTTAGAGGATATTAAATGAAGATTTGAACAAAAGCAAAAAGTGATGTCAGAACATTAAATGCAAAGTCCAAAAACTTGCATCCTTTTGACCCATCATTCTCTACACGTTGCAAAAGGATTAATGTCTGCTTTCCCTAAGCAGTAGCTGCTCTTCCAACGGATCTATTACAAGGGAAGTCAACACTAATCCTCTAAACAAAAGCAATTAACTAAAGAGTAGAGAGAAAAGACACCAAAGTGCCTCCAACAGCTAGATTAGTGCACCAACGGTTATAATGAAGTTAGCAACGGTTATTTAATGCTCTCTTAGTATAAATAGAGTAGCATTCAATTCTTCTCAACAACACATCTGCTGAAAATGAATTGCATTCATGTTTGCCAACTACTCTTTCAGTTTTCACTTGTAAAGTATCTTTTGATACATTGATCTTCAGTGTTTATCTTTATCTACTCTTAGAGAGAGTTCATTGATTGTAAATCATTTATTGTAAAGAATCTCAAGTCTGGGGACTTGGAGATTGGGATATTGATTGCAACTTGTAAGGGGGAGTAAGTTCTAGTGAGAGAATTACTCTTGAGTTACAAAGTGTGTAATCAATTGAGATAGTGAAAAATCCCAGAGAGTCTGGGGACTGAACGTAGGTCAAAAGGTTGGACCGAACCAGTATAAATTCCTTGTGTCTTGCTCTTCCTCTCTATACTATGTTTAGCTCTGTTTGTCGTGTTCAAAACAGAGCACTTAGAAAAGAATTTTAAAATCCCCAATTCACCCCCTCTTGGTGATTAAGCTTCACTTTCATTTGGTATCATAGTCAAGTCTTCTCTGAAAAGATTAACATCTTGAGAAGGATCACTATGGAAGGTATTCTACCTGATGGAGCTTCGATCAACCGACCACCGAGATTCAATGGAGAGCATTTTCCTTCTGGAAAGCCAAATTCAGAGTCTTTGTCATGGCTTCTGAATATGGCCTATGGAGAGTATTTGAAACTGGAGAATACAATCCAACAGTGCTTGAAAATGGCGTTAGAGTTCCAAAGCCTGACGAAGCTTATGATGAGAATGATAGGACAAATATCACACTCAACAATAAAGCTATTCTTATGTTGCAAAGTGCCTTGAGTCAACAAGAGTATTTTCGTGTTTGCACCTTGCCAAATGCAAAGGCCATGTGGGATGCTTTGGAGGTAGCCCATGAAGGAACTACGGAGTAAAAGCACGAATCAACACTCTCATAATGAGAATATGATCTTCTTCGAATGAAGCCTGGTGAATCTATCAACGAATTTCGGTTAAGATTCACTCATATGATCAACCAGCTTGCTGCATTGGGCAAAGAATATGAGCAACCTGACCAAGTGAGGAAAATTCTCAATATCCTCAACAAGGACTGGGAAGCTAAAGTGACCGCGATTGAAGAAACTCGTGGTGAATCAATGACATCTGTTGCAGCCCTCTTTGGTAGCCTTTCTGAATATGAATCCAAGCTCAAGTTCAAAAAGGGACTTGATGAAGCAACTAGCAAGTTCAAAGGCGTTGCTCTTAAAGCTGTCAAAGAAGCTAAGGAGACAGATGATGAAGAAGAAGAAGATAAAGAAAGAGAGCTGGGAATGATTGTTTGAAGATTTAAAAGATTCTACAGAAAGGATCAAGGATACAAAAATTTTCACAAAGGTAGCTCCAGCACTGAGGCAAAGAAGCCAATCATCTGCTACAAATGTGAAAAGCTTGGTCACATCAGGTCAGAATGTCCCCAGCTGAAGGATAAAGACAGAGATAAGAAGAAATTCAATAAGTTCAAGAAGAAAGCTTATGTCTCAGCAATATGGGGAGACAGCTCATCCGATGAAGATGAAGCTAAAGAGGAGGACAAAGCTAACATATGCCTCGTAGCTCAAGAAGAAGAGCACTCTAAAAATAGTGATGAGGTATATGATTCACAACCAACTTATGATGAGTTATTTGCTGAATATAACCTTGTGTAATCTGAATTTGAAAAAACTTGCTGAAAAATATCTTGCTTTGAAAAGGAAAAATATAACTCTTGAACTGCAAGTAGAAAAGTTTTCCTGCCTTGAAAATACTATTTGTGAAGATTGTCCTGATCTAAAGAAAAAGAATGTGCATCTTACAAAGGCACTTGAGGTAGTGAAATGCTCAATGTCATTTTGAAACAGCAAAGATTTACAAATGACAGATCAGAGATCGGTTACAAACCAAAATTTGACAAAAAGAAATTTGGAGAAAAGACTTATATGAACTATTTTAGAAAATCTGTACATTTTTCAAATCCTTTTGCTCATTGCAATTTTGCAATCGTAAAGGTCATACTACTTCTTCTTGTTTTCATAAAAAGGAAAGAAAGAGTAAAATTTTAGGAAATTATCAATGGGTGCCAAAGGGATCTTACAAGATTCCTAAGACACAAACTAACCCCAAAGGACCCAAGAAAAGATGGGTACCTAAGACCTGATCTGTTGTGTTTTGCAAGTCTGTCTAAGAGTATCAAATCCTAGCAAGTGGTATATTGTGAGTGGATGCTCTAGACATATGACGGGGGACCAATCCAAATTTGCTTCAATCAAGCCCAAGGATGGTGGCAATGTAACCTTTGGTGGAAATCAATCTCGAAAGATTGCTGGCATTGGTGAAATTGGAAACAATGAAGGACCGTAAATCAAAGATGTCTACCTAGTGGAGGGACTTTGTCACAATCTCCTCAGTGTAAGCCAAAGCACTGATAAAGGTAACTTAGTTATCTTTGATTCTGAGGAGTGCTTGATTGTCAGTAAGGATATCCTCCCTTTTGAGAGATATAAAATCAAAAGCTTTATTCAAAGCTCCTAGAGAAGGAAATTGTTATACACTTAATCTCTCTAGAAATGGTTCTGTTTCTGAAAAATGTTTTGCTAGTAATTTGGATGATAGTTGGCTATGGCACAAGCGATTAGCTTATGTCAACATGATCCAACTTGACAGATTACTTATAAAGGATTTGGTTATTGGTGTTCCAAAACTTTGTTTTAAAAATGACATGGTTTGTGATGCTTGTCAAAAAGGGAAACAAACCAAATCATCTTTCAAACCAAAAAAATGAAATTTCAACTAATAGACCTCTTCAACTACTTCATATGGATCTAATTGGACCAGCTAGAGTAAAAAGTCTTGGTGGCAATCTTTATACTTTAGTCATAGTTGATGATTTCTCTAGATTTGCTTGGACTATATTCTTATCCTCTAAAGATGAAACATTTGATCAGTTTGTTGTTTTTACCAAGAAGGTCCAAAACGAGAAAGGTCTCTCTATTTCAGGAATACGAACTGATCATGGAGGAGAATTCGAAAATCATGCATTTACAGAATTTTGTGACGACATAGGAATTGATCACAATTTCTCAGCCCCGAGGACACCTCAACAAAATGGTGTTGTGGAGAGGAAGAATCAAGTTCTCACCGAGATGGCAAGGGCTATGCAATGAGTACGGCTTGCTACATCTCGAATCAGGCATATCTCCGGAAGAAGTTGAGCAAAACTCCCTATGAGCTGTACAAGGGAAGAAAGCCTAACTTGGCTCATCTGCATGTTTTTGGATGTAAATGCTTCATCCATAATAATGGTAAGGAAAATTTGGGAAAGTTTGATCACAAAGCGGATGAAGGTATATTTTTGGGTTATTCAAAAGGGAGTAAAGCTTATAGAGTCTTTAATACTCGTACTCGTATTGTTGAAGAGTCTATACATGTTGTATTTTGTGAATCCAAATATGATAAGTCCCTGGATGATGATGAGGAAAATACTTTCAAAAATCAATTCTTTTCGAAAACTACTCCTGCCTCTATTGAAAATCTTGAAAATGTTTTCGAGGCTGATCCTCAAAATAATATAGAAAACCTGATCAATCTCAGCCTAGAGCTTGGAAGTTCATTAGGAATCATCCTTTGGACCAAGTAATAGGTGATGTAAAACAAGGTGTAAGAACTAGAAATAGTACTTTGAATGAAGTAACTTTTTCAGCCTTTATATCACATATTGAACCCTCTAAGATAGATGAAGCCCTTTCAGGCAATGATTGGGTGATAGCTATGCAAGAGGAGTTACACCAATTTGATAGAAATCAAGTTTGAGATTTGGTACCTAGGCCTAAGGACCATTTGGTCATTGGGACTAAATGGGCATTCAAGAACAAACGAGATGAATCAGCAATCATTGTCCGTAACAAGGCAAGATTGGTTGCTAAAGGCTATAATCAAGAAAAAGGAATTGATTATGAAGAAACTTATGCTCCAGTGGCAAGATTGGAAGCCATAAGAGTTCTTCTAGCCTTTACTTGTGTCAAAGGATTCAAGCTCTATCAAATGGATGTAAAAAGTGCTTTTCTAAATGGTTTTATTCAAGAGGAAGTTTATGTTGAACAACCTCCTGGTTTTCAATGTGATCATCATCTAGATCATGTTTATCGTCTTAAAAAGGCTCTTTATGGTCTTAAGCAAGCTCCTAGAGCTTGGTATGAGCGATTGAGCAAATCCTTCTTGATCAAGGATTTATTAGAGGAAAAGCATATACAACTCTCTTCATAAAGAGTAATAAGCTTGGTGAAATCTTAATTGTTCAAATATATGTTGATGACATTATTTTTGGTGCTTCTAATGATGCTTTGTGTGAAGAGTTTGCTAAAAATATGCAGGGAGAATTTGAGATGTCCATGATGGGAGAACTCAACTATTTCCTTAGTCTGCAAATCAAGCGAAGAAAAGATGGAATTTTCATATCTCAGGCCAAGTATCTCAATGATCTGCTGAAGAAGTTTGGGATGGACCAATGCAATGGAGTTGATACTCCAATGAGCTCAACCACTTCATTGGATGCTGATGAAGAGGGAAAAGACTTCAATATCACAAGATATAGAGGAATGATTGGATCATTGCTCTACCTCACAACAAGTAGTCCAGACATCCGATCAATTGTTATAGTTCAATTGCTATAATCCCGTGTATGAACAGCTCCTTTTTTTGCATAAATTTCAGCCATTCTCGAGAATGATATTGTGATTCTCGAAAATCATTCTCGAGAATGGTATTCTGATTCTCGAGAATGGTCGTGTTTCAAAGAACTCGTTTTACGTTTCACTCGGGCGAGCTCTGGTAATTCGATGATATCTTCCAAACTAGATATCCGATTGAAGTGCAATCAGTGGTATATGAAAATAGACTCCCAATGCGTCATTTTGATATAAAATTCAAGTCCAAAAGAGTCTATATCAATGAGCTATGATTTTTTTCAAGTTGCTACAACAATCAACGTCACAGTCCAGACCCACCTTCGGTATTTTGAGTGTATCTCACAAACGGAAAATACAAATGAGCTGAAACCGGTGGCATTGGAAACTAGACTCACATACCTTTGAAAAACATCAAGATCGCGAAAAAAAAAGATCAACTGAAGGAGATATAATGTTTTGAAGTTCACAATCAGTTCAGGATATTACAAAAATGCTGGTCAAGAACAACCTCCATTAATCTGATGATAACGGACGAACTACAATGAGTTTAGAGCTGAATCTTCTTGAAATGGAAAGAAGACTTGAAGAGATTTCTGAGTATGGAGTGATTCTCAAGAATGGCATGATAAGTTGGCCATCGCAAGCTTCTTTAATAAGCAATTCCCGAGAACTGGAAAAGAGTTTTCGAGAATGATTCTCGACAACCAGCAAGTCACTCTCGAGAATGGGTATCAAAATTCCATCATAACACGTATTTTGTGCAAGGATTCTCGAGAACTGATAAAGAGTTCCCAAGAATGATTCTGGAGAATGAGTAAGAGACTCTCGAGAATGCCTAAATCGAAATCACATGGAACAGACTTCTCTGATGCAATTCTCGAGAATTGGAAATCAATTCTCGAGAATCAGTAAAGGATTCTCAAGAATGGACGGCAAATTTTCTAATCGTTCTCTTCAATGTTTCAACTTCAAAACGCAATTCTCGAGTATGGGTATAAAGATTCTCGAAAATGCTCTATCACTGATGTTTGCGAAAATATCTCAACATATCATTCTCCAAAATCTCAAATGTAACACCCCAAATTCCATACCACTTAAATAATACGTTATCACGTAGTTTTAGGAAAATCAACAGAGTTTGAGGTGCCATAGCTTAGAGTAATACGGAACGGAGAGCATGTACTAACATTTGGATAATGAGTAACAGATATAAAATGTCCAGGCATATTCTGGTATATTAAAAATTTCCCGAAGGAATATTTATGTGATACATTAGTACAGAGCTTTGTATAATTACAATTCCTACATGCAACTATATCATCTTCAACCAAGCCTTAAGTAGACTTGGGGCATAGAACCCAACATAGTTAAATCAAACCCTTTTGGCCAGGTTGGGTAAAGTCTAGTGGAAGTATCCTCGAATTCACAGCGACTGATTGACTGAACCACATAGACCGACCTTTTCTTAGTTTAAGCACCAAATGATTTGAAGTAACCTTATTAGATTCATGCCAGAAGAAATGCTCTGTTAAACTTCTTCCGGCTCTTGTCTCGACCAGTTCCTCTTCATGGCTCTGTCCATCAGTGCCTCTTTTCGGCTTCGTCCTTCGGTGCCTTTTAACGACTCCATCTACCGGTGCCTTCTCTGATCCTGGTTCCTTTACCTGAACCTTAGTCAAATCTGAGGTCCAATACCCATCGGACCTCAGGTAACAGTTAACCTCATATGAAAAGTATGAACAATATATGTATGACAGATATTCATTTCATTACAGCAATAACCAACACATAAGCACACAGCAGATGTAAGGTTATCAATACAACAATACATAGCACACAGCACATGTAAAGTCTATCCACGTTTACACTAACCAGTGCCACGAAAGCTCCTCGTGTCCTCAGCGCTAGGAAAACTCAACGGCGTTATCAAGACTATAACCCGTATAAAGCTAAATGTATAAGTAGTGATTCAAGACAGAGTCTTAACCACGGTACATGATCCAAGACATAGTACTGTCCATGACCCTATGAAATCGTCTATCACATATAAGCATACAAGATACATCAGAGTTAAAGTTACTAGTACGCGAACGTACCTTCCTTACATGAGAATAGTAATTTACTATTCATGTATACGGCACTATTTATGAATAGTAATATGCCCGTCCTTCAAATCTGACTCCGGAATCCTCGGATATCCTAACATATTACCATATCACTTAGAATAATATCCTAAAGGTTAATTTTACCTTTCTACCCTTGGTGGATTTATTATTCCATTTTTACCCTTACATTTTCTTTAAAACGTAATACTGAATTTTCTGGGCAGATTTTTCATCAACTTTGAAAAATCATAATTAATTCTAGACAATTTGAAACGAGGTTCTGTAACATTCTCATGACTCTTGATATGTCTATTTTCAAGGAAAAATATTCCCAGAACCTAGAACAGCAATAATAATTCCCAATGTAATTGTTTCTCAATGCTGCCCAGATTTTAAATCCAGTAAACAGGGCCTATCTTCAAAAATTTGTAATTCCTTGTACAGAACTCAAAAAGTTACAAATTTTATATATTTGGAAATCCCTACATGTCTAGTTTGTTCCTGTAAAATTTTATGAATTTATAACTTCATTTGATGCACAAAGTAACAGCTTCAACATTCGCTGCCAATCCAGAATTTAAAATTGGAAATTCTACAATTTTCACAATTTTGATCCATTGATCCCAAAATTATTTTTCATCATGTTTTTAATCCAATTTTCGTTCTAAACCCTATGAAAACCTTATAAACGTGAAAAGGAATTTTCTCCACAATTTTCTAGATTAAACCCAAGCTCTACCAAAATCTAAAAGCTAAAGCTCAAGAACTTACCTCTTGAAGTTCTTACTCCTTCCTCCTTCAAGCTACTCCTCACTCACTCTCTACTCTTTAGAAATCACCTCTTGGAGCTGATTTGGTGTGAAGAATGAAGAGAGGTGAGGCTTTTATTTATAGGCAAGAGGTGGAGTAATTTGGTGGATGTAAGAGTGGTAGATGTTGTTAGTTTGGTGGAAGAGTGGTAGATGTAAGAGTGGTAGATGTAGAAATCAAATACAAAACATTCTTACTCTACACTTAATTCAAACACCAAACACTCCTTAATTGTATTTGTTATTAGTTAATTTATTTATTAACTAATCATGAAAATTAGTGCTTAATTAGACAAGTATTATTTCATTCTTATTGGCTTAATTATTTTTCAAATATAATTAGCCTTTATTGGATGATCTTAATTTTCCTTTAATCTTCTTAAAGAATTATGCAACTAATCTCAATTAGTGCAAGTTAAATTTTTCATTCATCAAGTTGAAGACATAAGCTACTAATCTTTATTTAGTGCAAGCTTAATTTCTAATTAGCATTTGCTAATTTGTTCTAATTTAATTAAGTGTCTCTATAACATCTTTTTATCTCTTTTGATTATGAATTAACCATTATTTAATGTGTTAATTATGTCACATTTTATTATCCTAAATATGTAGTCTCAAAATCCAACCATTTGTCTACTAATTTCCTAGTGAAATTTGGATAAACTTATAATCAAAAGATTATAATTCTTTGAGACACATATATTTTTGTAATTATTTTCCAAACTACAATGTTTACATGAATTATGAAAATTAGGGTATTACATCAAATACAATTCTCGAGCAAGGGTCTCGGTCCGTCTCTGTCTATTTCTTGAAGTTAAAAGAGCCATGGGATGAGCAATCATTCCTTATACACCTTCCTTCTTGTAAGTGGGGAACATCTACTACTTATCTTGAATTGTTGCAATAGTAGAAATTGCTGCAATTCTTATTGGGGTTGAACGAATCCTATGCCCAAGCTTAAAGCCAAATATTACACATGGTGCCACTCCCTTATGTTAACCAAGCATATGGCATGATATTGGAATTCGAGATAGTGCCTACTACACGTCTCTGGAGATCAACGCCTTTTCCCTTGAAGGAATCGCTATGACAGTCAGGGGGAAAGGGCATAGTAGGGGAGAAGGCCGTGGGAATTTTAATCTTGAGTGCTCTCATTGTCTCAAGAAATTAAAGGACAACTCAAGGATAATTGCTTCCAATTGATTGGATATCCAGCGAATTTCAGAGGTGGCAAAGGCATACAGCTGGCTATATATAGTTTTGACGGATTGTATGACTTTAGAGTGAGCACTAAAATATTCAAGTTTTATGGTGTGGAATGGAATCATGCCTTTTCCCTCGAGAGTTACTCGGGTATAAAGAGGAAATAGTTCTCCCATAATGCCTAAAAGAGATATCTTTCATTACTTTGGCTCTAACATAGTTAAAAATAGCGATGAAATATTCATGTTTGGTGTGTTCTAAACAAGACTCAATTATGCTCCCCTATTTGTTGTTGTTTATGATGATGGAGTTTGGATTCATGGCCACTGTAATTATTGTAGGAACATCAAGTTGTGGTTAAGATCTTATCTTATTAGTTAAGTAAGTATAAGGTCTTATCTATAAATAGGGTCTTACCAATTGGGTTAGTATGAAGGGATATTGATAGTAAAGAAAGAGCAGTCTCCCTCTAGTGGGAGGCTAACTTGTGTCTTCCTCATAATTCAGTTAGCGTTATTAGTTCATCACCCCTCGACTGAGGGATGGTTAGTGTAAACCATGTGAGTTATAATTGTTGATTTATTAACGAAGTTCCACTTATCTTTTTGCTTGACAGAGTTTAATGATTCAATGTTCATAACATTAAGTGCACTGTGCTTGAGAAACTTTCTCCTATATGTGCTTGCCGTTTTTTAGCAGTAGGGGCCTCGTTATTCCTATGCCATTCTTTGTTATTCTTTTTTCTTATTATCAAGCGGAATGGAATTCTCCCTCTTGTTTAATTCTTAGAATTTATCAATCGCCAACCCTAAGTTTCTGCCTGTGAATTTATTATTGGGAAAATTCATTTCAGGTCCCAAGGAATCAAAAAAATGTCATAAGAGAAATTCAAATGTCAAAAAAGTCTCATTAACAACTCCTTCTGTGGGATTAACAACTCCTATCTATGGGATTAATAACTCCATCGGTAGGGTGAACAACTATTTAAAACTTTTTTGACATCTGAATTTTCTTTGAGAGTTTTTTGACATTTTCTTGGTCAATGGGGACTTGAAAGGAATTTCCCTTTATTATTCATCCTCTTCACAGATGGGGAATAAAACGTTTCTGCCATGGATTTTGTTTTTTTTTCATCTTTAAAAAATCTTCTTATGCCACCTAAGATTGATTTGATCAAACTCTAACCGACCCAGCAACTTAACTGTGAAACTACTGAAAAGTAAGTTTTAGATGAGATTGCAACAATTTAATAACTTTAATCATCGCAAATAACTTTAGTATACCATGACTGCACTTAAGAAGTATGCACCTTAACCTTTTTTATATATATAAATTGACAGTTAGTACTCCCTATCCTGCATCCTTCATTATTATAAGATTCATAAGTAACATTCGTGATATACAAAAATTGTTAAAATTAGTTTAAAATAATAAATATATAGAAAATTTATCCTTTTTTAAAAAAATATGCTCATATTTTTGAATGGTAAATGAGAGGAAAAATACTGGGAAAAAAAGGATGAAAGAGAATATATGAAAAAACTAATAATTAGAGATTATAAAATTAATTAGGGATGAAATTTGGTAAAAATGTATTTAATGTTCAGACAACCATAAATTGAATCTTATAAAAAAGGTTAGATCAGTTCAAAAATTTAGTTCTTATAATAAAAGAGAGAGGGAGAATAAAATTACTCCGTTTTATATTTTTATCTAACTTAATAGTTAAAGACGTTCTTAACTTAATTCACACGTAAATAAATAAACAAATTTAAAACATTAATATACATACACACACATATAAACTGAATGGGGGAGGGTTGTGAGAGTTTATATAGGTTTGATTTTGATTTAAAAAGCGGTGTGACTTTATTATTTTTAATTAAATTTATTTATTTTTTTAAATTTTTACCCCTAATTAAAAATCTGATTGCTTGTATTTTAATCTGATATTTGATATATTTTTTAAATAAATGTTTATCCAGACACTTTTAAAAAATTCAATGGATATTTATATAGACCCCAAATTTCAAGTTATTTAGATAACTTAAGCAGATAATTTTTTTTTAAAAAAAAAAAAAAATATCTATCGGTAACATTTCATAAACAAATCAAATTATCAGAAAACTGTTATCCAGATTTTTTTTTTTTTACAAAAAGAAAATTGGTTATTTATATTTTATACGATAGATTCGAAATCAAATCATCAAACTATCTGTTATGCAACTTTTTTTCAAAAAAAAAATGGATATTTTTAAGATAGATTCCAGATTTCAAGTTATTTAGATATTTTAAGCAGATAATTCAAAAAATAATTTTTTTAAAAAAAAGTCTTAGCAAATCAAATTATCACATAATTGTTATCCAGAATGTTTTTAAAAATTGGATATTTATAGGATAAATTCTAAATTTCAAGTTATTTAGATAATTTAAATAATTGATTTAAAAAAGTCTATCGATAACCTTTCATCAAACAATCAGATAACTGTTATCCAGACTCTTTTCAACAATAAAAAAGAAAAAAAGAAGAAAAAGAAAACTGGATATTTTTAAGTTAGATTCCAGATTTTAAGCTATTTAAATAATTTAAGCAGATAACTAAGAAAATCAATTAAAAAAGTCTATCGATAACGTTTAATTAACAAATCAAATTATCAGCTTAAACTCCTATATATCTATATAAACTCTCTAATCATTATGTTCCGAAGTGGAACACAAATGTCTGACCCTATAGGGCTAGTGGATATTTATGTAGGATCTGACAACTCTCAAGGATAGTGAATAAGCGGATAAATACCTAAGAGAGACTTATCCAAGGTTATCTATGGATGAGATAACCCGGGATAGTGAGATCACAGCGCGACACGAAGACGGGATGCCGTCAAAGTGGTGTGGTGTGTGCACTGCGTGTGTAATCGTAAAGGTCTGTCGTAATGTGTGTCTGTCACCTGGAGAATATCATCCCTTTTATAATGAGATCATGAGGATCCGCTTTCCTTGGTAGCATGCTCCCATGACCGTCGTGGGTTATCCCTCAATATCAGCATTAAGTGATCGTGGGATGATGGTTCCTTTTTGGTGTTAAGTGACAACCGTCATTGTGTCCTTTAATGGGCCTGGTCATTCCAGGCCCATTACTCATATCCATAACAGTTGTCCCCTAGCTCGGTCACTCGGGTTCCTGAACTACCGAGTTTATTCTGTCGTAGGATCCTGACTTCGGCTTTGGTGGAAAGTAATCCGGGATATAATATCCTGGCTTTAGGGTTTCGTATCGTCCCGGCATGGTGTTGCCGAGATAGCCTTCCGAGTTCTTCTGCATTTACAATTATGCACTTTTGTCCCCTATCTAGGGTATTACTTAAAACTCCGCCGTTCTGTGATGGTGATTGTTTTCTTGGCAAGGTGTCTTTTCAATTACCCGCAGCAACGTATAACCGCCATCTTGGAAACTCAAAACCACGTGCCCCCAAGAGCCGCCATCGGTTACCGTGTCCAAGCATTTCCCGCCAATAAATGGGAAATGCTGATTGTCTCATCGTTTCATAGTCATCCCTAATAGCCATCATGATGGCTATTATTAGGGTTTACACCTTGATCTCCTCGTAAACGATGAGACGATCGGCATCCTAAACGTCTGGTACCTTTATAAATACCTTGCAACACTTCTCATCATCACTTTTCGCCATTCTGCTTGTTTCTGCGGGTCCTGAGAGAATTTTCTCTTCCAAGTCCAAGCCTCCTTTATTCAGGTATATCTCAAGTTCTTCTCGCTTATACTATTGTACATGCAGCTCACAACTGCATTTTGCGATTATTTCCTTATGCTTGTCTGTGTTTCCTGTTTTTTGAGTTTTCCTGGGGTGTTAATGGACTGTGATGACCCATAGGAACTCCTCTCAGAAGAGAAAGTGTTGAAAGCCTTTTGAAATATCATCCCCATCAGTCTGAGTCTTTGTAACACCCTGGGGCTTCTGTCTTTAGCTTGATTTTGGGTTGTCTGATTTCCCTGTATTTCTTGGCGTTCTTATCTGTACTGGGTTTTTCGTATTCTGGGCAGTCTGGGTTTAGTATGCACACCTTTGTTTGACCTCTTATCATACCTCCATTTACCCATTAAGATGGATCCCGAACCCAACGTGCTAGTTGATATGTACGGTAGACCTATTCCGGAAGAAGATAGAGAAATACTCAGGCGTGTCCCTGGTCTTACTAAGCTCTGGCTCTGGTCCATCCTTCCCACTGAAGAAGAAAAGATGGAAAGTTTGCTTTGCCCTTCTCGTGGGAGAGGGAATAGGGAAACTATCCGAGTTTCTACTATGCCGATCTCTGAGCCGATTGTTACGCCCTTGCCTGTTTTATCAGCTTCTCGTCCAACATCCGAGGTTTCCACCTCAGCCTCAACAATTCGGGTTCTAATCCTTGCGAAGAATGTTGTCATAAAGCAATTGAGCTTGTCCGCCTTGGCCACGAGAGAGAAGCCGATTTGCTCTTGGGCAAGTGCCGTTGTAATGTCGGACCCCAAACCAATGCCTCTGCAGCTCCGCGAACAACCCCTGTTCCTTTGTTTTTTGATACTCGCCGTGACATTCCTATTATGTCAGGTAGATTTCATGATTCTAACTCTAGCCCTTTTTTTAGGTATTAGATGTCTTCATCCTCTCCTCAAACGAACCAATCCGAGACCAGAGAATCCGCCCCATCTGGTTCTTCACGAATGGTAATCATTCAAGAATATGTCGTTAGCGATGTCGTTCTCGTATAAAGAACAAAATGCCTGCAAAGGAGCTTGCCCGTACCATCCGAGGTGCAGAGGGGTATGACATATGTCTGCCCCAAGTGGATGAGTCGGTGGCCTCTTGCCCGTCAAGCGACCGAGATTGCCAGTACTTCTTTTTTTATCGGGACATAATTACCCGTCTTAGCCTCCAGTTTCCCTTTTTCGAGTTCCAGATGTGCCTTATCCGCCATTTCCACCTCGCCCCTTCACAGTTACATCCCAATAGTTGGGCTTTTGCCATAGCATTTGAAAATTACTGCAAGAAACATGAGATCAAGTGCTCTATCCCCGTTTTTTGCAGTTTTTTCTCGCCCTTAGAGACTAACGTCACTACTGAGGGGGAAAAATGTGGTTTGGATGGACCTCGCTTCGAGCCTCACATGGGCGTAAATTTCTTAGGCCTTTCACCGATTCTTGAAGGGTTTTAAAAACTCCTTTTTAAGGTTGTCGCCAGTCCCCGGGGAGACGCCATGGTTTCTTCAAACCCATCCTTCGGGAGAGATTGAAGAAATATTCCCTCTATATTGGTGCATCGGACATCATAATTTTGTACCTAAAGATTTTATGCCCGCCGCCTCTCGATGTTCCGACTCAAGGATGAGGCCATCGTTGCCCTTACCAAACTTACTAGTAAGACGGGCAACCTGGTGGACTCGGCCGACTATATTTCTCCCTATGTTTTTAAACAGCCCGTGTCGGGTATGGTTGATTTGTTTTTCTGCCTTTGGTGCTTATTGGTTATTCCGACCTTCTAACCTTTTCTCTATGGTTTGCAGGTAAACAGATGGGTAAGAGACCCGCATATCTTGACGTAACATGTCGCTCCCAGGAGAAGGAAGCGCTTGGATCACGCCCTGTAACCCGGGCATTAAATGAACGGCTCCTAGCGGAGAGCCCGTCCAACAAGTTGCCGCGAAGAAGGCCAAGACTTCGAAAAAGAAGAAATCCTCTGTTCCTCCTACAGGCAAAGCCATGCCTACCCCGTCTTCTCCAATCCTGGATGCCGGGCTCCAACAGCGTGACTCTTCAATGCCCGCTCCCGAGTCTTTAATCCAACTCCCCGTCTCTTATGTTTGGGAACATAGTGTTCCCTTGGGTCTTCGCAAAGCCGTTCGCCCGCCTTCACATTATTATGATGGGAAGCGATTGGCGGACTTTGAGACCAAGGAGCTTAAGCAGATTGAGCGTCTTAATTTGAAGAATGCCAGTCTTTGTCACCTCGTTGCACATTTGAAAGAAAAGGTCGGCCTGAATGAGGAAGATCTGGATTTTATTGAGGCTGAGAAGAAAAAGGCCGAGGATGTATCTATCCAAGCCCTTGAAGATCCGGGGAGTGGCGAAAGCCGAGAAGGAGAGTTTGGCTGAGGAGCTTCGCTTGACTCGCGACAATCTGTATAGAGCCGAGTCTGAAGTTACTCGGAGAATACAGATTCATGAGAGCGACGTTGAGTTGATGAGCAAACATAAGGCCTGGATTCAGGGATTGGAGACCGAGCTGAAATCCTGTAAGGAAGCCCTGACCGCTGCTCATGCCGACGTTTCCAAGTTGGAGTCTGGTGTGAAGGACGCCTTTGAGAATGCCTTAGAGCAGGTCCAATTCCGGAATCCTTCAGTGTCCTTAAATTTGGAGGGAGTGCATGTTAATGCATATGTTGAAGACGGGGTATTTGTCCCGGCTCCTTCCCTGGCTGCTGACCCAACTATTCCTGATGCTGAAGTAGTTCCAGATGTTGGCAATGAAGGCCAATCACCTCCCGCTAGTCCTTGTTTGTTTTGTTTTTGTTTGTTAGAACTTTGTTGTGCCCATGTCGGGCTTTTTTGTAATTGGCGCTATTAAACTTGTTTTAATACTACGAGATTTCTTTGCTCGTCTGTTTCTCCACTTTTTTGCATTTATACGAGTTAAAACGCGTACTCCAAGGTGAAGGTTTGTATTCCGACTTGATCAAGGTTGGTTTAACACTTCGGCGGCTATGCCACTATGACATGATTCACGAAAATGAGTGTTTGCTCGTATTGTGCATGTTCGTTTTGGCCATTGTGGCGATATTGATAACACGAATTTTAAACCAGGTTTCACTCGCTATATTTTCTTTTGGCGGCTTTTCCGCTACATGATTTATGAATGAGTTCGAACTTCCATTCACACATGTCATTTTAACAAGTAGTTTGTGAAATACGGGTTCCTTGACCCAGTACTCTTTATTCATTCAGTCAGCGATAATACATCAGATTGGATTCCCATGGGAATTCCTGAACTCGTGACTTAGTTTCCTGAAAATAACATTAAAAGGTAATTGCAGGAAATAAGTAAAACATGAAAATTGTAACTAACTCCTTTATCCTTCTTGATTTCAACTGTAATAAGCTTTAAGCTTGTCCGCATTCCAGGTCCTCTTAATCATTTTGCCTTTCAGTGATTCCAAGGTGTAGGCCCACTTTCGAGTTTGTCTTTGATACGATAGGGACCATACCAATTCACGGCGAGCTTTCCATCCCGCGCATTTTTGTTGCCTACGTCGGCTCTTCGCAGCACCAAGTCATCTTTCTTGAACGATCGCGGCCTCACCTTCCTATTGTACCGGGCTGCAATAAGCTGCTTTGTGGGTAAATCCTGAAAGTGAGCCGCGATTCTGATTTCGTCAATCAGATCTAATTCTACCTCGATAGCCTCATTATTCTTTTGCTCCTTGTGTGAAGCTTTTAGTCTTCTCCATGAGGGCTCACTGACTTCATCATTGCTTCACATCCATATGTCAGCTTGAAGGGGGTTTCTCCCGTGGACGTCTGTATGGTGGTCCGATGTCCCCATAGTACCGAGTGCAGATGCTCTACCCAACTTTCTTTTGCTTCTTCCATACGCTTTTTCAATCCAATGACAATAATTTTATTGGCCGCTTCAGCTTGTCCGTTGGACTGCGGGTGTTCAACTGAAGCAAAATGATGTTGTATCTGGAAGTCCGATATCATCCTTTTGAAGCCTTTATCCACGAGCTGAATTCCGTTGTCTGTGACTATTTCCGTTGGGATTCCAAATCGTGATATTATGTTTTTCTGCAAGAATTTCTGTACCTTTGCCGAAGTAATTGTTGCCAGAGGTTCCGCTTCAATCCATTTGGTAAAGTAATCAACCACTTCAATTGTCTGGGTACCGTTTTAAATTGTCCCAATAAGTCCATCCCACATTTGTAAAATGGCCACGGAGCCGAGATTTGAGTCAGGTCAGTTGGCAGGGCCCATATCATTGTGCCGTGTTTCTAACAACTGTTGCATCTTTGGACTTGGTGTTTGGCATCTTGTGCCATGGTAGGCCAAAAATAACCAGCTCGTATGGCTTTTTGGGCTAATGCCTTTGCTCCCATGTGTTGTCCATTGATACCTTCATGGATTTCCGCTAAAACATATTGGGCCTCATCTTGATCAAGGCATTTCGCCATAGGGGAATGGATGCCTTTGCGGTATAATTGATCGTCAACCATCACATAAGAGGCTGCCATTCGCACGATTTTCCTTGATTCAGTGACATCCTCCAGGATGATTCCCCTTTCCAGATAATCGGTAATTGGTTTTCTCCAATCGTTCGAATCTGATATAAGCATTATACAGCTCGGTTCCAGGATGTTCTGTTGGATTACCGTGCGGAGATTCCCAGATTCTTCGTGCTAGCAAGTTTGGAAAGTATGTCGGCCCTTGTATTCTCCGCCCGAGGAATGTGCGAAACTGTGACTTCATCAAAGCCCGCAATAATATCTTTTACCTTTCCCAAGTATTTGGCCAACAACGGTCCTTTTGCTTGATAAGTTCCCTGAATTTGCGAAGCTACCAGTTGAGAATCAGTGGAGACATTTACCTGTTGAGCTCCGTTTTCCTTCGCTTGGAGCAATCCTGCGATAAGGGCCTCATACTCGGCCTGATTATTTGATGTCGGGAAATCAAGTCGGAGGGAGAATTCCATTTCGGTTCCTTCAGGGCTCTCCATGATAACTCCTGCACCGCTACCTTTTAAGTTCGACGAGCCATCCACGAACACTTTCCACGGCTCCATTCCTTCCCCTTTTTCCTTAATAGACGGAGTCAACTCCATTAAGAAATCCGCCAAAGCCTGTGACTTAATAGCTTGTCGGGCTTCATAAGTAATATCAAACTCAGAAAATTCCATTGCC
This sequence comes from Acacia melanoxylon, assembly GCA_019022615.1. Lineage (NCBI taxonomy): Eukaryota > Viridiplantae > Streptophyta > Magnoliopsida > Fabales > Fabaceae > Acacia > Acacia melanoxylon. Next base: position 28,439,436 of record JAFJYJ010000002.1, read on the forward strand.
CAGCTTATCATCCTTCCAGCTAAGTTGGGCTTGTGCAGAACCTGCCGTATTGGCTGATTCGTCCTGACGATGATTGGGTGACCATGGAAATAATGGCGAAGTCGCCTTGCCGCAGTTAGCAACGCAAAAGCCATTTTTTCTTGCTTTTGATATCTCAACTCAGAACCTTGCAACGCCCGGCTTACAAAGTATACCGGCTTCTGTTCTCCTTTGATATCTCGGACCAACACTGGTCGCCTTTTCACCAACTGATAAATACAGAATCAAGTTTTCTTCAGGCTCGGGTCTAGACAAAACCGGAGGTGACGCCAAACATTGTTTTATCCTTGTGAACGCCTCTTCACATTCCGAGTTCCATCCACCTTGAGCTTCTTTTTTCAGAAGCTTAAAGAAGGGAAGTGATTTCTCAGCCGATTTAGGTAAAAATCTTGTTCGGGCCGCCAATCGCCCAGTCAGCTGTTGTACTTCTTTCTTGTTGGTAGGAGCCTTCATTTCCAGCACCGCCTTACATTTGTCTGGGTTGGCTTCAATGCCTCTATTAGTTAGTAAAAAACCCAAAAATTTACCCGATGGTACTCCAAAGGCGCATTTCGCCGGGTTCAGTCAAATTTGATGCTTTCGCAGTTTTTCGAAAGTTTGCTGCAAGTCTTGAATGTGATCACCTTGCCCTTTGGATTTTACTATCATGTCGTCAATATATACCTCCACATTTTTTCCCAACTGATTGGCAAATACCTTAGTCATCATTCTCTGATAAGTCACCCCGGCATTCTTGAGGCCAAAAGGCATCACATTGTAGCAATAGTTGGCGTTATCCGTGATAAAGGCCGTCTTCTCCTGATCATCACGGTGCATGGCAATCTGATTGTATCCTAAGTATGCATCCATAAACGACAAGAGTTGGAAACCAGAAGATTTGTCAACCAATTGGTCTATGTTGGGCATAGGAAAAGCATCCTTCGGCTTTTTGACCATAACCATGTTGGATAGCCACGTGGTGTACTGTACTTCCCTGACAAACCCGGCCTCCATTAATTCTTTAACGTGTGCTTCCAATGCTTGTCCTCGGTCCGAACCTTGGTTCCTCTTCTTTTGGGCCACCGGAGTTGAACCATGATGGATGGCCAACTTATGACAATAGAACTCGGGATCTATCCCCGGAATCTCGGACGGTTTCCATGCAAACACTTCCTTGTTTTCTTGTAAGAATTCTTCTAGCTTGACTCGGATCTCAGGTTCCAGCGCCTTCCCAATCTTCGTAGTCTGTTCCGGCTCATCTCCCAAGATATAATCTTCTAATTCTTCGTTTGGTTCTGCCCTTTGCATCTTGTCTTCCTCCCTTAAGTCCAACTCGACCGCGTGAATGGACTTTCCATCAGAACCTCCTTCCTCATTCTCGGCTTCTCCTATCTTTGAAGTTTTACAACGTCGGGAGTCCTTTTGATCACCTTTGACAGTGATTACTTGGTTCTTTTTGTTAACAAACTTCAGCCTCTGATGTTTTGAAGACACCAGCATATCCCAGTCGTGAATAGTTGGCCGGCCTAATATAATATTGTAGGGAGATGGAAGTCGGCTACAACGAATCGGACCGTTTCTGATTTAAATTCTTCTTTAGTCCCCAGTGTTAGCTTTAAATCCACGAATCCTTTTGGACGGGTATCCTGGCCATTGAATCCCGTCAAAGTAGTTTTACACGGCCTTAAATCTTCGGAATCAAGTCGCATGCGTTTGAACGCATCCCAATGGATAATATTCACCGCGCTATTGTTGTCTATGAAGATATTTTTTACTCGACAATCCATTCCTATCCCAGTGACGACTAATCCGTCGTGATGCCCCGGGATGACGTCTTCCAGTTCTTCCCTCGTAAACCAGAGGATTGGGGAGTCCGACTTGGCTGATTCTCTTTTGAATTCTGGCCTATCTCTGACAAGAAGAACCTCTTTAAGGTACCTCTTCCGTCGACTGACGGAATCTCCGCCTCCGCCTAAGCCTCTGACGTTCATGTTGCAATCATGTTTGAAATCTTGGAATTCATCATCGCTATCTTGCGCCGATTTCTTTTGCTCCCGCCTTTTTTCTCGGGGGGTGGGCTTCTACTTTGGTTTCCCTGGCGTTTATTCTATCGCCCTTGTGTTTGGATAACATAACGACGCAGTTTCCCTTCTAGGATGAATTTCTCGATCGCATCCCTCAAGTCCCAGCAAACATCTGTCGTGTGTCCATGCTGATCATGAAATTGACAATACCGAGACTTATCCAGATTGGACTCGTTTCGCATTGGCCGAGGTTTTTCTACTTTTTTCATCTCGGTCATGGAAACTTCTTTCCAAATTTGTGCTGGGGACACCTTTAGCGGGGCATATCGGTCATATCTTCCTTCCGCTCTGCTTCCCCTTGGCCTGTTGTCCCTTCCTCGGATTTGGGAGTCTTGGCGGTTTGGCCCATATTGCTCCTTTCCCCGAGTAGGTAAGCTTCTAGTTTTCTCCTTCGGTGCTTGACTCATGATTTCCATTTGCTCGAGTTATATATATTGCTTTGATCTATCTCGGAAGTCTGATAAGGTTTTGGGATGACACTTCATGACCGACTTTTTTAACCGAGATAACTTGTCCAAACCCATAATGACACAATGCAGATGAATCTCCTTTTTCAGTCCTAGCACTTGTAAAGCCGTGTCCTTGAAACACTCTAAATATTTTTGTAACATTTCTCTAGGTAATTTCTTTACTTGGTCAAGTTGAAACTCAGTTTTTGGCTGCCTCCTACTTGTGGCAAAATTCAGGAGAAATTTATTTTCCAAGTCTTTCATGTCTGGAATCGAGTCCATTGGCAAAGAATTGAACCATATCTGGGCAGCTCCCCAGAATGTCCCTGCAAACAACCGGGGTATCACGGGTCCCGAGTAACCCTTTACCATTATTTCCATCTTGAAGTTGCCGACATGCACCTGCGGGTCCTGATTCCCATCGTATTTTGGGAAATCTTTGGTATCAAGACCCCTTGGATAAGCGGCCACGACCCCGATTTTCGTCCTCATCATCTGAGTCCGAGGTTGGCGACGGCGATGTAGCCTTCTCTTTTGATGAGTTTCGAATTTCGTCCTCATCATTCGAGTCCGAGGTTGGCGTCCTCTTCTAGCTCTTTTTCCTCCGGCGTTGTAACATCCGGAATATTTTTTTTTTTTCGTTTCAAATATTTGATGAGTTTCGAGAGTAAGCGATTCATAACAAACATCAACCATATCGGCCCCTTTCATTTTTCTATAATTTTTTCCCGATTTTCCCCCGTTAGGGCTTAATCGAGATCGGTTTAGTGATCCTTTAGGGGGTTTATAATTTACAGTATATTGTTATCTTACAAACTTCTATCGATATTGTCCTCGTCTTCTAAGACATGGTCCTCTTCTAGCTCTTTTTTCCTTCCTACGAAATAATTTATTAAATTCTCATAATTGAGGGATATCACTTCCATATTTTTCTCATAATTTTTCATGATGTATTTATCATAATACGCGTTGGTTGACATTGAAACAATTGACTTTGCAATTTTAATGTTTTATCTCATGAATTTACATTAAAATATCTTTCCTAAAATTCGGGTATTACGGATGTTTTCCAACTTGGTTGACTTTCAATGCCGACATCTTTCCCTGTATTCCAACTTGGTTGCTCAATCCGTCCAATATGCTCGTTAAACAGCTGTTTCCACGCTGCCTTTTGGTGGTCCATTTCTTCTCTCATGACTCAAACATCTTCTTGCCTTTGTAGGCGGTTATGAGTCTCCATTTCTTCCATTCGATTAATCACCGAGCCTAAGGTGGTTTGCAACATGCGAATGTCGGGATTTATCTCTTGGATCTCTAATGGTGGGTTTTGTGGCTCGTTCGTCGGCCCCACCTGCTGGATTACCACATTCTCGGGAAGAGGAGAGCTATCAGTGTCAGAGGTTTCTGGTTCAGTTTGTACAGTAACATGTTCCGTCTCGGGATTTATGAAATTCATACATGGAACGGAATGATCATGAGGTTGTTGTTCTTCTGACACTTGGTCATGTCGCGTTACTTGATTATGACTTCGGGTGTTTGCCATTGTTAGTAGTGAGCTTGTAACTTTTGATGGTCTGGGAACCAGATCTTATTCGGTCCCCACGGTCGGCGCCAATGTTCCGAAGTGGAACACAAATGTCTAACCCTATAGGGCTAGTGAATATTTATGTAGGATCTGACAACTCTCAAGGATAGTGAACAAGCAGATAAATACCCAAGAGAGACTTATCCAAGGTTATCTATGGACGAGTTAACCCGGGATAGTGAGATCACAGCGCGACACGAAGACGGGATGTCGTCAAAGTGGTGTGGTGTGTGCACTGCGTGTGTAATCGTAAAGGTATGTCGTAATGTGTGTCTGTCACCTGAAGAATATCATCCCTTTTATATTGAGATTATGAGGATCCGCTTTCCTTGGTAGCATGCTCCCATGACCGACGTGGGTTATCCCTCAATATCAGCATTATGTGATCGTGGGATGATGGTTCCTTTTTGGTGTTAAGTGACAACCGTCATTGTGTCCTTTAATGGGCCCGATCATTCCAGGCCCATTACTCGGATCCATAATGTAATACCCTAAAATCTGACTTATGATAAATATCATAAGTTTAGTAAATAATACCTATTGGAAATAGGTGAATATGTGGTCTCAAATAATAAGTTAAAATTATCTTATTTTCTATGGTAATTTCTATTGAAATTAGGGTGAATAAAGAGCAAAATGTATTCTTAGGGCATTAAATGGCCTAAAAATATTATGATAAATCCTAAGAGGCTGTAAAATATTTATTAAAAATTAGAAAGTATGTTTTCTCTAATTTTAGGAATTTTTGGGATAATTTCCCTTGAAAAATAATGAGACAAAATTAAATATTATTTTGGGGATCATAAGTGACCCCATGATTTTTAATATTTTACATGGGGTATAAAATACTAATGTAAGTAAAATAGTTGTGAGATAATGATTTATCCTAATTAAGAAAATTATCAACAATTAGTAAGTGGCTAATCGGTAATACATGAGATAATTAAGGTATAGAGTAAATGAATTAAAAATAATTTAAATAATTATTTTTAAGGGGGCTAAAATTTGAAATAAAAAAATAAAAAAATAAATAAAATAAAAATAATAAAATATTTTATGCTTAAAAAAAATATCTAGATATTTTGAATAAAATAATAATATATATGGTAAAGAGCCAACGGGACATTTGAGAATGGATAGAAATAAAATCCTACACCAAAATATAGGGATATAATCTAAGTCATCGGACTTTTTATAAACCAGTGAATTTCTACCTCGAGTGGACTATCTCGAAGTCATTTCTGAAAACAAATGAGTCATTAAGATACAGGATAAATTAGAAATAGGTCAGATAGTATAAATGAGAACCTATAGAAAATGATATAGTTGTGACAAACCAGGGATTAGGTTTCTTGGGTCTACACATATTATGAATCAGTGAATTTTTGTCCAAAAGCTTGTTCTATCAGAAGTCATTTCCGTAACCGATGGCGTCTATCCTAAAATCTTCAGCAGACTACGGAATACCCTTAACGAGATCAAAAATTTAGTTAAACCCAGTAGTTTTAAAGAGAAAGAATAGAACTTCAAAACCTAGTTGCCATATTGTTGAGTTTCGTCAAGATTACTCGATTAGGACACCGATCAGGGAACTTTATCGGTAAGTCAGCAAGATGACATCATCTTCTTCTAGAAGGATGACATAGGCAAGACATGTGTAAGGCCAAGATGAAGCCATTTGTCCAAGTGCGATCCGACGGCTCGAGAATCGATCGATAAAGTTTGAATTAGCTACCGAAATGTCATTCCTTACTTCTATAAATAGAGCCCTTCTCCCATTCACTTCTTCACACCAAAATCACTCTTGAGTTTCAAAATTCAAGAGAGGAGGAGCTCTGGAGAAAGTCTGAGCCAAGCCGGAGTAAGTTCTTCGGTCCCTAGTCTTAAGCTTCGGTGTTTTATTCGGTAGAATGCTAGAATTGTCTTTAAATTTTCCAGATAGTCTAGATATCATATGTAGGGGTAGATGTGGTATTTATTTCGAAAATATCTTTGGGAAAAGAGATATGTCAAAATTCGGAGAGATAGGGTCAAAGTAGCGAAGTTACGCGAAATTCCGCCGATTAGGGGTCGGGGGCAAAATGGTAATTTGACCTAAAATGCACATTATGATGCCAAATCTTTATAAATGTGATATTATCCTTATAGGATATCTGTAATCCCGAACCGCTGTCGTACCACTGTCAAACCGCTGTTTTCTGTCAGAAATACCGTTTTCTGTCAAACGTGACTTTTTTCGTCAACGAAGGTACGTTCGCGTACTGTAACACTAACTCTGATGTTTATTGTATGCGTATATGTGCTATGTGTATGGTACACTTATGTGTGGTTATGTACGTTCGCGTACTGTAACACTAACGCTGATGTTTATGATATGCATGTATGTGCTATGTGTATTGTGTGTGTATAGTTGTTATGTTGTATGTTGTACGTTCGCGTACTGTAACACTAACTCTGATATTTATGGTATGCGTATATGTGAAATGTGTATTGTATGTGGTAGCTGATAGCTCTGCTATATGTCATATACTGTTTATGTTGTATGTTGTACGTTCGCGTACTGTAACACTAACTCTGATATTTATTGTATGCGTATATGTGTTATGTGTATGGTATGCTTATGTGAGGTCATTGATAGCTCTGTGGTATGTTCCTTGTACTGTTATTATGCTTGCTGGGTGTTGGGATACGTTTGCTAGGTGCGAAATGCTAGGTGCGAGATGCTTGGTGCGAATTGATTGCTAGGTGTAGGCCGTATGCTAGTGCAACATATCGCCGGGGGGGCTTATATCTTTGTTGTGATATGCTTGTTTGTTGTCTTTGATATCTTTTGTATATGTAAATATGAGGTTAACCGTTACCTGAGGTTCAATGGGTATTGAACCTCAGCTCTGCATATAGCGTCAGGCTCAGGAGGACCGAAGACCGAGGAGAGAGGCAAGCAGGCCGCATAGAGACCCGGCTGAAGACTTCCTTCTGTTGTTATTTACTTTGAAAACTCTAGGTCACTGTACCGTTACTATAAACAGCCAGACTTACGGCATTTGAAATATAAGTATCAATTACTCTTACGCTCTGATGCTCTACTCTGATGAAAAAAAAAATTATACTGCTTTAGAAAATGGGATGTTACACATAACACATTGATCGTTCAATTTGAACTCCTCCTTCAATTTTCTTGGACCAGCAAACATGGATCGAATTTCTTCGCAAAGTAGCCCTTTTTGATTTTCTACACGACGATTTCTTCATGGATGAAATCCTTTCTCGTGTAGATTCTACAAAATCCATTGTTCGCTTAGGAATGACCTCTAAAAGATTTCACTCACGTGTTCTTACCCATACATTCGAAGTTCAAGGATGTCTCACACAAGAACGTGGGATTGATCAAATACCTTGACAAGTTCTTTGAGTCTCGCATGGATTCGAACTTCAAATACGAGTTCTGAGAACTTCTCATGGGCTTATCAGAAAACATGGATCATCTAACAATACTGAATAATATGAACTTTCATCTTCTGCGTTGGTTTCAAAAAGAATTGTCTTTGAATGTTCAAGAGCTGATCTTCAAGTTCCATGGGGAACCATTTGCCTCGATTTTCACAATGAAAGGCCTGAACTGAATCGCAAAATTGTATGATCCCTTTGAAGCATCTTAGGGTTTTGACTCTTAGGAACATCCCTATCTCCACAAACCAAAGCTTCGGAGATTGGATTTCCAATTATTGCGTCGATTTAGAAGAAGCGAGTCTTTATAATGTTTTAGTGCTTCCAACTAAACTCACTATCACAAGCTCGTCTCTTCGGTTTTTTCTTCATTGAAGGTGACTTCGAGGAACTTCATGTTGCTAATGCACCAAAACTTGAAGACCTAAGTGTGATGTACGTGGTGTCATATTAATCTGGACAAGGATGAATCACATCCGTTCATTAAGATTTCAGATTCTCCAAATCTTAAAACTTTTTTGTTAGATAATTCGGACGGATGGGTCGGTTCTTTGAGATATGGTTCTTCTGGTGATACCAAAAAGTTTCCTTCTCTTGAATGTGCGAGAGGGTCTTACTTGAAGAAACTTCTCTTATTTCTTCTTCTTCCTTAGAAAGGCTCCTTCGTGATATTAGTGAGACCATAATGTTGTGTGTATCTAACGTCGTTCTTCACCAGGTACGTACTTGCTTAATTTTGTGTTTACATGGACAAGAATATAAAGTTTTAAATTTTTTATTTGCAAATGACAAAATCTTTTGTTTTTCCTTACTTTCAAGAAAGTAACTGTTTAAAATATTAACTTTATTTTAAATTTCGTATACATTAAAATGTGAGTTGAATAAAATTAAATTTGTAGGCTTGACCTGGTTAGAGGTTGGTAAAAATGGTTCATTTATAAGGCATTGAAAATATTAGGAGCGAAAAAAAAAAACCTCCAGCGTCTTGGGAGGAGTCTCCTAATGCTACGCCGGCGTCTCCGAAATAGAGGATTTGACCATGCAACCCGCCGCTTCATTCGATTCATCCCCGAAGAACGACCCCCACCCCACCCCCGGCGAAGATCACTCCACCAAGCGAGCCAAGCTTGAGGACTCCATGGAAGCGACCGAGCCTCCGGATTCCTTTCTGCGATCCCCCAACCCTCTGTTTCACCTCATTTAGAGTGCATCCGGAAACCCAAGCTGTCGCCCTCGACCCTCCGTTGGTCGGGACACTCCCATGAACGAAGACAAGCGACGCTGTACCACCGATGCCGTCGTTCAAAGACAAGTTGCTTAACTCGGATACCAACATGGTCAATGAAGAAGAAGAGGAGCTCATTCTTCAAAATGGTGACGTCTCTATTGGATTGAAAGGTAATATCCCAACGGTCGACTTTGCATCTCACGTCTTGGAGTCACTTAACGAGAAAATGGGACTTGCGGTGGTGGTCAAATTGATGGGCAAAAGAATAGGCTACCGTTATCTCGAACGCAACTCCACTTTCTATGGAAACCGGTGGGCCAAATAAAACTAGTAGATTTAGAGGATTGCTTCCTAGTGCGTTTCAAAGAGGACATGGATTATCAAACCGCACCTATTTGAACGGCCCCTGGATGATTTTCGAGCATTATCTCACCATTCAGCCGTGGACACCATCCTTGAGAACCCATGAACATGCCATTAACCAGGTCACTGGATGGGTTAGACTCCCTAAACTTCCAGCACGTTACTATCATAAGAGCATCATCAGGTCAATTGGGAGTGTTTTCGGTGAGGTCATTCGAGTAGACTATAACACAGATTCAGGGGACCGAGGAAAGTTTGCCAGACTTGCTGTTAGTATCGACCTCACAAAGCCTCTAATTTCTAAAATCCAAGTTGACGGTGAGATTATATTTGTAGTCTATGAAGGATTGCCAACCATTTGCTTCCACTGTGGGAGATATGGCCACCTTCAAGAATCTTTTCCGGAAAAAATGCCTCCACCTACTTCATCGGCGGCCCCAAACTCACCAACGCACATGGTACAAGGGACAATCCCTGCTGCCCACACTGCTGCCCATAACCGAGACTCGTTAATTTTGGTGAGTGGATGGTGGTGCAACGCAAGCCAAGACGTGCACTGTCAAGTCGACAAAAAGAATGCGCAAGTTGAGAGCAAAATATCAACCTCAAAATCGAGGTACGAAATTCTCAATAATCTGAACTCATGGAGGAATCGGACAAGGGCCCAACGTTCAAAATCAAGGCAACCCACAACGGAGGGTTGAAGGCACCTTCCAAAGAAGAAAAGCAAGGATGCAAAAGGGCCACAAAAGAGGGTTGTGGGAAACAAGCGGGACAACGTACGCTACTCGACACAAACTCGGGGAATATACTCCGACGCAACGCACTATGAAGCACGGGCACCACTACCACCTTGGACAAGGATAACAACTCGCTCTTATTATCAACGACCACAGGCTGAAGCAAACGGCAAAAGGAAACAAACCTAAGGCCAATGGGCCTAAAGGCCAGCTTCCTCTAGGGAACGATCCCCATCCCACAAGTAGAGGAATCAAACTCGCCTATGGAGTTGCCATCAGGAACATGGAAGCAAAGCCCAAACCGGGTACATCTGGGCCTTCGGTCCGTTACTTAAAGGAAATTGCCAGGGACACGAATAACGCCCGAATGACATGGATTCGAAATGACTGCGGAGGGAGTAAATCTTAACCCTCCTCCCTTATCTAATATTATTTATGTCAATAATAACTTGGAATTGTCGGGAGCCTATGACATAAGGTTTCCCTCAATTTTCAAATCTATGGTATTTAATCATAAGCCCGATATCTTTGTGATAGTGGAACCAAGAATTTACGGGACAAAAGCGACAAGGTTATCAAAAAATTGGGATTCCAATTTTCTCATAGGGTTGAAGCAAGCGGCTTTTCGGGGGGTATATGGATTCTTTGGACCACCAATGTGTCCATCAACATCCTTGAATCTCAAACTCAATTTATCTATATGGAGTTGAATTGGATTAATCAAAGCTATACATGTCTCTTCTCGGCGGTCTATGGCAGCCTACTCAACAAAATAGAAATTTTCTTTGGCAAGACCTTTCTCTTATTGCTAATAGTGTCTCTTCTCCATGGCTCTTAGCGAGGGGGATTTTAATGCCATCCTCAACTACGAAGAACGAAGTGGTGGTGCCGTACATAGGGCCCGTGGTTGTGCTTCCTTTAATAACTTTATTCATGAAAATGGTCTCATTGACTTGGGCTTTAAGGGCCCAAAATACACTTAGCGCAGAGGCACCCTTTTAATGAGGACCTTGGATAGGGCCATTTGCAACTCGATTGGCTCCGCGTTTCCCTCTATATGAAGTGGACCACCGGCAAAAGTACTCTCGATCACGAGCCGATCTTAATCAGTATGGGCCCTACCCAACAATCCAGCCCATACCCCAAACCATTTCGATTCCTTGCTTCATGGATCTCCCACCCGGATTTCTCCCAGATTGTTGAACGTATCTGGAACGAGGACAGCAACCTTCTGACCTGCCTTGAATCTTTCTCTACCGAAATCCAAAGATGGAATAATGAGTCTTTCGGTGCAATTGGAAAACGTAAACGCCGTCTTTTTAATCGTATCAGAGGTATCCAGTCGAAACTTGAAGACTCTGCGAGATACCTTCTCCGATTCCCTTTCCGTCGGAAACGTCCACGAGGGAAGAACTAGAAGAGGTGTGCTTCCGGAGGAGCTTCTCTGGGTCCAAAAGTCATCATCTGAGTGGATTTGTCTTGGAGATCGCAACACACATTATTATCATATGAAAGCAATGATCAGGAAGAAACGCAATCGAATTTCCCAACTCAAAAACCAAGACGGGCTCACGGATAACGAATGAAGCGCCTCGGCTGAACATGCAAAGAATTTCTTCAAGGATCTTTACTCCCTGGATGAGTATTCAACCTCTCCCTCTCCATCCACGGTATGTTCCCATCTCTTACGGACCCTCAATTATTGGCTCTAAACCGAGAAGTGACTCTGGATGATGTTAAAAATTCCCTTTTTGAAATGAGGCCGCTGAAATCCCCTGGAAAGGATGGCATCCATGCCCTCTTTTACCAGTCTCAATGGAGCACTGTTGGCAGCAGTATCTTTAAATTCATTAGGGATTTTTGGATAGGTAGTCCTCTAAATACGACCCTGAACCAAACCATGTTGGCTCTAATCCCCAAAGCTAACCATCCGAATCTTATCAGTGAGTTCCGCCCAATCAGTCTCTGCTCTGTGCTGTATAAAATCCTTTCAAAGACCATAGCAAACCGTTTGAAGCCAATTATGCGACTTAATTGGACAATTTCAATCGGCTTCATCCGGGGAAGGAGCATTATTGACAACATAGTCATTACCCAGGAGGTAATTCACTCAATGCAAGGAAAGAAAGGCAAAGTAGGATGGATGGCTGTCAAAATTGACCTTCATAAAGCCTTTGATAGGCTGTGCTGGGACTTTATTGAGGATACCCTGAAAGATACTGACATTCCTGAAACTCGGCCGGTCTAATCATGAATTGTATAACTACTCCCTCCATGCAGGTTTTGTGGAATGGGAAACCATCTACCTCATTCAATCCTGAACGTGGGGTAAGACAGGGAGACCCACTCTCTCCGTACATTTTCGTCCTTTGCATGGAACGTCTATCCCAACTTATTGCACACAAAGTCACTACTGGAAAGTGGCAGACAATCAAATTGGGCCAAAGAGGTGTTCGCCTTTCACATTTATTCTTTGCGGATGACTTAATTTTATTTGGTCAGGCTACCCCATACCAGGCAGATTTAATAGCAGAGACCCTCCATGAATTCTGCCGAGCATCTGGTCACGAGATTAGCCGAAACAAATATGAGGTTTATTTCTCAAAGAACATGGCTCCCCAATCATGTAAGGTAATCTGTGATAAGTTAGGTTTCAAAAGAACCGTATCCCTTGGAAAGTATCTAGGAGTCCCATTGTTGGCGGGGAGAGTGACTTCATCAACTTATGGATTCATTTCGAAAGGATTCAAACAAAACTCGCTGGTTGGAAGAGTAAATGCCTATCGTTTGCGAGTCGAATCACCCTCGCTCGGTCGGTATTGTCGTCCATCCTCTCTATACTATGCAGAGCACTCCTCCCTTCATCATCATGCCTCGAAGATTGAGAAAGTCATCCGTAAATTCATCGGGGGGCACTCTAGGAAAAAAAAGGTATCGGTTTGGTGAAATGGCATGACCTTTGCCAACCAATTAAGCACGGTGGTTGTGGTTTGTTGAAACTTGGCTCACAAAACAAAGCTTTCCTGATGAAGTTGATATTTAAAATCCACTCTCAACCTGATTCCCTTTGGGTTCGTGTCCTACGGCAAAAATACAATATTTCCTCCAATGGTGAGGTGTGCCATAATTCTCGAGTCCTTCCTTTGGAGAAATTTGGTTAGTCTTTGGGAGGAAACTTACCTCCATATCAAATGGAATCCTGGTGATGGCACCAATGTAAAATTCTGGTCGATTTTTGGGTAGGCGACTTTGGTCCTCTAAAGCTCTTATCCTCCGCCCCAATCCCGAGCAAGATCTTCCAAAAGCGTCGCCGAGTATGTCAATGAGGATGGTTCGTGGAAATTGAACCTATTTGGCCACTTATTACCTTCAACGGTTCTAAAGGATTTACCCTCGCTAACAACCCGGGTGCTCCTTCTATCAGCCCATGTGCTTGGCATTTAACCAAGAAAGGGGATTTCTCCGTTAAATCAGCTTATGAAGCACCTTTGGAATCTTTGAACTTGGAACAATTATGACGCTTATGGTCTAAAATGTGGAAGTTGCAATTGCCACGAGAGGATTCGAACATTTTCCTGGTTGCTTCTCAAAGGAAAGCTACTCACTAATGTGGAAAGGGTTGCGCGAAATTTGACCCGGGACAACTTTGTTCTCTCTCGTCAAAATGGTCTGAAAGTCTCGGCCATGTCTTTCAAAAGTGCACCTTAGCCTCTTCCGTATGGAAGAAGATTCTACCTACTGAGATCTTTGTTCGATTTTTTCAGATTAGATATTCAAAAATGGCTTCGTTCCGTTATCCTATCGACATCCTTGGACACCTCCGGAAGGTTGGTATATGCATCACTTGTTGGAAACTATGGGACACCCGAAGAAGAATCTTTACGACGAACGGTTCAATGCTACTAGTATTTCCTCACAAGTCGAGATCTCTTGTTGTTCACACACTTTGAAATGTTTTGATAGGTTTCCCCTTCTTATGTAATTTTCTTATTCTATGTTTATTTTATGTCTTCCTGATGTAAATCTTCTGATCATTTTTAATGAATTCCGTTACACTCAAAAAAAGAGACCAAACTTAAGGCTGTTATAAATATATTATTATGTGGATGTCCATTGCATAGTAACTATTGAAGGTTTATAAATAGAGACCTAGTGTAAACATTCAGGATACACTTGAATGAGAATTTCTCTCTCCTCCCTCTGGAATTCTCCTTGTTCTTCTTCTTTATTTCCTTGAGATTTATAACACGTTATCAGCACGAATTGCTCTGAATCAATTCGAGCTGCCTGCAAAATGAATCCCGAAACATGCATCACCACCGCCTTCTTCTTCTTCTTCACCTCCCCGTCTCATCCCACGCTCACCATCGTTCTTCTTCTCTAACCCCATTCCTATAATCACACATACACCCGCTGACTGATTTTTATGATTATCATGTTTACAAAAATGCCAATGACATGTTTTCAAGGGCTCAAGTATTTAAAGGCGCATCACGAGGTGGTGGTCCAAAGGCTTTTGTCAGTGAGTATGCAGTGACTGGTAAAGACGCTGGGACAGGAAGCCTTTTAGCAGCCATAGCTGAAGCAGGATTTCTAGTTGGACTAGAAAAGAACAGCGACATCGTCCACATGATTAGCTATGCTCGCTTTTTATAAACACAAACGACGGGAGGTGGAACCCGGATGCAATTGTATTCAACTCCTTTCGGTCTTATGGAACTCCTAGCTACCGGGTGCGGTGGTTTTTCTCGAGTCAAGTGGAGCAACACTTCTTAACTCATCACTTCAAACAACATCATCTTCACTTGTTGCATCGGCAATTTCTTGGCAAGATTCGAGATAAAAAAAATTACATCCGGATAAAGTTTGTGAACTTTGGAAGCACTGGTGAACCTTAAGATTTCTATCGACGACCAAAACTTTGGAAGCACTTTGGCGGATTTGCTTTCGTGGAACGATTTGGATGCACCGCAAATTTTGATAAATGAAGGTATGTTTTTCAAACTAACTATGCGAAAAAAAATTGATATGAAGGCGATATTGTGGAAGAACTAAACAAGTCGCAAATGTTGAAAATATTTGTAAGTAGGCCCATTTTTATCCATTGAATCGGTACGATTTTGCATTCCGAGAAAAACCAATTTTAAGTTGAAATTAATATGCACGTGGGACCTACGTGTTTATATTTTTTTATTATTATTACTATTTACATATTTTATTAATATTATTACTATTGACTTATTTTATTATTATTATTACTATGTACATATTTTATTAATATTATTACTATTTGTTTTTATTATTTTATTATTATTACTATTTAAAAAAAAAATTGGGGCGGATGTCACGGATGAAGTTTGAAATAAAAAGTCCGTGAGCTCCGCGTATTTTTATTATTATTAATATTATTACTATTTATTATTATATTATATTCACATTGATTGCACAATAATTACGCGGTATATATATATTTATTAATCTTTTATTGTTTTAATTTAATATTTTATTTTAAATATTTTTGCTAACATATTTACAATTCAGCATTTACTTTTATTCTTGCTAATATATTTATGATTTAGCATTTAATTTTATGCCATTTAAATTAAGCATTTAATTATGTATTTATTTATATTTTATATACGACACCTACTTGGGGTTAAACCTCCTAACCGGAAGTCTAATTATTTATATTTAAACATTTACTTTTATGTTTACTAACATAACATTTATGTTATTGAATGCCCCGAATCGATCAACATGAGATAAATTTGGCTGAAGCCACAAGGAAAAGTGTAGTAAATCCACATGTTTATATTATTTTATTATTACTATTTGTATAGTAATTACCATAAGGTAATTACTATTCACATGGTAATTACTATTGATGCGGTAAATTGTAATGGTAATTATTATTTTACCATTTGCATAATAATTACTATTTATATGGTAATTACCATTAGCGCATTAATTCTTGTAATAATTATTGTTTTACAAAAACATGTATTTTCTATATGATATCTATTTCTGCGAGATATCTTAATACATAATTTTGTTCCTTGGGGTAAATTGTAATGGTAATTATTATTTTACCATTTGCATAATAATTACTATTTATATGGTAATTACCATTAGCGCATTAATTTTGTAATAATTATTGTTTTACCTTTACTATAGTTATTATGAACTTAATGCATACGATTATCATGTTTGAAAATTAGAATAATGGGATATGAGAAGTAAATTATAGAGCACCCCATATTCGGAGAATAATAGATCATGAACATTGGATTGAAAAGAAAATTAGAATGTAACTTATTTAAAAGAAAATTAGAATGTAACTTATTTACCAACATAAGAATGTTATTTCAAATATCAAGAGCAACAGTTGGTACAATCCCACCACAAGCTTCGACTATTTCATGTTTAAGTCTACTAATTTCTCTTTCAGCAATTGCTCTTGAGACAGGATCACCAGAAGAAAGTGTTCTTCTCAATCCAGCGATTCGACTCATGGTAGTTCGCACATTTACGTAAGGCCAATGTATTTTTCCCCTACGACATATTTTCTGTATAACATTTTTGCATAGACGGACTCGTTTAGCCGCTTCTTGTTGAGGTAAATGGAAGAAGTCTTTTAGATCATCTATTGACATTAACTCACCCCTAATGTTTTGTTCAGCCCTTGACCTATATGAATCTCTAGGTATGAGGACTAAAGGATTATTATGTATAGGGATAGGAGGATTATTATTTACAACCATGGGTTCTTTACCTTTATTGGTTATGTTTTCGGTAGTGGTTGGAAATGAACTACCGATGGGTTCATTTTGAGTTTTGGTCCATTCCAAACCAACACAAAGAGCCTCATAGTAGGCGATAGAGGATCGACACCAGGACATACCCTAAAGAGTTTTGATTCAAACAATAACTATTCAGAAAATGTTTTATTTCTTCTATATTTTTCTTACCAAAATCGAACATTTGAGGTCTGGAGGAACCTCCTTGTACGTCCTGGTGAAAGATAGCATGGTTTATCATACCGATCCTCCCATGAACTTCAAGTTTATGGTATTGAAACCCATTGGTATGAATGATCTCCCTCGAACATGGCGGCAACTACATGAGAATGGATTAGAAGTCTCGGCCAAACTGGAAGCGAATTCCTTGGTTGAGTGGGCTTGGTTGATTCCATAAGTTCGGCCATGTTACGACATCTTTTGATTGGTCGCCTTGATGGACCTGCGAGATACTTCTTGGTTTGTAATTAAAGGAGTCGGATCTTGAATCCTAGGGGATGGATGAGGTTCATTAGCCTCGGAACATAAGACATTGAAGTAAAAGGAGGAACGTATACCTCTAAGGGATTATAAGAAGGTAAGGAATGACGTACATTGTTAGATAAATCAGCCAATATATTAGACTGGTTATCATTTAGTAAAGCTTCAAGAAAGAAAGGGTTGTATGACCCAGAAACTGGAATGAAGTTACTTGGACCGCCATGTTTAAAGATAATATGAAAGATATAGAGAAAGGTATGAATGCAGCAGAGGAAATGGGTATGCTGAAGTTTTGAAATACTTGATAGTGAGTAAGGCATTTACCCTTCGTCTTCCTCGATTTATAGTTGAGCCTGTAACGTCTGGATTTATTTTCATTAACCAACGCCGTTTTCTAATCTGTCGTTAGCTCAGAACCGTGTAAACTTTTGATCACGCAGAAATTTACGGCACCGCACCCTAAATGAAACCTAATGCAACCTAGTAGTTGCTAGTTCTGTACCGTTTGGATTTTTGTACGCCACGTAGTGATTATTTTATGATCGTATCTCCGGGAAATCTATCTTGGATGTGCAGCTGATTCGAGATGTCAGGATGGTTTTTGAAAATGGAATTCTGATCTTAAGCGTGCTAAGATGATAGTAATCTCGAGAAGGGTGAGTTTCGGGAAATATTTGAAAATTTAAAACTTCTTGATTTAAGATCGATTACATTGAGGTATGCGAATATTAGAATTAATATGGTATGATTGAGGATTAGTTTGAATCGATCTAATTTGAAATAATAGATCAAAATATGACTAAAGTTGATTTGCATTAAAATGCATTATATTCTAATCATATCGATAAAATGAGATCCTTTACCATGAATATTAAATGACACGAAGTCATAAGTTTTAAGTTTGTATTCTAATCACATTAGAATACATTTGATTGAAGGCTTCGAAAGAGCTAATATTTTAAACCGAAGGTAATGTAACGATTTTAAATTTGTGTGATTCTATATTATTTTAATTATTAATATCTTCATATATGATGGACTACGTATCTAGTGATGCAACATTACATGTTTACTCCACGAAGACTAAACATAAATTTTTCGAAAATGATTTTGAAAATGTTTATATGACTCACACTTGAGGGGAAGATTGATAGAAAACAAGTGTGAGTTAGAATACAAGTGTGAGATAATGTTTGAAAAGTTATATACTTCTCACATTATCTTATAGATCTCCCAAAATGGATGTCATAGTATTGAAAAGTTATATACAAGTGTGAGATAATGTTTGAAAAGTTATATACTTCTCACATTATCTTATAGATCTCCCAAAATGGATGTCATAGTATTGAAAAATTTATGATTGATTGAAATATATGTTATAGTAAACAAGAAGTTTACTGATTTAAATTAATTATTAGCATGACTTGTTTTGATCGTCCAAGTCATATATACATAATGCAAATAAGATTATGTATTGACATCCATTGAAGAACTAGAAGATTCTTCATGAATAACCAACATATTGTCTATGTGTTATATGATGCTTGTTCTCATTGATCATGATTAGTAATGGATCTCAAGTATCTCGGAAATATATCAAACATATTTATATGGGCCCATCAAAATAACATGTAAATCGAAAGATGCATCTACAAAATGATTACATGTGATATTCTAAGCTTACAACCAAAAGTTTGTAAGAATGCAACCTGAAGTTTGCAATGATGTTTGTATATATTAAAACACACTATTTCCAGATTATACGATCTAAAAATCATGTATTATAGCATCCATAAATAGCTAGATCAATGCTTATTAGAACAAAGTTTTTATGTTGGTATATTTGATTATTGTATCGTTTATATAAACCAACAAAACTCTCCCCGTAAAATTGGTTTTTGGTCAAGCTAGAACCAGATTAATTCTATCTTAGAATATTTGAATGTGCAATACTTATAAATTCTTCACAATGCACATAGAGTGTTATAGAATGAATGTTAGTTTAAATGCAGTGTAAGGACCTCCTTCTTCTTGTTTGTCTCTAAATGGAACAAAATGATGTTTCTAAAGGTAACAAATGGATTTAGGATACTTACACTGCATAATTTGTTAATTGAAATTTGATGTTGTTTTCCCAATATGAGGGGGAGAAAATAGGCGGTTGGGAAAAGATATTAAAGATATTATTTTGGAATGAGTTATCATTGACTCATTTTGATTATTGTACAAAATAATCATTTGGAATGAGTTATCATTGACTCATTTTGATTATTGTACAAAACAATTTGAAGCTGGAAGTTCAAAAGATAATTCATTTGCGAGAATTTAGCTAATCAAATGTCGGAAGCATTTACTTGACCTAAAGAAAGTCATAAAGTCACATGTTTCAACTGCTAATGCTCCTATCAGAATTGATGTCCGTGAAGGACAACATACTATAAATTCCGTGAAGGACAACATACTATAAATAAATTTATAGCACGCACAAGCGTAGTAGGTCCATCGATTTAAAAGATAAATCCTCAAAAGAGAAAAGGAGCTAAGAATATAGATGATCGAGTTGAGGATAATTAATAAAAGTTAAATGCTCCAGAAGAGCTATCTCCTGAAGAGTTATTATCTCCAGTAGAGATATCTCCAGAAGAGAATGTTGTAGTCCCAGAAGAGACCAAGATACATGAAAAATGTGAAAATAATGAGATCTCAATAAACTATGAATGTTATCCGATGTGACCAAAAGAAAGTCAACGTTGACAATATATTTGATTATGATATAGCATATGATGTAATTAATAAGAAGGTGCCAGAAGCACATGTCCCAGAAGGACATAAGGTGCTTGAAGCACATGTCCCGGAAGGATTAAAAAATGCCAGAAGCATATATCCCTGAAGGATTTAAAATGCCAGAAGTATATATATCCTTGAAGGAATTAAAGTGCATGAAGCACAAGTCCCTGAAGGATTCAAGATGTTAAAAACATTTAATTCAAGTTCTCGAGAACATTATTAAATAAGTCTATATATGGCACGAAGCCTAAATATTTATTGAAAGAATGATGCACAAAATAATTCTATGTGTTCATGCATCTTTATGAAAAGATCTCGAAGTATATGATATTTATGTGATTTTTAGTAATTATGTTAATATTCATTATGCTTTTATTGGCAAATTTAGAATTTGCAGGTACACAATGGACAATGAATATACGACAGGATGTTATTATTGTTCAATAGAGAACAATAGAATATTTGACTACTGAAAGAAAGAATTTGAAAAGAAGATGAAGAAGAACTACATGGTCCAGAAGTACCATAAAGCACGAATGTATTTTGATTATCAGCAAAATAAAGTTATTCATCTATACAAAGTTATTGTATGTAATGTTGCCATCAGGGGGAGAAAAAAAATCTGATGTAATGAAGAGGGGGAGTCGATACACGTACTCTTTTTCCTTATCTAGGTTTTGTCCATTTTTGGGTTTTCCTAGAAAGGTTTTTAATGAGGCAGCATTAGAAAGTGTATCAATGGATGATGTACTCTTTTCTTTGGCTAGGTTTTTATCCCATTGGGTTTTTCCTAGTTAAAGTTTTTAATGAGGCACATTCATAAATGGACATCCAAGGGGAGTGTTATAAATATATTATTATGTGGATGTCCATTGCATAGTAACTATTGAAGGTTTATAAATAGAGGACCAGTGTAAACATTCGGGATACACTTGAATGAGAATTTCTCTCCTCCTCCTCGGAATTCTCCTTGTTCTTCTTCTTTATTTCCTTGAGATTTATAACAAAGGCTTATTTAAAGGCCTGTTTTTTAAGATAGGCCAGGCTTTTTCTTTAAGGGCCTAAGCCTATTTAATATATAAACATACAACTATTTAATATATAAATATATAATCAAATCAAGTTTTATTTTAATTTAATATAGGTTTTAAATAGGCTTTGAGCTTATTTAAGGCTTAAAATTTCTATATATGTAGGCTACAAGCAATACATAAATATTTAAAAAGGCCTCAAGCCTTATAGGCCTTTTGAAGACTCAGTCTTCAAGGTAAGGGAACAGGCGCAAGTCAATTTTCAACTCTAATACATTTATTTTCTCAAATACCTATGCAAACTAATGCAGTAATAATTATATAAATTTCTGCAGATTTCACAGGAAGGAATGATACAATACGCGAATCTATTTAGCGTATTACGAAAACTTCACGTACGTATTGAAGGAGATGAACAAAACAAGTGGTGGAAGAACGCTGATACAATTACGCCTTTTGCCAAAGGTATTCATTCCTTGAATATCTTCAAATTAACTATAGTAGATTATTACGATCTTCTAATTCCTCTAGAATGGCTTCAAGATGCTTTGACTTTGGATGTTTGGGAGTTGGATTTACAATTCGGGAACGACAACAATAATAATATTATTATGAAATATTATCATTACCTTAAAGTACCCGAACTGAAGCTCCAGTATTCTAATCCTTTGAAGAATCTTAGGATTTTAACTCTTAAGGATATCCCTATCGGCTTGAACCATAGTTTTGAAGACTGGGTTTCGACTAGCTGTGTTGATTTACGAGTACTGAAACTGCATGGTGTGTTTGTGCTTCCTGGTAAACTCACAATCGCAAGCTCGTCTCTTAGGGCTTTGACCATTGATGCTCACTTCATATACCTTCATGTTTCTGCACCAAAACTTATGGCCTTACTTGTGACATGGAATCTTGCTTCTTGCGATGAGACGCATAAAACAAAAAACCTGTCTCTCAAGGTTTCAAATTCTCCAGATCTTAAACAACTTTGGGTGTCGAATATGCTCACGTCACTTCCTTTAGAGTACTATAATTCTTCTGATGACAAGAGCAGTTTTCCTTCTCTAGAATCTTCGACTGTGCTAATTCCTGAAATACACAATAATATCTCTTTTGATTCCTTGATAAGGCTCCTTGTTGATACTAGTCAAGCTAGAAAACTGTTTGTATCTAACTCCATTCTTCAAGAGGTATGAAACAGACTTATATATTAAATGGAATTGTTTAGGTTAAATTAATGTTATATATATGTGTGTGTGTGTGTGTACAAGCATGAAAGGCTGTGAAAAATATATTTTTAATTTGTTTGAAATATTTTAATAAAAACAGTCATATTATGTTAAAATTAAAATTTATTACACACACACACCAACAATCATATGAACATCTTTTTCCCCTACAAAATGACTATGCAATAGTTATATTTTATTAATTATATTGCTGTCATTCTTTTTCTTGCAGATTTCGTGTAGTGGAATATTACAGCCAATCAATTCAATTCAGACGTTAGAGGAATTGCATGTACGAGTTGAAGTAAATAAAAAATCCAGGTGTTGGGAGAATGCTCATCAAACAATTTTAGCATTTAGGGAAAAAGTTCATTCGTCGAAGACCCTCAAATTAACTATTATAAAGAATGATAATTCTGATCCTCTTGTCTCTAAAACGGTAAATTAGCCATTACATTTTGTTTCTAAACAAATTAAACTCAATATATATGGAATTGACATGATTTTATTACTATTTTGTATATATTGCAGTTTAGGGAGTCATTGGCTGAAAATATTTTAAAGCTTGGAATTTCAAGTCCACTTATACATTTGGATGATCATAAAGTGAAGATCGAAGTTGGTCCTGGAGATGATGAGACTTTGCTCCTTCAACATATCATCAAGAATGCTCCAAGAGACTTGACGTGTATCTTCTTATATCAAGACTAATTAATCAATCATTATATATGTTATTTTTTAAGGAAGTTGATTGTTGGTTAATTTTGCCTATTACATGACTTTCATGCAAAGTTTTATGAGGTTGAAAACAAAAATTTTGTTTAATCGTTGTGGAAACCCGTAACTCCTTACGGTCCTCATGAATTATTAACCTTAACTCATTACGTTAATTAGTTATTAATTATTAATCCGTAACTCTTTACGGTACTCAAGAAAATTCATAACAATTTATAATGTTCATGAGCTTTAGGATTACTTGTTAAAACAACTATTGGGATTAAGATAACTTGATAATAAGACTATTGGAGATTAGGATTATTTTAGATCACTTGAAGACTTCAATTTTATTGATCTCCTCTAACGTTGATCCACATAGCTACCCCCGATTGCAACGAAAACTCATTCTCTTGAAACCTCCAACTCCTTGGATGCTTGCTAGCGAAGACAGGGTTGATTTTTGGTTTCCTTGGGTTTTTATCTTTTCAAGAAAGTGGTTGTTTCTTGGAATTAGGTTAAAGATAGGAGAAGCAAGATAATTGGAACCTTGCCCTTGTGGATGACACCATTTTCTTTCTAAACCTTGGTGAAGACTAAAATTTAGAGATTATAAAAGCCTCTTGTTTTTCAAGAGAGGGGCACACCAAAATAAACACTTTATAAGAGTCTAACCCTAATTTAAGTGCTTACAAGAAAGCTCAATCAACACTTGAATTGGAAAATCTAAATCATAATGAATTAAATTCATATCTTAATTGATTGATTGAATCAATCAATTAAGATGATGAATCACATTTATTTCTTGATTGATTGAGTCAATCATTTAAGATGATAGATCACATTTATATCTTAATCGATTAATTGAATAATAATTTAAGAAGATAGATCACATTCATCTCTTAAACTAAAATTCAAAATCATTTTTAATTCAATCCTCATTTATTATTTCTCCTATCTTCATCCAATCATTATTGGATCTTATATATATATATATATATATAAAAATATATATTAGATAATTCAGAATTATCTTTTATAACCTAACATTTTGAATTTAAATTTAAATTTAAATTTCAAACTTAAATTCCAAATTTGAATTCGAAATTCAACTTGGCCTAAAACCCCGTTGGGTCTTCCAACATATTTGGGCTCTTTTGTGAAGAAACCGATTTCCTAATCGGAACCATATATGTGACACCATTTTAATTTACTTCTTATTAGGCTTGGAGTCTCACTCCAACCCAATTACACATTTTACTCTTGATAAAACCCAATAACAATTATAGGCCCAAGTTTGCTAATTTTAAGCAATCGAAAATAACCTTTGTGTGTGACTCATTAGGCCCAATTAGTCAGTGACATAAATAAACTTGAACCAATTAAAACTCCTTTAACGGACCCAATTTATTTAGTGACCTCATAAGACACTAGCAATGCTCTGCAGCTCCAGAACTAATTGAGTTGATCAAGTGATCTACCTTTTATATTTGGATATCGTGCAGACATCATCCCTCACATCGTCATTCACATTTAGTTGAGAGCAAAGATAGAGTATCATCTCTCTTAATTGACTAAATCTAGCTAATTCACAGAGCTAAGAATCTTCATGATCACTTGCTATGCGCACAGTGTAACACCTCATTTTTCAAAAGCAAAATAATATATTTTTATCAGAGTAGAGCATTGGAGCAAATAAGTGAGTAACTGATAAGTATTACAAATGTTAACTGTGGTGTATATGTCTGGCTATAATAGCGGTACATTTATCCCATAATTCAAAAATTAGCAATATACACCCCAAAATAAAACTAAATCTCCAGCCGGTCCTCATGCGTGCTGCTTACCCTTGTCTTCGGTCCTCGGTCCTCTAGACCCTGAAGCTATGGTAAGAGCTGAGGTCCAATGCCCATCGGACCTCAGGTAACGGTTAACCTCATGCTCAAGTATAAACAATATATGTATGACAGATATTCATAACATTACAGCATTTAACCAATACATAGCACACAGCAGATGTAAGGTTATAACAACACAACAGTACATAGCACACAACACATGTAAAGTTATCCATGTTTGCACTCACCAGTGCCACGATAGCTATTCGTGTCCTCAGCGCTAGGAAAACAATTTCACGGCATTATCAAAACTATAACCCGTATCAAGCTGAATGTATAAACAAGTGATCTAAGCCCCATAAACTTAGTCAAAGTGCATGACCCAAGACCTAGTCTTGTCCATCACTCTATGAAATCATCTACCACATATAAGCATACAAGAAGCATCAGAGTTAGAGTTACAGTATGCGTCCGTACCTTAGTCCGTTCGGATAGCGGTACGTTTGTTTGTCGGTACGTTCAGATAGCGTACGTTCTCTCGAATAGCCTATAATAGCATTACCGCATTATTCCCTTATAAATAATATCCTAAGAGATATTTTAGCCATTTCTGACCTTATTACCCCTGATGGATTTATTTTTCCAATTGTATCCCTATATTTTCCACACACAAAAACACTGATTTCAGCATTTTGGGCAGAATTTTTTACTAACTTCGTAAAATCATAATTAATTCTACAAAAATCAAAACGAGGATCCGTAAAATTCCTCAGAATCTTTAGGATGTCTATTTTGAGGAAAAATACTGGTTTTTACCCAGAATCAGTGAGTAATTCCCAGTTTTTCATTTTTCAATCTCTGCCCAGAAAAATTTCAGAAAAACGTAGCCTTTATTTGAGAATTTTTATCTTCTTACACAAAATTCAAAATTACATACTCTAGGTATATTTAGAAAGCTATATATGTCTACTATAACCATGAAAAATATCAGATTTAATTAACTTCATCTTCAACATAACATCATGGCCTCTATAAAACTGCCTCCAGAAAAGTTCTAACCGAAAAATTTCGCCAGAACTTCGTTACTTTGATCTCTAACTTCCAAAACATTTGATCCAACATATTTTTCATCAAATTTTTGAAATAAATCCATTTTTAACCATAAAAACATGAAAATAAAATTGCTCTTGGAAATTTAAGATCAAAGCATAAACTAACTATGAATTTAAAAGCTAGAACTTGAAGAACTTACCTTGCTCTTGCTTCTACTCCTCCAAGATTCCCACACTCACTCTCTACTCTCTATATTCAGATGTTATTGCTTGTGTTTGGTGTGAAAAATGAAGAGGCCAAGCCTCTCTATTTGTAGGTGAAGATTTAGGACACAAATGGAAATTAATTTGCCCAAATCTCACCCTAACCATTGGATCCCATTTCACTTTACAAGAGTTAATCTTATCCCTTCATATGCTTAGAAAACCCTAACTTAACCAACAAGTTTTTCTTTATAAAAGATTAATTTACTATTAATTATATTTTCCAAATTTCTTTTGCATATGTTTTTCCCAAAATACCTTTTTCTTCATCCTCAAGTTTCTTTTTCCTTCCCTTTTCCACTCTCCAAAACCGCCCCCCTCCCCTTCTCTCATCTCCTTTTTTTCTCAAAATATTATCCTCTTCCAAATCTTATCTCTTCAAGTACTCAATCCTCTTCCAACTTGTTCCCTCCAATTATCCCATGTGCACAATTTTGCTTCTTGATCCCCAAGCAAAGAATTTGTATTTCCTTTTAATCAAATAAATAAAAAGCTAAGCCTCCTATTGGTCCATTAAATGTCACAAGGATTAATAATGCAATTAATTAAAGCCATTAGATTCTACTTTATTAGATTTAATCTTGGCCATCTATTGTTATTAGAGAAATCATAATTAGCCTCCTTAATGTAGTGTTTAACATGTTACTAAATTTATTTATCATAGTGTGATTGGTTCTTAGGTTAATTATGAGCATTAGTAATCCATTTTATGCTAATCTTGAACTCTTATTGGCCCTTGATTTTTAGTTAAGCTAAAATATCCTATTTGATGATTTTTAAATTGCCACTAGATTAATTATGGACATTAATCCAATTATTTTAATTGATGTAAATTTGATTGTCCATTAATTGTTTGTTAATTTCCTTTAATTGGTTTAAGTGTTTTCATAACATTTTATGGCTCTTTGTGATTAAATATGAACTATGTTGTAATATGGAAATTATAAGGTATTTTATGATCCCTAAATGAAAATTAGGAAATTTAACTTTGATTTATTAAATTTCAAAGAGAAATTACCCAAGAATTATAATAAATAAATTACACAATTTAGAGACAACATACTCTCCTATTCTTAATAGGTATTTTTTTTATCAAAATATTATATTTAAAATTTTCGGGTATTACACACGAGACACCCAAGTTAATTAGAAGCTATCCAAGCTCTACCGGTCTTGTGAATGACTAATCCCTTGTAGGGGACTGTGAGTCCTCTTGGCATGTCCATCTATACTTATGTACTCGAGTTACACCCAAGAGTACACTGTTCTCCCCTTTTTCAGGCAGACAGAGTTATACAGTCAAAGTATAACACCAGGACATAGTGTTCGATGACATCCTTAAATCCAGGACGATCCGCACTACCAAACGATGAGAGACTTTACATATCCAATGATACTCTCTACAATGAACCTTTGTGGAGTCTCTCAGCGGGTCAGTTTGGTGCTATTTGTTTTCCAACAGATCCACCCAAGACATCAGCTAAGACATCACTATGTCTGTATTCCATGAGGTTCCTACCTTATATTTCACGATTCAATCAATTATCATCAAGGGAATCATGCTAGGTAGATGTTAGGCTTTTGAAAAATAATCTTTAATTGATTTTTCAATTAAGCTCAAAATAAGGGTTCAAAAGGAAATAAAATCAGTTAGTTAAGCTTAAAAGGTTCAATTGCATTTTATGAAGTGCCCTAATCATTTCTTTAAATCTTATGTAATAAATCAAAAGCTTTAATTTGAAGAGTTCCATAGATTATTTTGAAATTAATAGTTTGAAACAAAGGTACATAACCTAATTTGATACAAAGTTCTTCAACAAGAACATCCAAAATACCTCAACACATCAATTTGAACACTCAAGTTACATCAAGTAATGGTCACAAGTGAATAAGTTTCACAGAAAAACCAGCCAATTAAATAATCATAGTAACATCAGTACTACTCAAAGTTGATCAATAATCATGATTGTACTCCAAAATCATGTATATGCTTAGAGTCAAATGAACTTCCCTGAAATGCATTTCCCTTGTAACTTATGAATTCTTCCTCCCTCTTTGACATTCCTCCTAGCTTCAACAGTCAAGTTCTAAGATGGGGTACCTTTCCTTCCTACAAAATAAAAAGATCAAACATAAATCTACCAAAAAAGGAATTTAAAGAGATTGAGTTAAGAACTTGGGTTGCCTCCCAAGAACCATTTAGTTTATAGTTCTCAGACTGACTCTTAAAAAAAATGACTAATCGTTAAGTATAAAAAACCAGAATCACCTTGTCTTCATTCCTCCTGTGACAAACAAACTTTAATCACAATGGGAGTTCGTTAAGACAAGAAACATGCACTTCTTCAATCAAAAATGGCTTTTGAATGCATAGTTTAGCCAAACTACTAGAAGGCTCAAATTTAACATATTCACAGTTGTCATCCTCATGCCCCGAAATAATTTGAATAACCAATAAAATCTTTAACTCTCATCAGTAAGAGTCAAAATATCAGTAGGAGGATCAAGAACATAAATTGGAGGAATTTCCTCACTATTCTCTTGTTCAAAGCAACAAGGATTAGGCTCCAAAAATGAGGAAGACAATTGGCGATAGAGTGTTTTTTGTCTAAGGACATTTTGAAATTTTTTAATTCCAATTAAACATAAAAAAATAATTTCTCCACATCTGGTTAATAATGAACCAAACACGCCCATAGCATTCCATTGCACACCATTACATTGCAGCCCATTGCATTGCAGCCCATTGCATTACCAAGATAGTTAGCAATTAAACCAAATGGGCCTTTGTTTAAGGACTTATATGCAACTTGAATATTTTTAAAATATTGTAATAATTTTATAAAATATTAAATCTAAATTGTCTATTTTTTTATTAAAGGCCAAGATGAGATATTGAGAAGAAAAAGAGAAAGAGGGAAAGAAGAGGATCTACTTTCATCATTAGGATGTCATTCTTCTTCCCCGGTGTGTAACATGTCTTTAACTCTACAAAACCGAAGACAGCTAAAGATGCATTTGATGCCTGCTCAAGGACATAACCCAAACAAGAATAAAAAATCTCTCAATTTCAACTTGCCAGAGGATGAAGACCATAATGAGCTGATGATGAGTAATATGAATTTTATTTAATATGACTGTATGTCA
Organism: Acacia melanoxylon; assembly: GCA_019022615.1. NCBI lineage: Eukaryota > Viridiplantae > Streptophyta > Magnoliopsida > Fabales > Fabaceae > Acacia > Acacia melanoxylon. The sequence continues at coordinate 28,468,686 of JAFJYJ010000002.1, forward strand.
ACTTATTCTTTTTATTTAGTGTTAAAGGGAAAAGATAGGGGCATTTTTTTTATATATATAAAAGGACTATATATATTAAGATTAAAAGGAGTTTAAAATACAGATTCAGAATAAGAAATAGTAGTAAAGGAAGGAAGCAAGTGGAAAAAATTAAAAGATCTTACGGCAATGGTCCAAGAGGGAGAGCTGGTGAGTAATTCGACAATTTCTCTTACTATTAATGGGTTGTGAGGAGTAGGACGATGAATCCCATCTTTTATGAAGGGCCTATCTTTTTTAGGCTTAGAGTGTAAAGAGTTTTTGTTTCTCCTAACAAGTGAGATTTTCGGTATCCGAACTTATTTTCTTCTTCTTATGGGGTGAAGCCACTTATCACCTCAACCAATAGCTTGTTGGTCGGTCTTTTTCTTTTATGTGTTTTCAACTTCAATGCTTCTCCATATAATTAATCATAAGATAGAGTTTTTCAATGTTAATATGAATGGAATTCAATTCCGAGATTGTGACGGGCATACGTTTATCAAGTTTTTTAAACACAAGTCATATGATTTTTTTAAAGTGATACTATTACTGCTGCTATTATTGTTGTTAGTTTTATGGTTAAAATTTTGAAATTTTAAAGAATATCTATGAGTTATAATTTGATTAGATGACTAAATAATTACCCAAAACTTTATTTAGTAAATTTGTGATAATAATAACTGTAAATCATTTTTTTCGAGATATCAGTAAATCAATGTATGTGTATTTATTTTATAGTGTTAATTTGACTTGTCATCATATATAATCTTTTAGTTTTATGTCTTCTACTTCTACTTCGTCTCCGTTTTCTTTTTGACAATCCCTATAGAAATTTATAAACAAATCAACATCAAATGATTTTTGATGACCTTATGGCTTATGTAATTAATTTACTGTAATCTCTTCTATTGAAGAAAAAATAGCAATTAGCTAGTAAAATTAAAAAAAAAAAAAAAAAAAAAAAAGGATAATTTGACGGCATTCTTTTGAGCCAAACTAGGTCTATATTTAAAACCAGAAGAATATATCAGATTTTAAATTTTTAGCTAACTATTATTTTTACTATTTTTAAGATACTTTTCAAAATTTTATTCAATAATCTAAATTAAAAATAAATAAATTTGAAACGTAGGGTCAAATTGGAGTTGAAACTTTATCACAATTCTTAAAAGGGTGTAATTATCTAAATAATTTGAATTACTGAAACATGATTAACAAATATCTAAATGAATCTTGAAATGTATCCTAAAACATTGTAAATAACACTATTTTAAAAAATAAATCATCCGCTTAAATTATCTAAATAACGTGGAATTGGATATCTATCTTATAATTATCCAAATAAAAATTCAATTTTTTTTTTTAAAGTCTAAATTTTAATGCAAAGTTGATGAGGTTGAAAGTTTTTGTTGTTGTTGATATATGTGAAGAAAGAATAGCAATTAGCTAGTGAAATCCAGTATAGGATAATTTGACTGCATTCTTTTGAGCCAAACTAATTTGGAGGTCCTCTAGACATTTTTCTTTTCTTTTGATTGGATCCTTTAAATTTCTATTGTGAAATTCATTAGTCCTTCTGTTAAATTCCAACAAACGACGTTAAGATTCTAGAGATACCTGGATTTAAAATTTGAAATTTGACTCATTGAAATTGCCACATAAGCAAGTTGAGTTTTTACTGTGTTCCTTCTCATCAGTTACACCCTTCACGGCATCTCCGGCGCCGCTCCCATGGTTCCCCGCTGGAAATTGGAGGCCTGAAAAATAAAAATAAAAATGCCTCAAACTCTCTTTTAAGGGGGCACAAACCCCAACTTGCAGACATCTCACAATTACAATTTCAACATTGAGTGCAGTGTTCGATTAAAATCTTTGAACGAAGTGGAATGCCCAAAAAGTTGATTTCTTTCTCCAATATTTGAGTGAAGTTGAATAAAAAACAAAGGCAAAAAGCAACAAATCCGCAGAGGTAGAGAGAAAGAGATGGGAAGAGAGGGACTGAGTGACGGTGGTGAGAAAAGAGTATCTTGGAAAGAGAATATGGGAATGAGATGGGCTTAGAAGAGGCTGTGCTTGTGCTACTATTCTAGTCGCGCTCTGGTAGAGCAGCAACAGCGCCGGCGACACCGTGGAGGATGTGGCTGTTAGAGGAGGAAGAGGGAGGAGACGTAGAGGTGACAGTGCCAAAGCAATAGGTGAGAAGACAATAAAGCTGTACTTGCTTACGTGACAATTTTAATGAGTCAAATTTCAAATGGGGCTTCCAGGTGCCTTTGCGGAATCAGTTTCTCTAATACGCATCCTTAGTATGGGTAGGGAACCTCTTCTTATCTGATGGGATTTGTACTGTCCATATTTTTTTTTACTTTTTATTTTTTTAAAAATAATTATTTTAATAGGTAGAAAATCTAAAATGAATATAATTTTTCAACTAACATATTTTTAAAAAATAAATTTTTTCATTTAAAAAATTGACAGTTAAAAAAAAATTAAATCTAAACGTCCATATCAAATGTGGATAGTCCAGATCTAGAAGTGCTCTCCCTTCCTATTTTAAGATAGGTAGGAAAACTGGTTCCGTGTCTTTGCTTAGTAACATGATTAACGCTGTTTGTGAGAATCTAAAAGGGCTAATGTATCTTACCACAGAAACTTAAAGGACCCAATTGAAAAAAAAAAAAAAAAAAAAAAAAAAAAGGTCTAGGGATCTATATCAAAAGCTATACTTAAGGACCTATAGATTAATTTTCCATATTTAAAATAAAACGACCGGTGGAGTAGATGGTATTTTTCATTTTTACCCTACTACTCTCTCCCATCCCATCCTTAATATAAAATATATTAAGAGAGTTGATTTTGATCCTTAATATACGATATATTTCATATATTTATTAATATTTTTCTAATTAACCCTTATCAATACACTTTCAATAACAATTAAGGAGAAGAGAGAAGGAAAGAATTAAGAAAGATGAGTAGGACTTCTAAGAAAATACATGTCATATTAACTAACTCAAATAACTTCTTTAATCTAATCAAATTAAGTAAATGTATTTTATATTAAGTACCAGAGTTTTTTTTTTTTTTTTTACTATTTTAAAGATACGTTTCAAAAGATTTATTCAAAAAATCAAGGGAAAATCCATATGGGGCCCTTTTTGGTGAAAAAAAATCCCAAAAAGGGCCCAAAGAGTCTGAAAATCCCACAAAGGGCAAGGGCCATTTCTGGGATTTTCAGAATCTCCGTTGACAAAAATCAGCCACATTAACAACAAAATCAATACTCATTTAACAACTAAATCAGTCGCACGGATTTTTCACGTAATCGTATGATTAAATCGAATGGCTAACACCTAGTTCATATATTGCCTAGAGAAGATTCCTTTATCAGGGAAAACGTTTAGATATACAAGGAAAACAACAAGTATTATATCACAGACTTTATCACACTTAGCATTTATACTGCACATAGATTTTATCGCACTTAGCATTTATACTATAAACGAACAGGCACCTGCAATATTTCCCTCGTTAGGTTCTCGTTGGTTCTTTCTACTCAAAAACGTGTACGGAAATACGTGTCAGGAGTTCCTCTACATGAGTCAAATCGCATGTACTTATCTTTATTGATCTCGAAGTTTCATCCAGGCGTGGCCCCGGCTCCACATATAAGCTGCGCTAGGACAGAATAGTCGTCCAGTACAAACTGACGATTATCAGAATTATCAGAGTTATCAGAGACTGATATCAGGGTTATCAGAATTACCAGAGACTGATATCAGAGTTGTCAGAATGATCAGAGTCTGATATCAAATGTGAATATGGACGATGGACTTGCTGATTCTGGGTTAGAATGATGCACCGACAGAGGGTGGTACACCGGTTCAGAATGGTATACCAGTCCACACTGGTACACCGACTTAGGCTTATATCAGTACTCATTTTCAAAACATGCTCTTTTAAAAAGGCGTAGAGCCTAACTCCGTTACTCAACCAATTTGGCCAGGTAAGTGTCTATCATGGGAGCCTCACCGTACTAGGGTGACTGATTGGCTGATCCACATAGACTAGCCCTGCCTTCAGCACCAAAAGGCTTTTGGAATAACTTAGTCAGATCTATGCCAGGACAACTACTCTGATACCAAAACTGTAACATCCCATTTTCAAAAGCAGTATAATTTTGTTTTCATCAGAGTAGAGCATCGGAGCGTAAGAGTAACTGATACTTATATTTCAAATGCCGTAAGTCCATTTTGTTTACGATATGATACGATGTGACCGAGAGTTTTCAAAGTAAATAACAACATAAGGAAGTCTTCAACCGGGTCTCTATGGGGCGTGCTTGCCTCTCTCCTCGGTCCTCGGTCCTCCTGAGCCTGACGCTATATTAAGAGCTGAGGTTCAATGCCCATTGAACCTCAGGTAACGGTTAACCTCATATTTACATATACGGTATATCAAAGACAACAAACAAGCATATCACAACAGCATATAAGCCCCCTGGAAGATATGTCGCACTTAGCATACGGTCTACACCAAGCAATCAATTCACACCAAGCATCTCGCACCTAGCATTTCGCACCTAGCAAACGTATCCCAACACCCAGCAAGCATAATAACAGTACAAGGAACATACCACAAAGCTATCAATGACCTCACATAAGCATACCATACACATAACACATATAAGCATACAATAAATATCAGAGTTAGTGTTACAGTACGCGAACGTACCTTCATTGACGAAAAACGGCACGTTTGACAGAAAACGGTATTTTTGACATAAAACAGCGGTTTGACAGCGGTTCGTGATTACAGATATCATATAAGGATAATATCACATTTATAAAGATTTGGCATCATAACAGGCATTTTAGGTACAAATTACCATTTTGCCCCTGACCCCCTAATCAGTGGAATTTCGTCAGAGCTTCGCTACTTTGACCCTATCTCTCCAGAATTTTGACATATCTCTTTTCCCAGCATATTTTTGAAATTAATATCACATCTACCCCTACATATGATATCTAGACTATCTGGGAAATTTAAAGACAATTCTAGCATTCTACCGAATAAAACACCGAAGCTTAAGACTAGGGACCAAAGAACTTACGCAGCACTTCGCTACTCCTTTTTGCTCTGACTTCTCTCTAACTTCTCTCTAGAAAGCTCTTAGAATTTGTGAAGAATGAAGGAAGGGGTAATGCCCTATTTATAGAAGAAGCGGATGGCATAACGGTAAATAATTCAAACTTTATCAGATCGATTCTGAGCCGTCGGATCGCACTTGGACAAATGGCTTCATCTTGGCCTTACACATGTCTTGCCTATGTCATCCTTCTAGAAGAAGATGATGTCATCTTGCTGACTTACCGATAAAGTTCCCTGATCGGTGTCTTAATCGCGTAATCTTGACGAAACTCAAAAATCTGAAAGCAACGTTTTGAAGTTTTATTCTTTCTCCTTAGAAATATCTGGGTTAATGAAATTTATGATCCCATTAAGGGCATTCCGTTGCCTGTTGAACATTTTCGGACAGACACCATCGGTTAAGGAAATAACTTCCGGGAGTGCCAGCTTCTGGATAATAATTCGCTGGTTCGTAATATGTCCTGACCTAAGAAACCTTATCCCTAGTTTGTCACAACTATTTTGTTTTGTATAGGTTCTCATTTTGACTATCGCCCTATTTCGATTTATCCCGTATCTTAATGACTCATTTGGTTTCGAAATGACTTCCGAGATAGTCCACTCCGAGGTAGAAATTCTTTGGTTTATAAAAAGTCCGGATGACTTAGACTATATCCATATATTTTGGTGTAGGATTTTATTTCTATCCATTCTCAAATGTCCCGTTGGCTCTTTATCATATATATTATTATTTTATTCAAAATATCTAGATATTTATTTATTTTTCTTTTATTTTTTATTTATTTTTCTAAGCATAAAATATTTTATTAATATTTTATTATTTTTTATTTTATTTTTTTATTTTATTTTTTTATTTCGAATTTCAGCCCCCTTAAAAAAAATAATTATTTTTAATTCATTTACTCTATACCTTAATTATCCCATTAATTACCAGATTAGCCACTTACTAATTTTTGATAATTTTCTTAATTAGGATAAATCATTATCTCACAACTATTTTACTTACATTGGTATTTTATGTTTGTTTTGATTAGTTTTGATGATGCCTTATATAGATGTCATTATTAAAAGCAAAAAGATTGAGTAATATAGATATCTCCTACATTGACTAACTGTTGTATTTAATGTAGATTAATCCAAGTTGAATTATAGAGTTTAATCAAGAAGGAGATATTGAAGAAGATTATTCCAAGTTGAACTATAGAGATTGACCAAGAAATGAGGCTAAAGAAATAAGAACTTGCACTATATGTTCTTATATGTGATACTGAAATCTCCATGATCAACTGAAGTTGGAATGAAGCTTCATCATATTTGAGCTACAATGGAGTATAAATGAATAGTGCTGATACGGAAGCCGACACATTAAATTCGGAACAAGTTCAAGATAGGCTCGGCTTTATGGATATTGAAGAAGATGTGAAGTTCAATATTGAAGAATGATCAAGAAAGTAGATTGAAGAAAGAAGTTCTTGCACACAATATAATGGGACTATCAGAATGTCAAGGAAGCAAGAAGTTCTCAAAGGATTTTGGGAATAATCAAGAAGAGAAGATGCGAGGAACTTACGAGAGAATGATGAGTACAAGTTGAATGATATAAAATGAAGAGAAGAGAAGAGAGAAAGAGTTGAATGATGAAGAATGATCAAGTTGGGAGATGGAAAAAGGAAGAACTTGTTGAATGAAATGAAGATATCATTATTCAAGTTCTTACATTGATGCTAGAAGCCTCTAAGATCATATGGAAGTTGGAATAGCTCAATTAGGAGTTAAAGACAGTAAAAATCAGCTTCAGGATGAGAAAACTCGAGTAAAGAACTCAATACTCGAGTTTAGGAGTCAAAACTCGAGTATGTTCATCAATACTCAAGTATTGGAGTGTTTTCAGCTTCTCTGGCGTCTCTGGAATGTCAATACTCGAGTACGCAGTGTTTTCAGCACTTCTGGCCTCTCTGGACTAGCAATACTTGAGTCAATACTCGAGTATCAAGTGAAGTATTGAATACTTGAGTCAATACTCGAGTATGCAACGGTGATCAGCTCTGTTTCACGTTCAGCATGGGCGTCGTCTAGTAATTTGATGATATCTCCCAAACCAGAGATCGGATTGAAGTAAAATCAGTGGCATATGAAACTAGACTCTCAATGAGTCATTTGGATATAAAAGTCAAGCCCAAAAGAGTTCATATGAGAGAGCTATGAATTTTACAAGTTGACAGATAAATCCACGCCACACAGAAAACCAAGCTTCAATGTTTTGAGTGTAACTCACAAACTACAAATCCGATTGAGCTGAAATTGGTGGCATATGAAAATAGACTCACAGAGATTTCCATCCAGAGTTAAACGAACCAAAACAGAGTTCAGACCAGGGAGATATGACCTTCCAAAGTTGACGGTTAGTTCAACAAAGGTCAATACTCGAGTATGTAAGTTCAATACTCGAGTTTCCATCAGACAGAGAACAACTTGAAGGTTGGTGAGAAGCAATACTTGAGTGAATACTCGAGTATCCAAGTAAAGTATTGAATACTCGAGTTTCCAACTCAATACTCGAGTATTCGTCGCGGGTTCAGAAAACGAGGTTCTAACGGCTAGTTTCTATCTGAGTCTAACGGCTATATTTCTTCATCCAACGGTCATATAATGATCTCTACCTATAAAAGAGGATAGATTCAAGACAAAAAAAAAAAAGACACAAGCCTACAACTTCAAAATGCCCATACTCTGATCTTCATCTTATTTTACTCTCTGTTTTCCAAATGTTTACATAGTTTATGAGAGAGAGTGAAATTATTTGTAATGCACTTCAGTGTTTATTCATTAACTTCTGAGAGAGAAGATTTATTGTAAACATCCTTCCATACTATCTGAGAGTTACTCAAGATTGGGTGATCTTGAGTGGGAAACTCATTGTATTGATTACAGCTTGTAAGGGGAGTGAATCCTAGTGAGAGGGTTACTTTGAGTACAGAGTGTGTAATCAAGTGGGTGTATTGATTACGGTTTGTGGGGGAGTGAATCCTAGTGAGAGGATTACTTCAAGTACAGAACTTGTAATCAAGTTGAAAGAAGATAGTGGATTGAAAATCTCAAGTGAAGCTTGGGGACTGGACGTAGGTCAAGGATTGGGCCGAACCAGTATAAATCAGTTTGCATATTCTCTTCCCTTACCTCTTATATTTCCAGCATATATATTTGAATGTGCATACATATTTGAATGACTAATTATCACTTTATAAAATATTTATGTCATTCAAACTCGCTTTTAGTAAGTTTCGAAAAGATTTTCAAAGTAACTAAAGTTTTATTAAACACCCAATTCACCCCTCTTGGGTGATAGCTAGATCTTTCATTTTATATCCCATGTAAAATATTAAAAATCATGGGGTCACTTATGATCCCCAAAATAATATTTAATTTTGTCTCATTATTTTTCAAGGGAAATTATCCCAAAAATTCCTAAAATTAGAGACAACATACTTTCTAATTTTTAATAAATATTTTACTTGCCTCTTAGGATTTATCATAATATTTTCGAGACCATTTTATGCCCCATAAATTCATTTAGGAATTTTAGCTCTTTATTCACCCTAATTTCAATAGAAATTACCTTAGAAAATAAGATAATTTTAACTTATTATTTGAGACTACATATTCACCTATTTCCAATAGGTATTTATTTACTAAAATATAATATTCCAGATAAATAATTATCCGGGTATTACAGTTGTCTTATAATTAGGACCGGAGGGAGTATTAGGCATGCCAGAGAACTATGTGTCTCTTATCTCATTATTCAAAAGGTACGTAGTTTTTTAGATATAATATTTTTTTAACTCACTATAATTTATTTGTATTAGAAAGTAGCAATATTCTGTGCTCATCATGATCAATGAGTATAGAAACTCAATACACATATGGATGTACATATAAGAAATTCAATACCATTAATTTTAAAATTTGGAGATAGGGATATAAGAAATATATATAATTACTTGCTTATTTAAAAATAAACACATAAATAAATAATTTATAATTAAAATTTCAAAATTAAAATAAAGGTATACATAAAAAATTTCTATAATTTTTGGAATTTTTTTGAAATATTTCAATTAAAAAAAATGAAACAATGCAATATACTGTTATAGCACCTTATTTGTGAAGGTAAACGTTTATAGTTTGCATAGGAATTTGAGAAGGAAAATGTGCTCATATCATATATACATACACATATATGGGTTAAACGCTAAAAAATACCCATGGGCATTTAGTGTAAAAAGTAATGTTTTTAGGTTAATATTTAACGGTCTTGTCATTTTTACTCATATTTTGAATATTCTTGGTATTTTTGCAACTCCGAAAATGTGAATATTATTTGTACTAGCTAGTACGTAGACCAATGTAATCACTGTACGTAGACCATAAACTGACTTTATTAATACCATTTTGTAACAGCTTGGTGTCTCACTTTGGATATTGTTTGCTTTTGGGCCCTGTCACTACTCATGATTTTAAAACGCAGCAAAAGTAACGGGACACTAAGCAGACAATATTGAGAATGAAGCGTTGGGTATTAGAGATGTCTTTCCCTTTCAATGTGTTTTAAAAGCGTGAAGAGTGACGATTAGAGTCTTGTCAACAATGACATTAGGCCCATAAGAGGTGGGATGTGAAATCCCACATCAATTGGGGAGAGAAATGAAACACACTATACCTCCCCTCTTGGTGCGTTTTGAAACCATGAGGGTCAGGTATTTCTGCACTTTAACCCTTAATATAATGTTTATTTTTTTGCATCTTATAAAAATGGTTATTTTTGCAGATTTCACATAATGGAATAATACATGCTGCGAATCTATTTGAGACGTTAGACAATTTTCACGTAATTGAAGGAGAAGAAGAATCCTGGTGGGAGAAAGTTGATACAATTACGTCATTTGTCAAAAGGATCCCTTCTTTGAAGACCTTCACATACTATATTAATTGATGATTGATATGATCTTCAAACTCGTCTGGGATGGCTTCAAAATACCTTGTCTTTGAATGTTCAAGATCTGGAGTTACAGTTCGAGGAGAACAATAATATGCATAACTATCACTACCTTAACATATCCGAACTTATGCTCCACCAATATTATTACCCTTCGAAGAATCTTAGGGTTTTAACGATTAAGGATATCCCGATTGGCTGAACCATAGTTTTAAAATTTGGGTTTCAACTTGCTGTGTTAATTTAAAAGAACTGAATCTTTTTGGTGTTTTAGTGATTCCAACAAATCTCACAATCACAAGCTTCGTCTCTTAGGGTTTTCACCATAGATTCTCAATTCGCACACCTTCTTGTTTCTGCACCGAAACTTGTCACCTTATATGTGACATGGAATTTTGTTTATTATGGAATGAATGAACAAAACTTCTCTCTTAAGGTTTCAGAATATTCTCTCCATATCTTGAAGATTTTTTATTTTCGAATTGGAACACAACACTTCCTTTGGAATATTATAATTGCCTTTGTGATAAGAGAAATTTTCCTTCTCGTAGATCTGAAATTGCTAATAATAATCTCTCTCTTGTATCCTTGAAAAGACTGATAGATCATTAAGGGTAATATTGTAATTTGGTAACTTTATTTTTTGTTATTTTGTATTAAACTGTTAATTGTGTAATTAGGTAGATTGGATGATACTCTTTATCCAATAGGGACATATATAAATATAGGTCTGTACATATGAATTAGTGTGATGTATTAGTTTTCTTTAGATTAATAAAGATTTTATTCTTGCACGTGTCATGTGGCATCGTGGAGGAAATTTCACATTTATCTGAGGGGTTAAGGTGTAAAAATACACTGAGCTTTTACCCAAAGTGCACACAGTACTATATACTTTTTGAAGGTGCAAAAGTGCTCATGAACTCTCAAAATCGGGGCAAAAATATCATCTCCGTTAAATAATATAAGTAAATTCTACAGGGAGAAAATTCTAAAATAATAAATAATAGAGAAAATTAAAAAAAAAAAATATCACTTGAATTTTAAAATATTAAATATAGGTAATTTCCTACTAAAATTATTTATCAATTATATTACTGTTATTGTTAATTTTATTATTCTTTTTAGATAACGGAATTTTGAAGTTTATATAGTTTTTTTTTTTTTTCATTTTACCCAAATAGTAAACTGTTTGAAACAATAAATAATACAAGTAAATGCAATTCTTTCTACGTGGTCTTCCCGGGAGAGCGAACAAATTCAATATTATATTAGGCAGCAATCATCGCAATCCAGTCATGTCAACTTTACTATTCTATCACCACTTTCGAAGCTTCCAAATTTACGGAACTCCCAACTCTGTTTGGCTCTGAAGTCTGAGCCCACTCAATTCCCCATGGACCCCTACTCCCCCACCCCTCCGACCCCCACCGTAGCCGACCCTCCCACAGCCGTCCCTGCCTCGGCTCCGCCAGCCGATGCCCCCGCCAATCCAACTTCTGAAACCCCCCCTTCCTATGATGAGGTAAGATTAACACGGTCAACGAGAGCAATAACTTATCTTGATGCTTCTTCTTTTCCCCATTTCCCTTTCTTGATTCAATCTTGCTGATTAACGCCTTTTATTTTCATCATCTCCTTTTCGGGTTCTACTCTAACTCTCTAATTCAGATTATATGCACAGCGATCGCCACTCTCGACAAAGGAAAGGGCTCCACGTGGAAGGCCATCAGAAGGTTCATGGAGAAAACCTATCAGGTCCTTCGTTCAGAACGCAACGACTTGCGGCTCCTTAGGCATTTGCATGTCTTGACAACCGCTGGTCGACTTGTTTTGGTCAAGATGTCTTACCAGCTCCCTAACTCTGAAAAACGGGGTCAACCCCGCAAGCGCGAGCTCGACGAGTTGCCGCCTGATGTTCCGCTCGATGACTACCCTCCGGAAACACGTGGGCGTCCCCTCAAGATACAAAACACCATAATGGGCGTCCCCGTCTCTTTTGCACCCCCTCCCGATTTCGCTGTACCCGCCTACGCGGTGCCACCTTCGGGAGCTTCACCACAAGGTAGTAGTGGAGGGGTAAGGACACCCCAAGATTCCGCTGGAAGTGCTGTCGACCGGCCAAAGAAGGTAATTCTGAAAATTCTTGCGGGTTCGAGTTCTTCTTTGAATATGCCTTCATAGTTTCTGAATCCGTCCAAGTTACGCACTGTTCTTATTATGTCGCTTGGTTATAGCTTATTTGTAGTGAAGTGTCGTGCATGATGACGTTGGACCTCTCTCTTATATTGTTTTGGCTTCGCCCTTTTATTCATATTTCTCCTAAAAAAGGAAGAAAAGAAATCTTAAGAAATTTTTCTTATCCTAGTTTTAGTTGCGGCCTTTGGTTATGCTAGACATATTTTAACTCAACTTTTTTTTCTTTTACGTTGATCGCTGCCTTATTCCATTAGACCTTGGCTATATGAGTAAACTTGAGCAGTATTCTTTGCCTGTTGGCGATAAACGACTAGAAAAATTCTATAATGATTCTGAATGTTACCAATCTGGTGCGCACATTTTGATATTTAATAAATTCTCAAGTTTGAATATGGAAATTTTAAGATTGTTGAGAATATGGAGAGTTCTTTTTAGTAAATTATTTTCTTATGTGTTATTTCAGCATGTCCTACCTTTTGTGCTATATCTAAATTTATGAGTTTTGTTCACTTACGTTGCATTATTTTTGTGGGAAAAGGTAACTCCTGTTGAGGAGGAGTTGAGGAGAAAACTTGAACATTTTGTAAGTTCAATTAGTCTTTTACATGAATGCTCAATTGGTCAATTTATTACCTTGTCAAGAGAGATGTGATCAATCATGCCTCTGTTTCGTTATAACATAAATCAAAAGTCACTCAATCTATTTGTGAGATCAAGTCCCGTTTAGCCATTGAAATTCTTATGGAAGTACATGTAGCAATTAAAGAATTAGAAGAACTGGCAAAAATGGATCTTGATGGGCCATTACCAAATGAAACACAAGAACAGCCGCCACAGCAATAGCCATTTGATGGTGAAAAATTGGCACAAGTGTTTTCCAGAAGACGCATGAGGCAAAAGATCTGTAAATCAAAGTAGGAAGTAGCAGAAATGATTTCTCGTTGAAAGCATAATGACGATATGAATATAAGTTTGGTATTTTGTGTACAGGTTAGAAAAGTAATGTTTAGCAAACTCATGGTTATGTTTTTTGAGAGATAGTTGTTTTACTTTGACTGGTCAGTGTAGTCATACTAATGTTGTTCTTTGTCAATGGTCTTATAGCCTAGTGGTATGAGAGTTCCCTTCAATCCTTACTTGTAGCCATTAGTGCTTGTCCATTTAATTCAAAAAATAATAATGTTGTGTTTTCTTGAGATTTATGCTGATTCTCGCTACCCTTTCTCCCTTGGTTACACTGAGAAGGGAAAGACTAATGTTTCAGGGTCATTAACAGTTCCTCTTTTATTCTAATGTTGGTAGCTATTAAAATGACTGGACTATGTTGGTTTAAGGAAGGTAGTTTTGTCGGACATAAATGCTTGCTTGAAAGAGTATGCTCTGCCTTACGGCTGCATCTGCCACGTTAGGTTTCAATTCGTTTCATTATAGGCCCACGAGGGAGTTGTGAAAACTTTGAGAGAGTAAATGTGCAGCAGTAATAGCAGTAATAATTTGGTTGTAGATTATCCGCTATTTTTAATAGTGTGATAAAAGTCACTTTTTTACCATTTGACTTTTATTAACTTAATACTAGTATTAGATAAAATTTAGATTGTCTAATGTGATTTATATTTAGATTGGCGTAGCATAAATGACTTTTCTAAAATTTGTTTAGATGATTATTTTGAAAAGCAAGTTGAGATAGAAAAAGACTGAAAATAACGTGAATTTTATTAAATAATACATATACATTATTATAATTATAAGATAAAAAATTAAAAAGTTAACTTGAAAATTTTGGCAATTCTAAAATAAAAAATTAAATATAGTTAATGAATAAAAATGCATATAAATTAAATTAGAAATAATACAACTTTACACCTCCAACAAACACCAAATCAACCATTAGAGCATAATTTGAAAATTAATCAAGTAATTCTCACCAATTAAATTTGGGTTAAGTTGCAAAAATACACATGAGTTTTTACCCAAAGTGCACCCAGTACCATATGCTTTTTGAAGGTGCAAAAGTGCTCATCAACTTTCAAAATCGGGGCAAAAATAACATCTCTGTTAATGTCTGTTAGTTTTGTGGTGGGCCCCACCATATTAAAAAAATAAAAAATGTTAAGATTTTTTATTTCCCACATTATCCCCTGTGTTCATCTGTCACTTGTTCCTTCTTCCCTTCACCTCCACCATTACCTTCTCAGATGCGGGAGGAAGCGGCGGCGGCAAACTCTACGAAAGGCGGTGGTGGCAACCTCTACCAGAGGCGACGGTGGCGCACTGAACCATGGCTGAGAGGAGATCTGAAGCTTAGATTTATTGTAAAAAGAGGAGCAGACACCGATTTGAAGCTTAGATTTATTTGCAGTGACGCACCGCGCTTCACACAACGATGGGGTTTCTTCGACCGATGGAACACCAATGACGGAATTTCTCCAAGGAAATGGAAAGCTATGAGATTTGAGAAGAAATTAAGCTATTCAAATTCAGCGACACTACTACAAAAAACGTTTATAACGTCCGTTTATTTGGGCTTTTAACATCTAAAAACTTGGGGGTGTTTATTCGGGAGGCGCAAAAAATTGGAGACTTACGGCGTCTAATTTTTTTTCTTAGACGTCTTAAGTATTTTTTTTAAAAAAAAACAGATGAGGACGGTGACGGCGTTAAACACAGATCTGAGAAATTTCAGATCTGGAAAAAATCCAGAACGCATCTTTGAATATCAAAGTAAAATTAAACATGATGAACAGAGACGAGGGAACTGAGAATCGGGGCAACACCATAGTCGGACGAGCAACCATATGCATTTATTTGCAAAACAAAACAAAAAAAACATTAGGAATTGATAAAAAATGAGGAAAAAGGTAAAAGAAGAAGATGAATGCATAAATATCGAAATGGTTGGAGAGGAGATCGATCGCAGCTGCAGAACCAGATGGATGAAGAAGAAACAAACAGTGCCATCGGAGAAAGAGTGACCTCGAGAGAATGACCGGAGCTAGCAAAGTTGGGCGAGACAAGCAAACGACTGCCGGCGAGGCGATTGTGACGGACAAAGGGCGCGGGTGGCAGCGACGACGCAAGCGGGCCAAAGTGAGAGGTGTGAGAGATTGCATGAGGTTCGGAGAGAATGGGTAAGGTTACGAGGTTACGAGAGTGGGTGAATAAAACGCGTGAAAATAATGAAGGGGCTGCCTTTTGGCGTCTAAGTTTTAAACTTAGATGCCAAAACTGATACTTTTTCGCGCCAGGATTTTCATTTACCGCATTTTTTCTCTTTTTTGAATCACTTTTGGCGTCTAATTTTAAAAGTGATACTTTTTCCCGCTAGGATTTTCGTTTACCGCATTTTTCTTTTTTTGAATCACTTTTGGAGTCTAAGTTTTAAACTTAGACTCCAAAAGCATGACTTTGGAGTCTAAGTTCAAAACTTAGACTCTAAAAGTGTCTCTCGCGGCCCCACACATAACCTCTCGCGCACGACGATGTGACCTTCTTTTCTCGTCAGACGACATGACTTTTGGAGTCTAAGTTTTAAACTTAGACTCCAAAAGCATGACTTTTGGAGTCTAAGTTCAAAACTTAGACTCCAAAAGTGTCTCTCGCGGGCCCCACACATAACCTCTCGCCGCACGATGTGACCTTCTTTCTCGCTATATGACATGACTTTTGGAGTCTAAGTTTAATACTTAGACTCCAAAAGTATCTCTCGCGAGCCTTTTGGCGTCTAAGTTTAGAACTTAGACGCCAAAAGTCAACTTTTATCACATATAATTACAAAAATGCCACCGCCTTTATTTTTTACTTCCTTTTAAAAAAATGACGTCTTTTTGGGACGCAAAAACCGTTTATTGTAGTAGTGCGATCACTGTGTTGTGTTTTATTGTGTTGTCTCTTTTCCAATTGTAGCCGCCAGAGCACTATGAGGTCAGTGTCGGGTTTGGGTCTGTGATGATTCATACTGTAAATTGGAGTTACTGATTCTTCAGCCATTTGGAATCTCCTAGATTACTGTTGTGTTCGGCATTACTAGGGACAAAGGAAGACGAAGCATGGGTTGGATTCCATGTTCCGGAAATCCAAACAATAAGAAAAAGAAGATGGAAGAGCAGGAGAATACGATAGATCAAACCAAAACAACTCAAGGTACGGATAAATTCATTGATTTTAGCATGGCAAACTAGGCATTAAAAAGTTCACTATAGTTATTTGAGGATTCCTGTTGCAGTGTCGTGATGAAATTATTTGAGAATTTCTAGCAACAATGAAGCTTAATTGAGCTTCGTGTACCTATATGCCAAAGTGTGTGAATTTCCTCATTGCAGATAGCTGTGATTTGATAGTGAAGAATGCCTTTGCTATTTAATCCTCTGCTCTATATTTCTCAGTTCTCTTCAATCACATTACTCAGATATATGCATTACTAGAATTTAGAAGATAACCAACGACGATAATCCAATAGCAATGCAAGAAGCTCTGGAGACGGACGCTTGGTCGACAGAGCTGGGGGAGACAGAGGTGGGCGGCTACCTGAAGTTGTCGGAAGTTTCACAGCACCTGTGGGTCTCAATCGTCTTCCTCCCTCTCTCTTGCTTTCTCCTTCCAAATCTAACGTTGTATATGAATTGAAGAGGATGATTGTTGCATTTAAGTTAGATGATTGTTGATGATGAATTTGGAAGAGAAGAGGACAAACAGAGGTTGAGTGACGGTGGTTTTTTTTATCAAAGGGTATTTTGGTACTTTCAAATGGTAATAAACTAAAGTTAACATCTTTTAATGGAGGTGGTATTTTTGCCCCGATTTTGAAAGTTCATGAGTAATTTTACACCTCCGAAAAGCATATAGTACTAGGTGCACTTTGGGTAAAAGCTCATATGTATTTTTGCACCTTAACCCTATAAATAATATAAGTAAATTCGAGAAAATTATCAGCTTAAACTTCTATATATCGATATAAACTCTCTAATCATTGATCGTTCAATTTGAACTCCTCCTTCAATTTTCTTGGACAAGCAAACATGGATCGAATTTCTTCGCAAAGTAGCCCTTTTGATTTTCTACACGACGATTTCTTCATGGATGAAATCCTTTCTCGTGTAGATTCTGCAAAATCCATTGTTCGCTTAGGAATGACCTCTAAAATATTTCACTCACCGTGTTCTTACCCTTACGTTCAAGTTCAAGGATGTCTCACACAAGAACGTGGGATTGATCAAATACCTTGACAAGTTCTTTGAGTCTCGCATGGATTCGAACTTCAAATACGAGTTCCGAGAACTTCTCATGGGCTTATCAGAAAACATGGATTATCTAACAATACTGAATTTTATGAACTTTCATCTTCTCGCGTTGGTTTCAAAAAGCCTTGTCGTTGAATGTTCAAGAGCTGATCTTCAAGTTCCATGGGGAACCATTTGCCTCTAATTTTCACAATGAAAGGCCTGAACTGAATCTGCAAAATTGTATGATCCCTTTGAAGCATCTTAGGGTTCTGACTCTTAGGAACATCCCTATCTCCATAAACCAAAGCTTCGGAGATTGGATTTCCAATTATTGTGTCAGTTTAGAAGAACTGAGACTTTATGATGTTTTAGTGCTTCCAACTAAACTCAATGTCACAAGATCGTTTCTTAGGGTCTTGGGAGTTCTATCTTGGAGGGAAAAGAAAGGGAAGGGAGGGTTTTGGTAATCTCTTCCCTTGTTTGCAAGTTTTTGTTTGCAAGTTTTAAAAATAAGAGGGTAGGGAATCAGGGATTTTTACAAATCTCTCAAAACCCTCCTTCTTCTAAAAAATAAAGTTCCCCCAATATGGGGGTTTTAAGAGGAATATAGCTTAATTACCTTTTTACCCTCTTTCTTCCCCGCCTTGAACCCACGCCCACGATCATGTTTCTTTTCCCGAATCTTCTCGGCCACGATGGTGTTCCTTTTCTCCGAATCTTCTCGTTTTGATCAAGCGATTTCCATGTCTTGATCGACGCCGACGCCCTGGAGATGCCATTTGATATGTGATTTCGAGGCTCGTGGACTCCGCCACGTCCGGAGATGCTTCGATTGTGATTTTTCTTCGATCCGTGCGCACGGGCTCGTGTTCGCTTCAGCTCTTTATCCGCGATCTCGTAAGTCACTTTCCCTTGTGCCTTGCTTCGATTTACTGGATTTATTGGATTTAAATCCCTTCGTCTCTCATCCCTTGCTTCGATTTACTAGGTACTAATTTTATTTGTGGGGATTAGAAGTTCTAAAGAGAGAAACTAGTTGTGGGCAAAGAAGCAAGGTCTGATAGAGCCTCTACCTAGGTTTCTTCAGAACCAGAAGAATAGGAAATTAGGAGTTATTGGGGCCTTCTTTAAACTCAGTTTCGGCTCTGCCTATTCAATTTAATTTATGAATTGATGCTGATGCATCCCAGAAATAGCTACGCAGCTATACCTTGTCCATATCGATGAGTTTGTTTTCAAATGGGTTTGTCTTTAATTTATTTGTCAATTGGAATAGGTTGTTCTGTAGTTTCCATTCTAATGTTTGAATATTGATTTCTTGCTCACCCCTTTTGTAGCCGTACTCAATGGCACTCAGTTTTCGCCTACTACTGTATGATAGTGCATTTGTGTGAATGCAAGTAATATGTACAGAGTATAATAAAGTAAGTTTTAATTTGTTTTGATTTTCTTGTTAAATTAGTTTTAGTTTAGAATTACATTAGCAATAGTTTTAGTTTTAACACATGCAGCAATACATTCTACAATTTAAATTCTTGATCTCTTGTTTAATTATGTTTTGATTCGTCTACTTTTGATTCTCTTATTTTAATATATGTACAGCAATATGTTGTCCATTTTTCTTTGTGGCAATAAGTGTTTATTGATTTTATTCAATTATTTCTTTTATCACTTGTCATGTTCTGTGTTCAGTCATTGTTCTGTTATCTTCAACTAGATTTGTTTACATGCTTTGGATCTTTGTCACTGTTTTTGTTTTGTGTTGAATTGTGCTTTCTGCAATGACCATGTTATTTCTGAATTTCCACCAAAGATGGATAATCCAGGAGAAAATATCAATCTAGCATTGTTTACATGGAGAGAAAGACGTCGAAAGACTATTGTTCATGTCATATGCCTTGTAGTTTATTACTACATGATTAGGATTCATTCTCAAAGTAGTATAGTTGATCGTACAATGATTTTGGAGAAAGAGAGAGCACGAGAAAAAATAATGAAGCGAATTGCTAATAGTGAAGGTCGTAAGATAATAAGAATGGGGCCTATAGCCTTTATGGACTTATTTGCAATGTTAGAACGAGAAGGTGGTCTCCAATCAACCCAACGGGTAAGTATAGAGGAACAAGTTGCCAAAACCCTTTATATTCTAACACATAATGTTAGAAACCGAGAGGTTCAATTCTGGTTTGACACTCTGGTGAGACCACTAGTCGGCATTTTCATCATGTGCTTCGATCTATAGTGGAGTTAGAAGACAAATATCTTAAACAACCGGATGGCTCACAAATTCCTATACAAATTCTTGGAAACAACCGGTTTAACCCATTTTTTAAGGTAAGAAATTATTTTCATGTTTATATTGAAAAACATATATAGTTAAAAATATATTGATGATATAATAACAATACTTGGATTGTATGTGTTCGAGTATGGATTGTTGGTGTTACTGCTCTTGTTAAAGTTGTTGACGAAGTTTACAGATTCAGGGTTGGCGGAGCACTGAGAGTCGGCGTGCTCTCTGCCACAGTACACACAGGCTACCTGAGATGGTTGCAGCGATGTGGTGCTTGATGGAAGGGTCAGTCCTTTCACCATGTTGGTTAGAGATGATACTTGGGCCGTGAGAGCAGTCATAGCGTCTAGTTCATGTATTCCTACAATAGTTCGAGAAGATGTGGCTCTGTCTGCTTGCCATTGATGACTGTTCATGGCCATACGCTCCAGTAGATTGTGAGCTTCTCCATAGGACTTCATTAGGATGGATCCTCCAGAAGAGGCGTCTACAATTGATCGTGTTTGTCCATCGAGACCTCTGTAAAATGTTTCTAATTGGACCCATTCGCACAGACCATGCTGTTGCCATCTTCTGAGAATGTCTTTAAATCTGTCCCAGGCTTCATAAGTAGATTCACCAGATTTTTGTTGGAAATTGGTGATGTCCCCTCTGATTTGAACGTTCTTAATAGGTGGAAAAAATTTGAGCAAGAACTTACTCCCCAGATAATTCCATGTGGTGATGGAATTAGCAGGTAGGTTGTTGAGCCACGTTCGAGCCTTGTCCCTTAGTGAGAATGGGAATAATTTAATCCGGACAGCATCGGGTGGGATTCCTGGGATGCGAAAGAATCACACACCTCCATGAAGGTCTTGAGATGCAGGTGCGAATCTTCAGATGGAAGTCCTCCAAATTGCCTGGCTGCATTCAGCATCTGAATCATGACACCTTTGATTTCAAAGTGTCCTGCATTGAATGTTGGCAGTGTGATGGCCGAATTCAGTTTGTTTAGATCTGGAATTCCAAATTTCATGATGGCCTTGTTCACTTCTGGGTTTGGAGGTGGAGGGACATGGTTATCCCCATTTATTACTATCGGCTCTCGTTGATTCTGATCATGGTTGACAGGCATATCTACCATGCTTGCTGAGTCAAAAGGTTGACTTTGTCGCTTCTGCTTCCTGCGCCTTTGCTTGTAAGTACGTTCTATTTCAGGATCGTAAGGCTCTAGGTTGGGTGAGGGCGAGTTGCGCATGCACTACAGAATGTACCTGAAAATCAAAAACATAGAAAAGGTGAGCTTTTTATTACGTAAATCACAACTATTAAGCAAAAGGGGCGTCGTCAATAAGGGTATCAACAGTCCCCGGCAATGGCGCCAAAAACTTGTTGGTCGATTTCCTTGATGGCAAGTGAACCAGTCAAACAAGTAATAAAGTATAAGTAGAGTATCGTCCCACAGAGATTGAGATACCAAAGAGTGACGCTCAATTGCTATGATAGTTGCGAACAGAAAGTAAATATAATTAATTGGAGAGGTTTTTGTAAATATGCTAGTAGCAGAAGTAAACAAAATAAATTGAAGAAGATATTAGTGAGAAGTTAGGCTGAACTCGGAATCGTCCTTAAGTGCGTAAATCCCCCAGTTGCTCTACTCATTGCTATAGCATCCATACTGCACAGTTTTTGCAATGTTACAGCATGGCTACTACTTGCAAAGCTATTCGGTTAACCCGCCTTTATAAACTATCGAAGCTTTCGCGTCCGATACATATGATATTAACTATACTCCTTCCATATTCCTATGGAAACTTTCTAGTTAAATCTGCATTATACTCAGGGTGTCCTGGTTATGAGAGGTAGACCCATTCCTGAAGCCTACAATAAATAGGTCAAGCCTTGCACCAGCTGCCTAGCAAACACTATTTCTCAGAGGTCTAGCCTCGACTCCTTGCCAGTAAGCCGAGACCATAAGTCTAGCCCTTAGATTCCTCTAATCGACTAGTAATTAATTCACTGATAAGCAAACCGAATCTATTAAATTAAGAACTTGCAACTGGGTTCATATAACACTTAAGGATTCATCCTCGTCCAGCTATCAGAGAATTAGTTCATGACTGACGAGGGAAACACAAAACAGAAAATAACAAAATGACCCATGATCTAACTACTGAAATAAAACAAATGAAAATAGAAAGCTTGACGGCGTTCCGACGGCGTGGACGAAGCCCTGTCACGTCATCACTCACATTTTCTTCCCTCCGTCTTAATTCGAAGAAGCATGATGGGTTATCCTGGAATTCTCATGCTAGTGAAGTCTCTCACTCTTCTTTTGAGTTGGCCGAATGTGTAAACTATTTCGGCTCTGTGCGGCTCTCCTTAGGGTTTGACCTGCTATTCCCTTTTATATTCAATCTTCCGTGTGACGCAAGTTTCAGCTAGCTAGGCTTTCCTAATCTGTCGAGATCTATCGCATCTTCTGTTTGTAGATTGATTCTGCTAATACTGCAGGATTCTTCTAATCTTTCCATTTTACTCCTTCGCATCTTCTAATTCGTTACGTCAGCAATCTACCTGTCGACCTCAACCTTTTATGTTTATTCCTGAAATCAGCTAGATAAAAATGTCAGAAAATATGCCGCATAGCATTGCGTCCTTTACTTTGCTATAGCTTTCGTGATGCTTTTTATTGCACTTCGAGTTGCAGGTAGAATGCTATAGCATCGTATCAGCTTTGCTATACATTCTTTAAAACAATGTATTTTGCTTCTTCTTAGCACATGTTCAGGATATAAATGGTTTCCATCCTTCAGTTCCCTATATCATGAATATATGCCTTTTTGCTTGGATTGTTTGCAGTTTAAGCTCTTATTTACCATACAATTCAGTCATGAAATATAGGGAAAACATGGTAATATTTGTGCTCATCAGGGGCCCAGTATTATCTCTCTACAAATATGAGGGACAAATTCCATCTTGACCATTCACATTCCTCTGCATGAGAACCATTGATCCCGATCCAAGCCTTTATCATCACCCGGTCAAAGGTGACTTTTGACTAGGTCAAAGAGAAACGACTCATCATGTAGGAATCCATGATGATCTCAGGTCAAAGGGCGTTGTGACGCGGTTATACATGAGAAAAGCTTATGACTTAATCCATGCAGCTTTCTCATAGTGGGTCCATCCAGCACCTTGTACTCCTACAAGTGCTCATGACTTTGATTCGTATCTCCATACCTCATCAAAGTCATACTGGTCTTACTTCATCTTCACTCCCGCATAGATGACCGACCAGGGACATTTAGGATAATCTATAAGATATATCCAGGGATACAGTTATCACTATAAACATGCAAATAAATGATAACTAAATGGAGATGACTTGCCCCTAGGGCATAATTTCCAACACCAAGTGCTCTTGAGATTATCAGGCTAACTAATTTGGATACAATTACCATCCACAAAACCATATTTGTTTTGACCCAACAAGGTGATATGCATTGACCTACTCAAAATGAGATAGTTTGCAGAGCCAGTGAGGACAACAGGGACGAGCATGGTGGTCTGCGTATCAGAGGGATGAAGAAACAAGGGATGATTGAATCCAAGATTTCCTGGATCAATAACACGAGCGGAAGCATCACTAGTGGAAGTATCTCTATCCCCTGCCATGTGCTTCGAAGTAGGACGGCAATTACAAGAGTGAATAATAGAAAGAGAATACTAGCAGTAAGACACAACGCAAGGCGCACCGAGAACAGTCTCTAGACAAGACTTCCAATTTCAGTTTTACACTTCAGAACCCTGTTGTGGCACCTTCACTTTGGATGGGTCGTTGATCAGGCTATTCTCGCCGAGGAAGAACGCGCCGTTGTTATCCGCTTCAAAACCCTTACCAAGAACGTAGAAACTTCAAAAATTACCAAGAGTCAAGAACAGTCACCCTGAGATTTTGAATCACCAAGAGTAGAGACAAAACCGAGATCGAAACTTTCAATTTCACCATCGGAACACCAAAAAATCTGCTAAATCCACGATTTGTAGGAGAATCGCGAACCACTGTTGATTCTTGAACCACCACGAACCACCATCGATGCTTGAACCACCACCACCGTCAATTCTTAAACCACCGCGAACCATCGTCGATTCTTGTACCACAATCGATCTCGCGAGCCACCGTATTATGTGCTCGAAATCTCTATTGCAAGAATCATGAACCACCGTATTGTGTGCTCAAAATCTCTATTGCAAATGGAGTTTTGAAATCTCTAGCTTGGTCTATATTGTCAAGATCGATATTGCAGACTGTGTGTTTAGAAAAATAAAATGACACAATTGCCCATTTCAAAAACCGTGCTCTGCTACCTGATGAGTGCAGATTATGCCATGTTTTCCCTATATTTCATGACTAAATTGTATGACGAATAAGAGCGCAAATTGCAAAGAACTCAAGCAAAAAGGCAGGTATTCATGATATAAGGAACTAAGGGATGGAAACCATTTACATCCGAAAAACATGTGCTAAGGAAGAGCAAGTTACATTGTCTCTAGGAAGAACGCACAGCAGAGCTGATACTATGCTATAGCATTCCAACAGCAGCTCGAAGTGCAACTAAAGGCATAAGGAAGCAATAGCAAAGTAAAGGACGCGATGCTATGCGACATATTTTCTGACCTTTTTATCTAGCTGATTTCACGAATGGAAATAAAAGGTCGAGGCCAACAGGTAGATTGCATATATAATAGAAGATACGGAGGATCAAAAAGGAAAGATTTGAAGAATCCCGCAATATCAGGAGAATCAATCTACAAAGAAGATATGATAGATCACGACAGATTTGGAAAGCCCGGCTAGCCTAACTTGCATCACCGGAAGTCCGAATATAAAAAAAAGAAGCGGCGAGTCAACCCGAAGACAAGTCGGAGAAGAGCCAACACGAGAATACACATTCCGCCGACTCAAGAGAAGAGTGAAAGGTTTCACTAGCACGAGAATTCCGGGGAGAACCCAAAGATCCTTCCTCATAGCAAGACGGAGGGAAGAAGACGTGGGAGCGATGACGTGACGGGGCTTCGTCCACGCCGTCGAACGCCGTCAAGCTTTCTATTTTTCATTTACTTTCAATAGTTAGAGCATGGGTCATTCCCGTTATTGGTTGTTTTGTGTTTCCTTCGTCGTCATGAACTAACTTTCTGATGGTTGAACAAGGATGAATCCTTAAGCGTATATGAACCCAGTTGCAAGTTTTTAATTAAAGATTCGATTTGCGTATCGTAGATTAATTACTATTCGGTTAGAGGAATCTAAGGGCTAGATCTCGTGGTCTCGGCTTCGGCAAGGAGTCGAGGCTAGACATCCGAGAAAAAGTGTTTGCTAGGGGCCGGTGCAAGGCTTGACCTATTTATTGTAGGCTTCGGGAATGGGTCTACCTCTCATAACCGACACCCCGAGAGTAATGCGAGATAAAAGCTAGAAAGTTGCCATAGGAATATGGAAGGAGTATAGTTAATATCAAATGTATCGGACGCGGAAGCTTCGGTAGATCATAGCGGTGGGTTAATCGAATAGCTTTGCGTTAGTAACTATGTTGTAGCAATTGCGGAAGGCGTGCGGTATAGGTGCTATAGCATTGGGTAAAGCAACTGGGGGAATTATGCACTTAAGGAGGAGTCCGAGTTCAGCCTAATTTTCGCCGATATCCTCTTCGAATTACTTTGTTTTTCTGTTCTTAGTATAATCACCAAAAACCTCTCAAACCCATTACATCAACCTTCTAGTTGCAACTATCATAGCAATTGAGCGTCACTCTCTGGTATCTCAGTCTCTGTGGGACGATACTCCACTTTCACTTTATTACTTGTTCGACTGGTTCACTTGCCATCAAGGAAATCGACCAACAAGTTTTTGGCGCCATTGCCGGGGACTGTTGATACCCTTATTGACGACACCCCTTTTGCTTAATAGTTGTGATTTACGTAACAAAAAGCTCATTTTTTCTGTTCTTGATTTTCAGGTACATTCTGTAGTGCATGCACAATTCGCCTTCAGTCAACCTAGAGCCTTACGATCCGGAGATAGAACGCACTTACAAACAAAGGCGCAGGAACGAAGAATGGCTCAGCAAGCATGGCGGATATGCCGATTAATACGGAGCAGAATCAACAAGAGCAGATACTGATGAACGGGGACAACCAGGCCCCTCCACCTCTCAACCCAGATGCAAACAAGGCCATCATGGAATTTGGAATTCCAGATCTACACAAACTGACTTCGGCAATCACTCCGCCAACATTCAATGCAGGGCACTATGAAATCAAAGGCGTTATGATTCAGATGCTGAAGGCAGCCGGGCGATTTGGAGGACTTTCATCTGAAGATCCATACCTTCACCTCAAAACCTTCATGGAGATCTGTGACTCATTCATTATCCCAGAAGTCACGATCAATGCCATTCGAATCAAACTGTTCCCTTTCTCTCTACAGGACAAGGCTCGGAAGTGGCTCAGCAATTTACCAGCCAACTCAGTCACCTCCTGGGAGGATCTGGTGAGAAGGTTTCTGCTTAACTTTTTCCCACCAACAAGAAATGCACAATTAAGGAAGGACATAGCCAGCTTTGAGCAGCAACCTGAGGAACTGGCCCACGAAGCTTGGGACCGATTCAAGAATCTGTTGAGCAGATGCCCGCAAAATGGGTTGCAAGAATGGGCGCAACTGGAAAATTTTTACAGTGGGCTAAATGGCGAAACAAGTTCATTTGTGATCGCCTGCGCAAACGGATCCATTCTCATGCAGCCATACAATAATGCATGCCAACTGCTGGAAAGGATAACAGTACAAGGTTATCAGTGGATTGACAACAGAAGGATCACACATAGAAAAGTTACCAGCATCAGCACGTCAGATGCACTAACTACCCTTACAACCCAGGTAACAGGTTTGACCAAGGCCATCGAAGAATTAATCAGGACCGTCGCACAAACCAGTCTCTAGGAGTCATTAACCCGAAACCCTTGTCAGGAAAACTTGGAACAACAAGGTCACCTTGTTGAGAACCTGAAGGACCACATAGCGAGAAATGACTCAGAAGTTCTAAGTCAGCAGCTCATCCTTCAGAAGCTAGGAAGTCAACTCGGACAAATTGCAGTGCTGAATGAGAAATGTCCAGGACCATTACTTCATAGTAAGATGGGTGCAACGGCTGGGAGTAACGAGCAAGGGGTAATGCCACGACAGGATAGTTTTATGAATGATGCTAGAGCATACTCTCCATCAGTAGAGTTCAGCAAACATATACTAGAATCACTGAAGAGTGGTACTACTGAGTCGACAGGACAGGACGTAACTGACAGACGAGCTCAATTACCCCCTCAATCCTCCAGCCAGCAATTTCGAGAGTTTGTAGAGCTAATACAACAACTCCACATTCACATGGTACCAATAGCAGTTGTGGGACGAATGCCTACCTATGTGAAGTTCCTTAAAGACACACTATCCCAGAAGGAAGAAGGGGCAAGACTCGAGATTATCCCTTTAACCCCGACATGTAGCAAATTCTGCCAACCAGGAAAACCACTTACATTGCAAGGAACAGGTCACCCTGAGATTGCATGCACTATAGACGATCAATTCACCATAAGAGCTTTATGCGATCCAGGATCTCAAGTAAGTCTAATGTCACACCCAGTGTCTCAACGGCTAACCACTGGTGAAAAACAAATCGCTACAGCAAACTTGCAGCTGACAGACAGAACAATGATTTACCCAATAGGTGAAGTTTACAACGTCCTGATACAGGTCGGAAAAATGATGTTTCTCGTAGACTTCATCATTCATGATCAAGATTATGGATACGATTTGCCAGTCATTCTGGGACGACCATTCTTAGCTTTAGGATAGGCATTAATGGATGTACATGAAGGGGAACTCACACTAAAGATAAGTGACAAAGAAGTCAATTTCAACCTAAGCAAGGCAATGCAACATCCAGACACATGGAAACATGCTCTGCAATGAAAAAAATTATACAGGAGACCTTTCAAGAAGAGTATAGCAAGACAACCGAAGAGTTAGATCTAGGGGCAAGAGAGGAAGCTATCGATCAGGCAGCAACAATAAGCGGAAAGGATCATAACCACCTCAACTTGGTAAGAAGCACTATTTTCGAATCATTAGAAAGTGACCAGTATCGAAGCACCCGGTTAAACCACCCATAGATGTACCACCAACGTTGGTTTTTAAACCCCTACCTGATAATCTTAAGTATGCGTACCTAGGAGATAATCAAACTCTGTCGGTGATTGTTTCTGCACATCTTACTAATGATCAGGAAACCCAACTTCTGGCGATGCTAACCAAATTCAAAAAAGCTTTCAGATGGACAATAGCTGACATAAAAGGGATCAGTCCATCCCTATGCATGCATAAGATACGCCTTGAAGAGGGTTGCCGAAATTCAGTTGAACAACAAAGAAGGTTAAACCCCATTATGAAGGAAGTAGTGCGGAAGGAAATTATCAAATGGTTGGATGCAGGAATTATCTACCCCATCTCTGACAGTGAGTAGGTTAGCCCCGTGCAGTGCGTACCCAAGAAAGGAGGAATTACCGTGGTAGAAAATGACAAGAATGAACTAATCCCCACACGCACGGTCACCGGATGGAGAATATGCATGGATTACCGGAAGCTTAATAAGTCCACCCTCAAGGACCACTTCCCATTGCCATTCATTGATCAAATGCTAGATAGGCTGGCTGGCAAGGAGTACTATTGCTTCTTGGATGGTTATTCCGGATACAATCAGATTGCTGTAGCACCCCAAGACCAGCACAAAACCACCTTCACTTGCCCGTATGGTACCTTCGTGTTCCGGCGAATGCCGTTCGGACTGTGCAATGCGCCAGCCACATTTCAACGCTGTATGATGGCAATATTCTCCGACATGGTAGAAAAATCCATAGAAATTTTCATGGATGACTTTTCAGTGTTTGGAAAATCGTACGATGACTGCCTTCAAAACCTTGAGTCAGTTCTTCAACGCTGTGAAGAAACAAATTTGGTGCTCAACTGGGAAAAATGTCATTTTATGGCAACAGAAGGAGTGGTGCTGGGGCACAAAATCTCTAAACAAGGGATTGAAGTTGATCGTGCAAAAATAGCTGTTATTGAACAGTTACCACCACCTAACACAGTAAAGGGAATCAGAAGCTTCCTCGGACATGCTGGTTTTTACCGGCGCTTCATTAAAGACTTCTCAAAAATTTCCAAACCGTTATGTGCATTGCTCAAACTCAACGCTCCATTCAACTTCAATACAGCCTGCATGGAAGCATTCCTAACTCTCAGAAAGAAGCTCACTTCCGCTCCAATCATATTAACTCCTGACTGGAATTTACCATTTGAGCTTATGTGCGACGCTAGTGATTCAGCAGTTGGAGCAGTACTAGGTCAAAGGCATGACAAGATGTTCCACTCCATCCACTATGCAAGCAAAACCCTGACCAGTGCCCAGATGAATTATACCACTACGAAAAAAGAGCTATTGGCAGTGATATTTGCATTTGAAAAGTTCTGATCCTACTTGGTAAGCACTAAGGTGATCGTTTTCACGGACCACTCTGCCATTAAATACCTCTTAGCAAAAAAAGATGCTAAACCAAGACTGATCCGATGGGTTTTACTACTTCAAGAGTTCAATGTTGAGATTCGCGATAAGAAGGGGACAGAAAACCAAGTAGCGGACCATCTCTCACGACTGGAAGCACCTTCCTTAGATAAACCGAGCATCCCAATTCAGGAATTCTTCCCAGATGAGCAACTTTATGCCATCGAATGCATCCACACACCATGGTACGCAGATATCGTGAACTTTTTAGTCACGGGGGACGTCCCTATAGATCTAACATACCACCAAAAGAAAAAGTTCATGTATGACAGCAGGAAGTTTTTCTTGGACGAGCCATACCTGTTCAAACAATGCCCTGACCAGATGCTTCGACGTTGCATACCGGAAGATGAATCAGAAGATATCTTGAGCCACTGCCATTCCTCCCCTTATGGAGGACATTATGGAGGTAGGGCTGAGCAACGGGCGGGCGGGGCTGCCCCATGGCCTAACCCGTATCCCGCCCGTTTATAATACACAGGTACGAGTTAGCCCCGTACCCACTGCATAACCCGTTTAACCCGTGATAAACGGGTAGGGAAAATACAGGCGGGTTTGAACAGGTACGGATGAACCCATGTATGTCTCAACATTTTTTTAAAAAAAACAGAGAGCTTCTAGTTCTCCACCAAAGAAAATCAGAAAGCCAAGAGATAGATCTGAGATGATTAGGTAATAAGAAAAAGAACATATCTGAGATGGAATGTCAAGATGGAAGAAAAAATTGTGAACAGATCTGAGATGCTGAAAAGATGGAGGAAATCTGAGATGCTCAAAGTTGATGGCGAGGTGCAGACACAGTCACGAGAGATCGACGACGTGAAGATCGCAGACGCTATTGGTGTGCTGACGTGGGGAAACCGGAGACGCTGGGAGAGTGATGAAATCGAAAGCGTTCTTGATGGCGAGGTTGAGGCTGAGCTTTGGGTGGGAAATGCCACACAGATCGAGAGTGAGCGACCTTCCCACGCCACTGGTGCCTTGGAGACTCTATCCTTTTTGGTGCCTTGGAGACTATCTTTTTTTTTTACTAAACCTGGAGATTCTATCGAATGATGCCGTGAGAGACGAGGGAGTGAGTGAAGGACCTAATATGTGGACTCTATCGGGTTTGGGCTAGTGTGATATGCTAATTGGGCTTCAAGCCAATAAAAAACACACTGATAAGTCCCCAATGGAAAGAATGAATGTCTAAAAGGAAAAAAAAAACATATACGGGTAACGGGTGCCCCGGGGGTGAACCGTGACCCTCCCGTATAATATAAACGGGTACGGGTTGCCCCGTTACCCATAACGGGCCCAATTTGGGCGGGTTTAATCCGGGAAAATTTTCACGGGCCGCGGGAGGTTGGGCGGGTTGCGGGTGGTTTGCTCACCCCTATATGGAGGTGTTCGGACGGCCGCTAAAGTACTTCAGTCTAGGTTCTATTGGCCAACCCTTTTCAAGGACGCCCATCAATTTGTAACCAAATGTGACAAATGCCAAAGGACTGGGAACATATCGCAAAGGCATGAAATGCCTCTAACACCCATTTTAGAAGTTGAGTCGTTCGACGTATAGGGAATCGATTTCATGGGCCCTTTCCCTCCATCAAAGGGCAACCACTACATACTAGTTGCCGTTGATTACGTCTCTAAATGGGTCGAAGCAGCCGCCCTGCCAACGAATGACTCCAGAGTTGTTAGCAAGTTTTTGAAGAAGCAGATATTCACTAAATTTGGTACCCCTCGAGCTATAATCAGTGACGAAGGGTCTCACTTCTGCAGTCGCCAGATTGCAGCCCTGCTTGCTAAATATGGGGTTAATCATCGAATCGCTACAGCTTACCACCCGCAATCAAATGGTCAGGCAGAGGTCTCCAACAGGGAGGTAAAACGTATCTTGGAAAAGGTAGTTCATCCTAATCGTAAAGATTGGTCTGATAAGCTCGATGATTGCTTATGGGCATATCGCACTGCCTATAAAACACCTTTAGGGGTTTCACCCTATCAACTAGTATTCAGGAAGGCCTGCCATCTTTCGGTCGAGTTGGAGCATAAGGCCTACTGGGCCATAGCACAACTGAACATGGACTCCACCACCGCAGGAGACAAATGACTGTTACAGATGCATGAACTTGAAGAGTTTTGATTGAACGCATATGAAAATGCAAAGCTTTACAAGGAAAAGGTTAACCGATGGCACGATAAGTGACTGATTCCGCGCACCTTTGAAGTTGGCCAACAAGTACTGTTGTACAACTCTCGCCTGAAATTGTTCCCAGGTAAGCTGAACTCCAAGTGGGCAGGACCCTTTATGATCGATGCGTTAACATCCCACGGCGCAGTCGAGTTCAGAAATCCAAACATAGGGAATGTATTCAGAGTCAACGGTCAGCGAGTTAAACATTACTGGTCAGATCCAGTTTTAAGAGAAAAGACGGCTATTGACCTCAGATCACCCTAAGCAACAAAGCACTATGTCTGGCTGAAGACTTTAAAGCAAGCGCTATTGGGAGGCAGCCCAATTTTGTGGCCCTTTCACGCCACAGCAGAAGGGAACGGGTTCAGCGGGAGCCATGCTACGGCAAGACAGGACGACCCACGGCACATTAGTCAAGTACGCCCCAACCTTTCCAATAAACAAGTTGTGAATAAAGTAGATTTGTTGGGCCAATCCGGTGGGCCCACTACACCTAAGCAGAACTTAGAGACAACATAGTCATGTCGGTTCACATTCCAAGTTATACCTCTTCTATATATTTTCTTCACCCCCCTCCCCGCGTCCTTTCACCTATCCTTCCAAGTTTCATTCCCATAACCCACCATGGTCTAAACCAAGTGCACCACACGACGTGGCAGAGCCACTCCACTGGCCTTCGCTAGGCGAACCACCGTCCGCCATTCACCCCACGCACCGGCCCCCATTGTCATCGAGGTCTCCTCTTCTTCGTCGAAACCCTCCTCGGTGTCTGGCACGACAGACTCCACTGATCGAACCTACATACTCACCCACGCCCCCCTCTATTGGCGTTAATAAGACACACGCGCCCTGCACAAATTTCCACGTTGCCTTCGGCGAGTACGCACGGAGCTTAATCCACTCCGACGTGACCCATGGGCGTACCTGGAGGCTCATCGCCGACATCCACCGGCCGCGGTCTCCCTCTCCGGCTCTCACACAGCAATTCCAGTGGTTAATACCCTGGACAACTCATCTGCCGAGGAGGACACCGCCAGCAATTCACTCGCTCCTGCCCCGTAGTTTCCCCCTGCTTTTTCTTGTTTTCGTTTTAGTTTCCTTTTGTTTACCTGACAATATGCTTATGAACTCGGCGTGTGCCCCTGGGCTCTTTTGTGAATGATGTTTGCTTAATCCGTTTCTTTTGCTCTCTCTTCGCCCCCGCCCCATGGTTACGGATCTTATTACTTCTTATCGTTCCATTACTTTTCTTATGGCAATGAGGGCATTGCATCGTTCAAGTGTGGGGGAGGGATTAATTTTGTGATCTGCTAACTAATTCCATGTATGTCTGATCTGATTACTTTGAATACTCTACATTTAGTTTTTAGCACTGAAAAATTTTCAAACTTGCATAATAGAGCATGAACAGAATTTCGTAGCGATAGAAGGAATGCCTGTATAACGGAGCAGATCATGATTGCCTAGGAAAATTTAACCTTTAGGCTTGGGAAGTTGGCAATGCTATCTAATCTGATGCAGGGTAAAGTGACAGTGAGGGCGTTTAAAAAGGAAAACCACCAATGGAAGAATTGAATTGAGTCTATTTGTTACATTTTTTAGAGAGTACAGGTTTGCTAGTCCACGTTTGATCCTTGATTTTCCTTAGTTCTTTGGTAGACTATCTGGCATTTGAGTTTTAAGTTCGGAGGAAAAAGGCATTCATGTCATACCCATCAACCCCATACACAAACCAGTTATCTTTGTCTCCACATAGCCACACCATTCAGACATTATGGTATGCTATAGCAAAATAAGGTGGACAGATCCAATTAGAAGAAAAATGGGCAATATGGTACAGCAGAGTGCTCCATTGACAGGCTGTGAAAAAAAAGAGAAGATCTGAATAAAGCAAGGAAAAAGACTGGACACGAAGAAGCAGCAAGAAGTACAAAGGTAAGCACTCGGCCGAAATCAAAGAGGATTGACCCACCAAATCTGCTATAGCATACGCAAAACCAAATTTTCCCATCTTTAAACACCTACCAATCCTCACCCTTGTAACCCACAAAGTCCTTTTAACGAACGGATACTCAGGTGCTAACGAGCAATCTTAGAACTTTGACAAGGCTATGGAACTTCTGGGCTTGTATGACAAGAGAGAAATTAAAATTCCCAGGGAGAAAGAGCGCAAACACTGAACTTGAGAGCCTCTTTAGACTTCTTCACCTAAGCAATACCACGCATCTTGAGCCGTTAGTATTGAGCAGTGGGATTGCCGAAGGGGGACGTTAACCGAAGGCAATTGCGTAAGCAAAAGTTATACAGGCAAGAGGACTATGACTATAAACCTCCGTTCGCTTTATTTTATTTTGCCCAGGAGTGCAAAAAGCTAAGTATGGGGGTATTTGATGAGTGCAGATTATGCCATGTTTTCCATATATTTCATGACTAAATTGTATGACGAATAAGAGCGCAAATTGCAAAGAACTCAAGCAAAAAGGCAGGTATTCATGATATAAGGAACTAAGGGATGGAAACCATTTACATCCGAAAAACATGTGCTAAGGAAGAGCAAGTTACATTGTCTCTAGGAAGAACGCACAGCAAAGCTGATACTATGCTATAGCATTCCAACAAGCGACTCGAAGTGCAACTAAAGGCATAAGGAAGCAATAGCAAAGTAAAGGACGGACGCGATGCTATGCGACATATTTTCTGACCTTTTTATCTAGCTGATTTCAGGAATGGAAATAAAAGGTCGAGGCCAACAGGTAGATTGCATATATAATAGAAGATACGGAGGATCAAAAAGGAAAGATTTGAAGAATCCCGCAATATCAGCAGAATCAATCTACAAACAGAAGATATGATAGATCACGACAGATTTGGAAAGCCCGGCTAGCCTAACTTGCATCACACGGAAGTCTGAATATAAAAAAGGAAGCAGCGAGTCAACCCGAAGACAAGTCGGAGAAGAGCCAACACGAGAATACACATTCCGCCGACTCAAGAGAAGAGTGAAAGGTTTCACTAGCACGAGAATTCCAGGAGAACCCAACATCCTTCCTCATAGCAAGACGGAGGGAAGAAGACGTGGAGCAGTGACGTGACAGGGCTTCGTCCACGCCGTCGGAACGCCTTCAAGCTTTCTATTTTTCATTTACTTTCAATAGTTAGAGCATGGGTCATTCTGTTATTGGTTGTTTTGTGTTTCCTTCGTCGTCGTCATGAACTAACTTTCTGATGGTTGAACAAGGATGAATCCTTAAGCGTATATGAACCCAGTTGCAAGTTTTTAATTAAAGATTCGATTTGCGTATCAGTAGATTAATTACTATTCGGTTAGAGGAATCTAAGGGCTAGATCTGTGGTCTCGGCTTACTGGCAAGGAGTCGAGGCTAGACATCTGAGAAACAGTGTTTGCTAGGCAGCCGGTGCAAGGCTTGACCTATTTATTGTAGGCTTCAGGAATGGGTCTACCTCTCATAACCAATACACCCTGAGAGTAATGCAGATAAAAGCTAGAAAGTTGCCATAGGAATATGGAAGGAGTATAGTTAATATCAAATGTATCGGACGCGGAAGCTTCGGTAGATCATAGCGGTGGGTTAATCGAATAGCTTTGCAGTTAGTAACTATGCTGTAGCAATTGCGGAAAGGCTGTGCAAAGTATAGGTGCTATAGCATTGGGTAAAGCAACCGGGGGAATTATGCACTTAAGGAGGAGTCCGAGTTCAGCCTAATTTCTCGCTGATATCCTCTTCGAATTACTTTGTTTAATTCTGTTCTTAGTATAATCACCAAAAACCTCTCAAACCCATTACATCAACCTTCTAGTTGCAACTATCATAGCAATTGAGCGTCACTCTCTGGTATCTCAGTCTCTGTGCGACGATACTCTACTTTCACGTTATTACTTGTTCGACTGGTTCACTTGTCATCAAGGAAATCGACCAACAGTACCATGTTAAAGTAAATAAATCTATATTATTCCATCATAATATCCAATGTACAATTACTACCTTATATAGGCTCAAGTCCACACACACACCTGTCACAATCCATACAATGCTACTCCACTAATTACATTACTAACTACTACTAACACTAATACTTTGGAATATTATAATTGCCTTTGTGATAAGAGAAATCTTCCTTCTCGTAGATCTACAACTGTGCTAATTAATCCTGAAATTGCTAATAATAATCTCTCTCTTGATTCCTTGAAAAGAATCTTGTGGAATAACCTTACTTAGATCATCAAGGGTAATATTGTAACTTGGTAACTTTATTATTTTTTGTTATTTTGTATTTAGCTGTTAATTGTGTAATTAGGTAGATTGGAAGATACTCTTTATCTAATAGGGACATATATAAATATAGGTCTGTACATATGAATTAGTGTGGAGTATTATTTTTCTAAAGATTTTATTCTCGCACGTGTCCTGTGGCATCTTTGAGGAAATTTCACATGTATCAGAGCCACTCGTGAGTTAAGGATTCCACGTTTCACCTCCTTTGTGCGACATGTCTCATAAGATATCACCACCCATTCTTTTGCGATTCTCGAAGCCTAATGGAAGATGGAGGAAACGGCTCACCGAAAATTGTGATGGAGCTCGTCATCAAGATCCGGCCAATTTCCTTTTCATGCATCCACTATACTTTCATCCCTCTGAGACTCAGGGATGGACAATTATCTCGCATATGTTGATGGCATCGAACAACTACACTATGTGGAGTCGGGCGATGAGAATCGCGCTCAAAGGCAAGCAAAACATAGGGTTTGTGGATGGATCATTTTGGAAAGAAGATCAAGAATCGGAGATACACACGACCAATGGGAGCGTTGCTATGCATTTGTGCTTTTGTGGCTTCTCAACTCGATTTCGAAGGATCTTGCTTACAACATTGTTTTCTATAAGGAAGCACATACGGTTTGGACCGAACTCAAAGAATTGCTTGACAAGAAGACCAGTTCTCGTATTTTTGCTCTCCATTGTGAAATTACATCTCTCAGGCAAGGGTCTCAGTCCATCTCTGTCTATTTCTCGAAGTTAAAAGAGCCCTGGGAAGAGCAATCAGTCCTTATACACCTTCCTTCTTGTAAGTGGGAAACATCTACTATTTATCTTGAATTGTTGCAATCACAGAGATTGCTGCAATTCTTATTGGGGTTGAACGAATCCTATGCCCAAGCTTGAAGCCAAATATTACTCGTGGTGCCACTCCCTTCTGTTAACCAAGCATATGGCATGAGTGGAAGACGAGACACAGCGTATTATCATGCACATCTCTAGAGAACGCCTTTTCTCTTGAAGGAATCGCTATGACAATCAGGGGAAAAGGGCGTAGTAGGGGACAAGGCCGTGGGAATTTTAATCTTGAGTGCTCTCAGTCTCACTTTCTCAAGAAAGGACACCTCAAGGATAATTGCTTCCAATTGCTTGGATATCCGGCGAATTTCATAGGTGGCAGAGGCTAATAGGCTAGATATAGTTTTGATGGATTGTATGACTTCAAGGTAGAGCTGGAAATCAGGAGGGCCTTCAGAGCCAAGTGTAATAAAAACATCTGTTTTTCAAAGCCTGGTCCGAGAGCACTAGGACCTAAGCCCGGAAGTTACAATTCCAAATTTTAACTATTTTTTCTTTGTTTTTTTTTCCAAAGAAATATAATTAGTAAAGTACAACAATTAAAGTTCTAATTTATCAAATAAATATTGTTAACATTAATATCTAAACAACACGAATCATCCAACAAATAAACATCACTAATTTGTAATCAAAAGCAAATTGTTGTCCACAAATAACTCACATAAAACATAAGAAGCATACCTAGGTTCTAAATTTAAACTAGTATACAATATTTATATGGCAACGTTGACCCTAGGGGTGAGCAACGGGCGAGCGGGGCTACCCCTGGGGGTAATCCGTGACCCGCCTATTTATTTTACACGGGAACCGTACCTGTGGTCAAACTCGTATAAAACGGGTACAGGTATTCCTAAATGGGTCCAGGGAACCCGTTTAAGGAATCTAGACTTTTTTTTCAAAACATGTTTTTTGGGCCCAGAGAAGTTTTTTTGTTGCAAAGAACAGTTTTTGGGCCCAGAACAAGTCTTTTTTGTTGCATTTTTTGGGCCTAGAACAAAGATGTTTTTCGAGCAAAAAAAGTGAAAAAAGGTTTGAGAGATGGTGGGGCCGAGAGTGAACATTGATTCACACACACATGGCACAAAGTGCAGAGAGATACTTTGATTCACACACACATGACACAAAGTGCAGAGAGATGTATCCATAAATTTTCAAGACATCTATTTACAAACTCATACAAGTGGCAGTGGGGTCGAGAGATGGTGGGGCCTAGAGTGAAAGGTCTCAAACAATCTCACAATCACAATCAATTTCTATATATATATAAAGGAACAGGAAGGAGGCAAGATTCAAGAAAACTTAGATAATAAACGAAAACTTACTAGCTGAAGCCGAGAGTAAGAGGGAGAGGAAGAAGGATAGGGAGATGTCGATGACGAAAGGGAGAAGGAGACTTCAACAACGAAAGGGAGAGGGAAACGTCGAGATGGCAGCGAACAACGACAACACGGGCGACGACGGCAACTCGGCAAAGGGGACCAAAGACTGGATAGAGATCGAGCAGACTTCGGATGAGCCGGTGATAGAGGCTGAGGCACTGGCAACGGCGGTGATAATGAGAAAGACTCGTTACCCGTGACGGGCCCAATCTGGGCGGGTTTAATCCATGGAAAATTTCACAGGGTGCGGGCGGTTTGGTGGGTTGCGGGTCACTTGCTCACCCCTAGGTCACCCTATGACTTGTGATAAGAAGGTTGCTAATATAAGGAGCAAACTGATTTTCATTTTCAATGAATATTCAAATGAGAGACATCTCTTCCAACTCCTTATTATTATTTTTTAAGGAAAAAAAAAACTTAACAAGGCCTAACGAGCCAGCCCTTTTAAGCCCAAGGCCCTGCAAAGCCGGCCTATAAGACCAACTTCATTTAACTTCTCTAATTTTCAAGCCCGGCCCTTGAAAGGCTAGGGATTAAATGGGCCGGCCTAATTTCCCGGCTCTACTTCAAAGTGAGCATTAAAATATTAAAGTTTTGTAGTGTGAAAACGGATTATGCCTTTTTCCTTGAGGGTTACTCAGCTATAAAGATGAAATAGTTCTCCCATAATGCCTAAAAGAGATATCTTTCATTACCTTGGCTCTAACATAGTTAAAAATAGCAATGAAATATTCAAGTTTTGTGTGTTCTAAACAAGACTCAATTATGCTCTCCAATTTGTTGTTGTTTATGATGATGGAGTTTGGATTCATGACCACTGTCATTATTGTAGGAACAACAAGTTGTGGTTAAGATCTTATCATATTAGTTAAGATCCTAGTTAATGGTTAGACTCTATAAATATAGGGTCTTACCAATTGGGTTAGTGTCAAGGGATATTGATTCTACCAAGTAAAGAAAGAGAAGTATCCCTCTAGTGGGAGGGTAACTTGTGTCTCCCTTATAATTTAGTTAGGGTTAGTAGTTCATCACCCCTCGACTGAGGAATGGTTAGTGTAAACCCATGTGAGGTATAATTGTTGATTTCTTAACGAAGTTCCATTATTCTTTTATCTTTTTGCTTAACAAAGTTTAATGATTCAATGTTCGTAACATTGAGCGCACTGTGCTTGAGAAACTTTCTCCTATATGTGCTTGCCATTTTTAGCAGTAGGGGCTTTGTTATTCCTATGTAGGGGTGGGAGTAGACCAGGCCTCTATCAAGCAACCTATAGCCTGACATGTTTAGGGCTTGGTATGGCATGGCTTGTTTGTTAAAAAGGTCAGACTAAGACTT
The DNA here is from genome assembly GCA_019022615.1 of Acacia melanoxylon. NCBI lineage: Eukaryota > Viridiplantae > Streptophyta > Magnoliopsida > Fabales > Fabaceae > Acacia > Acacia melanoxylon. The sequence goes on from JAFJYJ010000002.1 coordinate 28,508,250, forward strand.
ATTTAAAGGTCTAAATGTGTAAATAGGCCGGTCTATTTTGTTAAAACCTGGATTGTAAGCCTTTAGGCTTGACCTGTTTACACATTAAATAAATATATTTATATTTATATCATATAAATAACACAATATTTAATTCTTATATTCTAATTTCAAAATGGACAAAGTCTACTTATAGCCTTCAAGGCCTACAATATGAAGCCTTTTTAAAAACCTACATTGTAAGTAGGCATTTTAAAAAGGCTTCAGGCTTAATCAGGCCTTATGAAGGCTCAGAAGTAAGCCTAAAAAAAGCTTGCATTCAGGCCTAGGCTCAAGCCTTTTACCCCCCATTACAGGCTCAGGCCTGTTAAGTCAAAGTCTGGCCTGTCATTCTTTTTTCTTAGGGAAAATTATAATAAAGGACCTAAGAAAAATAATATTTATTGAGAAGGACCATTGATAATTGAATATTTCATACACTTCTTTTTGTCTCTTGATTTATAATTTAGGACTTTTTAGTCAATAAATAATGGCTTTTATACTTATTTGGGCTTTGGGCCTTTGATTATATTTTAGCCATTTTTAATAATAAAATTTCAGTTTTACATTGCTTCACCATTCTTACCATAATTCTTGAACCAGATATCGGATTTGCCTCATTCATGTTTCATATTTCAGATGATTCATAGAGCTACAATTGTTATGAAGACATGAAGGGAAAATTCGGACAAGAGAGCGGTCGATTTTGGAGTCGAAGTCAGGTGTATAATTCTGGATTTTTAATTGGGCTCGAATTTTGTAACTTAAGCCCAGTTTTATTTCTTTTCCGTTTTGGGCCTAAACTGAATTGTGGATTTGATCCCCATTTCGTTTTTGCCATTTTAGGTTAAGAGAGATGGCAGCCACAAACACTTTTGTCATTCACCTTTTTACACATTTTCGGATTAAACACAGAAGTTTCATTTTCTCTGCAATGTTCTTCGCGTTCTTCGTGTTCTTCGTCTGTTCTTCATTTTTTCCAGCCATGCTTGGCTAAACTTATGTGATTAACCCAACGTTGAGGATTCCATGATTCATCCAGAGAGCTTGTACTTAATTGGTAATTTTACTCGTTTCTCTTTTCATCTTATCGGATTCGATTTCTGGAAATAGTTCGAATATTAGATTTAATATTCGGTTTGGTTCATCCCAAGGACTGAGTTCGAACTAGGTTTCAGTGTTACTGTGCGATTGCACAGTGAGACGCCACTATTCGGAGAAATGCTAGGCAATCGTCTAGTCGAGGAATTTCTGGACGAACGCATAGATTTCGGTTCGTCCAGAACCAAACGCGAGTTCGTTCATATTTTGTTCAATGATGGAAGTTTCTAGAATCTGAATGTTGGGTTGATCGATTTTAATCTCATTTCTGTTTATTTTCGTTGTAATTTCGTTTGAACCAAAAAATCCCCCATTTTTTCTTGTTTCTATTCTTCATTCTTGTCCATTCAAACCTGTTGTGAATTCGTTGGGGAAACGACCCAGGTTCCCTATTTCTGCAAATCATTTTCGAACTTGGTTATTTTGGGAGATACGGCAAATCTCTGTCAACCATAAAAATGGTAATTGTTTTGAAGGACCAGAAATTTAAACATTAAAATAGAAAGACTAAATTATCCTTAACAAAATTTCCTATATTCTTTCTAACTGAATCAAAATTTGGAGTGATTGAGGGATAATGATAAATAGAGATTAATTCAAATAACCTCATTCTTATATGATTGCAGTAGTCCTATGTTCTTTTTCAATTGCAGTAGAAACTCCAAGGCTCTATAGTCTACAGAGTAGGATATGGACACCCCTCCTAATTATGATTACAGCTAAAATATGATTCCAACAAATCAAACAAAATAACATGGTATGGGAAAATAAACCTACAACACATATCCCTATTTCACGGGATTATTTGCATTTAGCATGGTATTATACCATTTGAATATTTCTCCCTGCATGAATAGCAGACATAAATTTGACTGAAGAACAAAAACAAATCGGCAAACAATTAGTGCGAAAATCATTGAACAATGAAAATCCATTAATCTATTTGTCATTATCCATCAATCACTCCAGATTTTGCTTCAGTTAAAGAGAATATAGGAAACGTGGCTAAGGGCAATTTCGTCTTTCTATTTTAATGTTTTAATTTCTGGTCCTTCAAAATAATTACAATTTTTATTATCCTTCTTAATAAATATTATTTTTCTTAGGTTCTTTATCATAATTTCCCCTTTTTCTTATTATCAAGCGGTATGGAATTTTCCCTCTTGTTTAATTCTTAGATTTATCAATCGCTAATCCTAAAGTTTCTGCCAGCGAATTTATTATTCATGATTTTCACAGATGGGGAATAAAACGTTTCTGCCATGGATTTTTTTTTTTTTTTCATCTTTAAAAAATTTTCTTATGCCATCTAAGATTAATTTGATCAAACTCTAACTGACTCAGCAACTTAACTGTGAAATCACTGAAAAGTAAGTTTTAGATGAGATTGCAACAATTTAATAACTTTAATCATCATCACAAATAACTTTAGTATACCATGACTGCACTTAAGAAGTATGAACCTTAACCTTTTTTAATATATAAATTGACAGTTCGTACTCCCGATCCTGCGTCCTTCATTATTATAAGATTCATAAGTAACATTCGTGATAGTATAAGAAAACTATTAAAATTAGTTAAAAATAAATATATAGAAAATTTATCTTTTTTTTTCAAATATGCTCTTTTTTTTTTTAATGGTAAATGAGAGGAAAAGTAATGAGGAAAAAAAAAAGATGAAAGAGAATTTATGAAAAAAAAATTAATTAGAGATTATAAAATTAATTAAGGATAAAATTGGTAAAAATATATTTAATGTTCAGACAACTATTAATTGAATCTTACGAAAATGGTTAGATTATTTCAAAAATTTAGTTATTATAATAAAAGAGAGGGGGAGAATAAAATAAAATTACTCCATTTTATATTTTTATCTAAGTTATTAGCTTAACTTAATTCATACGTAAATAAATAAATAAAAAGTTAAAAACATTAACATACATACACACATATATAAACTGAATGGGGGCGGATGTGAGAGTTTATATAGGTTTGATTTTTATTTAAAAAGCGGTGTGAATTTATTATTTTTAATTTTTACCCCTAATTAAAAATCTGATTGCTTGTATTTTAATCATCTGATATTTTGATTTTTTTTTTCATTTAATGAATTGTTACCCAGACACTTTTTGAAAAAACAATGGATATTTATAAGATAGACCCCAAATTTCAAGTTATTTAGATAACTTAAGCAGATAATTTAAAAAAAAAAATTAAAAAGTCTATCGGTAACATTTCATTAACAAATCAAATTATCAGAAAACTGTTATCTAGAACTTTTTAAAAAAGAAAAAAAAAATATTTATACGATAGATTCGAAATCAAATCATCAAACTATCTGTTATCCAGACTTTTTTCAAAAAAAAATGGATTTTTTTTAAGATAGATTCCAGATTTCACGTTATTTAGATATTTTAAGCAGATAATTCAAAAAAAAAAAAAAATTGCATCGGTAACATTTCATTAACAAATCAAATTATCACATAATTGTTATCCAGAATGTTTTTGAAAATTGGGTATTTATATATAGGATAGATTCGAAATTTCAAGTTATTTAGATAATATAAGAAGATAATTAAAATAATTGATTTAAAAAAAGTCTATCGATAACCTTTCATCAAACAATCAGAAAACTCTTATCCAGACTTTTTTCAAAAAAAAGAAAAAAGAAAAAGAAAACTGGATATTTTTTAAGATTAGATTCCAGATTTCAAGTTGTTAGATAATTTAAGCAGATAAGCTATATATCTATATAAACTCTCTAATCATTGATCGTTCAATTTGAACTCCTCCTTCAATTTTCTTGGACAAGCAAACATGGATCAAATTTCTTCGCAAAGTAGCCCTTTTGATTTTCTACACGACGATTTCTTCATGGATGAAATCCTTTCTCGTGTAGATTCTGCAAAATCCATTGTTCGCTTTGGAATGACCTCTAAAAGATTTCACTCACTGTGTTCTTACCCTTCTGTTCTGAAGTTCAAGGATGTCTCACACAAGAACGTGGGATTGATCAAATACCTTGACAAGTTCTTTGAGTCTCGCATGGATTCGAACTTCAAATACGAGTTCCGAGAACTTCTCATGGGCTTATCAGAGAACATGGATCCTCTAACAATACTGAATTTTATGAACTTTCATCTTCTGCGTTGGTTTCAAAAAGCCTTGTCTTTGAATGTTCAAGAGCTGATCTTCAAGTTCCATGGGGAACCATTTGCCTCTGATTTTCACAATGAAATGCCTGAACTGAATCTGCAAAATTGTATGATCCCTTTGAAGCATCTTAGGGTTTTGACTCTTAGGAACATCCCTATCTCCATAAACCAAAGCTTCGGAGATTGGATTTCCAATTATTGTGTCAGTTTAGAAGAACTGAGTCTTTATGATGTTTTAGTGCTTCCAACTAAACTCACTATCACAAGCTCGTCTCTTAGGCTTTTCTTCATTGAAGGTGACTTCGAGGAACTTCATGTTGCTAATGCACCAAAACTTGAAGACCTAAGTGTGATGTGGAGTCATATTAATCTTGACAAGGATGAATCATATCCGTTCATTAAGATTGCAGATTCTCCAAACCTTAAAAGTTTTGTGTTAGATAATTCGGACGGATGGGTCGGTTCTTTGAGATATGGTTCTTCTGGTGATACAAATAAGTTTCCTTCTCTTGAATGTGCGTGGGTCTTACTTGAAGAAGATTCTCTTATTTCTTCTTCTTCCTTAGAAAGGCTCCTTCGTGATATTAGTCAGACCAGAATGTTGTGTGTATCTGATGCCGTTCTTCACCAGGTACGTACGTACTTGCTTAATTTTGTGTTTACATGGACGTTTGGAATATAATTTTTTTAAATTTTTAATTTGCAGATGAAAAAATCTTTTTTTCCCCCTTACTTTCAAGAAAGTAACTGTTTAAAATATTATCTTTATTTTAAATTTTGTATATACTAAAATGTGAATTTAATAAATTTAAATTTGTAGGCTTAACCTAGTTAGAGGCTGATAAAGTCTGGTAAAAGAGGCCAAACTTAAGGCCTATTTAAAGGCTTGCTTCTTTAAATAGGCCAGCCTTTTTCTTTAAGGGCTTAGCCTATAAGCCTGCAGACCTTACTTGTTTAATATATAAATATATAATTAAAACAAGTTTATTTTAATTTAATATTAGTTTTAAATAAGCTTTGAGCTTATTTAAGGCTTAGAATTTCTATATATGTAGGCTTTGGAGTCTCAAACCCAAAGCCTACCCGTAAAGTAAGTAGGTTACAAGCCTGCAACAAGTAAACCTTTAAAAAGGTCTCAACCCTTATAGGTCTTTTGAAGACTCAGGTCTTCAAGCCATGGGATCAATTTTGGCCAGAGTCAATTTTCATCTCTAATACATTTATTTTCTCAAATACCTATGCAAACTAATGCAGTAATAATTATATAAATTTCTGCAGATTTCACAGGAAGGAATGATACAATACGCGAATCTATTTAGCGTATTACGAAAACTTCACGTCCGTATTGAAGGAGATGAAGAAAACAAGTGGTGGAAGAACGCTGATACAATTACCCCTTTTGCCAAAAGTGTTCGTTCCTTGAAGATCTTCAAATTAACTATAGCAGATTATTACGATCTTGAAACTCCTCTAGAATGGCTTCAAAATGCTTTGTCTTTGGATGTTTGGGGGTTGTATTTACGATTCGGGGACGACGACAATAATGATATTATTAATATGAAATCTTATGATTACCTTAAAGTACCCGAACTGAAGCTCCAATACTCTAATCCTTTAAAGAATGTCAGGATTTTAACTCTTAAAGATATCCCTATCGGCTTGAACCATAGTTTTGAAGACTGGGTTTCGACTAGCTGTGTTGGTTTACGAGTACTGGAACTGCATGGTGTGTTTGTGCTTCCTGGTAAACTCACAATCGCAAGCTCGTCTCTTAGGACTTTCACCATTGATGCTCACTTCATGGACCTTCATGTTTCTGCACCAAAACTTAAGGCCTTACATGTGATATGGAATCTTGCTTCTTGCGATGAGACGCATAAAACAAAAAACCTGTCTCTCAAGGTTTCAAATTCTCCAGATCTTAAACAACTTTGGGTGTCGAATTTGCTCACGTCACTTCCTTTAGAGTACTATAATTCTTCTGATGACAAGAGCAGTTTTCCTTCTCTAGAATCTTCGACTGTGCTAATTCCTGAAATACACAATAATATCTCTCTTGATTCCTTGATAAGGCTCCTTGTTGATACTAGTCAAGCTAGAAAACTGTTTGTATCTAACTCCATTCTTCACGAGGTATGAAAAAGACCTATATATTAAATGGAATTGTTTAGGAAAAATTAATGTTATTATATATATATATATATATATATATATATCAATAATAATATGAAGATGTACATAAAAGGCTGTAAAAAATATATTTAATTTTTTTTTGAAATATTTTAATAAAAACAGAGTCATATTAATTAAAATTAAAATTTATTACACACACACCAAGAATCATATGAACATCTTTTTCCCCTACAAAATGATTATGCAATAGTTATATTTTTGTCATTCTTTTTCTTGCAGATTTCGTGTAGTGGAATATTACAGTCAATCAATTCAATTCAGACGTTAGAGGAATTGCATGTACGAGTTGAAGTAAATAAAAAATCCAGGTGTTGGGAGAATGCTCATCAAACAATTATCTCTTTTAGGAAAAAAGTTCATTCGTTGAAGACCCTCAAATTATTTATTATAAAGAATGATAGTTCTGATCCTCTTGTCTCTAAAACGGTAAGTTAACCATTACATTTTGTTTCTAAAATTAATATAAGCTAGAGGTTAACTTTTTTTGGGTCTAAATAAATTAAACTCAATATATATGGAATTGACATGATTTTATTAATATTTTGTATATATTGCAGTTTAGGGAGTCATTGGCTGAAAACATTTTAAAGCTTGGAATTTCTAGTTCACTTATACATTTGGAAGATCATAAAGTGAAGATCGAAGTTGGTCCTGGAGATGATGAGACTTTGGTCCTTCAACATATTATCAAGAATACTCCAGGAGACTTGACGTGTATCTTCTTATATCAAGACTAGAGCCGTCAAAACGGGCCAGGCCCATTGGGCGGCCGTTTAAGCCCCGCCCTTTGAGGGGCCGGCTTGAAAATCGACGAAATATTTGAAATTAGCATGGAGGCCGGCCCCGACGGCCTCGGCCGGGCTTAAAGGTCTACGCCTGGATGGCCTCGGGCCGGCCCTGCAGGCCCTTTTCACTTTAGCTTTTTCTTTTTTTTCCTTTTTAAATTTATTAATTTATATATATATTGTATTTGTTATAAAGTTATTTATCCATTTAACTACAAATACATAATAACTATACTCTAATTTTATGATTTGATTTATTATTTGTTGCAAATAAAGATTATGGATGTGTTCATGATGCGGGAGAAGAATTTCATGATATTATTCTTACTCATGAGCCGAGGCTACTACTTAAAGTGAAGAACAATCAAATGTTGTTAAAATCGATGATAGTGATGAAGATGACGACAATAATAGTCATCATACTAATGTCGCTTAGTTATATGCTTTTTATGTTTTAAGTGAGTTATTTGTGAACATAGTTTGCTTTTGATTATGAATAAGTGACTGTGCTTATTTATTGGATGATTCGTGTTGTAATTTACTAATTATATTTTAAAAAAAAAAAGTGGAGGAAAAATAGTTAAAATTTGGAATAGTAATTTCTGGGCCCTGCGGGCTGGCCCTGGCCCTAGTGCTCTCGGGCCGGGCTTTAAAAAACATGTGTTTTTCTTACTCCGGGCCCTGGAGGGCCGGCCCTGTTAGGCCCTGGCCCTTCACGGGCCGACCCTGATTGCCAGCTCTAATCAAGACTAATTAAGGTGTGCATGGTAACCATTCCGCCCAAAGATCAAGTTTCGAGATAAAATGCCTTTTTTCGATTCTCGTGCCTTGGAAGAGTTCGAGAATCGAATCACGTTTGTTAACTCATTTTATTTTTACTCGAGAATCGAATTACGTTTGTTAACACATTTTTTTTTCCATTCCGAGAATCAGAATTATGTTTGTTAACACATTTTATTTTTGTTCTGAGAATTAGAATTACTTAATACAATACAAATCCATTTCTTTATTTTTTGTTTACAGATTTCATCAACTATATAAAATAATAAATACTAATAAATTTTAAAATAATTTATATGTTGTGTGTTATTAGATTAAATATCAGTTTATAAGTCAGACTAACTAGTTTGGAGAAAAATGTACTTTAAAATAATTTATTTAGCTTTTTAATTTATTGCTTCTCAATGCAATATTTATCCCTCTGAAATGTATGTGGAAAAATGTTTTTATTTAAAAGTATTAAAATAACCTTTTGTCTCATAAGAATCCTTTACAATGAAGAATGGGTGCATTTTCTACTTTTAAAAATTGGCCCAATTATAATAAACAGTTCAAAACTTCAGAAAACCAGTCAATTGAATAAAAATCATAATTATAACTAGGAGATGCATTTAGATTCAAACCAACACCCAAACCAGAAACTTGTATCAGTAGGGGGATGAACATAAAAGCCTAAAGATGAAGACAAGAAACTCCTAAACTTGAAAGCCGCTGATGTAGCATCGCGGACATCTGGTTGAAAAATTCAGTGTCCCATCTACGAATTAACAAGGGGTCTTCTCGCATAGTAGATATAAAAGGATGTAACAAAGACTTTCCACCACTACCATTTCCACTCCCACCGCAACGATACATGCTTCATGTCATTAGGATTTGCTACTAGCGGCCTTCACCGTACATCACCATCTATTAGGCAACCTCATCGCATCTTGGATCTGTCTCCTATAACATCCAATATATCCTCAGTATCATTTGGTAAAATAGGCCTAAGTCTCACTCTTGGTTTACATGAAGGTAACAATGGAAGTGGTGCTTCACCCTTGAGAATCCTAGCTGCATCTCTTACTTTTGAATTGCCAATGATCAATACTATGAATACCCGAGCCCATCACGTTGGAGGCAGAGAATCCCACATGCATATTGCATATACTCCTTAAGATTCTCGAAAGGTCGGGTCGAGCAACCAAAATAGGCATTGGAGGCCGAATTGGAGAGTGACCCACCCATACACGAACCATTTTCTGGGCATCTCTGTACTCAATCCAATCAATAATTTTTCTCCCACTCTTCAGATCAATTGGTGTAAAATTCCACCGCAAAATAAGAATCTTGCTCATTTATAGATATAGATGGGAGACCCATATAGCCAGAGGAGAAGCTGACCAAGTCGGTGTCGGAGATGATCATGAAGGCAATTCCATCACCAAAATGAGACGAAGGGGAAGAAACAATCGAAAAAGTGAAGCGGCAAGAGAAAGAAGCCGTAGATTTCGTTTCAGAATCAAGTCAATTGCTACTATACAGTGATCACCACTTGTTAAAGCAAGATCATCATAAAGGCAAGTCAATTGCTCAGGAGGAAAACAGATGTATCAAGAACATGAAATATCTCGCTTCTCTTGATCAACTCAAAAAAATCAAATTCATTGACATGGCTCAAACAGTTTCGGAGAAGTAACTCATTTGGATCGCGGCAACAAGGTGGGAAATTCTATCGGAAACTTCAAAAGCCTCACGAGAACCGGCCTAGACGATCTTCATCTCATCGACATCGAACTGTGCATTGTTCCTCTCAGGAGCCAAGTAATCGACACCTTCCATTTTCGGACACGAATCAAACACAAATTCTAACAGAAACACCGAAGCTTTGCCAGTAAACGCAATTGAAATGTCAAACACCCAAGCTTTCGAGGACTGCGATTAGCTCTGACTCTGAAGGTGGGATTTTCGAGAAGATCAAATCGACGGGGGAATGGCGGAAAACCTAGCGGAGAAGCTGAAGAAAGCAGTCAAAATCCATAATCGAGAAGGGTGTAAAAGAAAGAGCAAGAAGATCACAACTCTTTGCGGGAAGACGATGAACAGCGTCGCTCCTCTGATGATTGTCGTCGTCCCCTGCGTTGTTGAAATCGTCTCCCTCTGTTTTTCTCTGATCGTGCGATGCTCTCTCTTTCAGTCTTTTCCTCTCGATCAAGCCCCGACAAATGATTCTCATTTTGTGCCAGGAATGGAGAAGCAGAATTTTTCTGCTTCTTTTTTTTCTGTTCCCCAGCACAAAAAATAAACCGGTTCATCCCGGGAACAAAAAATAAACGGGATTTACCAAACACAATTCTTATCCATTCTTATTCCGGGCAACAGAAATTAACAAAAAACTCATTCTGGGAGTGTTACCATGCACACCCTTAATCAATCATTATATATGTAATTTTTTAAGGAAGTTGATATCTTATAAATAGTGATAAAATTTGATAAAGGATGTAGTACTAGCTAGTAGTATTAATTTTTGGAAATTAAGATTTTTTTTCATGTTTATGAATTCCATATTTGTTGTGTTCTGATCAAGGTTATTAAAACCGGACCGGTTAGTGAACCGCTCGGGTTATTGGATTAAGGGTTAGTGGGTCAAACCAGAGTCAAACTAGAGCTAAACCGGGAGCAAACCAGTGAGAGAGTGAAGATTTTATGTTACTAATATAAAATTATTAAAAAAAAATCCTTTAACTTTGACTTTTCCCCTCAAAGGTTTGAAAAGAGAAGTAACAAGCACGTGACCGCACGATAATACAAGGGTGGTTGAAAGTTAAAAAAAAATAAAAACCCACAAATGACTAATCGAAGTGAGTTCAGAGATTTGAAAACTCGAGATACGAACCAACATTACTGAGTTTTTGTTCGAATATATTTGAAAGGCTTCGTAGCCTTTGTGTTCAATAGCCCTTCCATTCCATGTATAAAGTTCAGATCTGGAAAATATATAGATAGCAAATGGAAAAGGACGAGAGGAGTTCGAAGACAATGGAGAAGGTGGAGATGATTCCCGCCGACCATCACACACTCGCCATCTTCCTTGCCAATAATTGCCGATAAGCACTCTTTTCTCACCGTCGATCCAACGTCTTTGAAGGATGCCGATTTGAGTTTTGTCCATCTTTCTCTCTTTCCACCTCTATCTTTCTATGTGAAGCTGTCGAACAGGGGGAAGAAGAGCCACACACACACACACACACACACAATTCCGACCCCGGTTTCTATGCCTGACCGGACTAGTTTCATAGCCAGTTCGTCGGTTTTCGGTCTGAACTGGCCGATCCGGTCCAGGTGTGATAACCATGGTTCTGATACAAGTATCAAGGATGTAGAAATCCATGGTTCAATTTATACATAATTTTTGGGTCTCATCTTGACTTACTCCACTACTTTTGCATTACAGTGACGTGTCATTCATAAAAATAAATTAGCCAAATATCGTTTAAGTACCATTCAAGAAAAATAATATATTGACAAGTCTCATAACTTGTCAATGGTTGCTCTTTCACTAGTCAATAGAGACTTTTCTGATATTATTTTCCTTGGTTAGGACGTTAATGATATTTTCTCAAATAAATTAGTAACAAAACATTTCATCAATAATTAAAAGCTTGACCTAGAAACCTTCCTTGGTTAGAACGCTTAACCTTGTGAGGTGCTAACCATCATACCAAAAGCTTGAGCTAATAGCAGAAGCACACCACATATTATATATACCCTAGAAACCTTCCTCATCCTGCCCGATGTAAGACTCGTCACGGTGAGACCGTGACAATAAGCTCCTATGCACAGACATTGGTAAGTGTAGAGAAATGAAGGAAATATGGCAACTCTCTAAAGCCACTAAAAGAAATTAACACTACACTTGAATTTGTCTATTTTTTAAGAGAGATCAAGGGAGCAAAAGAGTGCAAAATAGCTTCTTCACTCCCATAAACTATTATAAAATGTATGGGGCTTTCAAGAAAACAAAATAGTTGAGACTGTATACTGTATATTAGGAACTCCTAGAAGGTTTGGTAGAATATTATTTGGGTCTTAGGAAATAATATATTGACAATTTAAATAACTTGTCAATAATAGCTCTTTCACTTGTTAATGGTAGCTCTTCGCTAGTTAATGGGGACTTTTTTGATATTATTTTCCATGTTTGGGACCTTAATGATATTTTCCCAAGTTTTGTATATCCTTTTATTTCCTCTCCTCCCTCAAATATTGAATTTTCTACCTTATTTTCTAGTTTTAAAATTAATTTAATAACTATTTTAATATATGAAACCTTTAATCCCAATTATAGTGATGAAAATAGATTCTAAGCCTTGAGGATAATGTTGATGAGAGAGAGTAAGAGGGATGTAGTAGAAACATGGATTCATGACTAAGGAAAGAAAGTAGCTATTAAACATTAAGGGGTATTGTAAGGTAAATACATACAATTCAAAAATTTCTTATTAGGCCTCTTGGCCTAATTAAAAATTTGTTAAAAATGTAGACATGAATTTACATTTTGATATTCAAACTTGATTTAATTGGGATTCCCAAAGAAATAGGGAGTATTTTTTGGGGGAGATAGTCTAAAGGGAAAATGACAGAAAAATATCACTTGAACTTCAAAATCTGGTTGACAACAACAATAATTGAATTAACAAAAACAATAAAGCAATTGATAACTAGTATTGCTGGGAAATCACATGTTAGAGATATTATGGTAATATTAAGTGAATAGTTAGTTAGTTAAGGCCCTGGTCTATATAAAGGATCTTAACTAATGTGATTAGTGCATGAGATATGGAGTCCAAAGAGATGGAATTTACTTGATCTCCCTCCAAGAGGAAGTTAACTTGGTCTTCCTCCAGATCCTAATTGGTTTAAGTCTTTGGTTATCTCCCTTAAGTAAAGGTAGATTAGAGATAACCCTATAGGTTATAGATTGTATGAGCATATTGCTCTTTTATGAGACTAATACAAGATTGTTCATCTTTGTCATTATATTTATCTAATTGCTTCTCTAATTACTTTTTCTAATATAGTATCAGAGTAGGCTAGTTTTGGGGTTGGGCAAGATAATCAAGAAGCCGAATTCTTGGTTTGCCACGGTATCTAAATACTCCAATTGTTTGATTGCCCAATGGCTTCAACGCTGTGTTTTGGGTTCTTTAAATGAAGCCCTTATAATACCCGGATAATTATTTATCTAGAATATTATATTTTAGTAAATAATACCTATTTAAAATAGGTGAATATGTGGTCTCAAATAATGAGCATAATTATCTTATTTTCTAAAGTAAAATTCTGTCAAAATTAGAGGAGATAAGGTGCCAAAAGGCCACAAATGCATTTATGGGGCATAAAATGGCTGAAAATATGATGATAAATCTTAAAGGGCAATTAATTAATTATTAAAAATAAGGGAAAGTATTGTCCTTAATTATAGCAATTTAATAAATTATTTCCTCGGAAATAATAAAGGGGAAAATTTAATATTATTTTGGAAACCCTAATTGGCCCCATGATTTTTAATATAATGCATGGGATATAAAATACCAATGTCAGTGAAATAGTTATGAGATAATGATTAATCCTAATTAAGAAAATGATCAACAATTAGTAAGTGATTAATTAAGTAATTAATGGCTAATTGTTTAAGCTTGAACAAGAGAATATCCAAGGTAAATTATGTAATACCCTTTAATTAAATGTTTATGGCTAAAATTAGCATAAAGTATTCTTGCTAATTAATTGGAAAAGATTAAGAAAAATGTATGAGATTAAGTACATGAAAACCCTAAACCCTAAAAGATTGCTAATCATAGGATTAAACCCTAATTAAGCTTTCTAATTAAATTAAGTTATATTATTAATGTAATTAAAAAAATAAATATAAAAGAAAATAATAAGGGGGGGCGAAATTATAAGTGTGAAAAGGGTTAGAGTTTTTTTCAAATAAATATCAAGATATTTATTAATTAAATAATAATATAAATGAGATATTTGTGGAAAAAGCAAATAGGATAAATGAGAACCGATAGAAATTAAATCCTATCTCAAAATAGGTGAACTAAGTATCTAACATCATGACTTATTATAAACGAGTATAATTTTATCCCAGAGTGGGCTATCTCCGAAGTCATTTCCGAAACCGGCGGAGTGATTAAGAGACAGGATGAAAATGGAAAAGGGCAGATAGTAGAAATGAGAACCAATGGAAAATAAATCCGTTGTGGAAAACCATGAACTAAGTTTCTTAGGTCAGGACATATTATAAACCAGCAAATTTTTGTCCAGAAGTTGGTGTTACCGGAAGTTATTTCCGTAACCGATGGCGTTTGTCCGAAAATGTTCAGCAGGCAACAGAATACCCTTAATGGGATCAAAAATTTAGTTAACCCAAGTATTTTGAAAGAGGAAGAATAGACCTTCAAGGCCTTGTTGCTGGATTTTTGAGGTTTGTTAAGATTACGCGATTGGAACACCGAACAGGGAACTTTATCGGTACCAGACCATAAAGCAAGCTTGTGACATCACTTTGTTGAAAAATGGGGCAAGGAGGTCGGCCAAGCTCATCCAAGGGCCAAGAAAGTGCCACACAATCAAAGCAAGATCCGACGGCTGAGATTCGATCTGAAAAAGCATAAATAGTAGCCAGAATTTTCCTATAAATAGCCCTCACTTCTCTTCATCTTTCCACACCAAAATTTCGAATCTAGAGAGAGGTTAGAGAAAAGGAGGAGTCTAGAGAAAGTGTAGCGAAGCCTTGGGTAATTTCTTCGGTCCATAGTCTTAAGCTTTAGTAGTTCTTTCGGTAGTTATAGTAGAAATGCTAGATTTATCTTTAATCTTCCAAGATAGTTTAGATATCATGTTTTAGGGGTAAATATGGTATTTATTTCGAAAATATATTGGGAGAAGAGATATGTCAAAATTTTGGAGAGATAGGGTCAAAGTAGCGAAGCGCTGGCGAAATTTCGCCGATTAGTCAAACTAAGGGCAAAATGGTAATCTGTACCTAAATGCCTGTTATGATGCTAAATATTGATAAATGCAATATAATCCTTATAGGATATCTGTAATCGTACCGCTGTTGTGCCGTTGTCAAAAATATCGTTTTCCGTAAAACGTACTGAAGTACCCTCAACGAAGGTACGTTCACGACGTATTGTAACACTAACTCTGATGTTTGTGTTATGCTTATATATGATTGTTGTGTTCCTGTACTGAGACTCTGTCTCAAATGTTTTTGATACAATCATGATTACACGGGTTATGGTCTTGATAACACAGTTAAAAGTTTTCCTAAGCGCTATGGACACGACTGTACATCGTGGCACCGGTGAATGTACAAACTGGGGTAACAAACATACTGTAGGGGCTGTGTATTGTTATTGCCTTACATATTTGATTATGTATTACCTACATCTGTTATGGGCTTTTGTAGTGATTTTTGTGAAAATGTCATGAATACCTGTCATACATATATTGTTTACATAAGCATGAGGTTAACCGTTACCTGGGGTCCGATGGGCATTGGACCTCAATCTTAATTAATAGACAGGGAAGAATCATGAATCAGAGAAGGCACTAGTAGATGGAGCCGTAAAAAAAAGACACCGATAGACGGGGCCGTGAGAAGGCACCGGTCAAAGAAATGCAGGAAGAAGGTCAACAGAGCCTACCTTATGGCATGAATCTAATAAAGTTACTTCATATCATTTGGTGCTTAAACTAGAAAGGGTCGTCTATGTGGTTCAGTCAATCAGTCGCCGTAAATACTCGGTGAGACTTCCACTAGACCTTACCCGGCCTGGCCAAATGGGATGATTAAACTAAGTTAGGTTCTATGCTCCAAGTCTACTTAAGGCTTGGTTGAAGAGGGTATAGTTACATGGAAGAACTGTAATTATAAAGTTTTGTATTATTGTATCACATGAATATTCCTTCGAGAAATTTTTAATATACCAGTATACGTCAGGCATCATCATATGTCTGAGTATTTTATATCAGTTACTCGTTGTTCAAATTTTTAGTACATGCTCTCCGTTTCCGCAAAACGCTAAGCTGTAGCACCTCAAACTCTGATGAATTTTTATAAAACCACGTGTGACCGGCACGATTTATGCTACGAAATTTGGGGTGTTACACCCTAACTCTTGTTTCACCATGTCTTCCTCTCGTTTGTGCTTGGTTGTTATCCAAATAGTGTGTTGTTTTTTATTAGGCTGTGAAATTGTGTGAATCGAAGAAAGAATTTAGGGCGTGTCAATTTATATGCAGGTGGAAGAAACGATTTAAAGGCTAGAGATCGTGCGAATTCATTGAAAGTTGGCAAATTGTTGTTTTCAGGTTAAAGCTTCAAATGATTTCACGGGTGAGTCTTGAATCCGCCTCGAATTTGAGGCTACTCCACGAGTTAATCTTGAATTCACTCCGATTCTAAGGTTTGACAGTCTACCGTCGTAGTTCTTGGTTCCGTTGATGAGATCTGAGGTTCAAAAGTTCTACCGTCGTCGTCTTGGTTCCGTCCGTGAGATGCTGTGATATTCTCTTTTCCTCTTTTACAGACTTTGTTTTCTCTTTCATACCATCAGGACTATCATCATTTCGCTAGATTCGACTTGCAGATTTTGACTTGCAGAATCTGTACAATCTGAAAATTCCCCGAAGTCAAGCAATTCAGAAGTAGACCTTAGCTCATTCAGCAAGACCTCAGGATTGTGTGGACTTTAACGAAAGCAGATTTCCTCATAAGCCTTTTTCTTCTCATCTCTCATCATCCTAAATCATGACATCAAGATGATCGAAAAGCTCAAAATGTGCCAAGTCATCAACCTATTAAAATTGAATATGTGCTTAGTATCTTCCACGACAATCTCACAACCTTCAGCTTCTCTACTCTTTTCTGACTCTCAACCTTCAACCTTCAGTGCCAGCCATGTTGAAAATGCATAGTGTTAGTATTTAGATGTCCTAAAGACAATTTGTAAGGACATATCAGAACCATTTCTACGTTGTAGTATTTCATTATTAATAAATGAGCACGTTTTATCTTTATCATATTTAAGTCTCGTCTTTATTTTAAGGTAAATATGTGTTTGAAGATAAAAGCCCTAGAAATAGAACATGTGTTAATCTTGAGGATCAATGATAGAGATCATAATCATGAGGACTCGAGAACACTGGATATCTATTACCTAAAACTTGTTCATATTCTTGAATCACCAAGAAAGGGCATTGACAGAGATTTTCCGTATCTCTCAAAATAACCAGATTCAATAAAATATTTGCAGTAATAGGGAACCTGGATCGTTTTCCCAAAGAATTCACAGTGGGTCTGATTGGAATAACAGCGAAACAGAAACAGTAAAAATGGGGGGTTTTGGTTCAAACAGAATAAAAATGAAATAAATAGATTCAGAATGAAATAAACACATATTAAACAGATAAACAGAAGATCAACCCAGGATTTCGAATTCCACCACTTTCCTTCCTCGGACGAAAATAGATTTTGAAACGAACTCGTGATGGATTCTGGACGAACCGAAATCTCTGCGTTCGTCCAGAAAATCCCTCAACTAGACGATCGCCTAGCATTTATCCGAACAGTGGCATGTCACTGTGCGATCGCACAGCAAGCACTTAAACCTAGTTCAAACTCGATCCTTGGGATATCTCAATCTGGGCGTTAAATCTAACACCCAATCCAAAAGTAAATCGAATCTAAAATTACAAAACATAAACGAATTTGTCACCATTAAGAATGAGTCCTCTGGATAGTGGAATCCTCAATCCGTGGGCCAATCATAGTAGCTTAGCTCATCATGGCTATGCAGAACGAAAATCAAACAAAAATGAAAAAGCTCATCATGAACACGATGAACAGATGAAGAACAGTTGAGAGAATTTCAAAACTTCTATTTCAATCCGAAAATGTGTAAAAACATGAATGACAAAGTGTTTGTGGCTGCCATCTAACTTAACCTAAAATGAAAAAAACGAAATGGGGCTCTAATCCACAATTTAGTTCAGGCCCAAAACGGAAAAGAAATAAAAATGGGCTTATGTTACAAAATTCGAGCCCAAATAAAAATCCAAAAATATACATCTGACTTCGGCTCCAAAATCGACTGTCCTCTTGTCCGAATATTCCCTTCATGTCTTCATAAAAATTGTAAGTCTTTGAATCATCTGAAATATGAAACAAGAATGAGGCAAATCCGATGTCTAGTTCAAGAGTTATGGTAAAAATAGTGAAGCAATGTAAAACTAGAATTTTATTATTAAAAATGGCTAAAATATAATCAAAGGCCCAATGCCCAAATAAGTATAAAAGCCATTATTTATTAACTAAATAGTCCTAAATTATTAATCAAGGGTACTAAAGAAGTGTATGAAATATTTCATTATCAGGCATTGATGATCTCAATGAGACTAGTACGACATCATCTACATTTATAAGATACAAGGTAGGAACCTCATGGAATACGGGCATTGTGATGTCTTAGTTGATGTTGTGGGTAGATTTGTTGAAGAACATATAGCACCGTACAGACCCGCCGAGAGACTCCACGAAGAGTCATTATAGAGACTATCGTTGGATATGTAAAGTCTCTCATCATTTAGTAGTGCAGATCATCATGGAATTAAGGATGTCATCGAACACCATGACCTAGGGTTATACTTTGATTGTATAACTCTATCCGCTGAAAAAGGGGAGAACAGTGTACTCTTGGGTATAACTCGAATACGTGAGTATAGATGGACATGCCGAGAGGGCTCACAGTTACCTACAAGGGATTAGTCATTCACAAGACTGGTAGAGCTTGTATAGCTTCTAATTAACTCAGGAGTCAATGCACAAGCAAGTGATCATGAAGAGTCATGATCCGTTAAAGAGTTAATATAAGAATATTTCTAGTTATGTGAATTAGCTATATATATTTAGTCAATTTAGAGAAATGATACTTTATCTTTGCTCTCGACTAAATGTGAATGACGATTTGAGGGATGATGTCTCCACGGTATCCAAATATAAAAGGTAGATCACTTGATCAACTCAATTAGTTATGAAGATGTAGAGCATTGCTAGTGTCTTATGAGATCATTAAATAAATTGGGCCTGTTAAAGGAGTTTTAATTGGTCCAAGTTTGTTAATGTCAATGACTAATTGGGCCTAATGGGTCACACACAAAGGTTATTCCCGATTGTTTAAAATTAACAAACTTAGGTCAATAATTGTTATTAGGCTTTAGCAAGAGTAAATGCATAATTGGGTTGGAGTAGGACTCCAAGCCCAATAAGAAGTAAATAGAGTCATATATGGTGTCCCCAGTGAGAACTCAATTTATTCCCAATAGGGCCCAAATGTGTTGGAAGATCCAACGGGGTCTTAGGCCAAGTTGAATTTAGAATTCGAATTTTGAATTTAAATTTCAATTCAAGAGGTTAGGTTATAAAAGATAATTTTGAATTATCTGATATATATATATATATATATATATATATATATTGGATGAAGGTAGGAGAAGTAATAAATAAATATTCAATTAAAAATAATTTTGAATTTCAGTTTAAGAGATGAATGTGATTCATTATCTTAAATTATTATTCAATCAATCAATCAAGATATGAATATGATTCATCATCGAGATTGACTCAATTAATCAATCAAGAAATAAATGTGATTCATCATCTTAAATGATTGGTTCAATCAATCAATCAAGATATGAATGTGATTCATCATCTTAAATGATTGGTTCAATCAATCAATCAAGATATGAATATGATTCATCATATTAAATTCAATCAATCAGTATGTGAATTTAATATGACTTGGTCAACAAATAGTGGGCCTATTATATTACCTAAAACCTCTTTTTCTTAGTGCATAGGTCGAATCCTAAGGCAATTAGGAGTTGGAATTTTCAGCCCACCAAGTCTATTTAAAAAGGGGTGTTGGCCGATATTATGCATGCCTTATGCTCTCTAAATTTCGGTCATTACAAAGGTTTGGAGGGAAAGGCACCATCCAAGAAATGTAGGGTTCTAATCTTGTCCATCCTATCTTTAACCTAATTCTAAGAAACCACCACCTTCTTAAAAAGAGAAAAATCCAAGGAAGTCAAACCTCAACCTTGCCTTTGCCTAGCAAGCATCCAAGGAGTTGGAGGTTTCAAGAGAAAGAGTTCTCATTGCAATTGGGAGATAGCCGTGTGGATTAATGTTAGAGGACATCAACAACATTGAAGTTTTCGAGTGATCTAAGGTAATCCTAATCTCCAATAGTCATTTTATCAAGTTATCCTAATCCCCAATAGCTGTTTTAACGAGTAATCCTAAAACTCATGAATATCATAAACTGTTACGAATTCTCATGAGTGCTATAAAGAGTTACGGATTAATGATTAATAACTAATTAGTGTAATGAGTTAAGGTTAATAATTCAAGAGGACGATAAAGAGTTACGGGTTTCCGCAATGATTAAACAAAAATTTTGTTTTCAACCTCATGAAACTTTGTATGAAAGTCGTGTAATAGACAAAATTAACTAACACAGCAACACCCACATATCTTCCAACGCACTATTTTGAGACGAAGGACGATGAAAACAAAGTTCTCAGGGGTTCAACCTTATTGATGGCGGCGTTGCTGCAAATAACCCGATTCTTGATTATCAAACAAATGACCTGTCCAAAATTAACATAAGATGTATTAATACTAATAAATAGGTTGTTGAACCTGATAATTAATTTCTTGGTTTAATGATTTGGTTGCATACACTAGTAGAAATGGCGGAAGTAATGAATAGAATAAGCACAAAGAAGAGGAAGAGTTTGGGGTAGCACTGATGCTATATTACAGGTTTTTGGTAATATCGTTGGGAATAGGGAATCACAAACAGGAATATCGATACAATGCCTTGAAGGCAGCTGTGGGGCATCTAAATTGTCTATCCAGCAACGAATCCAACCCCTTGATGGATTGATTTGGCCAAGCTAGTACTGACATAATTGACTTCCACCTTGCCTCTGTTTTCCGAGTTCTCCGCTCCAAACAAAACTATCTCCACATGCAGATTCTTAATTCTATTCATTAATGGGTTAGTGGTCCAAATACAGTAGCAAATTAATATTGCTCATACAGTGGATTCTTGTATAAATCCCTAAAGATGATTAAATAGGAAAGGGGGAAGAGAATAAGCTGTGAGAAATGGAGGTGGGAGATTGAGGAAAAGCAGCCATGGAAGGCTAGCAACACAAGAGAACATTGGGAGTGGAAAGAAGAGAGAGAACGGTTAATGGGCAAGTTGAAGCCATACTAAGCAAAGATTCTTTTTGTATTGCTTGATGACTTGGCGCATTTTCAGCTTTTGGATAATTTTAATGGACAAGATTTAGGACGCTGAGGGATAAGGAGAAAAAAGCTGATGAGACAATCCGAACCCAGACTTTGACTTGTAGGAACATCTTTGTTGGGTTATCTTGTTTTTTTTTTTCCAATATGAAATCCTCATTGCCACCACTAGCTTCATCTCTTGGTACAGACTTGTGTGCCCGTTGTTTTTGCGATCTTTTGGGAAATTGTGATGGTGCCATAAGTTTTTGGTGTTGGATGTCATTATCTATAATATTCAAGTTTTTTTTTTATAGATCTTGTTCCTTCATAAAAAATAATAATTGGTGGTTAAGAATAATAAATATATTAAAAAAAATTATAACCAATTTTACTAAAATACCCTTATTGATGAATATATAAGGAATAAGATAGAATAAGAGAATTATAATAATAAGAATAAGAATTGTAGAAAAGATAGAATAAAAAATTAATATAGTAGAAGTAATAGGTTTTTATGGCTGTAAAAATTTATTATATTGTTATTAAATAGATAATTAAATAAGGGTTCGAACAACGGCCTTGGGGCACTGCTCAAACCGGGCCAAATAAAAAAAAAGTAAAAAATAAAAAATTTCTCTAAACGTTTTTTATAAAAAATAAATAAATAAGATATATATGATAGTTATTTCTTATAAAATAGAAGGAGTGTTAAAAGTTTCACAACAAGTATAAATATATAATGATAAGTTTCAGTATAGAAAATTAAAAAAAACAAATCCATTTTTCCAACAATAATATATTTATATTGCTAGTTTATTATTTAAAAAGGAAATACAAAGACAACGCCGTTAAAAAAAGTTAACGCTCGTTAGTAAAAAGTTAACGTCCGTTATCTAAGGAGCGCCCAGCACAACAAACTATTATTCCAAGAACGGCCAGTAAAAAAACAATACAGCTAATATCTAATTGGGAGGCCATTTATTAAATGGAAGTCATCTACGATTATTTGTTGGGTTGTGGAAATTATTGAATGCGACGCTACTTTGTTGACAGTTACATGTACCCACAAAACACAACAAAACATTTTACAATTCAATGAGGTGGTGTGAGAGGATGAATAAATTGAAGATTATTTTTTTCCCCCCTGTTAGGAACACAAGAATATTTTTATGCACTTAAAGTTTACATCCTAGTTTCAGACTCATAATTTATTTTCTTTTTTATTTCTCTTAATATACAAACATATTTTATATTCACATTTTGTGAGTATTTCATTTATCCTATTTATAAACCACTTTTAACATATTTCACCCAAATTAAAAAATGTGTAAAATCTCTTTAATCATGCCTTAAAAGTTAACAACTTTTCATCTTTACCCTTATCTAATATAATATTAGATTTAAAGTATCTTTTAAATTTTAATTTTACATAAGCGATACTTTTAGTCCTTTAACTTTATAAAGTATATTTTTGGTCTAAAATTCTAACACCGTTAATTTTGTTAAGCGGCTTATTTTGTTAACTCAAGTGATATTAATAACATTTAATTACACAAATTTTCTATATTTTTTAATTTACCTATATTTTAATTTAAATTTAATAGCGATTTAATTACACATTTATCACTTAAGTTTACATCGTTATCATTTCAGTTTACATTTTTAAATTTAGCAAAATTAATGGTGTTAGAATTATATGACTAAAAGATACTTTTATAAAGTTAAGGGACAAAAAATATACCACGTGTAAACTTAAAGGATTTAAAAATATACTTTAGTCTATAATATTATATCCCATGAGAAATTGAGAATATTATCCAATAATAAACAAAGGGTAAAATTATATATTTATATATAAAAAATTAAATGATATAACTTATAAATTAGACCAAAGAAATTTTCTCTTCTTTTATCAATTTATGAGCTAGGTAAATTAGTTTAAAAATATAAATATAAGAGATAAAAAAAATGTCTTACATTTAAATCAAAATCGACTTCCAGACTAGCTCATACGTTTAGGTTAGGAGAAGTATCTTATATTCGTGGTTTTTTTTTTTTTTTTGTCAACGTATCTTTTATTCATTCATGTACATCTCATGTTACTTTTTCTACTATGTAAATTAACATTATACTACATATTCTAATTGTAACTAATGCAATTATACTGTTGAGGTTGGTATTAATTTGTAACCTTTGATCAATAAGGAAAAATTGGCAGGGAAAAAGTTACCAATAAAATTTTAATGAGGTCTTTTCCTAATTTTTCTTGTTTGATATCATTTTGATCTTTTGTTAAAAAGCGCCGGACTTTTTTGTTTTGTTTTTTTTGGGCCAAGTATCTATATACCTCGCTATCTATTTCAGTCTTCATCGTTATACTTAGGAGAGATGGAAGATACAAAAATACAGCTGCACATGCATGTTACTACTGCAATGGAGAAATAATGATGTGACAAGAAGAAGATAAGAGATAATAATTGATGATTGAAAATGACACACATTTTTTTATATATAAAAGTTTTAAGAAAGAGGTTGGCTCACCGCGATCTAAGGGTAGGACATACAGAGTCTCCATTTCTCTTAGGTGAAACCAATGTTGAGCAGGACGAGCCATCTATTACCTTCAGGCGTTTACCTAGACACCTACCACTCTGGTTTCTTATTATATGTCCATTTTGACCAAATCTCACATACCAAGGAGAAATAGTTGACAATGATTACGGGGGTAAATTTTCAACTTTACCCTCATTTATGATTGGGTATTCTTCAACTGTTTCTTCTCTCTCTATCTTTATGTGTATAATTAATATGAGTAAAATTGTCACAATCTCATTTATTACATGAAACTAGACTTATAAATAGGACCAAATTTTTTTGGTCAAAGTGGACTTATAAATAGGATCAGAGTGGTAGGAGTAAAGATGTCTCTCCCAGTGTCTTGACCAACTCCATGATCAAATTCTCTCTCTTTAATGAGAGTATCTGTACCAGTTAAACTAAGGACAAGGGGTAACACACACATATTCATTCATTACGAGAAAAAAGAAAAAGAAAAATTGCGATAAGGTCCTAATAAAAAGTATTAATATAAAAAAAAGTCTCATATCTTATTAATAATTGGTAAAAAAAAGCGATAAATTATAAAAATTTTCTAATATTATTTTTTCAATTAGGAGATACATTGAAGAGTTTCACCGACTTCGTCCCACGTGTTTGTGTTTTGGGATTCTGTGCTTTTGCACTGTACGGAGACCGACCTGAAGCGCGGCTCACAACTTGAGGGACCTCCTTCCCACTTGCCCTCTTCTTTTTTATCCACTTTATTTATTCTATCACATGGAATTTGTCCTTTGCCCCAATACCAATCCTTAGAATTTGTTCTCCCTCGTGCCTCACAAACCAGCGTTGTTGTTGTTCTTGTTTTTTTTTTTTTTTTTTCCTCCTCCTCCTTATGAGCCAAGTCACTATAGCCTCGAGGCTGATCTCTATCGAGCTGAGAGTATTAAGGTTAAAATCCTCTAATTAAAAAGATTTCTCAGGATTTAAATTTATATTATTCTCTTTATAGGATGATATTACTAAATATATCAACCAATGACTTATTGGCCGAGCGTTATATATTTAATAAGGGCAGTAAATAAAATATTTTTGTATAAAAAGACACATAATCTAACAAAATAAAATTATTAAAGTATAAATATAATGAATTGCTATTTTTAATACACAGACTCAACGAACAAAGGGAAAAATATATAAAATTCAATACAGTCAACCTCATTCAAAACTTTTGATTTGTTTAGGAAGGAAATTGATGTACCAATTTATTGGTCTTACTTGAATTGAGAGTTTTAATATTACCCTAATTTTTAGTGACAAAGGTTATAATTGTTTAAATACAGTATAAGATTTTGATTACTTTGTGAGGATGTAACGAAGTATTCTCTTATTTGAGGCCGAGTTTAACCCAAACCCTTTTTTTTAGGTATAAGTATGTTTTATTAGAGATAATTTTGTTTGAGCTACTGTTGGGTATCAAATGGGCACCTTTCTAAGAGAGACTTCAAATGTTAGTTCACTCTGTAAGAGAATAACCTATTTCGCCAAAAACTCAACCCTATGAGTTGCCCAAATCCATATCAAATTATAGAAAGTGGTTATTATTGACACTTTATAAAATTATTTTCAAATTAATTTTTTAATAAAAAAATTTTAAATTTATTTTCATAAAAACTACTAGTAATAACAAAAATAAAAAATTCACAATTAATTAAAAATATTTAATAAAGAATTTAAGAATTAGAAGCAACAAACTTCAAATAATATCTGTGTGTAAAATTGTTTTACGTATTTTTTTAGGAAAAAAAAATCAAGATTTATTTTTATTTTAAAAATAATGAATTTATGAATTGGTAACTGATTTTTCCTGTATTCAACAATTTTCCAAGAATAACAACTACGATTCTCTCTGAGAGCTAACATGAGAAACAGACTATTTTAGTAATTCCAAGCAAAGTGAGGGACTTTCTCTGGATCATGCCATAGCTGGCACCATAACAATCTCACATTCTCATTCCCTTTTTCTGTCAGAAAACTTAGCCTCTTCCTCTTCTTCTTCTGAATCCACTCATTCACAAACAAATCCCAAGAAAAAGCATGGGACTCAGAAGATCAAGCTGTTCTTTCTCTTGTCTTATTCTTCTTCTTCTTGTTGCTGTCTGTTTCTCAGGATCTGCTAAAGCTTACA
This sequence comes from Acacia melanoxylon, assembly GCA_019022615.1. NCBI lineage: Eukaryota > Viridiplantae > Streptophyta > Magnoliopsida > Fabales > Fabaceae > Acacia > Acacia melanoxylon. The sequence goes on from JAFJYJ010000002.1 coordinate 28,534,386, forward strand.
AGAATTACACAGTGGGTGACTCTCTGGGTTGGTTCGACAAACTTGAGAAGCCCTCTGTGAATTACCAGAAATGGGTCTCTGGTAAACAGTTCAGCTTAGGAGATTTCCTCAGTAAGTAACTCCCATACTTCTATATCTCTTGCCTAACTCTCTCATGTTCTTTTCTCACTGATTTCTGTGTGTGTGTGTTTTTATAGATCAAGGATTGGAGCTTAGTATCTCAGATTGATTGCTCATATAGTCATATGTTTTACTATTATACTAAGTTCCATGATTCCTCTGTTCTTACTGTTGAATGTTGTCTGACTCTGGTGCTCTTTTCTTACTGATTATGTCTGTGTCTTTTTGGGTATACTTGTGTGTGTGTGTGCGCGTGTGTGTAGAACAATTATTTGAACTTAGTGTCTCAGATTGGCCGCTCATATATGTTGCTGCAAAGTTCTATGAGTCCTCTGTTCTTACTGTTGAGTGTTATCTGACTACTACTTTTTTTTTACTGATCGAGTCTGTGTCTTCATGGATATGTGTATGTTTTAATATATAGGCATACATGTATGTGTATTTATATGAATAGAAAGAAAGATTTGAGCTTAGTATTTTGACTGAATGCTCATGTTTGTTACTGCTTAGTTCCATGATTTCTCTGTTATTGTTATGGGTTGCCTAACTCTTAAGGTTATTTTCTTAACTGATTGTGTCTCTGCGTCTGTCGGTGTCGAGTTCTCATTCGGTGCTCCAAGTGGTCCATGGTATTTCAAATTTAATGTTGGAATACAATTATAAATGGGAAAAGATAGATTGCTGCTGCAAAATTATTAAATTTTTATCAAATCTTAAAGTCAGAACTGAACTGAAGTAGGAATATGAGTTTCAATTCTAACCAAATGTTCCGAATTGATGACACAAGTTTCAGGGTTCAAAACTTTGCTTCTCATCAGTTTGCTTCTCTTGCTTTAACAATCATTAGCATGATAAAATTTCCCTGCAATTTAATGTTTGTTTGTGGGTATCTGTATCTGTTCACGATATTATGATTTGCTGCGAATGGACAAAAGCTAGACTGTCATCTGATATTTTACTCAGTTCAGAAAAAAGCTGTGCTTAAAAATGAAGCTTCCAATATATATATATATATATGTACGGTACAAATTCATAAGCAAAACCTTAAATACTCTGTTTTTTTAATAGTAATATGTTAATAACAAGCTGGAAAACGAGAAGGGCGAAAAAAATAAAAAACCTAGAAAAAGAGGCAAACTGGTATGATCGTCTCTTTATAATGTGGCTTCGAAGGAACAAAAGGAGAGAAAAGAAACCTCCGAATATGATGCCCAAAAGTGATGATCATTGTTACATCATTTTTTTTATTTTACATTATTCTTTTCTTTAGGTGATCATATAAAACATTCTCTTTACCTTATTCTTTTCTTCTACGTATTAAAAGATTGCAGAGGAATATTCCTCCTATTCTTGTAGTTTTGTTAACCTTTTGTTTTATTTGAATTTAATCTCTATATAGTTTTTTATCCGACATTCATCCTTAGCATACAAATCATTGGACCATTTAGCAATTTGCTTATTTTTCTATATAAATGAAATTTCATAAAGTTTATAAATTGAAATTTGAAATTACTGAATCGAATGATAAGAGGTCAATATAAAAATAAAATAAAATAACTGTTAAGAGTCTGATCCAAATTATAGCACTGAATTAGTATCCTAAATTTAAGGTGTTTATTATTGTTGGGAAAATACTTAAAAATGAAAATTTGCACCAAAATTACTTCAAAAGTAATGACAAAATAGTTTAGAGTGTTGAAGCCACCAAAAATTATTTTAGAATATTGAGTATGATTTGAAAAACATTATTGAGTGCTTGATGTAGTTTAACCCTTTATTTTTATATAAATATACATGCTTTATTCAAAATAGTCTTATTAATTTATTGTTGACTCTGTTACAAGCAGTTTTCAACACGGACAACAACCACTCTGTTATCCAAACCTACAACTTCACAACATACAAGCAATGTGACTACGACGATGCACAAGACAGCGACACCACCCAGTGGTCGGCCTCTGACCCATCAGCGACAGAGCCACACCCGGTGACGGTGGCGGTGCCACTGGTGAAGGAAGGGATGACATACTTCTTCTCCAGCGACTACGACGGCGAGCAATGCAAGAACGGACAACAATTCAAGATCAATGTGAGTTATGGACAAGGCTTGCCTAAGAATCTTAAAGAATATTCTCCTCCTTCTCCTCAACATGATGCTTCTTCTCCTTCGCCTTCTAGCCCTATTTCTGGGGACGAAGATGCAGCACCAGATACTATTGTTCCTTCAAACTTCAACAATCCACGTCAGGAAGATAAAGGTGATGATGATGCTGATGAGAAAGTTGAGAAATCATCAGCTTCTGGATCTGTTTTTTCTAGGAAAATTTGTAATTTTCTGGGAAATTATTCTCTTGTTTTTCTGTCAAGTGTTTTGTTGTTTGATTTGATGAGCTGAGCGGTACGTAAGAGGTATACTGATATTTTTATACCTCTTTTTTTATATATTATCGATTTGTTTTGTTTCTATATTTGAATTAATAGGCTTGAGGGGTTGAGTTTAGTACCCCTCTTGAGATAGTGATTGAATTCTTAAAAGATATATACTATTAATATTGATAAAAAGATTAAATTATACAAAAAATTTCTAAATTTTGCGTGTAAATTTCTTTATCCTTTGAAACTTTATACATGAACTTTTATATTTTATACACATAGGTTTATATATTAATGGTTTTGTATGTATATATTTTATTTGTATATAGCTTAAAGTTTAAGGGGGTTTATTTAAGTATAACTAAAAGTATGAGAGGCTTATATACATATGAAGATGAAGTTTAAGGGGATATAATAAAATTGGTCGTTTGGGGTTATTTGTATATAGACTTGAAAGTTTAGGGAAGGTTTTAATTTTTTGATACAATGGGGAAATTTATTTAAATGCTAAAGAGAATTATTTGGATATAATCATATGGTCAGGGGAAGTTTCGTGTGATACAAAAGTTGCTAGTTAAAACATTTTTCAGATGATTACAATTGAACTTGTTATGAATGTTTTTCTTGTTGTAATAACCTGTTTTAACCACTTTTGTCATATATGTTTTTGTTTGTTAATCAAAAGGATAAATATAGCCATGAAAAAACTTGCACGCTAGAGAGAGAGAGAGAGAGAGAGAGAGAGAGAGAGAGAGAGAGAGAGAGAGAGAGAGAGAGAGAGAGAGAGAGAGAGAGAGAGAGAGAGAGAGAGAGAGAGAGAGAGAACCACACGAAGGCCCAAACTATGAAATATAATACGGTAAATGTACAAAAATACACATGTGCGCGCTTTATCCTCAGGAGCGTCTAGCACCATATGCTTTTTTTGGGAGCAAAAATACACATATAGTTACATTTTAAGAGCAAAAGTCACACCACCGTTAAAATCTAACTTAATGGTATTAATTTTGGGGTGGGGCCCACACTAATTTTATGAAAATACCAAAATGCCCCTAATTTTTTTTTTTTAAAAAAAAACAACCCCGGCGTAAGCCGTCGATCTGACCACCTCCATCCAGCTCTCGATCGATTTGACCCCCCCTCTTCAAGCTCTCGATCTCAGGGACAGAGCTTATATATGACTAGTGGGGGCCATGGCCCCCCAAAAAAAAAATTGTTTAGAATTCTTTTTTTAAAAAAATTAATATAATGTAAAATTGAATTTTGGCCTCCCCATTTTTTCCCCTCTTTATATCTTTGGGGCTTATAATTCAATTTGTGTTCCATGTGGGGTCTTGTATGATTTATGTTAATTTTGTCATTTTTTTCTATATTTCATTCTAATTACCTAAAAATTTTAGCTTATCAAAGTGAAATTTACTTTTGTGGTGTATTTTTTACTATGCTTTTACTCATTTTACACTACACCTGTGGATGAAGTTAATTGATTTTTCATTCTAAACATCAGTCTCTTGCCTTCCAATGTTGTGGTGTTCAATTACATTAAGTTTATGGTTGAACTAAAGATTCACAATCACATAAATTAACAGATTAAACCTCAAATTTCTCTTGCCTTCTAATGTTGTGGTGTATTTTTTTATATTCTTTTCTTTTCTTGTTTATATTCTTTTATTTTTTTAATGTATTTAAAACTTTCCTTTAAAAAAATTTTAGTGAGCGCGCCCCGAATCCCCCGCCACTATTTATCCCCCAAATTTTTATCCCAAGCTCTTCCCCGCCGATCGATCTGAAAACAATTGATTGACAAAAAGTTCAAAATTAACACCGTTAAGTTAGATTTTAACGGTGGTGTGACTTTTGCTCCTAAAATGTAACCACATGTGTATTTTTGCACCATTACCCAATATAATATTAAAAAAGTCTCATAACTTATAAATGACAAGTGAATATGAAATTGAAAAGTAATAGTGTTATCATTTCTAAGTTACGTGATTTTATTGATATTATTTTTTTATAAAACCTTGATATTATTTTCTCGTACGTTGTCACATCCAAGGTTTCAAACTCACGACACCGAACCTGACAAATTGATTTTGGTTAAGGGTTAGTGGGTGGGTCGATCGAGTCAACCCTTAGACGTGAAGTATAAAAAAATGAAAAATAATTTAATTTCTTATTACACCATCCAAAATTCTTTATATCATTTCAATACCGAATCACTAACAAAATTATTATATACTTATTAAATATTCTTTGCATTTTCCTTAATAAATTAACATCACATATCATATCCCACTATTAACAACTGGTTATATAATAAATAAATTATTTTATAATATATATTACTTATAAAAATAAATAACTTGTACATCCATCACATTTTGCTGAACACTCTACTCTTTTTGCATCAAATTGTACTGGCCTAAGATCATCAATCTATCTTTTTTTGGCTCAGAAGCATCATCAATCTATTCCTCTAGGCTTCCTATAGGCTCAGAGGGTTCTTTTTTCAAACCAATGGATATAATAAAATCTAAGGCTTTAGAAAAATATTCAATAGGTCGTAGAGTCTTTCAAATTTCAAATACCTTTTTGCCTATTAGCCATTGGATAAAGAACATTTTCAATTTCAAGCACCTGCCCTCATATTTCTCGACGCTCCAAAAGTCTCCATTATCACCTTCATTGAGCCTGTGACTGTGCCTCCATTCTCTCTCTCCTCGCCGCCTCCCTTCTCATATGTTCCCGATGGAGACGATCTTTGATAGTAGACGACCGGTGATGGTGGGATTTAGGCGGTGGAGACTATCTTGGACAGTGGCGAGTCTTACGAGAGTGACTGTAACACCCTAAATTTCGTAGCATAAATCGTGCTGGTGACACGTGGTTTTATAAAAATTTATCAGAGTTTTGAGGTGCTACAGCTTAGCGTTTTGCGGAAACGGAGAGCATGTACTAAAAATTTGAACAACAGGTATAACACCGAATAATCGATATGAAATACTCAGACATATGATGATGCCTGACGTATACTGATATATATATATTACAAAATCTCCCGAATGAATTATTCATGTGATACAGTAATACAAAACTCTATAATTACATTTCTTCTATGTAACTATACCATTTTCCGCCAAGCCTTAGGTAGACTTGAGACATAGAACCTAACTCGCTTAAATCATCTCATTTGGCCAGCCGGGTAGGTCTAGTGGAAGTCTCACCGTGCTAGAGCGATCGATTGATCGAACCACATGACGACCCTTTCTAGTTTAAGCACCAAATAATATGAAGTAACTTTATTAGATTCATGCCATAAGGTAGGTTCTGTTGACTTTCTTCCCGCATTTTCTTTGACATGTGCCTTCTCACAGCTCCGTCTACTGGTGTCTATCTATGGCTCCATCCACTGGTGCCTCCTCTAGTTCAAGACCCTTTCCTGTCTATTAATTCGACCGAGGTCCAATGCCCATCGGACCTCGGAGTAACGGTTAACCTCATGCTTATGTAAACAATATATGTATGACAGGTATTCATGACATTTTCACAATAATCACTACAAAAGCCCATAAGAGTTGTAGGAAATACATAATAATGTATGTAAGGCAATAACAATACACAGCCCCTCGCAGTATGTTTGTTATCCTAGTTTGCACACTCTCTGGTGCCACGATGTACAGTCGTGTCCATAGCGCTAGGAAAACTCTCAACGGCGTTAACAATACCATAACCCGTGTATATTCATGATTGCATAAAAAAAATTGAGACAGAGTCTCAATACAGGAACACAGCAATCATATATAAGCATAACACAAGCATCAGAGTCAGTATTACAGTACGCCGCGAACGTACCTTCGTTGACGGTACTTTCGGCACGATTTATGCTTCGAAATTTGGGGTGTTACATCGAAGAAACACTAACGCCGGCGAAACAAGATCAGTCAGATTCTTCAGATCTCTCTCTCCCATCCTTCTTCTCCTTCTCCTTCGTTGTCTCATTTTTTTCTCACCGTCGAGTTGATCGAGAGTCGATGGAGAACCACGAGTGTTTCAGGCAACTTTTTACAAAAAAAAATGACTCTGTGCCTCGTCAACTCGGCCGAGTCATGCCGAGTTGACCCCGGGTTAACTCAGAACTCGGGGTCACCCCTTTACTCAGACCGGTTTCCTGGCCGGTTCGCCGGTTTCCAGTCCAAACTGTACGATCCGGGTTTAAAAACATTGGTCACATCCAAGAAAGAATGTGCTCAATGGTTTTTTAGTTCATTCAAATTTCACTGGCATCTAAGAAAATAACGTATGTATGTTGCTTCAATCAAATTTTGGTCACTCACTCTACAAAACTATGTTTATTAATCCCCATTCAATTTATTAATTCTATTATATCAGATCTCAAGATAAATTGTTAACCTAAAAAAAAAATCTATTGTCTCAATTTTAGTTTTATAATTTTCTTATTGTATAAAATTGATCTTAAAAAAATACGTTAGTACATTATAATTTGGGGAGAGACTTCTTATCTACTTTAATTTCATGGGATATTATATTCTAATTCGAGGAGTCAAGACTTTTTACCACTGTCTTTAAGATTAGGGGTGTTGAACTTGTCCCTATCTCAGTCGTCCCAGCTTGATCTCTGTCATTTTAAGATGAGTTGGGGTGGAAATAGGTCAGGGGCCTGCGGCTTGGCCTGTTAAAAGCTTGGTCGCCCGACTGTCGGCTAAAAGGTCAGGCCAAGGCTTATTTCAAGGCCTGTTTGTTTTAACAGCCACGTCTAGGCCTACCAATAAGCCCGTTAGGCCTGTTAAGCCGGCCTGTTAAGATGAGAGTAAAATTGTAAATGTCTAATTAATACGTCTAATTAATATTAATTTATGTAATTTGTGTTGGTTCTTGGAGTTTTGATGATAACAAGATTTCATTATTTAAACCTTTTGTTAAAAGGGATTTGTGTTTTTGAATCAGTAAATGTTAAGTTAATTACTCAAGCAAGGTGTTCTTGGTTATTCAAGTAATTGTCCCGTATAAATTGACACCTTTCGAAAGTCTCGTTGAAAAACTATCCGGTATTACTTTCGGACGTTACTCAAGTAATGAGCACTCTTTTTGCAAGTAATTATTTTATTCAACATTACTTTCGGAGTTACTCGAGTAATACCTTTTCATTTGCAAGTAATATGGACCTAATCGTGTTTTACTCAAAATTACTTTCAAATTACTTGAGTAATGAAGTTTTTCTCCGCAAGTAATTTTATTACTTTCAAGTGTTACTTGAGTAAGACTTAATAGCTAATCTCAAGCCAAGTAATTCGACATTACTTGCGTGGTTACTCAAGTAAGCTACAAGTAATCTCACTCTTCGACCTTACTTGAGTAAGGCACATCTCGTTTCGCAAGTAATCAAGTAATAGACGCTTCTTTTCAAAGTCTCTCAATATTACTTTCGAAATTACTTGAGTAATGTTTTTCAAACTTCGCAAGTAATGTGGTTCTTCTCTGCAAAGTCTTATTATCTTTGATATTACTTTCAAATTACTTGAGTAAGCTTTGCAAGTAATTTCCTGAAAGTGATTCTAACGCCTCTGTTTCTTGAACAACTTGATTTTACTCAAAGTAATATTTCTCCAAAGTATTTTATATCTTGAAAATATAAGATATTATTCAAGTAATCTTTTTAAGCTACCGGAGTAAGTTCTTGCAAATTCCAGAAACCATCGGTATGTGCTTAAACTCTGCTCTAATCATTATGGGTAATCTTTTAACTACTCTTAATCACTCTCAAACTTATTTATATCATATCTAAACATCTTTTTGAGTGAGTTTCAGTTGATTAACCTTTGTTTAATGTGAGATTAGCCAAAAGCATTTCAACATGTCAAAAGCATTTATTGCGCTGAAAAAGCAGAACACGCAAACGAAATTAAAGCGTGTAGCAGTCGAAGATATTCCAGCTGTTATTCTGCACAAGTAGGCGAAGGCATTTAATGAAGCAACGGTCGAAGTCTCTCAACGGCTATCACATTTAATTCCGCCAACTACCCAACTACCGAAGCTTTGTGCAATTAATTCGACTCAAACGGTCATCAAGCTTCAACTTGGTATAAATAGGCGAAGAGCTGAATTCATCAAGTACAAAACAACACAAACACGAGACGAGTATTCAAAGCATTCAAATTCTATTCTCGTTTATATCTTCGGATATCATTGAGCTTCAGTGTTTATTATTTATCTACTCTGTGAGAGAGATTTATCATTTGTTTTTATATTTGTTCAAATCTCAAGATAGAGGTATCTTGAGTGTGGGTGTACGATTACAACTTGTAAGGGGGAGTGAGTCCTAGGGAGAAAGGATCATCCTGAGTTACAGAGTGTGTAATTGTATTTGTGAGTTAGTGAAAATCCCAGAGTGTCTAGGGACCGGACGTAGGTCAAGGAGTTGGACCAAACCAAGTATAATTCCTCTAAGTCATTTCTCTTTACTTCTTTTCTTCGCTTTCATCGTTTATCCGGCGAAAAGAATTTTTTGAGATCACCTATTCACCCCCTCTAGGTGATATTCCACCTTCATTTGGTATCGAGCAAAGGTTTCTCGGTTGGGCTTAACATCCCGAGATAGATCATGGAAGGAATATTACCGACGGTGCTTCAATCAATCGTCCTCCGGCTTCAACGGAGAACATTACTCCTTTTGGAAAGCCAAATTTAGAGTCTTTGTTATGGCTACTGAATTTGGTTTATGGGATGTATTCGAGGAAGGTGATTATAAACCATCTGTCACCAAAGATGGAGTTCAAACTCCTAAGCAAAAGAAAGATTACGATGAGAATGACAGGAGACTTGCCACTCTCAACAACAAAGCCATTCTAATGCTTCAAAGTGCTCTTAGTCATCAAGAGTTTTTCCGAATTAGCAATCCGACAAATGCAAAGGACATGTGGAAAGCCTTGGAGATTGCATATGAAGGAACCTCGGAATTAAGGAGAATCGCATCAACACGCCGACAACCGAGTATGATCTCCTACGTATGAAGACCGGAGAATCCATAGGAGAATTTCAACTTCGCTTTACTCATCTGATAAATCAATTGTCAGCTTTGGGTAAAACATACGAGCAAAATTCTCAAGTCAGGAAAATCCTCAACGTCTTGACCAAAGATTGGGAAGCCAAGGTCACAGCAATCGAAGAAGCCCGTGGAGAATCAATGCAGTCAGTTGCTGCTCTATTCGGAAGCCTATCTGAATATGAAAGCAAACTGAAATTCAAGAAGGGCTTGGATGAAATTAACAACGGTAGAAACAAAGGTGTTGCTCTAAATCTTTGTGAAGGATAAGGAACCCAATGAGGAAGATGAGGATGATGATGAAATGGCTATGTTCGTTCGGAGATTCAAAAAGTTCTACAAGAGGAATCAAGGGTTCAGAAACAGATTCCAGAAAGGAACCTCTAGCAACCGACAAGACTTCAAAGACAAAGAACAAATCATTTGCTACGAGTGTGAGAAGCCGGGGCACATCAAATCTGAATGTCCTCAACTGAAGGATAAAGAAAAGGATAAGAAGAAAAGATTCAATCAATTCAAGAAGAAAGCCTACGTATCGCCTATGGGGAGATAGCTCTTCGAGATGAGGAAAGTGATGAGGAAGAAGTAGCAAATGTCCTGTCTAGTTGCTAAAGAACAGTGAAGATGACAACGAGGTAAGTGACTCTGAACCTACATATGATGAACTACTTTTTGAATATAATGAATTGTATACGGAGTTTAGAAAAATTACTAGAGAACTTATTTCCTCAAGAAAGAAAATCAAATTACTTGAAGAACAAGTTGAAAATGCTTCTCCATCTTGCGAAAAACCTCCTTGTGAAAAATGCCCTGATCTTGAAAAGAAAAACATCAAACTTACGAAAACTCTTGAAAAATTCACAAAAGGAAGTGAAATGCTCAATGTGATTTTAAAAGCACAAAGATTTACAAACGATCGTTCAGGTATTGGTTACAATCCTATCTTTGATAAAAAGAAAGGGAAAAAGAAAACTGGGAAAAATCTTACTTGAATTATTTTCAAAAGTCTGTTCATTCTTCAAATCCTTTTGCTCATTGTAACTACATCGTAACCGAAAGGGACATAGTACTTCATCTTGTTTTCATAAGAAAGAAAGACAAGATAAACCTATTGGTAATTATCAATGGGTACCTAAGGGAAGCCTATGTTCCTAAGGCCCGAACTAACCCCAAAGGACCCAAGAAAAGATGGGTACCTAAAACTTAATCTCTTCGATTTGTAGGTTTGTCTCGAGAGCATCAAGAACCAACAAGTGGTATATTGACAAGTGGGTGCTCCGGACACATGACGGGGGATCAAACCAAATTCGTTGCAATAAGATCAAAAGATGGTGGTAAAGTTACCTTTGGAGGAAACCAATCTGGAAAGATCTACGGAATTGGAGAGATTGGTGCAAAGATGGACCTCGAGATCAAAGATGTATATCTTGTGGAAGGACTCTGTCATAACCTCCTGAGCGTAAGTCAAAGTGCTGACAAGAACAACTAGATTATCTTTGATTCAGAAGAATGTCTCATTGTCAACAAAAATGATCTCCCAATCGATAAAGGTAAACTTAAGGTATTATTCAAAGCTCCTCGTGAAGGAAATTGTTATACTTTAGATTTACCTAAAATTGATTCGAAAAATGCTTTGTTAGCAACGTAGACGAGAGTTGGTTGTGGCATAAGCGTCCGGGTCATGTAAACATGTTACAACTAGATAAGTTGTTGAGAAAAGATTTAGTTCTTGGTTTACCTAAATTACGTTTTAAAAATAACATGATTTGTGATGCTTGTCAAAAAGGTAAATAGACTAAATCATCTTTCAAAAATAAGTTTGAAATCTCGACTAGTAGACCTCTTCAACTACTTCACATGGACCTAGTTGGACCTGCAAGAGTCAAGAGTCTCGGTGGCAATCTTTATACTCTAGTAATTGTCGATGATTTCTCTCGTTTTACATGGACTATTTTTCTATCTTCCAAGGATGAGACATTTGATCTATTTGTCGTGTTTTCCAAGAAAGTGCAAAACGAGAAAGGTGTTTGCATTTCAGGTATACGGACTGATCATGGAGGAGAATTTGAGAATCATGCTTTCGGAGAATTTTGTGATGCTCATGGTATTGACCACAACTTCTCAGCTCCGAGGATGCCACAACAAAATGGTGTGGTTGAACGGAAGAATAGAGTGCTCACCGAAATGGCCCGTGCAATCTTTGAACGAAAACAAGACTTCACAAGTCTTCTGGGCAGACGCAATGAGCACAGCCTGCTATGTTTCAAATCGAGCCTATCTCCGAAAGAATCTCAACAAGACTCCATACGAGCTATATAAAGGAAGGAAACCGAATCTGGCTCATCTACACATCTTTGGGTGCAAATGCTTCGTCCACAACAATGGTAAGGATAACTTGGGAAAGTTTGATTCCAAGTCTGATGAAGGTATATTTCTTGGATACTCAAATAGGAGTAAGGCTTATAGAGTTTTCAATACACGTACTCGTTTAGTAGAAGAGTCAATCCATGTTGTGTTTTGTGAATCCAAGTTTGACGAACCTCTGGATAATGATGAGGAACCTATTTATAAAAATCAATTCTTTTCAAAAACTACTCCGCCTCTCTTGAAAAATTTGAAGATGTTTTTGAAAGTGACTCTCAAAACTCTTGCGAAAATCTTGATCAATCTCAACCTAAAGCTTGGAAGTTCATTAGGAATCATCCTTTGGACCAAGTAATAGGGGATATAAATCAAGGTGTAAAGACCGACAAAGTATCTTGAATGAGGTTACATTTTCTACGCCTTCATATCCGAGAGATTGAGCCCTCTAAAATTGACGAAGCCCTATCAGACAATGATTGGGTGATAGCAATGCAAGAGGAACTACATCAATTTGATAGAAATCAAGTTTGGGATTTGGTACCTAGGCCTAAAGATCATCCGGTCATTGGCACTAAATGGGTATTCAAGAACAAACGTGATGAATCCGCAATCATAGTCCGTAACAAGGCTAGATTGGTTGTCAAAGGCTATAATCGGGAAGAAGGAATTGATTATGAGGAAACGTATGCTCCAGTAGCTAGATTGGAAGCAATACGTGTACTCTTAGCCTTTGTGTGTATCAAAGGATTTAAACTCTATCAAATGGATGTTAAAAGTGATTTTCTAAATGGTTTTATTCAGGAAGAAGTTTACGTTGAACAACCTCATGGTTTTGAAAATGATCATTATCCAGATCATGTTTACCATCTCAAAAAGGCTTTATATGGTCTTAAACAAGCTCCTAGAGCTTGGTATGAGCGATCGAGTAAATTTCTTGTAGATCAAGAATTTGTTAGAGGAAAAGCAGACACAACACTCTTCATTAAAACTAATAAGCTTAATGAAATCTTAATTGTACAAATATATGTGGACGACATAATATTCGGTGCTACTAATGATTCTCTCTTGTGAGGAATTTTCCTAGAAAATGCAGGGAGAATTCGAAATGTCCATGATGGGTGAATTGAACTACTTCCTCGGCTTGCAAATCAAACAACAAAAGAATGGGATTTTCATCTCTCAAACGAAGTATCTCCGTGATTTGCTCAAGAAGTTTGGGATGAAACATTGCAATGGAGCCGACACTCCAATGAGCTCAACATTGCTTCTCCGGATGCGGATGAAGAAAAAGGCAAGGACTTCAACATAACCAAGTATAGAGGGATGATTGGATCATTGTTGTACTTGACCGCAAGTAGACCTGATATTCAATTTAGTGTAGGAATGTGTGCGAGATTCCAATCAGCTCCTAAAGAATCACATGCCGAGCATGTTAAGAGAATCTTTCGGTATCTCTCTAACACAAAGGAGCTTGGACTTTGGTTCCCAAAAGGCCAACAAGAATTTTTGGTAGCATACTCGGACTCGGATCATGCTTTGGATACAAAAGCGATAGAAAAAGCACTAGTGGACAATGTGAGTTTTCGGAGGTTCACTCGTATCGTGGTTCAAAGACAAGAAACAAACCATTGTGGCCGTATCCTCCACTGAAGCTGAATATGTTGCTGCCTCTAGTTGTTGTGCCCAAGTCCTTTGGCTAAAGCAACAATTATCGGATTTGGGAGTCCATCTGAAAGAAATTCCAATCCTTTGTGACAACACAAGCACAATCAGCTTGGCGAAAAATCCGGTTCAACATACAAGAACCAAGCACATTGATGTGAGACATCATTTTATCGAGATCATGTGCAAAAGAAAGATATTAAAGTGATGTTCATACCTACACATTTGCAACTTGCGGATATTTTCACGAAGCCCTTAGCCAAAGAACAATTCATGTTTATCGAAGAGAATTGGGAATGGTCAATCCCAATGAGTTGTAAGTAATTCTTCTTACTTGTGATTTATAAGATTTAATTTAATTATGATCACTAACTTAAGCATCGGAGTTTCTAGATTTAGTGTTTGCGGGATGTTTTGTTCGTGCTTCCAAAAAAATAGAGGTTAACATAGGCATATCTTGGCATATCTTACTTGAGTAAAAACATGTGTTACCCGAGCGGCTTTCGTACTTTTTGTGGCGGTAATCATTTCTCTTCTCATACTTTGCTTTCGAAACGCCGAGTAACAAATTATTGATGTGCTTTATATTCATTGATTGCTCTGTGTGCATCACTCGATTTAAAAGTCTAACATTGCATAATTTATTTAATCAATAACGTGGGTCCCGATTTTTTAATTAATATTTCATTCTATTATTTCCTTTTGCAATCAAATGTTTTTTTCATTTGCTTCACATCGAGCAACTTCGTAGGCCCTAGGATATTAAATAAAAGTTGTTTCTTTTGTCAATAAATGTTTTGTAAATGTGTCATTGCATTTTTTTTAAAAAAAAAAACTGCACTATTTTCTTTAACATTTTTTTTAATAAACATAAATATTTTTTTTTTTAAAATATATATATATATATATTTTCAAAAAAAAAAAAAAAAAAAACATGGCGTCAATTTTCTGGTAATATTAAATAATTATGTATGCCTCATAATGGAATAAATCTTACTATACGGAATAATAATAACCTGCACTTACAAGTGGATTTACTATTGAGAAATTATTGACTTAAAAGTCAAACTTTGCATCATTTATTCAATAATGTGGGACATGATTGCTTTTTACATTGATGTTTCCTTCTATTATCAATCAATACCGTGTGCTTCCTTCATTTGCGTTATTTTATTTTATTTTTTTGCTCAAGGCGTCATTTTATATTCATTACATTTTTTTTGTTTGCTCAAATATTCATTACATTGAAAAGCATCACATGTGAATTGGCGTCTTGCTTCATTTTTTTTTGGGGGTCAAATCATTCTTCATTACTTTGAAAAATATCATTTCATTTAAAAAGCTTCATTTTACTAAAATTTCTCTTCATTTACAATCTTCTCTTCAATTAATTAAAACTTGGCGTTAGGTTTCTTCACTGTCAAATCATCAAAAAGCCATGTGCTTCATTTAATTGGCGTCAAGTTCTTTCAATTTTTTTTTTAAAAAAAAACATTATTGATTGATAAACATTAATCACAAACAACAAAAAGGGGCATATAAAAGTCAAAAAGGTGACTACGAAAGCTGTGGAAGGAATAGAAAAATATTGAAGCAAGTAGTAGTTAAAGCAAATGATGATGAAATAATGTGTGTCTTGTTGAAAAGTATTGAAATGCATTTCTTTCCTTATTCTTATATTTATTCAATGTATTCACTGTGCATTTTTTTTTGGAGCAAAAAAAAAAAGAATCATTATTTTGACACTACATGGGTCACAGCGTCAAGCATCTTTAAATGCAAAAGTCTTGTTGCTTCTTTATCTTCATTCATAGAACTGATGCAAAAATTCTTCATTCTGATCTGTGTGCATCATTTATTTCAAATTTGCTTCATGAAGGACTCAAATTTTTTCTTTATTTGCTTATCCTTATTTACAGTCTAGAGGTTTAATGTTGATATCTCTGAACCTGCTGTTGTGTTTTCTGTTGTGCCTTCCTCTTCTTCTCCTCTCTCCTCTTTGACTGATGACAAAGGGGGAGAGTAATCAGTGATTTGAAACAATGTTTCTTTTTAACTTTTTAGATACTCTTGATTACATAATTCTATTAGCACTGATGTGGTTCTCTCTTAGATTTTGATATATATTGTGCTAATGATTTTTCTTGACAAGGTTCTGGTTATTCTTTGCATTCTTGCGCTATATTCGATTTACTGAATTCAAACACTTTTCAAAAATTGTTTCAAAAATTATCAAGTATTGTCATCATCAAAAAGGGGGAGAATGTTGGTTCTTGGAGTTTTGATGATAACAAGATTTCATTATTTAAACCTTTTGTTAAAAGGGATTTGTGTTTTTGAATCAGTAAATGTTAAGTTAATTACTCAAGCAAGGTGTTCTTGGTTATTCAAGTAATTGTCCGTATAAATTGACACCTTTCGAAAGTCTGTTGAAAAACTATCCGGTATTACTTTGGACGTTACTCAAGTAATGAGCACTCTTTTTGCAAGTAATTATTTTATTCAACGGAGTTACTCGAGTAATACCTTTTCATTTGCAAGTAATATGGACCTAATTGTTTTACTCAAAATTACTTTCGAAATTACTTGAGTAATAGTTTTTTCAAGTAATTTTATTTTCAAGTGTTAATATAAGACTTAAATCAAGTAATCTGTTTTCCTCAAAACATTACTTCCAAATTACTCAAGTAAGCTATTTTTTTCCGCAAGTAATCTCATTACTCTCGACCTTACTTGAGTAAGGCACATAGTTTCGCAAGTAATCAAGTAATAGACGTTCTTTTTCAAAGTCTCTCAATATTACTTTTGAAATTACTTGAGTAATGTTTTTCAAACTTCGCAAGTAATGTGGTTCTTCTCTCGCAAAGTCTTATTATCTTTGATATTACTTTCAAATTACTTGAGTAAGCTTTGCAAGTAATTTCCTGAAAGTGATTCTAACGCCTCTGTTTCTTGAACAACTTGATTTTACTCAAAGTAATATTTCTCCAAAGTATTTTATATCTTGAAAATATAAGATATTATTCAAGTAATCCTTTAAGCTACCTAAGTAAGTTCTTGCAAATTCCGAAACCATCGGTATGTGCTTAAACTCGCTCTAATCATTATGGGTAATCTTTTAACTACTCTTAATCACTCTCAAACTTATTTATATCATATCTAAACATCTTTTTGAGTGAGTTTCAGTTGATTAACCTTTGTTTAATGTGAGATTAGCCAAAAGCATTTCAACATGTCAAAAGCATTTATTGCGCTGAAAAAGCAGAACACGCAAACGAAATTAAAGCGTGTAGCGATCGAAGATATTCCAACTCGTTTCCGTTATTCCGCACAAGTAGGCGAAGGCATTTAATGAAGCAACGGTCGAAGTCTCTCAACGGCTATCACATTTAATTCCGCCAACTACCCAACTACCGAAGCTTTGTGCAATTAATTCGACTCAAACGGTCATCAAGCTTCAACTGGTATAAATAGGCGAAGAGCTGAATTCATCAGTACAAAACAACACAGACACAGACAGAGTATTCAAAGCATTCAAATTCTATTCTCGTTTATATCTTCGGATATCATTGAGCTTCAGTGTTTATTATTATCTACTCGTGAGAGAGATTTATCATTTGTTTTTATATTTGTTCAAATCTCAAGATAGAGGTATCTTGAGTGTGGGTGTACGATTACAACTTGTAAGGGGAGTGAGTCCTAGGGAGAAAGGATCATCCCGAGTTACGAGTGTGTAATTGTATTTGTGAGTTAGTGAAAATCCCGAGTGTCGGGGACTGGACGTAGGTCAAGGAGTTGGACCGAACCAAGATAATTCCTCTAAGTCATTTCTCTTTACTTCTTTCTTTCGCTTTCATCGTTTATCCGCGAAAGAATTTTTGAGATCACCTATTCACCCCCTCTAGGTGATATTCCACCTTCAATTTGGCTTGTTTTCGGCTTGTTTAAAGTATGCATGTTTTCGGCTTGTTTAAAGTATGTCTATTTTGTAGTTAGGCCTGTGGCTTGTTAGCCGAATTACAAATTTTTTAAAAACATATGCCTCTCTAACATGTCACAGGCCAGACCTGTATACAGGCCAAGCTCAGGCCGAAAAAGAAAAACCTGGAATCGGCCACAGGCCAGGCTCAGGCACTTGGTTGCTTAACAAGTCTGGCCTGTTAGTGAAGTCTGGCCTAACTTATTTCCACTCCTAAAGATGAGATATGAACCCATCTCAAAATTCTTTAGGATGGAGCAAAATAAGGTACCAAAATGAAACTGGATGCAAGACAAAGTCTATATTGTTCTCCTCCTGATGTGTGTGTATTTTCATTTTATTATTTTATTATTTTTTATTATCTTTATAATATATTGGGAAAATGACATTAAAGTCCCAATTGAGAAAAATAATATCAAAAAAGTCTCAAAACTTGTTAATGGTAACTCTTTCATTTGTCAATAGTTGCTCTTTCACTTATTATTAAGGTTAAGGTGCAAATATACACCTGTGGTTTAGTCGAAAGAAAGCCGCCCAACACCAAGTGTTTTTTTTATATTCAAAAGTCGACTATGTGATTATAAAAGTGGAGCAAAAATCACATAATCTGTTAAAATGGATAATGTCTGTTAGATTGAAACTGACTGTGCCACATGTATCTAAGTGTCATTAATA
The DNA here is from genome assembly GCA_019022615.1 of Acacia melanoxylon. Taxonomy (NCBI): domain Eukaryota; kingdom Viridiplantae; phylum Streptophyta; class Magnoliopsida; order Fabales; family Fabaceae; genus Acacia; species Acacia melanoxylon. The sequence goes on from JAFJYJ010000002.1 coordinate 28,552,619, forward strand.
TGTGGCATGTTGTGTCCAAGTGTCATTAATACGTGTCATTTTTTAATATTCCCCAGATTTTTAGGAAAAATGAAAAACATTGAAAGGCATAGAGTTCTCTGGTCCGCCATAAATGTTAGACTCTGCAGGACGCTTTTGTGGAATCCTGATGTTACCATATCAAAATAGGGATTTGGCTCTTATCTATTTTTCTTTCCATCAACTGTTAGATTAAAATTTCAACGGTTTATATTTAATATTTTATAAAAAAATATTATTTTTAAATATTTTATTAATAATTTAATTTTTTATTTATATTTTTATAAAAGATTAAATTTAAACCGTTAAAATTTTAATCCCACAATTGAGATAAAAAAGAGGATGAGAAAGGAAATGGATGGGAGCCAAATCTAGAGAGTCTAAAAGATTTGAGTTACAATGCAGACCCTCTATTAATGGAGCGTTTCAAGACTTATTCTTCACACAATTTCTGACTCTCATTGGTCACCCTTGTCATTCTAGCTTACACTAGATGATCGTTATCTTCAGAAATGAAAGCATTTAAAAACAAGACATTGGGAATGGATATGATATCATGATCGACTCATTCTTTTGTTTCGTTCTGTTCATTTCTTTCTGCATTTTGGTCCTCAGATTGCCATTTTGTCAGAAAACAAATACGAAGAAGAAAAATGAGAAAGAATCCTCCAGACTTTTCGAAAGCTTAACGAAGACCCAGAAGAGACGCGCAAGATTCTTGAACAAAAACACACAGAATCTAATAATAGCAAGTCAGCAGAATCAAAATCAGGGTAACAAAAAAACAGATTACAACTGGAAAACGAACAAACAAACAAATAATACTGTTGGAGATAACAGGTTACAACTCGATTCCCCAGTTCCGCGAACAAAAATCTTTGCCTCACTCACTCAATTTCTCTTCTTCGTTCTCGTCGCTGTGAACGTCGGTCACCCTAGTACGAACCCTATCTCGATTCCTCTGCTCAATCACTCACTCCCACACGTGTTCAATTAAACCCTAGCTCAGCAATTAGGTCCTAATCCATCGTCTATCAACCATCGAATCAAGGCTTCAATGTTTAGTCACAAATTCTCGACGTGAACCCTAGCGCGACTTCTCCAGCTCTTCTGTTCCCCAAATCGTTCGTCATTTTCCCCCAATTTCAGTAGCCTAATATTATTGGATTTTCCTAGTCAGCAATATAGGTTCCAGTTGCCTTCTACAAAGTCCAAGTCATCGTACATGTCACCATTTTTAGTTAAACCGTCCAACTTCACGGTCAACGTTATCCACTTTAACGGAATATGTGACTTTTGCTCCACTTTTGTAATCATATAGTCACTTTTGCACATAAAAAAACATTTGGTGTTGGACGCTGTTTTGACCAAATCACATATGTCTTTTTTCACCTTAACCCTATTATTAACCAGTTATGACATTTTTTTGATATTATTTCCCTTAATTTGGACTTTGATGTCATTTTTCCTTATATATTCTATTTTTAAAAAAGTTTTATTATTGCAACCTCTCGACTCTTGTGCTTCTAACTCCTCCTGTCCATAGGATATTTAATTGGGAGAATGACATATAGATATCATATGATAAAATTCAAAAACTCATAAATGTCTACTGAAAAGAGAAAAGGACAGAGAGGTAAGTAAGCAAGTAAGAATATAAGTTTTAAATATTTGGGCAAAAGACCAAACTACCTTTTCTTTCACTCTTCTCTCTCCACCGTCCACCTTCTTCCTCACCATCGGCATCTTGCTTTACACCAAAGAGAGTTAGACGTAGGGGTGTGGTGGACGTGATTCTGAGCTAGAGAACTCGACTCGGAACAGTGAAAAGGAGGAAGATGGCTAAGAGCTGAATAGGGATATTATGCCCTTTTTTAGTTTCTAGCAAAGTTCTGCAGTTTCGGGCTTGTTCATGAGTTTTTTGACAAGCTTATGAATTTTCCAGCATTTGTGGCCTTTGACAAATTTCGTAATAAGATTGAAAATAGTCATAATGAGTTAAACAAGATTCATAATGGTTTTCATAAGAGCAATAATCTTGACTTGTATGTTTTTATCAGCAAACACTTTTGTGAAAACCATTACGAATCTTGTCAAAATCATTATTGATTTTGTGAATCTCATTACAAATTTTGTCAAAGGCCACAAATACTGGAAAATTCATGAGCTTGCTGGAAAACTCATGAACGTGCCGAAGGCTAAGGAAGAAGAAGGTGAACAGTAGAACATGCTTCACAAAATTCGCAATTGTATTGACAAGTTTAATAATGGTTTTAACAAGAATTGTAATAGTTTTGATAAAAGCGTTTGTTGATGAAAACATGCAAGTCAAGATTATTACTCATTTGAAAACCATTACGCATCTTGTCAAACTCATTATTGATCTTATGAATCTCATGACGAATTTTGTCAAAAGCCAAAAATGCTGGAAGATTCATAAGCTTGCTGGAAAACTCATGAACTCACCGAAGGTTGAGGAAGAAGAAGGTGAACAGTAGGACTGGCTTGACAAAATCCGTAATGGGATTGACAAGTTTGGTAATGGTTTTGACAAGAATTGTAATAGTTTTGACAAAAGAATTTGCTGATGAAAACATGCAAGTCAAAATTATTGCTCTTGTGAAAACCATTATGAATCTTATCAAACTCATTATTGATCTTGTCAATCTCGTTACAAATTTTATCAAATGCCACAAATGCTGGAAAACTCATGAACTCGCCGGAAACTGCATAACTTTGCCAGAAACTGAAAAAGCTCTATGGAAACTGGTTTCTTCCACCATTTTCTCTTTGCTCTACGTCCACCTTCGCTCCACCATCATTGTCACATTCGCTTCACCCATAGAGAGAGAGAGAGAGAGAGAGAGGGGGGGAGAGAGCTTCCATGGCGGCAGGAAGGAGACGAGGAAGAGGAGGAGAGGTTGAGGAGAGAGAAAGAGGAAGAGTGGGCATAATGGTAAATTCATCAATATTTCAAAATCCAAATTTGATCCTTGTCACATTTATATTTTTTTACAAATGTTAACAAACCTTTGGAGGTTTTGGAATTTCATATTGTATTTATATGTCATTCTCCCTAATTAATTTCCTCGCCTTTTTTACCTCTTTACTTTCCCTTCCCCATTTCTCTATCGTCTTGCTCAACATCCATCTCCCTATATCTATTATGAGCCCATTTGAATTAGCGATGAGAAAAGTGACTTATTTTCAATTTGACTTTTGCAGAAGTAAGATAGGATAAAAGTCAGATTATAAATATGATTTGTGTTCGGATTGACGGTGTCAAAAATGGCTTTTTTTTTTCCAAACTGAAATATGTTTTTGTGATTATTTGAAAAGTCAATTGAGATAGAAAATGACATGAATCTTATTGAATATTACACACACACAATATTATAAACACACACACACACACACACACACATATTTTAGTTGTATATATTACGACAATTAACGATAACGAAGTTTAAATTTGATAAAAAAAAAAAGTTAAATTATTAAAAAAAAATTATAATGAAGAATTAAATTATCAAAAGTTAAATTTGATTAAAAAAAATGTAAAAATTTTATTAAAAAAAGGCAATTTCTTTGCTTATCTCCTTCTTTTTCACTATTCCCTTATTCTTTCCTTGTATCACTTCTTTCCTTCCTTCTCACTCTCGATTTTCCTCTGTTTTCTTTCCTTCCTTTTCATATTCTTCTTCTTCTTCTTCTTCCACTTCTAGAGACCCATTTGGCCAAAAAAAGTCAAAAAATGTTAACTGGATTAATGCTTCTGTCCAAAACCAAAAATCTCCAGATCACTGAAAATCGTCAGAGAGGGAGAGTTCGATGAGACCGGTACTGTCATCTAAAACCAAAGGACCGAGGTCACCGAAAATCATTCCAAAGAGGGAGAGTTTGATGAGAAGGTGTGAGAATTTTAATTTCCCATTAAATGCTAAACATCAAGTCAACCCTCTGCCAACGCTCGATGAACAACTTCTGTGAAAAATGAGCTTTTTTAGATGAAGCTCATCATCATCAATATATCATCATCATCATCATCATCAATATCATCATCATCATCAATATAAACTTAATAGTAATAGCATTCCCAAGCCGTTCACTGTAGCTCTTCTCACAAAAAAACTGTTCCTAAGAACGATATGACTTCATTCTCAAGCCCGATGCATTATTCATGGCTCCGTAATACATTATATGACATAGGATGTTGCCGCACTTTTTTCTTTCCATTTCAAATTTCAATTTCAAATTTTTCTTTCTTAAATGAAGTGTTTATCAATCTTAAACCATCTTTCTCCTCTTCAAATCATCTTTCTTCTCTTTCAGATACCCCGTCGTCTCAAATCATCTTTCTCCTCTTTCAGATTTCCCTATCGTCTCTCCCTTGTCCCTGTTCCGATAAGACCATTTCTTCTTTCACCTTCCATAAATAACACCCCTTCAACCTGCAAAACTTACCAGATCTGCAAGAGAGAAACACACCATCATTCAGCTTCAGATTATGAGAGCAAGAGAGAGAAGATGAAGTTAGGATTCCCACCGATCGTTCTTCCCTCACTCCCTTACCGTGGGTTCTTTCTCCAACGCCGTTCTTTGTCAACCTTCAAAGTCTCAGAAGAAGATCATGCTCAAAAGACGCTCTGTCTCCGACATGTGGTTTTAATATTACAGAGGAAACAGATCTATTTCTCTCCCTGAGCGTCGCTCTCGCAGATCGATGGAGAAGAAGATGCATGAAGAAGAAAGTGAGACCGGACGCATGAATGAGAGAGGGAGAGAAAAAGAAAAGGGAGAAGTAAATGAATGATGAATGTAAATTATAGTGGCAGGCAGATCGAGGGCATCACGAGGTATCTGCACTGTTCTTATTTCTTAAGCCTCTCCTTATTTCTTATCCGCACTATTCTCAAGGGGAAATTTACAACAAATGACCCCGATTACCTTCTTTCCGAGTCTGTTCTATTTCAATGTAGTAAATGGGTGCTTCGCATATCTACGTTCGGATTGACCACCGCTTCATGGATCGAGATGCTTCCACGGTAGCTTGACGAGTAGGTTGTGACGGCGGCAATAATTCGACGGAGTAGGAGAGGGAGTGCACCTGCACTCGGGTATATTCCGAGAATGAATGAATCAAAACGATCTCCAAGCAAACACGCAAATCCAGAGGCGGATCTTCCTTATGACAAGGGGGGCCATGGCCCCCCCCAAAAAAAAATTATGTACAATTTTTTAATGGGACTTTTTTTTTTTAGTGTAATAATACAACTTTGCCCCCCCCCCCAAAGTAGTAAAATTAAATTTTGGCCCCCCAACTTCTTCTTCTTCTTCTTTTTATTTTACATTTTCCCCTCTTTTTATATCTTTGGGCTTATAATTCAATCTTTGTTCTATGTGGGGTCTTGTATGATTTATGTTAATTTTGTCATTCTTTTCTATATTTCATTCTAATTACTGAAATTTTTAGCTTATCGGTAAAATTTACTTTTGTGGTGTATCCCTTACTATGCTTTTACCCATTCTACACTACACTTGTAGATGAAATTAATTGACTTAATTTCATGAATATTTTTTTTATTCTTTTCATTTTTAATGCATTTAAAACTTTCATTAAAAAAAAAATTCCGGGGGCCCCAAACTTTTCCTCCAAGTTCCGCCACTGTGTAGATCTGAGTTCAGAGAAACACACCCAAAACTTACCACATCTGGCTATGCAAGGTAAATTTTATGGATTACGATTTCTTCTCGCTCTTCAAATCTTTGTTTTTTCCCAAACACTGTAGTCCAAATTGCAAACTCATTCCAAATTTTATTTACCTGAATTCAAAGGAATCGTATGCAAAATAAACTCAGTCCATATTAAACCTTCACAGTTATTGGCGGCTAGATATATTTTCTTCACAAAATCTCTTTTTAAACTTTCAATTGGTGAATTAGTATGCAAAATAAAATAACAGCATGCAACATATGCAAAAACTGGGAAAAAAATTACTATTTATCAATTATACCTTCGGCTTCATGAGGGAAATTTTTTTGAAGGCTCATAATAAAATAAGCAAGGATAGATATTTAGTTTCATCTGGGTCTAAGTTATGGAACGTGGTGGACAAAGTATGAAAATCTGATGTAGTTTAATCATAATTAATATGTATGTAATGATATGTATAATGATATCTTTCACGTGTTGGGTTATGAGCTAGAAACAAACATTTGTTAACTTTTCTAAAAGCTCAGATGAAACAAACAACAAATTAAAAAAACTTCCTTCACAAAATTTCTTTTAAGCTTTCATTTAGTGAATTGGTGAATTAGTGCTCATCCTTATGACGTTGTATCAAGATATAGATAGTTTGAAGTTGATCTTTTGACAATTTTTTTTTAAAAAAAATTTATGTTACATATAGGAATGTTTTTTTCTCTGATGGCTACCATTTTGATGTCTTCTTTTGTAATTTAATTAAGGAAGCATAATCCTGGTACTAAAGATTTATTTTTAACACTTATATTTGTAAATAAGTTTATATTTATTACTCATTTTAACACGTCGGTGCGTGGTTCACACTTTGAAAGGTAATTAAATATATCGGTGGGACCCATCTGTCTAAATTTTTCAAACTCCTTCAGCTGCCTTCACGTGAAAGTGTTGGAAATATGATCGGGAGAAAATCACGTAAAATGACCAAAGGTGAATATTACACTAAGGAACCCATTATTATTATTATTATATTATATTATATTATATTATAACATTATTTTCCAAAAAATCTAGTGGAGTTGTTATTTTTCTTTTTTTTTTAAAAAAAAAAAGTGGAGTTGTTAATTCACTAACCTAGCAAAAAAAAAAAAAAAAATCACTAACCTATCCTTTATCTTTTCACATCATTGTTGTCAAACTCGCGAGTTGACTCTCCGAGTTTACCGTTTTTACGCTTCTAGCTTATAAAAATGAGTTGAGTCAGTGGTAAACTCATGATAGTTGTAAACTCGGTTAGACTCACGAGTTTATACACCGAATTTACCGTTTTTACGTTTCTAACTTACAAAACCTTGTTAACTTACTCTTAAACTTGTATTATCTTTTTTGATTTAATTATGCTCAGCGACTTTATATAGAAATTGTATAAAAAAATCTTTATTAAATATGATAAATGATAAATGTTGATAGATTTAATTTCAATTATTTAGATTTAAAATATATTTAAATTAATTTTTTGTCATTTTTATATTTTAATTATTTGATTATACACTAGTAATACCTATTTAATAATAAAAGTAAACTCTTACAAGTTTACGATTTGAGTTCACGATACGAGTTTACGTCACTGTCATGAGTTTGTTTAAACTCGTGAGTTTGACAACATTGTTTCACATTAAAGCCATTCATGTTGCTGGACAGATTTCTTTGAAATTTGGACGCGGTAGTCACAAAAAAAGGTTATTATGATCATATATTATTTTATTATAATAATATATTATTTTATTATTTAATATTTTGTTATATTATTTAAAATATTACTATCTTTTTTTGCTCAAGTTTAAAATATTACTATCCGGAAGGCAAATCTTGAGAGCCATTATTACTATCAGGATGACAATCGTTGGTAATAAATTTATTTACTTCTCAATAATTACCTATAAGATTTGATAAATTATAAAACTTATACAATATAATTGCTGGAATTGTTAAATTAAGATGCTAATTATTAAATTATGTGGACAGTCTCTAAAACTACTGCTAAGTTTCAATTTTTCTTTCAGATTTTCATTTTTGGGAATGTATAAATAAACAAATATATTTCTTTGTTGTTACATAATTGGGGCTGTACATGAGATTTGTATAATTACTTGAGGCACCTATTTGCCTGTTTTAACTGCTTGACTTCTTGCTTTCTATACTTTTATCCTGATATGTTTAACTTTCAATTTAGGTGGTGTGCACACCGAGAAGCATATTGCTTCTGAGCGCTTAAGTCACTATTCCTCTGTCTCTTCATGTTCAAATTGTCTTTCCTGGTGCTCCAAATCGTTTTCAGTACATTCACTATTATTCTACATTGAGCAACTTACGTGGTGGACTAACTGAGTTTAGCTTCTCCTATGTTTTAATCTACTGAATTTCTAATGTACAAGTTCAAACTATAATATAATGGGAAATGGACACTTCAAACAAATTGAAAGTGTGTTCCCAGAAACTAAACAAATATTTAACTATAAGAATAAGATAGACGGATTCCCTGCAAATTAGGATTCAGTTATGCACACACACACAAAATTCTACACTATATAAATGCATTTTGTGCTTCTTATCTGCACTTTAGTGCTAAATGCAGGCATATTTTTGTGTGTGGTGCACTTGGATGCTTTTGGAATCATTACCATGCTTTACCTTGAAAGTTTACTATCCTATTTGAATTTTATGCTCGAGCAATTAATAGGAATGATAATGTTAATTATATGTTCCAATTAGTGGCGGAGCTAGGATTTATAGTTTATGGGTGCAAAATTAGTGTAGAGGTTCGTGGGTTCGGGGGCAGCGCCCCCGTTTTTTTTTTAAAGAAAATTTTTAAATGCATTAAGATTGTATCGTTGACATTTTTTGGAAGGAAAAAAGTTTGACAAGATTAAAGAACATGTTGCAACCTATAAGAAATCAAAGAATGAAGAATTATAATAACTAGAAGGTGGGCAAGCAAACCAAAATGTTGGCTTCGTCTTCAATTCATCATAAACGAAAATAACAAGGTGGGGTATTACCTTCAGATATTCATTTACATCAGCCTTCATTTGCTTAGCCTTGAGTGCTGCATCAACCTCCAAAAAGATTCGAAGGGATAAAGTTATTTCTTGAAGCAAATCAATCTGCAAAAGAAAGCGAGAAAATGAAGGCGTGTCATGCCAATATTCAATCGTGACGAAGAAAGTAGACAAGATGAGTTTTAAAAGACTTTTAGATTAGGCGTGGATGGATCTGGTAGCCTCATACTACGAGGAAATGCACTTAAAATAAGTTCAGCATGCCTCACAAAAGGCTATCCACTAGAGAGCACGACACTTTCAATAGGTTCAACACCAAACACCTACATAAAGGAGGAAGGAAAACAATGAGAACACAAATGCATTAACATAGAAAAATAATAATCAAGAGTCAACTAATCTTTACATCAGAAGGATTACAAAATCATTCTTCGATTCTTCATTCCTTGAAAATATTTCATTATATCTTCATCATCAATCGTATCAAATATATCACGTTCAACAAAAGTTAACATGCATGAGTTAAACCAATCATCACTTATCCGATTGCGCAACTTATTCTTAACAAAAGTCATTGCAGAAAAAACCTGATCAACACTAGCAGTTGCTACCGGTAGAACGAGTGCCAACTTTATCAACAAATAGACTAGTGGATAAACAATATCCTTTCTCTTCTCAACCATCTTCAAAGCAAGGTCAGAAATTGTTTGCAAATTGACAAAATCAGAATCAGTCCTCACATCAACAATAAAATTATCGAGACTTGAAGACAGAAAATGAATATCTGCAAGTTCATCAAACTCCAAAAGATAGAATCTAGCAAACTCAATCAACTTTTCATTGTTAAAATTAGCAAATGAATCACGAGGATCAAGACAACTCAAACACTCAAGCAACTTGATATTGACATTATCAAATCGATCATTCAACTCTTGAACCTGAGTATCTATCACCATATTAAATAACTCCACCTTAAAGTAGTGGAGGAATGTGAATGATTCCAATTTCCGTCTCGATCTCCCTTTAGGACAATAAACATCATTCATATTTAGAATGTCAATATCATATTTATTGGCAAAAATGTTTGTTTCTTGAAGTAATTTATCAAAACCATTATCCCTCACCTCTTGTAAACGAGACTTGACTACCTTCACTAAACCAATTGCATTTAAAAGGTCTTGATCTTTTCTTTGCGGTCTTGTGACAACTCATAAGAAACCCCCAAGATCAATTTCATAAGATGCAACAAGAATGCAAATTCAAAATCCTCCATGGCATACAAAATGCAACTTGCATCGGTTCTTGCAGCATCATTTTTCGGCTTGTCTTCAATAACTTTCATCAAAGAAATTATTGGAGAAAACAATGAGATAACACTTGTAACCGTACCAAAATGGGAACCCCAACGAGTGTCTCCAAGTCGCTTTAAGGTTGTCTCTTGATTTAAACCTTTTCCAGTTGGTATTTCACCACTAGCAATTCTTTCAACTATTAGCTCATACCGATTCATTTGAAGAATTTCCTTCCACTTGCATGAACCCCATAACGGTAGCCATCTTTTGAAGCATGTCAAAAAAATCTTGAATCTTCCTGTGATGTTTTGCAACCTTCACAAGTGCCAATTGTAACTGATGAGCAAAACAATGAATGTAGAATGTGTTGGTTTTGATTAGTTTTGATGATGTCTTATATAGATGTCATTCTTAAGAACAAAAAGGTTGCACACTACATTTACATTATACGTTGACTAATTCTTATATTTAAATGTAGATGTGAAGTTTAATGATGGAGAATAATCAAAGAAGAAGAGAAGAAAGAAAGAAGAACTTGCTTTGAATATAATGAGAATATCATTATTCAAGTTCCTAGATTGATTCTACAAGTCCCCACGATGATATGGAAGTTGGAACGGTCCAAATCGGAGTTGAAATAAGCAAAATCAAGTTTTGAGATGAATTACCTCGAGCCAAAGGATCTAGCCTCGAGTTAGAGGTGTTTCTAAAGTGTTTTGGACACATGGGACAAGTTGCCTCGAGTCAGGATCATCACCACCTCGAGTTAAAGTGCTTGCTACAGTGTTTTGGCTTCGAGTTGATTTACCTCGAGGCGGGGCATCGGTCACCTCGAGTTAGCAACCTCGAGGCAAGAATTCAGCTTACCTCGAGTCAAATAGCCTTCAGCAGACACTCTGTTTCACGTGCGGCTCGGCGACCTACGGTAATTCGATGATATCTCCCAAACCAAGAATCGGATTGACGGGAAATCAGTGGCATATGAAACTATACTCATAATGCGTCATTTGGATATATAATCCAAGTCAAAAGGAGTTCAGATGAGAGAGCTATGAATTCTACAAGTTGGCACAACAATCACCGTCACGATCCAGACCAAGCTTCAATGTTTTGAGTGTAACTCACAAACTACAAATCGGATTGAGCTGAAATCGGTGGCATATGAAAGTAGACTCACAGAGATTTCCATAAAGAGTTTAAAAAGCCAAAACGGAGTTCTGCACAAGGAGATATGGCCCTCGAAAGTGGACACTTGTGATTCTGGAATCAAATCAGCATAGCTTCGGATTTCTGTTTCTACACAACCAAATTAAATGAAACCAATTCTATATGATTCTAGACACAACAAGGGTTTCATAGAATTTGGAAGAAACCAATTATGATGAGTGCCTCTTCAAGTCAATTTCAAGTCAAAGAAGGATTTAACCTCGAGCCTGTAAGAGTTGTGCCTCGAGTTGGTTAACTCGACCCAGAGATTTATACACCTCGAGTCTGATGGAAGAGTTAGAAGAATTGAGAAGACTTTTTACCTCCAGGCAGAAGGTTCACCTCGAGTTAATGGCCAACCAGAGAGTTAGAACAATGGAGAGCCCTTTTTACCTCCAGGCAGAAGGTTCACCTCGAGTTAAATGGCCAACCAGAGAGTTAGAACAATGGAGAGCACTTTTTACCTCCGGGCGAATGTTCACCTCGAGGTAATTACACAGCTAGAATACTCTGCGATTATTTAACTCAAGCCAAGGAAGAATGATGCCTCGAGTTAGCTGCCTCGAGTCAGGATAAGTGCTACCTCGGAGTTAATATCTCATCTGGATCTCTTTGTTTGAATATTACCAATCGATTACCTCGAGTCAAGGTTTCTCCCGCTCGAGTCAAGTTCTCATTTGGAATTCACTTTGCTTGCCTATCACGATGCTTTAACTCGAGCCTACGGGAAGTGTGCCTCGAGTCGATTACCTCGAGTCACAAGACATGCGCCTCGAGTCAATATCTCTTCTAGATCACTCTTGTTTGATTAATTATCAATTGACTAACTCGAGCCAACGAACATACCGCCTCGAGCCCGGACTGTCTGTTTTAACAAACGATTATCATTGAGTAGAATATGTTTGCAAACACAAATCATATACATCAATATGACTGTGATATTGCTAATCATATTTCGAGTGATTTCCAAGATACACAATCGGGTTCAAACGGACTAGCCTTGGAGCACCGAAAATATCGAGGAACGAGCCGACAAGATGAAGGATGCCCATAACGTCAAAAGCATCGAATATTATTTTAAGCCATCCTCCGACCAGGACCACACGAATGACAATCTGTAAAGTGACTCCACCAAGCAGACAATCAATCATGGCTAGGAGCGCATATGCTTAAACATCTTCAACGGACATATTCAAACATTCAAACGGGCAGATTCAAATCCTTCAACGGTCCTCAAGCTTCAATCAGTATAAATACTCGAAGGTTTGAATTCTTCAATGGCAGAACAGACATATACACAGAAAAGCATTCAAAGCGATCAATCTATATTCTGTATATATCTTCAGAGATTATTGAGCTTCAGTGATTATCTTTATCTACTCGTGAGGAGTTTCAAACACTTATTTGATTAGTGTGTTGTAAACTCTTAAGGTTGTGGAACCTTAAGTGTGGGTGTACAATTACAACTTGTAAGGGGGAGTGAGTCCTAGGGAGAAAGGATCATCCTGAGTACAGAGTGTGTAATTGTGTCTTTGAGTATTTGGTTACAACTTGTAAAGAGGGGTAAGTCCTAGTGAGAGGATTACTCGAGAGTTCTGAGTACGTAATCAAGTTTCAAGATAGTGAAATCCCAGTGTCCGGGTGCGGACGTAGGTCAAGGAGTTGGACTGAACCAAGTATAATCTCTTGTGTTCATTGCTCTTCTCTCTATCTGTTTTAAGTGTTCTTGAGCAATTAGCGAAAGAATTTGAAGATCACCTATTCACCCCCCCTCTAGGTGATATTCCACCTTCAGAATGCAGATGTGTTGTCTGCCAAAATCAAACTCTTAAGCCCTTTGAATTCACCCTGCATATTACTAGCACCATCATAGCCTTGCCCGCAACATTTAGACAAACTTAAACCAAGTTTAGAAAATAGGCCATCAATCGCTGCTTTTAGTGATTGTGCAGTTGTTTCTGAAACGTGAATTATGCCTATAAAACGTTTAACAATGAACCCTTTTTTATTTACATATCGAAGTACAACCGCCATTTGTTCTTTAATTGCAACATCACGAGCTTCATCAACTAGCAAGGAAAAGTAATCATCATTGAAATAACTAATTATTGCTTTGTGAGTCAAATCAAGCACAAGCTTGGGAAAGATCTTTCTGAATCATTGGTGAAGTCAATTTGTTATTATCGGGGGCATTTTCCAAGACCACATCACTCATCTCTTTATTTGGCTTAGAATAAAACTTTAGAATTTCAAGGAATAAACCTTGTTGAGTTGAACTTGTAGATTCATCATGTCCTCGAAAAAGACCGACCATTGCGTAATAGGAATCTAACACATTCTAAAGAAGTTTTCAGCCTAATACGATAATCAATTTTTTGTTGTTCAGAAATATTTGAAAGAGCAATATCAATATGTTGATTTTGCTTCATCAAATTTTGACAAGATTGATAACATCTATTGTGGACACTCTTATGATCTCCAACATGAACTTTGATTCTATCCTTCTTATGCCAACTTTTGAACCCCACACTGACAAATTCTTCTTGCGTTGAACCACTACCTCCAACCTCCATATCAAATAGACAACAATACAAGCAAAAACAAGCATCTTTTGATACACTATACTCCAACCAGGAACCAAATTCTTCATACCACTTAGGATTGAATCTACGCATTTTTCCAGACACATCTATTTGAGGAAATGGTTTAAGAATTGGTTGAGTTGGCCCCTTGAGAAAATAAGCTCTCCGAATATCCTCTCTTTCTATAGGATTTGATGTCATTGAATAAATTGAAGATTTTTTTCCCGGATCCGCTTCAAGATTTTCTAGATTAACTTTTGCTTGAGGTGGTAATTGAAATTGAGATGCTGGTGGTGGTTGGGAGGATTCTTGGACTGTTGGAATTGAAATACTGTTTGAAAGTTGCTCACTTTGAGATTCAGGTTCCGTATTTGTAGGTTTTAGACGTTTGAAATAAGATTGTATCGTTGACATTTTCTGGAAGTCAATTAGTTTGACCAAATTAGGGAACATATTGCAAGAGGTGATAATAGGGAAAAACATCCATAAACATGAATAAATAATCATCCACATTTTTGTAGACATACTGTCCTAGTATCGCACATGCCCAATATTTGATTTTTTTTTTCATTTGGCAAGGATAAATAAATAATTTATTTGTAACCACTAACCGGAAATAACAAGTTCCTAAAAATCGAACCTTTTAATTGCTTACTTCTTGAATGTCGATATAAATTGACAAAAATGCACAAGTTTTATGTAATATTGCTATAAAAGAATTCGGTCATGCCATAAACAGGAATAGAAATATGTCAAGGATAAGTCGCATTAAGATCGGTTTTAAGATACTTTAAACGGGGTGTGAACAAGTACGTATATTATATAGTATATCCTACCAGGGAGGTGCACTTCACAATGGAGAAGATAATTTTTAAACTCAATGATCCAACCAATGGACAAAAAAGCGTAAGACAAGATCGTTTTTCTAAACTCCTTTGGATGGCAAAATCTCACGAAGGATTTGAAGTATATGACTATATAAAACTCTATATGCTCGGGATTAACTAATAGCTAGTGATCACATATACACACACAAACAGAATAAGGTAGTAGTTAGTTTCTTTTTACCCTGCGTAGCTTTCTTTGAGTCTAGGTTAAGATGTGTGAGAAAATCTTCTACGGTATTGATCTTTTCCGGACTCAAACGCTTGTGAAAAGCTCCATCCTTGCCAATCTTTTCCAATCTCCGACTTCATCGAATGAGACTAGGAGGGTGGTGTTTCTTGTACACTTTGTAGCCAAATATAATCACAAGTAACTTTCAATTCCTCTCTTGCTTTGACAAGCAAAATGAACAACTCAAATAAGCTGTCTTACATGATATCCACTATAGCAAAGGGATTATGAGTTGATTTTGTTTAAAAACACTAACCAAGATCGATCATTTGCAACTAAAAGAAATCACATATTGGAAAAGAACAAAAGTTCAGAACCAGCAAACAACTTGACAAGACGGAATATTCAATCAACTTGACAAGAGGTGATAATAGGGAAAAACATCCATAAATAGGATGAGTATTTCTTTTCGACCATAATCCATTTTATTTCTTAAAGAGAGTTTTTATCAATAGAAGTATTAATTTAAATGAGGCATTTTAAAAAACAAAACAGCACAATTGTGACAAATAACTAGCTCATGGAAAGTCCTGAATTAGCTTATAAAGGTGGTTCGGATGCATACCAAATCAAAGGCGAAGGAAATCAATTATGACAGTTAACCGGAAAGGCGAGGCCAAAGCATCTATGCCTATGTTAATAGGATAAGCTTCAGAATCAGAGACCCCCTTTTTTAATAATGAAAGATGCCTCCATCACTCTCTAACTTTGCTTAATCACAAGGAAATGCCCAAATCAAGTGAGTTGGCATATCACAACACCTAGTTTGGGAAAAAGGAAAAAAAAAAAGAACAGCAATGAAACAGGTCATATAACTTTTATTGCTACTTGTACAAGTTTATTGAATATATTTTATGAGAATCTCATCTTCCATTGAAATATCTATTAATTCAAGTGTATATGAAACTGATGCTATAAATTTTATTTCTGTAAAAACCTAAACATGTGAAACACAAAAAAGAAATGGAGAGCGAAGCACCAAGTTGGGCAGAGTTGTAATCTACTAACAGAGTTTTCTAAAAGAAAGAGTAGTAATATACTAACAGAGTTGTCTTAAAGAACAAAATTTACATAAAAATATCAGTAATAAAACAAGGAAGTTCCAGCTTATTACCAATGCTAGAAGACGACGACGACCGAGGTTTGGAAGTCGAGAGCACCGTGGGTGAGAGCGGTGGGTGAGAACCGAGAACAATGAAATTGAAAAGGGGGATCGGTGAGTGAGAAGCGAGAACAATGAAATTTCAAAAATTACCTCGGAGGAGAAACACGACCCAAGGCCCAATCGAAGAAAGAGCAACGGCGGGTGGGAGATGGTGGCACGACACGATTCACGGAGAAAGAGCAACGACGAATTGGGATGGTGGCGACGCGATTCACGGAGAAAGAGAGAAAGACGAGTTACCTCGCGAGAGAGGAAGATGTCGTGCACAATCGATCGGGTCTGAGAACGGTGAGTAAGAACTGAAATTGAAAAAAAAACAAAAGGATAAATGTAAAAAAAACAAAAGCATAAATGTGCCGTGTGCTGTTCGAACTTGGGACCTTGTATATAGATGTGAAGGTTTTAACCAATTATTCCAATAAGCTAAATTGAAACAAAACTCCTTCACAAAATATATATATTTTAAATTTTTTATGGGTTCACTTGCCCCCACAGCCACTAGTGTGCCTCCGCCCCTGGTCCCAATAATTAAAACTTTTGTACCACTCTTTCATATATTATTTTCCTTCTCCTCCTAACTTTAGTGCCTTGATCATGCAGAGATGAGTGCATTTTTTGCACCTTTTACCTTTTGATGACATTGGAAATAGAGGAAAATTTATGGCAAAAAAAGGCACTTGAGTTTGGCTTGATTTTGGATAAATGTGTGGGTCCGTGCAAACTAATACCATTAGATCTTTGTTAAGGATGATGTTATAATTAATCCTATCGATAGTACAGAGAGTGAGTTTGTCATCTTGATAGATGTGCATGAAGCCAATACAAAACTTAAATCCAAAATACTAATTAAACTTAAATCCAATATACATTAAAGCTAGTACATTGTCTTCCTTTGATTGATTCTATCAGTTACAACATCTATGATTGTCCTATGATTGATTATTTGATGACAATGCAGTATGTTAAATATATTATTGGAATGGATTTTGTCCTATGATTGATTATTTGATGACAATGCAGTATGTTAAATATATTATTGGAATGGATTTTGATTAATGAATTGAAAATTTTGCGAGGTTGTCGAAAGCATTTCAAAGATCTTTTTTATGTCGGTGTAAACAAAGAAGGATTACGGCTTGGGAGACATGGTTGTGTATGCGGACTCAAGGGATGAAGCGAAATCACTTCGGTAATATGTTAATTAACTCCTCAAAAGCGGCATTATTCTTTTCCCTGGAAAATGCAATATGTGCTCGATAATGCTATAGCAATTGGGATCCGACAAAGATCATGGATGGGTCAAAAAGGAGATATTGGTTTTAAATGCGGATTGTATTTGTTGATTACCATTTACCACCAAAATTGATTAACATAAATCATAAATATACAGCCATTTATCATCTCTATTTTGAATGGATAAGATGTTCTTGGAAATTGAGCTCAATTCCTTTCAATGGACACCAATTGAACATACTCTAGGTGATTGTCTATACTCTGTAGGCATAGGTTTGCCATCTAATTTATGAGTATGAAGGTTGAGAGATGAGAAGAGAACTTGTGGCGATATTACGTAATGTCTTATCGGTTTATTAAGTTCTTAAATGTGTGTACATTAATCTCATGCGAAAGAAGAGAAAGACGAGCAAAGCAAAGGGAAGCGAGATGAAGATTCAAGCTGCAGTAGGATTCCGCCATGTTATTGACCTTCTTTCCTCAGAACAGAAGCTGATAGGTGGTCACAATTGCTTTCTAGGTATCAATGTTATTCTCACTCTAGTACGAGTTATTTTGTTTAATGAGGTACTAAGATTATACCCTTTTATTACACGAATCGCTCATGTGTACAGCAAATTTATAGGTCCTCTTCCAATGACAGCTGAAGAATTTGTCTCCTCTGTTAACAAGTATTTTCCTTTTTGTGTCCACAAATAGCTGTTGGATTCAAAAGCAGTGATCTAGCTTCTTTGTTAGCCATGAAAGTGGAGGTCCAAGTAAATGATTTAAGGTTTGGTTCTCAATTCTTTTACAAGTCCTGACCGAGTAATGTGTTATTTAACCTATCCTATCTAGCGGCTATACAAAACCTACCATAAAGAAGATGGCAATACAGCTTTTCTGTGTATTTCAACATTACTATTTTTGTCATGCATATTGATGGGGACATGATGATGCCAAATCATGTCTGTGAAAATGAAATCTGTTATTCTACTTTGAGCTCTTGAATGAATCCCCCAAACCTGCAGACTGTCTTATACTATTTTCTGTGTATTTCAACATTGCTATTTTTGACAGGCATATTGATGCCAAATCATGTCTGTGAGAGTGAAATCTGTTATTCTACTTTGAGTTCTTAAATGAATCCCCCAAACCTGCAGACTGTCTTACCTTCACACATGTAGTCATGTTTATAGGGATCTTCCAATAATACTTGACAACTTTCTTTCCTATGGCTTCTACCTTTCTTAAGAGCAAAATTCTTCTGTGTTGGACTGCATTTGTATCTATTATATGAGTTTTTCCTTTTTTCCTGAAGAACTAATCAACTTTGTATTTCTACTTAAAATAAAGTAATATCGTCTTCTATTTTGTTATTCCATGGAAGCTGAAGGGCCTTTGTAGAAGCTCCCATGATACCAATATGATATGTGTGCATTTGCAGGTCATCTAGCTGGATCCCTGGAGCCAAGCATGAAGCAGGATATGATGCTTTCATGACTAGATGTGTCTTTGCCCAGCTGTGTAGTCATTTAGGAGATAATTTTAAACTCAATGACTCTTCACAACATTTAGCCCTCGATGACAAAATTGAAGTACATCAACCTTCTTTATCTTTCTTGGTTGTATGGGGACATCATCGATCTAAATACCGGTGATAAAGTTGCAGATTTTGGGTTTCATAACCTCAAAGAGGCAACACGAGAATTGAGAGATTGAGAATTTTTTTTTACTTGCTACTGATCTTTTTCACCTCTAAATTATATTAGAAACTTATCTTTTTATCTTTTTGGCATTATACGGATTACCTTTTTGTCTATGAGGTTGATAATGTAGGTAAATAATATCTTTCTAACTTTGTTCTGTTCATTTTGTTGCTGCAAGTTGAGGGATGTTCTTCATAATAGTCCATAGGAGCAACTTTTTCATATGTCATTCATTGGGGAACAAATTTACCTGGTAGCTCCTAGCCACCTAGAATGTAGCTGAAGATGTATCCTCTTGTCTTGAATCCTTAATCCTTAATAATTGTAAAGGTATGTGATATGGTTTGCGACTTTCTTATAAACTTGATTGGCATATTTAATGTATCTCGGTACACTTTTAACCCTTGTGGCTCGAGCACATAGAGATTTCTTTTGAATTGTTTTGAAGTTATTTTGAACCAAATAGCAACTTTTCAAAATTAATTAAATATGTCATTCATAAAGGAAAATAATCGAGTACATTACTCCCTATCTAAGAAACCATGTCAACGTTGATTTGCTGGGTTACACATTTTTTGTGGTGGATTCTTAGTGGAAGATTTTGTTGTATTGTTTAACTTTCAAGTATTTTGGACCGGTGTGGCATTAGCATTTACTCTATTTTGTTTTTTTTTTTATAAACTTGATTGGCATATTTTATGTATTTGGTACATTTTTAACCCCTTTGTGATTCAGGCACATAGAGATTTGCTGCCAAATTGTTGTGAAGTCATTTTGAACTAAATAGTAGCAAGCAAAAAATCACCTTGCTATCATTGTGGGTGATATGGTGGCCTCAACCCTAAACCCCCTTCAACTATTCTTTTTGGAAGAAGTAGGTTTACTTGCAAGTAAGTGAAATTACCCTGTGCATCACACGGGGAGGTTATGCTTTTAAACTTATAGATATTTCAAGTTTTTTTGTTAAATCTGTGTCTAACTTGGCTTGGCGTATGGAGGTTAGTAAAATATTAGTTAATGCTTTTCTTTTTTGTATTGATGAGCTAAAAATATGGATATAACTTATGATTCTCCTTTGTTCCATTCCTTGATCATATCTGAAAAAGGCTAGCTTCATTATGCCATGTACCATTCTGATGACACTTGAAAGTCATATCTGCAAGCTACATTAATCATGTGCAATTATATGTCGCTTTATCAAGAGTTATCAAGAGTTAACAATATTGCAGATTTGAAAATTCTTATACAAGATGGGAAAAACCAGGGAAACTGTACAACTAACAATATTTTGTTTACAAGGAAATCTTTAGAAATGTTTAGAGAGATAATTGAGATATTGGATGCTCATTTTATATATATGAATGTTTATGTAATCTAATGGCTAGCATGTTCATATTATTTTGTTGTTACTTTTGAGCTGCTACATATACATACGTTGCTAAACATGAAAGCTTCCAACTACCGCGATGTTCTTTGTGGTGCATGTTGTGTTTTCAGATAAAGAGGGTTGGCGGATTTGAAATATAGTTCTTTTCTTTTACTATGCTTTGCTTTTTATTCAATTACTTAATAATTTGGATGAGTTTAAGGAGAGGATACTCTGTAGTTTTTCTGAATTATTGCACCGCGAACGCACAGGGGATTTCGTTTTTTTTTTTTTTTTTTTTTTTTTTATAGTTCACTTAGAAGCTAACACAAACAATTTTTCCCACTGAGCTTGTTTCCTTCTTCCATTGGGTTTTTTCTCTTCAACGCTGCCAACAATGCTTACCCAAACGAGCTGTATGTTTTTATTCTGTCCCTGGATGCAACTCTTATGTTTTCCCCTTTCAAATCCCAAAAAGAATAAACAAGGGTGCCTGGTCCATCCCATGAATAAACAAGACAGGGAACCAAAAATGCCGTCTCGTGTTCTATCTTGTGTCCTATCACAAGGGTGCCTGGTCCATCCCATGAATATCCCTGCTTTAGATTATACAAAATTTTAAAACTAATCCTATATTTTCTAGTATTGATGGTTTAATAAAAATACTTTCTTAATGGGCCTTGGGCCCTATACCCCTGCCCAGTTCAAATTAATAAAATACTTCTCCAATTTTCAATATAAGACAAAATATATTTGAAGGGTTCATCTTGATCTTTAATAATCTAAGATATAGTTTTCATATTTGTTAATATTTTTCTAATTTATCCTTATTAATACTCCATCAACAATAATCCAGGAGGGGAGAGAATGAGGGGATTAAAGGAAGATGACTGTTGTATTTTAGAAAATATAATATCTTATTAACTAACTCAACTAACTTCCTTAATCTAATTAAATTACGTAAATATATCATATATTAAGGACCGAATGAATACCTTAAAAAAAATATTTTTAACTCTGCTTCACTAGCAAAACTATATTTTCCAACACACCATGAGCTACAAATTAAATATGCTATACTTATTCTTTTTTTTTTTTTAAGCTGTAAATGTGCACTTGACACCATAATGTTCGTTTGGGCACAAAAATGCACAACATTTTTTAAGCAAATAAAAAATGTATATTTATAAACTACTTTAAATTTCTGTTTTTATTTTTTTTTTTTTTGGTTGGATCTCATATAGTGTCAAAAAGTCTATAAAGTGCCACATCATTTGTATGCTGGCCAATCAGAACACAACACCGCCCTAAAAAAATAGCAAGTCAATAGGCTTAGAAAACTAGTATTACCTTCAATTCTAAATATAAGATACAATTGACTTTTTAAAAAAGATTGTAGAAGCTAAATAAATTATTTTAAAGTATTTATGCTTATTATTTTTTTCCAAACTATTTTGTCCGACTTATAAAATAAAATATAATCTAATGCTACATAACATATGATATGATTAAGTAACTTATTTAACTTATTCAAAAAAGTCAAATAGATTTTATATTAAAATCAGAGGGAGTACCACATATAAGCTTCATAAGCCTAACTAAGTCAGTCTCAAAATCCTTCACCCCTAGTATCTCACATCTTGACCTCTTTAGAATTACCCTTATCATCTCTATAATATCTTTTGAAATAGAAAGCACCACCATCGATTCCTCATTGAACATTGCCATAGCCACTGATGGTCCTCATCATGTTCATTGAAGGGGAGAGAAAGAGAAGAAGATTTGATAAAAATTATTAAAATAATTTATCACATTAAATTTTAGAAGCATTATTTTTAAAGATAAAATTAAGTGAGTAGTTAGTTGTCTTCTTATAGGAGAGAGTATAATATGACGTGGCATATTATGAATACCTAGACATTAGATGGAATTCACGAAAATGTAACAGACATTTAGGGACAATTGATGAAGATAACATTTTTTCTCAATTCGAAAAAGTTCATGTACATTTTTTACTATATGGTGTCATGTACACATTTTCGAAAAGTTTACAGGTAGATTAATGTTTAAACTACTGTTTTCTATGCACAATTATATTTTTATTGGAGGCAATTTTTTATTAAATGTGGACATATCTTAATTCTTGGGGGATGTCAGGGGAGCTCAAAAGAGCATGAGATTGGGGTGCTGGAAACATAATCTTTAAAGATGACTCTGCTGAAGATGTTCAACTGAAATTGGGGAGGGTTCTCTGAAATTTGAAGGATGATCCCACGTTGTTTATAAATGGAAATCCAACAAATAAGTAGAGCTGTCAATCAATCGTGAAAGTGGCCGGGCGTGAAGGGCCAGGCCTAATAGCTGCCCGCTGCCCGCCCAGCCGGCCTGGAGCAAAAAAAAACACATATTTTTTTTACCGAACACTGCAGCCCGGTTGGCCCCTGCGCCCCCGAAATTACTATTCCAAATTTTAACTATTTTTCCTCCGTGTGTTTCAAAGAAATATAATTAGTAAATTACAACACGAATAATATAATAAATAAGACAAATACTAATTCATAATCAAAATGAAAACTATGTTCACAAATAACTCACATACGGTCCTAATTAAAACATAAAAAACTACAAAATCACTAAAACATAAAAAGCATATCACTAAATCATTAAGCGTTACGACGATTATTATTGTCGTCATTTTCGTTACTATCATCAATTTTAACGACATTTGATTGTTCTTCACTTTGAGTAGTAGCCTGGGCTCATGAGTAAGAATATCATGAAATTCTTCTCCCGCATCATGAACACATCCATAATCTTTATTTGTAACAAATTATAAATCAAATTATAAAATTAAAGTATAGTTATTATGTATTTGTAGTTAAATGGATAAACAACTCTATAACAAATACAATATATATATATAAATTAATAAATTTAAAAAGGAAAAAAAAAAAAAAAAGCTACTGTGAAAAAGGGCGCAGCCGGAAATCACTGGGCCGCCGTCGGCAAATACAGAAGTTGTAAGCCTGTGGTAATAGGCCGGCCCTCCGCGACTAATTTCAAATATTTTGTCATTTTTTTGCCCGACCTTGAAGGGCCAGAGAGAAATAAAATGGCCGACCGGGCCTACTGCCCGTTTTGACGGCTCTACAAATAAGTAGAGGTACTAATGTCATTGCCGATTTTCTTACAAAAAGGCTTCTGGATGAAGCCATTGGATCACAAAATTCTCAATTCAGAGTTACTGATGGAGACTTTAATTAACCTATGTGCTAATAATGTCTAATTTTCTTGTATTTAGGTTTTGTTTTTGTTTTCTGTGTATAAAAAATAATAATGAAAATTTGTCTTTCTTGAGACCTTAATGTGATTTCCCCTTAAAATTTTAATATCTTCATTTTTTATTGAAGTGAAATTAATTTAACGGTACTACAACTAGATGATAAAAAAAGATACTTTATTTATAAATTAAAGAAAATTTGGTAAATCTCGGCTAAATTTATTATCTTGAAAAAGGAACTGTTTGGTCCAAAGCGGTAGCTTATGCAAATTAACAAATTTGTGAAAGCCAATATCATCCTCTGCCTGACTTGAGCACGAAGAAGAGTATCTAAGACTATAGAGAAAGGGGAAAGAAGACCAGAACCTGAGGGAAGAAATGGCGGAATCATCATCGTCAACATCAACATCCGCGCTGGCAGCGAAGTCTGATGCTGAGATTGAAGAGATGCTTGATCGAATGCTTACTCGTTTGGCTCTTTGTGACGATTCCAAACTCGAACCCTTGCTTTCCAAGCTGCTTCCCCTCTGCATCTCCTCGCTATCGTCTCAATCCCAAGCCGTTCGGAGCAAGGTACCTTCTGAACGTGTCTCTGACAAGTGCTTGTAGGCTTCAGTAGAACTTCGAAATTACATGTTTACTTGGATATAATCTCTGCTCTCGTCAGTTTGCAATATGTTTCGATCTTTTCTTTCTAGTTTTGGGAACATACAAACGGATGTTTCTGTGTTTTTTTGTGAGCTTGAAGCTTTGGCATATCAGTAGAAATTCTGTAGAAACAACGGAAATGAAATGCTGCTGAATCAAAGACATAACCCACCTTTGTCTCCTGAATCTTTACTTTGTGGCATGAGAAGTGCAGACATTGGAGCTATTTACAATTTTATTCCTAAGGTTTGCTTGGGCCTTCTAAAGCCTAAGTTTCTTGGTGTTTTGATATGAGTTTCCCATAAGTGCTAAACTTTTTAAAGCATTTTTTCTAATTAAGATTATTTGGTAATTTGTAGATTTTCATCTTGGTTAAGGTTATGTTTATCTCGAAAGTTTTCAGGAACATGTTAAAATTGCTCAGAATATGTTGAGGCATAAGCAAAATATGTATGAATTTGCTTCAATGACAGTAATTTTGCAAGCTTAGCTACCATGTTAGCTGTGTTTCAGTCTTTTCCTTTCTTGACTTATTGAGGTAGTGAAATAGATTGGCTTAAAAACTAACATCCTCTTGTCAATTTCGTCTTTTCAACAGGTTCTTGAGATTTTGAGTCATGTGAACAAAAGGGTCAAACTGCAGCCTGATATTGGTTTGCCTTTGTTGGAGTTATGGAAACTGTATTCAGAATCTAGTGGTGCTCCAATGATAAGGAATTTTTGCATTGTGTATATAGAGATGGCATTTCAACGTGTAAATGCAAAGGTCAGTATTATTGAATTTTTTGAATCTAGAGACTATATTTTATAGTTTTTTATGCCCTAATGTGCCAGTGATACTATTTATACTTGTTTTCATCTGACTGAATTTTCTATGAGAAATATATAATTTTATACTGGATAAACCAATAGATTGTTCCAAGCTTTATATGGAACCCTTTCATAGATCTGTTTTTCCTTGGCTTCAATCACTGGGCTCAAAGTTTGGCAGATCACTTTTTCTCCACATTAATGAATTCTGACTGTGGAGCCTTCTGATGTTTGATGCATCTAAATCAGGAAAAAGAGAATTTGGCACCTGTTCTCTTGGTGAACATCTCAAAACTTCCTCTTCAACACCAGGAAATCATACTAAGAATCATTGTGAAGGTATTGACCCTTCATATCTCTTTACAATACTATAAATAGTTTTCTTATAGTTCTTGTATTGATTTTTTTCTCTATTTAGAGTTTTCAAGCCAGATAATGACTTCGAAAATCCTATGCCTCCCTGCTCAGAGATGTTATTTTTTATTTTATAACTCTGTATTGTACAAAAAATAATTTGTGGTGCATTAAATAATGCTTATGGCTACGAATTCCTGTATGATTCATTTATATGTACTTGTCTCTGCATGTCCTTGTTCCCTTTCTTCTATATTTCTTCAAACAATGAAACCATAACTTATCATGTCCCTACTTTGCCATTCTTTCTGCTCTTGGATTGAATCATGATGCCCTTAATTCCAGTATCATAGTGATTTTTTTATGGGTGTGTAAGGGTTGGGAGCCTTGTACCTCACATAATGACTTCACTTCTATTGCTTATTCAAGATAAAGGTTTTTGATTTGATACCTGCACCAAACAGGATAAATGCAAATGATTTGCTTCAGATTGAAAGGCCAAAAATGGCCTTTCTCCTGATATTTGTGTATAATTTCATTCTTCTGAAACCCACAAGCATCTGGTTTTGCATTGTGTAGTGGCATAACTGTTTAGCAGTAGGTTGTTTTGTATTTTCCAGCTCTCTGTGTATATCCAGCCAGTCTGCAGAGGTTTTAGCCATTAAGTTCACTGGTTGTGGCTTGGAAAAGGAGCATAAAGTCCTTTGGCAGTGAGCTGTACTGGCTGGCATGTGGGGTCTTCCTTTAGAAAGGAATGAGAGTGTATAGTGAGAAGTTTCTTTTATCACATCTTAATTGAGAGAGAATTACTTTGTGGTTCTCATATGGTCTTTTTGGGGGTTATCACTTCTTGAATCTGGATTCACAAGCAATGGAAGATCTTTGTTCCTTTTTCTTTGCAGCTTCAAAGAAATTCCTTGGCAAATTTTCTATGGAGATATTCTTGACAACACGGTGACAATTTATCGAAAGAAATAAAATGATTAATAGTATGCTAGCTGCAAGACCTTACTCGTTTCCTCGAAGCAATATGCACTTTCAACACCTCTTTTTTCTTTTTAATAAAATTTCCTTTTGTAACACAATAAATAAATAAGGCCATGCATGAAGTGCCTTATCATGTTGTCTTGGCCAAGAGGCTTAACTACTCTGTTGTGTGATTGTATCATGTGCTCTAACTAGCTGCCCTATGTTATTGAGCTCTCAATATTCATTCTAATGGATTTCTTCTTTCTTTTAGGTAGTTGGTGAATGTCACTCAAGTCAAATTAGTGATGAAGTTGCTGCAAAGTATAGATTAGTGACTGATCCACATGACAGGGAGCTGTTTATTGAGTTTTGTACTCATACAATGTTGTACCAGCGGGTTTCTCAAAGGTTTGGAGCTACATTGATTGCTAATACTATCCTTGCAATATCTGATCTTGTTCTATCATTTGAATTTTTTGTGCACTGTTATGTAAATTAAATGGTGGCTTATGATTCTTTGCAGTGGTGGATGCCCTCATGGACTTTCAGTTGCTCAAGCCAATCGTGTTACAGGGAAACAACAATTGCCAAATGATAAACTTCTGCTCTCAAAGGTAATTATGTAACTGGTTAAATAATATTTTGCATGATAATATCATAAAATTTTGACGTTGATGTTATTATTATTCTCAGTATTACATTTGAAAAGTGGATAAACTTAGTTGTGGGATGCTTATGCTTGATATTTTAATATTGTGAGAAATCATAAGATGAATTTCACCTAGCTGGAATTTATATGCACCAAACTTCTAGTTATAATCATCCAAGTAATTGAGCTTAACAAACACTTATGTAAAATTGCATCATCTTATTTTTCGATTTGAAATTCAAGTGCCCATGGTGTTCCTTTGTCAAAAAATTTCTGGAAAAAATAAGGCTCCTTCTAAGATAAAGTTTGTTTTGTGGACTTTAGTTCTTGATAGAATTAATATTTAATGCAAGTGATCTGTTACAGACTTGAAGGCTCAATATCACTAGGCATTTGTGTGATGTGTTTTCGAAGTTCTGTTGACAAATACTAATCTTCTACATTGTGATGTGGTTTGGCAGATTTGAAATAGACTTATAGTATTAGTATTTTTATAGAGAGCCATGTTCAACCATCTGATATACAGGCTTTTCTAGCTCATTAGCTGCTAAGTATATGGGTTTCAGGTAGAGAAAGGTGCATGGCATTCTTCGTCAGTTTTTTGTTTTTGCAAGATAATCTTTGGCTATCGATTTGTTGTAGGAAAACATAGTATTCGTGTTTGAAGTTTGGTGTTCTGCTCATGGTTTTTTCTTGTGGATTGCTATCTGAGATTTGCTATGACATCAAGCTGCTTTACTTCATTTTTAATTGAAATACTATGTAGTTCTTTTTTTAGGCTCGTTTTGCATGATATTTTATTTTTTCATTTTCTAAGTCTTTTCTTCCTTAATTTTTTTCTTGTTAAAGAAAAACAAAGGTACTGCAAGTGGTAATATTTTTTGTTGCTTTCCTTGTGTGCAGTTGGGTATTTTGAATGTCATCCAAGCTTTGGAGCTGGCCCCTGAGCTTGTTTATCCCTTATATGTTGCTGCCTCTGTTGATTGGTACCTTGTACTTCTTGTTTTACGTGAATTGCATTGGTGCTTTATGTGACTCTCGTTACTGATTTATATCTTTTGGGTGGTTTGTTTGTGGACTATCATGCATCATTTGATTGATTAACTCAAGTGAAGAGTCTGTTATTAAGAGAGGCGAGGAACTTTTGAAGAAGAAGGCCAGTGGTGTTAATTTAGATGATCAAAATCTGATCAACAGGCTATTTTTACTATTTAATGGTATGCTATGTAAACTTTTGGTCATGTAGGCGTTTAGGCATATGTATAAAAAATTATTGATATGGGAATATATGACTACATATGTACTGATTTTATGTGATTAATCTATTTGAATCGGTATGGCTCTTAAAGATTAAATTGACTTGTGAAAGTAATATGCTTTACAATCTTTTTGAATTTAGGGAGGTTATTCCTATTTTTGGTTTTTTAAATGTTACTTTATTTCTTCTATGCAACTGTTGCTCATGCGACTGGTGTGCATTTTGTATATTTGAGCTTTGCTCAGTTGGCACTTTTTCATCTGTTGCTATTTTTAAAAGTTTATGTTCTTTGTCTTCTATTCTGGCATAAGATCAATTCAAGATTGTTTTTAATCCAAAACCAATGTTTAAACATGGAACATTCTTTAGTACCTTGGATGTGATTAAATAAGGCCACTATGATATGTGTTGGATTATGCCACAGGGTATATTTACTAAGTTACTTACTATTGATCTATATTTAATTTTGATGTTCATATAATTACCCTAAACAATACCCCAAGAACTCCTTTAATTTCATGCTGCAACATTTATTGTTAGTTGATCGATCACTTAAATTAATTTGGCTTGTGCTTGCTCCTTTGGTTTTTGCTCTTCCATATTAGAGACAGAGCAAATTCTGTGTATTTATGTTTTCCTTGATTCTCTTTGTAGAATCCCATATATTATTAGGAATCCCATGATTATAGGATTAATTAAATCTACAGATTATAGAAGATAATTGTTAGGACATTATTTTCAAATTTCAAATCTAGATCTCATTAATAGATCTGATTCTCTCTTGTGTATAAATGTAATTGCCCTCTCATCTGAAGAATATAACAATTATTCTCTCATTTGATTATTCTTCATGGTACCACTGTCTCTGAAAATAATTAGAGATTAACTTATTTTTTCTGGTGCTACCAAAACTCTCAGCACCATCGAGTTTCGCCAGATCCGTTGCTTTCGCTCACCATTCGATCACATTGTCAAGCATTAACCCTTGCTCCCTGTGATCACCCTGGTCGTTCTGTCACAATCAGCCCTCCTCTTGCAAGCCGTTGTTCGTTAGCATCAATCTAGGATAGCGTCAGCCATTCTCCCCATTGGCCCTCCTCTCACAGCGCCGTCGCCTGTCAACGTCGACCTCCTCGTCTCAGTATCCTAGCGACACTGCAACGCCAATCTCGTTGATTGTTGCCCTCGTCATCTCGCTGGCAATTTCACTCGTGGACCAATCTGTCATTTTGACAATTCGTAGAACTAAATTGTCATTTCTGGAAATTTGAAGGACTAAACTGTTATTTTTGAAATTTGAACCCCAAACTGCCATTTTCAGTTTTGGTCAGTATGCCTATTTGTGACTCTTAGGTCAGATTGTTCCTCTTTATCTCATAATGCTTCCTCTTATGTGCCATGAATTGGTGCTAATGACATCTCGACTGCTCTTGTTTTTGAGAAACTTACCAGCAACAATTATCGGGAATGGTCTCAATCCATGATTCTTGCTCTCGATGGAAGGGATAAACTCGAATGTATAATTGGTGAAGCAAAAATGCCCCCAAAATCGGAAGCAAAGGCGTTTCGAACATGGAGGTCTGAGAATGCACTAGTGTCCTCTTGGCTGATCAATGCGATGTCATCCCCAATTAGGAAGAGTTTTATGTATCTTCTTTCAGCAAGGGAAATTTGGGAACCTCTTCGAGAAACATGCAGCCCCTTGAGGAACAGGTCCCGCATATTTGATGTCAAGAAAAAGGTTTGGGATTTGAAACAAAGTCACAAGCCTCTTGATGAATACTACCTTGTAAAGTCCTCTCTCTGGCAAGAGTTTGATACTTTGAAGGATAAAGTTCATTATTTCCAAGTTGATGCTTCTGAGGATCGCAAAGAAAAAGAAGAGGAGCGAGTGTATGAGCGGCTGGCTGGTCTTGATGTGATTTATGATGATGTTCGGGCTCTGATTCTTTGCCAGGAACCCTTGCCTTCTGTTCGTGAAGTTTACACCATTTTGCGCAATAAAGAGGATAGGCGCAAATCAATGCTTCAAAATACTTCCGCTATGACTTCGACACCTTTTGAGGCCTCAACTCTTGCTGATTGATCCATGGAATCAAAAGGTTCTAAAGGTTGATGATTTTGTGGTCAATGCAAGAAATAGGGGCACACAAAAGACTTTTGTTGGGACATCCATGGTAAACCTACGGATTGGAAGCCCAAGAAGGGGAAAGGAAGAGGCAATGTGGCTGAAGCTTAAAAAGGTGGTGAGACCTTCCAGAGTGACCAGCTGTGTAAGATCATGTAAATGCTTGCAGCACTTCAGACTATAAAACAACCTACTACCACAGTAGTGAGGGGGTAATTTCTTGCAAGCCTTGGCTGCAATAAAGGGTCTGTGTACATGTAATTGTTGGATTATTGACTTAGGAGCCTCTGATCACATGACTGACAATAGGATTCTTTTATCATCCTATACCTTCATTTCCAAGGGAACGACCATGCGGATTGCTGATGACTCTGAGTCTTTTGTGATTGGAGTTGGCTATATTAAAATCTCTATTACACTTTGCACTTTGTATTGCATGTTCCAAAACTAAAATGCAACTTACTAATAGTAGTCAATTAGCAAATGATGAATATTGTCATGCTAACTTCTTTGCTACTTATTGTGTTTTTCATGATTTGCTGACGGGGACGACGATTGGGAGTGCGAAGTAGCTTGATGGTCTTTATTATCTTGATGAGAGTGATAGTCCTAGGATTAATTCTAGCAATAAAGTGTCTCTCCTTAGGACTATTGACTTGGAGTTATGGCACAAATGTTTAGGTCATCCAAATTTCAATTATGTCTCAGATGTTTCCTTCTCTTGTTTCTAATAAAAATTGTTAGAATTATAAGGGAAAATATAGTAAAAGCAAGAAATTACTAATTCACTGGACACCCTTTACAACCCTCAAAACCCCTATTTGTAACCCTAATAAGCATATTTCCCAAACTACCCCTTTCCTTAGTATTCCCATGTATCAATATTCCCCCCAACAAAAAGATGCTTGCCCTCAAGCATCAGTACAAAGCGAGAAAATAAAATATATAGGATAAGACCCTTCTTCTTCTTCTTCTTTTTTTTTTTTTTTTTTTTTTTTTTTCTCCCTTTTCCGTAAAGGCCATAAGCTACTAGGACTTGGGGAAAACATTAATTGAAAACAGACCCAAAGCCTGCTGCCGTATTTCTCCAGACCCAAAGCCCCCTGTCACTCCCACGCAGGTTTGTCACAAAGAGCCAATAAGTAGGAAGCCCGCAATTGTTTAACCAATCCATGCTTTCCCTACCATACTCATTTGCAAAAGACAGTGGAAATGTTGGACCATGACATAATGGCCCACTTGAGATTTGTTGGCTGTCATGTGAAAAATTCCTGGAGCACACTTGAGACAAATCTGCAGTACCCAAGCCTATATCCACGAAACTTGTATAGGTATCCAAGCTTGAGATGCGATTCACCCACATTCGAGCATCATCACCACACCCATTATTGGCCGAAGAAAATTCCAAAAGCACCGGGAGAGATCCAAATCTATTGACCCACTGCAATATTTCACTTGATCCGTCTGCACCATTTTCCCTACCCGACCTAAGAGTGAAGTTGACATCGTTCTCGTTTAGCCGTTCATGGCTTCCACCGTTGTCATCGTTTCGCTTTCATCCTTGTGACCAGAACTCCTCTGATTGATGGCCGGTGCACCCCACTCCAATGAATGTAGTGGAATTCATCTAGGTTGGCCCACACATTCCCATCCCTTCACCAATAAAATCGGCGACAAAAAGGAATAAGAAAAAACAGAGGATGTGAGCATCATACTTTAGAGTGTCCTTCCCTTTCCTTTGGTATCACAAGAATTCTTGTGTCAGAACCTGTGCCTCCTCGAAGTGAGTGATAGACATGAAAACTAGAATCGTCATCGCTGAAGAATGTCCCAATAGGATCAGTGTTTTGCGCATCGCATGGAACCTCCTCAAATTTAGAGTTGATTCAGTTGCCGCATCGGCCTTTCTTGGTCACAGCAAAAGGATAGAACAAGGCTGAGAACCTAGGATACAAAACTGAAGAAAACATCGATGCACCAAGATTACTAGTTCGAGCAGCAGACGGAGAAGAAATTAGTGAAGTAGTGTGAGACGTGTGTACTGAGAGGAATGGAAGTGCGTTCTTGTGTAGAGCTTGGATAGTGGCGAAATTTCTTGTTAAGCAACGTGCAAGCATTGATGACTGTGCTATCAGCTGCTCCTCGCCATATCCATGTTTTTCTTCTTCAGCTACTGTCTCATCAATCTGAATCACGACGGTAGCTACACCATCATTTTTAGATGACTTCTAGTGTGAAGCATCTACACCATCATTTTTAGATGACTTCCAATGTGAAGCATCCTCCTCGACCTTCAGATAATTGATCTCCTCTATCTTAGCAACAGCAACAGCACCAGCACCAGCACCAGCAATGGTGAGGTCCAAAATCTCACTAGCCTCTTCTACTTTCACAGAATTGACCTCCTCTGTCTCAGCAACCGCAATAGCAACGGTGAGGTCCAAAATCTCACTAGATTCTTCCTCGATTCTTTCATGTTGCTCTTCAACGATTAAGTTTTTAGAGGAATCGATTTCTTGTTCAGGAAGATTGTTTCTACATTCATCTTCATCTTCATCTTTCTCATTCGATTCTTGTTGCTTCCATTGCTCCTGAAGATAAGCATAGCTAATGGTAGAGGAAAGGGTGGTTGGACCAAAAGACCATAGCGCATCTTGAATCTTTGATTGAAGGTCATAGATGAAGAATCTAATGGCAGTTGACTTGTCGACTAGGGCGTAAGGTATGAGCGCTTCAAATCGTTGTGCGTAGTCCTTCACTGTTGACACCTGATTCAGCTGATAGAGCTTGAAAAGAGTTTTAATAGCAATGAGATCCTCCGGCGATGGCGGCGGCAGCCAGAGTGCTGGCTCTAATACCTTTGTTAGCATTATAAGGGAAAATAGAGTAAAAGCAAGAAATTACTAATTCATTGGACACCCTTTACAACCCTCAAAACCCCTATTTATAACTCTAATAAGCATATTTCCCAAACTACCCCTTTCCTTAGTATTCCCAAGTATCAAAAATGCATTTGATTTCCATTGTGATTCTTCTGAAAAAGCTAAACATCATCGTACCTCATTCCGAAAAATCCCATACCATGCTTCTAAATCCTTTTCCACAATTCACAGTGACTTATGGGGACCATCCCGCACACTAAACAGATCAAAGTCCAAATGGTTGATCACATTTATCGATGACCATACATGTGTCAGTTGAGTTTACCTGTTGAAAGATAAAACATAAGTATATCAAACCTTCCTTAACTTTCATAACATGATCCAAACCCAGTTCCAAACCCAAATCCAGATCCTACACACTAATAATGATATTGAATACCTCAATCAAGACATGTCCAAATACACCTCAGCAAAATGGCATTGCCGAACGAAAGAATCGCTATATTCTCGAAACTTCCAGAGCCATTATGTTTAGTAGCAATGTTCTTAAATATCATTGGGATGACGCTCCTTAGCGCCACCTTTCTCATTAACCGAATGCCGAGCCGACTACTGTCCTACAAAACACCACTTCAGCTCCAACACAAATATTATAACCTTCCATACTTTGAGAACACTCTGCCGCTCAGGGTGTTTGGATGCACATTTATGTCCATCTCCATCACACCAACAAACTTGATCCCAAAACCCTTCGATGTATCTTCCTAAGCTACTGTAACTCACAAAAAGGATACAAGTGTTATGATCCTATCTCCAAACGCCTCTTTATTCCTTGCGATGTCATCTTCCATGAAAACACCCCTTACTATCCCCTGTTTGTAATTCAGGGGGAGAGACACGGTGAATTCCAGACAAAAGATCAATCGGAAGACCCGACCTTCACAATTTATACACCTAGTCATACCCCTGATATTCCTGATACGCTAATAATCCTGATACTTCTAATAATCCTGTCCTAGAGGGAGACACAAACAAGTGGGGGTAATACTTACAAAAAACGCCACAAAAGAGGTAATGAGCTGTAGGAATATTATATTTATATTATTATATTATATTATTCTCCCTAGATTAGTAACCTCTCCTCTATTCTCTCCTAGATTTTCTCCATCAGTTACTCCTTTATTTTCTCCTTAATTTGTTTAGTTTTATCTCTCTACTTATTATATAAGTAGGTATTGTATCACAACATTAAATCAATACAATGAGAATATAATTCTTCTCATAAATTCCACATGGTATCGGAGCTTTGGTGACAATAGTCAGTCCTGCATTGTTTCTCCGGCGCTGGTGACTCAGCTGTCTCCCAGAGTTCTCTCCTCTGTGCTCCACTGCCGAATATCAAGGCGAGTATTTTCGAGCACAAAATCGAGAGACAGGGTAGGAGAGGCAGCGAGACACACAGCGTCGGGAGACAGAGATTCGTCAACCACGTCCATTGTCTACCACACAGTCGCTAGAAGTCGCAACTTTGTTCTTTTTCTCAATGGTGTCTTTGACCCATTCTTCATAAGGACTGTTGCAAACACCACCTCAAACCTCCGTCGAACAAGAGAAGAGGGAGAGAAAATCAGAACCAGAGAGACCCAGTCACCTCGGTGTTGCCGTCAGTTCTCGATCTCGTCTCTTGTCCAGCAAACAGTCCAACGGTCACGCACAGCGTCGTCAACTCAGTCCTCGACCAGTCCGACGGTTTGTCCAGTCAAGTCGTCCACCTGGTCTGTCACTCGTCGTCTAGGTGAAAAATAACCTGGCGGTAGCATCTCTGTCAAGTCTCGGCAGTGTCTTTGGAAATCATCGTCAGACTCAAGTTCATCCAAACTCAGTGTCGACCTCGTCTCTGCCTTTCATGCACAAAGTCAGCGAATGCAGATTAACATCTCTGCAATTTCCAAATTCTGATTCGACCATCGTCCCGGTGAATTCAGATTTGACCATCGTCTGACGGTGCACCTCTCACTCGACAACGTCGTCCTCAGCCAGTGCCAAGTCTCGACTCGATCGTCAGTCTCGGCGTAATCTGGTTCTCGGCCTCTGTTCGTTGCTGTGAACCATCGTCCTTCCACTGCGAGCTCTGACGTCGAGAGCTCCGACGTTACCAGTCCAGTCTTGGTTCTCACTGTTCTCTGGTATTTCGTAACACTCGAATGAAAATCGGTGATTTTCTGAAAGTCTCGGTTTCACAACTCATTAACCTCTAGCTGCTCTCGGTGTCACGTCACTGTGCTTATTTTGTTTGCTACTGGGGACCAAACTTTCATTTTAATAATTTGAGGACCAATCTGTTATTTATCAAATTGAGGGACCAAATTGTCATTTCAAAAATTTGTAGGCCTCTAAGACTCGAAAAAAAAGAGTATAAGTCCAGACAAAATAAATGGACCTCTGAGACTCAAGAAGTACAAGCCTAAGGATTTTTTGAAGACTCAAGCAGTTATGAGACCTTCCTCTTCAATCTTGTCGTAGCTGCTGCCCGTCGATCTTGTCGCAGCCAGTTACTCCCAAAGTTGTCGTGTATCTGCAGCCCGTTCATCTCGTCGCAACAGTATCTCCCAACATCATTTGAGACTCCAATAAGTTCCATAAGCAAGTTGGACATGATTAATATCTATGATCCAACTTGAGGGGGAGTGTGAGAATATTATATTTATATTATTATATTATATTATTCTCCCTAGATTGTAACCTCTCCTCTATTCTTTCCTAGATTTTCTCCATCATCCTTCCTCCAACTTCTCAGCCTTAGTAGCCCGTCTGTGGTACTAATTCCTCTCTCGGTCTCTGCTTTATGGTTGTTAGTGTTCATCAAGTAGTGAAAGAAGATTAAATATAACTCCTTTATTTTCTCCTTAATTTGTTTAGTTTTATCTCTTTACTTATTATATAAGTAGGTATGGTATCACAACATTAAATCAATACAATGAGAATATAATTCTTCTCTCATAAATTCCACATGAGCCATAAGTTGTTAGCACTCACCAAGAGTCAGAACCGGAGGTAGGTTGACAGGAAACAACGGTAATAGGGAGTTTTGATCTTGATCTTCCCATTGCTGCAAGAAAGAAGTCTAGATCATGCACTCGATATCCCATTGAGAGGTTTGTTTCCTATAAAGCCCTTTCATCTAAATATGGGGCATTTGTCTCTCATCTTGAGAGTATTAGGGTACCAGACACGATTGATAAGGCCATGACCATACTTGAATGGAGGCAAGCCATCTTAGAGGAGATGAAAGCCCTCAAACGTAATATGACATGGGAGGTAGTGGATCTATCACAAGGGAATAAACCCGTGGATGCAAATGGGAATTCACTCCTAAGTATAAAGCAGATGGAACTCTTGAGAAATACAAAGCAAGACTGGTTGCAAAAGGCTTCATGCAGGTATATGGGGAAGATTACATTGAAATGTTTACACTAGTAGCCAAGTT
This sequence comes from Acacia melanoxylon, assembly GCA_019022615.1. Classification (NCBI taxonomy): domain Eukaryota; kingdom Viridiplantae; phylum Streptophyta; class Magnoliopsida; order Fabales; family Fabaceae; genus Acacia; species Acacia melanoxylon. Next base: position 28,589,510 of record JAFJYJ010000002.1, read on the forward strand.
AAATACAATCAAGATTCTATTGTCCATTGCAGTCAATCTAGATTGGGGTTTGCACCAACTTGATGTGAAGAATACTTTCCTCAACGGAGAACTCAAGGAAGAGGTGTATATGAAGTTACCTCTAGGGTTCCAGGGAAAAAGGCTAATCAAATCTGCAAGTTGAAGCGGTTATTATATGGATTGAAATAATCTCCACGTGCCTGGTTTGACAGATTCACTTGGGTCCTCAAAAGACATGGATACACTCAAGGGCAGAGCAATCATACCCTGTTTTTTAAACATCATAAGGGTAAGATGGCTGTTCTATCTATATATGTTGATGACATAGTCCTTACTGGATACAATGAGGTAGAGATCAGTCAAATCAAGAAAGCCGTTGCAGGAGAATTCCAAATCAAAGGCCTTGGTTAAATGAAGTACTTTCTTGGGATGGAAGTTGCTCGGTCAAAGGGAGGAATCTATATCTCCCAAAGAAAGTATATACTAGACCTTCTAAAGGAAACATGAATGATGGGCTGTAGACTTGGTGACACCCCAATACGGGTTGATAAAATGGATAAAGAAGCAGACCTTGACAAAGTTGTGGACATAGGAAATTACTAACAAATGGTAGGCAAATTGATATACATGTCTCATACCAAACTGGACATTGCATTTGCAGTTTGCATGGTTAGCCAGCACTCCCATGATCGTAGACAAAAACATCTGAATGAAGTCTACTGGATCCTACATCAATTTAAGGGATCTCTTGGACGTGGGTTATTGTTCAAGAAGATTGATAAACTGAATGTAGAATTGTTTACAAATGTTGACTGGCAGGTGATCAAGATGGTCGTAAATCCACTTTTGGATATTGTACGTATGTGTGGGGTAATTTGGTCACATGGAGAAGTAAAAAGCAAAGTGTAGTTGCTAGAAGCGGCATTGAGGCTGAATACAAAGCTGTAGCACTGGGCAAGTGAAGGCATATGGGTAAAACGTGTTATTGAAGACTTGAGAAAATGTATAAATCTGTCAATCAAGTTCTATTACGATAACATGGATGCAATCAATATTGCTCACAATCCGGATCAGCATGACAGAACCAAGCATGTCGAGATAGACAGACACTTCATAAGAGAGAAGGTTGATAAAGGGATTGTAGACCTACGATACATACCATCTAAAGAGTAGACCGCTGACATCCTTACTAAAGGACTATCTAGGGACAGGTTCAAATATCTCATTAGCAAGTTGAACATGAGGGTTATCTATGGTCCAACTTGAGAGGAAGTGTAGAATCCCATATATTATTAGAACATATTATTAGGAATCATGATTATAGAAATTAATTAAATCTAAAGATTATTGGAGATAATTGTTAGGATATTATTTTTGAATTTCAAATATAGATCTCATTAACAGATCTGATTCTCTAGTGTATAAATGTAATCACCCTCTCATATGAATAATACAACAATTATTCTCATCTGATTATGCTTCACTCTTTTCTCTTCACACTTGAGCATCAATTCTTATTTGACTTGAATGTAGGTACTGTTGGGGTTGAGAATGTCGATCCTGAATCAAGAGTCAATCCTGGGAGCCCTGTACTTAAAGCAAAATTAATGTCCATCTTCTGTCGGTCTATTGCAGCAGCTAATAGTTTTCCATCCACCTTGCAATGCATTTTTGGTTGCATTTATGGTACTAGAATATTCTATTATTTGGTGATGCTGTCCTTATATTCGATGATATTCTTGTGTTACCAGGATTAAAAGGAAAAACAATGTGGCTAAAGTCATATAGTTATCTGGATCTCACTTTAGCAACATAACGTTAAAGCTCATGCTGATGTCTCTCATCTAAAATGCATTAATTTATTGTATATGTGGATAGATGGAATTCATAGTCGTGGTGTTTATGCATGAAGATACCCTTTTTTGTTTGTTTCAATAGAAGAAGAAGTATCAAAGAAAATAGTATGGATGGGAAATGTTGGTGAGTAGTCCTGTTTTCACTTCCTTATCTCCTTTCCTCTTAGGGAAATTTTTTGGCTTGAGTCGCCCATCTGGACTTCTCGTACTCCTTAGATTTTAAAAATATTATTGGGAAAGTTTGGGGATTGATAATCAGGAGCACTAACACATAAAACATCTCACAGCGTTGGGGACCAAACATAGCTTTATCTTCCAATTTCTGTATTATTTGTACATAAATAGTACTTGAACTGGAAATTATCTGTGCTTACATTGGCTAGTGGCGGCGACTTTGTGAAATGTTTTTTGGACTGGTGAGAGTTGGGTATGGTATTTAGAGCAGTTTCTCCATATTTGGCACACAAGTTTTGAACGGGCAAAAGAGGGTAAAGCTCACGTAACAAATGACATGTTGCAGAGTCGTCGACCAAACACAGTTTTATCTCCTTAATTTTTGTATCACGCTTATCTGAGTAGTGCAGAAACAGGAAATCATTTATACTTTGATCAGCGGTTGCTTCTTTGTGAAGTAAAATATCTGGGATCTTAAGTTGGGCATGCCTTGGATTGAGTTAGAGGTTTTAAACAGACTACATAGAGTAAAATATGGGGCATTGATTAATTTTAGCTGTGATTGGAAATAATGTGTCGAGAGGATGCTTATGTTTTTAAGGATGTTTCCTTGTTATTGCAAGGGGTGGGATAATTTTGATACCGAGGGATTGGGCAACCATACTAAATGCTTTAGAAATTGTCAATATTCCATAATAAAATTAATATTCCAATTAAGTTTTATTGCAGAGTAGTGTTTATATATATTAACCGAGTTTTGACCCAATCTTAAAGTGGCATGATCAAGTTAGATAGGCATACAATGAAATTGTGGGGAAAGGTGATTAAACATAGGTTGAGATTGGAGGCTTGTATTTATATGAACCAATTTGGATTCATGTTGGGAAGGTCTACAAAAGAAGCGATTTATTTACTTAGGGAATTGATGTATAAGCACTGAAATTAAAGAAGAGACTTGCATATGGTTTTCATTAACTTGGAGAAAGCTTACAATCTTGTACCAAGAGTCGTACTTTGGAAAGCATTGGAACATAAAGGTTTGCGCGTTGTATATATCAAAGCCATGCAAGATATGTATGTGGCGGTTGTAAATGTTGGGCTTCTTGTTGTCGTCTGTTTTCTGTTATCTTATTTTGTTTTGATCTTCTACTATAGGAGGATTCTCTTTATTCATCTTTACATGACAAAAATTGGAAAAACATGAATTTCGCATAATCTCCTAGTTTTGCTTATATCCAGTTGTATGTCCTTGAGTAAAGCATAGACTCTATTCCGGAGGGGGGGAGGGGGGGAAGGGGGAATAGCAGCGGTCCCACTTTAAGGTCCTTTCAAATTGAAGATGGCTAAACACTAAAGGGAAAGAAGGGCGGTATCTGATTAGCTATATTCATATACCTAATAAATTTATAGAAACTTCACACTCTTCATGAGCCATGAAAAATGCAGCTTGCTATATGGGGCTTTTAGCTTCCTTGGAATCCTTTATAAACTTTCATCTGTGACAGAGAGTCTGCCTCATTCCAAAGAAATTTTTACTTATTTTTTTTCACGTACATTTTGATTTCAAAATAGACACACAAATACATATGCAAAAGCTACCCTCAATCTTCATGGGATATATGCTGGTGTCTTCACTTCTATCTTTGACTATTGATTTCCATTTTGCCCCTTGTTTTATGTTGTCATTTGTCATGATCCTATCTAGTTTCATTTTAATTATGAAATTTGGTATGAACAGAGAAAACTGAATTCCTGACCACTTGGTCATTGAGGTTTTATATCAAGGATTATTTTTGTTCAGGAGCATAAGTTGTTAAATGAAAGCCCATTAATTGTTCAATAATCTCTAACACAGCTATGCTCTTGAATGTAATAGGCAGCGGTACCACATCAAGGTTGAAGCAGCTCGGAATGGAATTTACTGTATGGGTATTCAAGCATGTGAGTGTTATTATTTGGCTTTCATCTGTTGTCTAAGATTTACCTTTTTGAACAAATTATTTTCCTTAAGAAAATATTTGGGTATGATCCAGTTGGAGATGCTACTTGATATTTGCAAAGAAAAGGCTTGTTTTATATATGATTTGTATTCCGGGTGCTATATATATTTTCACTAGCTTTTCAGGTATTTACTGTTTTTCACCCTGAAAATAATTGAGAGAATAGAAGGTACAAAGTAACAACGAAAGTATAAACCGTTTTGATGTAACAAAAACAATGCAAATGTGGATTATGACGTATCCAAAAGAAAAACAATTATATTATTGACCCAAAAGAGTAAACCAAATTCTTTGCGTATCAGCAAATGAACTCCCTTAAGATATGCTCATGAGCTGAAATTTCTTCACGGGACAGATAGAAACTGTAAAATTTACACCACAGATGTTATATTTTGATCAAAGTGTGAAATTGGATAGAGTAGCCGAAAAAATAATAAATATATTTATTATTCATGTTGGTGAATACATATGCAATATTTGAATTTGAATGGACAGATATTCCTATAATTTGAATAACTATCTAAATATTTATTAAGTATTCTATCACTCCCTCTCAAGCTTGTGCATATAAATCATATGTGCTAAGCTTGTTTGTATCCATCATACACACTTTGAATTTTCTACCTTACAAATTGGTAAATGACTTTGATATGCATGGTTCTCTCGTTACAGACTAGATTGGAAATGATAGACTTTACTGCGTGGTCTTCAGAAACCAATTGTGTACGATTGATTCTTCTGAACCTTAACTGTTCAAGATGATGCTTTAGCCACATAAGCTCACATGTTGCTAAGGCTAAAGTTCAGCTTCTGTACTAAACATCACAACTACTTACTTTTTCAAGAGTCTAGGTTACCGCCAACAAAGATACTGTACACTGAAGGGGGCTGTCTATAAACAAGAGAACCTGCCTAGTATATGTCACTATAACCAACCACTTAATTATGTTTAATTATATGTCTAGTCAGCTGAGGGTTGGAATGGGTTGCAATCCTAATGAGAAATCACAGAGAGGAATTACAGTAGGAGAAAGTGCGACTGGAAGAATTCAGAGTCTTTGATATCATGTAAAACTTTGGAGAGGACAAATAGGAAAAAACTAGATGTATATACATTCATGTACATACAAGTAACAATTTCTTACATTTAAATTAAGAACCAACAAGTGCTAATTTGATGAGATAATGATTAAGTTTTAAAAAAATAATTTCAATAACTATCTAATTATTTATCACTTCTTCTAACGGAAGAAAACACATGGGACTGTAAAAGGCTTATGCAGACAGTAGCTTATAGAATGCTACTTATATTTTCATGCCTTAACATATCCAATGCACCAAAATGTGCTTTAAAATTCCCAATAGTTTAAAAGACTCATGATATTTGTTTATTTTCAAATTGCTATTTAGCGATCAAGAGAATATGCAAACCATGAGAGAGGAATGACTCTGACGCATATTTACTGCTTTTGTGCTTTGTTAGGATTCATATTTTGGAAGTTACCTTCTGTAATTTACTGTCCTATGCTAAAATTTTCTGGTCTAGTTCTTGATCCTACATTTCTAATTTCTGAAAATGCAGGCAAAAATTGATCAGCTTAGATTAATGGGCCCTGTTATTCTGAATGGAATTTTGAAGTCTCTTGACAGCTATTCAAGTTTAGATGCAGGTATACTTTAGACAATGATATTGTTCCCTGAATTATTTGAATAGGATCAACTTATTTCATATTTAATTTTATATATAAACTCAGATACTATTGCTCGGGAGGTCAAAACGTATGCCTTTCAGGCAATTGGGTTGCTTGCACAGCGCATACCTCATCTTTTCAGGTCTATACATTTTATGTAATTGTAATTTTGCCTGCTAACTACAATTTTTCGTACTTGTAGATGTAAATCATTCTTTAAATTGTTCTTTCGAAATCAAACTGTTAAAAACTTTGAAACTCTCCAACCTGAAGACTTTAGTGGTACTGAGTTGTAATCAGTGCAATAATTTGTGATAGATATGTATCCCTCGTAAGATTCCTTTTCTTGATGTTTATTTTATGTGCTTAGAGATTCTGAGACAAATGAAATTGGACTTGTATTTAACCCTTTCTTTTAGTCAAGATATAGGAGTGCGGGGTTTTTATTTGTGTGGTATTTTCTGTTTCAAATGTTATCTGCTATTTCTAACTTTTTATACTACAAGGGAAAGTTTCTTCTTGTAAACCAATTTGGAATTCCAAAGTTTTTTCAAAAGTCAAACCCTTTGTTTGGACTCCAATAGTAGGGAGGATAAACACCCTGATATATTGCCAGTTTAAAAGCTCCTTATGGCTGTTCCTTTCAGATCCAGTTTATTGACATTGATCCATCCTTTTTCCCCATTGTTAAGTAGCAAGTTATCTGTGGATCAAACTCCTTGGTATCTTTTGTGAGAGTTAGGGGTCTTCTGGTGTCCTAAAACAGTGTGTTCTAATTCAGTATCAAGGGGCAATGAGAAGGATAAAAAAATTGTGGCGGTGTGCAGTATATGGGGCTTTGTGGTTTATTTAATTGGAAAGGAGTTTAGACATATCAAGGGCATATTTTCTCCCTTTTCATCTTTGGGATTGAACTGTGTTTATACGTTCTGTTTGGTGCATGCAGTTGGTTTCTTTGAAAGGAACTAGGGTATCTGATATGCAAAGAGATTGAACAGCCCTATTGTGCTAATAGGTTCTTCAGTATTTTCATTATTTTGTTGTGTTTTTGATCTTTTCTTGTACCTTCTGGTCTTTGGATACTGAATATTTTTAAACTTTGGCTGTCTGCAAATTACTCTCTTCCAATATTACTCACTTTTCTTTAAAAAATGGTGGATCTACAAAATCGTGTATGAGCAATGGATTTGTCTAACCTTTTTGAGACTTGATTTTCCATCCTTTTGAGAGTCTTGGGGAGTAGGAAGGGATATAAGCCCTATCTCCTCACCATTATGGGGTTGTGGTATTTTTAGTATGAATGCAATACAATGAATTTTAGTGAGCCTATGCTCTCATCCTTTAAATCTCCATGTGAAGAGTTCTGTCGATGGGATTGTTGGTTCATGATATTTTTGGGGTAACATTGGATTTTCAGAGAGACTTGAGAGGTCTCTTGTGCTAATATTTTCTTCGTTTGTTTCCTTTTGGTATTTGTTGCTCTGAGAGAATCTACCATCCTCTTTGTGTATACTCCTCATTTTTTCCCTCTACATTAATCTCTTCAAAAGTTAAAATGCAAACTTTGGTTATTTTAAAGTTCTCTTAACTATAAAATAGATCCTGTGTGTTAAATTATTACTAATTGAGCTATTTCATGTCCTTTCAGGGAAAAGATTGACATGGCCGTTCGTCTTTTCCATGCTTTGAAAGTTGAATCTCAATCTCTTCGATTTGTTATTCAAGAGGCAACAATTTCTCTTGCTGCAGCTTACAAAGTATGTGCTTTTCTCTTAATTATGTGTTCATATGTTGTTGATTTACCCTTTTTCCCCTAAGGGAAATATCCTTTCAAAGCCGTAATGGTTCCTGCATCTTCAGTAATTATAATAAAATTTATGACTGTTTACCTTGCAAGTTTTGTCTTTTTTGGTAATATCAAGGGTTTCCCCTTTTGAGGTTTAGAGGACAAAGGGTTTTCACCTCTCTCAATAAGTGCGCTTCCCAGGATTTGAACTTGTGTTCTCCGTCTTATAGGGGTGAGGCCCCTTGCCACCTCAACCAATAGCTTGTTGGTGTTTGTTTACCTTGCAAGTTGCAACAACTAAAATATTCCTTAAGATTATATAGGAATGCCCTGGTGCTTCTTGTACAATATCTAATTCTCAGTATTTATGTTTCATACTTAGAATGGGTGCTTGTTCTTCACTTTGTGACTTGACCCGGTTCCCCACCCTCTTGTTCATTTTGATTGAATGTTTTTATCTTTTGTATCAGGAGGCCCCATTAACGGTGATACAAGATTTGGAGGCACTTCTGCTAAAAAATTCTCAAGTGGTATGCCTTTCAACTTGCTGGCTATTTTTCTCCCTATGGGCTCTATGTTCAGATTAGTTTATGGGCTAGTTTTATTTCTTATCTTTTGATCTCTTTACTAAGTTTTCTTCTTTTATTAAAAATTAATACAAGAACCAATTATAACATGAAGTTTTTCATAACTATTTTTTCACCCTTCAATATGCTGAAATATTCTTTTGAATATGTCATTGTTGGAGAAAAGCCTCGACATAGTATTGGCTACCCATCTGATTCAAAGTTTTGGAACAAACTTCTTTTGTTTTTAATGAATCATGGATATGTATCATGCAATAAACAGATTAAAAGGAATTTAGTTAAGGGGTTGATTGATACTTGGGTTAGTTATTTGGGTATCAGGTAGTATGCTCTAGCAAAGGGCATAAGAGGGGTTATTGTAATCAGATTTTGGATTAATAGACTTGAGTGTGTGTCTCTGTTTGTCTCTTCCTCTCTATCGTCTATCTCTCACGCTCTTTCCCTGTTTCCCTTTCTTTCTCTCTGTTTCTCCTTCTTTCTATCTCTTTTCTATGCATAAACATGCCTGCAGAGGTTGGGGATTTTTTCTTGGTTGAATCTTGAGGCTTTAGTAAGTGTCATGTTGGTTTGGAGGAAGAGGTGTCCTCTGACTTGTCACTTTTTGGAATCGAATTGAGAGAGAAGAGTGAAAATTGAGGCTTTGCCAGGAATGAGGGGAAACTGCTATGGCACTATGCTTTGCTTGTTTTTTGGTGTCTTTGATTGGGACTTGGAATTAAAGGCTTTATTTTATTTTGGAAAGAAGTTTTCATTGTTAGACTGCTTTTGGATACCGTCATGTTTATGGCCTCTTGTTGGGTCTCTAACATGTTTTCCTTCAGTAATCAATTTGTTGTCCATCCAGAGGGATCAGAAAATGCTCTTTACTACTATTGTTTTATCCTTTCCTTGTTTTGATCTTCCTTTTGTCTCTCTTAGAAAGAAGAGGCGCCCTCTTTTTTCTTCACATTTCCTGTGTCCATCTTACTTTGTTGCTGGTAATGACAGGAGGAAAATGAAGTGCGGTATTGCTCTATTAGATGGGCCACATCATTGTTTGACTTTCAGCATTGTCCAAGTCGTTTTATATGTATGCTTGCAGTGGCAGATATGAAACTGGATATTAGGTTTTGCACTTGAATTTGCTTTATTTTATCTTTCCTATATTTCCTAAGTCTTCAGATTCATATTACCGATGACTTGTAGCTCCATTGAACTTGAATTTACTCTCTTTTCTGGTTTGCAACAGAGAAATTGCTCTTGAAGGGCTTGGTCTTCTTAAAGGTGAAAGTCAAATTTCTGGCATTCAGTACCCTAAACTTGGATCTATGCTTGATTATATTCTTAAACACCAGCCAAAGTTGTTAGAGTCTGGGCAAATGAGAGAACAGAGCCTTCTTTTTCCTACAAGTTCATATGTGGCCATGAATAAATTTTTGTTGAAGTGCTTTGAGTTGGAGTTGGATCAGAACAATACTTTGTCATCCGAGTTTCTGTCCTCAGTAGAGAAATTCTGTTTGCTGCTTGAACATTCTATGGCCATTGAAGGGTCTACTGAATTGCATGTCAATGCTTCCAAGGCGTTGCTTGTAATTGGATCGCATATTCCAGAGGTCTGTTGTTTGAGTTTCTTGATTGTTTTATTGCATGTTCTCTTGCTCTCACATTTGTTGTTTATAGATGGTAGCATCTCATTATGCACAAAAAGTTTCATGGATTAAGCAACTACTGAGTCACGTGGATTCAGATACTCGTGAATCCTTTGCTCGTTTACTTGGAATTGTGTCTTCTGCACTTCCTTTGCTTGAATCATCTGATGTTATTTCTGAATTGACTTCCGCAATCAGAAGTACACATAAGTCAAGGTTTGAATGTCGAATATTTAATTTTTGTTTGTTTCTTTTCTGAAACTATCCAATATGATCATATTATATTGTTCTATTGTCAGGTTTGAGACTCAGCATGGCGCATTATGTGCAATAGGATATGTAACTGCAGAATGTTTGTCTAGAACACCATCGGTAAGCTTCTTTAACTCAATGTATTGTAACATGTAAGTGTAGAGAACGCGTGTACACTTTGAGGGTGGGATCAATTGACATGTATATAAATTTTGACATTTTTTAGCATGATTGATAGAATGGTAGATTTTTGTTCAGTGGTAAGTATTAAATTTTGTCCTATGAAAGATCTTTTAAGGTGTGTGATGGGTACTCAAGTGGGATGGGTGACTCCCCGCAAATGCTAGCTGTGGAGGTGGGAGAACCAACTCAGTTACTATATTATAAATATATTTGGCATGTGCATGGAATATGATATAATTTTATTTGTTATATGGATTTATAATAATCAATTACCAAAATACCCTTGGTTAATTACTAAAAAGAAGCTCAACCAGTTGCACATAGACCCAACCACCAGCAACCTATGAGAAACCCACCATGCCAGCTACCATAAAAAACCACCGAGAACCATCAAATCAGAAACCAGCAACTAACAGATCTGGAAGAAACAATTCCTTGTCCCAAAAAAACACCCTAGCCCCAACCAGACTTCAAAAACATAGAAAATCGAAGCATAAAAAATCAAAGAAATGGAAGGAAATAGAAGAACCAATCTACAATCAATCCAGAAAAAATCACACAATCAATCCTTGTGAATCAGTTGGAAGAACGAGTATTTGATTAACATATTTCCTTGCATCGAATTAACCCAAGCATATACATATTTTGGCAGATCTCAGAAATTTTGTTCCAGAATACGCTTAGATGTCTTGTTGATGTGGTTAATTCTGAAACTTCTACACTGGCCGCTGTTGCAATGCAAGCACTAGGTCATATTGGACTGCGTCTTTCATTGCCTCTACTTGTTAATGATTCTAGTTCAGGTACAGTTTTTATATGATGGATTCTAGTTCAGATAGTGCTTTTATGTGATGACTAGTTTGTTCTGTTTGCCATTGATCTATTATGGGACTGTATATTTAATCTGCAGACAACATTTTGATAATTGTGCGTGATAAATTGAGCAAACTTCTTGTGGGAGATGACATTAAAGCAATACAGAAGATTCTTATATCCATTGGACATATATGTGTGAAGGAAACATCATCTAATCAACTTGATGTGGCACTCAATCTGATTTTCAGTGTCTGTCGATCCAAGGTATTTCAGCACAGTTCCTGACTAAACAAATGATCTTTTTCTTCATTGAAAACTGCCAAAGCGGCTTTGCTATCTTTGTGGGGTCTAAAGGCTCTTTGCTACTAGAAGCTGTTTTTAGAATAACAGCACACTTCCTTTCTAAGATTTATCTCTTTTTATACTTTTATCACCGACCACAAGAAATCTTGCACAGTCTTCTCAATCCTATCATATAACCTAACAGGAGTATTATACAATGAAAGATAGTAAAGGGGGGATGGTAGACCGGGGTAGTTGAAATAAAGTTATTTGTTCTTCAGGAGAAAAATAAACCCCTTGCTAATTGTCAAGTCTTTTGCAAAATGGGGTTCCAGAAAGATAAATCTCACAAATCACCCCTTAAAGGAATGCCTAAATTAGTCAAGGAAAATAGTAAATTCCTTCAATCATCTCATCTGATTCTCCCACAGTTCTCTCCAGAATGTTAACTCCAGTCGTCCCTCACTTGAAAAGGTTGGAGAGTTTAGTACAACCTCAGAATTGTAACATAGTAACAGCAAAAGCAGCAACAACAACAAAGCCTTATCGTACTAGGTGGGTCCGGCTACACAGATTGCATGGTGCCGTTGTTGTCTTTGGTCTTCCTCTACCCCTTGACAAGATAGCAAATTCTTAAAATTTTCTTTCTCCTCAAGAAGGAAAATAGAATTATAATTAGCAAACACCTAATGATAAACCTCTAAACTGTCTATCCCATCCAACAAATCTTCCACTATTCCTATCTTTGAACCCCTAGTGGATATAGTTGTTGAGAAACCTTGGATAATTCTTGAAAGTAAGAGGGAGTGTCGATCGTCTAGGAGTCTTTCTCTTTGTTTTCCTTTTATAAAAGGAAGCTTCTTGGTGTCATATAGTTATCTCTTTGGAAAGTTACTTGTCGTCAATTGCTTTGAAATTTATGTTAGATCTTGATGTTAAGCTCTTCTTCAGAATATTATGATGATGGAAGGTACAAATGGTTGAACTGTGGCGCGCAGTGTTTGTTCAGCCCTTAACATATTATAAACATGTTCATAAGTCAACAAATTAACTAGGGCAAATAGGAATAGAGAGATAACATCTCCTTGCCTAAGTTTTTGTCCAAAACTAAGGTTCACAATAATAATTACTAAGAAAGCAATAGAACAAACACAACCTCCTACTCAATTTCTCCATCTTAAACTTAAGCTCTTCTATGTTCTGTCAAATGATCTATAAAAAAAAAATCTCAATTGAATATGCTATCATAGCACCATCTCTAATCTAATTGTTGTGCCTCTATCTACAACTCCATTATGAGGCTCTTAGTCTTTCCATTAGTCATCACTATTCCCTAGCCAAGTTAATCATAGTCTTTATTGCAGACAATAATCTTCTAGCTCATATCTTAAGACTTTCTGTAGAATCCTGAAACTTAAAGGAGCAAGATCAGAAACTTAGGGAGCAAAGTTCTGATCCCAAATTATATGGAGTGATTAGGATAATTAATCTTGATTTGTATAATGTGATATCGGGAGCTAATCAGTGCCCGATTCTGTCATATGTGTGTGTGTATATGTAATCTGCCACTGTGAATAAAACATTGATCAATTCAGCCCAATTATTCTATTCGTGGTATCAAAGCAATAAGAGAGAATAATCGAGACTAATTAAAAAACTCGTACCCAGCTCCTTCATGTGCACTCTCTAAGTTCTCCATCTCTGTTAGAACCAATATCGGTGCTCTCTGAGTTCTCCATCTCTATCAGAACCAGCATCGACGTTCTCTGGTTTCTCGATGTCGACACCTCCGGCACTCTCTCTCTCTCGGTCTCGGCGTCCTCCACTCCTCGACGTCGACCCAATTGCACATCTCCGGCACTATCTCTCTTGGTCTTGGCGCTCGTTGCATCAACCTCTTCTGTCTAACTCTTGGAAGATCAACACAGTCTCTGTGATTTTGTTTTTTCCTGATGCCTCTTGTTAGGTTTGACATTCGGGTATTAGGAGTCTCGGTGATTTTTTGTCTTTTTCGCTGACACCTCTAAGGTCTGCTTTCTTCATGTGTCTCTAAAAGGGCTGGGTATCTACAATTTCAAATAGTTTTAATTACACGGTCAATATGTCTACAATTTCTGATGCCTCTTCCTCTTTGCCACGATCTGGTTCTAATGACATCTCTACCATTCTTATTGTTTTTGAGAAACTTATCAATGACAATTATCGGGAATGGTGGTCTCAATCCATGAATCTTGCTCTTGATGGAAGGGATAAATTTGAATATATAATTGGCAAACCTAAAAAGCCCCAACATCGAGAACGAAGGAGTTTCAAAAATGGAAATCTGAGAATGCATTGGTATCCTCTTGGTTGATTAATGCAATGTCTGGTTTGGTATGAGACAGGTATATTAGTTTGCCTACCATCTATAGATAGTTCCCTATGTCCACAACTTTACCGAGATTTGCTTTGTCTATTTTATCAACTCGTATAGGTGTCACTGGGTCTGCAACCTGCCATCTCTGTTTCATTTAGAAGGTCTAGTACATACTTTCTTTGGGAGATATAGATTCCTCCTTTTGATCAAGCAACTTCCATCCTAAGAAAATGCTTCATTTCTCCAAGATCTTTGATCTGGAATTCTTGTTCCAGGGCTGCCTTGATTTGATTGATTTCTACCTCATCATCTCCTGTAAGGATTATATCAGTAACATGCACAGCTAGAATGTCCATCTTGCCCTTATGATGTTTAATGAACAAAATATAGTTGCTTTGCCTTGGTGTATATCTGTGTCTCTTCAGGACCCGAGTGAATCTGTCAAACCAAGCATGTGGAGATTGCTTCAACCTATTTAATGACCTCTTTAGCTTGTAGACTTGGTTGGCTTTTTTTTTTTCCCCTTCCGGGAATCCTAGAAGTAACTTCATATACACCTCTTCCTTAAGTTCTCCGTTGAGGAAGGCATTCTTTAGATCGAGTTGGTACAGATCCCATTCTAAGTTTACTGCAATAGACCAGAGGATTCTGATTTGTGTTCAGCTTGGCTATTGGTGCAAACATTTCTATGTAATTTCCCCATATATTTGTGCGAAACCTTTTTCAACCAATCTAGCTTTGTATTTCTCAAGCATTCCATCTGCTCTATACTTAGGAGTGAATACCCATTTGCACCCAACATACTTCTTTCCTCAATGTAGATCTACTACATTCCATGTCTTATTTCGCTTGAGGGCCTCAATCAATTCCAAGACAGCTTGCTGCCTCTACTCCGATATAGCCATGACTTCATCAATTATATATGGTACTCTGATGTTGTCAAGATGAGAGACAAATACCCTAGATTTAGAGGAAAAAGCCTTATAGGAAACAAATCTTTCAATAGGATGTCGAGTACACGATCTAGGATTTTTCCTTACTGCAATGGGAAGGTCAAGTTCAAAACTCTCTGTTACCACCGTTTTTCCTGGACCCTCTGGCTCCTACTCCTGACTAATAATCTGTGGCTCATTACCCCTCTTGTGTCGTCGTATATAGGTATTACCCCACTTGTTTGTGTCTCCCCTTGGAAATGACACATTATCAACAATATAAGGGTTATCAAAAGTATCGGGATTATCAGAGGTATTAGGAGTGGGTTTAGGTATATAAACTGCAACGGTATGGTCCTCTTCTAGTGTCTCTTTTGTTTGGAATTCACCATCACTCTCCCCCTAAATTGCAGACAGGGAGTAATAGGGAATATTTTCATGGAAGGTAACATCGCAAGTCACAAAGACGTTTGGCAGTGGTAGTAGGCAAGAAAGATGCACCCAATGGCTTTGGGGTCAAGTTTGTTGGTCTGATGAAGGTGGACATATGATATGCTTCCAAACACCTTGAGTGGCAGAGTGTCTTTAAGGTATGAAAGGTTAAAGTATGTTTGTAGGAGCTAGAGTGGCATTTTATAAGACAGTGGTGGACTTGGCATTCGGTTAATGGGAAATGTTGCAGTAAGGACAACATCATCCCAATGATATTTAAGAACATTGCTACTAAACATAATGGCTCTAGCAGTTTCTAGAATATGATGATTCTTTTGTTCCGCAATGCCATTTTGATAGGGTGTATTGGGACAAGTGCTTTTGTGAACAGTGCCATTGGCGGTTAGAAAGGTGGACAGGGCCTAATTGAAGTATTCATTCCCGTTATTAGTTTACAGGATTTTGATTTGGGTTTGGAACTGGGTTCGGATCATGTTATGGAAGTTAAGGAAGCTTTGATACACCTCTGTTTTATCTTTCAGTAGATAAACCCAACTGACACGGGGATGGTCATCGATAAATGTGATGAACCACTTTGATTTTGATCTTGATTTTGATCTTTTCGGTGTGCGTGAAAGTCTCTATAAATCATTTTGAATCGTGGAAAATGGTTTAGATGCTTGGTATGGATATTTTGGAAATGAAGTACGATGATGTTTAGCTTTTTCACATGAACACAATGAAAATCGGATGCATTTTTGTTAGAAATGAGAGAGGGAAACATTTGAGACATGTAATTGAAATTGGGATGACCTAAACGTTTGTGCTATAACTCCAAGTCACTAGTCCTAGGGAGAGACACTTTATTGCAAGACTAAATCCTATGACTATCACTTTCATTAAGGTAATAGAGACCATCAAGTTCTTTCGTACTCCCAATCGTCGTCCCCGTCAACAGATCTTGAAAAAGACAGTAAGTAACAAAGAAGTAAGCATGACATCTTTTATCCTTCGCTAATTGACTAACTAATAGTAAGTTAAACTTCAACTTTGGAACATGTAATACAAAGTGAAGAGTAAGTGTACCAAAGATTTTAACAATGCCAATTCTAGTCACAACATAGTCAGAGTCATCAGCAATCCACACAGTCATCACCTTGGTGATGGGCGTATAGGATGAGCAGAGAGTCTTATTGTCCGTCATGTGATCTGAGGCACTTGAGTCAACAATCCAAGAATTGCCTATACATAGATTTTAATTATAGCTAAGGCTTGAAAGAAGTTACCTCTCCTTACTTTTGAAGTGTGGCTAGCATCTCCATGATTTTACTTAGCTAAGGCTTAAAAGAATGCCTTCCTCAATTTATAACTCAAATAAAAGGTGTATATGAAGTTACCTCCAAGGTTCTTAGGAAAAAAAGGCTAACTAAGTTTGCAAGCTTAAGAGGTCATTAAACAGGTTGAAGCAATCTCCATGTGCTTGGTTTGACAGATTCACTTGGGTCCTGAAGAGACACGGATATACTCAAGGGCAGAGCGACTATACTTTGTTTGTTAAACATCATAAGGGCAAGATGGCCGTTCTAGCTGTGTCTGTTGTTGATATATTCCTTACAGGAGATGATGAGGTAGAAATCAATCAAATCAAGGCAGTCTTGGCATGAGAATTCCAGATCAAAGATCTTGGAGAAATGAAGTATTTTCTTGGGATGGAAGTTGCTTGATCAAAAGGAGGAATCTATATCTCCCAAAGAAAGTATGTACTAGACCTTCTAAAAGAAACAAGGATGACATGTTGCAGACCTAGTGACACACCTATACAGGTTGATAAAATAGATGAAGAAACAGATCTCGGTAAAGTTGTGAACATAGAGAACTATCAACGGATGGTAGGCAAACTGATATACCTATCTCATACTAGACCGGACATTGCAATTGCAATCAGTGTGGTCAACCAACATTCTCATGACCCTAAATAGAAACATTTAAATGACAGGTCCTAGTGACACACCTATACGGGTTGATAAAATAGATGAAGAAGCAAATCTTGGTAAAGCTGTAGACATAGGGAACTATCAACGGATGGTAGACAAATTGATATACCTGTCTCATACCAAACCAGACATTGCATTTGCAGTCAATGTGGTCAGCCAGCATTCCCATGACCCTAAACAGAAACATTTAAATGAAGTCTGCAAGATCCTTCGTTATTTGAAGGGATCTCTAGGAAGTGGCTTGGTGTTCAAGAAAACTCACAAATGGAATGTAGAGTTATTTACAAATGCTGATTGGGCAGGTGATCAAAATGACAGGAAACCCACATCTAGATACTGTACTTATGTGTGGGGTAACTTGGTCACATGGAGAAGTAAAAAAGTAAAGTGTAGTTGCAAGAAGCAGTGCTGAAGATGGATATTGGGAATCTGTGAGACATATGGATAAAGTGGGTCATTAAAGACTTAACAAAGTGTATAAATCTGCCAATCAAAGTCTATTGCGATAACATGGCTGCGATTAATATTGCTCATAATCTGCTTTAGCATGATAGAATCAAGCATATCGAGATAGACAAACATTTTATAAGAGAAAAAGTTGATGAGGGTATCATTGATCTAAGGTATATACCCTCTAAAGAACATATCATAGACATGCCCACTATAGGACTGCCTAAGGACAGGTTTGAGTACTTGATTGGTAAGTTGAACTTGATTGATATCTACAGTCCAACTTGAAGGGGAGTGTAGAATCCCAAAACTTAAGGAGCAAGATTAGAAACTTAGGGAGCAAGTTCAAATCCAAAATTATAGGGAGTGATTAGGATAATTAATATTGATTATTTCCTGATTTGTATGGTGTCATATTGGGACCTAATCAATGCCTGATTCTGTCATATGTGTATATATGTAATCTGCCAGTGTGAATAAAACATCGATCAATTCAGTCCAATTATTCTCTTCACTTTCCAAAATATCTAATTCAATATTCCTTACATATACTTTTTTTTCAGTTAAATTGTAGCATCTAAAGTGTCACTTGTGTGTAACTTAACTTTCAGGTTGAGGACATACTTTTTGCTGCCGGGGAGGCTCTGTCATTTTTGTGGGGCGGTGTTCCTGTCAATGCTGATATAATTCTAAAAACTAACTATTCTTCACTATCTATGGCTTCAAACTTTCTCATGGGAGATCTGGAGTCTTCTAAGTTAAAGCAGTTTCCGTTTGAACAAACTGAAGTTATTGAAGATTTTCATGCTTCTACAAGAGATGCAATTACCAAGAAGCTCTTTGATGATCTTTTATACAGTAGCAGGAAAGAAGAGCGATGTGCCGGAACTGTGTGGCTTTTATCACTTACAATGTATTGCGGACATCATCCTGCTATTCAGCAGACGCTTCCTGAAATTCAGGTTTTGCGTTTAAGAACTACAATTTTATCTATTTTCTTGCCTTTCCTGATTTTTAACTATTACATTATTTATGGCGTTGTAATTTTTTGCAAGCTCATGCTCGATGGCTGACCAATTTTTTTACTTCAATTTTAAAATATTGAGAGAAATTACATGGATCTGTTTTAATGTTTGCATTGTAGCCAATACTGTGTTGTCATATTTAAATGTCATATATTTTTCCTAGGGGATCAAGTTAGCTTTGGAGATTAAGAGCCTGAAAGTGGTTTTGCAGCGCTGAATGTGGGCAATTAGGTTTCTTTTTCATTTGCTTCTTTGTCTAATTGTGAGATTACCTGGCGATTTGTTGAAATATTTGAACCTGGATGATTTTTTGGGCAAGGTCTCAAGTTGAGGCCAAAGCTGACCTAGCCCCTGTGTGTAGCCCTATTATCAATGGTCAGGATGGGTCAGTTGGTCTATCTTTATGCTAGGTTTTGGGAGCAGGTAGAAAAAGTGGATAAGCTTAGTGCTTTCGGTCTTTGTGAATGAGGAGGCCTAAATCCTGATATGATGTCCTAGGGCTTCATTGTTTTGGTGTGATTATTTATTTGGTGATTATATATATTTGCATATATATGTCAACTAGGTTTTCTTTACATTTGAACAGGTTAGGTGTGTTTTTTAATATTTGTTTAGATGTTATCCTTTTCCTTCAAGGAAGTTAGCTCTTAACATCAGAATGTGTGTGTGTGTGTGTGTGTACCTGCTGGCTGTTCTGGATCAGTTGAATAAAATCAGAGGAATTACTCTCAACTTTCTTCAATTCTTAGTAAAATAATTAAGAATTTTATCTTTTGAAAACTAAAATATCTAATATATAGGTTTTTAATGTCCAACAAATGCCTATCTCCTTGGGGTGTCTTGATTGAGTCTGAATCATTTTTTATTTATTAGATTTAGATGATTGGGCATGAAGAAGGGGGAAATGTTACGAAAATGTACAGTTAGAGATGTTATTTGGTATCCATAAATAGAACTGAATGGTCATATTTTCAAGGTTTCTTCAACTGAACAATCCTTGGAAGGTGCTTTGGTATTAGAATCTTTTGGTGCTTTGCTCATGGGTTCTCCAAGGGAACAATTAATGGCACATATACATAGGAGTAGATGTCCTATTACACATGTTATTGTGAATTGTGATGTGATACTTTTCATGATTAAAATGATGGGCCATTCCTCATTGTGAAATCAGGAAATTTTTTCTGTATGCATAAAATATACCTTTTCTCTTGTACCATATCCTTGCTGTAGCTGCATAAAGGAACCTGGCATGTTAATATAACCACTATCATGTGAATGCAGGAGGCTTTCTCTCACCTACTTGGTGAGCAAAATGAACTCACCCAAGAACTAGCCTCTCAAGGCATGAGTATTGTGTATGAGCTTGGTGATGCATCTATGAAAAAAAATTTAGTGAATGCACTTGTGAGTACTTTGACTGGCTCAGGGAAGCGAAAGAGAGCCATCAAGGTGAGTTATTAATTCCTTTCAGATTTCTTGTGTATTCCTTTCGTTTATGTTTGTTTTTATACTTGGATCCTTGGAGTTTCTTTTGCAGCTTGTAGAAGACACAGAGGTGTTTCAAGCTGGAGCTCTTGGTGAAAGCGTTAGTGGAGGGAAACTGAACACTTACAAAGAGTTATGTGGCTTAGCAAATGAAATGGGTCAACCAGACTTAATTTATAAATTCATGGATTTAGCTAATTATCAGTCTTCCCTGAATTCTAAGAGGGGTGCTGCTTTTGGCTTCTCTAAGATAGCAAAACAAGCAGGGGATGCCCTTAAGCCTCATTTACGTGTATTGATTCCAAGGCTTGTACGCTACCAATATGATCCTGATAAAAATGTGCAGGTATCCTCATGCGAATGATTTTCCCCCAAAAAAATATAGCTAAAGCTATTACATGCTCTTTGCACTTCTCTTTTCGTTTTTTGCAGTTGACACCTTCACTTCTCCAGAAGGGAACCAGATGAATCAATGGAAATTGTTTACCAATTATTCCCAATGTTATTATTAATTTTGGGTTCATTACATTTGTTATCTTTCTGTTTAGGATGCTATGGCACATATATGGAAATCTCTAGTGGCTGACTCAAAGAAAACCATCGATGAAAACTTAGATCTCATCATGGATGATTTATTTAATCAATGTGGATCTAGGCTTTGGCGCTCACGTGAGTCGTCGTGCCTTGCCCTTGCAGATGTCATCCAAGGACGAAAATTTCATGAGGTCATTAAGATTATTTTCATTTTTTTTATCTAATACTCCCTCTGGTCCTTATTATAAGGCACCAATTTGTAAGTTTATTTGGTCCTTTTTATAAGGCACTTGCTTATTCCCAATGAACATTAATTATTATTTTTCCATGTTTGCCCATAATTAATAAGGGTAGTGAGTAAGAGTAATAATTAATATAATATTAGAGTTTAGTGCAATTAGTAGGGGTAATATTATAAATTATTTAGATTCTATGACAACTTTATTGATTTTAACTACTTTTATTGGTTTGTGAGAAAAGTTAGTTGGGTCCTTATAATAAGGACCAGAGGGAGTAAAAATCTTGAGATTTGTTTGTTAATTCTTTTATTTGTTTTAAAGCTCTTAAGTAAAGAACTGCATGTGAATAACTTGGTATCTTCAAATGGAAAGGGATTGTATTCAGTATAATGTGCACATGAACTAACTCTTTAAACTTCAATGAGCTAGGTGGGAAGGCTTGCTTGTGATATTGTGTATACTTTTTGCACATTAGATGTCAGGTTTAGAGGATGATTGCTGCCTGTGTCGTGTTGAATTTATGGCTGGAGTGGAACATTTATGTTTAAGCAGAAGGAACAAGACAAACTCACATATGAAAGAGAAAAGGAAATTGTTTACATGCCTACTTACTGGAAACCTACCCTGTCAAGCCAATAGAAAAATCATGTGTGCAGCAGATATTGGACCTGAGTAATTTGAGCATCATACTATTCAAGCAACATTTTGAGATTTGATCTGAAATATAATAAATTAGCTATAAGTTAACTTGATCAAGAGAATTTTATGTTCTATATCATAATGGAATGGTTGGAATACAAGAATTGGCTCATTATAATTTGTAACATGCTACAGTAGGGACTATTTCTTGTTTTAATCATTATTTAGTTGATTATGTCTAATTCCTGAAAGATTTCATCATAATCTGAGTTGTGCATCTTTTGAGTGGTTAAAAAGTTTTAGCTCTGTAGGATATCCTTTAACCCTTTTGTTGTCTGGTTCAGAATTCACAACATTTTTATGAGATAACTTCCTAAATGGACACTCATATAGATAAAAAGAGAAAACCAGTTTGACTATATTAAACCTGAGAGACTAGTTGATCGCTCAAGCATCTTAAAATGCTTATTTATGCATATCTTCCATTTTGTTTTGCAGGTTCGAATGCATCTAAAAAGATTATGGTCTGCAGCATTTCGCGCTATGGATGACATAAAGGAGACTGTTAGAATTTCTGGAGAAAAATTATGCCGTGCTGTGACTACATTAACAACAAGGCTTTGTGATGTTTCTCTAACTGATATGTCAGATGCACGCCAAGCCATGGATATTGTTTTACCTTTTCTTCTCGCAGAAGGCATATTAAGTAAAGTTGATAGTGTTCGAAAGGCATCAATTGCAGTTGTAATGAAGCTTACAAAGGTGTGGAATTCTCAGCTGTGTCACTTTTCGAACATGTGAATACTTTTTATGCTCGCTTCAGGGGATTATATATATCAGCCCTTTTTAACTTTTTTTGTGTGTGGGGGTTATATATTATTCTTTGTTGTATAGAAAAGCTCTTTTGATGGTTTGTCTGTGACTCTTAACCAGCTTCAGTTTGCATCTTATTTAGCAATATCTTCAGCCTTGCGCAGATCCCTAGTAATTCAGGTCAACTAAGGGAATTTAAAAATGAATTTGATTTTTGTAAGTAGTCTTAGAGCCCTGAAAGCTTTTAAACCTGATTGGTAATTGCAACAGATGAATGAGAGTGTGGTCTTTGGATATTTTGTCTGTTTCTCATTTTGCATGATTGGTTGTGGTTGTCTAGTGTCCACAGTCTTTATCATCTGGTCTTCAATATAGTTCTATTATAATTTCCAGTTGGTTTAAATAGGTACTTTAGTCTTTTATTATCCTTTTGAGCGTATTTTTCTCTTTTCTCCATGATCACATAATGAAATTTGTTAGCTTCCTTTTGTCCTTTTTTTCTCATTGTGATTGTGTAAGATTAATCAACTATTAGTATGGGTCTTGCCACTGTATTGGAACTGTGTTAACATGTTCTTCGATGTTGAAATCAACTCAATTTTTAGCCTTTTTTGTTATTGTCTTCAGCATGCTGGAACTGCAATTCGTCCACATTTGCCTGCATTAGTGTGCTGCATGCTTGAAAGTTTATCAAGCCTAGAAAACCAAGGACTCAATTATGTTGAGGTAGGGTTGAATTTGAAGCTCACTAATTGATTTTTTAGATAAAATCGTACATTTATATATCTTTACTTTTCCAGCGTCATGCAGAAAATGTGGGAATAGAGACAGAGAAGCTTGAAAGTTTGAGAATTTCCATCGCCAAAGGCTCTCCCATGTGGGAGACTTTGGATTCTTGTATAAAAGTTGCTGATGCAGAATCTCTGGGTGCTTTGATTCCAGCACTTGCTCATTTAGTGAGATCTGGAGTTGGCCTTAATACTAGGTCTGTTTTCACAGCAAAATGCTCATTTACTCCTTTCTTGCTTGCTGAAAAGACTCTACTTGAGAATTTTGATTGCTGAAAAGACTCTACTTGAGAATTTTGATATCAGTGATTTTGATCTTATAATTTTCCAACAAACTGTTGGAGCTTTCTGATGTGCTGTAGAGCTTTCATTATTCTTTGGGATCACCAGTGTTCTCCAAAATTTCTAACTAGAATTTTCTCTCTTCAGATTTTTCCCTCCAGAATTTGTTTTCCTCCTGTTGTAATAACTTGCTGCTTTAACATGTATGTATATGCATGTGTGCAAGTATAAAAGTTTTCTAATAATTTGTAATGCTTTATGTACCATTGCAGGGTTGGTGTGGCCAACTTTATTACATTATTACTTGAAAGGATCGGTGCTGACATCAAGCCATATGCTAACATGCTTGTAAGGTTATTGTTTCCTGTTGTTAAGGAGGAAAAAAGTACTACTGCAAAACGTGCCTTTGCTAGTGCTTGTGCAAAGTTGTTAAACTACGTAGCGACCTCTCAAGCACAAAAGCTAATTGAAGACACTGCAGCTTTGCATGCTGATGACAAAAATTCTCAAATTGCATGTGCACTTCTCTTAAAGAGTTATTCATCCATGGCCTCAGATGTTGTTCGTGGATACCTTGTAGTCATTATTCCTGTTGTTTTTGTTTCAAGGTTTGAATTGCTAATCTATATTGTTCTTCCTTATCTTTTGATAAAAATGTGAAAAGGAATTTATTGAAGAGAAATACAAAAATAAGGACAACAGGTTTTCCCAAAATAATTAAAAAATTACAGACTCATTAGCTCAAAAGAATTATTCAATCTCATGAGTTCCCAAGAGAAACCTGATTTAAAAAAAATGCATGTTGCTGAGAGGCCAGAAAACGGGTGGGAGGAAAAATTTCTCTAAACATGGATGTGCCATTCTATCTAGTTAAAAGACACAAAAAACTGTCAGGAAAGTAGATGCAGAAGAACTTTGTGCTTCATTTTGTAGTTGAAACCAGTGTACTTAATGGTTAAAAAAACTAGCAGATTAGGTGGACACTCAACTTCCTGAAAAATATCGAACAACCTATAGGAAATCTGCCAACCCACTTCACAGAGTAAAAACATATTACTATTACTACTATGATCACCACTGTTGCCATCGTCGCCGCCGCCACTACTACATGTGAATCTTATCACATCTTTTATCACTGGTAAAAGGAAGTGTTTAACTTGATGCAGTTTTGAAGATGACAAACATGTTTCCAACCTTTTTGAAGAAATATGGGAAGAATATACCAGCGGAGAACGAGTCACTCTCCAATTATACTTGGGAGAAATTGTCTCACTTATCTGTGAACGTATCTCATCATCATCATGGACAAGTAAAAGAAAGGTTAGTCTTTCCCTTCTCTTCTACCAATGTCTTTATAATTTATTTCAGCTCATTTTAGTTTAGCGTTTTTGTGTGGAGGTTTGCTTATTTTCTATTGCTGTACCTGCAGGCTGCCCAGGCTATTGTTAGGCTTAGTGAAGTTTTGGGTGAATCTCTTTCTTCTCACCATGAAGTTCTACTTGAGTCTCTCATGAAGGAAATTCCTGGTCGCTTATGGGAGGTAAGAAAAGATGAATAAGTGCCATCAAGTGAAAATAATGCAACTTTTTTTTTTTTTTTTTTTTTTTTTCTAGTATGACAAGTGGAACGATATTCAAGTGTTCGCAAAATTTCTTGAGTTTAATGTGCTAGTTCTCTGACTAAAATATAAATGACAGGGAAAGGATGTCCTGTTGCTAGCATTAGGTGCTCTGTCTGCATCCTGCCATAAAGCAATTTCTGCAGAAGGCACCTCCTCTTCTGTTGCCATTCTGAAAGTAGTTTCATCCGCATGCTCAAGAAAGGGAAAGAAATACCGTGAAGCAGCTTTCTCCTCTCTCGAACAGGTTAGCAATTTA
Organism: Acacia melanoxylon; assembly: GCA_019022615.1. NCBI lineage: Eukaryota > Viridiplantae > Streptophyta > Magnoliopsida > Fabales > Fabaceae > Acacia > Acacia melanoxylon. The sequence continues at coordinate 28,614,611 of JAFJYJ010000002.1, forward strand.
TAATGCTTTCTAGGAATGTTCATACAAAAGCTTTCTTCTTTAGGCCCTATTTGGCATAGTCAATGGAAAGGGTTTCCTTTCCACTGCACAAAAACTGATATGCATAATATCCATTACACCCGTGTAGTCATTACTTGACAGCGATTGTCTCTTTTTATTACATTTTTTATTATTCAGAGGTATAAAGGATGTTTTAAACTTACACAATCACTGATTTCATTTTATTCCTTTGTTCATTCTATTTCATTGCCGACCTCACCTAGTGGGATAAAGCTTGTTGTTGTTGTTGTTCAATCTATTTCATTCTATATACTAAGGAGAATTTGGGATGAAATTGTATGGTAGACCCATTGGCATCCTCAGTCCTTAATAAATAGCAGTATAACATTTCCATTTCTGTCTGTTGCGAACGTACCAATTGTGTACGTTTGTGTAATATCTTCACAATAATTTTTAAAAGTTGGTCAACTTTGGAATGCGCTGATATTAGCCGTTTCTTTCATTTGTAGTCAATAATTGGGAAGCTTTGTGTGATATCTACATTTATACAAATGACAGAATGAAGTGACAATAAACTGAATAAAACTTGCAATTGGCAAACAACAACAACTGTTTTATGAACTCAAAAAACCACATGTTAAAAAATGAAAAGGAAAACAAAACTGTATTTATGAACTCAAAAAATCAACAGGACCACTGTTTTTTATGCCCATTTTTGATATGGGTATATCCAAAATCCTAAGTATGATTCTGTAATGATGCTGCTAGTATGACGGCAAATCCTTTTCTAAAATATCTGATCAATATTCTGAGAATCTAGTTGGAAAGTTAAGAGGGATGAGCATCTATGAGAATAATGGAAAGAACCGGATTACTGGAAGGGAAAGAAGTTTATGAAAATCAATGATGGCTATATCAATGACTGATAATTCACTTACTTTTCGTGTAATTCATGATAAGTGATAACTGGAATCCTGAACTATTTTCCTTGTCTGTTTTTCAGGTTATAAAGGCCTTTGGCAATTCAGAATTCTTTAATATGGTTTTTCCTTTGTTATTTGATTTATGCAATCCAGACATCAACAAGTCTGCGCCAACAGCTTTGATCAGCGATGCTGCTGAAGCAGGTAATGACAAGTCCTAGATCCTTATTTATATTTTGCTTATTGTTCTTGTCTTGTATAATTGAATATCATGTACATCCATCAATGAAATCTTTAATGCTATTGAAAAGTTATAACTTGTGGTAGCAGAATTTATGAAATCAGTGTTTTGAATTTTGATCTTATTAAACTAAGTCTATATATATGATATAGCACAAACTACTATAAATAGTGAAGACATTTCTACGTGTATGCACACATGTCCACATGCTCACAAAAATACATGCTTGCAAGCGCATGCACAATAACAACTAATGGTGCAAAATATGGCCACAGTGCCCTTGAAAGTTCTTGGCACTGGTGGGAGTGCCTTTATGATCTACTCCCTCTGATCTTTATTATAAGACACCAACTAACAATTCACATAAACCAATAAAAACAGCTAAAGTCAATAAAGTAGTCCTAAAATTTAAGTAACTTCCAATATTACCCCTACTAATTGCACTAAACTCTAATATTATATTAATTATTACTCTCACCTACTACCCTTATTAATTATGGGCATACATGGAAAAAAATAATTAATGCGTTTTGGGAACAAGCAAGTACCTTATAAAAATGACCAAATACAACTGATAGTTGGTGCCTTATAATAAGTACCAGAGGGAGTATTGTTATCTATCCTCGTTGATTTGGATTTTGCTTTCCTTTTTAGTGTAAGGAAATAATAAAAGCCCAAAGATTACTTACCTCCCTATTGTGAAAAGTCACAAAATCCACCAGTCATGTCAACTACGACCTTTTAGTTGAGCTTGGGGATAATTGAATTATCTTTTTGACCAGTTTTAAATGAGATATCATTGTTATCTCATAAAAAATGGAAGGATTCCAACTCTTACGGAGATACTGTTCCATGCTGACTAAGCGTTCTACAGCTCCAGATTTCACAAGTATTGAGTGATTTGCTTCTTTGCAGATTCCGACGTTGCTGAAAGTACTTTTGTTCCGTACAACAAAGTTGTAGACTGTTTGACATCTTGCATCCGTGTGGCACATTTAAATGATATTCTTGAACAACAAAAGCGCTTAATACAAATGTACTCTACATTCCTCTCACCAGGGCATCAATGGAATGGTATTCTTTGTTTCATTTTATGGTTCATTGGCATGTTTTTTTACTATCTTTATTAAATAAGTCTACTGTTGTGCAGTCAAAACTGCAGTCTTTTCATCTATCAAAGAACTATGCTCAAGACTCCAAAATGCCATGAAGGACTCACATGAAACTCCCGAACTTGCCCTTGTAACCGCCTTCGTTCAGGAGGTAATCGGGTTTTCTTTTTATGATTTAGATTAGATTCTGGTGACTTATATTTAATAATGATCTGAAATCAACTCTACTTCTCTTCAGATGTTTGATACTATATCTCCAAAAATACTTGAGTGTATAAGCACAATAAAGATCGCCCAGGTATGCCACGATCTTGGTCACTTGAACAGTATTCATCAACACATTATTCTCTCTTTCCGCCACCCAAAAAAACAGTTTATGATATTTAAGTGTGGAATCTTAAGTGGATCAAGTCTTAGGAATGGTCAGCATCACTTAGTGTGCTGAAGTAGAAGTCTTTTTTCTTCTCGAGTGCAGAGTGTGGAATGGAAGAAAGTCCTTTCTTCTTGATCAAATAATTATATACTAAATGGGAAAGAGTATCGGCAGGTTAAGGAAATTTTTTTGGATTTACTTTTTGGAAAACAATGATTAGGACAAATTTAGCAGAACTAAAATATAAAGACTAATTTATTTTATTTTTGAGATTTGGACTGAATTAGGACAAAATTAGCAGAATTCAATAAGGTTATAAAGCGAGATCTATTGGTTAATAATCTATCTAAAGGTATGGTTTGTGATAGAACACAATGACGTCATACGATCTATATTCTATATAGCCGACTCCATCTTTTGTCATTGTTATGGTTGGATCCTCAAAAGTTAGGAAAAGCAATGTGTTCCAGGCATAATGGGATATGTTCCCATTCTTTGTATTGATTATAAATATTAGAAAATCCGTGTTATTATCCAGTTATAGTGGTGGCATATTTATGTCCATGTTTAACCCTTACTCTTATTTTTCCAATACTCCTATTCATCATTCTTATGACGTTTCATTTTTTTATTTTTTATTTCCTTTTCATGTCTCAACTAGGTTCATATATCTGCCTCAGAATGTCTCCTGGAGATGCTCAAACCTTCCATGGACCAGACGCAAGTTAGTGGCATCAATGAAGGATTCGAGGTTGAGCTTCGTCATCTCCATGAGACTGAGAAGAATGGTGAGGCAAAGTCACTATTAAAAAAGTGTGTCGACATTGTTGAAGGCCGGAAGCATTAATCTCTCAAAAAATCTTGTCATTCATGAAGCTCTGCGAGGATGAAATATTTAACTGATGACATTTGGAAGTAGATAAAACAGAATAGGAAATGTTAATTTACTCTCCCAGCTGCACACGTGTCATCGGTTGATTTTGTTTATGCAAAAGAAAAAAAAATTACGTTGTTGGCTTAAAGTTGAAACATTAATGACTCAGTCATGAATATCATAATTTCATTGCAAGTTAAAAATATTGGTCGTGTGATAGATTTATATAAAGAAAATCTTTAATAAAGAACTTTAAAAATGTTAAAAGACAAAAAATTGTTTCGAATAAACATAATCTTAGAAAGATTTTAGGTTCAACTTGTTTTTATTGAAATTGAAAAGAAAATACCAATTTACCCTAACATTTTTTTTATTTTTTAAAAAATTACCCCAATCGGTCGCTGCCACTAGAGCTACGGTGGCTGGCTGAGGCTGCCGGCGCCCTCAAATTGAGATTGACATCTATATAAGATTATGAATATTTGGAACATATTTTTTCTTTGTATTTTTAAAATTCTTTATTTGGGGTTTTCTCATTTATACATGACTTTTAATGAGTTATGTCTAAGTTGTTTTGAACAAACAAAAATTGCGTTAGGTTAGGACGATAATTTTAATCTAATTACTAATCACGACAAATTGTAGTAATGCAAGACCCCTTTTTTAATATTATTATATGGTATTTAATTCGGGGTTCGTAGGTATTTTTCCAAACACAACGGTCTCTTCTAGGATTTGAACTGAGGCGCAGAAATCTAATGGGGGTTTTATATCGCTAGACTAACTTTATGTTGGTAGTAAAAAAAGACTTTGATCATGCACAAAATAAATTTGTAGATGAGAAGGGACAGCAGTAGCCATCAGAAAACAAACTTTTAAGCATATATATGGACCTAGAAGAACTGATCGCTTGAAGACTTTATAAACAGTGAGAATTAATTTTTGGTCCCTGGATTTTATATTATGTTTTAGTCTAATTCTTTAATGTTATTAATTTTATTTTTTTATAAATTCTGGAAAAAAAAAATTATTCAAATCCCTTGTACCATTATGATGATGGAATATTCTGGTGCGCTCCATTTCCTAAATCAGTGAAGCAATTCTTCACATTAAATAGTTCATTGGGCGTGCTTCGTTTTCTAAATCAGCAAAAAAGTTCTTCACTTCAACGATTTTTTTGATTGATTGCATGTTTTTTGTTATTTGTTACTTCTTCAATTATAAATATAGTATATAGTTTGTAACGTAAATTGCACTACAAATTATATCTTATATTTAAAACTGAATATAGTATTTGCTTAGCCTACCAAGAATTTCTCATTCAGATTAATTGTATGATTGTTGAGTGTAAATTGATGGCTTCCCATTTCATGGCCTTTGTTTTGGTTTACACATGAACATAAGAGACTCATGGAAGCAATTATGAGAAATAGTTCTGTTCAGGTTCCTAAATCAGCGAAGCATTTAGGAAGTAAATGTTCCGTTGATGTTCCTAAATTCACAAAGCAATTGGGAAGAGAAAGTTTGCAGCTTTCCTGCATCAATAATGAAAAAGAATTAAAAAGATTTATAATAAATAATTAATATAATACCTTATAATTATCAAAATTATCCCTCCAAATAGTATGGAGTAAGATATTAGTCTAAATATTTCCATTGGCGAAAATTCCTTAGCTCGTCAGAAGATAATATTTGTATGGAACTTATATTTCTAAATTGGATAACTCTCAACAAAATAGTGACATTAATAGATTCCCAACTAATTAAAAAAATAAAAGTTGAATCTATCAAATCTCAAATAAAGTCTTTTAGAAAATATAAAGATTTAATATCTTTAAACTGAATAACTCACACACACAAAAAAAAAAAAAAAGGCCTATGTAGATTCCCCACGGATCTAAAAAACTAATGTATTAAAATGATTGATATTGTATTCTTAATCAAACATGTGTTTTCTTCGATCAAATGTTTGTGGTGACGTTACACAATAAGCAGCATAAGAGAAGATGACAGAGTAAGAACACAATTGACACAACGGGATCATGCAAAAACAATCAGACAGACAAATTTTTTAGAAATTGACCTCTGCATCATGGAGGATCATTGCTATTGAAAAACCATTACAAGCAACCTTGTGTCCATAATGAATGCAATAAAAGCAAGCTCACAATGCTTGATGTTTTATAAGGGAACTTTGATGCGGTTCCCAACTCCACGATAGAGTACATGGGGAGGTTGTTGGGACGAAGAATACAAAAGATGAAGAGTAAGATATTTTTAAAATAGTTTCAATCAAATGATTAATTAAAGAGAATGTTTTGATAAACAAACACATTTTTTTTTTGGATAAAAAAGAACAAACACATATTTTATAAATAAATAATATAACTAATTTCTTTACTCTTAAATAATGTATTTTAATTTTGACGGGCAAAAAAAGTATTTTAGGACATATAAAATAATATTTAAAATTGATTTATAAAGATTACAGGAATGAGTAGCTTCATTGTCAATTGAGTGGTGGTGCTGATTGGAAATTAAAAAAGAAGATCATGTGGAAGATGAACCGAGTTCTTTGAGATCTTATACCACCTTAGTGATGATTAATTTTAATAACTTATGTATTAATTTTATAACATTAATACTCCACATGTTTACCAAATGTTCAGTGAGAAATATTTAGAGAGGAAGTAAGGTAGAAAGATATTCGTGGAAAGAGACTACCTTTAGGCTCAGTCTTTAAGCATAATTTTTTTAACCATTTTGGCTATTTATTTAAGGAGAAAGGGGAAAAAGACTAAAAAATATCGAAAAAGATAGTTAACTTTTGGAGCATCTTTAATTTATTTATTGTTATAGCCTGTAATGATGTTATATATATTTTATTTATTTAGCCTTTAATAAAGGAATGAGGTATTTTTATTTTATTTTATTTTTATATATTTTATTTATTTGATTAAATTAGGAAAACAAGTGTATTAAAGTGTATTTCATGTCACACACGTGAAATGGTGGGACCCACATATATATATATGTAGGTCCCACTATTTCATGTGGGTAGGAATCTTTCTCTTCTCATGCAACATGAGAAGTTTAAACCCCTTAAATTATATGCTGCTTTTTTATTATTATTATTATTTTACCCAGTATTTCAAATTAATTAGTTTTCAGTCCAACATTCATAAATATTTGTTCTATAACACCAGTATCCTGAAAACTAATTAATTTGAGAGACCAAAAAAAAATATTTTAAAAAAAATATAATTTAATCTAAATAAATAAAGGGCGTTGTAGGAGAAGTGTATTCTTAGTATATAATTTAATCTAAATAAATAAAATTATATATAAAAAGTCTCACCCCTCCAATTAGAGGGACAAGCATCTAACAATCACATAAATAAAATATATTAAAAAAAGAACAAAGCAAGAACCCACATTAAAATAATTACAACGCACACTTGAGCTGCACTACAGCAAAAAACCAAGCAGCCAAGACGACAAAACAACGAAGTAAAGAAACAAACAAACAAACTAGAAAACAACACAACTACACAAGGAAAGCAACTAGAAAACAAAACAACAAATAGCCTCGGTATATTGGAAGGTTGAGAGTCACCAAAAACATCCAATAACACAGTTAAGGAAGAGTCGAGAGCATGAGAGACCTGAGGGGTGTTGTAGCACATCTCCTAGAGGACATGGGTCACCTAAGTGAACATCGTGGTTTGAAGCTTCTTGTGGGAAGAGAGAGCATGACAAGTCCAGATGCCAGAAGCAGAGAAGAACGAACAAGCCCAAGCTCCAACTAACACAACTAGAGAATTTGATTACCAAAGAAACAAACCTGCAATAACACACGAGCAGAAACCATACCGAAGCATGAAAGAACCAGGCAAACAAACAGAAGATAGAAGAACACCGCCAAAAAACAGAGAGGCGCAACACTGAATGAAGGACCTCTATGTGGCTGCTGATGAACTTAGAGGTCCCATTATTATCATTCACAAGTTTGCCAAAGCCCCGAACATAATCAAAAGGCTCATCCAAGAACGCTTCCTTACAGAACGACTGTATCGAGAGATGCAAATATGTTATACCTGAGTGATAAGGAGTGGCCAACGGTAACAAAGGATATAAAGAGGAGAGTGACGGCCAGTAACCAGGCCAGTCTCAAAGGAATCACATATTGAACAGGGTTAAACTGAAGACAAGTGTCATGATTTGGTTTAAGTCTCTTCATGCCACAAGATATCCCATCGGTTATGGGTCTCTTTCGTTTCCTGGCAAGAACCAAACAATTGGTCACTCCGGATCAAGATTGAACTCTAGCCCGTTTACAACTAAACCAAGGGGATGCAGAGCCTTTCGATTCCAAACAAAGTATGATGAAGTAAGAGAAGAAGGCAAGCTCAAAGAGGCACTAACAGGATCATAAGACGAAGGAGTCCAAGTCGCAGAAAAGCCTGAGACATCGCACGATCTGGATGAACCACTAAAGGCCCAAATCATAAGCCTAAGACCTCCATTAAAAAAATAAATATCATTCGCCCGACGAATATGTCCAGAACGGGGGCCACTTCTCGCACCCAAACCACCGACCTAAGAACCGCCATAACACAGTGCGACCAAGGAAGACCGACACTGCCAAACCAGCAGCAGCAACGTCCGATGTCCTCGAAAAGAACCGACAGCGGAATCACAGCAGCAGTAGTAAGTTGAAAAAAAATATTATCAGGCAATTTGATGCGATTGGAGAAGAGTGAAGGCATATTGAATCGAACTCAACGAATGAACCAAAGGTCTCACCAATACGCCGAGCCACCTCTTCAGTGTAATATCCAAGAGGAAGTCCAAAAATCTGCACCCATGTTGAGAAGGAGGAAAATGATTTCTTGTTTGTCGGTGCTTCTAGGAACTACTCAAACACCGCCAAGGTGAGACCTTGGAGCAACCACGTACCTTGATTAAGGATCACCAAACGATCACCAACATCAGAAAAGTGCAGCACAAAATGATTAGAATGAGACTGCAAAATCTGAACTTCCTGCTTGAGAGACCAATGGAGATTAATGAGGGATTGGAGCTTGCAAGGATGAACATGCAAGGAACAAAGAATCTTTGGCAATGCCATCAACTAAGAAAGATGAGCAACAAACCGCAGCAGAAAAAGAAAGCCGAGTAGAAACGAAAATGACAGGGAGCTTGAAACAAAAATTTGGAGGCCAAATTTATACTCATTAACTAATTAAAAATTTTATGATTATATAACATTTTTAAAATATTTATATTTATAATAAAAGTTGGGAAGAGAAAAAATAGGGGAAGATAAAATCAAAGAAATAATATTACAATATTACTCTCTGTATTTTGATGGACCAGAGAAAACACAAAGAAAAAAAAACTGTATAAATTAAAAGCTATATGTAAAGAAACTTTTTATCTTCTGTGTTATAACTATGATGATGATCTGTAGAAGATAAGGCACTTCACTTAAAGAAACTAGAAAAATCTATAATGGTATTGTTGTACTTAACTCTGATTCAGCAACATCATTTGCTGGCAGTGTCTTTTTCCTATATCAGTTAAATTTACAGCAAATACTTCTACTTCTACTTCTGATGTTGAGGTTGATGTTTAGAATGAAAAATCAATTAACTTCATCCACAGGTGTAGTGTATAATGGGTAAAAGCATAGTAAAGAATACATCACAAAAGTAAATTTTATTTATAAGCTAAAAATTTCAGGCAATTAGATTGGAATATCAAAAAAATGACAAGATTAACATACCACATAGAATAAAGATTGAATTATAAGCCCAAAGATATAAAAGACTGACTTGCAAATGGAAAAATAAAAGAGGGAAAAATGTGATAAAAAAAATTGGGGGGGCCAAAATTAAAATTTACGTTATATTAAATTTCTTTTAAAAAAAAATAAATGGACAAAGCCTAGAGCAAAAGAATCAAAACAGCAAGAGATCATAAATTGGAGAGATAGCGGCAAAATGGACGTGGTTATAAAAAAATCCGCTGCTGTCCTTTGCGGGATGCGGCGCCGTTTTGAAGCAAATATACAAGCAGGTGCCTAAAAATTAAAATTTATATTATATTGAAAAAATTTCTAAAAAGATACTTTAGTATACTAACCTAAGTACTAAAAAATTGATCTTGAAAAAAAAAATCTTAAAAAATATTTCTCGGGATTTTTTTTGGGGGCCTTAACCTGCTTAAAAATATATTGCGGGATATTTTTTTAAGATCTTAAAATAATTTTTCAAGATAGTTAAGCTCCGTCTCTGGAGAAAGCCTAGAAATATTTGTTCAAAAAATAAAAAGATGATCAAAACAGCAAGAGATCATAAGGCGGAGAGATAGCGGCAAGAAAGCACTTAGGTTTCAGAGAGAAAAACCTCTCACTTTCTGCCTCTGTACATATTACTTATGAGTAGTACTGATGTGTGCTGCCGCATCACATCAAAAACTGATTTTTAAAACACCTATCGCAAATGAACTTTTGAGAAAATTTCATTTAAATAACAAATAATATTATAAAATCTTTGTTAAAGAATTTAAAGGTACCAAAGATCAAATTAAGATTTTTAAATTTGGATGAATTTATCATTTTATTCTTACTTCTAATTTTTTTTTAAAAAAAAAATTGACCCTCGCCGTAGGGCCACTAAACTCACCCCACCTTCATGGGGGCCAAGTGGCCTAACCACTGGGCCACTTGGTTCCTTTGATATATATATATATATATATATATATATTAAGAAATATATATATTCTTTTTAACATTTTTTCAATCAAGAAACACTCTTGTAAATCTCATTACTGAACTTGTTATTCTCATTACAAATTTTGATCATAGTGCTTATATATTTTGTTCAATCTTGTGAATCTCATTATATATATGTGTTGCGCGCGCATGAAAACACCAATAACGATAATTGGATTATGCATGTGACTATAATTGTTCTTTATTGATTGAATATATGTGACTACAATTTGACTTGTGATCATTGCAATTAAAATTTGAAGAGACACTTATGAAAAACATGACAAAAACACTGACAATTACTATTACGGAACTTGTAAATACCATTAACGAATCGATAATTCTCATTATAAGATTTGTTATAATCGACCCTTATTTGTTGTTTGATGAGAGACACTTGTGAAAAACTTGACGAAAACACTGGTATTACTATTACGGAACTTGTAAATACCATTAACAAATTGACAATTACCATTACTGAACTTGTAAATCTCATTAATGAACTTGTTATTCACATTAAAAATTTTATTCAAAGCGCTCAGATTTTGTTCAGTCTTGTGAATTTCATTTTTTATATATCCATATAATATATTACTCCCTCCGGTCCTAATTATAAGATATAGTTGACTTTTTTGGAGAAATTAAGGAAGCTAATTAAATTACTTTAAAGTATTTTTATTTTTATTTTTTTTCTTGAAAGTAATTAGTTTGACTATTAAACAAATATATAATCTAAAAATATACAACATATAAAATGATTAAGTAACTTATTTAGCTTCCTTAATCACCCCAAACAAAGTCAACTATGTTTTATAATTAGGACCGGAGGTAGTATTTATATATTATATAACACACACACACACACACACATATATATATATATTATGTGTGTATATATAATGGAATTCACAAGATTGAACAAAATCTGAGCACTATGATTAAAATTTGTAATGAGAATAACAAGTTCATTGATGAGCTTTACAAGTTCAGTAATAGGATTCACAAAAGTGTTTCTTGATGGAAACAATGTTAAGAAATATATATATATATATATTTTAATGCATATATATATATATCAACCCCACATTCTCACTTTCATTGAATCTTTTTTTTTTTAAAAAAAAAAGATTCAACCCCACCTCTAAAAAAACTCTTGTCGAATCTCAAGCCGCTGGCGGAGCCCAGTGCGCCGGTTGATTGCCATTCGGTAGCCGGCCATGGTGGCCCTCCGGTGAGGGTCATTTTTCTTTTTCTTGTTTTTTATAAAAAAAATTATTTAAAAACTAAGGGCAAAAGAGTAAATTCACCTGAATTTAAAAATTCCAATTTAGTCCTTTGTTCCTTTAAGTCTTTTAACAAGTTTTAGACATTTAAGGGTTTTGTAATTTCATTTAGTATTAAATGGAATTTTCCCTAAACTTTTTTTGTTTCTTTATTTTCAAAATTTATTTCTAAAAACAGTTTTTGAGGGGGAAAAACAGAGAATAGAATGAAACAAAACCTTATTATCTTTGTGTTTTGTGTAGATTAGGAATGAGACTAGGACGTCTTTCTATGAGGTCTTCACCACGCATAATATGGAAGAGGCGTGGTTCTTCAAGATGTAAACTTAGTTTATTCGGTTGTGCTTTCACCCTCTCATTTTTTATTGAAAAATCCAATCCCGGAGACACAATATAACTTAACGGAATAATAAGTGTTAATATAAACATTACTGGTTCCCACGGTATCATTACTAGTATTAGGGAAGAGAGTAAAGTGATTATACAATTTATTTTGATTCTAAAAGTATAACCTCACTTCAACCTATTACCCTAATTAACTTTTTTAAACCATCCCCATATTTCTTTAAAATTTACTTCTATCCTAACCCTTTTACATAAACACACTCAATGCATGTCCACTTCGGATTTGATCACACCACCTCTCCCCATGGGAATGAGGGAGCCACTTTAGAAGGAAAAAAAAAAAAAAGTGTCACTTGACCGATTAAGCAAAAAGCACTTGGTACAAAATTATTCCTAGCTACTGATTGTGTGAGTATATATATAGAGTTTTCATCTAAAGATAGTTTCAATGAGATGATTAATTAAAAAGAATGTTTTAGAGATTACATTTTATAACTTTTTAGATAATTTCAATGAAATGATTAATTAAAGAGAATATTTCTGAGAAACCAACCATAATTTCTTTGATCTAAAGTTAATACAATATTTTAAGAAATATAAAATAATATTTAAAACTGATTTATCATAAATGGCAGGAAAAAATATTTAGAATATTCCTATATCAGATAGAGAAATACTTACATATTTTAGGAGTGTCAGTTCTATCTTTTGCCAAAGAAAGATGATCTTGCGTGCATTTTGTTCTTTGTAGCTTGCACGGTCTTCTGCAACTTGCACGCCGTACAAAGTGTTTTCAACGTTGACATTATTATATTATTCCCAATTCTCCGGTAATTTATTCATTTAAATTCAAACTACTATTAAACAAATTCATCTCTTGATCTTAATTCCACAATCAATCACTTAAATATAATATCGGTGAATAAAGAAAAGTGAAATCTTGCATAGAAACTAGTCAGAGACCACATCGATCAAAGAATTGAAAGCGTCAGCAAAGCTTCATAATATTGATTCTGGATTGAAGATTAAAAAAATTTAGTGATATATATTTAAAATAATCAACAAGTCATTCCAAATGTTCCATATATAATTAAATAAATCTTCTCCTTAAGGGAATGAGGAGATGACTTTTAATGAGGGCAACATATAAAAGTATTGAAATCCCCAAATGAGAGAGACTAAAAACAAGAAAATTCAAATAGACAAACAAAAGTTCCAATTATCTGAATTTATATATCATTATCCATATGGGCGGTGGACCCACGTAGAAGAGAAGGGTAAGTGCCCTTGAATTTGGGATTTTTTTTTATAAAAAAAATTAATACATGTTTGAATGATTGCCCACCCTTAAATTAAGTGTTCATGGTATCAAAAAAATTTTAAAAAAAAATTAAGTGTTCATCATTAATAAATCAAGATTGTACATCAGTAATGGGATGGAGGATGAATGGTTGAATGATTGTTTAGTGCCTTATATTGTAAAAGATGTATTTGATAACATTGATAATAAGGCAATTATGATGCAATTTCAAAAAATAAGGCCTAGAAGGATGGCATTTAATTATTTTTATTGTAATAAACTTTTGTTATTAAAATATATATACTTGAACTTATTGAGTGCCCACATTTCATTATAATTTATGTATTTGCATTTCTAACACGCTTAACCTTGCTTTTTAAATGACAGGTTTGTAAAATAATTACCTCTCTTATTACATCATCAATATTCACTTGATTTTGAATAATTTTTTTTTTGATATTCTTTTCTTTTCTAGTTTATATTCTTTGGTTTTTAATACATTTAAAAATTTCTTTTAAAAAAAATTCGAGGGTGCTACCCCAAATCCCCCCACCATTGGTACCACTTCAATAATTTTTTGGATTCCCTGCTGTTTACCCAAAAATCTCATTATTCTATTCGTAAAGACCTAACTAACAATCAACAAACCACCGCAAAAAAGAGAGACACTACTAGAAAAGACTAAATTAAATTGCAACGGAATTTAAAATCCGTCGCAAAAAAAAAAATGCGTCGGATTTAAAATTCCGTCGCTAAAAAGGCCGATTTTGCGATGGCAAAATACAACTTTCGCAAAATGGCTTCTCACGTTTGTGAATTGGACCCGATTGGCACCGATTTGCGACGAAATAGAATTCCGTCGCAAATCCCGAGGGGTTTGCGACGGAAAATGATTTTGTCCCAAATCCCTTGGGGATTTGTGACGGAATTGTCTTTGGTTTTTAATGCCTTTAAAAATTTCTTTTTAAAAAATTCGAGGGTGCTACCCCCGAATCCCCCACCATTGGTACCACTTCAATAATTTTCTGGATTCGCTACTGATTACCCAAAAATCTCATTATTCTATTCGTAAAGACCTAACTAACAATCAATAAACCACCGCAAAAAAAAGAGACACTACTAGAAAAGACTAAATTAAATTGCAACGGAATTTAAAATCCGTCGTAAAAAAAAATTTGCGACGGATTTAAAATTCCGTCGCTAAAAAGGCCGATTTTGCAACGGCAAAATATATCTTTCGCAAAATGGCTTCTCACGTTTGTGAATTGGACCCGGATTGGCACCGATTTGCGACGGAAATAGAATTTCGTCGCAAATCCCCAAGGGGTTTGCGATGGAAAATGATTTTGTCGCAATCCCCTTGGGGATTTGTGACGGAAAATGATTTTGTCGCAAATCCCCGAGGGAATTTCGTGGCAAATCCCTAAGGGGTTTGCGAGGGATTTGTAAGCCGTCGCAAATTTTGATCTTAAGCCCGATTTTGGGGTCTCCTCCCCCATTTTTCCAGTATTCTCTCCCTCTGATCTCCAGCGTACTCTCTCTCTTTGTGCATCCTTCCGGCCAGAATTCGGAACGCCATCCAGCCTCCTTCCGGCCTCCTCTCCCGCCGGTTCCGTCCTCCTCCTCCTTTTTCCAGCCTCCTCTGGTCTCATCGCCGGTGTCGGCCTCCTCTCCTCTGACCTCCAGCCTCCTCTTCATTAGCGTCATCTGGTGAGTCTCTATCCCTTTTTTTTTTTAGTTTTTTTGCATTAGATGTAGTTTTGTTAGTCAACTTCTCCAGTATAATTACCTATCTCTACGCACACACACATGAATAGTGTATTAGTTCTTTAGATTTTTATGTGACCTATGAGAATAGGAAAATACATAATCCATATATGGTTATAGTCTTCATTTTCAAGTTTACTCATTTATTAGACGCATCTATGTACATGGAAGTAGCCAAAAAAGATTAAGGTATAACTTTAATGATGAAACCAAACTATCTCTTACATTTAAAGTTTTAAACCATAAATTAATAGTAGGAGCAATATTTCTAATCGTGTTCCAGTTGCTTTCCAAAAGTTATCTATTAACACACGTGCATAAATGAGTAGAATTAGACATGCATCGCATATATGAATCATCTTCATGGTAAAAAAAAAAGGAAAAAAAGAAAAAGAAAAAAGAATCAGCTTTATATTTATATATAAAGGACGAACATAAAATTAAGATTCAGAAGTTAGCTAGCTTTCCACTCCCTAATCTCTAAGCAAAATAATTGAAGGGGAAAGGAAAGAAGCAATTGGGGAATTTCTTCTCAACTAGCTATATGATAATTTGTGCCTTCGTTTATGACATTTATGGAGTTGATATATGACCGAAAGGAAAAATGTCTCCAATAAGCTAGAGATATGTTGTTATTAATATGTAAAATAAGATTTGACCAAAAAAAATATGTAAAATAAGAACTCATTGAATAATTTTAGTTAATATTTATTTTATAACCTTGGTTATTAGTTTGTTGGGATCTTATTATAATTGTTATGATATTGTGTTAGTTGGTAATGATACACAAATCTATAAATAGGATGTGTTGAAATGAGAATAGTGAAGTGTTGAAAAGCGATGTTTAGGATAATAAAATTAATTAAAAAAATAGATTTTTTAATATTTTTTTATTACATCAAATTATTATTATATAGTAAGTGATAATGTAAATGCCAATAATTTTCTCATTATTATATATTTTTATAATATACAGGTATTTTTTATATGTTTTTTATTTAACAAAAAAACAGTTTATTTTTTTAAAATTTTTAATTTTTTTTAAAAAATCAAAATTTGCGACGGAATTGAATTACTTCGTAAAACCATGAGGATTTGCGACGGATTTCCGTCGCAAATCCCAGAATTTGCGACAGAATCACAATTCCGTCACAAATCTCCCGAAATTTGAGACGGAATTTTCATTTTCCATCGCAATTGCGACTAAGTTTTTTGCGACGGACGAAATCCGTCGCAAACTCATTTTGCGACTGAAAAAGCCTGTTTTGCGATGGAAAAATTCCGTCGCAAAACATGATTTTTTTTTGTAGTGAGAGCCGAGTAAAAACGACAAAACCCAGCAGCAAAAGAGATCAAAACAGCAAGAGATCATAGATTGGAGAGATAGCGGCAAGGAAGCACTGCCTTGGGTTCAGAGAGAAAACCTCTAACTTTCCACCTCTGTATATTTATTACTTTTCAGGAATTTCCTTTCTGGAGTTGTAAATAGAAATATATATTAAGTATTAACTCATATTTAAATGAGGCCACCACCTATCCCTTATCGACACCATACCGCCCGTGATGACTACCGCCAGCGATGACTGCCGTCAGATCACTTCAAAAACAAATTTTTTAAAACAACGATCCAAATAGACTTTTTATTTCTTTATTTTCAAAACTTATTTGTAAAAACAGTTTTTAAGGGGGAAAACGGAGAATATAATCAAACAAGAACTTATTTTCTTTGTGTTTTGTGTAGATTAGGAAGGAGACTAGTGCGGAGGTCGTCACCATGCATAACATGGAAGAGCTGGTTCTTCAAGATGCAAATTTAGTTTATTCTGTTTGTGATTTCACCCTCCCATCGCATGTTGAGGATAAGTGACAAGGGGTTGCTTTTGCAATTGGAAAACTCCAGTGAAACTTCTGCAGATCAGACTTTAGGCCAAGGCCTTAGACCCTTTGGTTTGTTCTAGTTTGAACCGAATATTGTTTTTATTTTTTAAATTTTTTATTGTTGTTCAATGTTGTTGAAGATTATTATAGATTTATGATTGAGTTTTAATATTTTGTGATGTGTTTTATATGATTATAGGTATTGTTATGGTCTTATTAGGTAATATTGCCTCTCAAAGAAAGGAGAAAAAACAAATAGATCCTGGACTGCCTTGATTGGTCTAGACAATCCACTGGATCGGTCTGGTCTAGCTTGAGCTTGGGCTGGTGCTGGAGCATATCGGATCTCAGGCTATCTTATACAACCCGAGGTACTATCCAGACCAGACATTAGGTTGAGGCTAAACCCGGTCTGGTTTCGTCCATGATCAACTCTAACGGGGCTAATATATCTTAATGTAATGCATGGAGTTTGTTTGGATTGGTGGAAGAAGTGGTTTTATTTCAATATGACTTATACAAACTTAAGATAAGGTAAAAGTTTAATGTGATTCATGTTTAGATTGACTTTTTTTTTCCCAACAAAAAGGTCAGATTGACAAAATGAAATTTGTTTGGATGAGTAATGAAAAAAGCAAGTTTAAATGTAAAATAATTAAAAACGAAATGAGTTTTATTTTATATATATATATATATATGGGATATCATTTCTGCCTTTGCTGCAGAACAGCATAAACGACGCCGTTTCATCTCTTTTTACTTTTTTTTTGGATGGAGAGTGAGACACACACAGGAGGATGAGATGAATCATCAATCTTCGTCCTAACACCAAGGCGATCAAACCAGCGACTTCCACGGAATCGGCGCAGCTGAGACAGTAAATCATACTTCTTCTTTTGTCCAAAAAAAAAACCATACTTCTTCTTGCGTCAGTAGCAGCCCCCATGCATCTCGAGCCTCACAACGCTGCGTATATGTTGGTCCTTCCTCTTCGGTCCACTCTTCTTACGTAGATAGATAGTACGCAAGTGAGGTAAGACAATATATACGATAAACATATATACACGACATCTTTTTCCACCAACTAAATGAACTTGTAACGCAGTAATAAATAACAATAAAACTCTGCTATATATTTACTATAAGAACCAGTAAAGAAAGAAACATAGAGTTGAAGAAGCATAGAGTTGGAAAAAAAAAAAGAAACATAGAGTTGAAGTTAAAGATGATGATGTTTCCTACAATGTCCTGATTGAATAGTAAGTGGCCACGTACAAAAATATTTAGAGTTAGAAGCCACCAAATAGTACCACGTGGCCTATCTCCCATGTACAGATGGCTCGAGGTTTTGGTTTAAAGGTTAGGCTTTAGCCTTACACACCTCCCCTGCCGAATCTATCAGCAGCCCATGCAGCCACAGCTTTAGATGTTTTGATCTTCCTGTCATAACCCCATAATCTTCTCCTCTTGTCTTCTTGCAAACACCCAAAAATCAGTCTTGTTCACACATACACAAAAGCAGCAGCAGCAGAAGGCGAAGAAGAATGTGTCACCCTGGGGCTTCTTTTGTTGGAGCAAGATGGGTTGTTGTGAAGGAACCTGTAGCGGTGGTTGATACTGATGCAGCAGGAGGCGCCGGCGAGGGTGGTACAATGAAGCGCTGTGTGTGCTCGCCGTCGCAGCATCCGGGGTCATTCCGGTGTCGGCACCATCACACCCAGTACGTGGTGACTGGTCTCACTCTGTTTTTTGGCTTTAAAACAGGGCTTGCCCAGCTGAAACTTTCACTCGATCCTTCGTTGACTTCCTCTCTTACACTCTCAACTCAGCTCTGTTTTTCACTCTCAACTCAGCTCTGTTTTTCTTTTAAGATAACATGAACGAATGAAGGTTAAGGAATAGTGAATATATAAGGGATTAAAGGTCGGTCCGAGGAGAAAGAAGCTAGAGTGAACCGAAGAGGAAGGACCAACGTATATGCAGCGTTGTGAGGCTAGAGATGCATGGGGGCTGCTGACGCAAGAAGAAGTATGGTTTACTGTCTCTGGCTCTCTGCTGCGCCGATTCCGTGGAAGTCGCTGGTTTGATCGCCTTAGTGTTAGGACGAAGATTGATGATTCATCTCATCCTCTCCAGCCAAAAAAAAAAAAAGTAAAAAGAGAGTCGTTTCTGCAGTTGCTGCAAAAAAAAATTCTGCAGCTGCTGCAGGAAAAAATTTAATTTCTGCAGTTGATATCCCCATATATATATTCCAACTTATTGTATATATATCATTTGATAAATTTAAGAAAAAAATAAATTATAAAATAAGAGTTAATATATTATTAGACAAAATCTATAAGTATTAAGGATTAGCATTGAATAAATAAAAATAAAAATATCTGTAAGCATACAATTAAAAAATAATAATAAACATTTAAAAAATTGTAAAAAATGTTAAAAGGTTATTTTCACGTAATAGAAGAAATGGAAAAGATGAAGTGTAAAAGCAAGTAAGGACAAAAGGATAGAGAATAAGGACAAAAAAATTGGGAAAATTACGCCAGGTCCCAAGGAAAGAAATTAATTACAATAAAGTCCTTAAAATAATCAAATTACGTTCATGTTCCAAGGACTTCTATGTAATTATTTGTATTAACAATGCGAAATGCGATATATTAACAACAAGAAATGCGTATATTTACAACAACTTTTAAATACCTGACGATTTACAACGAAATGCATATATTAACAACATGAAATGCATATATTTACAACAACATTTAAACACCCTGGATTTTGAACATAGAGAGGTCATTTACAACGGAAAAATCATAGATTTACAATGTGAAATGTTGCATTTGCAACAAAATTTAAAATATGGTCATTTACAATAGAAAATGCATGTATTTACAACAACTTTTAAAAACCCGGATTTTATTTCCATACAAATAATTACGATGTCCATGGCTATTTACAAATGAAAATGCATGTATTTACAACAGAAATGCATGTATTAACAACAACATTTAAAAACCTCCATACAAATAATTACATGTAAGTCTTGGGACCCGAAAGATAATTTGATGATTTTAAGGGATTTTTTTGTAAAAAATTTAGTTCCTTGGGACCTATATGAAATTTTCCCAAAAAATTTAACGAAGAAGGCACGTAATTTTGTCCCTTTTGACTAAAGATGAAGTGTAAAAGCAAGTAAGAACAAAAATGACTTATAAATGTAAACCGCAGGAGTAGTAAGGATGAAGCAGTAGAAACAAGATGCCATAAGTCAGAAAAATTGGCTTCGCATTTAACGGGCTTTTGATGGCTTTTCTGGTTGAAAAGCCAAGCTAGAGATTAAATGAGCCTATCATGCTTTTACTCTCTTGAGATAATTGATAATATAAGCATAACTATTTTCTAAAAAATGGTTCTAACGTCGTCATTACTAGTATTACTATTAGAGAAGAGAGTAAAGTGATTATACAATTTATTTTGATTCTAAAAGTATAACCTCACTTCAATCTATTACCCTAATTACTTTTTTTAAACCATCCCCATATTTCTTTAAAATTTACTTCTATACTAACCTTTTCACATAAACACACTCAATGCATGTCCATTTCGGATTTCACACCACCTCTCTTCCATGGGTATGAGGGTACCACTTTAGAAGGCCAAATGAAAAAAAAGCCACTTGAGCGATTAAGCAAAAAGCACTTGGTACAAAATTATTCCTACTGATTGTGTGTGTATGTGTATATAGAGATTTCATCCAAAGATAGTTTCAATGAGTTGATTAATTAAAGAGAATGTTTTAGAGAAACCAACACATATTTTATAGCTTGTCAGATAATTTTAATCAAATGATTAATTAAAGAGAATATTTTTGAGAAACAACCCATATTTTATAAATAAATAATATAATTTATTTATTTGATCTAAAGTTAATACAATATTTTAACAAATATAAAATAATATTTAAAATTGATTTATCATAAATGGGAGGAAAAAAAAGATTTAGGATATTCCTATGTAGTATAGAGAAATAATACTTACCCACTTCACTTCAGGAGTACCAACTTTCTATCCAATTAAAACACAATATCTCAAATCATTTTAATCCTAGTTGGCTCCGATACCTATGAGAAAAATTCAAATCTTAGTTTGTTTTTAAGAATAATAAACATATTAATTTGAAAAAATATAAAACAAAATGATTAACCAATATTATTCTTAAAAAAAGAAAACAAAATTCAAATTTTTTCATGAGTCACCAACCATCGGGATTAAAATATTCGAATTGTTGTGTTTTCGTTAGATAGAGTTTACAGGATGTGATACTTCTAAAGTATGTAAGTATTTCTCTATAGTAGATGGCCGGACGTGCCAAATGGCAAGAGGAGGGACTTTTAACATGGTGATTTCCTTCTTCTCTATGGATATTCCTCTATAACGTAAAATAGGTGATTTCAACTCTTTTTTATATTATTATCCGGTATCAGATTTGGGGTTCGTGGTTGCCCCTCCCAACGATGTGTCTCCTATAGGAATTGAATTCAATATTAACAAAGATTTATTGGGCCTTACATAACTAAACTAACTCTTTGTTAGTAAGTAATCTCCACTCTATCATGACAAAAGTTACTCTTTCCATTCTCCTCCTCCCCTCAAACCAAATTGTTCTAAAGCTTGTTTGGTTTTAGGGGAGGGGATGGAGGATAATGGATGGAAAAACAAAGGTAGATTGTTACTTTGTTTTGTTTAGTTGGTGGGGGAGGAGCTGAAGAGTTTTTATCGATCATTTGTTTAATTTAAGAGGGGATGGAAGAGGAGTGATAGCAATTTATCATTCTATCCTAACATGTTTATTTATATGGTATATAAATTAATTTCCATCTTATCTAATTAATATAATAACACACACACAAACATATTAAAATTATTATATAATAATATTTCTTTTATTTATAATAACATATTTTTATTTTAAATTAATTTCACAGTAATATATTTTTAATATACAAATATATTTCTTATATTTAATAAAAATAATTTATATTTCACTATAATAATATTTTTATTTAAAATTATATTAACATATTTTATAATTATAATATATTTTATTTATGATAATATATTTTATTTTAAATCAATTTTATAATAATATCTAAAATTAAAATTAATTTTTTTAAATGTTATTTCATTTAGTATTTTTAATGATAAAAATATGCTCTTATTCAAATTAATTTAGCAATAATATTTTTTAATTTAAATTTGTATTCATATATGTTATAATATAATAATTTTTTATTCATAAATATATACTTTTTACATTAAATTATTGTTTTAATAATATATATTAAATTATAATGATTTTTGTATAATAATATATTTTTATTTTATAATAAAATATTTTAATAACAATTATATTTTATTTATCATAATATTTTTCATCATAGGCTTATTGGAACATCACATAAGTTATAATGACAAAGTGGTCCAAAATTTTGGCTCCCATCCAAAACCCCAAATTTGAAGGGAATAGGGAGCATATTCTCTTAGTAGCCAATTTCTCCTTATCCCTCTATATCTTTTCATCCTAGCCATTCAATCCATTAGAGCACCTACAAAGACACACCTCATGAGTTATTTAAAATTGCATCTCAACCATCCATCCTATTTTTATCCTAATCGTCCATACATTTTAAAACCAGAACTAGAAAATATGTCCTTTCATTACTGACCGTGGCGGGAAAATTTCACGCAAACTCCATTTATCTAAAAAACCAAGAACGAACGGTGGCTCGAACTGAAAAACTAGTTACCAGCTTAGTTTTGTTTCTAGGTTTTGATCAAATTAATTATAAAGAACGCAATCTCCATTTCTCTGATTCTTCTCTTTCTAGTATCGTAGCTTTTGTGTTGATCCATGTGTGCGTCGTGTGGAGGGCTCTGCATAAAGGAAGTCATTAAGAACAGAGTAATTGTGACTTTGATAGAACTAAGACGAAGAAAATGTCAAGTGAGAGGCATCCATTATTGAGGAGAGGGGTTCAACCATTGCCATCTTAATTTTAAAAGGTGAGGTAAGATAATAATATATAACTTTTTTATTCATAAATGATGGTATATCTTTGATTTTTTTATTCATATCTAATGTCATTCTAGCTCTTGACAAGAGAGAAAAGAAGGAAAAACGAAAGCATCATCTTCATTCTAAGAGGCATGGTAAGATAAAAGTAAATCTTTATTTGTAAAAGGTGGCATCTTATAGATTTTTTTCATAGCCAATTTCATTTTTTTTACATAAGGTTGCTTCAGGAATTTTTCTAGATAATGCCGAAGAAGACTTTTCATCAGGAACATTTCATCGTTTTTTATCTAATGTTTTGTCATTTTATGTTATTTGTCATCAGAAAAGGTTGTTATGATTTTGTAATTTCTCATTTTCTTATGACATTTTGTTATGTGCAGCATAAATTTACTTTTTCAAGTTTCAATATATGGAAGCTAATTTGGCTCTTAGATTAGGAAAAGAATTTGATAATCTAGAGAAGGCATGGAGATTTTGGAATCAATATGCTTGTAAAATAGGCTTCAGTGCAAGGAAAAATGGGTTAGCAAAGAGTAAGAAAGATAAAAAGACAATTATTAGCTACAGATATGCATATTCAAAAGAGGATAAAAGAAGACCAGATAAAAGGTGCACTCCAACCACCAACCATCGTTCTGAGACAAGGATCGATTTTCAATCTAGAATAACAGTCAAATTAGTGGAAGGTAAATTCAAGATCACCAACTTTATAGAAAGTATAACTATCCATTACATCTTCAAGAAACAGTGTATATGATGAGGTCTCGAAGGAAAATAAATAATGCAAAGGCAGATGGGATTGATTTGGCCAGGGATGTTAGACTTCCACAAAATGCAACTTTTGACCTTAAGAGTAAGCAAGCAATTGGGCGAGCTAATCTTGGTTTCACTTGAGTGGATATGAAAAATTATTTGATGACTAAACGACGAAGAAGTTTGGTGTATGGGGAAGTTAGATGCTTATTGAATTATTTTGAAGAACATATTAAAGAGACCCCTTCATTTTACCATTCATACCAGCTTGATATGGAAGATCAAATCTACAATATGCTTGTAGATTATGCTTATTTTCGGTAGACACTCAAATTACTAATAGGAGTGTCTACCCTAAAAATATTAGTAATTTGATCTTCCATATCAAGTTGATATGAATGGTAAAATGAAGGGTTCTCTGTAATCCATTCTTCAAAATAATTCAATAAGCATTGAACTTCCCCATCCACCAAACTTCTTCGTCGTTTAGTCATCAAATAATTTTTCATACCCACTCGAGTGAAACCAAGATTAGCTTGCCCATCTGATTGCTTACTCTTAAGGTCAAAAGTTGCATTTTGTTGAAGTCTAGCATTCCTAGCCAAATCAATCTCATTTGCCTGTGCATTACTTATTTTCCTTTGAGACCTCATCATATGCACTGTTTCTTGAAGATATAATAGATGGTTATGCTTTTCTATAAAGTTGGTGATCTTGAATTTACCTTCCATTGATTTAACTGTCATTCTAGCCTGACAATTGATCTTTGTCTCAGAATGATGGTTGGTGATTGGGGTGCACCTTTTATCTGGTCTTCTTTTACTCTCTTTTGAACATGCACATCGATAGCTAATAATTGTCTTTTTTATCTTTCTCACTCTTTTTTAACCCATTTTTCCTTGTACTGAAGTCTACTTTACAAGCATATTCATTCCAAAATCTCCATACCTCTTCTAGATCATCAAATTCTTTTCCTAATCTAGGAGCCAAATGAGCTTCCATATGTTGAAACCTGGAAAAGTAAATTTATGCAGTACATAACAAAATGTCATTAGAAAATGAGAAATTACAAATCATAGCAACATTCTTGATGACAAATAACATAAAACGACAAAACATTAGATAAAAATATGGTGAAAGGTTCCTGATGAAAAGTCTTCTTTGGCATTATCTAGAAAAAATTCCTGAAGCTACCTTATGTTAAAAAAAATGACATTGGCAATGGAAAAAATCTACAAGATGCCACCTTTTACAAATAAACATTTACTTTTATCTTACCATGCCTCTTAGAATGAAGATGATGCTTTTGTTTTTTTCCTTCTTTTCTCTCCCGTCAGGAGCTCGAATGACATTGGATATGAATAAAAAATTTAAAAGATACCATCTTTTATAAAGAAAAAAATTATGTAGTTTTATTTTACCTTGCCTCTTAAAATTAAGATAGCAATGGTTGAATCCCTCTTCTCAAGAATGGATACTTCTCACTTGACATTCTCTTCGTCTTACTTCCATCAAAGTCACAATTACTCTGTTCTTGATGATTTCCTGCTCGAGCCCTCCCCACGACGCGTACATGGATCAACACAAAAGCCACGATACCAGAAAGAGAAGAATCAAAGAAATAGAGATCTCGTTCTTTGTAATTAATTTGATCAAAATCTAGAAACAAAAGTAAGCTGGTAACTAAGATTAAAAGTCTTAGTTTATGGTTCTAGTTTTAAAGTGTATGGACGGCTAGGATTAAAATGGGATGGATGGTTGAGATACAATTTTAAATAACTCATTACGTGTCTTTTTGTAGGTGCTCGACAAATTGAATGACTAGGGTGAAAAGATATTGAGGCATGAGGAGAAATGGGCTACTAAGAGCCAGTGTTGGAGCCTTATTGGGAAGGGAATTGAAATTTTTGGATCCCCTCTCCTCCAAAATTTCAAATCAAACGAGAGGGAGGCTTATTTTTCCTACCTTTACATCCCCTCCTCTCAAATCAAACAGCCCTAAACGCTTAGGATCTATTTGGTTTGAGGGGATTGGAGGGGGGAGGATGGAGGGATTTTAGCCTCCTCCCCTCGTTTGGCTGATGATATTTTTTAGGAGGGGGGGAATTTTTTAAAATTTTCCCCTCTCCTCTAAAAAACGTCACCCCCAAATCGGACGGATTTGGAGAGATTATAAAAATTGGTATGTCAGTGGACTAAAATACCCAAGTCCCTTCCTGTTATTCCATAAATACCCTAAGGCCCCTTTTAGGTTTTAACTTGATGCAGCGCTAAGAAGAACCTATTCGACAGCTAGTTGATCCAGTGAGTAATTCGAAAATCTGTTTTCTCGTTGTTCTTCATTGATTTTGACACCTTTATGGACATCTTTTGCTTGTTTTCTTCAAATTCTTTTTATTGTGGGCTTCAATGGGGATTGGGGAAGGTAAGAGAATTCGAAATGCCAAGCTATTTGGAGAAGGAAAGATTGAATTTTTGTAATCAGAACGCTTCTGAACCGACTAAAACTTGTACAAAATGGATGGAACAACACCACTTGATTCTGGGGGTTTCAATTCGAGTTGATTTGTTAAAATGATGGTGTCATATGATAAAATTCATATAATAAATTCCCAGAACAGAAGAGAATGTCCAAGAACGGGATTAACAGAACATGTTGAAACAAAGCAAGGAAGAGGAACAATAAAGAAAATTATATAAATTCAGATGTTGGGATCTCAAAAAACCCCTGGGGGACTTTTCTGCAAAAAAATAAAATAAAAATTGCAGAAGGAACAAGAAGTTGTGAAAATGAATCATTCCCAAAAACAAAACCTGTTTTTTGAGATTAAACCAGATTGTAACATTTTTTTTACCACTTTAAAAAAATCATATGTATTTTATTTTTACACTTAATTTGTTAAAATGATGGTGTCATCATTGATTTGTATAGCTTGATTATATATATATATATATACACACACACACACATATGGATTAAATGTTAATTTTAATTTAAGGCATAAAAATGTTATTATATATTTAATAAAGTTTGGAAAAATCACTTTTAACATTAGTAAAATTGTCCATGTGAAGATAATTTTCCCCTCTCAGATTAAACAACGTAACATTAAAATCCCTTGTTATAATATAAGGGTAAAGTTGTCAAAGTAAAAAAAATTTCCTCCCCTCCCATTCCTTCTGATCAATTCAAACAAGGTAAAATTACAATCCCTCCCGTTACCTCCCCTCCGTTTAACCAAACAGACCCTGGCAATAAAACATCCTCGTCGTCCGTATTTCTCTATTTCTTCAGAGCCAGCACCTTTGGTTCAAACGTAGTTGTGTCTACATCAGCAGCCCGTCATTAGTCAACCATGGATGAAGCAGAGTTTCGAAGGGTTCTCGAACTCTTTCCCGTTATTCGTTCTCGTGATTATTGTGTACGTATCTCTCCATGTTTAGGGTTTAGTGTTTATGCGTCCTGCTTGAGATTTGATCTGTTTTAGGCAGTGCTCTCACTCCGATGATGGCGAAAGTTTGATTGAGACTCTTATTTTGATTTTTGTGGTCAGCATACTGTTTCTTTCCTATACAGTGATGCCAATTTGCTTCTAGTTTGGTTAATGGTGCTTATCTGGCCCGCTTGTTCGCAAAGAATTGTGTCCCATACGTTGGGAATGAGATAGGATAAGAAATTTCACATCGTTGTCTTTACCCTTTGTATCATTTGGGATTTTGGGTATCCATGGGTGAAAGGGTAGCGATAGCGCAGAGAGGAGTTAGGAATAAAAAATGACAATATATCCTGATGGTACCTGAGTTCAATCCGTTCTTTCCTCTATTCTACCACTTCACAGGGTATTGAAACAGAAATATGTGTGATATTATTATTCAATTTTAAATAATCATCCAAGTTAGATATTGGGCAAGGCGGATAAGTTTTTTTTAGTAATGCTTTTATTTTTTCGAACCGCATGGCTCGTGAAATGTGAATATTTTACTCGAGTATAATCATCCTTACTCCTTGTGATTCTGAGTAAATTATTTATACATTAATTATATTGGTTCTGCTACTTGATTGAAAAATTAAAATTTGTGTCAGCGTAACCGTAAGGGGCTAATGATTTGGAATGCTAGGATGTTGTTTGGGAATTGTTCAGTTAGTTCTGTATAGTCATGTTTTTTGACTGAGTCTGAACTTATCTGGGCCTATATCTAATTGTGTGTTAGATGTATCCCGGTTTAGAGGCAAATCTTTTTTCTTTTGGTGCTTTTATCGTGCTACTGCAATATTTGTACTCTGATTTTGATAATCATCATATTCAATCGGAGCCCTATACAGTCTACTAGGTTTGTTCAAACTTGTATTTTTTGTTAGTTTGTTTGCGTATGTGGGTGTGTAACCTTTTCATAGATTACCAAGTCAAGTAAGCTTTTTGAATCAGAAGAGCATTGGGTTTCTTCAGATATATTGGTAGTTGAATGCTTGGGGTGAATTTGTCAATGATGCCTTTTGTTTAATGTTCCTATTTCATTTTACTTAGTTTGAATGCTTTTCTTGTGATGATAGAGATCTTGCATCTGACCAGCACTTAACTAAGTTTGCAATTATAAGTGGTTTTGTCACTGTTCAGGTTTTTGGATTTCATAAACTTAATGATGTAACAAAGCAATCTTGTACAGGCTATAACAATCAAAGTATACACATTTTCCTAAACATTGCATGGAGTTCAAGAAATTACCTGCTCTGTTCATGGCTTGTGATGTTGCGAATAGTAGGACTTGCTTTAGATTTTAATTCAACTAAATAGCCAAACATCAATATATTTGGCACAACATAATTATTTGACTAATTTATTGCCTTATATTAATTATGCTTTCAGGCAGAAGCAGGATCCAAACAATCAACTTCTAGATCTGCACAGGATGAGGAGGTTGTACTGACACTACCTCCTTTGTTTTGTCTTTGTTTGTGTCTATGTTATAATGCAATCTAACAAATTTGTTGCAATAGCTGAAGGAATGGCAAGATGCTTGGGATGGTGGTGATAGGGAGCTTGAGATTAAAGGAAATGAACATGGTAGCATGTAGCTCAACTCAGTTATCAGACTACTTTAGTCTGTTAAAGTTTACTATTTCTAATTCATTTTAATTATCCTTAGTTTTTCTCAAGGGAGCATATCTAAGTTCTAGAGCTGAAAAAATTGACACATTCACTAAGATTTGGTTTCCTAATTCTCACCAAAACCATTTGAAATGTATCATGAGAAACTGAGCCAAGATTTACCTCATTTTTTCATAAAGCAACCCAAAATAAGTCATTTCATAGAGCTGCATGCTGAAATTAATGGGTTACTATTTGTGAACTATAATTGCATGTGAACGTGAAGAATAAGAACTTTGTGAGGTTTGCAGATTTGCAATGTTTTCTGTGTCAATATTTTTGAGTACTGTTTTGAAAAGGAAGGACATAACTTCAGATGGAATCCAAATACACTATTTCAAGATGCCAGATGTAATGCTGTCCCTTTTTTTGTTTATGTCATTTAAACTACCATCTTATAAGATATCCGGAATTGTGCTTTCCAATTTGTTCTGTTTTGGTTCATTGAACTTAGAACTCAAATCATGTTTTGTTGACGTGAATTCATATCAACAGATGAGTTTTGGAGCAAGCTGAAGTCAGTAGCTGAGAGGAAGGTAAACTGAATTTCACCTGTAATGGATGTTTTGAATTTTTTTTTTTTTTGATAAGAAAAAGGTTTTGGAGGGGTTGGACGGCACCCGGGCTCTATGAGCACTTAATAGGGACTTACGAGATCGCCTACCAAAGGAATTCCAGCGACGGCAGAGGGGATGTTTTGAATTTGATTCGGCATCTGAATGTTATCTTTTTAGTTCCATAGAAAAGGACATGTACCACCATGTTTTTTTGGAAATATCTTTGTTTGCTCCACAACACCCTTGTTTAAGTCTCGCCTCTGATTTTAAACTTAATTAGAACCAAAATGAATAGCTATAATCTCAAATGTCTCGATCCAATCATATCAATATTTGGAAACATATGTTTATTCTATTTCACAATCAATCCCCCCACCCAAAGAAAATAAATAAAGAATGCACCCCATTTTGACTTTGAGAGAATGAAAAATTGCGAGAGAAGGATGGGCAAAGAAATATGAGATACATGCATTTTGCTTTACAGGATGGATTAGGCTTGGATGCAGTTCCTTTTGTCTTTGCTATTCGGTTCCCCAATGAAAACATGACATGTGTATAGTTTAATTAGGAAACTATATAATTGTATGCAAAAAGTCATACACTTGTTATATTCATATACTTGCTATTGAAGAGTTGAGCGCAAAGATACAAGGAACTACGTATAAAATTTCCTTGCACAATTTAATTAGTTGATGATTCTGAGATTCTCTGCCTTGCTATTTCCACAGAAAAGAAATTAACCTCTGAGGCCTTGTCTCATCTTCTTTCCCTCAGCAATTACCAATTAGTGCGAACTACATGAAGAACTAAAGTTGACTCTTGCCTCTCTGATTTTAATGTTTCAACAGGTGGGCGCAGTAGAAGCAGAGAGATTTTGCAAGGCTTTCCAGAAAATTCATAAGAAACTGGTATGTACTTTATAGTCAAATCATTTGGGCTACTGACTCACCTCACGAGAATTGTTGTGAAAAATATGTTTGGGGAAAGTAGCTTATTGAAAAGAGTTTTGGCCTTTTGGGTCAAAGGGGGAAAGGAAAAAGAGAAAAGAGAGTCAATCATTTGGGCCACTGATTCACGTAGATCGGGTGATCAATAGAAGACTGATTGTAGTCTCACATGAGTTATCCAAGGGCTGCTATTTAATACTGGTAATCATGATAATATGGCAAAAAAAGGAATCACGATAATAAAGGATGCTTAAATCTCACATAAACTAGTGTGGCTACTCAATGAAGCACTCAAGCTTCTCAACTCATAAGCTTTTATGAAAATTTTATTGTTCTTTTATTCATTAATGTTTGTCACACACAGGTCTATGAAGGATTGACTGAAGATGCTGCGCGAAAGTTTATAAACTCATCCTAGAGTTTGGAAATGAAAACGACTTCCTTGTTTTATTGTAATTGAACCGTCAGTTGCCAGCGATTGTAACTTCATTGTAGATTACTCTGTTGATCCTCTAAATTTCTTGGACAATCCGGTTTTGTGAGAAATGAATTGGGGAATATACATATGTTACAACTTACAAGTGGTTGTATTTAAATGTTTCATTAATTGAGCTAGTGTGCTTCTGTTAATTATCTCATTGGAGAGTTTACTTGTGAGAAATGGGATTTTGAATGTCCTGGATTTAGCATGTAGAGTAGATATTGATTATCAAGTAGTAACATATAAAATGAAAAAATAAAATGGAATACAATATTTGTCTTGATGCATCCTTTAAAAATTTGATCATTGCCCTCAACTTTGTTTGTGACCGTGACAGTACCTAAAGCATCCATGAACATTTTTAGCAAAGAATGTTTGTAACCAGTAACCACCTCGATTCAATTATACAGTCATATATATATATAGATTATTGGAGGGATTTGGCAACAAAAAAAAAAAAAAAAAAAAAAGAAGACTAGAGGGAGATTTTTATTCTCAACAATTATGTAGTACCCTGTGCTGGAGCACAAATTACTAAGGTTCTGAAACCGGAACAGCCACTAAACTGGCGAGGTACTAAGACAAAGTTTAGTGGGTCAAACCGGAACTAAAATGAGGTAGCTAAGTCTCTGGGATTAATTATATAATATTTATTTGCTTCTCTTTTGATAGCATAACCATGGAATTGAAAATCATATTTAGCAAGATTTGACACTGTTTGGATTTAACAAGAATTAGGTCCCACAATTTCTCATTTAAGAGTATGCTCTTTAATGTCCTTTTATCACACTTGATGAGACACGTCATTTGTCCTACTTGGATCGTTTTGTGAAGCAGCAGATGCGTAGGAGTGACAAAAAAAAAAAGGAAGGAGGCGCAACTTCATTCTGGAGTCATCCTCTTCCTTGAAACAAATTTGAATGAGAGAGGGAGAGGGAGAACGCGAACGCACAGAAGGGGAGTAGTTGCTATCGTCGTCGACAGAGAAGGAGGCAACCGCACAAGGTACTGGTCATCATTTTCTTCGCATAGAACCAGGGACATCGTACAGGGAGTAGCGATTTTCCGGTTTGAACCGGTCGATCGGGTTCCAAAACATTGCAAATTACTCCAATAAACTTAATTGCTTACATTTTTGCTTGAAGCTTGCTCAGTAATTTAATTTCCACTAAATACAGCAAAAGGTCAAAAAATTACTGCTCGGGTGACGAGATTTGGTTTTTACACACAAGTTAAGAAAATTAACACTCATGCAATAAACAAAAAGAGATTAACATCGAAAAATATAAGCTGATCACAAAAAAATGATTAAAAGTCTAAGAGCAAAAAAGGATAAAAGATAACAAAAACAAAAATATATCTATTATAAATATATTAATTATGTGGATGTCCATTGCATAGTAACCTTTGAGGGTCTATAAATAAATAGAGGTCTTCTGTTCCTTCATCTCTCTAGAATTTCTCTCTGACTTCTTTCTACTCTTTCTTTAGATTTTCTTCAGCTTTATAACACGTTATCATTATCGATCACGAGGCTCTAATCAACCGAGCCTCCTTCCCGTTGATCATCACCACCGTTAGATCTCGCAAATTTTCCAAAACAAAGTACGTGTTTAAGTTCTCCATCAAACTTACCTAGCAATCTACTCCTTTTTCGCACCCAACAAGAATAATTTTCATTCCCAACTTGTTCTCCGATTCATGGTTTTCTGCTTGTCCCTCGACTGCCTCAACACCGCCGCTGACAGATCTTGGGTTGAGGTAGAGCATCAACTCTCCATCTCTTATTGACTCCAGTCATCATTTTCGTCGGCCATCAGAGGGTAGTGAAAGGAAAGAAGGACGGATCGGCGATGGTGATGAAGGACCAAGCAGAGCCTCCATTGATGAAGCTTCGAATGATGGCTTTTTTACCAAAATAAGAACGGGAAAAAAAAAGTACCAGACATGCCCTTTGAAAAATATTTTCCAAAGTAAGGCGTCAAACACCGTCGATTGATCGACAGTTTAGGGCGTCTATCGATAGAAGCCACTCTGCGGTGGCGTCGTCGGTGGACGCCACTGGTGGTGTCCATTAATGGACGCCACTTGTGGCGTCCATTAATAGACGCCACAAGTGTGGCATCAATTAATAATTGATGCCACACAAATTGACGCCTTGTGGCGTCCATTTTTGGACGCCACAGGTGGTGTTCATTAATGGACACCACCAGTGGCGTCCAGCGACGTACGCCACCGCACGGTGGTGTACGTCGTGGACGCCACTAAACCTGTCAGTCAACTGACAGGTTTGACTGCCTTATTTTGGAAAATATTTTCTAAAGTGTTGTAATCTGGTAATTTTTTTTTCCTGTTTTTATTTTGGTAAAAAAACCTCGAATGATACAGTGTACGCTTACGTCGGTGAATAAATGAATGATTGATGATTTAAAATAAAATAATAGAATGATTGCAGAGGAAGAAAGAAAATGGGTCTTGTGGTGTAGTTTTTCCACTTGGGTCATTAGGTGTAATTTTCCCTAGGTCAAATCTTCTACACTTCCTTCGCAAGGCATGTCAGTTGGCAGGGGAGAAGTAATGAACGTGGGACCCACATCTGGATATTATATAATATTAACTAGAATTATCTCTATGTTCGTTCCTCTGCTCTAATGTTTCATTTGCATTTGATGCCAACTTTGAGTTTAAACATATGCGTTATTTTATTATTATTGTTAATTCGACTCCTACCTGGGGTTAAACCTCCTAACCGGAAGTCTAGATATTTATCTTTAAGCTTTTACTTTTATTGTTATGCTTTATTTATTATTTAATTTACTTGTCATTTTATCTTTCTTATTATATGATAAGAAGTCATATATAATGGCGTAAAAACCATATATAATTTATGTTTATCCTGAAGATAAACAGTTGAAAGTCATATTAATTTAATTTCTCTTGAAGAGAAAATTGGCATGAAGATTTGAGCTAAAAGTTGGCCAGAAGCCAAGAGAATGCATAAATTGGTAAGAAGTCAAGAGGAGGCATAATTTGGCCTGAAGCCAAAAATTTGGCCTAAAGCAAAGAGACACATTTGCATGAAGTTATGAGACAAGGTCTGATCCATGAGTTTTGTATGCCATCAGTTGTATAAATGTCCCAAAATTGTATATTTGGAATTAAAATATTCTTTTGTTCTTTAGAACAAATTAATGGGATTATATGACCACTAGAAGATGATTATTCTTCTAAAAGTTTATTATAAATGAGAATATTCAATTTGCTCCTGAAGTAGCAATATTGTGAAAGAGTCAAGAAATATTTTGAATTAATTTCTTGCCTTCATATGATTAGACAAAACAGTGAGTTTCTGTTGTAAGAATCATGAATCTCATCCAATATACTCGACTCCATTCCCAGAAGTGAATGAAGTAATGAACGAATTTAATTGTGATTGTGGACATGTGTTTACATATGGACATGGTTGTAATTATGATGGTTCAAATTCTCACTCGAAGTGAGGAAAGATTATTGATAAGAACACAAAAGAGAAATTAGTGGGTATAATAAACATGATAGAAATTCATGTTATTGTTGTGGTGGCAAGGGTCAGGATTTTTGTATTTATTGTATGCCATGATATATTTATTAAACGTCAAATATTGATATAAATTATCGATAAGTATTATATGTAAATCACCTCAAAATAAATTTCAATAGTATGGGGTGTTGATTTTCGGAATTGTAGACCAATTTGGAGTTTTAATATTTTAGGGTATTATTTCGTAATTTTACATGGTACTAAATAACATTTATGAATTTTGGGGTCATTTTATGTAATTTTACTCGAACACATTTTTCAAAAGGAAAATCCATATGGGGGCCCTTTTTGTTTTTTCTCCAAAAAGGGCCCTTAAATGCATTTTCCTTTTTCAAACCTTCCACGTGAAGGAACTTTGAAGAGAGAAAATTTTCCCCACGGGTCCCACATGTTTATATTATATTAATATTATTATTTACATAGTAATTTACTATTCACAAAATATAAAATAATATTTTGATGGAAAAACAATAGTTTTGTTTATGAGTTTATGGCGAGCAGTTTTATCATTTTTAATGTTGCCATAAATTTATTATTTAATGTTAAGAAGTTTATCAATTTCATAATTTATTCTTTTGTAAAAGAACAATATTGGTTTAAAGAAATGGCATGACAAGAAAATTTTTATGGATTATTATAAAAACTAAGACCCTAAAGGTATATGTATATACAAAGAATTTTAAATTAATATGTATATACAAAGAGTTTTAAGTTATTGTCTTAAAGACAAATAAGTTGCATAGACATTATGCCACATATGAGTAATAATTCTAAAGGCTAATAGTCTTGACGACTAATTAGCATAGTTTGCCCACTTAATTTGAAAGGCCAATGTTCAGACTATATTTGGTAGTATAAGTTTGAGGCTCCAGAAGAGCTAATATTTTGTTGCCTGAAGGAACAAAATTATGCATTGAATATGCATTTTATTTTACCAAGTATAAAAGAAACTTGTTAAGTTTCAAATATATCTGCAGAAATGGATATCATATAGAAAAATATTGAACCACATGCTATTGTAAACTAGAAGTTTACAAATAAAAATGCAAGGTTTGTAAATGTAAACTAGAAGTTTACGGTATGACCAGTTAGGTCATATGTGGTTAATAATGATATGAAAAATAATTGAGAATCTATATCTTGATGTGTACACAAATATTACAATACATGACCAAGAAAAATAGAAAGTGATTCTTCATTTTTCTAGAGCAGACATAAGAAGGAGATATTTTAGATATTTTCAATTGAGTGTGCAAAAGTGCCTGTAGCACTGTTATAAAGCACTAATTTAGTCCTCAAAAGAGGATAAGAATATATGCTGGGCGTAAATCTCCCTTGATAATAAATTAAAAGATTTGAAAGTGATAACCCATATTTGGATTGAAATCCATGAATGTGAAATATTTTTAAAGGACTCACACTTGAGGAGGAGATTGCTATAATACAAGTGTGAATGAGTGTGAGTGAATTTTTGAAAATTTATATACTTCCTATATTAAGCCTCTTCTATGAAGAACAAAGTCCTTAAGTTTTAAGGTGAAAGATATTTCTCACACTTGAGGAGGAGATTGTTAGAATACAAGTGTGAGCTAATTTTTAGAAAGTCATACTCATACTTCCCACATAATGACAAATATGATCTCCCGAAAATGGATGTCAAATTATGATTTAAATCATAATGTTACAGTAAACCAGAAGTTTATTGAGTTGAGATATATGTTACAGTAAACAAGAAGTTTACTGATCCAAACAAATTTATTGTTGGCATGACTTGTTTGATCATCCAAGTCATATATATAATACAGATAAGATTATGTATTGACATCCATTAAAGAATCAGAAAATTCTTCATGAATAGCTGCTTGTTCTCAAATATAAAAGACTATGAGAATATCATAGGTCATAATGGTAATATATATCTGGAAATATATCAAACAGATTTATATGGGCCCATTGAAATAGCATGTAAACCATACAATGGTATGATAAATTTGAAAGATGCATCTATAAGATGGTTACATGTGAGATTATTTGCTTGCAACATGAAGTTTGCAAAAGAGATTGCAATATGAAGTTTGCAATAATGTTTGATGTTTGAATACATTAAGCGCGCAATTTCTAGATGATATGATCCAAGAATTATAATTAAAGCCTCCATATATATAAGCTAGATGAATGCTTATGAGAACAAAATTTTATGTTGGTATATTTGATATTATATAGCAGCATTTAAATAAGCCAACAAAATTCTCCCTGTAAAATTGGCTTTTGGTCAGAAGCCTGACAAATTCCATATTAAGGAGGTAGATACTTCAGAAGAGTATCAGGACATAACTAATTGCAAAAACCTCAAGAGAGGCTCAGGAACCTGAATAATATAGATATTGATAAGTTATGTCGAATTGGAAAAATGGAACCAAAAAGATGAAATTGTCGACAACAATTTTTAAAGATGATATCACGTGATCAAATGAGGATATTATATAAAGATATGTCACAAGAAGTTGACATAAAGATGATTGGCCAAGAGGATAAGTGAAATTGAAAAAGACGCAAATATAATCATATTATGATAGTTATGAACCCGAAGTCCAAATTGGGATATATGAATGTTTATGTGAAAATAAAGTTTTTTTTCACAAAGTTTAATATGATTATTATGTGATTTTGTGGTGGATACAATATTTTATTTGGCAGTTTATGAAAGAAAGAAAAATTATGCGTCTATTAGATATTGCTATATAGTCTATGCATATGGCTTACTAAATTATGAAGATTGCCGAAGAATCTTCAAAGGATCAAAAAGTGCTAGTAGCACAAGTCCGAGAAGGGCTTAAGGTACAAGAAGCATATGTCCCCGAAAGACTTAAGGTGCCAGAAGCACCAAAGGATTTAATTTGCCAGAAGCATGAGTCCCTGAAGGACTCAGGATGCTAAAAGCATCTAATTCAAGTTATTGAGAACAATAAAGGGGGAGAAGTTTATGTATGACTTAAATCAATTAGGGCACAGTGGTATAATTTTCTCAAGAAATATATGTTGAAAGAAGGGTATAAAGAGAGTGAATCAATATGCCCATGTATTTTTATGAAAAAAATCTAGAAGTGAATGTTTTAATTGCAGTTTATGTTGATAATATCAACATTATTGAAACGCTGAAGAGCTTCAATAAGGCAATTAATTGTTTAAAGAAAGAATTTGAAATAAAGGACTTGAGAAGAACGAAATTCTGTATTGAATTACAGATTTAGTACCTAAAGAATGAGGTCTTTTCTTTATACAAAGAAGGTCCTAGATTGATTTTATATGGAAACAATTTCGACCTCAAGCAAAGAAGTTGAAGAAGGGCACTAATGTATCATGCTTATTAGCAAGAGATAATTCTTCACCAACACAAAGACATTGGAAGTAATGTAGTCATCAGGGGGAGTAAATCTAATGTAATTTAGAAGGACAAGTTGATATACGCTGTACTCTTTTTCCCTTATCTAGATTTTGTCCCATCGGGTTTTTCTAGAAAGGTTTTTAATGAGACAGCATTAGAAAATATGATGTAATTAAGAGGGGGAGTCGATACACATTGTACTCTTTTTCCCTTATCTAGGTTTTGTCCCACTGGGTTTTCCTAGAAAGGTTTTTAATGAGGCAACATTAAAAAGTGTATCGATGGATGATGTACTCTTTTCTTTAGCTAGGTTTTATCCCACTGGGTTTTCCTAGTTAAAGTTTTTAATGAGGCACATTCATAATGGACATCCAAGGGGGAGTGTTATGAATATATTAATTATGTGGATGTCCATTGCATAGTAACCCTTGAAGGTCTATAAATAGAGGTCTTCTGTAAACATTCAGAATACCCTTGAAATGAGAATTCACCTCTCTAGAATTTCTCTCTGACTTCTCTCTACTCTCTTTAGATTTTCTTCAGTTTTATAACAAGATCGATATTTAACTTGTTGTCCTTCTTTTGGGCCAATCTCCTCAATGGTCAACACTAACTCCTCCTTGAATACACCAACAGTAAAAGACAAGATAACCAATATAATGTCCAAGATCACAACCTCCCAACTATATCTGAATCAAAAAAATGTACTAATCAAAGCAAAGATTTTACACCATGATTGTTAAACAATATCACCAATGACATATCTCACCATAAAAAACTAAACTTGTTTGGTATGCCGGAAGGAGATCCTCTTATAAGCATTTTTTCTCCTCATCCCTCCCCATTTCATCTAGACCGTTGATTGAAAAGAGGAGAAAAAATTAAAGTAATATTGTGATATTTTAGATTGATTAGAGAGATGTGATTTAGAGATAATGAGAGGTAATGAGAAAATGATGATGAGATAAACTTGACCCTCGGTATGCCAGAACACAAGTCAGAAACATTGTCCAGCTTAAAGCAATGAGTAGTCATCTCTAAAACGTCATCAGCAACTTGAGTATTGGCCATAATTGTCATATGGTACCTCTCACGCAGACCAAGTCCATCGCTATGGACACAAAAATCCCATGTACTGTAAACACTTCCTTCCAAGAACATTGAAGCAAAACGAGGAATATGATGATGTAATTTCAAACGCAACATAATCCTTTCATTTTGGGAAAAAAATTGGGATTTTAAAATATTAATGAATTTACCATTATGTCCTCTCTTCTTCTTCCTCTTTCTCTCTCCTCTCCCTTTCTTCCTCCTCCTCTTCCCGCCGCCATGGCAATGCCGCCATTACTAAAGAACACCACCATCACCACCTTCATCCTCACTGTGAGAGTCACGACACATAAGGCCGAGGAAGGGGACTCACAACAGTGAAAAGGAAGAAGGGGACGAAAAAGGAGGTTGAGGAAGAAGGTGAACAGTAAAAAATGATGAGGAATAAGAAGGTGAACAGTAAATAATGAGTTTGACAAGTTTTGTAATGAGATTCACAAGTTTAGTAATGATTTCGATAAGTCTTGGAATGCGATTAACAAAAACGTTTTCTGATAAAAAAAAAGATTTGGGGAAGAAGAAGGTGTACAATAAATAATGATTTTGACAAGTTTCGTAATGAGATTTGCAAGGTTAGCAATAGTTTTGACATGTACAATAATGAGATTAATAAATGTGTTTTTTGATTGAAAAAAAAGGCTAAGGAAGAAGGTGAACAGTAAATAATGAGTTTGACAAGTCTCGTAATGAGATTCACAAGTTTAGTAATGGTTTTGACAAGTTTTGTAATGAGTTTCATAAAAACGTTTTACGATGAAAACATGCAAGTTAGGATTCACCAACATTTTTTAATCCCAAGTATACTCAAGGGCGAGCACCATACTTTGTACAGGTTAAAACAATCTCCACGTGCTTTGTTTGACAGATTCACTCAGGTCTTGAAAAGACACAGGTATACTCAAGGGCAGGGCGACCATACTTTGTTCGTTAAATATCACAAGGGTAAGATGGCTGTCCTAGTTGTGTATGTTGATGATATAATCCTCACAGGAGATGACGAGGTAGAAATTAATCAAATCAAGACAACTTTGACACAAAAATTCCATATCAAAGATTTTGGAGAAATGAAGTACTTTCTTGGGATGGAAGTTGCTCAATCTAAGGGAGGAATTTATATCTCGCAAAGGAAGTATGTACTAGACCTTTTAAAGGAAAAATGGATGACATGTTGCAGACCTAGTGACACACCTATTTGGGTTGATAAAATAGATGAAGAAGCATATCTCAGTAAAGCTATGGACATAGGGAAATATCAACCAGATGATGCAAACTAATATATACCTGTCTAATATCTGACTAGACATTGCATTTGCAGTAAGTGCGGTTAGCTAGCATTCCTGTGATCTTAAATAGAAACATTTTAATGAAGTCTACAGGATCCTTCGTTATTTGAAGGGATCTCTGGGACATGGTTTGTTGTTTAAGAAAACTAATAAACAGAATGTAGAGTTATTTACAGATGCTGATTTGGAAGGTGATCAAGGTGAAAGGAAATCCACATCTTGATATTGTACATATGTGTGGGGTAACTTGGTCACATGGAGAAGTAAAAAGCAAAGTGTAGTGTAAGAAGCAATGCTGAAGTTGGATATAGGGATGTAGGGATGTAGCACTGGGAATCTGTGAAGGCATATGGATAAAACATGTCCTTCAAGACTTGAGGAAGTGCTTAAATTTGTCAATTAAGGACTATTGAGATAACATGGCAACGTTAAATATTGCTCATAATCAGTGGCTGAGCTAGGATTTGTAGATGAGGGGGCGAGATTATAAAGCAAAGTGTATAAGAATTGAAGAAATTTTTTATATATGTGGCATTCTTGTCATGCAGCTTTTTCGAGCTGCTTTCTTTTCCAGATTCAAGCTCCCTAAGTTTGAAGGAAACTGAGAATTATAGTATCAAACTACTAATCATCATTCAGTGTAAAAGGAAAAAGATCATTTCACTGTAGCGGTAAGAGATCCACGCAAAGAAGTCAATAATAAGACTATTATATGGCAGACACTAAAATCCCATTAAAACCGAATTAGTAGCTCATCATCCTCTGGAGATGATAAGTAAAATACTAAAATGCCAATTGACAACTGGAGCCAGATTTAAAAAACGCAATATGGATGAAGCAGATTAATCAGATCATAAAATAGACTATTATCATGAGAATTTACGAAGACGAACAACATAGAA
This sequence comes from Acacia melanoxylon, assembly GCA_019022615.1. Classification (NCBI taxonomy): domain Eukaryota; kingdom Viridiplantae; phylum Streptophyta; class Magnoliopsida; order Fabales; family Fabaceae; genus Acacia; species Acacia melanoxylon. Next base: position 28,655,706 of record JAFJYJ010000002.1, read on the forward strand.
AAAACAGAAGATGAGTGTAATGCATAAGGCATATTAGTCCCTCGACCATAAGATACTATCTAAAGTCTATGTGCTTCTGGGCTTGTTTCCCTTGTCTCGAAATTTAACTAAAGCAAATGCTAAATCTAACCCAACTGAAATTTCCATCATAAAGAAGCAGGAAATCGAGTTTCACATATTCCAAACCATAATTTTTCTAAAATACTAAATGATGATAGCCATTAATTCATTAAAAGCTGCTCTTGATCAAGGAAAAGGGCTATAGTGTGAATGAGGAATGCAGGTTAAAACAGGAAAATAATTATTGTCAAAAAAATAATTAGTCAGAGTTTATCAAAATTCGTAGCCACGTCTTATATTTTCTATCTCACAAGCAAGGAACATATACCCAGATTAATAATACATGAGATATAGTGTGTAATAACATCTAGGAATCAGAATATAAATCATATATGTCTTTTTTGTCATCAGTTATATTATATGCCTAGTTGAACACTAATATGTAACAGGATACTTTAGGTTCTTTTTCTCAAGTGATGTGAATACGTCATCTATTTTTTTTTTGGGGGGGGGGGTGTGGGGCCACCCCTCCCCCCATTCCGCCTATGCTCATAATTTAGTTCAACATAATATAACCAAGCAAGTTTAGATAGATAGACATTTTATAAGGGAAAAAGTTTATAAAGGCATCGACGCATCGTTGATCGAGGGGTGAAACCAGAAATTACAAATGGGGGGGGAATTATAAAATAGAACCCATATATTTATGAAATTATATTTCAACCCCATAAACATTTCAATCCTTTCATTTTAGTCCCTCTAAGAGACTTTTAATAAGGACTAAAGTGAAAATATTGAAATTTTTTTGAGATTGAAATGCCATTTTTAAAAAAATTAGGTCATTTTCTATAATTTTAGGGGGGCGGGGGTCACCCCTACCCCCTAGGTCCGTCCCTACGTATATATACCCTCTAAAGAACAAATTGCAAACATCCTCACTAAATGACTGCTCAAAGATAGATTTGAATATCTAATCAACAAGTTGAACTTGATTGATATCTACGGTTCAACTTGAAGAGGAGTGTAGAATCCCAAAACTTAAAGAGCAAGATCGAAATTTAGAGAGAAAGTTCGGATCCAAAATAATAAAAAGTGATCATGATAATTAATCTTGATTATTTCCTGATTTGTATTTTGTCATATCGGGATCAAATTAATGCCTGATTTTATCATATGTGCATCTATATGCAATATGTCAGTATGAATAAAACATCGATGAATTCAGTCCTCCAATCCTCTTCATACATAATTCGAATAAGTCGCTGAACTTGAAAATAAAAGGATCCTGGCGTGCATGGTTTGTTGATAGTCAAGTTGCGGGGTAACTAATCAATTTCAATTATTATTCTAACTATCAAGGTTGTTCATGCAAAAATCTTGAGTATGCTTGTATTTCTTTTCTTTTTTTTTTTTGGGGGCGTTTGGGCGGGTGACCGCACGTGTGCTCACAAACTTTAAGATTTTTTTTATATATAATAAATGAATAAATCATTTAAAATTATCCACCGTCCGGTCCCCGTTCGCGACATCGTCCGTCCACCACGCCCTAGCTTCTCCTTCCACCGCAGATCCTTCTTCGCCCAGCGCAACTAGGTCGCCGCCAAGCTTGCTCACCCAGTTCGTCTGCCAACTGCCAAGCCCACCAGAAGGAGGCCGACGTTCAAGAAGACGATGCCGGACTCTTGTCTCTCGCTGATCAGCCCTCACTGTGCAGTCTGTGCTCATTGTCTCGCCGATTAAGTCAATTCTGATTCTCAACCCATTAAGCTAAGAAGGGTTTAATGAGCCAACTCCTTGCAAGCTATGGTGAGTTGACCAGTTTAACCTATCTAATTAGTTTTGACAGCTCTACTCTATCTGTAGTGTTTTTGGAGTTTCTATAATCAATAAATTCGTTTTCCAGAAGAGGAAAACAGAAATACTGCCATTTCTATGAAATTCTCTTTTTTCCTCAAGAATGGGGACTTAATCATCATCATCGTCATTTTTTAAAAAATATTCTTGTAGCCTTTTGTGCTCACATGCTTCATTCAATTTTTACTTGTGACTGGACAGGAGTGGTTATAGAAAGTTTGTATAAATTGTAACACTTATATATCTTGGAATCTATCAATTTGGTCTGAAGAATAGAAAACCTTTTTTTTTCAGGGGGACATGGTTTGTGATTGTTCATATTAATATGCTGATTTATGCCCATCTGCAGGGGTCATGTTTTGTAGAATTAATATTTTTCTTCTTTTCCCTTTATTATGCAGATGAAGTGGTGGTGATTTCTGGTGTACAAAAGTTTTGAGCGAGTAAAGTGGGGCTTTGTGGGACCTGCTTATTCATATGGGTTTGTTCTCTTGCGGGCTTTGGGATATACAATCTCCTCAAATATGATACCACTGTCTTGAGGGCATTTAATCCAATTCATATATATTGCTTCTTCAAGAGGAATTCTACTAAAGCACGATATTCTCTTCGGGGTTGTCTTCTTGTGCTACTGGTAATGCTATATTTTTTCCTTGCCCTATTATGCTAGTTTACAGATGACAGCTAATTCTGAGGCCACTGTTGGAACTTGGAAGTATTGTGAGTTTTTCATCTCATGCCTCATGACCTTTTTTGCTACAATGTGTGTGAAAATAATTTTAAATGTGCCTCTTTGTGTGCTTTTTCAAAGTCAAAAGTGCTTTGGAGAAGCACTTTAGGAGATGTTATTCAACGATTTGATTGCCATGTACTTCCTGAAAACTTTAATCTGATGTGAATATCTGAGTGTCCTACTATCGTCTTTTTCAAATTTGAGACTATCCATTAATCAAAGTAATGAAGTTGCTTAGTCTTATTTATTGTTTTGGATGAGATGAAGTTGTAGATTCGTGGTTTTCTTTAAATGTTGAAGTAAATCTAGGAATTTGAAAATTCTTTAAATGTTGAAGTATATATGAATGTTTCAATTTGATTCTATATCACACAACAGGATTACAAATTATTAGGATTAGAACTCCTTCATGTTAAGTACAGGCTAGATGATTTTTACTATTTTGTTTGTAGAAAATGTCAGGGATACAATCTTATTTCAAACGTCTAAAACCCACAAATATAGAACCCGAATCTTAGAATGAGCAAGCTTCAAATAGTATTTCAGTTCCAACTGTCCAAGAATCCTATCAACCACTACAAGCATCTCAATTTCATAATATAGAAAATCTTGAAGCGGATTCGGGAAAAAGACCTTCAATTTATTTAATGACATCAAATCCTACAGAAAGAGAGGATATTCGGAGAGCTTATTTGCTCAAGGGGCCAACTCAACCAATTTAAAACCATTCCCTTAAACGAAAATGTTTAGAAAAATGCGTAGATTCAATCCTAAGTGGTATGAAGAATTTGGTTCTTGGTTGGAGTATAGTGTATCAAAAGATGCATGTCTTTGCTTGTACTGTTATCTGTTTGATATGGAGGTTAGAGGTAGTGGTTGGACGTAGGAAGCATTTGTCGGTGTGGGGTTCAAAACTTGGCAGAAGAAAGATAGAATCAAAGTTCATGTTGGAGATCATAAGAGTGTTCACAATAGATGTTATCAAGCTGGTCAAGATTTGATGAAGCAAAAGCAACATATTGATGTTGCCTTGTCAAATATTTCTGAACAACAAAGAATTGATTATTGTATTCGGCTGAAAACTTCTTTAGATTGTGCTAGATTCCTACTACGCAATGGTCAGTCTTTTCGGGGACATGATGAATCTGCAAGATCAAATCAACAAGGTTTATTCCTTGAAATTATAAAGTTTTATTCTAAGCCAAATAAAGATATGAGTGATGTGGTCTTGCAAAATGCCCCCGATAATAACAAATTGACTTCACCAATGATTCAGAAAGATCTTTCTCAAGCTTGTGCTGATTTGACTGTTAAAGCAATAATTAGTGATCTCGGCGATGATTACTTTTCCTTGCTAGTTGATGAAGCTCGTGATGTTGCAATTAAAGAAATGGCAGTTGTACTTCGGTATGTCAACAAAAAAGGGTCCATTGTTGAATGTTTTATTGGCATAATTCATGTTTCAAATACTACTGCACAGTCACTAAAAGCATCGATTGATGGGCTATTTTCTAAACTTAGTTTAAGTTTGTCTAAATGTCGCGGTCAAGGCTATGATGGTGCTAGTAATATGCGGGGTGAATTCAAAGGGCTTAAGAGTTTGATTTTGGCAGACAACACATCCACATTCTACATTCATTGTTTTGCTCATTAGTTACAATTGACACTTGTGAAGGTTGCAAAACATCACAAGAAGGTTCAAGAATTTTTTGACATGCTTCAAAAGATGGCTACCGTTGTAGGGGGTTTATGCAAGCGGAAGGAAATTCTTCAAATGAATTAGTATGAGCTAATAGTTGAAAGAATTGCTAGTGGTGAAATACCAACTGGGAAAGGTTTAAATCAAGAGACAACTTTCAAGCGACTTGGAGACACTCGTCGGGGTTCCCATTTTGGTACGGTTACAAGTGTCATCTCATTATTTTCTCCAATAATTTCCTTTATGAAAATTATTGAAGACGAGCCGAAAAATGATGCTGCAAGAACCGATGCAGGAAGCATTTTGTATGCCATGGAGGATTTTGAATTTGCATTCTTGTTGCATCTTATGAAATTGATCTTGGGGATTTCTTATGAGTTGTCACAAGCACTACAAAGAAAAGATCAAGACCTTTTAAATGCAATTGGTTTAGTGAAGGTAGTCAAGTCTCGTTTACAAGAGTTGAGAGATAATGGTTTTGATGAATTGCTTCAAGAAACGAACATTTTTGCCGATAAATATGATATTGACATTCCAAATATGAATGATGTTTATTGTCCTAAAGGGAGATCGAGACGGAGATTGGAATCATTCACATTCTTCCACTACTTTAAGGTGGAGTTATTTAATACAGTGATAGATACTCAGATTCAAGAGTTGAATGATCGATTTGATAATGTCAATACCAAGTTGCTTGAGTGTTTGAGTTGTCTTGATCCTCTGATTCATTTGCTAATTTTAACAAAGAAAATTTGATTGAGTTTGCTAGATTCTATCCTTTAGAGTTTGATGAGATTGCGAGATATTCCTTTTCTGTCTTCAAGTCTCGGTAATTTTATTGTTGATGTGAGGGCTGATTCGATTTTGTCAATTTGCAAACAATTTCGACCTTGCTTTGAAGATGGTTGAGAAGAGAAAGGATATTGTTTATCCATTGGTCTATTTGTTGATAAAGTTGGCACTCGTTCTACCGGTATCAACTGCTAGTGTTGAGCGGGTTTTTTCTGCAATGACTTTTGTTAAGGATAAGTTGCGCAATCGGATAAATGATGATTGGTTTAACTCATGTATGCTAACTTATGTCGAACGTGATATCTTTGATATGATTGATGATGAAGATATAATGCAATATTTTCAAGGAATGAAGAATCGAAGAATGATTTTATAATCGTTCTTATGTGAAGGTTAGTTGACTTTTGATTATTATTTTTCTATGTTAAGTTGAAGTTTTCTTTTCTTTTATTGTTTATATTCTTTTGTTTCTTTTTTTTTGCAGAAAAGTTCTTGGTTTATACCGTTCCTTTGATCTATTGAAAGTGACGTGCTCTCTGGTGGATAGCTTGGTGAGTTATAGCATTTATTATGCTCCTTTGCTCTTTTGTTGATGTTTGACTTTTTAATATCCTATCACATATGACAAACCATAATAATTTTTCCTTACATGTTACTTTGGAATTTGATTGTGTAACATCTAAGTATCTGTATGCCATGGGATTAGACTATATTGTTCTGTTTAAATTAATTTCCTTAGAAATACTTTTCAATTGAACCTCATTTCTGGTCATAAACTTTACGAATAAGTGGATTGCCTTTTATCCTCCTTAAAAAAAAAATTCGGGGACGCTGCCCCCGAACCCCAGAATCCTACTACTAATTGTGCACCCACAAACTTTAAATCCTGGCTCCGCCAGGGGTATTCATTGAGTTTAGATAATGCATGACAAGAGTTTTTTTTTTTTTTGGATGGGGATCTTATGGTCCACCTTTAATTGTGTTTTCTTTTTCATAAATGCTTGGTGAAGGTAGGGTTTTAGACAAAGTTTTAGCTATAGATAAAATTATGATAAGCTACCCTTTTGTTATTTGAAATTTTAATATTTCAGTAGTTTAAGTTTAAAATGTGCGGGGAAGGTGATATGCTAGTTTATTATTAGTAGAATTGGTAAGCATAAAAAGAATTATTGAGTGTGTTACTGTGAATACTTTGACTAAACTAATTCTTCTTCTCTTTTGGAAATGGTGAGTCGGCATCCTTTTGGTTAGACAATTGGTCTGAAATCAATAGACCCCTTATTGACCTTATTCCCGGGTATGAAGATTTCGCGAACAGAAATGAGAAAGTTGTGGATTATGTGGACCGTTGGGGAGAATGGGATCGTAACAAGTTGATCGGTGGTTCCACCCGCAAGTTGTTGATCGGATCATGAGTGCTCACCTCCTCGGGAGGAGAGAAGGGAAGATAAATACTATTGGAAACCTTCATCGATGGTTGCTTTACCGTCAAGTACGCATACCATTTTCTTTTTGCAGGTACACATCGAGACGGAGACTCTGTTTGGAAGATGCTGTGGAGATGGGCTGGCCCGGAGAAGATCAAGTCTTTTATGTGGACATTTGCACATGGGAGAGTCCATACGGCACAACTGAGAATGCAAAGAGGCATTGGGGAGTCGAAGCAAGTTGCCCTTTTGGTTGCATCCGGGAGGAGGACTTGATGCACTTAATGAGGGATTGTAGTAATGCAAAGGAAAGATGGATCTCGTAGTTACCCCAACCTTATGGGCGAAGTTTACATCTCTCCAAGGCACGAGTGGCTGCGGTGGAATCTCAAACATGAACGGGAAGGGAATTTACAAAGAAAATTCCTTGGGCTACTTTGTTCGGTTATATATGCTCTGGGACATTTGGGTGGATCGTTGCAAGAAATTATTTGGCGAGGAACTCACCAAAGATAGCACAAGCGCACATGATACCCTCTTCAGGGCAAGCTGGGATAAGGATTTTATTACAAAATGTCAATTTTACTCTAACCGAATCGCTGCGGAAGGGCCGGTAGGGCGTCAAAGAGGTTTTATCACTCTCGAGGTGGATGCTTGATCTTTGGAGTCGAGGAGAAGCGGTTGTGGAGGCGCTATTAGTGGAGATGATGGACGATGGATATGCGGATTCATGTGTAAACTCACAACAGTTCCCCCAACAATAGCGAGAAATCATTGCGATCATCCAAGGTCTTCGAGATATGTTGGAATAAGGGCTACAAAAATGTTGTTGTTCTATCGGATTGTGTTGAAGTTTGTTAATGCTTTGACTAGGGGTTGCGATTATTCTCACCCGTTTAGGGACATTATAGTTGATGCCAGGTTGTGGGTATCTAAAAAGCGGCTTGTTTTAATTAGTCATAATCCTAGGGAACAAAATAACTTAGCAGATCACCTGGCTAAGCTAGCTCATAATATTGTAGGAAACTTTTGTATTCTTGATCACCCACCACCTTCGATCCAGCAGGCGGTAGTTGATGTAGGAGAATAGTTTGTAATTTTTTCTTGTTTGTAGTTGCTCTTTTGAGTTATTAATGAATTCCAGCTTTCATTCAAAAAAAGTAAGCCAACAACTTGAGGTTATAGGCCAGATCGAAGTCATGACTACTAGGTCATTGGCTGACTAAACTGATTTTGAAATCAACTAATTGCCTCTCTTTATATTGCAACTGAATAACAAGTATAAAAAGGGAATCTGAAAAAACTAGATTACAAAACTAATCCTGCTGCTGAGATTTACTCATGAGTATGATAGGCACCTGATCAAAATTCAATATTGTCTCTTACCCAAAAACAGAAAACAAATTAACATTCAGTTAAAGCAATGTAGCAAAATACCCCTTTTAAACATGTTGAAATTTGAAGGATTATATAGATGCAGAAGTAAATAAGAACGTAAACCTTTGAAATATTATTGAATCTTTGAATAAAAGAAGATATATATGGGCCTTTATATATGCAAACATAAAGCTAACCCTATAATAATTTAATTTTGCATAACCATGGTTTTGACTGAAAATTATGGTTTGGGGTTTTAAAACCATAGTTTTGCCAGAAGCTATTTTTATTTTTAACCCTTTTCGGAAGCTATTTTTTCAAAATTTATCCTCTCGAAATACTTTGTTCACTTTTTCTTGAGAAACTATTCTCTAAAAGCTAATTAAAATGCACTTCTAATCAAATAAACAAAAAATCAAAATAACTTAGATATAATATCTATATTTAATCTTAAAATATAATAAATATAAAATAAAACCTAATAATAAAATAATAATTAATCTGAAATATCTTGAAACGTTATTAAACACTCCCCTTGTTTCAAAGACACCAAACTTGTCTTTTTTCTTATACTTGGAATTAATCTTTAAAATCTATCATGCCTCTTTAAAAGTCACTGCAAATGCGATTCTAGCGAAGGGGTTATCATGCACGACATGTTTGAGGAAAAATAAATCTTTTGCAACTCGCTTACTACTTTCTCTCAAATGTATGTCTTTTCGTCTATAGGAATTCAAACATGGATTACAGTTGGATAAAAGCTAAATGAACGAGTGTTGAATATGATAATGGGGTGAGAGAATTTTTAGACTTTGCTAAAAGAAATGTCGATGATGATAATTGGATGTTTTATTGTCCTTGTGTATAATATTTGAAAGAGAAGTGACTAAGTGCTGCAAATATATATACACATTTAATTTATGAAGAATATAGTAAGAGTTATACAATATGTGTAATATTCTTTAAAATATTTGTTTTAAAAAAAAAGCAAAAAAAAAATGTATATATATATATATATATATATATATATTTGTCGCGTGTGTGTACGCCACCATTTTGGTTAGGTGGCAGCATCCGCCCCTTAACATGGCAGAGAGGGAGAATTATATATATAAAAAATTATTTCTAATCCACCGCCTCAACTCCCTGAATATATATGTTTGTATATTTAATAATTTTGTGTGTGATAGTGTTGTGAGAGTGCGAAGATCCGGAGAGACGAGAGAAGCGGTGAGATGGGAGGAAAAAGAGAAGAAAAGATGGTCTGTCAGAGTTTGTAAGGTAAGTTATTTATTTTATAAGATCATTTAGACAGTTAAATTAATTTCTTTTCAATAAACTTTCTTCATGAAAGTTGTTCTACGTATTTTTTTCTTTCTAATGAGTGTAGTATAGTATTGATTACTGAGAATTTTGGGACTAGAATATTGATAAATTTTTGAGTTTTGATAATAGATGACTGCATATATGAAGAGCATGATTAATAAATAAATTTAATCGGTTTAGATGTGTCCATTGGTTGCTGTGGGAATTTAAAGTTATTTTCTATTTAAAAGAATTTAGGATTTATGTCATATAATATATTTTTACCGATTAAATGAGGATTTAAGCATTTAGTTGGATTATAGGAGGTATTATGAAAGATTAAATGAGAAATCAAGTCCCGGTAGAAGTAGAAGAAATGCGGATTATCCCCTTCCCGGCATGAACATACTGACTCATCGCCAAGGGGTAGGCAAATGGTGTAATTCTCTCCATTGCGGATGGGGAGCCTGGCAACCTCGGTTGCAGTCAACATCGACTTGGTGCGTAGCACCTCATTGGTAACCCACGGGTCCGCATTCGTTGCAGCTCTTGAGGGATCTTTGGAACTTGACTCCCCAGACATAGATCTTTCGATATGGCGCGAAGAAGGTGAAATCATCTATACCTATAACACAGAAAAAAGGAAGATACGACAGGCATACCTGAGTCATAAGGGCCACTACGTGAATAAGAAGTTGACAGATGGGGGGGGGGGGGCTCCTTTGACATGAAATGGTCCTCGCTACTAGAAGCTGGGATGGTTTTGGGAGGTAATTTATGCCGGCAAGAGGCCGAAATCGACTCGGCTTCTGAGCCACGGCCTCTGGTGACGAGATCAATGTTTAAATAGCATCAATCATCGTATGGATCATGGACGCTCCTCGGATGGGATCCCGGTCTAACTTGGTGTATACCCTTTGACTGTAAAATGTGAGAAGCCCGGATAAAGGCGCTGTGATCCCAACTATGAATTTTAAGTGGACGAGTAAGGGATCCCGGGTCAGTAACTTTCGAATCACGGCTCTCATGCTGTTGTGTCTAGGCTCTCTTCCTACTCATACTACCCTGGGGTTTGCGAAGCAATGCCTCATACTTTTCTTCTTCGATATGAGGAATTCCTCAAACCCAGTATCGTGCTCCGGGAGGAACCTTTTGAAGTACCTCATACTCCTCTTCTGGAATCGCTTTACTGTGAATCGAAGAGGTTAAAGGAGTACCTTTATCCACAGATATTCAGAGAACAACCAACGACACACAATGTGTCTGTAAAAAGGAAGAAGAAAAAAAAGGGATGTAGCAAGAGCCAAGATTCAAAGATTATTCAAAGAGAGGCATCCACAAACCCAGAAATCAAAGTTTACCTAGTGTTGGTCGATTTCCTTGATGGCAAGTGAACCAGTCGAACAAGTAATAAAGTGAAAGTAGAGTATCGTCCCACAGAGACTGAGATACCGAAGAGAGACACTCAATTGCTATGATAGTTGCAATCGAAAGTAAATGTAATTGGTTTGAGAGGTTTTTGATGATTACGCTAATAATGAAGTAAACAAAGTAAATTTAAGAAGATATCGGTAAGAAGTTAGGCGAACTCGGACTCCTCCTTAAGTGCATAATTCCCCCAGTTGATCTACCCATTGCTATAGCATTTATCTTGCCATGACTTCCGCAATTGCTACAAAGATAGCTACTAACTACAAAGCTATTCGATTAACCCACCACTATTGTAATACCCGGATAATTATTTATCTGGAATATTATATTTCGATAGATAATACCTATTGAAAATAGGTGAACATGTGGTTTCAAATAATAAGTAATAATTATCTTATTTTCTAAGGTAATTACTATGGAAATTAGGAGAGATAAAGAGCTAAAATGTATTTTTAGAGCATTAAATGGCCTAAAAATATTATGATAAATCCCAAGAGGTAGTAAAATATTTATAAAAAATTAGAAAGTATGTTGTCTCTAATTTTAGGAATTTTTGGGATAATTTCCCTTGAAAAATAATGAGGCAAAATTAAGTATTATTTTGGGATCATAAGTGACCCCATGATTTTTAATATTTTACATGGGATATAAAATACCAATGTAAGTAAAATAGTTGTGAGATAATGATTTATCCTAATTAAGAAAAGTATCAAAAAATTAGTAAGTGGCTAATCTGGTAATTAATGGGATAATTAAGGTATAAAGTAAATGAATTAAAAATAATTTAAATAATTATTTTTAATTGGAGAAATTCGAAATTATTAAATAAATAATAAATAAAAATAATAAAATATTAATAAAATATTTTATGCTTAGAAAAATAAATAAAAAATAAAAAAAAAAAATAAATATCTAGATATTTTGAATAAAATAATAATATATATGGTAAAGAGCCAACATGAGCGTTTGGGAATGGATAGAAATAAAATCCTACACCAAGGTATAGGGATGTAGTCTAAGTCATCGGACTTTTTATGAACCAGTGAAATTCTATCTCGGATTGAGCGGTCTCCGAAGTCAATTCTGGAACCAACAGGGTATTTAAGACACCGGATAGGAGAGAGAAAATGCAGATAGAGGATTTAGAGTCAATACTGAAACAAGTAGTTGCCGTGAATTAGGAATCTAGTGACTTAGGTCAGATCATATTACAAACCAGTGGATTTTTGCCTAGACGCTGACGCTTCCGAATTCAATTCCGTAATCAAGACGTATGTCCTAAAATCTTCAGCGAGATAACGGAATACCCTTAATGGGATCATAAATTTCATTAAACTAGATATTCCTAATGAGAAAGAAAGAAACTTCGAAACTCGCCATCAAGATTTCGCGATTCGTCAAGATTACGCGTTTCGGACACCGGACCGAAACTTTATCGATGCAGACGGCTCGATGTCACCATCAAGATGACATCATTTTGTTGACTATTGGGGAGGGGAGGTCGGCACAAGCAAATGGAGGGCCAAGAGTGTTTTGTCCTCAAAATGCGATCCTACGGTCCATATTCGTCGATCGAAGTTCGAATTATTTACCGTTCTGCCATCCGTCTCTTCTATAAATACCAAGCTCCTCTTCTTCATTTTTCACACCAAAAATCTGCCCCTTAGAGAGAAGTTAGAGAGAAGGGAGAGCTCTTGAAGTTCTAAGCCAAAGCCGGGGTAAGTTCTTTGGTCCTTAGTCTTTAGTTTCGGTAGTTCTTTCGGTAGATATGTAGGAATGCTAGATTTATATTTAATTTTTCAAGATAGTCTAGATATCATATTTAGGGGTAAATATGATATATATTTCGAAAATATGATGAGGGAAAAGATCTGTCAAAATTCGGAGAGATAGAGCGAAAACAAGCGAAGCTCCGGCGAAATTCCGCCGATCGGGGTTCGGGGCAAAATGGTAATTTGTACCTAAAATGCCTGTTATAGTGCTAGAAGTTGATAAATGTTATCCTTATAGGATATCTAAGATAATCGGACCGCTGTCAAAAAGTACCGTTTTCCGTCAACGAAGGTACGTTCGCGTACTGTAACACTAACTCTGATATTTATTGTATTCGTATATGTGATATGTGTGTTGTATATGTGTTGGTGGTATGTTATTTGAATGCATGGTGATGTTAGAGGATAATTGAACATTTGCATGCGCTTGGAGCGATATGCCTGTATGCGCTGGGAGCGATATATCCGTATTTTGGGAGCGGTGTGTCTTCGGGAGCGGTATGTCCGCATTCGCCGGGGAGCGATACATGTAGGAATGGTTCATTTGTTATGCTGATATCGTATATGTAAATATGAGGTTAACCGTTACTGCCGGGGTCCGTATGCATTGGACCTCGGCTCTTAACATAGCGTCGGGTTCGGGAGAACCAAGGGCCGAGGAGAAAGGCAAGCGGGCCGCATAGAGATTGGCTGAAGATCTCTTCGTTGACACGGCATGGCTGTTTCTTGGGGAGACACTTTTGTTGTTATTCACTTTAAAAACTCTCGGTCATTGTACCGTTTTTGTAAATCAGCCCGGACTTACGGCATTTATAAATATATGTATCAGTTACTCAATCGCTCCGATGCTCTACTCTGATGAAAAAAAAAATATACTGCTTTTGAAAATGAGATGTTACAGCTATGATCTATCGAAGCTTCCGCATCCGATACATATGATATTAACTATACTCCTTCCATATTCCTATGGAAACTTTCTAGTTTTTATCTCGCATTATACTCGGGGTGTCGGTTATGAGAGGTAGACCTATTCCCGAAGCCTACAATAAATAGGTCAAGCCTTGCACCCCCGCCTAGCAAACATCTTGTTTCTCGAGAGGTCTAGCCTCGACTCCTTGCCCGAAGCCGAGACCACGGTGTCTAGCCCTTAGATTCCTCTAATCGACTAGTAGTTAATTTTCGATACGCAAACCGAATCTATTAAATTAAGAACTTGCAACCGGGTTCATACACGCTAAGAATTCATCCTCGTTCGGCCATCGAAAGTTAGTTCATGATTGACGAAGGAGACACAAAACAGAGATGGTAACGAGAATGACCCATGATCTAACTAACTACGAAATTAAACAAATGAAAATAGAAAGCTTGACGGCGTTCCGACGGCGTGGACGAAGCCCCGTCACGTCACCACTCCACGTCTTCTTCCCTCCGTCTTACCGCGAGGAAGGATCTTTGGGTTATCCTGGAATTCTCGTGCTAGTGAAGTCTCTTACTCTTCTGTTGAGTCGGCTGAATGTGTAATCTTGTGTTGGCTCTCTGCGACTCTCCTTCAGGGTTGTCCTGCTGTTTCTTTTTATATTCGGACTTTTGTGTGACTCAAGTTAAGCTAGCTGGGCTTTCCAAATCTGTCGAGATCTTTCGCATCTTCGTTTGTAGATTGATTTGCGGATCCTGCGGGATTCTTCAAATCTTTCCGTTTTGATCCTCCGCATCTTCTATTTCATTATGTCAAAGCAATCTACTTGTTGATCTTGATCTTTTATTTCTATTCCTGAAATCAGCTAGATAAAAGGGTCAGAAAAGTATGCCACATAACATTGCGTCCTTTACTTTGCTATAGCTTTCATGATGCTTTTTATTGCCTTTCGAGTTGCGGTCGGAATGCTATAGCATCGTATCAGCTTTGCTATACGTTCTTTAAAACAATGTAATTTGCTCTTCTTAGCACATGTTCGGGATGTAAATGGTTTCCATCCTCCGTTCCCTATATCATGAATATATGCCTTTTTGCTTGGATTGTTTGCGTTTAAGCTTTTATTCACCCTTCAATTCGGTCATGAAGTACAGGGAAAACATGGTATAATTTGTGCTCATCACCTAGAATCCCAGAAACACTTATCGACACCGACCCAGAAACCCAGAATGTAATATTTAGGCAAACACAATCAAAGAAGCAAGAATAAATCAAGTGAATAAAAGCGAAACCATAAGAGGAGGAAGAAACAAAGAAAATACCTGGTGTTATGAAGGTAAGAGAAGCCTGAAATGTGCGAACAAGAGGACCATAAGAGGGCAGGTTTCAGAGGAAGGTGAGAGGTTTTTTTGGAAGAAAGAGATAGTAGTAATGTGAGAAGTGGTGCGAATGAAGGGACATATGCAAATATAAACGTAACCATTGAGGGTACGAATATGAAGAGTCGAGGGCAAAAAAGGCAGTTCCCTTCGAAAAGCAGATTTCCCCCCAAAAAAGCAATGATGACTGATGCGAAATGATGCGAGCATTAAATGTGCTCAGATACCGTAGATGGCTAAGTGTGGCGGTTTTACTTTTCGACAGTCGAAAGTCGCCAGCTGTCAAGTGGTCATGATGAAATAGGAAGTTTGAAATGGAAGTCCATTCAGGTATATATGACTCCTCAAATTTTACCCCGGCTCATTGAGCATACGTCGTAAAAAACTGGGATCAGCGTGGACGAGATCAGGTAGTACATGCATGAAGGAGAATCAAATGGAGCCATTTCTAGCTCACGATATTCCGGATTGGGGGAATATTGGGTGCTAGAATATATGAATCTTGAAGCCCAGATGAGTGATGCACGAGAAATCTAGACAATCATGAACAGGAACGGTGCCCGAAGGAAATTAACTCGGATTATATATATATATGGGGGCAAGTCATGGAAAATAAGTCCAGAGTTCATTGGACTCAGACAAAAGCTTAACAACATGTAAATCAGATCCGTCTCTAATTGGAACCCGGATAAACTGGGTACATCCTGGTTAAATCCGCGTTCAAGGTTAAATAATCAATGCATCCTGGCAGCCCAGAGACCTGAACTACCGGGCTAGGCGGCAACTGTTATGACCTGATATATGAGGCCCCTTTATTGTGCGGCCCAACAAGGGCAATAAGTTCTAGGATTTGCCTACAATAAAGGAAGATCCTAACCAACCTATAATCGAGGGATTTCCTAATCAAAGGGCCTCAACCCTAAGGTGTAGTGGCTGATGCATGGACCAGGAGGCGCACAAAGCCCAAAAGTCCAAACCCTAAAGGTAATCTCTATAAATAGGAGGTAAATCTAAAAGGTACGCATTCTCTATTCATCTTCATTTTACTATTTAGCCTCAATGTGCACACACCCCACCCCTTTTTGGCTAGACGCCATATACATGCACAGTGATCCAACATTCTCCTCGGTATCTTCCTCCTAGATATCTTGAAGTAATCATCCTCTCTTTAGTATCTGCCTTATAATATCTTGGAGAGACTATCTGATCCAATATCAATACATTAGCCCATCTGTCTATAACAAAGAAGGACAAAAGATAATAACAAATAAAAGTTAGTTGACAGTTAAATCATGAATTAAAAAATATACGCATGTGAAGATGTCCCCATTTGATTGAGAATAAATACTATTACCTTTATTGATTAATATAAGATAACTTAAAAGGGGAAAAAACTACTACAACTTGGCCTTCTTCTCGAGATTCACGTGGAAATATAATAAGGTAGTGAAAACTAGATATCATGTTTGATCTTGTCTGAGAAATTAAAAATGACATTTGAAAAAAAAAATGGAAAAAAGATTAGTAGTATTTGTTAACAACGTGGCATTGAATAAGTTAGGTTATATGTATTTTATTTTATGTCTAACAGTCTTCAGCTTTCGAACACAAGTACTTCAACTTTGAAGCTCTCCCTCTCCTTCTGGTTTCTGGTCTAGATCCCTCGCTGCCATTGCCGTCGTCTCCGTCTCCTTCTCCGGCTAGACATCTTCAACTTTCATACACTTACTGAATCCTCATCCTAATCTCTCTCACTTGTTCAACTGCTACGGTCACGACCGGTGATTCCCGGCATCAAGAACTCCTTGGAAACATCGGCATTGGGGCAGCGTTGTTGCCGGAGAAGGTTAGATACTGCGCACTCACGTCTCTAATGGAGTGGATCTTGTGTGTGTAAATGATTTTTTTTTTTCCTCCGGCGTCTTTTCTTGCTTAGATTGGTGCTATATATCTTGTTGTAGTTTTCATTGATTTAGGCGAAATTATTTAGTTTGAATTCCTTGCTGCATACAACATATTGTGAGTCTTTAATCCCCTGAATATGTTTCGACATTGATATTTCAAGAAGCAACGATCTTAATCACCAAAAAGTCCTAATAACTTAACGTATTAAGTATACTAAAAATAAAAATGAGTTTGGAATATTAAGTGTTACTGAAAAATATTTTAAAGGGTTGAATACATTATTATTATTTTTAAAATACTTCCTATCCTCCCTTATTTTCCCCTAAAACGATGTATTTTTGGTGTAAAGGATGGGAGTCGATGAGAAAAGAAAATGGAAAAAGACAGATCCCATTTAATTAGAGTATCAAATAATTAGTTTAATGAAATTTGTATAACTGACACAAAACGCAGTATTCTGAATTAATGATTAACGCAATGGGTTGGAGATGGTGCTGTGTCATCCTAGTTCTGCTGCTGCTTGCTCCGTTCATTGCTTCTTCACGTTCAATTATCAAGAATTTACCTGGCTTTTCCGGTGACCTCCCTTTCAAGCTTGAATCTGGGTGAGTAATGAATTGTTTTCATCCATGTGAAAACTCATATTTGATTCTTTTTATTTTTTTCCTGGTAAAATAACATCCAGCACGCAACTTGATGTTAATCTTGGTTTTGGTGCAGTCAATACCTTCTGTTATTTTTCTAGTTCATCTAACATCATAATCTTCATTCAGCACCTCAAAATCATAATCAAAATTAGGATACTGGATGTAACTTAAAATTAACAAAATTAGGATACTGGATGTAACTTAAAATTAACCGATCAAGTGAGCTAGATGTACCACAAAAATAATATTAAGGTATTGGATATACTATATATAATAGGCAAAATGACACTTTAACGTTTCAAATAAGAAAAATAATATCAGTCTCATAGCTTGTTAATAACAAGTGAAAGAGCTATCATTAGTAAGTTATTTGACTTTTTTGATATTATTCTTTAATTGGAACCTTGACGTCATTTTCCCGAAATAATAATCTGAATGCTAAATAAGTACCACTTCACCTTATTTTTCTGAATTCCTTTAAATATTTCCTGTATCTAAAGTAAAATATTACCCCTTATATATAATCTGACTTCAAATATATGGCGCAGATACATAGGAGTTGGAGAAGAGGAGGAAGTGCAATTATTTTATTTATTTGCGGAATCTCAAAGAAACCCCTCAAAAGATGCAATCTTGCTTTGGTTTGTCGGTGGCCCTGGCTGCTCTGCGCTTTCTGCATTTTTCTTGGAAAATGGTCCTTAATTTAGTTTTTTTTTTTTTTTTTTTTTTTTTTTTTAAGACTTATTTTATCCCAAAGTTATGAGTCCAATTATTCTTAGTGTATTTTTAATTCAAGTTTATTACTTGCGTACCATAACCAGAATCTTACGTTTTTATTTTATAATTTGCAGGACCAGTAACATTTGACCGGAATTCCAGAGGGATTCTTCCAAAACTTAAAATAAATCCTTATACTTGGACACAGGTTGTGATGTTTCTAAATTCAAACTGCCATATTTGTATTTGTTTTGAAAATCAATTTTATAGTACTCCACATTCATATATGTTTATTTTCTTGCTTCGTGTTTTTTTAAATCTTCATGTTACCATCATGACATTATGTTGCTATTTTATATTGCAGCAAACTCTGAGCTGTCAACTTTTTTATCAATTTCTGTGAACTAGTTTCAGGGGTCATCGCAATGATGACAATTAAGAACTTATTACCATAACAAACTGTTTATACCTAATTTGACTTATTCAAATTGAATATTCCATACTTTCATTTTTTTCTAAAAAATATTTTCATGTGCACAAAATATAAAATAAAGATAATATCTTAATTGTCAGTTTTAAAAAATATTTTTTTAATCAAAAATAGTTTAGTCAAATTTTTTTAAATTTAGACGGTTGTAATTAAATTTGAAATGGAGCAATGAAACTGATTTCCAATTGGATGTGCCCCATGCTGCCCTCCTTGCTCCTCTTTTTTTTTTTTTTTTTTTTTTTTTTTGGGGGGGGGAGGGGTCCCAAATTTTTTTTTTTCTTGTTGTATTTTATTATTATATTTTATATTAAATGAGTGACATTTTGATATCTTATGAATAAAAAATGGAGTTGTTTTTAATTTTCTTATGATTTTTCAAAAATTTAATACTTTAACTAAAAGAAAAACTACACCATTTTAAAATATTAAATCTTTTGGGGCAGAATGCGGGGTGCATCAGGCACCTCATCTTCTTTTGAAAATAGTAAATACTTATCGATATGTTTTGTTAAACTAGTAAAGCTGCTCCTCCTTTGAGGCTTGTTATGAATAAGTGTTAGACAGAATACTAAGAATAAGAATAGCATAACTGAACACATTATGGCTTTTAATTAGCAGGTACTTAATGTCATATACATAGATTTACCGGTTGGCACAGGATTTTCTTACTCCCAAACACAGCAAGGCTACCATAGCAGTGATATCCTATGGATAGAGAATTCATATGATTTTCTACAAAAGGTAAATAATAGTTTATATGAAATTATAAACACTTAGCTATCACCCAATGTTTCCATTTAGCACAGAATTGTAATTCATCACACATGGAAGTTCAAAAAGTTCTTATTTAATAACAATGTTGTTTTGGAAGTTTTTTTAGTACAATACCGACATAGCAATATTGTTATAACCTTTTAAAAAACAAACATTGACCATTAATATTTTTAATAATAAGGAGCAACATTGCTTTATTTTAATAGTTCTGGGGCAACCTTGACCACAAAAAAAACTTTCAAGACAACATTTCTTCCAAGTGAAATTTTTTGAGGCAAATTTGCACCTTAACCTATCTAGTTTTTAAAACCACCAAGTAAATAAGTGGTGTATATATATGATACACTTAATCTTCTGATGATGATTTACAATTAATGCAGTGGTTTATTGATTATCCTGAGTTTGTATCAAATCTACTTTACATTGGTGGTGGTTCATATGCAGCTATGCCTACTGTTCCTCTTGTTAAAAAAGTATATGAAGGTGAAACATTGTTCTACATTTTTTGCTTCTTAATGTGGCTGGGCCACTTTAGCCTTCTCTCTATTTTTTTAATATTTTTTTCCCAGCCTTTTTACCTTGTTTTAATTTTTTCCCCCTGTTTGCTTGAGCAGGTTACAAAGCAGGAAGCAAACCATTCATAAATTTCAAAGTAAAATAGAGTACACACATATATTCTGTGTAAAGCTTTTAATTTCTGAAAATGGCCTCTCTTGTATCTCTTGAGTCATCATATCCCTCCGGCCTTATATATATTTAAGAGAAAGGTTTTGGGTATATACGGTCTCACTTATAAGATATACTTAAAAATGTATGAAATTTTAACCAATATTTTAATTTTCCCATTGAATAACCATTTACCCTCTCACACTTCTTTTTCCTACTCATTCTCTCTCACACACTCTCTCTATAAATAAGAGTACTTTTTGAGGAAAAAAACATTTTTACACATTCATTGCCTTTAACCAACTTTTTATTCACTTAGACTAGTCGGATCGAGTACCATATATGTATTATCTTTTAAGACACTGTTCTAAAGTCATCAAAGATACTAGAGGTGAATATGGTGTCTCATGAGGATGATTACTGATTAAACCGCCTTTTGTATGTTGTGATAACAAATATCACTAACTCAGAGTTAGCCTTTTAGGGTTTTGTGCTTGCCAGCCCATTAACTGATACATTTCTGGATGCAAACTCCAAAGTTGAATATGCACACCGGCTGAGTCTTATATCAAATGAGCTCTATGAGGTTAATTTGATCCTTTTCTTTTATTCATGCATTCATCTAAAGCTGATCAAGTTTTTCCTGTCTTAATTCTTAATAATCAATTAATTGATATCTTAGCTTACTAAATCAATGTGCTTCTTTGACCTATTAGAAGGGTATGCTTTTCACTTTTATGTCTAAAGTGAGCTATTTTAGAGATAGCTCTATGGTCCCTAGAGGTTGAGTTGTCTTACCTTTAGATGCACTTCAAGCTTATATCACTTTAGTTTCATAGCTTGAAAGTATAAGGGTTAGTGTCAAAAGTTTTCACGTTGGAACAATATTGCCTGGAAAGGTTTTGGGGCTTAATGTTAATGTTGCTCTGAAAGCTTATAATTACAAGTGTTAATGTTACATAATAGTTCAAGGAAACATTACTATAATTTTAAATTTCTGAGGCAATATTGAAATTGAAAAAACTTCTTAAGGCAACATTACTTTTGAGCAAAAACTTTCAGGATAAATTTATATCTTAACCCTAATTATAACTATGCCAAATGGATTATTGAAGTTAAATAGTGTAGATTTTGAGGTACCTCTAGCAGGGAAAACTCAAACCCATGATTACCTGTCTAAAATTAGTCTGATATCTTTTTTGCAGTCAATTAAGGCAAGTTGTAATGGTAATTATGTCAACATAAACCCAAACAAGAAAAAGTGTGTCTCAGATTATGTAGCTTACTCTCAGGTTTGTATAAAAGCCCTCCACACTCTTCTCAGTTTTTTCATTCATTACAAGTAATACATAGATATATAGGCGAAAACTTAGTGTATAATCTATTCATTTGCAGCTGATTCAATACATCAATGACAAACAAATTTTGGAACCTCTTTGCGATACTATTCCCAATGACAATAGAAGAATTCTCTTCGAAGATTCATCAGATGGGATCCTCCAGAATGATTCCACATTCTGGTGTCGTGTATGTAGATTTCAAAACTTTATATGCACACACCTTATACACTTAGTAGCCCTTATATACACACGCACATGCACGTACACTTGCTCAGCGCACTCCTTTTAATTTGGAATTTACTTGTAGGGTTATGATTACATGCGTGTTGAGCAATGGGCAAATAATGAGGATGTTAGGAAGGCTCTCCAGATTAGAGAGGTAATTAAGAGTCTACTTAGTTTATTGATCATATATAATTCAAGATTTAACTATTAAACTAATTTTTTAATTAATGACTTTTTAAAGGGAACTAAAGGGGAGTTCTTGAGGTGCAACAACAGTTTATCGTACAAATGGGATCTACAAAGTGTTGTTGATTATCATCACAATCTCACTGAGACAAACCTTCAATTTCTTGTATTCTGGTAAACTTCATCATTCCCCTTATATATATAAGTTTTAGATTAAGATCTTTCTGCCATACTCAGGAATTTTCTTTCCTTTTATATTTTGTTACGTTTATGATATTTATTATTGTATTATGTTAATATAATCATTACTCTTTTTCTCAAAAAAATCATTACTTCTCACTACTTTGTATTTTTTTTATATTACTATTCAAAGGTTTTATCTATTCATTAAATCATTTTTCATTTCATTTTATTGTGTTCTAAACAGACTTTTAAAAGTTCTGTAACAGTACGAGTGTATGGATTTCTTACCCCCTAAAAAAGAAATAAAAATGCTGTTATTTGTTTCTGCTCACATACAGTTCCTAAATTTAAAGCAATTAGTTATCACATTCAGAACATAAATTCCTAAAAAACTCTACAAGCCAAAGTCTGGAAATAAATTTTTGACAATCCTATATAATAAATTCAGAACATAAAATTTTGCATTTCTTTGATTATACATAATTTGAATGAACACGCTAATTAACCAATTACTCAAGTGATGAGACTTTTACCTTGGTAAAGAAAGCTAATTCTTTGGCTTTTAATTTTAATTTTTTAGAGATTTTTTTTTTTTTTTTAACTCTTTGGCTTTTACCTTATTACAGTGCTGATCTTGACCTGATGATACCACATATTGGGACACAAGCTTGGATAAAGTCTTTGAACTTGAAAATAAAGGATCCTTGGCGTGCATGGTTTGTTGATGGTCAAGTTGCAGGGTAACTAATCAATTTCAATTATTATTCTAACTATTTTTCAGTTTCAGTACTTAAGATTTATGCATGAACAACTTTTAGACACAATGTTTTGCCTTGTGAAGCAGGTTCTTCTATCGTTAATTTTTTTTCTTAAGAATTTTTTTTCTTTAAATACTTATTGTTTGGAATATCCCATGCTCATTATTTTATTATAATTGGTAAATATATTATTGTTATTGGTTATTTGATACCTGGAAAAGTATTATTAATTTAGAGTTTAGACAATGCATGACAAAACTTCCTTTTTTTTCTACTTTTTTTTTTCTTGGATGGGGATCTTATGGTCCACCTTTTATTGTATTTTCTTCTTCCTAAAAGTTGCATTTGGTGAAGGATAGGGTATTGGACAAAATTTGAGCTATAGATAAACTTATGCTAAGCTACCCTTATTATTTGAAATTTTAATATTTCAGTAGTTAAATTTTGAAATGCGCGGGAAGATGATGCTCCTTATTATTAATAGAAAATTTAAGCATAAATAGAATTATTGTGTGTGTAACTGTAAGTACTTTGACTAAACTAACTTTTATTTTCTTTTAAATTACAAAAGTAAGCCAACAACTTAAGGTTATAGGTGAGATCGAAGTCATGACTATTAGGTTATCGGCTGACTAAACTAAGTTTGAAATTCAACTAATTGCCTCTCTTTATATTGCAACTGAATAACAAGTACATAAAAAGGGAATTTGAAAAAAAAAAAAAAAAACTAGATTATATAACCAACCCTGCTGCTATGATTTACTCATGATGCACATTAGTACGATAGGCACCTGATCAAAATTCAATATTTGTCTCTTGCCCCCCAAAATAGAAAACAAATTAATATTATCATTGTCTAAATTAGGAAAAAATGTCAGGAGTCAAAGCACTAGCGCAAAATACCCCTTTTAGTGTCTTTCGCTATTGCATATGGCAGTAGTTGAATTAATAGAAGCAGTAAGTAGAAGCCTACGGCGTCTGTTATATTGAAACAAACGCCGTATATGCAATTTTTTTAAATCTTTTTGTTATCAGTTATCAAAATGTGATAAGTTCATATATTTTTGGTATATAAGTGTATGGGTTTTTACGTTCTATGTTTGTCATATTTTGATTAATGACAAAAATATATGAACACAATCTAATCCTTGTGACAAAAATAATTACTGAATATGCAGATACACACAAATCTACAACAAGCATAACTACTTCTTGACATATGTTGCTGTGAAAGTACGCAAAACCTTCAACACTTAGCTTCGTTTAGTTGATTTTGTTTTCTTTATTGGTTTTCAAGTCTATTCACACACACACACACTGATTGACTCCTCCTTTTCGTTTGACATAGGGTGCTGGTCATGTAGCTCAACAGTATAAACCTAAAGAAGTTTTCCAAGTGATAGAGAGGTGGTTCTCAAATGCTCCTATTTAAGGAGCGTCTCAATCGGGTTGTGCTCTGATCTCGGGTCGCAAGTGTCGTTACACCGGCCCAAATAAGGTTAATCTTTCACTCCCTCACCATGATTACGGTTACAAAACACTTCGAACTACTTCACCATGATTAAAGAGGTGTAGTTAAGTCATTAAATTTATTTAAAAATAAAAATTCAAATTTACCCATATTTAAAACCATGAATTATATCCTTAGAAGTGAAAATGCAAAAGTGCATCAAAATTTGAAGGGTTAAAGTGCAAAAATGCACATGAGCTTTTACCCAAGGTGCACCTAGTATCATATGCTTTCCGGAGGTGTAAAAATGCACATGAGCTTATAAAACCAGAGCAAAAATGCACATGCGGTTAAAAGAGGTTAATTTCTGTTAGTAGGACCCACATTATTTAAAAAATAAAAATATGTACAATTTTTAAATCCCTTTTCTCGCCCTTCACTTTACCCTTGGAACCCTCCACCGTCTATGTCTCCTTCCAGCCTCCTCGCCGCCATAATGGAGAGCGATTGGGCTCGCTCGATAATTCCGCCATGAATCTAACCCCGCAAGAGTCCTTATCCAAAGCTGGATCATAGAGGCCCAGCGGCTTATCCGGCACCGCCGACAATACCGATCGAAAAACCACCCTTAGCTTGGGCAACCGCCCAGACCGCTTGGACTTCTAAACGTGTAGTTTCTTCAATCCCGCGCTTTGCACGAACGCAATCGGCTTCCGAGAAAGTTCTTCTTGACCAAGCATGATGACTTCCTCGCAACTGAGAATCGGGTGACTGCCACCGAGTTTATTTGAAGGGCTTACATTGAGTTGAGGGTTGTTAATGGCGGGAAGGGCACAAGAAGAGCGGGTCGGAAGTTGTGCAAAGGTAAGAGAGCTGGACATCGCTCGATAAAATCCAGGAAATTCCTTCTATTATTAGGTGATGATTTTATATTTAGGAAAAGAAATTAAAAGCTCTCTGTTTAAACCAAGTAAATATTAGTATTATAAAGGGTATTGAACAGGCAAGTCGCTGAACGAGGTGAATCTGAGAAAGTTGGGAGTTTGAACGCTTAGAATTATATATGGTTTTGTTCAGTCGAAGAAAAACAGATCTGGGTTTGTTGCAGAAATTAGAATTCGCAAGCACTTGAGAGAGAGTTTGGCTCATGGTTTTTGGAATATGAGTTTAACACCATTTATAGTTCACTCAGGTTTGTTCCCTGATTGCTATATGGTTTTTGGAATCTGAAGTTTCAGCTGGAATGCGGTCTTTGTGACTTTCTTTATGCTTTGCAATTTGCTGTAAACTCTATTTTGAATTGGGTTTTGTGATCTTATTAATGCATCAGGTTTCTTCCTTAAAAACAATCGATTCGCATAACTTGTAGATCTTGGCAACTGCTATTTCCTTTGGTGTGTGGTATCATCACTGTTCTTGGCTGGAAAAGAGTTGCAGAGGATGAAGGTTGGGAGGGAGAGGGTGTTTTTGTGACACTACTACAAAAAAGGGTTACGGCGTCCTATTATTTGCCCATTTAACGTCCTTTTTCCGCGGGACGCCTATTTAGGGGGCGCAGTAGTCAAAACTTACGGCGTCTAATTATTAATATTAGACGCCGAAAGTTAAGACTTAAGGCGTCCTATTTTAATAATTAGACACCTTATGTAAGACTCAAATGCCAAATTCAAGGGTACTTAAGGCGTCTAAGTTTTAAAAATTAGACGCCTTAAGTATTGACTTACGGCGTCTAATATTAATAATTAGACGCTGTAAGTCCAACTTAAGGTGTCTAATAAACATAATTAGACGCCTTAAGTGCTTTTTTTTAATATATATATATATATCTTCGTATTTTCACTCACAATCACCACAATGTGGTAAAATAAACAACCCCTATGTGCTAAAAGGCTCGAAAGTGTAACAACAAAGTGTAAGACAGAAACAGAATACATGCATGTATATATAACAAATATCCCAAGACACATAGTTCATGATGAGTTGAACATCAAATCATCTTAACCAATTTGCTCTAACTAATTCAAGTGGTAACTACTACTATTTCTATGTACAACAATCACCACAAAGTGTCAAAAAGTTGTCTAACTACCTCCTACTAATCAAGCAATATAAAGACTAACTTCATTCATCTGTGTTGAAGAAGATGTTCGGCTAACAGGTTTCGAACGAAATTGATATCATTGTCCGAGTAGGCATCCTCAATACCAAAATTCTGTAAAATGGAAAACAAGATATAAGATAAATCAATCAAGTGAATGAATTAATTACACAACTAATAAAGAACAACTTCAAAAAATTGTATTGAATTCTTTTTTAATGAATAAAGGCATATCAAATCAAAAAATTGTGTCTTGCATCATCTTGATTTATACAGTTTAAGAAGATGAGGCCAGAAAGAACAAGAAAGCCACCCACTCCACAAAATGTGAAACGAACAAGTCTAACAATATTAAACAAAGAACACTGTGACGAGCTAGAAAATCAAGTATACATTAAAAACGTGAAATGCCATTGTTCTCAACGGAACCATAGTTAAGGTTTATGTAACCACCATCCTGCATTATCAAAATCCTTCCCTTCCTAGGGAGAAAGGCACAAGTCCCTTTGAGGTCCACCTTCTTTAAATTTCGAATTAGCAGTTGAACATTTTAGGAATTATTTCCTCTCATCATTTTCCTAAGAGCCTATTAACTACTTTTCTAAGATTAAGAAAATTAGTTAAACGTTAAAAACTTTTACAACTCGCCAAAATTAGCCTTCGATTGATTATAGTTCATTGGGGAGAAAGGATGGAAAAGCTATTATAAAGCAGCAAGGGCAAAATTAGCTAAAGATGTTTCTTTAAATCTTGTAAAAGGTTTTATATTAAAAACCAATGGATAGGCCTTATAAATAGGACCTAAGCAGTTAGTTTATGTATCAAGCTATCAAGATACTATCATAGTATGTAGTACATCTTGGAAAATATTAAAAACAGCCTGCCTCCAAACCAACCTGGGAAGATATGAATCCGAAGCTGCATATGTGAGGATTAACACCCCTAAGCATGTGAGTGCTATGGTCCACCCAACGACTTTTCTCCTATGTCCTTCATGTAAGTCTGTATACATAAACAAGGAATCAGAAGGGAACAAAAGATGCCAAATTAACTTAAGGAAACGAGATGCCATAAGTTAATCATATTATAACCAGAATGACACTTTGAACAAGAGGATCTTATAGAAAATTTTATGCATAGAGTAGAATAGTAAAAAATCAACATGATGGGTCTAGGCCTATTAAGACTTATAGCCATAGAGGTAGGAAAAATAGGGGATTGGGCCAATCTGGTCCAACTCAGACAGAAAGGGTGAATGAGGAAACTTAACAGTTTGTTAGAGCCTTAAAGGAGAGAGTAAGTCAGCCCAAAACCCAGAACTGAAACAGTACAAGAATTAAACACAACATGTTTAACAAGTACAACAGTTAGAGAAGAATCACGTCATTTAAGAAACCAAATACAGATCTGCCAATTAGCATCTATAATACCAACAGATTTACAAGGAAAAAATAGAGTTGAAATAAAATATAAACGAAAATAGTGACAAACAAGAGAGCTAATCAACTTACTTCACCAGTTGATTAGATGAAAGTTCAAGAGCAAGCAGGGCTGCCAATGCGCCACCTAAACTGTGATCAGTCATATAAACATGCCACTTGTGCAGTGGCTCAGAGAGATCATCTCTGGCACAACATATATTTTGTCAACACTCAAATGGAATTTTTAGAAGTTATATATAACCAATAAATAAATCAATGAAGAGAAATATTTTATCATGGTAAAAAGATAAGAAAGTGATAAGACATACACAAAAACTAAGCAGATGGCAAAGACATTGGTTGTTTTATTAAATATTGAAATGTGTGCTCAAGGCAGCAACTAAAATCAATAATCGCCAATTGAATTTGGTCAAGAGGAAATTGCCACAACTTAAATTTTCAGAATCGATTCCAAACATTAAGAACCTCATTAGCAAACTACATCATAGAATCTTCATTATTTGAGATCAAGATATATAACGCAAGTAATTATGGAAAATAAAATCATGGCATGAGAAAGGTACAAAAGGAAAAATAACAAAAATAACTTGATGTATATAAACATATATTTCAAAGGATTACTTGGTGTAATTAAATATGTACAGAAGCATCACTTACATATAACTAATTGCAAGTCGAATTAGAGAGATGATCCTGGTCCTAACTGAATCATATGCAGTCAAAAAACCACTATGAACCTGCATCAATTATAGCACCGTTACTAATTGTGGAATGTGCTGTCCTTGTAGTTTTCTAGGCATCTGATAAATATGTTTGACATATATAAACCAGATATTGATTAACATACTTGAACCTCTTGCTTGAAATCGCCACCTATCCTTTCAGGATTTAACCTACGGAAGTGATAGAAAAGTTAGGTATGCTTTGAAATTGTCTAGTGAAATGAAAATGCCAAACAAAATGAAGCCTACTCAAAATTATGCATGCACTAGAATAGACAAGGTGCTGAGACCAAGAGGATTCTTTATTTTTTCCCCCAAATGCTCATCACCCTTCCTTTTTTTATTACAGAGTAGGATACATCTAGTTTAATTATTTGATTTCCCACTATATAATACAAGATGCACACATCAATATATATATCTGAGCAGAAATAACACATCAAACCAAGTAGATGCCACAGATTAAGACGTATTGATAGGATGAGAACACTTGTATGACTAATAAAAAATCATTTGACAGGTTGCACACATCAATATATATATCTGAGCAAATGCTTTTCAAGCAATAATTACTTTAGAAGAAAAAGAAATTGACACATACATTAATTATGTTGACAGCGATAAAAGCCTTGATATCATGACAAAATTAAGATATTTCCAAAATAATATGAACTGAAAACTTAACAAAATGAAATTCTACTGACAAGAAAACTTTTCAAGCTTACATATACTATATGGTGCAAGAGATTTTTTGAAACTCACCATCACAAAGCCATTCCAGGTCTACTCCTGCATTCCCCATGCGTTTGTGGGGAGCCACAAGGTTTGCATCCCAAGCTGCAATCTATAATCACAACAACTAAGAAACCCAATATAAACTTTCAAATGAAATTATTAGGCAAACTTAATTAATTTTATAATGTAGGTATTTTTATAATGTAGGTAACGTCTGTTAAAAAAAGTAACTGTGATGATATTTTTGCTCTGGTTTTACAAGCTCATGTGCATTTTTGCACCTCCGGAAAGCATATATGTGCTTGGGTGCACCTTGGGTAAAAGCTCATGTGCATTTTTACTCCTTAACCCAACTTTGAATAGGGACAATCTTAAATAATACTCTATCTAGTTCTTAATATAAGACCCAATTAACTTTATTTATTTATTGATAGAGTAAGGAAACAAAATAAGTAACTTAATTATAGTATATGTTATATATTATTATATTAATATAGTTTATACAGACAAATCAGTTTGATATAAAAATGATAAATTTAAATACTTTAAAATAATTTATTCAGCTTCCATAATATCTCCAAAAAAGTTAACTGTATCTTATATTAAGGACCAAAGGTAATATGTAATTAATAATCCACTTGGTGACTTATAATAAAGACCACTTATAGAAATTGTCTTATAATAGGGACTGGAGTAGTGTTTTATTTGTCCCATCACATTATATATCCCTAATGATTTTTTTCGTTTATTTTATTTAAATATGTTTTTAATATTAGTATGCTGATTGAATTATTTTTCTAATGATGCAGGGAGGAGTGGAGGGCAAAAGGCATAAAAAAAATGAAGCTTACAAGTTAATGTAAGTGTTATAATTTCTTTTGATTTATCTTAACTTTCCCCTTCAGCAATTGGAAGGGTATTTCTTTGATGGGTGTCTTGTTAAATGAGCTTGCCGATTTGATTTATTACCAAAATTGTATGAAAAATGATATTTTCTATTTTTATCCTTTATTTATTTTTGTTCTGAAATGCCAAAAATAAAATGCTACTATTTTGGTTCTTATTTAAATCAGTCATCTTTTTCAAAACAGAAATTAAATTCCAAATTATTTGACAGGGTTAAATAGGGATTTGTGAGTATTGTGATTTTACCATATACTTCTCACTTTTTTTTTTTTTTAAAAAAAAGGACCGGTCATCTGACTGGCCGCCATAACTCTGAGGACCGACCATCACCACGGCGCCGACAAGAATATTTTTAGAAAGAGTGGATGATCGCTAATTTGTAGTAATCAATACCTTACCTCAGAACTTTCTTAAACTAGGAATTAAAAAGATAATCTGTGATGAAAAATAAATGTTTTTTTATTGACTTGTGGTTCCTCATTTTGACGACTTTACCACATCAATTTTATGTCATACTACTTCCCGTCTTAATTATAAGACTTAGTTGACTTTTTTTTGAGAGATTAAAGAAGTTAAATAAGTTACTTAATTATTTCATATGTTGTGTATCCTTAGATTATATATTAGTTTATTAGTCAAACTAATTAGTTTGAAGAAAAAATAAAAATAAAAATACTCTAAAGTAATTTAATCAGCTTCCTTATTTTCTCTAAAAAAGTTAATTAGGTCTTATAATTAGGATCGGAGGGAGTACAGATTTCTACTCTACCTCTTCGAAGCTCATTCTACGAGGAATTTTTATAGTCTAAGCTCTACTTAGGTTTTGTGGAAGAGCACTGATAACCCAATCCCGAGTTGAAGCCGTAAGTTATATGCTCTCTCTGATCCATAACATAATACATACTTATTTATAAACAAATGCCAAATTTTAGGCTTCAGTATCCATTTACTACTAGAAAAGAACGAAATGGCGACGGAATTGATTCCATCGCAAATTGTGCCAATATTTGCGACGAATATAGTAATCCATTGCAAATTGCAAGTTTTGTGACTGATTTTATAAATCCGTCGCAAAATAATGAATGGGTGGGAAAAGGACGTTGTTTTGTGTCAAAATAAGTGCTCTGTTGCAAAACGGCGTGAAAAATCACACCATTTTGTGATGGGATAGTTGTCCGTCGCAAAATAGCATGAAAAATCATGCCGTTTTGCGATGGAATAAACGATCCATCACAAAACAACTTACTTTTGCGACGGAACCTTATTCCATCGCAAATCAAAGCATATCAATTCACATCCACAACGTGTTGCAAATCCTACTCCACTCCGCCAATTCCAGTCTCCATCGGCAGGTCGCCACATTCGTCTATGTTCTTTGGCCTTCGCCTCGTTTCTCTGGTCACAGCCTCGTCTCTCCGGTCTCCACCCAGATTTCCGGTAACCTCCCTCTCTCTCTCTCTCTCCCTCTTCTGTCATATGACTTGCTTCTGCTAGTTAGTTAATTCCTTTCTCGTTATTCATGGGGATTTGACAAGTTTTTGAATCCCAAAATAAGCTCCATTTAATTTTCATATGAAAATTTCAAATGACCATTGCTCACGAACTTGATACTAGTCTGATCTTATAGCCATAGGTGTTTCCGATAACCTCCCTCTGTCTCTCTCTCGGGATTGGGATTGCTTTTGTCGAAATTTGTACAGACCGTTAATTTGGTATTTGCATAATTCACTTTTCCGGAAAAATTTTCTAGCATATTATGTATCTATTGATGAGACTGTAGTTGATTGAATAAAAACAAAGTGGTTCATAAAGTACCACATCATCTAGGGATTGTTGGTGAAGTTGTATTATAAAGTGGGTGCAAACAAAATTAACCCAAAAAGAGATATTGTGTACAGTGCAAATGTGGATGTATAATGACGGATGGAATGAGTGTTGTTGGTTCATTGGTGTGTCCCTTTAACGTTAATAGGTAAGGCCCCTAACCACATGAAGAGGAGGCCACTATTTTTCCCTTTTGAATTTCACTAACATTTGCAAATGTCACAATTCATAGTTTTAAATCTTCTAACATTTTTTAGAATGTATCATGAAAACTAGGATTTTGTATCAAGTTTGTCTTCTGTACCTCTTTTCGTTCTTTCTTTCTTTGTTTCATTTCAGAGATATAAACACAAGTAAAAACTGACTTATTAGTAACTAAATTTTATAATTAAGACTTCTTTGTAATTTTTTGCACATAATTTATTTCAAAGAGAGTTTGCATAAATTAAAAGTAGGGGGCAAAGATCAATGATATCTAAATAATAATAATTTAGAAAGATACCAATATGAGGTAATGGCTGGCCATATAAAAATTTGAATATGAAATCTCATCTTACCTTCCTTGATATAAACTAAGACAAAGAAAGACTATTGTCTCCATTATTCACGAGAGATTGATGAAAGTACGATAAAATACAAAAAAATAATCTGAAAACCCCCTATTGAAATAATTCTAACCGACATCTAATTAGTACGTCAAATCTACTTCAATATATTTTTAAAAATGTAATTTGTTCTTATTGAGTAGAATATAATATCCCACGTCAGTCATATAATTGAATCAAATTAGATCATCAAAAGCCATACAACTGTACATTAGAAAAAATTAATACATACAAGATCATAATATTAATAAGTTGAATTCTCCATCATAGTGAAATGCTTCTTTCTGTCCCTCTGGTAAATCTATATAAGTTGAATTCTTTTTATGTGGATCTTGAAAATTCGGAAGCCAAGAATCATCAATTGAATTGTGGAAGCTTATAATTTGGTATGAAAATCAAACCCTTCATTTTCTGATATGTGCTTTCTGTTGGTGTTATATATATATAATATGCACTAATTACGTAGAGGTTTCTGTTCCTCTGGTAAATCTATATAATTTTTAAATGTTTGTTAAAACGTCTTTTTTGTTTTTTCTTGAGGAATTCCATTTTGCAACGGAATATTTAAAAAATTTCTGTCGTAAAATTCTTGATTTCACGACGGAAGACTTGTCCGTTGCAAATGTAAACTTTTGTGACGGAAAAATTTATTCGGTCGCAAAAATTAACATTCACGACGGACCATCATTCCGATTTGGTGATTTGTATCTTGTCCCCTTCTCATTTTAATAGTATGTCTTTTCATTAGATCGAAAATGGTGGGAGTTGACCAAAAAAAATATTGTCATTTTTCTCATAAGTCAGAAAACAAAAAAAATGTGTACGATTTGGTGATAATCTATCTGTATCTTGTCGCCTTCTCATTTTTTTTTTAAAAATAGTGTGTCTTTCAATTAGATCGAAAATGGTGGGAGTTGACCGAAAAAAAAAATGGTGGGCTCTTATCACCAATTATCTGGGCCCATAGCTCTAACGTCGTGGTGTTGGATTTTGCTTCTGGCTCTCTTCTCGTTGTCATCGTTTTGCATTTAAAAATGTTGGTCGTTGACACATCCCCGCAAAACTAACAGAATTGCATTAGCTAAATTGGGTATTTTAAAATCTGAGGTTTTAGTGGTTTGTCCTGTTTCTATAAGAAATTGGATAGCATAAGAGTATTTGGGATTAATTTCCCCCTTCATTGTAATTTTTTCTTTTGTAATGTGGGCTTCAAAGCCTTCTTTTATATTTTAAAAAAAAAAATTGTTGGTCGTTGCTCTTTATTTTATTAAAGTTATATTTAGGACCTCATAGTGTTTTTATTTCAGTATCTGAAATAATTTTTGATGCATCCAATACCTTCAGAAGTATTCGGTATCCTAAATTTAGTATGCTTAATATTATTGAGAAAAACACATTGAGAGAAAAATTGCACAAAACATTATTTTTTTTGGGACACCGGATGCTATTGACAAAACACTTGCTATTAGAAAAAAAAATTATTTAAAATACTGAGTTATATTAAGAAAACTAGTTCTATCAGTAGCACTTAGCATTTTTAAACTAGTTTTTGATGCATCCTGCATCTTAAAAAAAGGAAAAATTATAATAAAGGACCTAAGAAAAATAATATTTATTGAGAATGACCATAAAAATGGTAATTAAAACATAAAAATAGAAAGACTAAATTGTCCTTAGTCAGATTTCTTATATTCTCTCTAACTGAGTGATTGATGAATAATGATATATAGAGGCCGCAACGAATAAACAACATATCCCTTCACCCTCAGAGTCTCGTCAAAACATCACCGCCAAGTTCACTTCCAAAGCTTTCGACCTCACGGACGTCGTCGTCCTCTCCGGCGGCCACACCATTGGATTCGCCTAGTGTTTCTCTTTCAAAGGCAGCCTCTTCATTGATTCATTTCAAGAAAGTCAAGGCACATGCTGTGAAAAAACTCCTCTTCTCATAATAATTTATTGATTTATTAACATTATTATATTATCATTAATTTTTAATAATATTTCATTTATTAT
Source organism: Acacia melanoxylon (assembly GCA_019022615.1). NCBI lineage: Eukaryota > Viridiplantae > Streptophyta > Magnoliopsida > Fabales > Fabaceae > Acacia > Acacia melanoxylon. The sequence continues at coordinate 28,690,137 of JAFJYJ010000002.1, forward strand.
TAGTGTTGGGGACACATGGTGCACAACAAGGCGGAAAAATGCATTTAAGGGCCTTTTTGGAGAAAAAAAAAATCCCAAAAAGGATCTCAAGATTCTGAAAATCCCAGAAAAGGCCGGGATTTTCAGAATCTTGGGACCCTTTTTGAGATTTTTTTTCTCCAAAAAGGGCCCCCATATAGATTTTCCCCAACAAGGCTGGGACATGTGGCGTCCACCAGCGAAGAGGTGGCGGTTGCTGAAGCTAAAACCTGGTGATTGCCAACGATGAGGGGTAGCCGCTGGAGTTTACTTGTGGTGTCGCTGGTGATGAGGTGGCCTCCTATGGACGTAACATGTGGTTTCTCTTGAGAAAGTTCACGTGGTATTTTAAAATTAAAAAAATAAATAAAAATTTCCAACGGAATCCAATTTCATCTCAAATTTTCGACTGAATTATGTGGGAAATTTGCGATGGGATCGGAATTCCATTAGAAATTGATTTTCCACAGATCTATTAGCGAGGGGATAGATTCAATCTGAAATTTCTATTGCAAATTCTAGGTAAATTTCATCGGAAATTCAGTGTTTTTTTTGTGGTGTGATAATAATTTGTTGATTTTAAAAAATTGTTTTAGCCCATGAAGCAACTCTCATCAAAGATATATTTAAATTAATGTTTTCACATAAATTTAAATAAAATCAAGATCAATCATGCAATTACAAACTATCTATAAATGTAAGGAGACTATGAATAAAACAAATTTATATTTGTCAGCAATAAGTTGAAAGCTCGGGCAATATCATCAATAATAGGATTTGGCACACTTATTAAAGGAACTTGACCTAAATTTTGTCCTTTATTAAAATAATATGAGTGAATTGATTTAATTTTCTTGTATAGAAATAATTGGCTATAACAAAAGATAGTTGAAGGCCAAAAGAGAATAACAAATAAAAGTTAAATCATGAATTAAAGAATATACACATGTGAAGATGTCCCAATTTGATTGAGAATAAATACTACTACCTCCAGTAATTAATATAATATAACTTAAATAAGGGAAAAAAACTACTACAACTTAACCTTCTTCTCGATATTCACGTGCAAATATAAGATAATAAGGTAGGTGAAAACTAGATACTCTCTTCAATCTTAAATTTATCATAAAGTTTGTAGTGCAAAACTAAAAAGATAAGTAGTATTGTTAACAACGTGGTATCGAATAAGTAGGTTATGTGTATTTTATTTTATTTCTAAGAGTCTTCAACTTTCGAACACAACTACTTCAACTTTGAAGCTCTCCCTCTCCTGGTTTCTTGTCTAGATCCCTCGCCAACACCGCTGTCGTCTCCATATCCTTCTCCGGCTAGACATCTTCAACTTTCATACACTTAATGAATCCTCATCCTAATCGCCGAACCATTGCTTGAGCTGATCTCTCTCTCACTTGTTCAACTGTTACGGTCACGACCGGTGATTCCCGGCATCAAGAACTCCTTGGAAACATTGGAATTGGGGCAGCGTCGTTGCCGGAGAAGGTTAGATACTGCGCAGTCACGTCTCTAATGGAGTTGATCTTGTGTGTGTAAATGATTTTTTTTTTCTCCGGCGTCTTTTCTTGCTTAGATCGGTGCCATCTTGTTATAGTTTTCATTGATTTAGGCGAAATTATTTAGTTTGAATTCCTTGCTGGGACTCAGGCTTTCCTCCGCTGCAGCCTCCCATCTGCTGTCCTCCTATGCATAAAGCGGTGCCGTTTTGCCCCAAATCAATGAGCAAGTTCCCTTAAAAAAAAATCAGGACACTGAAAGATACTATGACCGGCGATATAGAAAAAATACTTCATGATCTTGAAAAATTATTTTAGGATCTTGAAAAAATGTTTTACTGGTCATTTGGTACTAAAAAAATATTTCAGGATACTGGAAAAAAAACCTCATGATCTTGGAAAATTATTTTAGAATCTTGAAAAAATTTCATGAAGTATATTTTTAGTATCACTTGATACCTAAAATATTTTTTCAAGATCCTAAAGTAATTCTTCAAGATCATGAAGTATTTTTTCTATACCAGTCAGTATCTTAAAGTATCTTTTTATTACCATTCAGCATCCTGAATTATTATTATTATTATTATTTTTTAAGGGAACTTGCTCATTGATTTGGGGCAAAACCGCACTGCTTTATACATGAGAGGCTGCAGCGGAGGAAAGTCGAGTCCGGATGGGAGGCTGCAGCGGAGGAAACCCGAGCCCTGCTTGCTGCATACAACATATTGTGAGTCTTTAATACCCTGAATATGTTTTGACATGGACATTTCAAAAAGACAGTGTTTTATATAACGTCCAGTTCAATAGGATGGCTCCGAAGTGAAGTGAGAACCCCTGTTAACTAGCCCCCCGAAAAAGTCCTTCCTCTGGTGAAGGCTTGTGAGGTTTGGTCCTCTGTGTGTGGTTTCGGTCTTGTGAGTGTGTCAAGAATAGGAGTGCTAGCTGGTTGTTTGGTTGAAGCTATGGAGGAAGAGATGGGCAAATTGGTCTAGGAATCAAAAAGAAGTTGTCTTTGAAGTTGGGGCGAAAACGTGAAGAACAGGGGGACTCGGTTGGAAAGATCCTAACGGTAAGAATCTTAATATCCTTACGTAATCTCTATGATAACGAAGGTTTGGCCGACTAGTGACGAAGTAGAGGTTCATGAGCTAGGACCGAAACGAACTTATTTTCTTGTTTCGTTTTCACAATAAAGAAGATTATTCTAGAATTCTTAGAGGGAGACCTTGGTCAATACAAGGTCACCTATTAAGCCTCCAAATATGGGAAGACTATATGGTGCTTCCAGGATGTTGATTTCGATAAGGAGCCTTTTTGGCTTAGTTTCATGGCCTCCCTTTGGAGGCCTTTGATGATCAAAATGCGAGGATATTGGGTGATGTGGTGGGGGAAGCCGTGATGTTTGAAAGTCCTATGGTGGAAGGAAAAATGCCCCGCAGACTTTATCCGTGTAAGATCCTTGCTCAGTTTAGAGAATCCATTGCTATCCGGTTTTTGGGTGCCAAGGGAGGGGAAGAAACCTGTTTGGGTTTCTATCCGTTATGAACGATTACCAGTATTTTGCTATCGGTGTGGCCGGATTGGGCATGATGACCGGAGTTGCAAGTATCTCGATCCCGAGAAAATGGCGTTGGAAAAGAGAAGGAATTTGGTAGTTGGGTACACCGGAATGAAGACTTTCGAGGATATTATTTCGGTTTGCAAGCGGGGGTGGCGGAGGATGTTTTGAAGCATTTTAATCGAAGCTCTCATGTTTTCCCGGCGAGCACCTCCTACGGTGAATAGTGGCGGTCCGTGCGGTACGCCGCTATCCTGGCGGGGACGGCGAGTTCAAACGGTGGGGGTGGTCCGGCGTACATACCACCGGCGATGAGGACTCCTTTTTTGGAGCCGTTGGAGAATTCTCGATCCTCACGTCGCAGTTGCGCGAGTTGAAAGGGACTGTGAGGAGCTTGCCGAGGTAAACAAGGAGGTGATGGTCACGTGAAGCATGGGAGAGAGAAGGTTGGTGTGTCACTGGTGGGCCGGGGAAAAGAATGTTGACTTGGTAGTATTAAAGGGAAAGAGGTGGTGAACTCGGTGGGGCCTAGCGGAATGCAAATTGGAGGAATTAATTGTCCCTTAGTGGGACGTTTTCTTCCCAAGGTAAATGGGCCATTTGGTTTGACTTTAGTGGAGGATGGGCCTATCTCTTCATCTTCGGCCCCACCTAGTTGTTTTATTAAATTAGATGTGCATATTACTCCAAGCCCATGCGTGGGGCCTTGTATTAATGAAGTGGAAGTTCCCGATGCTCTTATAGGCAAAAGTAGTATTTCTAATGAGGGTGATCATATTTCCACATGTGCTTTGCTCAACCATACAGTGTGGAATTCCCATGTGAGGAGGAGCTAAATTTAAATTCAATAATTCCAGTTAATGGTTTGTCTCCTATTTGTTGTATCCGCCGGTTTGAAGGGGATTAGGATCAAAAGGCAACTTGATGATGAAAGTGATATTGATAAATCAAGCAAGTGTAGGAAACCGGATTTTGAGTCGGTTGGGGATTCAACTAGTGATAAAGGTATAATGGGAAGAGCAAAAAGGGAGCGCAAAGAGGTCTTTCAAGTCTATTAAAAAATTTCTTCGGCAATCCGGAAATGCTTCAAGATTAGCTACATCTGGAGGTAGCCCTCCCCTGGGTGAGATTGATTTCCCGGAGAGTTGGTTGGGTGTCGGTGATAGTACGGAAGCGAATCATGGGTCTTCTCATGCAGATAACGCCGGTGGTTGGATGGGACCAACCACCGGTGCGCCATGAATCTATTAGCTTGGAACTGTCAAGGCTTGGGGGTTGCCTTGACAGTTAGGAATTTGAAGGAAGAATGCTTCCGGAAAAAACCCCATTTAGTCTTCTTGATGGAGACTAAACAGAAGGCGAGTGTCGTCAGGAAGGTGAGGCGTAGATGTGGTTTTCCGAAGAATGGATTGTTAATCTGTGGGAAGAAGTGGTGGCCGACTTTATGGTGGTCTCGACGTCATTACGGTTAATATCCTATTCTCGTCCTCTAATATCATCCATGCTAGTGTGATGTCGAGTCACTCTCTACCCCATCTTATATTACCTTTATTTATGGCCCCACCGATGAGGCCGAGAGACTTTTGTCCGGCAAGAGGTTCGAAGGATTAGCAACAATATCGGGACTTCATGGTTATGTCTTGGGGACTTTAATGATATATTATTCCAACATGAGAAGAGTGGGGGACTTCCTAGAGCTTGGAGGAAAATCCTTAATTTCAAGTGCTTTGTGGCTGATTGTGAACGGAAGATTTGGGTTATAATGGACCTACCTTTACCCGGTGTAATAATCGTGACTACCCCGAAACAATTCATGAGCGTATTGACAGGCCTTGGGTAATCTGCGCAGTTGAGAGAACAGCTCCCTTGTCTCTGTGTTTTTAATGTTGTCCCTACGGATCGATCATCACTTTCTCGTTCATCCAATGCCGTATGAAAATCGTCGCAAAATCGGACCTTTCGTTTCGAATCGGCTTGGGTATCTCATGGAAATTTTCTTGACGTAATTAAGAGGTGTTGGCGGAATTCTAGTGATCTTGATCAATCGGTACTAGAAATTTTTGTGAGCAATCTCAAGACTTGTACGCAGAGGCTAATTGCTTGGAGTAAGAAGGAGTTCCCTAATAGTGGTAAGACTATTGAGCTTTTAAAGACCCATCTGGATGAGTTGACTCAGGAAGTTCGAACTCCGGATATTGCTAGAGGGATTGCGAAGGTAAAAGGAGATCCGGAAAGATTATTGGAGCGCGAAGAACAATATTGGTGGCAACGATCTCGGATTAATCGGTTAGGCGGCGACAAGAACTCACGCTTCTTTCACATCTCTACTATCAAGAGGAGGAAGCAGAATAGAATCTCGTGTATTCGAAATGATGAGGGCAATTGGTTGTATGAGAAGGATGCTATCTCAGATAATATTGCCAGCTTTTTTCAGGAGTTGTTTACCACTTCTGGTGCACGACCAATGGATACAGTCTTGGGTTTCATTGAGCCAACCATCTCACTCCGATATGAATCGCAGACTCTTGTTACCAATCTCTTCGGAGGAGATTAAAGCAGTAGCCTTTAATCTTGGGAGCACAAAAGCGCCTGGACCGGATGGTTTTTCGGGTAAATTTTATCATTCCTCTTGGCCTGAAATTGGTGAGTCTATTTGTAGTTTGGTTAAAGAGTTTTTTGCTGGTCATTTGGTGCTTAATGATTTGAATTCAACTAACATTACTCTTATTCCTAAACTTCAAAAGCCCGAGCATGTTTCCCATTTTCGACCTATTGGTCGTGTAATTTCTCTTATAAGATCATTTCTAAAATCATGGCCAATAGAATGCGGCCTTTGCTTGATACTTGTATTTCTACGAATCGAGTGCCTTTGTCCCGTCGGTGTATTCATGATAATATTATTATTGCTAATGAGGTATACCATTACCTTCGCCGCAAGAAAATGGGGGTAAGTATGAATTTGCTCGAAAATGGATATGAGCAAAGCTTATGATAGGGTGGAGTGGAGTTTTCTAGAAAATGTGTTGCTAAGATTTGGTTTTTGTGGTGAGTGGGTATCCCTTCGATGAAATGTGTGTGCTCGTTAGTTTGAATATTTGTTTATCGTGAAAATGTGCGATCCTTTACTCCGAGCGGGGGCATTCGTCGGGAGACCTCTCTCTCCATATCTTTTTATTATTATTCTTTGAGGTTCTCTCCATTATGATTAGAAGGAGTCGAGGCGGATAAATTCATTAAGGGCGTCAAATTGAGTCATAGTGCCCGAGCTTACTCATAGTTTTTTTGCGACGATGCTCTTCGTACATGCGGGCTTCTCATCGCAATGTAACCATCTAGCCGATATTTTGAAAATGTATTGCATCGCCTCCGGGTCAAGTCATCAATTTGGATAAATCTAGTATCCTTTTTCTCGCTCATGCCCCCGATGATGTTAAAAATATGGTTGGAAGAATCTTGGGCATTCCGTGACAGAGGACCCTGCGTATACCTTGGTATTCCGAGTATTTGGGGGAAGACAAAGCATCGCGCCGGCTTATGTTCGAGAACGCATTGCTAATAAAATACAAGGACGGGGTCATTCTCTTTCTCTTATGTCGGGGATGTAATGATTAAAGCGGTTCTTCAAGCAATCCCTATCTATCCTATGAATGTTTTCAAGTTTCCAGTCAAGACACGTAGAGAGATTAGCGGCCTTATTGCTAACTTTTGGTGGAGCGATGCTTTTTTTCGGGAGGAACAACTCATTGGAAAGCCGGGGGTCTTTAACGAAAGCTAAGAGTTCCGGTGGGATGGGTTTTCGAGAATTAACCATCATGAATGATGCCCTTCCTCGGCTAAAACCGCATGGAGACCGCCGACGAGCCCTAATGACTTGTGGGTTAGGGTCTTGAAGAGTGTGTACTTTCCCAAAGCTAATTTCATGAAGGCGAGCAAGGGACATAAAGCATCGTGGTCGGGTCTAGCATCTTGGATGGTAGGGATTTTCTCGCAAGACTTGTGTTGGGATGTTGGAGATGTGTCTTTATTAGTATCCGGGATGATAAATGGGTTCCTCATGTTGATTTCCCTAAGAAGCCCAAGACCTAAATGACCCTATTTTTACTAAGGGCAGAGTTTGTGATCTTATTGTCAATGGAAAATGGGATCTTACTCCCATTGACCAGTATGTGTTGCCAGAAATCAAGAGGGCTATATATGAAATTGACATCCCATCTAATGGGCTGGCTGATAAACTCGTGTGGACTAGTGCTAAGAACGGGGTGTATTCGGTGAAATGGGGTATCATACCAAGTAAAGGGAATTTACTTTCGAGGTCAACAAGGCCGGGTCTTCTATAGTTATCACCTCAGCCTGCTGGAAGTCCATCTGGAAGATCCCAATTATACCGAGAGTACAACAATTTGTTTGGCGAATCTTAAATAATGCTGTTGCTACCAATGCTGCCCTTTACCAGAGGAAGCGATCCCAAAGTAACATTTGTCCAGTGTGTTCTGATGCTATGGAGACGGTGGAGCATTTGTTTTTTCATTGCCCATGGACTAGGTGTGTTTGGTTTGGGTGTTCTCTTGGAGCAAAGGTGGAGGTTGCTGGTATATCAAATTTCAATGCTTGGTGGATTTATCTCACAGTATGCCTTTCTTGAGTAAGCAAAACCTTTCATTAACTGTTGGACCTTATGGTTTATTTGGAAACAAAGCGAAATAATTTGGTTTTTAATCATAAAGATCCTAACCCTATTGATGTCATTGAATGTGCGAGGAAAAACAATTTTGACTTCGGGGTGAACTGCGATAAAAAGCACGTAAATCCCGGAGGGCCAAAGAGTTATTCCTACTCATCTAGCTATTTGGTCCCCTCCTCCCGCCGGCAAGTTTAAATATAATCGTGATGGGGCCTTTTCGGCTAATAAGACTCGGCGCCGCTATTGGAGTTATCTCGTAGGGACCATTTTTGTGATTTCAAATGGGGTTTTGTGGATAAGGTAAAATCCATCTCGGCGTTTATGATCGAAGCTTTGGCTCGAAGAGGGCTTTAATGCTCGCTGTTGATCTTGGCCATGATAATGTGGTCTTTGAATCTGATTGCCTCTCCCTTTGCGATTGTGTTAATGCTAATTCACCGGATATGATTGATTGGAAGAGTAGGAGCATTATCTTCGATATTATTTGTCTTTTGGCGACCAAGGCTGGGTTCTCTTTGTCATTTACCCCTAGGGGGGTAACCGTGCCGCTGACTTAATTGCAGCCAATGCTTATAAAGGGGTGTGCCCGATAGGGTGGGTCTTTCAACCAACACCTTCTTTGTCCACTTTAGCTTTGGACGCCGGAAGGCGGATCTTTGTTTCTAATGATGCTTCTTCTCCCATTTAGTCATTGAATGGTGTTTGTTTGTATTTTGTTTGTTTTCTTATGTATTCTGTTTATTTGTATTTGCTTGGACTTGTCCTTTCCTCTCGTTATTGAGTTTTCTCTTGTTGTTTCCTTTTCTCGTTTTTTGCTTGTAATTGTTGAAGTTTTTTTTTTTAATATAAGTATCCTTTGACCAAAAAAAAAAAAAAGTGTTTACCGTCCCTTTTTTCACAGAAGGGGAAAACGCAAAGAACATATTTGGGAAAAAGTGTACTTGTGGGGCCTAGCACAACATATTTGTTAAAAATTATTTTAAAAGAAAAAATTATGCTGACCTCTTTTTCTTTTAGAAAAGTCAGGTTTCAAGAAGTAACGAGCATGAACATCAAAAAGTCTTAATAACTTAGAGGTGTTAGGTATACTAAAAATGAATTTAGAATACTAAATGTTACTGAAAAATATTTTAAAGGGCTGATTTTTTTTTTTTTTTTTTTAAAGTGCCTATCCTCCCTTGTTTTCCCCAAAACCGGGGTAGTTTTGGAGTAAATGATGGGAATCGATGTGATGTGAAAAGAAAATGAGAAAAGCCATATCCCAATTGATTTGAGTACCAAATAATTAGATTAATGAAATATGTATAATTGACACAAAATGCAGTATTCTGAATTAATGATTAAGGCCATGGGTTGGAGATGGTGCTGTGTCATCCTAGTTCTGCTGCTGTTTGCTCCGTTCATTGCTTCTTCACGTTCAATTATCAAGAATTTACCTGGCTTTTCCGGTGACCTCCCTTTCAAGCTTGAATCTGGGTGAGTAATGAATTTTTTTCATCCATGTGAAAACTCATATTTGATTCTTTTTAATTTTTTTTCCCCGAAAAAATAACATCCAGAGCGCCCCTTGATGTTATTTTTGGTGTATTCATCAGTACACTTTATGTTATTTTTCTAGTACTTCTAACACCTTAATCTTATTTATGGTACATTCAGCACTTTAAAATCATAATTAAGATTATGGTGCTGGATGTAACTAAAAATTAACCGATCAAAGGTGCTAGATGTACCACAAAAATAATATCAAGGTATTGGATATACCATAAATAATATTAGGGTGCTAAATGCTACTAAGAAATAACATCCAGATCTGGATGCTAAATTCCACCTTACCTTATTTTTTCTCAATTCTTTTAAATGTTTCCTATATTGAAAGTAAAACCTTACCCCTTATATATATATATAATCTGACTTCAAATATATTGTGCAGATACATAGGAGTTGGAGAAGATGAGGAAGTGCAATTATTTTATTTATTTGTGGAATCTCAAAGAAACCCCTCGAAAGATCCAATCTTGCTTTGGTTTGTCGGTGGCCCAGGTTGCTCTGCGCTTTCTGCATTTTTCTTAGAAAATGGTACATAATTTATTTATTTATTTTATTTTAAGTCTTATTTTATCCCTAAGTTATGAGTCCAAATGCAGTGCGTGTCTTAGTGTATTCAGAATCTTTATTTAATAATTTGCAGGACCAGTAAAATTTGGCTGCAATTCCAGAGGGATTCTTCCAAAACTTGTACTAAATCCTTATGCTTGGACGCAGGTTGTGGTGTTTGTAAATTCAAGCTGCCATATTTGTATTTGCTTTGAAAATCAATTTCATAGTACTCCACTTTCATATATGCTTATTTTCCTTGCTTCGTGTTTTTTTAAATCTTCATGCCCCCATCATGACATTATGTTACTATTTTATATTGCAGCAAAATCTGAGCTGTCAACATTTTCATCAATTTCTGCGAACTACTTTCAGGGTCATCGCAATGATGATACCAAGATAAACTGTTTATATATAATTTGACTGTTCAAATTGAATTTTTCATACTTTTTTTTTTTCCAAAATTTTTTTCCAAGTGCACAAAATATAAAATAAAGATAATATCATAATTGTCAATTTTAAGAAATGATTTTCTATTTAAAATAGTTAGTCACAGATTTTAAATTTAGATGGCTGAAACTAAATTTGAAACAATCTTTTAGTCCTCATTAGGGCTATGAGCACTGAAACTGGTTCTCAATTGATCAACCCCCCCCAAAAAAAAAAACACCACCCTCCCCTGCTGATGAGGGGCTCCCCAGTTTTTTTTTTTTCGGTTTCTTTTTATGATTGAATTCTACAGTGACATTTTAATATTTTATTTAAAAACAATAGAATTGTTTGTAGTTTTTTATGATTTTTTAAAGATTTAATACCTCAACTTAAAGACAAACTACAGAGTGTTAAATCTTGGGGGGAGCATGCAGGGGACTTGAGGCACCTCATCGGCCTTTGAAACTAGTAAATACTTATGGATCTGTTTTGTTAAACTAGTAAAGCTACTCCTCCTTTGAGACATGTTATGAATAAGGATTAGACAGAATACTAAGAATAAGAATATCATAACTGAACACATTATGGCTTTTAATTGGCAGGTACTTAATGTCATATACATAGATTTACCGGTTGGCACAGGATTTGCTTACTCCCAAACACAACAAGGCTACCATAGCAGTGATATGCTATGGATAGAGAATTCATATGATTTTCTACAAAAGGTAAATAATAGTTTATATGAAATTATAAACACTTAACTACCACCCTAAGTTTCCATTCAGCATAGAATTGTAATTCACCACACATGGATCTAGCCATTAATGCTCGAACCAAATCCTTGTTTGTGATTAGATTAAGGTGCAAATTTATTCAAAAACTTCCTATTTAAGAGAAATATTGCTTTGAAAGTTTTTTAGTTCAATGCCGACATAGCAATATTGTCATAGCCTTTTAAGAATTTGTTGTGACCGTTAACATTTTTAATAGTAAGGGGAAATGTTACTCCATTTTAATACTTCTAGGGCAAACTTAACCACAAAAAAGCTTTCAAGACAACATTGCTCTCAAGTGAAAATTTCTGAGGCAAATTTGTACCTTAGCCTTATCTAATTTTTCAAACTAGAAAGTAAACAAGTGGTGTATATATATGATACAATAGTCCTCTGAAGACGATTTACAATTAATGCAGTGGTTTATTGATTATCCTGAATTTGTATCAAATCTACTTTACATTGGTGGTGGTTCATATTCAGCTTTGCCTACTGTTCCTCTTGTTAAAAAAGTATATGAAGGTCAAACATTGTTCTATATTTTTTGCTTCTTAATGTGGCTGGGCTACTTTAGCCTTCTCTTTTTTTCTTTTTCTTTTTGCCTTGTTTAAATTTTTTCCCTTGTTTGCTTGAGCAGGTTACAAAGCAGGAAGCAAATCGTTCATAAATTTCAAAGTAAAATACAGTATTCACATATATTATGTGTAAAGCTTTTAATTTCTGAAAATGGCCTCTCTTATATCTTTTGAGGCATCATATCCGTCGGGTCTTATATATAAGAGAAAGCTTTTGGGTCTATACGGTCTCACTTATAAGATATACTTAAAAATGGATGAAATTTTAACCGACTTTTTTAAATTTCCCCATTGAATAACCATTTACTCTCATACTTCTTTTTCCTACCCATTCTCTCTCACACACACTCTCTATAAATAAGAGTACTTTTTGAGGAAAAAAACATTTTTACAAATTCATTGCCTTTAACCAACTTTTTGATTCACGTAAACTAGATGGATCGAGTACCATATATATATATATATATATATATATATAATCTTTTAAGACACCGTTCTAAAGTCATCACAGATGCTAGAGGTAAATATGGTGTCTCAAGTGGATGAGGTATTAATTAAACCGCCTTTTGTATGTTATGATAACAAATATCACTAACTCTCAGTTAGCCTTTTAGGGTTTTGTGCTTGCCAGCCCATTAACGGATAAATTTCTGGATTCAAACTCCAAAGTTGAATATGCATACCGGCTGAGTCTTATATCGGATGAGCTCTATGAGGTTACTTTGATCCTTTTCTTCTATTCATGCATTCAACTAGAGCTGATCAAGTTTTTCCTGTCTTAATTCTTAATAATCAATTAATTGATAGCTTAGCTTACTAAATTAATGTGCTACTTTGATCTATTTGGAAGGGTATGCTTTTCACATTTATGTCTAAAGTGAGCTATTTTAGAGATAGCTCTATGGTCACTTTAGTTTCTAAGGCAACATTGCTCATAGCAAAATCTTCCTTGACAAAGTTGCACATTAACCCTAATTATTACTCTGCCAAAGGGATTATTGGAGATAAATACTGTAGATTGAGATACCTCTAACAGGGAAAACTCAAACCCATGGGATTACCTGTCTAAAATTACTCTGATATCTTTTTTGCAGTCAATTAAGGCAAGTTGCAATGGTAATTATGTCAACATAAACCCAAACAACAAAAAGTGTGTCTCAGATTATGAAGCTTATTCTCAGGTTTGTATAAAAACCCTAGACACTTGTCTCAGTTTCTTTCATTCATTACAAGTAATACATTGATATATAGGCGAAAACTAAATGTATAATCTATTCATTTGCAGCTGATTCAATACATCAATGACGAACAAATTTTGGAACCTCTTTGCGACAATAGAAGAGTTATCGATGGGATCCTCCAGAATGATTCCACATTCTCGTGTCGTGTATGTAAATTTCAGAATATCATATACATACACTTATACCCAGACCTCACCTGGTGGAAAGCCTTATACAGTGGGTCGCCCTTATTTACACGTACGCACACACACTACAAAAAAATTGTGATTTGCGACGGACTTTTCCCGTCATAAAACAGGGATTTTCCGTCGCAAAACTAGTTTGCGACGGAATTAGTCCGTCGCTAAAAACCTTGTCGCAATTGCGAGGGAAAATGAAAATTCCGTCGCAAATTTCGAATTTTGCGACGGAATCATAATTCCGTCGCAAATCCCATAGGATTTGCGACGGATTTCATTTCCGTCACAAATCCCATGGAATTTGCGACGGAATTGAGTTCCGTCCCAAAATATTTTTTTTTTTTTTTAAAAAAAAGTATTAAAAAAATATAAAAAATCATTAATTTTTGTTTAACAAATATAAAAATTCATAAAAAAAATATAAAATTCATAATCATATAATCAATATATTATTTAAATTATTCTCACTGTTTTATCACTTGACATATATATACTTGCCTGGATAATGCTGATCAATAATCGCATTATTCATGTTTTGATACCATTCCATCCTCTTATTCTTGATCATGCGTATATATATTATATTGATGATTTAATTTTGTTTCTCTTCTATGACCAAAAGTATAATTTATTTTCTACAAGTTTCTTCTATACCATTTATATATATATGGAAAAGGTATATAATATGTTCGAGATAATTCTTACTTTAGGTTTTCAACAAGCATTAATTATTATTTTAACTATTTTATCCTTCAATGAATGATGATAAGTACTGATTTAATTTATAACAACATAATAAATAAAGATATTTTACAAAAAATATTATCTTTTTATATGTATATTTATTACATGTCTCCCTTAACATGTGTGCACCGCTCTAGACAATTATATTGGAAAGAAGAGAGCATATAAGTTTCAGTGGCGTTATCTGTCAAGAACCCCGTATTTAAGTGAAACCATGAGCTCTCAAAGTTTGGTTTAAAGCTACATGTACTCTATGTAGGTACACTCTTCTAACTATCTCAACATAAAAAGCATCGAAGTTATGTAACGTGTTGAGATATTATATCTTACACTATCCCTCTTAATCAAATAAAGAAACATAAAGATTCATATCTTGACAGCATAAGGTCAAAAATTAAACCAGAAATTAAAAAAACAAAACAACTCCACTACATATAATCAAAGTATTATACCAAAGAATCTCAATCAAGTGTATAAACTACAACAAACATGTCCATTAGCAACTATCTAACAATATATGATAAAAAAAATGAAAAAAAAAAATCAAACTTACCTGGCAAACCAGCGACGGCGGAGACCAGAAGGGGCGGCAACAGGGGAGTCGGTGGAGACCGGGGGCGGCGGCGGCACAGCGACAAGAGGTGGAGGACGGACGGTGAAGAGGGAAAACGAAGAGCTAAGGAGGGAGGAATCATGAAAGTGAAGGAGGAAGACATGGTTGGGAAATTATAAATGAGTTTGCGACGGAATTGAAATTCCGTCGCAAAACCCAAACGGGTTTTGTGACGTAATTTACATTCCGTCTCAAACATTACTATTTTGCGACGGAATTCAAATTCCGTCGCAAATACCCTTAAATTTGTGACGGAAAAAATTCCGTCGCAAATTCCGTCCTTAATCAACTGTTTTCTAGTAGTGACATGTACACTTGCTTAGACACTCATGCACTCCTTTTAATTTGGACTTTACTTGTAGTGTTATGATCACATACTTGTTTACCAATGGGCAAATAATGAGGATGTTAGGAAGGCTCTTCAGATTAGAGAGGTAATTAAGAATCTTAGTTTATTGATTATATATATTGAAACTATATAATTCAAGATTTAACTAATAAACCAATTTTATAATTAATGACTTTTTTAAGGGAACTAAAGGGGAGTTCTTGAGGTGCAACATGAGTTTATCGTACAAATATGATCTACAAAGTGTTGTTGATTATCATCACAATCTCACTGAGACAAACCTTCAATTTCTTGTGTTCTGGTAAACTTCATCATCCCCTTTATATATAAGTTTTATATTAAGATCCTTCTACCATACTCAGAAATTCCTTTTATATTTTGTTACGTTTATTATATTTATTATTGTATGTATTACGTTTCTCTAATCATTACTCTTTGGCTCAAAAAAAATAATCATTACTTCGCACTAGTTTGTATTATTTTTTAGGGTAAATCATTTCTGCATCAGATGCAGAAAAATTTATCTGCAGCAAGTATGAAACGACGCCGTTTCATTTTTTTAATTTTTTTTTCCAACTTCTCGCTCAATCGCAAGCTTCTTCTTGTTTCTTTCTCTTCTTCATCCGAACACAAAGTATCGCTAAGCTATCTCGCTCTTAATTAAAAAACCACACCACCTTCTCCCACTCTCCTCCTCCTTCGCAACCATTTATGACAAAGACCAGCCAAGAACCGTATCGAACACGGGTGTTGTAATAAATGGGTGCGAACATGCAAAGACACAAATAAGGCCCATGCAAAGACGAGTATGATCGCCGAAGAAGGAGTGAGCAACATTAGAACTGTCTCGGGTCCGTGTGTTGTCGACGGCTATGGAGGAGGGATGAAGCTCACGGCTACCGTTGGTGTTCGCCGGAAAATGGAAGAGGGAGGCCGACGAAGGTGCTCTAGAAGAACAAACAGAGTCACCGGCGGTTTGATGCCGAAACTCACAGCGCCGTTGATGTTCACCGGGAAAATATAGAGGAGGCCGACGGTGGAGTGTGAGAATAGCAACGATGGTTGGACGGCCAAATGGTTCCGTGCAGACGGTGGTGGCGGTGAGCCGCAAATCCATCGACGGTAGAAAGATACAAAAGCCGGTGGTGAACGGCGGTGCGCTCGTCTCTCTTAATCTCCTCCGACCTCAAGCTCTCATGGCGTAGGTAAGTCGCCGGCGACGATGGAAGGCGAAGGTGAAGAACGAAGAAGGAAGGTGGTCTCGCTCATCTCCTGCGGTGCTTTGGTTTCTATGATCTCGGGCTCCCCTCTCTTTGCGTCTTCTACGGTGGTGAACGGCGGGGGAAGTACTTGTGCTTGCTTCCCGCGAGTTGACCGAAAAATAGAAATGTATTGACATGCAGCTCCTTGGTGGTGGCCGGGGAAAATGCAATAATTCATACACTCATTAATAAACGGTTCTTGTTGGGTCTTGTCATAAATGGTTGCGTAAGGAGGAGGAGAGTGAGAGAGGGTGGTGTGGTTTTTTAATTAAGAGCGAGATGACTGAGCGATACTTTGTGTTTTGGATGAAGAAGAGAAAGAAACAATTACGAAGAAGCTTGCAATTGAGCGAGAAGTTGAAAAAATTTTTTTTAATGAAACGGCGTCGTTTCATACTTGCTGCAGATAAATTTTTCTGCATCTGATGCAGAAATGATTTACCCTATTTTTTATATATATTACTATTCAAAGGGTTTGAAGGGTTATGTATTCATTTCATTTCATTGTGTTCTAAACAGACTTTTAAAAGCTCTGCAACAGTACGAGTGTGTGGATTTCTTACCCAAAAAGAGAAATAAAAATGCTGTGTTATTTGTTTCTGCTCACATACAGCTCCTAAATTTAAAGCAATTAGCTATCGCATTCAGAACATAAATTCCTAAAAAACTGTACAAGCCAAAGTCTGGAAATAAACTTTTGACAATCCTATATAATAAATTCAGAACATAAAATCCTGCATTTCTGTGGTTATACATAATTTGAATGAACACAATCCAAATAGCTAATTAACAAATTACTCAAGGGATGAGACTTTTTACCTTGGTAAAGAAAGCTATCTCTTTGGCTTTTAAGTTTTTTTTTTTTTTTTCAGAGAATCTATTTTATTTCTTTTTACTCTTTGGCTTTGAACTCCTTATTACAGTGCTGATCTTGACCTGATGATACCACATATTGGTACACAAGCTTGGATAAAGTCATTGAACTTGAAAATAAAGGATCCTTGGTGTGCATGGTTTGTTGATGGTCAAGTTGCAGGGTAACTAATCAATTTCAATTATTATTCTAACTATTTTTCAGTTTTAGTACTTAAGATTTGTGCATGAACAACTAGACATAATTTTTTGCCTTGTGAAGCAGGTTCTTCAATCGTTACTTTTTTTCCATAAGAATTTTTTTTTCTTTAAATTCTTATTGTTTGGAATATCCCATGCTCATTATTTTATTATAATTGATAAATATATAATTGTTATTGGTTATTTGATACCTAGGAAAAGTATTATTCACTTAGAGTGTAGACAATGCATGACAAAACTTCTTTGTTTTTTTTTTTTTTTTGGGGGGGGGGGGGGGGGGGATGGGGATCTTATGGTCCACCTTTGTTTTTATTTTTATTTTTTAAAGGTGGAGGATCATATGGTCCACCTTTTATTGTATTTTCTTTTTCATAAAAGTTTAATTTGGTGAAGGATAGGGTTTCGGACAAAATTTGAGCTACAGATAAACTTATTTAAGCTACCCTTTATTATTTGAAATTTTAATATTTCAGTAGATAAATTTTAAAATGCGCGGGAAGATGATGCTCGCTATTATTAATAGAAATTTTAAGCATAAATAGAATGATTGTGTGTGTAACTGTAAATACTTAAGGTTATATAGGTGAGATCGATGTCATGATTATTAGGTTATTTGCTGACTAAACTAATTTTGAAATCCAACTAATTGCCTCTCTTTTTGTCGCAACTGAATAACAAGTACATAAAAAGGGAATTTTGTTATATATAAAAAAAAAGATTATATAACCAACCCTGCTGCTAAGCTTTACTCATGATGCACATTAATTAGTAATATAGGCACCTGATCAAAATTCAATATTTGTCTCTTACCCATAAAAACAGAAAACAAATGAATATTAATATTGTCTAAATTAGGAAAACATGTCAGTAGTCAAAGCACTAACGCAAAATACCGCTTTTAGCATCTTTTAAGAATGGTCTTTCGAAGTCGGTTTTCTCTCCTCAAAGATTTCTCTACCCATCCCTCCTCATCTGATTTCGCCATCGAAATCTTGATCCAAGAGTTCAAAATCATTTTCCAAAAACGCGCGCGTTTTTGGAAAAATGACTTTTACCGCGTGCAGTTTTGGAAAAATGATTCTGGACCCTTGGATCAAGATTTCAATGGTCAGGATCGAAGATGAGGAGGGATGGGCAGAGAAATGCTGAGGAGAGTATCTGCTTCCATGGTCTTTCGCTATTGCATATGACAGTAGTTGAATTAATAGAAGCTGTAAGTAGAAGTCTACGGCGTGTGTTATATTGAAACTAACGCCGTATATGCAATTTTTCTAATCTTTTTGTTATCAGTTATCAAAATGTGATAATTAAGTTCATATGTTTTTGGTGTATGAGTGTATGGCTTTTTACGTTCTATATTTGTCGTATTTTAATTAATGACAAAAATATATCTACAAAAATCTAATCCTTGTGCTATTTGTATTAATTGTCCCATCTTTCTTTTATTGAATATGCAGATACACACAAATGTACAAGAAGCATAACTACTATTTGACATATGTTGCTGTGAAAGTAAGCAAAACCTTCAACACTTAGCTTCGTTTAGCTGATTTTGTTCTCTTTATTGGTTTTCAAGTCTATTCACACACACACACACACACACACTAATTGACTCCTCCTTTTCGTTTGACATAGGGTGCTGGTCATGTAGCTCAACAGTTTAAACCTAAGGAAGTTTTCCAAGTGATAGATTGGTGGTTCTCATATGCTCCTATTTAGGGAACGGGTCAATCAGGTTGTGCTCGGATCTTGGGTCCCAGGTTAATCTTTCACTCCCTCGCTCTAATCACAGTTATAAAACACTTCGAACTAATTCACTATAATTATAATTAAAGAAATGTGGTTAAGTCATTAAATTTATTTAAGAATAAAAATTCAAATTTACCTATATTTAAAACCATGAATTATATCTTGAGAAATGAAAATGGAAAAGTGCATCAAACTTTGAATAGGGTCAATATTAAAACATACTTCATTTGATACTTAATATAAGATACAGTTGACTCTTTTTGAAGAGATTAAGGAAGCTAAATAAGTAACTTAATCATAGCAAATATTGTATATTATTATATTATATATTAGTTTATAAGTCGACAAATCAGTTTGAAATAAAAAAGATAAATTTAAATACTTTAAAGTAATTTGTTTAGCTACCATAATATCTCAAAAAAAAAAAGTTAACTGCATCTTGTATTAAGAACCAAAGGTGATATATAATTAATAATCCACTTGTTGACTTATAATAAAGACCAATTATAGAAATTGTCTTATAATAGAGACTAGAATAGTGTTTTATTTGACCTGGCCTATCACATTATCCCTAATGATTTTTTCGTTTATTTTATTTAAATATGTTTTTAATGTTAATATGCTGATTGAATTATTTTTCTAATGATACAGGGAGACGTGGAGGGAGAGCAAAAGACGTAAAAAAGTGGAGCTTACATGTTAATGCAAGTGTTATAATTTCTTTTGATTTATCTTAAGTTTCCCCTTCAGCAATTGGAAGGGTATTTCTTTGATGGGTGTGTTGTTGTTGTAACTAATGTGAATTGTTAAATGAGCTTGCCGATTTGATTTATTACAAAAAATTTATGAAAAAAATGATATTTTCTATTTTTATCCTTTATTTTTGTTCTTAAATGCCAAAAACAAAATGCTACTATTTTGGTTCTTTTTTAACCCAATCCCAAGTTGAAGCCATAAGTTATATACACCCGGTCTTTAATATAAAATATACTTACCTATTTTAATTATATTAAAAATGTTAGTTAAGTTAATTAACATTATATATATTTTCTAAATCATCATAGTCATCTTTCTTAATTTCCTCATTCCATCTCCTTTTTTATTATTATTGAGGGAACATCAATATGGGTAAATTAGAAAAAGATTGACAAATATGGATGAAAACTATATCTTATATTTATGACTAAGAGCAACTCCTCAAATATATCATATCTTGACATGAGGAGTATAAAAATAAATTACTTCATATTTGGTTGCTAGCTATCTAGTTGGCTGTGTTGGAAAGAAATAGAAACCACAAGCGAAACTTTTCATTAAGAAACACGCGTAGGTGTGTAGTGTTCCAAAGAGAGCCAAGTATGTCGGTGTGTGGATTATTATATTCGAAAAAGGGAACCTGCATGAAACCTTTTTCTTTTTAGCTTGGGAGGGAGGAACGTGCGGGATGTTCACTTGTCGGTACGTACGTACGTGTGTGGGTGTATATATAACATGGTTGTGTATATTATCATCTTCTGTTTTTTTTTTTTTAAAAAAAAAAAAATAGTTGAGGGGTTAAGCCGTTAACGTTAAGTAGAATTCATCATGTTAAACTATTTTTTCAAAAAGTAATTTCTAATGCATTTAGCATCTTGAAATTATACTACTTAGTATATATTACAAATCCTCCCTTCCCCAAAATAGGTTTTTAAAAGGGAGAATTTCAGTTAACCCCCATAGATGGACTTTATTTCAGTCAACCCCAAAAAAATCTACAATTTCACTGCACCCCTTGAGTAAAAAACAAAGTAAGTTTTGTAGGTGAAAAGATAATGATGTCCTTCTCTCTCTTTTTCAAAACAGTAATATAAGATAAATAAAGTCATTTATAAGACAAATAAATACATTTATAAGACAACTAAGGACATTTATAACACATAAATCAAGGGATTCAAAAGAAACTATGAAGTTAACAACAACATTTTGGGTATTTATATGACAAATAAGGGAATTTACATACAAGACAAATACGGACATTTACAAGATAAATAAAGGGATCCAAAAGAACCCATAGTTAAAAATATTTTGGTTATTTACAAGACAAAGAAGGAAATTCACAAGAAAAATAAAGGTATTTACATGACAAATAAGGCAATTCACAAGACAAATAAAGTAAGGGCATCATTATCTTTTCATTTACAAAACTTAATTTCATTTTGACACAAAGGGGTACAATGAAGTTTCATATTTTTTGGGGGTTAACTAAAACAAAGTGTCATCCATTGGGGGACTATGAGAGATTTGTGAATATATAATAGTTATTTTTACTATCCAAGTGGAGTGGAATTAATACCAATCATCAATATCTCAATATCATGGTATAATCAGTATATCAATGGATATAACATTTGTTGTTCACAACATTGCGGCTGATTTCCCAAACTCCAGTCTCAATGCAAGGAAAATCGTGTCTAGATAGTGTTACACCCTACCGACCTCGTCCTCTCGGGTAGCGGGTAATGTGATACTCTCAAATTCTTAACCTTATTATCACATCATGTTACTTAACATCTTGTATCAGAGTAATTTTATGCAGTAGAGCACGTAAGCGATTTTGGACAATAAATACTAGTAAAAGTAAATAATTCTCTCAAAGGATAAATTTTCATAAAGTTATCGTACAATTATCCCAAAATAAATGCTAGATCAACAAAGATAATATACGGCCCTCCAAAATATAAAACATAATAACATCAAGTTTTCATCGACAACCTTTTTAGATTTCTCATCTATGCTTCATGTCTGTTCCTGTAGCCCTTCGATCAGCTCCAAAAGAACTACTTGTATTCTCATAATGCTCTGGGATTCATAATTGGATCCCAGAGTAACCGTTAATCTCATATTCATGGTATATACATAGTATGTAAGAAAACCACAAATATAAACCATAAGCATTTAGTAGGTCGAACACAGCGAGGCACAAAGTTTAATCCAGAACAAACAGTCCTCACAACATAGACTACTCAACAAGGCAAACATCAAGGCCTTAGTCACACACAGCGGGTTCCGGTTCCAAAGCGCTTGGAAAGCAATAACACCAAATGCATACATAACCATGGTAAAACATACATACAAAGTCATATAAAGTATGTGAGATTAAGGTTACTTACCTGTAAACAACTGATCAGTCGAATAACCAAGCTCTGACAACTTAGTAAGAATTATAGACCTAAAGTAATACAATATAAATGGTGTCACCAATAATATAACTTTTCTCCTAGAAATATGTAACTATATAACTTGTATGAATGGTTATTTCACTATTTGAAACTCATTAATTCTGTTTATTAATGAGTATCCTTTTATTGGTCATTAATTCTTCCTTTTCACATATGGTCCCGAAAATTCTAGAAATTTGACCTAACTTCAAAAATTCATAATTAATTGTAAAAAAAATCCGATTGGGGTGTTCCAAAAAGCGACATGACCCTTGACATGTCTATTTTTTACTAAAACTACTTGCCAAGGCTAGACACACATAAATCATTCCCAATTACGAAATACCCTTGCTGGTTTTTCAGCTTCTCATTTTGTACTACTTTATATCTTAACTCAAATACTCCCAAAATTATGCTCTATACTCCTCCTTATACAAAATTCTATTTTAAACACTTTAAAACCATCAAAATTACCAAAATAAAATCATATCATCATGTTCCAAATTATTGACCAAAATCTCTTTCACAAACAACAGAGATTAGGAAGATGACTTACTTGTTAAAAGTTCTTTCTTCTTTCACCAACTCTTCTTAAACTCCTTTGCAAGGATGACTAGAGCTTCAACAATATCATACAAAGATATTTACTAAGACCTTAGATATAACTATATGAATTTGAAGGAAGTAGAGTAAAATTCATAACTTCCTTACCTTAATTCAATCTTCCTTTTATTCCTTCTTCTTGCTTAATCTCTCAAGCTCACTACTCTCTTTTTCTCTTCTAGTGTGTGTGTGGTGCCTTCATGTTGCCAAATGAGGGGGTGAAGCTCTCTTTATATAGAAGTCTTGGCACCCAAAATATCTCCTAGGATTTTTACCATTTTACCCTTGTAATTATCTCTTTGAATTCTCTAGGTTTTTCTTTATTTTTCTAGAGAAAATCTGATTTTTCTTCCTCTCCTCCTTTGGACACGCCACATGTCACTCTTAGGACATAAAATATCTTTCAATTGTATACCTACTTTGTGGTTCAAATCCCTTGCTTAAGGGAGAAGGTGATTAGATGTCAATTATATGTTTAAGTGTCCTTATCCAAATCTCCTTTAAATATTATGTTAACACTTGGTAACCTTAGGGGTATGTTTGGTTTGAGGGGAGGGAGTGGGAGGGAAGGGAGTGGAAAGTAAGGAAATGACTAAATTGCCATTAATGAAAGGAATATTCTTTTTTGTTGAGCGTATATTTTTGGAATATTGAAAAGTTTCTAGGGGCAATTTAGTAAAGAGGAGACAAAAGATTAACCCTCCCCTCCCTCAAACCAAACTAGCCCTAGGTGTCCACTTCTTTAATTTCCATGATTCCATGAGTCTTTGTAGTTGAACTTATCTACTTGTCAATTTATGATGACACCATCCATGACATAAGCATGACACCATCCATGACATAAGCATGATATCATCCATGACGTAAGCATGTTCAAAGTCAAGAGATATTTGTTGATCTTTTTCTTACTTTTGCCAAGTGTACTAGTTCATGAATTTTCCATTGTCTCCTCATGCCTTATCTTGTGTACACTTGACACAAATCAAAATCATACACTTGTAGCTTATTTAATACACTTCTTGACTTTGGTTTATACATATCTTATCCATTGTATATTATATGATTTCTTTTTCTTTTCTTTTTTTGGGTAAATCTGCGGGGTTTTTAGCCCATCATTATTCCAGAATCAAGAATAAACCGAGGGTAAGAAACCCCCACAAAGTCCCTGTACAAGAATTCTTCTATGGCTAAGGGAGGAGAGTCAAAAACAACAAATACATCCTCCTGATCAAAGCTTATATTTGCGAGTGCATCTGCACACCATCTCTATACACATGTATCACCCTAACTCTAGACAATTTCTTCATAGCTATATTAATCTCATACAGTATTCTAGGCTCTGCAATATCCTCAACCTGAATTTTCCTGAGCAACTCCACAACAGCAGCTGAGTCACTTTCAACAATTAGATTATCAAAACATCTAGATAATGCTACCTCTAACCCAGTTAAGACAACCCATAGTTCAGCCTTTATGGCTGAGCACCTGCTAAGTTTTCTTGTGAAACCACATAACCAAATCCCATCGCTGCCTCTAATCAGCCCTCCACAAGCCGCCTATCGCATACCCCTCCGGGACGCCCCATCGCATTAACTTTCACCCAGCCCTCCATTGGACATTTCCACTGAATATTTACCTCAATTCTTGCTCCCACTTTCCCAAACTCCAGCTTTGCCTTCGTGATTTCTTTAACATACCATTCGACCATATACCTTCTATTTCCAGGCATAATAAATCCTTCCTCAAACCTGCACTTATTTCTCCACTTCCACAAAAGCCAACAGGTAATACCAAACATTAAATCCCAATCATTTCTTTTTTGCCT
This sequence comes from Acacia melanoxylon, assembly GCA_019022615.1. Classification (NCBI taxonomy): domain Eukaryota; kingdom Viridiplantae; phylum Streptophyta; class Magnoliopsida; order Fabales; family Fabaceae; genus Acacia; species Acacia melanoxylon. The sequence continues at coordinate 28,714,615 of JAFJYJ010000002.1, forward strand.
TAGGTTCCAATCAAAAAATTTCATACCTTGTAATGTTGTAAATTCAGCATCTCTCCTGCCCCTCAAAAACTCAGTCCAGAGTTGCCAAGCTACTTCACAGTCGCGTAGCACATGCATTAGGCTTTCAACAATTGTATCACATCTGAAACTAGTAGCACTGCCTCCCATCAACCTACGCCTTCTCACACTGGTCAGCAACCTGTCATGAATAGCAAGCCAGAGAAATATTTGAACTCGCTTTGGGCCTTCCCACTTCCACAATATATTCCACACATTCTCCCCCAGGCTCGGGTCTTATTTAATAGCGTGGTACATCTCAGAGACTACATAATTAGATTGCAGCCTCGTTCCCCATCTGATAGTATCACTCCCTTTAACGGACAAGGGGGAGGTGTAGCAGAGACACATACCAACTCTTCTTGATTTAATTTTCCCCTAAATTTCTCCAAGTCCCAACCACCTTCATTGTAACACCTCATATTCAGTACCACCCATTAAGAATATTAATAAGCAGTATTTCAGAATATCATCAGAGTGGAGCGATTGAGCATATGAGTTGGGATGAACGGATAAGTATCTGTTAAGTGACTACAAACTTAAACTCCTTTGCAGTGTATCTGGTTGGTACATTAGTGGTACAATTATCCAAATATTCAAATATTAACATAATACAGTCCAAAATAAAAACTTCATCTGAGTCCTCATGCGTGCTGCTTGTTGGCTCTTAAATGTTTTGATGATAACTAATGTTTAAGTTTTGAAAATCATGTTGTATGTCCAGGAATAACTCTCGAGAATCAGATCTTGTATTCTCGAGAATGTCTATCAAAACCCCGTTAATTGTTAATCACAAAGCATGGCAGTTCGGAGAATGAGGATTACATTCTCGAGAATGGTTCGGAGAATGCACCGAATGCTCTCGAGAATGATCGACCGAAAGCGAATCGAGACTTTGTTTCTCGAGTAATTCTCGAGAATTGAGAATCAATTCTCGAGAATGATTCTCGAGAATCGAAAATGATTCTCGAGAATGGTCGAGAAAGCTTCTACATTGTATTCGTTTGAAGTAATTCTCGAGAATGAAGTTTTAATTCTCGAGAATGGTTCCGAGAATCGAAAGGATTCTCGAGTATTTCATTTGTTTCATCGATATTCGCTTCGGTGCTCTCTCGGTTTACAAGTGATTCTCGAGAATGAGGAAGTCATTCTCGAGAATGGTTCTCGAGAATGGGCAAACAATTCTCGAGAATGCTCGATAGCATTAACTCGAAGTTTGCTTCGTTTCACTGGACTCGAGAATTGAAATGCAATTCTCGAGAATGGTTCTCGAGAATCACTAGGTAATTCTCGAGAACGATCCAGAATTGCTCAATCTGCAGAATGATTCTTTGAGTGCTTCTCGAGAATAAACGAATTTGCTCAATTCTTCGGATTGATTCTCTGTGTGATTCTCGAGTATGTTCTGAAGAATAGCAAAACGAATTTAACATCAGAACTGATTATTTTATCTAAATGATCTAGTTAATTGTTTTAATCCTTCAATACATCATTCTACATTAACTATGATATCATTAATCATCTTCTTAAGTGTTTTCCGATTCTTAATCAAGGTTCCACATTCAAATAAAGAACACGAGAGTATTAGCCAAAGAACGATGTTTCGCAAAGAACACTCGAATGAATCTGTAAACTCATTCTTGTAATCTAATTATATCTAATTTCGTTACTAATCATCTCGTGAGTGTATTTCGGACATTGAATCTTGGTTCAAAAGCATGACAGGCTTGACGCACCGAAAGTATGGAGAAACAGATGCCGACATAATTCAAATGACCCATAACCGAAAAGCATCTTTAAAGTTTCTCTTCACCCAAGGTGACGGCTACAAGATGACCCAACTGAAGAGACATTTGATAATGGGTAAGCAGCGCGAGTGCTCCATTAACAGACATATTCAAATGTTCCAACGGACACATTCAAATCCTTCAACGGTCATCAACTTCAACCAATACAAATACACGAAGGATTGAATTCAACAATGACGAACCAGTGCATACATTGATAAAGCTTTCAAATAGTTCAAATTGTATTCTAATTATATCTTCGGATATACTAAGCTTCGAGTGTTCATTATCATATCTACTCGTGAGAGAGTTTTACTACTTGCTATTACAATTCGTTCAAATCTCAAGATAGAGGTATCTTGAGTGTGGGTGTATCAATTACAACTTGTAAGGGGAGTGAGTCCGAGAGTGAAAGGATCATCCTTCGTTTACGAGTGTGTAATTGTATTTGTAAGATAGTCGAAATCCCGAGAGTGTGTCGGGACTGGACGTAGGTCGAAGAGTTTGACCGAACAGGATAACTTCTCTGTGTCCATTATCTTTACTTCCTTACTGCTTTCATCGTTCACCTATCATACAGCGAAAAGATTTTTGAGATCACCTATTCACCCCCCCTCTAGGTGATAGTCCACCTTCATTTGGTATCAGAGCCTGGTTTCTCAGTTGGGCTTAACATCCCGAGAAAGATCATGGAAGGAATATTACCTGATGGTGCCTCCATTAATCGACCCCCAGGATTCAACGGAGAAAACTACTCCTTCCGGAAAGGAAAATTCGAGTATTCGTAATGGCTACCGAATATGGTCTACGGGAAGTGATAGAAATTGGAAACTATGTACCTATAAAGATTGAAGGAGGAATCTCTGTTCCAAAGACGAAAGCTGAATTCGATGAGAATGATAAGAAGAATGTCACTCTCAACAAGTAAGGCTATTTTGATGCTTCGAGTGCTCTCGATCAAAGGAGTACTTTCGAATATGCAACCGTCAAGCTGAAGGAAATGTGGAAGGCTCGGAGATTGCATATGAAGGCACTTCCGGCATCAAGGAAAATCGTATCAATACTCGACCACCGAGTATGACTTATCGCGAATGAAGTCGGGAGAAACCATGGCCGAGTTCCAACTCGGATATACTCATTTGACAAATCAATTGGCGGCTGGGTAAAAACTACGATCAAGGTCCTCGAGTCGGAAGATTCTCAATGTTCGACAAAAGACGGGAAGCTAAAGTCACGCAATAGAGGAGGCTCGTGGAGAATCAATGGTTTCGATTCTTGCATTATTTGGAAGCTTGTCGAATATGAAAGCAACCGAAATTCAAAAGGACCTAGATAATGTTAACAAATCGGAACAAAGGAATTGCTCTTAACACTATAAAGGAAAAAGAAGAAAAAGAAGAAGATGAAGAGGACGATGACGAGATGGCCATGTTTGTTCGAAGATTCAAGAAGTTCTACAAAAAAGATCGAGGCTTCTAAACAGATTTCAAAAAGGTGACACAAGTAATGATACATGAATTCGGAGGCAAAGACCAAATCATACGTTACGAATGTGACAAGCCGGGACATTACAAGTCAGAATGTCCTCAACTAAAAGACAGTGACAAAGAAAAGAAGAAGCACTATCAATTCAAAAAAAGGGCTTATGTATCAGCAATATGGGGAGATGGCTCCTCAGACGAAGAAAGCGAAGAAGAGAAAGAGGCGCCAACGCGTCATGGGTGGCGAGAAGAAGAGCTAGCAGAGAAAACAACAATGAGGTACATGATTCGCAACCAACCTATAATGAATTATTTGATGAATATAATGAAATTCAATCTGAATTTGAAAAGGTTGTTGATGAATGTTTTGCCCTAAAAAAGGAGAATATAACTCTCAAACTACGTGTTGAAAACCTTTCATGTGAAAATCTTATCGTGATGAATGCCTGGATTTAGAGAAAAGAAATCTTCATCTTACGAAAACACTTGAGAAATTCACTAAGGGAAGTGAAATGCTCAATGTGATTCGAAAACTCAAAGAATTACAAATGATCGGTCGGGCATAGGATATAATCCTATCTTTGACAAAAGGAAAGGCAAAAAGAAAAGCGGCGGAAAATCTTATTTGAACTACTTCCGTAAATCAGTTCATACTTCAAATCCGTTTGCTCATTGTAACTATTGTAATCGAAAAGGACACTCTACTTCATCATGCTTTCATAGAAAGAATCGAAGAGATAAACCGTTGGTAATTACCAATGGGTACCTAAGGGAACTTATACTTTCCCGAGGCCGGAGCTAACCCGAAAGGACCCAAGAAACGTTGGGTACCTAAAACTTAATCTTATTCGAATTATAGGTTTGTCTGAGAGCATCAAGAACCAACAAGTGGTACATTGACAGTGGATGCTCCGGACACATGACGGAGATCAATCCAAATTCGTTGCAATGAGATCAAAAGATGGTGGCAAAGTTACTTTTGGAGGAAACCAATCTGGAAAGATCTCGGAATTGGAGAGATTGGTACAAAAGATGGACCTCGGATCAAAGACGTGTATCTTGTTGAAGGTCTCGCCATAATCTCCTAAGTGTGAGTCAAAGTGCGATAAGAACAACTGGATTATCTTTGACTCGGAAGAATGTCTCATTGTCAACAAAGATGATCTTCCAATTGATAAAGGTAAATTTGAAGGTATTATTTAAAGCTCCTCGAGAAGGAAATTGTTATACATTAGATTTACCTAAAATTGACTCGAAAAATGCTTTGTTAGCAATTTAGAAGATAGTTGGTGTGGCATAAGCGTACGCTCATGTGAACATGTTCCAACTGGATAAGCCGCTAAGGAAAGATTTAGTTCTTGGTTTGCCCAAACTTCGTTTTAAAAATGACATGATTTGTGATTCTGTCAAAGAGGTAAACAAACTAAATCATCTTTCAAAAATAAAAGCGAAATCACGACCAATCGACCTCTTCAATTACTTCATATGGATTTGGTTGGACCAGCAAGAGTTAAAAGCCTTGGTGGCAATTTGTATACTCTAGTCATTGTAGATGATTACTCTCGGTTCACTTGGACTATCTTCTTATCTTCTAAGGATGAAACATTTGATCTGTTTATTGTGTTTGCCAATAAGGTGCAAAATGAGAAAGGTATTTGCATTACAGCTATTAGAACAGATCATGGAGGTGAATTCGAAAATCAAGCGTTCGTGAGAATTCTCCGTGATGCTCACGGGATCAATCATAATTTCTCGGCTCCCGAACACCACGAGAATGGTGTGGTGGAAAGGAAAAATCGAGTGCTCACGAAATGGCTCGTGCCTTATTGAATGAAAATCGAGACCTCACAAGTCTTCGGGCGGATGCAATGAGCACGGCCAAACTATATTGCCAATCGAGCATATCTCGAAAGAAGCTCAATAAGACTTCTTACGAACTCTACAAAGGAAGGAAACCAAATCGCTCATCTTCATATCTTTGGCTGCAAATGCTTCGTGCATAACAATGGTAAGGACAACTGGGAAAATTCGATCCCAAATCGATGAAGGTATTTTTCTCGGATACTCTACTAGAAGTAAAGCATATAGAATCTTCAATAAGCGCACTCGTTCAGTTGAAGAATCAATTCATGTAGTATTTTGTGAATCTAAATCGCACGAATCTTTGGATGATGATGAACCCATTGATAAAAACCAATTCTTCTCAAAAACTACTCCGCTTCTATTGAAAGTCTGAAAATGTTTTCGAGGCTGATCCTCAAAATGATTTAGAAAACTCAGATCAATCTCAACCTAGAGCTTGGAGGTTCATTAGGAATCATCCTCTGGACCAAGTGATAGGTGACTTGAATCAAGGTGTAAAAACTAGAAACAGTACCTTGAATGAAGTAACATTTTCTGCCTTTATATCACATATAGAACCTTCTAAAATAGATGAAGCCCTTTCAGACAATGATTGGGTGATAGCTATGCAAGAAGAGTTACACCAATTTGATAGGAATCAAGTTTGGGATTTGGTACCTAGACCTAAAGACCATCCGGTCATTGGGACTAAATGGGTATTCAAGAACAAACGAGATGAATCAGCAATCATAGTCCGTAATAAGGCTAGACCTGGTTGCCAAAGGCTATAATCGTAGGGAAGAAGGGATTGATTATGAGGAAACATATGCTCCAAAGAGCTAGATTGGAAGCAATACGTGTACTCTTAGCCTTTGCGTGCATCAAAGGATTCAAACTCTTTCAAATGGATGTTAAGAGTGCCTTTCTAAATGGATTTATTCGGGAAGAAGTCTATGTTGAACAACCTCCTGGTTTTGAAAATGATCATCATCCAGATCATGTCTATCGTTTGAAGAAAGCCTTATATGGTCTCAAACAAGCTCCTAGAGCTTGGTATGAAAGATTAAGTAATTTCTTATTAGATCAAGGCTTTATCGGAGGGAAATCGATACAACTTTGTTTATTAAGACTAACAAACTTAATGAGACCTTAATTGTGCAAATATATGTGGATGATATTATTTTTGGTGCTACTAAAGATTCTCTCTGCGAGGAATTTTCCAAGAAAATGCGAGGTGAATTCGAAATGTCTATGATGGGTGAATTGAACTACTTCCTTGGTTTACAAATCAAACAACGGAAGGATGGTATATTTATATCTCAAACGAAGTATCTCCGTGATTTGCTCAAGAAATTTGGAATGGAGCATTGTAATGGAGCCGACACTCCAATGAGCTCAACGCTTTCTCTAGATGCCGATGAAGAAAAAGGAAAAGACTTCAACATAACCAAATATAGAGGAATGATTGGATCCCTACTTTATTTGACTCGCTAGCAGCGACGGACATTCAGTTTAGTGTGGGAATGTGTGCAAGATTCCAATCAGCTCCTAAAGAATCGCATGCCGAACATGTCAAAAGAATCTTTCGATATCTTTCAGATACAAAGGAATTGGGTCTCTGGTTCCCTAAAGGTCAACAAGAATTTCTGGTGGCATATTCAGACTCTGATCACGCTGGATACAAGGCCCGATAGAAAGAGTACTAGTGGACGGTGTGAATTTCTTGGAGGATCACTTGTATCATGGTTCAGCAAAAAACAAACCACCGTGGCCGTATCCTCAACCGAAGCCGAATATGTAGCTGCATCAAGTTCTTTGTGCTCGGGTTCTATGGCTCAAGCAACAACTTCAAGACTTGGGAATTCATCTACGGGAGATTCCAATCCTCCGTGACAACACTAGTACAATAAGCTTAGCAAAGAATCCAGTTCAACACACAAGAACCAAGCATATTGATGTTAGACATCACTTTATCGAGAGATCATGTCCAAAAGAAAGATGTTAAGTAATGTTCATTCCTACTCACTTGCAACTTGCGATATCTTCACCAAACCGCTGGCAAAAGAACAATTCACATACATTCGAAGAGAATTGGGAATGGTAAATCCCAATGAATTGTAAATAAAATGTTAGCTCAATCTTGTTAATTATGTTTTGATGATATTTGGAAACTAACTTAAGCATCGGAGCTTCTAGATGTTGTTTTTGCAGGTTTTTGGTCCAGTTGGAAAAACTGATATTAAATTGATAATTCTCAAGAATGAGGTTATCATTCTCGAGAATTGATACATGAGATTCTCTTGTTCTTCCTAAACGTTCTCGAGAATTTGAAACCATTCTCGAGTAATATCGTATTGATTGGTAAGGATCATTTCGGACTTAAAGATTCTCGAGAATACGGGATCATTCTCGAGAAATATCGAAATTGTTATCCGGTGTTCTATGTCGATTACATATGTCATTCTCGAGAATCATTTATCGATTCCAGAATTGTAAGCGAATAGCATGTTCTCGCGAATGGGTTACTCTTCTTTCTTTTGAAACCATTCTCGAGAATGAAGTATCATTCTCGAGAACGGTTCTCGAGAATCTATTTTTGATTCTCGAGAATTGTCGAGCAGGAGATCCCAAGCGTCGCCAGGCCTTGTGTCGTTTCACTCATAACCCTGTCGTTTCGTCCCTTCATTTCCTTAACCTTCATTCGTCGCATCTGTTCCCTCGACTCATTCTTTCTAACTCTCGAGAGCTTTTCCTCTCTTCGTCTTTTCCGTCGTCCGTCTTCGTCTCTTCTTCCTCCCAAAACTCATCATCCATCTCGTGATTCTTTGTCGAGAGACCATGACGAAATCTTCATCCTCGAATCTCCGAACAACCACTCAAGAAAAAGCCACGCACCAAGTATCGTCCTAAAGTTCAAGTTTCGGAGAAGACCGAACCATCGAAGAAGAAGACTAAATCGGTAACGATCATGGACTCTCCTCATGTGACTCGCAAAGAAGACTCACTCTCTCGCCATCCGACAAGGCCAAAAGCAAAGAAAGCTCCCCGCCCTAAATCGCAATCCGTCGTTCGAAGCAAACGAAAATGCAAACTCAAAATCCAAGTCTTGCTCTCAATCTCTCGTCCAAACCGTAAGTTCTGCAACAACCAAGTCGTCCAAGCCTTATTCAAGTTCAAAACCACATTTTTATGAAAGAAGAACTAAGGAAATTGAAGAACGGATTCGAGACCTCCCCACACTCATCATGAGATTCCTCTTTCAACTCTTCCTCCGTTTGCTTCCAAACTAATTGGGCAACTCAATGTCCTTGACTGTCCTCCAGGCTTCGTAAAGCTCCTCCGGTAATCCCATCTCGATCCTAATTTTGTTCTTTCATATGAAGGAAGACCTTTTTGTCCTACTTGTCGGTTGAATCTAGATGACTTTAGGAGGGAGTGTAATTTGGATCTTTCACCATGGTTAAAGTCTTATATGCCGTTGCTAGATATCCAGACCCATATTCTCCTCAAATTGTTAAAACCTTCTATTTTAATATGGTTGAGGAAAAGATCGATGATGGTGAGATTCTGCTTTGTATACTCATGTTAGAGGCAAATCCATTAAGATCACAAAGCGACCACTATCAATTCATTTCTCGGGTATCATTGATCCTCCGGAAGATCCTCCCACATTATCTCGAGCATGAATGTTTTAGACTTCTTCTCCCTACAAAGCAATATGATGGAAATCCCTTGAAAGTCAAGCCATCGACATGCCGACACCACCGAATCCTTTGGTACCTTTACGTCGCAATTTAGTAAACAAAGGTCGTAGTTTTACACACTTTGTGAACAAAGACTACCAATTGATGGGCTCCATTATGGCCAAGCAACCACGTAACCTTGGAAAACTGGTTATTTCGAGATATCCAACTTTTTATCCAACTACGAAGTTTCCAAGAAGAATACCATTCCATATCCTAACCTAGTCTCTAGGATTCGGGCTTGTTTAACATCCGGTATCTTCTTGACAATGACGAAACCTGTTTTTCCCAAGAAATTTGGCAAGACTCATCTTTTATACATGAAGATCTCATTTACGAAGCTACTTTTGGGAAAAAGGAAGTCAAGTCCACCACGATCCTAAGCCATCAACATCCAAGCGGAAGACGAAGGCCAATCTTCACAGCAAGCACTCGCTTCTATCGCCCCTTCTTTTGCACAGCGCAATCCAAGCTCAGATCAACTCGCAATTCGGAAGCTATGGCTCCTGTAATTCAATGTTTGGACTCTTATGGCAATCTAATGAAAGCAATGATCAAGGCCATAAGTAATGAGATGATCAAAGTAGATGCTCATCTTGAACAACATGTGAACTCAAAAGTGGAAAACCTCAAGAAAGAGATGCACCGAATTCTTTCGTCCTCTATGATCGGCAACAAGAGATTAAAAAATCAGTTCAAATGCAGTAAGATTGTTTGGAAGCCCTCTTATTGAGTCTTCGAGAATCATACTAAATCCTCTCGCTATGACCACTACATCCATTCCTGATCCTGAGACTGTTCCCCCACCTGCCTCTGATATTCCCATGTCAGATCCTGTTCCTGCGCCTCCCAAAGATCGCTCTCAACCCGCTCCCGATTACGTGTCTACACCTCCCGTTGATCCGGCTATCTCGATCCCGAGCCTCCATCTGTTTCTACTCTAACACCTATTTCCCCTTCTTTGATGGATGACAAAGGGGGAGAAGGAGAAGATGAAGCACCACAGAAGCAATACAAAGACAGAACCGATCCTTGAATGTTTTTAGGCTTCTTACTAGATTCTAGCTTAGTCCATTATGATGTATCCATTCTAATGTATCTCTCGTCTATGGAATTTTTTTTGGAGTTCACTTTGGTGTAGTGAATTATATATATTAACTATGAATGGATTTTTATTACATCGAGTCATTGAAATCTTTGCATTCTACGTGATCATTGAAAACTACTTCGGTTTACTAATCATTGATTCTATTTTCAAAACTTTCAAAAGTCTTCTCGTATTGTCATCATCAAAAAGGGGGAGAATGTTGGCTCTTAAATGTTTTGATGATAACTAATGTTTAAGTTTTGAAAATCATGTTGTATGTCGGGAATAACTCTCGAGAATCAGATCTTGTATTCTCGAGAATGTCTATCAAAACCCCGTTAATTGTTAATCACAAGATGGCAATTCGGAGAATGAGGATTACATTCTCGAGAATGGTTCGGAGAATGCACCGAATGCTCTCGAGAATGATCAGACCAGAAGCAGAATCAGACTTTGTTTCTCGAGTAATTCTCGAGAATTGAGAATCAATTCTCGAGAATGATTCTCGAGAATCAGAAAATGATTCTCGAGAATGGTCGAGAAAGCTTCTACATTGTATTCGTTTCACGAAGTAATTCTCGAGAATGAAGTTTTAATTCTCGAGAATGGTTCGAGAATCGAAAGGATTCTCGAGTATTTCATTTGTTTCATCGATATTCGCTTCGGTGCTCTCGGTTTACAAGTGATTCTCGAGAATGAGGAAGTCATTCTCGAGAATGGTTCTCGAGAATGGGCAAACAATTCTCGAGAATGCTCGATAGCATTAAGCGAAGTTTGCTTACATCCTTGGACTCTCGAGAATTGAAATGCAATTCTCGAGAATGGTTCTCGAGAATCACTAGGTAATTCTCGAGAACGATCCGAATTGCTCAATCTGAGAATGATTCTTTGAGTGCTTCTCGAGAATAAACGAATTTGCTCAATTCTTCGGATTGATTCTCGTGTGATTCTCGAGTATGTTCGAAGAATAGCAAAACGAATTTAACATCGTGAACTGATTATTTTATCTAAATGATCTAGTTAATTGTTTTAATCCTTCAATACATCATTCTACATTAACTATGATATCATTAATCATCTTCTTAAGTGTTTTCCAGATTCTTAATCAAGGTTCCACATTCAAATAAAGAACACGAGAGTATTAGCCAAAGAACGATGTTTACGCAAAGAACACTCGAATGAATCAGTAAACTCATTCTTGTAATCTAATTATATCTAATTCTGTTACTAATCATCTCGTGAGTGTATTTGAGACATTGAATCTTGGTTCAAAAGCATGACAGCTTGACGCACCTGAAAGTATGGAGAAACAGAGCCGACATAATTCAAATGACCCATAACCGAAAAGCATCTTTAAAGTTTCTCTTCACCCAAGGTGGCGACAGCTACAAGATGACCTAAGCGAAGAGACATTTGATAATGGGTAAGCGCGAGTGCTCCATTAACGAGACATATTCAAATGTTCCAACGGACACATTCAAATCCTTCAACGGTCATCAACTTCAACCAATACAAATACACGAAGGATTGAATTCAACAATGACGAACCAGTGCATACATTGATAAAGCTTTCAAATAGTTCAAATTGTATTCTAATTATATCTTCGGATATACTAAGCTTCAGTGTTCATTATCATATCTACTCTGTGAGAGAGTTTTACTACTTGCTATTACAATTCGTTCAAATCTCAAGATAGAGGTATCTTGAGTGTGGGTGTATCAATTACAACTTGTAAGGGGGAGTGAGTCCGAGAGTGAAAGGATCATCCTTCGTTTACAGAGTGTGTAATTGTATTTGTAAGATAGTCGAAATCCCGAGAGTGTCGGGGACCGGACGTAGGTCGAAGAGTTTGACCGAACCAGGATAACTTCTCTGTGTCCATTATCTTTACTTCCTTACTGCTTTCATCGTTCACCTATCATACAGCGAAAAGATTTTTGAGATCACCTATTCACCCCCCCCTCTAGGTGATAGTCCACCTTCACTGCTTACCCCTGTCACTGGCTCCCGATCCTCCAGATCCTGAAGCTAGGGTAAATGCTGAGATTCAATACCCATTGAATCTCATGTAACAGTTAACCTCATGCTCAAGTATAAACAATATATGTATGACAGATATTCATTACATTTCAGCATTAACTATACATAGCACACAGCAAATGTAATGTTAACAACACAACAATATATAGTACACATCACATGTAATGTTATCCACGTTTGCACTAACTAGTGCCACGACAACTCCTCGTGTCCTCAGCGCTAGGAAAACATCCTTACGGCGCTATCAAGACTATAACCCGCATAAAGCTGAATGTATATAAACAGTGACCTAAGGCCGAGTCTTAGTCACGGTGCATGAACCAAGACCTAGTCTTGTCCATGACCCTATGAATCATTTATCACATATAAGCATACAAGACAACATAAGAGTTAGAGTTACAATACGTGTCCGTACCTTAGTCCGTGTAGCTAGTGGTATGTTCGTCTGTTCAGTACAATTCCCGGATATCCTATAATAATATCACTGCATTATTTCCTTTAAAAACAATATCTTAAGAGATATCTTAGCCACTATTGACCTTTTTACCCTTGATGGATTTGCTATTCCAATTATTCCCTTACATTTCCTTAAAAACGTCATTTCAGCATTTCTGGGCAGATTTTTTGGTAACTTTGACAAATCATAATTAATTATAAAAAAAATCGAAATGAGGTTCCGTAAAATTCCTCACAACCCTTGACATGTCTATTTTTTAGGAACAATAACGGCTTCAACTCGAAATAGCTGAGTCAATACCAATTTAATTATTTCCAACCACTGTTCAGATTTATCTTCCAAAAACGTGACCCAACTTCAAGAATTTTTATCTCCTTTTACAGAGCTCAAAACTTTACAAATTTTGTATCAATGGAAAGCTATATGTGTCTACTATAACCATGTAAACTTTCATGATTTAATGACTTTATTTTATACATAAAACAATAGTTTCAATGTAGCTAACTCCAGAAAGCTTCAAACCGAAAATTTACCAATGTTTGCTACTTTTAGCTTCCAAAAATTATGTTCCAGCATATACCCCATCAAATTTTCGTTTTAAATCCATTTTCAACCTCAAAAACATGAAAACGAAATTACTTTTGAAGGTTCAAAATTAAAACATAACTTTACCATAAACCAAAAGACCAAAGCTAAAGAACTTACCTTGAACTTTCCTTCTACTTCTCCACACTCACTCTCACTTACTATATTAAGCTATTGGAACTTATTTTGGTGTGAAGAATGAAGAGGCAGGCCCTCCTATTTATAGGCATAGTTCAAGACTTGTGGCCCCACATGTGCAATTACCAAATTACCATTCTCTTCATCTTTTGCAACAAGTTTTCTCTTTCCTTCTCCAAACCCCCATCCTCTCTCTCCTTATCCCCTTCCATCATCTTATCCTCTTCCAATTTGCATGTGCTCTTATGATGACAACCTTTGGATATTTATTTGCAAATCTTATCTAATCTTACCCCAATCCTTTGATCCCTATTCATTGGATTAAACTCACTTTATTAAACTTAATCCTAACCCTTCATTGTTGTTAGAAAAATCCTATCACTATTGAAGATTTTTTTCTTCTTAAAACAACATGTGCTTCTACAATTAAAATATCTTGATTTTAATATAATAATCTCCCTCTTCCATGTGCCTATGCGTCACTTTTGAGGGACCATAAGGGTTGATTGTGTAATCCCATTAGCATCCCTTAAAGAAGTGTTTTATAAGCCATTAACTATCATTGTCATAGTATGATTGGTTCCTTAGTTAATTATGGTCATTAGTATTTCACACAAGGCTAATCTTGTCTTCTCATTGGCCCTTGATTTTGAAAATAAGACAACCCTAAATTGATGTTTTTTACTTTGTCTCTTGATTAATTTGAAGAATTACACAAATTATTTTAATTAGTGTAAGCTTAATTGCTCAATAGTTTTTTTGTTAATTTCCTTTAACTTGTTTAAGTGTTTTCATAACATTTTCTTGCTCCTTTTGGTTATATAAGAACCATGATTTAATATGATAATTATATCGTATTTTATAATCCTTATATGTAGTCTCAAAAATTAGCCTTTTGTTTATTTAATTCCAAGGGAAATTTACCTCAAATTATAACTAACAATTTACAATAATTTGAGATACATATTCACCTTCATATATATTATCAAAATATAATATTTATGATAAATAGGAATTTTCAGGTATTACAATCATCCCTCACTCATGTCCTTCACCTTTAAACTACTTTCTTCCCCAGATAACAACCCAGTGCTCATTTCAGTCAATCTTTTGCCACCATCTAACCATTTATCATGCCAAAAATATGCACTCTCACCATTCCTTATTTCCACCCCCAGCTACTTATAATTCTTGGCCAAACTGCATCTAAGCTTTTCCACATGGCTGAATCCATTTTCACCACTTCCCATTCTTTTTTCAAGTCTTTCTGTCTACCATATTTTCCATTCAAAACCTTAGAGCACAAATTCTCAGGTTTAGCAATTAAATTCCAAGCTACTCTCCCCAACAGTGCTTCGTTCATAGTCTCTAGATTTCTGATTCCCAGGCCACCATTCTTTTTTTCTCTACATATCATTTCCCAACTCATCGCATGGACTTTCCTTTTCCCCTAATCACTCTGCCATATAAGCTAAGGCTGAATCTGCTCCATTTGTTGCCTGACTCCACTTGGAATAAGCGAATGTTGCATTGAAAAGACAGATAATTGATTTGTTATAGCTTTGAACCAATGTTAGCCTTCCTGCTAGCGATAGAGTCTATTTTTTTCCAACTACTTAACTTGTTTTGCATTTTGTCAAGAAGAAGCTGATATTGGTTCTTACTATTTACACCCATATCAGCCCCCAAATAGTGCCCCAGGTCATCCATTTTCTTGAAACCAGCAAAGTTGCAGATTTCATGTTGTAAGCCTCTATCCACATTCTTTGAGAAAAAAATGCTAGTTTTCTGCGCATTAATTTTCTGCCCAGAAATGCCCTGAAACCTCTCCAAAACATCCATCACGACCCCCATATTATTCAGATCAGCTTCACAAATGAGCAACAAGTCATCTGCAAAAACCAAGTGGGATACTTCTACACCATTTCTTCCCAACCTTAAAGGCTTCCATTGTTTGGTATTTACACAGTCCACAATCAAGTGCGTTAGCTTTTCCATACCTAAGACAAATAAGTATGGAGAAAGAGGATCACCTTGCCTCAACCCCTAGATGGCACAAACACATCTTTGGAACTCCCATTCCATAGTATTGACATGTTAGCCGATTCCATGCAGCCTTAAATTACTCTTCATAGATGCTCATCTATACCAATTTCTTCTAACACACATCCAATAAAGTTCCATGACATCCTATCATATGCTTTCTCCAAATCGATCTTAATTATCATATACCCCTTCTTACCTTGTACCCTATTCAAAGAATGTACCACTTCTTTTGCAATTATTATATTATCATGAATACTACGCTTAGGCACAAAACTAGTTTGGTAAGGAGATACCAACCTATCCATGAGGGGTTTCAATCTATTAACAATTAATTTTGACAACCCCTTATATAGCACATTACACAAGGCTATAGGTCTGAATTGGCTTACCATTTCTGGTTTTTCCACCTTAGGAATCAGCACCAAGAGTGTGTCGTTGATCTCTCTAATGCGTTCAGGGTTCCTCCAAAGCTCCCTTATTAAGCTAGTCACTGACTCTCCTACCACCTCCCAATTATGTTGGTAGAAGATAGCAGAAAATCCATCCCTTCCTGGGGCCTTAAACCCCCCATCTGAAAAAAATGCCCTTCTAACTTCCTCACTAGAAACTTCCCTTCCCATACTCCTTAGGTGGCTGGCGGCCACTCTTCCCCATTGTTGTTTAATGGTCTCCCATCCCCTAATCACCTTATCTTCATAAAAAAAAGATCTTTATAGAAACTTTGAAACATATGTACAATCTCCTCCTCCTCCTCAATCCACACTCCATTGTTGTTCCTCAACATTTTGACACTATTTTTCCTTCTTCTAATAAGCGTTTTTGTATGGTAGTACCTAGTATTTCGATCCCCTTCTTCCAACCATCTACCCCTTGATTTTTGGTACCACAAAATCTCTTCTTGCCGCAAGGTAACCATTAATTCCTCTTCTAGTTCAATCTCCAATCGAACCAAGAAAGGATTACAATGCCTCTCAAGGCTCCTCTGGATGCCATTCAATCTTTTAAAAAGCCTACCCTTTCACTTAGCAATCTCTCCAAAGACTTCTTTGTTCCATACTATTAGCTTTTACTGTAGAGACTTGAGTTTGACATGAGCCTCTTCACCACCCCTCCAGCTTTCCTTCATGATAGATTTAAATTCTCCATGCATTTGCCACATAGCTTGATATCTGAAATTTTTCGCTCTATGTCCTTGAACATCACTATTCAGTTGCACAAGTAAAGGATGATGGTCTGAGGCAATCCTTGGAAGAACCCTAATTACAGCATCTTCAAACTTTTCTTGCCATTTGATGTTGCACAAGAATCTATCTAAACGTTTATAGCCTCTGTCCAGCCCCTCCCATTTTGGTCCTTTCCACATGAAGAAAGGTCCATGAGCATCAATATCTAATAAATTGCATTCCTGAATCCAATCACTGAACCTCCTACATCTCAACTCATTAACACAGCCACCCCCTTTTTGCTCCAGTGGCGTCTTAATTTCGTTGAAGTCCCCAGCTATCAACCAAGGCTCATTTACTCCGTCCGCTATTTGGTATAATTGATCCCAAACATTACTCCTTCGTTGTTCATTAGGATTAGCATATACTACAGTTAATAGCATTACATCACCCCCTGGACACAGTGAGCAGTGCAAAAATTGTTCATCAACAACTAAAACATTAACAAGTAAGTCATCTCTTTCCCAAATAAGCCAAATGCCCCCAGAGAAAGCCACAGCTTCCATTCGAATAGAGTTTTTAAAACCTCAACTCTGTATCGTCTTATTAGCCATATTCCCACTTATTCTTGGTTCCAATATAGCCATCATATCTAGCTTTTATTTAACCTTCATTTCCCTTACCACAGCCACAACACCCTTGCTAGCTGCGTCTCTAATATTCCATACTATTAAATCCATCATAATGAAATAATAGAGAGAAACAGAGACTAAGCTACCTTAATCTGCAAGGGCCAGTGTAACACCACCCCATCCATGCTCAAACCAAGTCTTTTAGTCTGGTTATCATCATCCATTATAGATGCAACATGCCTCGTATCCATATCTTCAGTTTGCCTCATCCTTCCATCATGTTCACCAGGATGCAGATTTTCTTTTCTAGTCGGTCTCACTTCCTACCACTTTTTTTGCGACAGTATACTCTTAGGAACAAACTCCTGACTTAAGTTCCCCACTATATTTTCCTTGACCATAATACCTTTCTCTTCCCTTTCTCTGGCTGTGTTAACCTTCACCTCTTTACCCTTCCTCTCCTCCAGAATTTTCAACCCCTTTCCCGAACCAGTAAGCACATCAGCCCCCTTCTTTAATTCTCCCCTGGGCCCAGATTTACCATTACCTCTCAATTGGCTAACCACCCCATCCTTATGAATTTTCTCTGCATTCCCACTCCCTACAACCTTCTCCTGAACTCAAACCTCCCTTACCAGATCGCCTGTCTCCTCCCTTAAAACAGAGAAACGAGATCCTTCCTGCTGTTCATTTATAGACAAAATACTATTCCTTGGCCTTCGAACTCGTTGCACAGTTTTCCAGCGATCCTCCACACCTTCCTTTGTACCCTCAGCCATCTTCATTTTGCCCTCCTCCTCTACCTCCATTCCTCCCTTAGTAGATTTCTTTTGAAACTCAACACACCCATCCTTCCGATGACTAATCATTCCACACTTTGTGCACAGGCACCCCAAACTCTCATAAACAACGCTCAAAACCTGTCCCTCAACATTGAACTCGGGAATCAGAGGCTTTGTAAGATCTAATTCCACACACATACGCACAAACTTCCCCTGGCTCTTTACGTCGTATGCACATCCAATCGAATAGCTCTACCGATTGAATTCCCCAAGTTCAATAAGAATTTCTTATCAAATAGAGGGGCAGGGAGATCTGGAAATCTAACCCATGCTACTACAGAATCAATTTTCGCAACCTTGGGATTAAAATCCGGGTGCCACCGCACCACGTTCAAGTAGGCATCAACAATAACCCACGGTCCACCGTCAAAGCTTCCATATAATCCTCATTTTTTTTTGAAAATTGACCAAGTAATAATCGTTCTCCAAGTGAAAGACCTCAATGTTACCTTTCCTTGCCCAGAGCTAACTCAATTTTTTCACCATGAAGCCATACGACAACTGACGCCCCATCAATTTCACAACTAGGGTTCGCCTAAATGGACGCATAAGCCTTGCTTGTTCTTTCTCTTCGAAATCAAACTTAGGACATAGTGGATTAGAGTAGTCTACACATATTCCATCATATGGATTTAAGACTTTGGCAAAGTCCGTACCAGCGCCGTAATCGTCAGCCTCTTCATCATCATCATTCTTTGTCCATTCCCACTAGCAGCTTCTCGCATTCACATTCTGCAATAAGGTCTCCCTGTATGACATCGGCGGCTGTTCTTGACCCTTAGGTTGCATCCAGCTCTCCTCCCGTACCTTATTCGTCTTACTTCCAGAAAATTCCTTCATCGTTGAATTAACCTTCCTCTTTTAACGAGCCTGATCTCCACATTCATCCTCCATTACAACCTCACCTTCCCCCCCTTGTAGTGTGTGAATAGAGGGGACGCTCATTTCCTCCATCATAGTGGGTGGCGGAGTCCTCTCCCTAGTCTGATCTCATAGTCTCCGTCAATCGCCTATTTTCTCTCGAAGTCTCTGTCAGTTATTATATGATATTTCTTAGTCTTTCCTTTTTCCACTTTTACCACATCCCCTAAACCGGGCCTAGTCATCTGCCTGTCACAAGCTAAATCTTAAATCTCTAGGCCTATTATTCAGGATATTACAGATAGAGATCAAATTTCAAGCACATTTTTTTCCCTTTCCACCCAACAAATCAATCACCAACCCAATTCAACAATCGCTTTGAAGAAAGGTCCACGAATATCGCTTGATTAAAAGCAACTCCACGTTGCTTCTTCTAAACAAAGATTTACATTAGCAACTCTAATTAGAAGGTCCAAGACACCATGAACAAGGGAAAATAATGGAATAAAGAAAAACACAAGCAAGACCATTTCTTTTTCCTCAGAAAGAACAAACCTCCTCCTCAAAATTTGTTTAGTTCCGCAAAAACCAGAAACAAAAAGAGTTCATATGTAAAGAATGAGAATCTTCTTCATCTTTTATACATTTTCTTAGAGAACAAACAAATGCACTCACCGTAGGGAAAGTATTGCTGGTGTAGGAAATAAGCATGCAAGTCTTGTCGACGGCTCCATCACGAACAGTGAGACGCTTTATAAACCTCGAGTCACTCATTCCAATTCACTTCTTTGTTTCCACCGAAACTTCCTTGCTCCAATTTTAGTTTTTCCAGCTGGAAAACCTAATTCATATGGCAGTCGCGTTAATCAAGGTATGTAGAGGTCGATGAGGATCGTGAAGCAGCTATGGTTCTTGACAAAGAGGTCGATGAGGATCGTGAGTGTGACAGGCCTCTCCAGATTCACCAACAACCCAGGAGATAACCCGACGGTGACATCTTAAACATAGGAATCAAAATGGGTAACCGTGAGGCAAGTTCCGTTGATGGCAATTCTATCTTCGAGGTTTATGCTGACGAGAATGGTGTTCAAGAAGACAGAACTCGAATTTGTCTCCTTTTTCTCACATTCACTGAAGAGTATTGTTGTAATTTTACCTTTGGATTCTTTGACACAAAAGTCCCTTAGACTTTTTTGACTCCTGACTTTTCTCAAAGACTTTTTTAGAATTTTTTTTGGGTCCCTTGAGATCTTAAAGGGCTTTCCCCATTTTATTTCATCAAATGACAACCCAAGAGATTTTATTACTTTTGATTCCTGTTGTTATTGGGCACCTCCAACAACCACCGCACTAAAATTAAGTAGAGGTGATTAGGTCATTATATTTTATTTGAAAATAAAAAAACTTTAAATTTACACATATTAAAAACTATGAATTACATTTTGAGGAGTGAGAAAAAAATTGCATCAAACATTAAATGAGGTCAATATTGAAAAATATACTCAATACCCTACTACTTAGGGATTTATAATAAGGACTGCTTAATTCCTCTAGTATAAAAAGGATCAGAGTAGGCACGTACCTAATTATTTTTTTGCTTGATTTTTTTCAAATAGGCTTTTTATATTAACAGGGGATTTGATTCTTTTCTATTGATGATATAATAACTGAAGAGAGAGAAAAAGGTGTATAACAAATCACCTAGTTAGTTAGTTACCCTAAAAGAGCGTGGTTTAGGAGTGAAGGGCGGTTATTAGTGAGTTATTCCCTCACCTTATTTCTCTCAAGTTTGTGAATGGTTCTTCACCCTCAATGAAGGGTTGATTAGTTGTTAATTATTGTTGTATTTGCTCCTCCATGATCAATCAATTTGAGATCTTGGGTGAAAATTTGCTCCGTTACGCATTTATGCGTAACACCCGATTATTATGAAAATTAATTAATTTGAGATCTTTGGGTGAAAAAAAAAACATCTCGAAAAGCAACATATAATTTAAATCTAAATAAATACAATATAAAAATATACTTATATACCTAATAAGCATGTAATTCTGAACATTTTGGTGATTACTCTCTCTCTCTCTCTCTCTCTCTCTCTCTCTCTCTCTCTCTCTCTCTCTCTCTCTCTCTCTCTCTCTCTCTCTCTCTCTCTCTCTCTCTCTCTCTCTCTCTCTCTCTCTCTCTCTCTCTCTCTCTCTCTCTCTCTCTCTCGTCCTATGTCTTTTTTTTTTTTTGATACTAAAAAGGTTTTGGAGGGGTTCAGCATCAGTCCTCCACCAAGGTCAGGGCACGGCCCCGGGCTCTTTGAGCACTTAATGGGAACTTACGATATCGCCTACCAAAGGAGTCCCAACGACGGCAGCGGGGATCGAACACACATCCCTTTGGGACTTGAACAAATCCTTTACCATCTATGCCAACTCTCTTTGGGCTCTCCTCCTTTGTCTAATTATGAGTGTCTTCTCATTTAGATTGAAAATTGTGGGCCCTTATCCCCAACTGTCTGGGCCCACACCTCTTCCGTTGTCGTGTTGGACTCTGCTTCTTCTCGTTTCGGGTTAGCATACGTGTATGTGAGGCATATACTATTATACATTAAGATCATATAATAGCAAAAAAAAAAAAAAAAATGCCACTTTTCCCCCCAAAAAAAAAGTGTACACACAAAAGAAAATTTTCAAACATACCGTATAAGGCATAGACATTCTCATTAATTATTTTTTATATAATCAATTATTAAACAAAATTTGGTAAAATAAATTAAAGAACTAATCCATCAGTGAACTTAAATTTGGTAACAGCCCGTTTTCAACTAGAAAATCGGTTTCATGGTTAAGTAGTTGAACTAAAGTTAAGTTTTCAAAGAGTCAAAAACTAGAAATGAAACAGAAAACCAGAACTATCTTTATAACGGCGGACAAATTTTGAGCTTGACCAAAATATTTAAGAAATCCTATAAAAATTAGAAAAACTTGATACTCTCGATAAGCTCAATATATTTTCTGATGACCACTAGTCGATATGTTGAAAACTTTGAATACTGTGGTGTCATTACGTTGAAAATTAAATTTATTATAGATTTACTTTTATAGTATATTATTATATTTACATGTGATTGCTTTTAATAAATTTTATGCATATGCGTTTGGTGGTTATCATCCTCTCTCTGCCTTTGTCTTATTACGGAGTCAGAGACAACTAAGCAAATGTTCCTCTCCTTCCTAACTACTCCTACCTTCTACTTTTAATACAAGAGCTGTTTAACTTTTCTTTAAGAGAAATTAAGAAAATGAAATAAATTATTTAATTATAGTATATGTTATGTATCATTAGATTATACTCTCTTCGATCCTTCATATCATACATATTTGAGGAATTGATCTCGGTTCTAAATATAAGACATAGCTTTTATATTTGTTAATATTTGTCTAATTTATCCCTATTAATCCCTTCAAGAATAATCAAAGAGGAAAGAAAATGAAGTAATTAAGGAAGATGATTAGGGTATTAATTTAGAAAATATATGTCATATTAATTAACTTCTTTAATTTAATAAATTAGATAAATATGTCTTATATTAAGAATCAGAATAAATATAATAATCTATAAGTTAAAAAATTGGTTTAAAGAACAATGAATATAAATATTTTAATGTAATTTATTTAATCTCAAAAAAAAAAAAAAATCAAATGACCCTGGGTTAAAGATAATGATGGTGCCCTATTTTGATGTGGGACGAAGGGGTTGAATTTCTCTCCTATTCATTTCCTTATTATCTTTAAATCATATTCATCCAATCAATCACAATACTACTTTAATATATCTCTAATCTTCCCCATCAACAGCCCAGATGGGCTGATGAGGGAAAAGGAGAAAAATGACAATGAGAAAATCCTCTCCCATACAAAAGTGGGCTCCTCTTACCGAACTCAACCGTCTGGGCCCACACCACTTATGTTGTAAAGTATTACTAGGATTTTGCTTTTTTTTTTTTTTTTTTTTTTTTTTTTTTTTTCTTGCTTCTTCGTCTTTCCTTCTTATGTGTGGCTTCTTGCGTATGATGGCGGAGGTTTTCCGCTAACTTAAAAGTTTCATGGCAAATTAGTTACGTACTTTTTATGGTTTCCTCTTTTATTTAAATCATTGTCATTTTTATAGGCATTGTCACTAATGATCATAATTTCACATAATGTATTTTATTTAATGTCTAACAGTCTTCAACTTTCTTACACAACTACTTCAACTTTGATGCTCTCCCTCTCCTTCTGGTTTCTGGTCATGATCCCTTGCTGCCATCGCCGTCGTCTCTGTCTACTTCTCCGGCTGGACGTCTTCAACTTTCACACACTGCAGTTTCTCTTTTAGTCTACAAACAGATTTCATTTACTGAATCCTCATCCTAATAACCGATCGAACCATCGCTTGATCTTATCTCTCTCACTTGTTCCGCTGCTACGGTCACGACCGGTGATTCCCGGCATCAAGAACTCCTTGGAAACATCGAAATAGAGGCGGCGGAGGCTGAGAAGGTTAGATACTTAACTCTCACGTCTCTAATGGAGTTGATCTTGTGTGTCTGAATGTTGTTGTTTTTTTTTTTTTCTTGCTTAGATCGGTGCTATCTTGTTGTAGTTTTCATTGATTTAGGAGAAATTATTTAGTTTGAATTCCTTGCTGCATACAACATATTGTGAGTCTTTAATCCCCTGAATATTCTCGACATTGACATTTCAAAAAGGTAGTGTTCAATGTTCCTTTTTCACAGAAACGCAAAGTACATGAATGGGACCATGGAACTTGTGGGGCTAGCCTAGCACAACATATTTGTTAAAAATAATTTTAAAAGAAAAAATATGCTGGGAGCTGATGGGAGCTGATGGAAAAGAAAATGAGAGAAGCCAGATCTCAATTAATTACCAAATATTATTTTAATGAAATTTTTATAATTGACACAAAATGCAGTATTCTGAATTAATGATTAACGCAATGGGCTAGAGATGGTGCTGTGTCATCCAAGTTTTGCTTCTGCTTGCTCCGCTCATGGCTTCTTCACATTCAATTATAAGGAATTTACCTGGCTTTTCTGGTGACCTCCCTTTCAAGCTTGAATCTGGGTGAGTTTTTTTTTTTTTTTTTTTCATCTTCCATCAAAATAATATTAAATTATTTTTATTTATTTATGAGTTCTTTATGATTTTCCTGTATTAAAAGAAAAGCCTTACATTTATATATTGTTACGGTCCGGCCACACGGCCCATATGTGTGGACGGCCCAACGCAGGCCATATCATATATCCGAGAACACCTACAATCCAGAAGAATCTATCCTATCCAATATTAATAAAGATATGATATCGAATCTATCATATATAATATTAATAAGATATGATAGATCACACGGTTAGGATATCAAAGCAAGCCCTATAAATACAAGGGCACGACACTAAGGTGCACACGCTCTAACTAAAACCTAGTAATTTCTATATCACCGTGCACATCCCCACTGGACACATTCCCCTTCCCCCCTCAAGGCGAATAGGTCTATAGTGTGCAGTGATCCCGACTCCTCTAGTATATCTACTCCATAGAGGTACTGGTGGAGTATATTGATCCAATATCAAAGAATTAGCCCATCGGGCTACACATCTGGTTCCAGACTGGAACATTGGCGCCGTCCGTGGGGATCATAAATTTCGATCCCCGTGACCACCGATGGCAAACACAAGAAGTTGCAGTCGGAACACTCAACCTGCAAATCCACAACAGGTTGAGGGTACTCAGAATAACCATGCTCAACAGCCACCAGCGGGAGCCCGGGAGGAACGTCTCGGATACGGCATCCTCCCTCCGATAGTTCCCAAAACTAATAATGCAGCTACTACGGAGGTTTCATTCCGAAACCCGATGTCGTCCTCTTGCAAAACGCAGAATCATTCCGAGACGCATGGAGAATAACGAGAAGCGCTCCTAACCTCCGGCGCCAAGAAGACCTCAGAATTATGCAGCAGATAATGGAGGACCGGTTCAACAAATTCGAGTTGTTAATCGGAAACCGAGAGCAAGGAGACCCGCGGGAAAGACAGGAAACAGAATCCTCTGATACAAGCGGTCTGTCCCCTGGTAAACGTCCGAGGCAAGAACGCCGGGATAAAGTCCGAGTTTCTCGCGGGACAGGTTTAGCACGGACTCGTCCTTCACCATCAGAAGCAAAAAGGATACGCTTAGAAAAAATCACGCAAGACCGAGACCGTGATAGGAGGAAGGAACCTCGGTCTAGGGGGTCTCCCGAAGAATATAAGATGAAATATTTGGCGACCTCAACCGAGGCCCTTTTTCTGAAGAAATTGCCACTGCCCCGTATCCAAAGAAGCTGGATTTGACGCATCTCCCTAAATACGACGGGACCCAGGATCCACATACGCATCTCGACACATTCGAGCTTGAAATGTTTGTCCGTTTAATCAAAGGCCCGGTCATATCAAGAATTTTTGCTGCAACGCTTATCGGACCGGCACAGAGGTGGTTTCATACCTTACCTACTGATTCGATCCACAACTTTGAAGAACTCGGTCGGAAATTCGAGTTGAATTTCGCGACTAGTAAAAAGCAACCGAAATCTCAATTTACGTTGAGCAAAATCAAGCAGAGAAAGGGGGAGACCCTCCAGAAATACCTAGACCGATTCAAAGAAGTAGCATTACAAGTTCGCTCGCTTCCTGATGACGTCCACGTACACTGCATCATAGATGGCCTGGACCCCTCGGCCCGATTAGCTAAAAATATCTTTAAGAATCAAGTCCACACGCTCACTGAATTCCACACCCGAGCTAAGCAATATTTGGAAGTAGAACAGATGGAGATAGCTAACGCGGTCGGGTTAGAGAAACGAGGAAATATATCACCAGAGCAGAAAGGCCAACCGCGTAAGTCAAGGGGAGAAGGCCTCCAACGAGCTTGGAACCGAGACGGCCGCAATCAGGAAGGACGGCTTGAGGCGAAAGGACGATATGAAAAGTATACCCCTCTAAACGCCTCCCGATCCCAGATTTGGAAGGAGGTGGCCCAAACCGAGATGAAGAAATTGAATCGACCCCGTCCTCCTAGGGTTCGATTCTCGACCGATCAGTCAAAGTTTTGTAAGTTTCATGATGGGCCGGGGCATACCACGGATCAATGCTTTGAACTCCGGGATGCCATCGAGCTATTCATCAGAGAAGGCAAGCTACGCCAATACCTAATTCAAACTCAAGGGCGTAAGGGTCCCAAACGCCAACAAGGAGGCAGAAGTAGGAGTCCAGACAAAAGCAGGAAGAAAGATGAGAAGCGTCGGAGGTCGGTCGTCGAGGAAGATGAGTTCCCGGAAGCTCAATTCCACTGTAACGTAGTCAGTGGAGGTTTTGGCGGGGGAGGAGATACGATCAGCCAGCGCAAGAAATATTTGAGGGAAGTACTTTCTGTCCGGGATATCCCAAAGTCTAAAGACGATCCAATCAGACCGACACCACCCCCATTAGTCTTTACTACTGAAGAACTAAAAGACGTGGTGCCGGGACACCGGGACAGCATTAGTTATTACATGCCCACCGTGGCTCAGTGCCTCGTAAAAAGGGTTTTTGTCGATGCAGGGAGCTCGGCAGACATTATTAGCTGGGATGCTTATAAAAGGATGAATATGGACGAAGAGGATTTAAAACCGTGCAAGACAACCCTTAGAGGCTTCAACGGGGAACATTCACCTCCCAAAGGATATGTCGACCTAAGACTCACCGTGGGAATCAGGGAGGCTTTCAAATCCAAACGGGTAAGGTTCATAGTCGCTGATTTCCCTTCCCCTTATAACGTCATACTCGGCCGGCCAACGATTCATAGTTGGGATATGATAGTATCCACGAAGCACCAGAGGTTGAAGATGGTAAACAACAAGAATAAAGTCGTGGTTGTTAAGGGAGATCAGAAGGAGTCACGTCAATGTCACTTCGAGACAATCCGAGCAGGAGAAGGGGGACCATCGTCCCCACTTCAGATTCCAAGAAACGAACAAATCCTGCATCTCGAAAACCAGCGAAGAGACGGACGACCCGTCAGCATGGTAGAGCTCGACCTCAGGGATGAGCTCGAAATCCCACGCCCAGAACCAGAAGGGGAGTTGGAAGAGCTCATCCTTGGAGGAAATCCAGCTAAGACAACAAAGATCGGAGGGGCAATGGACCCGGATTTAAAAGATAGATTGGTCAAATTCTTAAGACAGAACCAAGATGTATTCGCATGGACGTCATCCGAGGTCCCAGACATCAATCCTAATTTTTTTGTCATAGGGGCCGCCATCCAGTAGGGGTCCAAACCGTGGCACGAAAAAGAGAAATATAGAGGCCGACGGGCGAAAAGGCTTTGGAGCAAAGACGTCGAGGAGCTCTTGGAAGCCGGGTTCATGGGGAGATACAATACACTACGTGGTCTGTCTAACGTAGTTATGGTAAAAAAGCCAAGCGGAAAGGGAGAGTATGCACGGATTATACCAATTTGAATAAAGCCTGTCCAAAAGATTCATACCCGAGGCCTAACATCGATCAGTTGGTCGATAACTCGTCGGGCTTTCAATTGTTATCCTTCATGGACGCATACTCGGGGTACAATCAAATACCTATGCATCCGAGTGATCAAGAGAAGACAGCTTTTATGACCGACAAGGCCAACTACTACTATAACGTGATGCCCTTTGGTCTAAAAAATGCCAGAGCAACTTATCAACGGATGATGAACAATATGTTCGCTGATTAGATTGGGCGAAACATTGAGGTCTACATTGATGATATGATCGTGAAGTCAAAGGACCCACAAAACCATGTTCGTGATCTCGAGCAGACATTTGAAAAGTTGAGAAGGTTTCAGATTCGTTTCAACCCGGCCAAATGTGCTTTTGGAGTCCCGGCCGGGAAGTTCCTTGGTTTTATGTTAACAAACCGAGGAATCGAAGCCAATCCGGATAAGTGCAAGGCCGTCCTCGACATGCAGCAGCCAAGGACGAAGAAGGAAGTACAGCAGCTAACCGGCCGACTCGCCGCGCTAACCAGGTTTCTACCGCGATCTGCCGAGAACGCGCTCCCATTTTTTAGGTTGCTAAAGAAGGAAACACAAGGAGGATGGAACGGGGAATGTGAGGCAGTGTTTGAAAAGATCAAACTCTGTTTGGCGACCCCACCAGTTCTATCAAAACCTAATCCGGGAGAGTCTTTGTTTTTATATTTATCAGTGGGGGAAGAAGCAGTGAGCGCGGCGCTAGTACGAGAAACCGAGGCCGGGCAATCCCCGGTCTATTTTGTGAGTAAGGAGTTACAAAGCTCTGAAGTTCGATATCAGAAGTTAGAAAAAGTGGCATTTGCCTTGCTTATCTCGGCAAGAAGATTAAGACCTTACTTCCAGGGGCACCATATCATAGTCCGAACAAGCCTGCCGCTCCGGCAGGTATTACATAAACCAGACCTGGCAGGAAGAATGACCAGTTGGGCAGTCCAGCTATCCGAGTTCGATATCACCTACGAGGCCCGACACGCGGTCAAATCCCAAGCGTTGGCGATTTCGTCGAGAACTCACCGTGACGGATGAGCCGATGACGTTCAAAGTAAAGTATGGAAGGTATATGTGGATGGTTCTTCAAATGCAAAGGGAAGTGGAGCCGGAGTAATAATTGAAAGCCCGGAAGGTGTCGCCATTGAACATTCCCTCCAACTGAAGTTCCCAACCTCTAATAACCAGGCCGAATATGAAGCTCTACTGGCTGGATTATTGCAAGCCCGAGAACATGGAGCGGAGAGAGTAAGGGTTTTCACCGACTCGCAGCTTGTAGCCGCACAGATAGAAGGCACTTACCAGACAAAAGATCCGTTATTGGCTAAGTATCTCAATAAAGTAAAAGAGGTGATCTCCGAATTCGACGAGGTCGTAATCACCCACATCCCAAGAGAAGAAAACACCCGAGCCGATATCTTGTCGAAACTCGCCATGATACCAAGGGCCCTGAGAATCTTCCGAACCGTCATCCAAAGCCAAAATATGACCGAGCCTAGTTGCGTCATGATGATATCGGCCGCCACGGATTGGAGGAAACCGATTGAAGATTACCTCGAAAGAGGGATTATACCAACGGATTCAGTTGAGGCAAAGAAGTTAATACGAGAAGCCGCGGTCACACGATGATGGATGACCAACTATACTGGAAAGGTATACATTCTCCAATGATGAGATGTGTGGATTCATCCGAGGCCAGGTATGTGTTAACCGAAGTACATCAGGGTGTGAACGGCCATCACATGGGGGCAAGGCACTGGCCAGGAAAGCTTTACGTGCCGGATATTACTGGCCAACAATGAAGATGGACGCCATGGAAGCAGTCAAAAGGTGCGAGATTTGCCAGAAACATGCCAGGGTTATTTGGCCTCCGCCATCAGAATTATGCGACATCTCGGCTCCTTGGCCTTTCTATAAATGGGGAATGGATCTCTTAGGGCCGTTCAAGGCCGCCCCGGGGCAGTTTAGGTGGCTCATCGTGGCAGTAGATTACTTCACTAAATGGATCGAGACCGAGCCTTTAACCTCGATCACCTCGGCACGGATTCAAAGGTTTTTTCGACATAATATTGTCTCTCGATTCGGAATTCCTGCTGAAATAGTTACGGACAACGGGACCCAATTTATAGACAAAGGATTCCAGACTATGGTCTCCGATCTGGATATTGTACAAGACTTCGCCTCGGTAGAACATCCACAATCAAATGGCCGTGCCGAGGCGGCTAACAAAGTCGTCTTAGACGGCCGAGGAAGCGGATGCAAGAAGCGAGTCCAACTCGGGTCGAACGGCTCTACGGCGTACTATGGGGATATAGGACTGTGTGCGAGACTTCAACCCGTGAAACCCCTTCAAGGTTGACTTATGGATGCGAGGCGATGATCCGGTCGAGATTGGACTTCCGTCATGGAGGAAGGCCAATGTAATCCGTGCGGGAGGCGAATCGAACGAGGACGTTGAGGACCGAGCTGGACTTAATAGACGAAATCGAGTTAGGGCGCATTGTAAGGAGCTAGCTGCTAAGCAACTCATCGCGGCAAAGTACAATCGGAAAGTAAGACCCCGCTCCTTCAACAGGGGCAACCTAGTACTTCGACGCACATATATTGGGAACAAAAATGCCCAAGATGGGAAGCTGGCAGCAAATTAGGAAGGTCCTTACCGCGTAAAGGAAAAACTGAGCAATGGGGCGTATATACTAGAAACCCTAGGAAGGAAGCCCGTCAAAAGGACCTGGAATGCCGACAAGCTGAGGGCCTACTATAGCTAGACCTCGGTTCGGATGTCGTCCATGATGGAACTTGTTTCATTTTTCCTTATTTAAATTTATGTCGTTTATATTTGGCTGTTTTCCATTGACACCTTCAACTCTTTGAAGTTTTATCTTAAGGAAGGAACCCGCATCGGAGTTCTTATTCAAAGTGCGTGCTGTTTATAACTTAAGTTTTTACACCGAGGTCCACATACCCGGTTACACCGCGGTCTCAGAACCCGGTTTTTTAATTAACACATCTAGATGGCTGACACTAGGGCTGATGAGCCTTGGTTTCGAGCAATGTGAACCCACCTGTAAAGGTCTTCACAAAATTGACGTGTCAACGCTCACTCCTTGATAAGAAGATGACTTGTCATGCCGACCCTGATCAGGTCCAAATGTTCGGCTTGGAGTTAGGATAATTCGGCCGAACATGTGACATTTTGCCCTTATCTTGGCGATTGAACCCGGACAAGGAGCCGGAACTCGGTAGTGCGTTAAATAAACACCCTTTTGTGGTTAACTAAGAAAACCCTACCAAACTTCCCGGATGGCAAGTGCGGGACGATAAACGCAGAAGCGCATAACGACCCGGCCCGGTCAAAAAGGTTAGCATTTATACGATGCTCAATCAAACAAAATAAGTTAATTAATAAGCCGAACCATAGCGGCAACATCCAGCAATTACAAACAAAGGGCATTAACGCCCAAAGAAGATTATTATTTAAGTATACTCTATTGTCCTTAATATCAGACATATTAGAGGAATTAATCTCGGTCCTAAATATAAGACAAAGTTTTTATATTTGTTAATATTTTTCTAATTTACCCCTAGTGATACTCCCTCAATAATACTCAAAGAGGAAAGAAAATGAAGTAATTAAAGAAGATGATTAAGGTGTTAATTTAGAAAATATATATCATATTAACTAACTACTTTAATTAATAAATTAGGTAAATATATCTTATATTAAAGACCAAAAGGAGTATAAAATTTTATAAGTTAAAAAAATTAGTTTAAAAAACAATAAATATAAATATTTTAATGTAATTTATTTAATCTAAAAAAAAAAATCAAATGACCCTGGTGTATGTGTTAAAGATAAATATGGTGCTCTATTTTGATGGGTGACATAAGTGGGCTCCTCTTACCGAACTCAACAGTCTGGGCCCACACCACTTACGTTGTAAAGTACCAGTAGGATTTTGCTTTTTTCTTGCTTCTTCGTCCTTCCTTCTTATGCGTGGGTGGCTTCTCGCGTATAAGGGCAGAGGTTTTCCGCTAACTTAAAAGTTTCATGGCAAATTAGTTACGTACTTTTATGGTTTCTCTTTTATTGAAATCATTGTCATTTTTATAGGCATTGGTCACTAATGATCATAATTTGTGGATTCAAAAAAAAAAAAGAAAAAAAAAACTGTTTTAGCCGATGATGCAACCCTCATCCAACATATATTTAAATTAATTTTGTCACATATGTATTTTATTTTATGTCTAACAGTCTTCAACTTTGAAGCTCTCCCTCTCCTTCTGGTTTCTGATCATGATCCCTTGCTGCCATCGCCGTTATCTCTGTCTCCTTCTCCGGCTGGACGTCTTCAACTTTCACATACTCTCTTTTAGTCTACAAACAGATTTCATTTACTGAATCCTCGTCCTAATAGCCGAACCATCGCTTGAGCTTATCTCTCTCACTTGTTCCGCTGCTACGGCCACGACGGTGATTCCCGGCATCAAGAACTCCTTGGAAACATCGAAATAGCGGCGGCGGAGGCTGAGAAGGTTAGATACTTAACTCTCACGTCTCTAATGGAGTTGATCTTGTGTGTCTGAATGATTTTTTTCTTTCACCGGTGTCTTTTCTTGCTTAGATCGGTGCTATATATCTTGTTGTAGTTTTCATTGATTTAAGCGAAATTATTTAGTTTGAATTCTTTGCTGCATACAACATATTGTGAGTCTTTAATCCCCTGAATATGTTTCGACGTTGACATTTCAAAAAGATAGTGATCAGTGTCCCTTTTTCACAGAAGGCGAAAACGCAAAGTACATGAATGGGACCATGAAACTTGTGGGGCTAGCCTTGCACAACATATTTGTTTAAAATAATTTTAAAAGAAAAAAAATGCTGGCCTTTTTTTAAAAGAAAAATTTGGTTTGAAGAAGGAATGTGTGCAATCACTAAAAAGCCCTAATAACTTATAACTAGTATGAGTTTGTTATCATTTTCTATATTAGAACTTGTTATTGCATGATGTTCACTTGTTAGAACATTTTTGGATTATTAAAATTCTTTATCGAGTTTTGCACTTGAGTTTTGAATTCTACACTCGAGTTTGTTCGTAGCTATGGAGAAAATTACTATAGCAAATTAGTGAACTCAATTTTTAAAATTCTGCACTCGAGTTTGCGCATCATAAAGCTTGGTTTTGCTTATTTTAACTCCAAATAGAGCCATTTTCCAACTTCCATTTGATCATAGATACCTAAATATTGATATTTTCATTATATTTATCAAGTTCTTCTTTCTTCAATCTCCTTTCTGAATCATTCTTCATAATTCAACTTGGACTAATAATTTGCAAGTTCCTCTTTCTTTCTTCTCTTCTCTTGATCATTCTCCACAATTGAACTTCATATCTTCTAATCTTTGATTCTACATTAAATATAAGAATTAGTCAATGTAAGAGATAAATATAGTATATAAACTTTTTACTCTTAATATTTGGCATCAATATTTGACATAATCAAAACTAATCATATCCAACAGTTTCAATATGATAATTTCTTCTGCGTCATCACCGGCTACAACAATATTTGAGCCGGCCAATTTCCTTCATTTTTTTCCTTTCACCTATACAGTTCACATCGTATCATTTATGTTCATTTATGTGCATGTGCATTCTGCTGCTCTCAAGTCCAAGTTTCTGTTTATTGTTATGCAGCATTTGAGAAGACCAATTTGCATTTTTGTTATTGCTTTCCTTCTTATACAGCATTTTAGAAGGCCAAATTGCATTATTCTAATTGCTTTCACACACCTTGCATTGAATGAAAATTAATAAATATTGCTTCAATCTGTGTATATGTGGCATTTCTATGCATGATATTGGTTCACTTGTACTGCCCTTTTCTCAAACAAAGATAATGATATTCATATTGTAAGCCTGTGAATGTGTTCTTCTTCATCCTCACAACTGCAAATTTTTATAGTTTATGTGGCCATTTAACTGAGGTTACTTTCATTATTCAAATATGGCAGCTGCTTAATTTTTCTGATTAATTTATTACATGAAGCAATGAGTTATTTTCCTCATTTTGAGTAGTCACCTCTATTTTACCTTACGAACAAACTCCTTTTAATTTAGCGACTTCACACTTTTCAGGGGTTTATCAGTCATTATTTTCAATTATTCTTGCCTTCTCTATTAAAGCATCATCTAGGTTCAATGTTTAGTGAAGATCTTCCCTGTTCCTCTTGTCATAATCATTTCTGCAGTTGATTTCATACTTTCGTGATGTCCCCCTCTAATTCCTTCCATGTCAGTTGTCCATGTCATCTCCGAAGCCAGTCCTTATTGCAATTTCATATTCCATCGACGTCTACTTCAATTTTACATCTCAAACATCACGCAATTTGGTTTAGGGTTCGTTTATGTCCCATTGTTCTAACACAATAAATCAGTAATCATTTTTTTAGGGGCATTGTGAGAATTTCACCTAACCTTCCCACTTAATCAACACCCAATTCTTCATACTAAACATATCATTTTCCCTCAACTTAAGTTTCATTCCCTAGCTAGTATGCCAAACAGCTCACATTTTTAAGTTCCTCCTAATTTTCCCTCCCTTTCCTTTCCTTCCTCAAATCTTCCCTGTACCAAATAGGGCCTTAATATTCTTTCTAATTGCTAAACTTATATTTCAAAAGCAAATTTTATTTCATCAAATCTCAACGCAAGAGATAAGTCAGGTTGGGCTTGAATTAGGCCAATCTTTTATTACTTTTGATTCCATTTATTAGGCACCTCCAACCACCGCGCTAGAATTAAGTACATTGTGATTAGGTCATTAAAACTTTTGAAAATAAAAAACTTCAAATTTGCATTTATGTAAAACCATGAATTACGTTTTGAGGAGTGAGAAAAGAATTGCACTAAACATTAAATGAGGTCAATATTAAAAAATATACTTAATAGTTAATACTCTACTTATTAGGGATTTATAATAAGGACTACTTAATTCCTCTAGTATAAAAAGGATCAGAGTAGTATTTCTATTTGACCCGTGCACGTGCCTAATTATTATTAAAAAAAAATTCAAATAGGTTTTTTATATTAACAGGGGGATTTGATTCTTTTCTATTGATGATATAAGAAGTGAAGAGAAAGCAAAAGGTGTAAAATAAATCACTTAGTAACCTAGTTAGTTAGTTATCATAAAAATTTATAGGATAAACGAGCAATTTGGCCAACGAACTGTTACTTCAGGAGCGCCCAACACAAATAACTTTTAAGTGGACCTTAAATACAAAAAAAAAACTTTTAAAAATATGCAGTCAGCACAAAAAACTTTTTAAAATGTAAAGTAAGCACAATGCCGTTAGGAAAAAATAACGTCTGTTATCTAAGGTGCAGAATGACCAACGAACTTTTACTCCTAGAGCGTCCAACACAAAAAAGTCTATGTGCAATCCACCCAAAATCCGACTGTTGCAAATCCTTACCCGAGCCCCAACCATGTGCATTGGGGTTAGAAATAGTAAATGTAACAAAAAAAATCACAAATGCAACAAAAAAATCATAAATTATTAAATTGTCTTTAATCAAGCCTCTTAGGTTATCTTTTTTTTTTTTAATTTTTTTCCAACAGGTCCCATATTCATATAATCAATAGATTATTTAATCAACAACTATATCATCAAGTTGTCGATTTATATTATTAAGTATTAATTTATATAATTAAGCTCTTTTTATAAAAATAAAAATAAAACTCATTTATTTTCTTGCAAGATATAATACATTTTTTAGATTTTTAAAATTTTATTAACATTAAATGAATTTGTTAACTCACATAAATTTCTTCTAAAAAACATAGATCATATAATTTTTTTAACATATATAATAAATTATAAAACACCTTGAGTTATATTGAAATCCTATAATATATTTTTAATTAAAAAAATTGTTTATTTAAGCCCGAGATTAAAGTTATTATTATGAAAGAATCGAGTCGACTTGGCCCGAGATTTCACCTACATCGACGATATAGTGTAAGGTTGCGTCGAAATTATTTGATTCCCTTGAGGTTGGGAAGTGAGTGGTGAATGCTTGAGACTAGTGGCCTTGTGGCTTTGGGACAATCAGCTAATTGAAGAAGAAGAAGAAGAGAAGAAACGAGGTGGATGGAGGAAGTACGGGCGGGCGAAGCATTCTCGGTTATTGTGTTGGAACCGGTGAGACGACGTTTGCCAGGCAGTTAGGTTTTGTGCCCATTTAATGTTTTCAAGAGTTAATTGGTATTTATGGTCCAATTAAGAGTTTATTGTGTTGGGCGGTCCTTGACAGAGATTTGCCGTCATCTCCCAAAATAACCAGATTAGAAAAGGATTTGCAGTATAATGTAACCTGGGTCGTTTCTCTCAAGGAATTTGCAGTGGGTTTAAATCAGCAACGGCGAAACAGAACAATAAGTAAAATTGGGGGTTTTTGATTTAAAACAGATTAAAATGAAAATAAACTGAAACTAATCTGAAATATGCGAAATGCAGATTAAACGAGATTGAAATAGATTAAAAACGATCAACCCAACGTTTAGATTCTAGAAACTTCCTTCATTGAACGAAATATAAACGAACTCGCGTTTGGTTCTGGACGAACCGAAATCTCTGCGTTCGTCCAGAAATCCCTCTACTAGACGATCGCCTAGAATTTGTCCGAACAGTGGCGTCTTACTGTGCGATCACACAGTAACACTGTAACCTAGTTTGGACTCAGTCCTTGGGATGAACCAAACCAAATATTAAATCTAATATTTGAACTATTTCGTAAATCGGATCCGATAAGATGAAAAAGAAACGAGTAAAGTTACCGATTAAGTACGAGTTCTCCGGACGAATCATGGAATCCTCAACGTTGGGTTAATCACAGAAGTTTTAGCCGAACATGGCTGGGAAAAACGAAGAACAGATGAAGAACACGAAGAACATGAAGAACACTTGAGAGAATCTGAAAACTCCTATTTTGATCCACACAAATCTAAAAACGTGAATGATCATATGTTTGTGGCTGCTGCCTTACTTAACCTAAGAGGAAAAACGAAATGGGGCTCCAATCAATAATCCAGGCCCAAAACAGAAAATAATAAAGAATGGGCTTTAATCAAAAATTCGAGCCCAAATAAAACATCGACTTTGGCTTCAAAATCGACCACCTTCTTGTCCGAATTTGCCCTTCATGTCTTTATAACAATTGTAGCTCTCTCGAATCATCTGAAATATGAAACAAAAATGAGGCAAATCCGATGTCTGGTTCAAGAGTTATGGTAAGATTAGTGAAGCAATGTAAAACTGGAATTTTATTAATAAAAATGGCTAAAATATAATCAAAGGCCCAAAGCCCAAATAAGTATAAAAGCCATTATTTATTAACTAAAAAGTCCTAAATTATTAATCAAGAGATAAAAAGAAGTGTATAAAATATTCAATTATCAAATTCCCCCACACTTATCTTTTTGCACTCCCGAGCAAAATTCAAAGAAAAAGATCTAAAGGAGAAACTCTTCTTTTCTACAAATTGCTAACAATGCGTAAATTGAACAAGGGACACAAAGCTTCATTAGAACCAATCAATCAAGACCCAAAATCCCTTCATCTCAAATTACAATTCCCGGTAATCTCAATCAATGATGCTAATCACAAATGATGGTCTCTCAAATGATGCACTCAATCAATCAATCTCTCAAGTGTTTAAGGTAAATAAGTGTATCGCTCAAATTCTACTCAAGAAAATTGTTCTACCATAAGCTTGCTCAATTTCTACGTCTCCACCACTCATAACACATGCATGCACAAATCAAGAGAGCTTATTAATTAAAGGTTGTAATGGGGTTAGGGTGAAGGTAGGTAATAGTATGGAATGAGAGGCTAAGCACCCAAGAAATTAAAAAGAGCATTGATTCACACAATCATTCTCTATATATAAAAACTTTTATTTTACTCATAAATTTTATTTCTTTCTAAGCATTTTCTTTTTTTTTTTTATGCTTCTCTTTCTTTTTTTTTCTTTTTTTTTTTGAAGAACTATATACATAATCACAATGACAAAATCAAACATCTTCCCCCACACTTAAACTGTTGCACTCCCGAGCAACCCCCACACTTAAACACAAAACCAAGGTGAAACCAATGCTCAATAAATCTCCAAGGTGCGGAATAAAATGGTTTTACGCTTAGGCTTGTAATGTGGCTTAGAAAAAAAATGAGTAGAAAAGGCACAAATGGGCTAGCAAAGGAAACATAATGCAAGGGAAAGCTATTTGGCCAAAGTGGGGAAAATAAAAGAAAGAAAACAAGCTTCTATCATATTTATGCATGTAAGTGAAAATGTAGTTTCAAAAAGAAAAGGAGCAAGTTCTAGAGAACACAAATCAGGACCCGATGCACACATGAAAGAAAGAATGGCAAAAGATGAATCACATTCATGCAGGCCCAAAACCTCACAAGGTCAATACCAACTTAGGCAATCAACAACATCAAATCAACTACCAAGATATGTAATCGAAGAGTCAAGAATCGCAGAGACCAAACGAATGATCCATTAAAACCAAAATGTCCTAGTTCAAAATATGTAGCAATCATAAAAAGATAGACTGTATTTATTTTTGAAAAGCAAAGTGCAAATATGAAAACAAATAAAAGAGAAAGAGGGAGAAGAAAGAAGAATACTCCCCAAGGATTTAAGGAGGATAAGTGGCATCAATGAGGAGAATCTCTGCTTCCTCAGGCTGTTGCTGGGATCCCTCATGGAATTGCTTGAGCCGATGCCCATTTACCTTAAAGGTTCTCCCTGTGGGTGGATCACATAGCTCAACAGCACCAAATGGAAATATGTTAGTGATCTCAAAAGGGCCATCCCATTTAGATCGAAGCTTACCAGGCATAAATTTTAAACGGGAGTTAAACAGAAGATCTTTCTGGCCCACAGAATCTTTTTTTCTCAGAATATGCTTATCATGGAACACCTTAGTCTTTTCCTTATACAACCGCGAACTCTCATAGGCATCCAATCTAAGTTCATCCAACTCTTGCAACTGCAACTTCCGTTCCATGCCAGACTTAGCCAAATCCATGTTACACTGCTTAATGGCCCAATAGGCTTGATGTTCCAACTCAACCGGAAGATGACATGCCTTACCAAAGACAATCCGATAAGGAGACATCCCAATCGGCGTCTTGTAGGTGGTGCGATAGGCCCATAAAGCATCCTCTAATCGTTTACTCCAATCTTTTCGGGTAGAGTTAACAGTCTTCTGAAGAATTTGCTTAATCTCTCTATTTGAGACTTCAGCTTGACCGTTGGTCTGAGGATGGTATGCTGTGGAGACCTTGTGAAGCACTCCATACTTGCGTAACAAGGCACCCATGCTTTGGTTGCAAAAATGGGAGCCCTGGTCACTGATAATAGCTCTAGGAATGCCAAACCTGCAGAAAATGTTAGACCTAACAAAATCCACCACCACAGAAGAATCATTAGTCCGAGTGGCTTTCGCCTCAACCCATTTCGAGACATAATCAACAGCTAGCAGTATGTAAGTATAACCATGAGAAACAGGAAATGGACCCATAAAATCAATACCCCAAACATCAAAGATCTCACAAAACAATATAGGGTTTTGGGGCATCTCATGCCTACGGAAATACTACCCGCTCTCCGACAGTTATCACATGACTTACAAAACAGATGGGAATCATGGAACAAGGAAGGCCAAAACAATCCACTATCTAACACTTTCCTAGCAGTTCTTTAGGGTCCAAAGTGACCACCACAGGCAGAAGCATGAGCAAAATGCAATATAGAGTGAAACTCATGATCAGGCACACATCTCCTAACTACTTGGTCACTACAAAAATTCCACATATAAGGGTCATCCCAAACATAGTATTTAAACTCACTCT
This sequence comes from Acacia melanoxylon, assembly GCA_019022615.1. Classification (NCBI taxonomy): domain Eukaryota; kingdom Viridiplantae; phylum Streptophyta; class Magnoliopsida; order Fabales; family Fabaceae; genus Acacia; species Acacia melanoxylon. Next base: position 28,753,870 of record JAFJYJ010000002.1, read on the forward strand.
TTAATTTAAAGGTTTGGGCCCTAGTAGAATCTTCGGGCAAAACACCGGCTACCAAGTAGTTAACCGAGATCAAGATACCATGGAAGCTTACCTTGTAGCCGTAGAAGCGCTCATCGGAAAATCATCCCGAATAGAAGATGGGTGAGAAGAAGAATGGTTGATACGACTCAAGTGGTTAGCTACCCGGTTTGTGCTCCGTCACGTCTCGAATCTCAACATCAAAATCTTGGAGCAATAACATCCACCGGATGAGTCGTGGCTTAGCATCTTCCTTTTTCAAAAGAAATTTTCGAGCAAAGCGGTATGGTCGAGAGAGAAAACAATTACTCTACTAGCTAGCGAGATATGACCTAAACTTATCAAAAGCAAATACAATAGCCAACAACTCCTTCTCGGTAGTGGTGTAATTAGATCGGGCGGGATCCAAAGTCTTGGAGGCATATGCAATCACATGGGATGCCCTATCGACCCGTTGTGCCAAGATAGCACCAACCGCATAGTTGGAAGCATTACACATCAACTCAAAGGGGATGCACCAATCAGGGGGCTGGATCACTGGGGTTGTAGTCAGGCAACGCTTCAAATGATCGAAGGCCGCCTTGCAAGCATCATCAAATACAAAGTCGTGTCCTTATGCGAAGGTTGGACAAGGGTCGGGCAGTCTTACTGAAATCCCGAATGAAACGCCGATAGAAACCTACATGACCAAGAAAAGAGCGAACTTCCCGCACAGATACGGGGTAAGGCAAAGCAGAAATCACATCTATCTTAGCAGGGTCTACCTCAATCCCTTTCCTAGACACTATGTGTCCCAAGACTATACCTGACTCAACCATAAAGTGACACTTCTCATAATTCAGCACAAGATTAGACTCAATGCACCTATGCAAAACTCTAGATAAATTAGCTAAGCATGCATCAAAATCAGACCCATATACAGTGAAATCATCCATAAAGACCTCCATACAGTCCTCTAGAAACTCAGAGAAAATACTCACCATACAACGCTGAAAGGTACCAGGTGCGTTTCAGAGGCCAAAAGGCATCCTTCGGTAGGCATATGTTCCAAAGGGGCATGTGAAGGTCGTCTTCTCCGATCCTCAGGAGTAAATGGATCTGGAAGTATCCGGAGTAGCCATCCAGGAAGCAGTAATGAGACTTGCCAGCCAATCGTTCTAACATCTGATCAATGAAAGGTAAATGGTAATGATCCTTGCGAGTGGCTTGGTTGAGTCTCCTATAGTCAATGCAAACTCTCCAACTATTCTGAACTCGAGTAGGAATGAGCTCATTCTTCCGATTGGCCACCACGGTGACACCAGACATTTCTTAGGAACCACTTGGACCGGGCTAACCCACCGGCTATCGAAATGGGATAGATGATACCGGCTTGAAGAAGCTTAGTGACCTCCTTCTTCACCACATCAAGGATAAGGGGATTAAGGCGTCTCGAGGTTGCCTCACCGGCTTAGAGTCCTCTTCCAAAGAATTCGATGCATGCACATGGAAGGGCGATGCCAACTATGTCGCCTAATGTCCACCCAATGGCTTTCTTATTCGCCCTCAATAAGCTTAGCAGCTTTTCTTCTTGATCAGGCATAAGGTTATTTGCCACAATGACTGGCAACTGTTCATCCACCTCCAGAAATGTATATTTCAAGTGATCTGGAAGTGATTTCAACTCAAGTTTGGGTGGTTGCTCAGTAGATGGGAGAAGCTTGGGTGGTTGTTGCAACAACTCGATGTCATCACACCGGAAATGCACGAAACCACATTCAAAGAAGCGGAAGAACTATGTCTACACGGCTCAATGTTAACATCGAATTCAGCTCATCAAAATCGAGTTAAGTTCATCAAAATCAAAATCGGGATTCACATCGGGATCAGGATGAAGCTCAAACTCGTAATCAATATCGAATCCACAAGTAATGCGTAATCATCAACCAAGAAGTCGAATCACCAAATAATGCAGCATTAACCAAATGAGTGCAAACAGAGCACCATTCATTATCAGCACATGCACAAATGGCAGAATCACTCTTAGATGAAAAATCAGGATAATCAGCACACCAATCAACAAGAACATCATCCACAGCATCATCAATCACATCAATACAGAAAATAGAATGCTCTTCCCTAGGATGTCTCATGGCATCAAAGATATTAAAATTTACAGAAATATCACCAAACTCCATGGAAAGAGTACCAGAATACACATCTATCTTCGTCCTAGTTGTTTTCATGAAAGGCCTCCCTAGAATGATTGGTGACCTACTACTAGAAGACTCATCCTGCATATCTAAGATGTAAAAATCAGCAGGGAATATCAATTCATTAACTTTGACTAATACATCTTTAACTAAACCAGAAGGATGGGCATTACTCCTATTAGCTAATTGAACAATAACACCAGTTGGACCCAAGGGACCAAGACCAAGAGATCTATAAATAGATGCAGCATGACATTTATAGAAGCACCTAAATCTAGCATGCAATCATCAAATTTATAATTACCAATAAGGCAAGGGATAGAAAACGTCCCTGGATCTTTGCACTTACGAGGCATGGTAGGAATTTGGATGAGTCCGAGACATTCTCGGTTCAAACTCACTCGTTCATTTCCCTTCGCCGCCTCTTGTTGGTACACAACTCTTTCTAAACTTGGCATATTTTGGAATTTGTTTGATCTGCATCTAAGAGAGGAATGTTGATCTCTACTCTTCCGAATGTCTCAAGTATATCCTTCTCTTGTGCTTTTTTACCAACTTCTTGGATTTAATCGCTCTCCGAGGGAAAGGAAGTGGAATGGGAATGTCTTCCTCTTCACCTTGCTGGATTTCCTTTTTATTTTTAGAGTCAATCTTCACATTTTTCGACTCTCGATGTGGAAGTGACATCTCGCACTGGTTGAGGTTCCTCCAATTGCTTGCCGGATCGAAGGGAGATAGCACTCACATTCCCTAGGGATTAGGAATTGTTTGTGAAGGAAGAGTGTTGGATCCCCGAGGTTGAAGCCGGTTCAATGATGTTGCCAACTGCCCAATTTGTGTTTGCAAAGTCCGAATGGAAGTGTCGGTTTTACGTTGAAACCGCATATCATTTGTGACAAATTGCTTCATCATATCCTCTAGTGAAGAACCACTACTACCGGTACTAGCTCTTTGTTGTGCCGCTTTGTGGAAGTGCACATATGGCTGGTCGAGGGAGGTGCGCGGCAAATGAGGTGCGAGTGTTGTTGGAAATTTTGTGGCATGTCTTGTCTCTGCTTTGGTAATTCCAGCACTCGCGCCGATATTGGTTACTCGTTTCGATTCTCGGTTCCAACGGAAATTGGGGTGATTTCTCCAACCAGGATTGTAGGTGTTGGAGAAGGCATTATTCTGCTAGTATTGTGGCTTTCCTGGAAAAACACCCACTGAAGCTATTGACTGGTCTTGAGAAGTAGGATCATGCAAGGTAGGACAAGAGTCAGTAGAATGATAAGGGTCAGAACAAAACCCACATGAGTACCCAATTGAGGGGGGAAGATTGTACTGTCCGGGTCACCGCAACCGCTTCACAAGGGAAGTCGGATCATCAAGTCTATTCTCCAATCTCGAGAATCGTACTTGGGACCGGAGGTGTTTGAATATGGTAAACAGGAGTACCATTGGCCCTAGTGCCAAATTGCCGAGAATTAGCGGACCATAGTAGATATCGGCTCTCGGGCATCTTCAGGTGTCTTGCTATCTAAGGCCCCACCACTGGACGCATCCACGAAACTTTTATCCATCGGTAACAAACCGGAATAGAAATATGTAATCAGGAGTTGGTCTGAAATCTGGTGGTGTGGATAGCTTGCACACAATCGCTTGAACCTCTCCCAATACTCATACATGGTCTCCCCATTGATTTGTTTAACACTAGTGATCTCCTTCTGAATAGCAATGGCTTTTGAGGAAGGAAAGAACCTCACTAGGAATAACTTCTCGCATATCATTCCAACTCCCAACGGATGTCGGTTGCAAATTGTATAGCCAATCCTTAGCCAAGCCATCTAGGGAAAATGGAAAAGCTCTCGGCTTAATGTGGTCCTCATCAATTGCTTGAGGTTTCATTGTCGCATACCACATGGAACTCCTTGAGATGCCCGTGAGGACATTCACCGCAAGACCATGAAACTTGGGCAACAAATGGATAAGACCAGATTTTAATTCAAAGTTAGCAAAGCAAGTTCGGGATATTGAATACACAAATTCGATTGCCCACATCGGGGTAGCTAATTCTTTCAAAGTGGGACGAGCTACTTGCTCTTCTGCCATAATTTCTGAGTTAGCAAAATTGCTACTAGAATCAGTGAAAACAACAAGACTAGCAGAAGTACTATCAGAGTCAAGATCAACAGAATGGACACAATCAGACTCAGACTCAAGTTCAATGTCAAATTCAGTATCAATCCCACGACTAAGCCTAACAATTCTTCTAGTAGTGAGAATTGTTCTTTCAATTTCAGGATCAAGTGGCAACAAGTCTTCTGGATCAATAGTACTCCTAGTACTCATGCAGCATAAACACAAACACAAGGCAGAATTTGCAGAAAATCAGAATTACGAAAATGCCACTAAAAGTGGTAGAAAGTAGAAAACACTAAGATGACACTAAAACACAAAAACCTATGTTGGAATGTGACCAAAACAAGTCCAAAACAACATCAAATGCTTTTTAAAATTTATGGGACTTGGACAGGGCAACTCCTAGACCATTGGGGAACCCAAAAATGAAATAAAAAAACTTCAAAAAAAATGAAAAAGTGGTCTAAACGATGGAATTTGGCAAATCGGAGCATACCACACGAGAAATCAAAATTTCTGGTGTGCCCAGTGATATAGGCCATTTTCTATCGCCTGGCAAAATTTCAGCTCATTCGAAGATACTGCAAAAAAATTGACCTAGTAGAAATCACAAAATAGAAACTTAAAACAGCCAAAAAGTGGTCTAAACGTTGGAATTTGGGGAAAATAGGGCAGACCTCACTCCCAAGGAGAGTGATTCTTGTTCAAAATGCCAAATTCCGTGTGAATAAGACCTGGTTTAAGTGATCTGGATCAGAAAAAATTTCTGTCCAGTCACCCGAACCACCGAAAACTACTGTTGCTTAACGAAACCGATGCAAACTCCCCGGCAGTGGTGCCATATTTTGACTGAGATTTTCCGTCATCTCCCAAAATAACCAGATTAGAAAAGGATTTGCAGTATAATGTAACCTGGGTCGTTTCTCTCAAGGAATTTGAAGTGGGTTTAAATCAGCAACAGCGAAACAGAACAATAAGTAAAATTGGGGGTTTTTGATTTAAAACAGATTAAAATGAAAATAAATTGAAACTAATCTGAAATATGCAGAAACAGATTAAACGAGATTGAAATAGATTAAAAACGATCAACCCAACGTTTAGATTCCAGAAACTTCCTTCATTGAACGAAATATAAACGAACTCACGTTTGGTTCTGGACGAACCGAAATCTCTGCGTTCGTCGAAATCCCTTTACTAGACGATCGCCTAGAATTTGTAAACAGTGGCGTCTTCTTGTGCAATCACACAGCAACACTGTAACCTAGTTCGGACTCAGTCCTTGGGATGAACCAAACCAAATATTAAATCTAATATTCGAACTATTTCCAGAAATCGGATCCGATAAGATGAAAACAGAAACGAGTAAAGTTACCGATTAAGTACGAGTTCTCTGGACGAATCATGGAATCCTCAACGTTGGGTTAATCACGAAGTTTTAGCCGAACATGGTGGGAAAAAACGAAGAATGTAGATGAAGAACACGAAGAACATGAAGAACACTTGAGAGAATGAAAACTCCTATTTTGATCCACACAAATCTAAAAACGTGAATGATCATATGTTTGTGGCTGCTGCCTTACTTAACCTAAGAGGAAAAACGAAATGGGGCTCCAATCAATAATCCAGGCCCAAAACAGAAAATAATAAAGAATGGGCTTTAATCAAAAATTCGAGCCCAAATAAAACATCTGACTTTGGCTTCAAAATCGACCACCTTCTTGTCCGAATTTGCCCTTCATGTCTTTATAACAATTGTAGCTCTCTGAATCATCTGAAATATGAAACAAAAATGAGGCAAATCCGATGTCCGGTTCAAGAGTTATGGTAAGATTAGTGAAGCAATGTAAAACTGGAATTTTATTAATAAAAATGGCTAAAATATAATCAAAGGCCCAAAGCCCAAATAAGTATAAAAGCCATTATTTATTAACTAAAAAGTCCTAAATTATTAATCAAGAGATAAAAAGAAGTGTATAAAATATTCAATTATCATCCCGAACCTTAGTTGATTGGTAAAATTGCTCCTTAACCCTTAAAAAAAACCTGAAACTGGAAAGCCTTTACCGTCTTTAACTTTATTCACATCCTCAATAGAAAATAACAAAAAAATGGCCACTACAATTATAATTAACTCATCAACAACAAAAAATTGGGGCGAAAAAAAGCAAAAATTTCCTCGAACAATCATGAAATTAAAGTTTTAGGTAAATTAAAGTCTTAGGTGTTTGTAGAGTTTGAATTTAATTACTAATAAATAAAAAATTAGAAATTACCTATAATTTTTCCTTTATTTATGAGGAAGGTGGAGTTCTTTTTAGCAAGAGTTTACCTATTAGACCAACTCTTCATTAATACTTACGATAAAGAATGATACTAATGATATACCTGAAGGAGTTTTTATCTTTGAATAGTTACAAAAAGTATGATATTTAATAATAAAAAATTAATAAAGTATATATTTAATACAAATAATTGATATAACTAACTTTTTATGGTCTAACAAAATTGGTTATCAATCACTGTTAATTAGTTATTTAGCTCTTCTTCCAACGGCCAACTCAAACACAACAAAGCCTCCGTCTCGTACTTTCGTCACCAAGAGCATGACTGGCCCTAGTTGCCATCTTTTACCTTTCCGTTTTGGGTCTCTTCTCTCTTTCTCGCATCTTCTATGGATCCCCACCCGCCTCCATGGTCTGGTCTTCGCAGTGATCTGCTCCTCAAGATTGAAAATCTCCTAGATTCTGGCATCGATCGTCTTCGCTTCAGTGGCGTTTGCTATTCCTGGCTCCACGTTCTCCCTACGCCGTCCCGGAGGTCCCCGTCTCCCTCTGAATCTCTCAAGCTTACGTTCCCAATGGCACCTAATCCTAATTTGAATCCGAGACGTCAAGGATACTTCAGCTTGGTTCACTCCACTGTCTACTGCCTTCAACCTCGCGATAAATTTACAGACACCTGGAAGACTACCGAGTGCTGGATCATCAAGATTGAGGAGACCAGGGTGGCTGGTGAGGTTCGCCTCAAAAGTCCCCTCTTTCGATCTGCAAATTCTAAGACTATCTCTCCTCGTCTTCCTAAGGGATTGAATCTTCTTGATCATAGGGTTTCTGAGATAACTAAGGTTTATAATCTTCAATTTGTGGGTAATAATAATAAAATACCTGGAGCAATAAGTCCTGAACTTTTTTCTGTCCAACCCGTCAAAGTAGCTGTGTGTTCTAAGGGTCCTGATTTTGCGGTTATGGCCATTCACTCTTGTGGTCAATTGAGTATTTGGAAAAATGATGATCAGAAATGGACTTGGCTGAGAGATGGACGAGGTGCCTTTTGTTATAAAGATGTCGTTTGCCACAAGGGCAAGTTTTATGCCCTGGATTACTCCGGCATAACTATTTCAGTAGACTTGTCAAAGAAAATTTCACAAGTTACCCCAGCATTAGCAAAGCATCGTTCTAGTGATAATAAATCTTCTAATAAGCGCTTGGTGAGTTATCTTGGGGATTTATTCCTCCTACACAGGGACCCGGATCCTGAGCGTGGGTCTCTCGCGGGCGAGAATTCTGATTCCGACAAGGATGTACTGCCCACTTATTTTGACGTTCATAAGCTGAATGAGGATGGGCGCAAATGGATTCCGGTGAAAAGCTTGGGAAATAGAGCCATGTTTGTTGGTGATGATTGCACTTTCTGTGTTTCAACTCAAGAATGGGGTGGATGCAAGGAGAATTGCATTTACTATGTGGAACGTTTCGTATTGGGTGATGATGCCGATGAACGTCGAGTAGCCCTTCAGGTTGCCTTGTTTGACATGGAGGACTGTTCTGCTAAGCTGCTTTCACCAGTCTCTGACTATTCTAAGCTGTTCTGGCCTCCGCCATCCTGGGTTAAGGATGTTGATGTTTGATGTGCTGTTGTGTTTGGCCTATTTTAGCTTAATAGAGTTACACTATCATCCAATTCTGCTCATCTCTATATTTTTTGTGACTGCAAACCGGTCTTGCTTGCATCTTGTTGCACTTTATCATGTTTCAACTTTGTATGGATACCTCTTGCATTGAAGTTTAGTGTTTGCTTTTGTTTCAAGCTTTGGCTGCCGAACAATATTTGCCTGATTTTTGTATTTGGTTAACAGACAACTATATCCATACTTATATTCATCCAAGAAGACTTTGTATAGGTGGCGTGGTTGTGTTTATGAGGGAGATAACTTTCGACGCGTAGTTCATTGTTTTTAATTATTTTCGACAGATGAAGAATGAAAACCCCTCTACGTAGTCAAGAATAATAAACACATCAGACCGTAAAATAATATTCCTTGCGAAATCATTGGTATTTCGTCTTAGAGGAGAGGCTTTTATTTGCTTCTCTATCCATCTTTGGATAAGTCAACCACAATGTCTCAACATTTTGAAGTTCTTTATGAAAGTAAGTTGGCTGTTTTGACCTACTGTACAATTGCACCTAGACAAATGGAGATTTTTGTTACTTCATTGAATATATAAATAGGTTTTATGTGTTTTATTTGATTCTATTTTAGCTTAGGAAATTTAATACCTCTTGCGATCATCAACAATTGTTAAAAATAAAGGGAGGCTTGAGACGAGAATAAAAAGGATAAAAATAATAATAAATCCCCAATACTGAAGCTAGATATAGAGGAGCAGGGGATGAATAGAAGGGTCCCATGGCACGCAGAGATGTTTTGTTTCCAAGCTAGCATGTTAGCAGGTGTAAACCTCGTATACAGCTGGTTTTACTGTCTTGTTCTTTAGAAGTATTAATGATTACTTTTTTTACCTGGGATTAATCTCCCCCAGTCATACACATTAACTATGGGGATATTGATGAATGATGAGGGGTTACCAGATATAAAGTGTATGTAATAATGTTTAGTGCCTGATTAGCAATGAAATTCAGTATTTATTGAAGAAAATGGCAAAACCTTCACACGATCAGTACACGACTATCACCATCTTTTTTAACTTCACTCATATTTTCACCAGATAGTGGAACAAAAAATGCCGCTATAATTAAAATTCACTTTTATTTGTATATGTGTAAACAGAAAAAGTTGGCGAAAAAATGTAAATAGCAAAAACCATAAATTTATGAAATAATATAAAAAAGTTTTGAAAGAAGAGAAAAAAAAAATCCTCCATGAGTTTACCAACAAAGTTATATAGTTGATAGTTATAGGGCCTATTTGGTATAGCTTCATAAGCAAAAAAAAGTCCAGTGAAAGTCTAACAAAAGTGAAAGCTCAAATTTTGAGTGTTTGGGATAGCTTCTTGTTTGATGGGCTTCAAAGTTTGAAGCTTTTTTTTTTTTTTTTTCTGAAGCCACACCATCAAGCTTATGATCCCATCAATATCTTCTCCATCAATTGCTCCTGTGGGCCTGGGCCTGTTTGAAAAATGATTGTTACACCCCCCCCCCAAAAAAAAGCTTCTCTCCTCCTTCAATCGTACTCCTGATCGCTCTCCTCTTCTCTTTCAATTTCGCCTGGTGATATCCTCTGCAATTAAAGCGGATTTCAGTGATTTTTCCTTTTGTTTTATTTTTTTTCCTTTTACTAATTTTTTCATTGAAAAATACGAAAGAGAAAATAATATAAAGGATTTTTTTTTTTTGAATGCAAACTAAAATTCATTAATAACTCAAAAGAACAACTACAACAAGAAAAATTACAAACTACTATCCTTCCCCAACTACCGCCTCCTGGAAAGAAGGTGGTGGGTGATCAAGGAGATACAAGTTTCCTACGATATTATGAGCTAGCTTAGTCAAGTAGTCTGTTAAGCTATTTTGATCCCTAGGAATGTGACTAAGTAAAACTTTCCAGTTTTTTGATAACTACAACCTGGCATCAACTATAATGTCCCTAAAAGGATGAGAATAATCGCACCCCCTAGTCAAAACTTTAACAACTTCAACACAATCCGATAATACAATAACATTTTGTATCCTTTATTCCAACATATATGAAGACTTTGGATGATCACAATGATTTCTGCAATTGTTAGGGGAACTGTTGTGAGTTTACACATTAATCCACATATCCATCGTCCATCATCTCCACTAATAGCACCTCCAAATCTGCTTCTCCCAGACTACAGAACTGAAGCATCCACCTCGAGACTGATAAATCCTGGTTGATGTTCTCGCCTGACCCGTCCTGCAGTAATCTGGTTAGAATAAAATTGACAATTTGTTATTAAATTCTTATCCCAGCTTGCCCTGAAGAGGCTAGCAAGAGCGCTTGTGCTATCTTTTGTGAGTTCCTCGCCAAATAATTTCTTCCAACGGTCTGCCCAAATATCCCAGCAGATATAACCAAATAGTGTAGCCCAAGGGATTTTCTTTGTAAAATCCCTTCCTGTTTCATGTTTGAGATTTGATAATTGAATATTATTTCACTTATTTTGTATCTCTTGGTTGATAATTTAGGAATGTTTAATTGATAAATAATGGGTTTTATTACTTAATTGGGCTTTGAGCTTTTAATTGGATTTGATTCATTTTTATGATTAAATTCCAGATTTAGTATTTTCTCCATAACTTTTGATCTAGATATCAGATTAGCCTCATTCTTCTTTTGTGTTTTTGATGATTCAAAGAGCTACAGTTGTTATGAGGACTCGAAGGCTGATTCGGATAAGAAGATTGACGAAATTGGAGCTAAAGACATACGCATTTTTCTGGATTTTTATTTTGCTCTAATTTTGTAATAAAAGACCAATTATTAGAGATTTCCTATTTTGAAAGGTTTCCTATTCTTAGAGGTTTCCTATTTTTGGGCCAATCTTGGAGCCCTAGTGTTTCCTATTTATAGGTTAGATTAGATGGCTAAAAAAATATATTCTCAATTACGTTGTATGAGATTTTTGGATTAAATTAGAAAATTATTATTTTCTCTGAATCGTTCATCATGTTTATGTTCTTGTTCATCTTTTCTTCTGTGTCTTGCCCAGCCATGCTTGGCTAAGCTTCTGTGGTTGACCCATGGATTGAGGATTCCACGAATCCAAAGGACCTGAACTTAAATCGGTAACTTAATTCGTTTCTGTTTATTTTAATCGGATACGATTATAATTGCAGATTAGGTATTAGATTTAATACCTAGATTGATATCCCAAGGACATAAGTCGGACCGGGTTCTGAGAGAGCGTTGTGCGAACACACAGTGAGCTCGCCACGTGTTCGATCAAATGCTAGGCGATTGTCTAGTCGAGGGAATATTTGGATAAATGCAGAGATTTCGGTTTGTCCAGAAGCAATCACGAGTTTGGTTATTATCTTTTTGTCCGATGAAGGTTACGGAATCTCAATTCTGGGTTAATCGTTTTTAATCTGATTAATCTCTTTTTCTTATATTTCGTTTTAGTCTTTGCTTCATTTAAATTGCATTGAAAAACTCCCCCATTCTGGTTACTATGTTACTTGTTTACTCTTGATTTTAGACCCACTGCGAATTCCTTGAGAGAAACGATCCAGGTTCTCTATACTGCAATCTTTATTGAACTTGGTTATTTTGTGAGGGCTCGACAACTCTCATCAAGATTCCACTGCAACCACTCTACGCCTTGGAGTGATGTGAACTTCTCCCATAAGGTCGGGGTAACTACTGAGATCCATCTTTCGCGTTGCTACAATCCCTTATTAAGTGCATCAAGTCCTCCTCCTGGTTGCAACCAAAAAGGCATCTTGCTTACTCCTCAATGCCTCTTTAAACTCTCAGGCATACCGTGTGAACTCTCCCATGTGCAAAGGTCCACATAAAAGACTTAATCTTCTCCGGGACAGTCTATCTCCACAGCATCTTCCAAACAGAGTCTCTGTCTCGATGTGTACGTGCAAAAAGAAAATGGTATGCAGACTTGACAGAAAAACAACCATCAGATGAAGGTTTCCAATAGTATTTATCCTCCCTTCTCTCCTCCCGAGAAGGGTGTGTACACATGATGCGATCAACAACTTGCGGGTGGAACCACTTGATCAACTTGTTCCGATCCGTCTCTCCCCAACGATCAATATAATTAACAACTTTGTCATTTCTATCTACGAAAGCTTCATACCTGAGAATAAGGTCAATAAGGGGTCTATTGATTTCCGACCAATTGTCAAACCAAAAGGATGCCGATTCACCATTTCCAATTTTAACACCAACACCCCTTTGAAACTTATTCCAAACAGCACATATCCCACTCCATATTAAAGACACCCCTTCCTTCTTCTAGATATCAGGTCTGAACCCTTCTCCACCATTATACTTATTACGGAGTACCTTAACCCAAAGAGCTTCCCTATTACACAAAAGATTCCAACACAATCTCATCAAGAAGGCTTCGTTCTGTTTGCGCATATCCTTTATTCCAAGGCCACCATCCTTCTTTTCTTTAGTTACCTGCCCACATGATACCAGGTGGAGTTTCTTTCCTTTGTCGTCATCACCCCATAAGAAACTCTTGCTCTTCTTCTCCAACTCCTTTACCAACCATTTTGGGAGAAGCATTGTTTGCATATAGTAAGATGGTAAAGCAGTTAGGCACAACTCTAATAAGGGTAGTCCGACCAGCAAAGTTCAAGCATCCACGTTTCCTTCTTGAAAGTTTCTTCTGAGTTTTTTCCAAGATCAGGGCAAATGTAACAATTGATGCTCTCCTATGAATCAAGGGTATACCAAAGTATTTGCATGGATCTCCAGTGAGGACAACTCCCATGCTCTGGCTAAGGTGAAGAGCTCTTGAAGCGGTGAACCTTTCTAGAGAAACAAACTCTAGTCTTATTCTTATTAATCAATTACCCACAAGCCCCACAAAAATTTTCTCAGCACTTCATCATTGCTTCAGCCTATCCTTCTGATGCTTCACCAAACAAAATAAGATCATCTGCAAAAAAAACAAGTGAGAAATAAACGGACCTCCCCTTTCGAGATGAATCGGCTTCCAAGAGCCATCTTCTATAGCATCATTAATGATATGATTTAATCTCTCCAAGCACAGAGTGAAAATGTATGGAGAAATTGGATCTCCCTGTCGTATGCCTCTAAAAGAAGTAAATGTATCTGTTCTTTCACCATTCCATAAAATCTGAAAGGATGACATAGTGACATAAGCCATTATTGCTTTGCACCATTTATCATCAAAGCCAACATCCTTAAGAGTGTCCCGGATAAAAGCCCATTCGAGTCTATCATAAGCTTTATGAAGATAAACTTTAACTGTCATCCATACTTTTCTTTCATGTACTAGTTCTCATAGAATGTATGACCTCCTGGGAAATAATATTATTATCATTGCTCTGTCTTCCTACTATAAAACTGCACTAATGATGCCCGACAATTTTCCCCATTATCTCTCGAAGGCGATGACTTATAACCTTAGTAATGATCTTGTAACTCACATAGCATAAGGAAATTGGCCTGAAATCCTTAATGGTCTCTGGGTTTTCCAGCTTAGGTATAAGGACAATATTTGTGTTGTTAATGTCCTTTACCCTTGATGGATCATCCATGAAATCTTTCACCAATTTGCAAATAGACCCCTTACTAAGTTCTAGTATTTATGATAAAGCATAGCCTGTATTCCATCTGGTCCAGGAGCTTTAAAGGCTCCAAGGTTAAAAGTAGCATGGCGGATTTCTTCATCTGTAATGTCTGCTTGGAGATGACCTACCTCTGCTTCATTCAACATAGGAAAGTGAGACCAATTCTAATCTCACAAACATTGGTGGTCCCCATTTTGAAGAGCTCCTTATAATACTCAATAGCTAGGTTTTTGAGAGTGTACTGATCAAAAACCCAACTCCCATCAGAATCCTTGAGGCCCTCAACCCTATCTCTTCTCCTTCCGATTCAGAAAGTAGTATGGAAGAATTTTCTATTTTCGTCCCCCCACTTCAACCAATTGCATCTTGATTTCTAGTACCACAACAATTCTTCTTGAGCAAGAACTTTGTTATACTCCTTCCAGAGTTCCCTTTCTGTTTGAGCAATATATTGACTATCTCGACGTCCCCTTGATCTTTCCACTCCTTCTATTCTTCTGAGGATGTTTTTATTTTTGGAGTTTAGATTTCCCAGTTTCTTTCTATTCCACTCCCTGGCAATGTTAGCAAATTTCTTGATTTTTCCATTCCAATGATCAATTCCCCAGCCCTGTCTCACAACGTCATCAAAACCTTCCTCAAGAAACCGAGCAGCGTTACACCGAAAGGATATTTAACCTGCAAGTTTCCTCCAAGGATTTTTTTTTAAAAAAAAAAATATCATCAAAGATATTTAACTTGCATAATAAAAATGTGAGGTGAATTATGAATTCCTCTTTTTCGTTTGCCCCTTGAAGAATTTGAGCAATTTTTATTTATTTATTTGATGTGAATATTGTTTTATTTAGTAAATTTATATTTATTTTTAATTTGTTATTCTAAATTATCACATTTTATACAACACACACACACATATATATATATATATATATATGAATTTGATTCATGCCCTTTTCAATTATTCCATCACATCTATTTTTTCGAATGTCATGCCAAACAAGTGCTTAGAAATAAAAGTCACTTCTGCCACTATTATCTCAAATACAAATCACATCAGAAAAAGTCTATCGGAAAAAAAAAAGTCCATTAGAAAAAGTTCATAAAAAATAAAAGTCATTTCTACCACCGCTATCTCAATTGGGCCCATAGTTGGGATTTAACTATGATGAAAAAAGAAAGTTTGGATTTAGTTACTAAAATTAATAATGAAACTAAGTGCTAATTTAGAACAACACTTTAGAAACACTATGCTATAAGAAATATTATCATTCACTCGCATCCAGAAAAACTGAGCAGTGAATTAGGATGGCCATTAGTTAGCATTAATTTGTCAACGAACTAATTTGTTAAATATATACCATATCCTCAATCCGTTTTGAAGAAACGTTGCATCCTTCTCCTGACCATTTTTTGGGTTATACGACTGCTTTGATCTTAGTGACAAATCCTTTTTTTATCAAATAACGTATAGAGGTAGTAGTTCATATGAGATAAATTTTTGAATTTTGTTCTCATTAATAAATGTGTATTTTTTAACTCTTTATTTTTTTTTATTCATTTTTATTAATATAATTAATATGGATAAAATTATCATAATCTCATTTACTACTGTGAACTAAACTTATACATAAAACTATATTTTTTTTTAATGAAAAAGACTTATAAATAAAATAAGAATGGTAATTGACTTTCCCTCTGATCTCCATACGCTTCAAGATCGGAGCCGAAGACGCAGAAGAGAAGGCACAGTTAACAAATAGCATAAAAATTAATGTCCACGTGTCGATGATTCACAATTTGAATATACCTACTATCTTTGCATAAATACCTTTGAAAATAGTAACATATCTAAAGAGCCGTTTGGGATCCTCTTATTTTTAGCTTAAAAGCTACTTTTAAGCTAAAGCTTAAAAAAAAAAGCTAAAAGTTGTTTGGTGATTATATAATTTTTTTAGCTTAAAAGCTGAAATTAAAACTAAGATGTTTGACAAAATTTTTATCATAAGCACTTTTTCTAATAAAAATTATCATAAAAGGTATATTATAATAGGGTGGTGGGGGTGGTAGCGGCGGTGGCAGTAGTGTTCGATCGAGAGATTACGGGTTTTTTTTTTCTTCATTGTAAAATAACTTATAATTATAAACCTTGTTTGGCCTAACTTATACTTATAAGTAGAAGATAAGATAAAAATAAGTTAGGCCAAACAGGCACTAAGCATTATTAAGATTTAAGAAATACCCCGTCTCGTACCTTTTTCATGAATATCCAAAATTTGAATTGTTAGAATTATTTGAATATTTAATGAGATTTTTCATTTTTATCCTCATTAGTTATATATATTATACTCCTTTTGGTCCTAATTATAGGACATATTTAACCAATTTTAGAGAGATTAAGGAAATGAGTTAAATTAGTTAATTTTAGTCATTTACCTAAAATGCTCTTATATAAATTTAAAATGACATAAGTAAAGGTGAATCAACAACCCTTATCATATACCTCTCCGACTTAAAATTTTCTTTTCGACGCGTTATATATATATGTGTGTGTATGTGTGTACATATAGATCTATATACATACACACACAGAATGCGCACGCGCGCACACACACATATGTATATACACAGACACACCATACACATATGTAGCACTACTAAAAATTTCGGTTTTTGCTACGGAAAAAATCCGTAGCAAAAACCCATTTTTCCGTAGCAAAACATGTTTGCTACGGATTTTGCTACGGATTTAGTCCGTAGCAAAATATCGCGTGGCAATTGCTACGGATTTCGTGAAATCCGTAGCAATTGCGACGGATATGAAAATCCGTAGCAAATTTGCTACGGATTTTAATATCCGTAGCAATTGCCACGGATATTAAAATCCGTAGCAATTTGCTACGGATACAATATCCGTAGCAATTGCTACGGATAAAATATCCGTAGCAAATTTGAAAATTTGCTACGGATATTTTATCCGTAGCAATTGCTACGGATATTGTATCCGTAGCAAATTGCTACGGATTTTCATATCCGTGGCAATTGCTACGGATATTAATATCCGTAGCAAATTTGCTACGGATATTAAAATCCGTAGCAAATTTGCTACGGAGAAAATATCCGTAGCAAATTTTCAAATTTGCTACGGATATTTTCTCCGTAGCAAATTTTAATTTGCTACGGATTTTGTTCCGTAGCAGATTTGTTTTTCCGTAGCAAATTTCAGAATTTGCAGAGATTTTCTTTTCGGTAGCAAATTTTAATTTTTTTTAATAGAAAATTGAATACAAATAGTAAAGTAATGTATCATGAATATATTAACGATAAAAAAGAGTTTACATAGTGAAAACACAATATATATATATAATCCGTAGCAACAAACAAATACAAAAAAGTAGTAGCAACAAGCAAATACAAAAAAGTAGGCTAAACAAAGAAAGATTGTGATCATCGTCATCACCAAGATGGTCATCATCACCAAGATGGTCATCATCACCAGGAGTCGACCCGGAACCTCGTCTTTCATAAGGGACATGATTTGAAGCGCATCACCCTCATCAACTCATTCCGCCGAGTCATCTCCGTCGCATCACCGCCCGTTCGCGCGTAACGCCCGCTTGATCCGATCTTTTTCCCGTCGCAACGCCGCTTGATCTCGATCTTGTTCTCGAATCATCTCGCGCGCTCATCATCTCTCGTTTCGAGTCACCGCGGCTCATCATCTCCCGTTCCCCGGGTCATTTGTGTTGCTTGCTCCTCCACCAACGCCTTCATCTTCTTCACTCATCTACAAAATTGATTAGTACATTTATTATTTGTACTTCATTTGAATGGACAAGAGAATGAAAATTATCAAAAACAAATGTATTATGTTTACCCGAACAAACCCCTAAAGTGCGGATGAGAGGCGCTTTGTCCGCTTCGGGCCGGGCGACTCACCGTATCCAAAGACCCTCCCCTTCTTGTCAAATCCGCGCAGCCTCAAAGAACGAGACTCTCGTTGTCGGATATAGAGGATGAGGGGTCGATCTCACGCCGCGTGGCTCTCCCCGCGACGCCTTCTCAAAGTTTTCCTACAAGCAAACAAATATATAACAAATAAGACATGTAAAACTATATAAATATGGTGGTGCATAAAACAAGTAATAAAGGCAATAAATGTCTAACCGCTATTTGTTGCGCCCTTGGATTAATCCATTGCCTCTAACCGCAATATATGGGCTAGATCAAAGAGATTACTTAACATTTAATCAAATTTATTGTATAACTTGTTAAACATAGATTGAAATAAAAAATTTAAATGAAATATTTTTTAAACAAATTACTAACAGTCATTTTTATAATAGCCTAAATCAAATAATAAATTCTACTAATTTTTATAACACATACAAATGTGATTATTCTTCAATGTCACACCTTCCTCCTCCCAGTTGACATTAATTAATTCATTGTCTTATCCCTAAATTTCATTTCCAAACACTTCACTTTTCTAGTTTCAACATCATCCTATTTAAATATTTATGTATCAATACCAACTAATACAAAATCTTAATTTTATCACACCAAAATCGAATTGGAATTTATAAATTCCTAAAAAGTGCTAGATAAAAATACTTCATTATTCATTATTTTCATTATTCCAGCTAAGCAAACATAATACAAAATCTTAAAGTGCTAGAATTGGAATTTCTAAATACTTCATCAATACCAACATTATAATTATATAATTATTATATTTAATATTGAATTCTATTTTATTTTTTTATTACTAAATATACTAATTTTATTATAATAATAATATATAATAATAATAAATGATAAAAAAAAAAATTGAATAATTTAAAGCTCTACTTCATTTAATTTGTTATTGTTCTATTAAGATTTTTACCTGTTATTTTTCTATTTTTATATTGTTACAAAGAGATTTTTGAATCACTACAATTCATATCATATATACTTATACAAAGTAGATTTTTATATAGAAATCTATATAGAATTCTACTAAGTATATCTAAATGAGTATGAGTATATATAATAAATTATTCAATTTTTAATTAGAATTCTAATTTTAATTATAAATATAAAAAAAATAGTAATATTGAATATTCATTTTAGAATGAATTTTAGAATAGTTAATTCTATTATAATTATATAATTATTATATTTAAATACGAAATCTTAATTTTATCTTAATTTCACAATTTATCTTATGTAAAAAAAAAAACGATTTAAACTCATGTAATCGATAATCTTCTACCAACATACATATTTTCATAATAAAAAGTGCTACAATTGGAATTTCTAAATACTTCATCAATATCAACTAATACAAAATCTTAATTTTATCTTCATTTCACAATTTATCTTATGTAACAAAATACAATTTAAACTCATGTAATCGATAATCCCATACCAACATGCATATTTTCATTATTCCACTAAGCAAACATAACATAAATATCAAATTGTAATAAAAAGAAAATATACTTCAAACTAACCCGCAAAATCGAAGAGGATTTGTTTGTAACCTGCAAAAAAAATGAAAGGTAAAAAAAAAAACTACAAAAAGGGGGAAAAAAAAGGCACTTACATACCTTGCAAAAATGGGGGATCCAACGGGAGAAGGCGACGGGAGAGGAGTGGCCGACGGAGATGCGGGAGGGGTCGGGATGAGGGGAGGAGGCCGGAGGTGGGGAGGGGAGGAGGAGGATGGTGGAGGAGGGGGGATCGGATGATGGTGGAGGAGGGGGTCGTGGGTGAGGGGGAGGAGGGAGGGTCGGGAAGAGGGAGGGTGGCCGGAGGTGGGGAGGGGGCCGGAGGCGGGAGGGGGGCGGGAGGCGGGGAGGGGGGCGGGAAGGGGAAAAATGGGAGAGGAACGAATGTTGCAGCTTTTAGCGCAACATTTTGCGACGGATCTATGATCCGTCGCAAAATTTTGCGACGGATCATAGATCCGTCGCAAGCAATAAGTGGCGGCGCTTTTTGTCGCCACTTTGCGACGGATCCGTGATCCGTCGCACTAATTGCGACGGATCACGCATCCGTCGCAAAAGTAAAAAAGTGGCGGCTTTTTTGTCGCCACTTTGCGACGGATCCGTGATCCGTCGCAGTATTGCGACGGATCACGATCCGTCGCAAAAGCGTTACGCTGGCGGCCTTTTTGGCCGCCACTTTGCGACGGATCGTGATCCGTCGCACTAATTTGCGACGGATCACGATCCGTCGCAGCACTACGCTGGCGGCCAAAAGGCCGCCACTTTGCGACGGTTCGTGATCCGTCGCAAATTTTGCGACGGATCACACATCCGTCGCAAAGCACTACGATGGCGGCCTTTTTGGCCGCCACTTTGCGACGGATCTGTGATCCGTCGCAAATTATTGCGACGGATCACACATCCGTCGCAAAAACGCTAAAGTGGCGACCTTTTTGGCCGCCACTTTGCGACGGATCATCTATCCGTCGCAATATTTTGCGACGGATATATGATCCGTCTCTATACGCGACGATTTTCGATTTCGTCGCAATATCCGTAGCTATTGCTACGGAAATTTTATTCCGTCCTTAATTATTTTTTTTTTTTTGCTACGGATGTCAAAATCTGTGTAGCAAAATCCGACACCATTGCTACGGAAAATGTTCCGTAGCAAATTCCGTAGCTATTTCGTATTTTTCTAGTAGTGTAGACACACACTAATATATGTGTGTGTATACATATATGTATATGTGGTGGTGGCTATTGATTATTAAATATACATATATATATACACACACATATGTGTGTGTCTATATATATGTCTCGATGTGTGTGTGTGTGTTTATATATATATATATATATATATATTGGCAAATAAATAAATTAAAGCCCAACAATTAAAAAGTTTCACTGACTGAAAGAGTTTATGCACTCAAATACATATACTCATTAAAAACCAAACACACTTGAGAAAATAAAATAGGGTTATTTTAGGAAGAAATTGACAAAAAATAAAATGTTGTCCTATAATTAGGACCAAAACCAACTCACAAATGTTGTCATATAATTAAGAGTGAAGGTAGTATTAATTAAAATATTAGTGATATTTACATCTATTCTATTTTTTTTCCTTGCCCTTATTTAGCATGCTTGATATTTACATTAATCATTTATCTAATCTTAGGGCATGTTTGATGGGAGGGAGTGGAAAGTAGTGTATTGACCAAATTGCTATTAAAGAGAAGAATATTCCTTTTTGTTTAGAATATAGTTTTAGAATATTGAAAAGTTTTCATAGGTAATTTAATAAAGAGGAAGCTAAAAAATTTCTCTCTCCTCCCACTTCCTCAAACCAAACCAGCCTTAAAAATGCTTGAGCATCTCTCAGAGGGGGCATTTGCTCGATGCGAAATTGGCTCGTTTCCTAGTAATAGTACCATGATTAACCTAGGAGAGTGCTTGTGGATAGGCTGTTGATTCTGAGTTGATAGCAAGCTTCAGAAAAAGAGTGGCTTGAGGAAAAAGTTAAGAAATTTTAAAGATGTATTAAGGAGCAATTTAGCCAACAAACTATTCGCTCAGGAGCACCCACTACAATTAACTTTTAACTTGACCTTAATATCAACCAACTTTTTAAAAAGTTAATTCAGCACAAAATCCCTAAAGTCCGTTATCAGTTATTATCCACCTCTTCTTCCACATCACTCTTTCCCTCCATCAACGATGAACTATGATAAACAGTTGCAGAGATTAGAATCCAGACAAAGAGCAAGAAGAAGGTGAAATCGAGAGGAAAAAGCAGGGAATTCCAATCTAAAGGTGAGAAATTAGAATCTGAAATTTGGGAATCTGAAGCTATATCAGAACACAATCCTATGAATTCGGTAACAAAGCCATGAGATCCACAAAGATGTCGTCGGAATCTACCTGCGAATAGCTACATCGACGTTTTCTCATTCTCCCTACTCTGATTTTTTTCAGCCTCGCCACAATCGCTGTCTTCAGCCGCTGCCTTCCATGTTTTCGCCCAGAATTTTGTTAACCCAGCGCTACTCTCCACTCTATTTTTGTCTATTTTTGTTCTTATTTGGGATCACTATGACCCTACCCTAACCCTACATTAGAAAAAAAAAAAGAGCAGATCAAACCAAAGTTTTATCATGAAATCGCGACTTAGAGTGAGGATGGAGAGATGATTGCAACCTTGTGAAGACGAAGTGGGTATGGGGTAGATGGTCGCAACGAGGATGACAGGTTTTATGTGCGAGGAGAAGGGAGACGATATATATATACATATAACAAGGCAGAAAGAGATGAGGAACAGAGGATGAAACCAGAACATGGTTGTGAGGATAATTACTTCACCCTTGAGAGCTCCGATTTTGTGGAAGATGAAGAAGATGGAGGCGATGGCGAGGAAGAGGGAGGGAAGGAGTGATGTGGAAGATAACGGACGTTAGGGATTTTGTGTTGAATTAATCTTTAAAAAAGTTGGTTGGTATTTAAGGTGTCTAGTTAAAAGTTAATTGTAGTGGGGTGCTCTTAGGCCAATAGTTTATTGGCCAAATTACTCCTTAACATTCTACATACGGAAGAATGGGCAGACGATCAAGGTAAAGAAAAAGAGGCGGATCAATGTGAATGGATATACCAAAAAGGGAATCGAAGTATTGAATCGTCCCATCACCGCCTTCTTTCTTTTTTTGCTAGAAAAAAGGAAACTTCATTACGAAAAGGCACGGTCATTTTTCATTGTCATTGTCTAAATATCATCGGGGTCTCCAATCACCACCTTCTTACAGTAAAGGTATGGAAAGGAGATTTTCTTTTTATCTTCTTTCTTATTTTCTTTTATCGGTCTTATTAAGACTATTGATTGAAAAAATAAAAAAATAAAAAGTAATATTATATTAATTAAATAGATATGATTTAGAGATTATAAGGAATAATTTTTAAAAAAAGATGACAAGAAAAAACTAACACAAAACACAGTCATTTTTCATATTTCAGGAAAAAACGGAGCTGTAATCGAAACTACAGTGCCTTCACTTCACCCTCTTTTTAACCTCATTCATACGAAAATAACACAAATATGGCCACTTCAATTATATTAAGATTAACTTGTATATATATACATGTAAATGGTAAAATCCCGAAATTTATGAAATAATGCAAAATAAATTGAAAGAAAAAGTGAACGTTTCCTCACACGAGCACCGAAGTTATACTAGTAGTAGTATGTAAAGTTTATGAAGTTAGAATTTAATTAAAATAAAAAAGCTTAGAAATTACTAGTATAACTTATATTTCTCCATTTTCCTAAAACGTGTGCGGTCCCCACTCCACAGGCTTCTCACTCACCACTTTCTTTCAGATTTCAATCCATTTATCAATCATATTATTACAGCATTTGATCACTTGATGCGCACTCTCGTCTTTCTGCCTTTGCTCCACCTCCAGTACTAGTGTACTACTACGTTCCCCCGGCGTGACCTTTGGGTCTCAGATAATGAAATGATATTCCGTAACATAACTCACCGTACAATAGTGCCTTGACAAATCGACTTTATATTTTTCTTACTCAATTCAGCAATTGAATCTATCAATACTCCATCATATCTTTATTACAAGGTAGATCCAAGTAATTCTCACTTTTAAATGAATGACAATTAAATTATTAAATTTCTGGATGATCACCAAACAGCTCGTACGGGAAAGGTACAAAGACCACTCATTTTTAATCTTTCAGGAATAAAACCAATGTCTCTTTGTTTTTTTTTTTTTTTCTAAAGTGATTCCATTATGTTGGAGATAAGCATAATGAGAAGAATTTTGTCGCCTATTGCGAAAAATGCTTAAAAACTCCTTTTTGTGCTTTACAAACGAGGATTGAATTATACCACACCCTGATTCTTTTTATAAATCAAAATTATTAACTCTCATGTATCAATGAAATTTTGCTAACTTATTAATTATGGACTAAATTTTTAATGTTGCCCTATTTATGAATGATTCCAAAGAATAAATATGAAAGAATTCTCTTTTTTTTTTTAATTGCAATTAATAAGGGCAATTGTTAAAATTTCATTGATTTTTTTAAGGGATAAGGGTCTTATTTGCTCCGAAAGTTTTGGCTAAGGAGCATTGAGTGGATGAAAGCTTTTTTGGACTAAAATTGCCACAGAAGTTAATAAAACGTAGCAATTTTGCCCCTCGGATAATTTTAACCGTTAAGTTTAACTGAGTGCAAATGTAGCATGACACCTCATCAATCAAATAAGAGTTAAATATCATTTTTGCCCCAAAAATTTACAAAACGTCACAATTTTGCCCTTTTATCCCCCAATATTAAATTTAACTATTAAATCAGTCAAAAAACATACATGTCATGCCTTGAAAAGGTCGAACTTGAAGTCAGAGGGGGAGACCTATGGGACGTTGAGCTCAAGGCTGTTGGAATTTGTGAAGTCGAACTGGTCAAAGAGACTGAAAGGTTTGTCGCAAAACCCAGAGGAAACATCACTTATGATCTAAGAAAATGAAACGCAAAACGAGAAATGAATTATTCTAAAAATTGGTTCAGTAAAACAAATCAATAGTTATAGTATTTACCTTTGAATAGATTGATCTAGGCCATCCATCCTGTTGCACAAGGTAAATCTATACTGCTCTTAAAAATTCTAATGATTTTGAGTTATGCTTACTAAATCAATTTTTGAGACAATTCATTATTGATGCCGAGGGGCTACGGTGGGCTCCCGCCCCCTAAAATATTTTTTTTAAAACAAAAGATACAGAAGAAGCACATAGACGGCATAGAATCGTGGCAAGGGAAGAAGACGACGGGAGAAGAACTACAATCGCTCATGGAGGCTCCAGAGTCCTCGCTGTAGCATCCCACATTTTGGGATTTGAAATTGAATTATTATATGGAAATTAATTATGTAATTTTGGTTTAAAATAATTATTGGAAATCTAGGCTTACTTTTCCTTGAGAAATTTATAGGAAAAGAATAAATTCAAGAAAAGAATAATTTAGGTCTAATAATTATAGAATAAATATTTTATGGTCTAGAATAATTAATTGAGACAGAAAAATCCTTATATGGAATTAAGGATTTAATTTTGATAATTACCCAATATTTTCCATTTAATGAACCAAAGACCTAAATGCAAATAAAGGCTTTGAGGTGGATCAAGTAGGGATTAATATGGGTCCACAACACAACATATACGTATCTGCTAAGCAGCAAAACCAAGCACAATTCTTTATGACTCGAATCCCTTATGTCTAAAACGCAACAGCAGCATTCATAGATAGGTATATATCAGCTCCCATTGTTTCTCTGGCCCAAAAGCCCATACTTCTTGCAACTAATACCCATATTTTCACTCTCAACTCTCGGCCCAAAACCGTGTGAGTTGGCAAGATAGACAGAAGTGATCAAGAGCCCTTGGGTCGTGGGTTCAATCCTCTCTCGTCGTCATTTGGGGACTCCTTTGTAGAAAGAATCTCATAAGTTCCCAGCAAGTCTTGCTCATAAAGCGCAGATTGTTTCTCGGGCATGTGACGATGTCGAACCCCTCTAAAACTTTTTCAATATAAAAAAAAAACTCTCGGCCCAAACCAATCCCAAACTAACCCATCCTAATAACCTTAAACCATCTCCATTTATTCAGTGAAATCATCCTCACTGCAGAAGCATGTATTATCTCGGCCTGAACACGTCAAAAATCGTTGTCAACACAATCAGTAAAACAGCGACTTCCACGGGATCTCACAATCGGATATGGCAGTGAGAGATTATCAGACCATGTCTCTCGAACCCAGTGCTGTGTAATTTCCATCGGTTCATCCACTCTTCTTCTCAGTTTAGACCAAGCTTGCTGTATATATAACCATGCCCTCTGTTTTATCGTTGCACTGCCTCAACCTGAGCCAAGTTCAAAAACTAAGTTGAAAACCGAGTGTGAGAGCTGAGAAAGAGTGTGAGTTTGAGTGTAAGAGAGAGACTAAGAGTCAGAAACAACAGCTGGCGTTGTGTTGCTCAGAAGCAGAGGTGTTTGTTTCTCAACGGTGTTCACATCGGGCAAACCAAAAACTAGCTAGGTAGGTCTTCAAGTTTTGTTTCTTCTAGTTTCCATAATTACCAACGCACATATGGGAGTATTAAACCGTAGGTGTTGCTAGTAAATTTGGAGTAGTAAACCGTATGTGTTGTTGCAAGTAAAAAGATATAAAAGCGTTGCTGCACTTATAGTTATGGATATATGTATATCTTGCTGGAGAAAAAGAACGAGGAAGCTTTGTGTTACGGAATTACATTAGGCCCAACACCTAGATGGCCCAACAATAAATATATCACATATTAGGATATGCCTATAATAAAGGGGAATCATGTCTCATCTATAATCAAGGGAGATATATCTTATCAAAAGATAAATTCGACAATTGTGATTCTAGGGCCGTGGATTACGAGGCCCATACTATCCCACCTGAGATACACTCTATAAATACAGAGGTAAAACCCTAAGGTGCAGATAGACTACTCTCACTGGAGCATACACACCACCCCTTTGGCTAAACGCCTATATGTGTCTCGAACTACGTGACTTTGATCCTCGACAGTACGTAGGCCCTAGGCATCGTTCCTAGGTCAAGTCCGCTCCAAATCAACAAACATCAAATAGGTTAGTCCATTAGGGCTGGCCACGTCTGGTTCCACACTAGAACACTTTGCTATCATGATTTATATACATACGCATATGTCTCTGCTTTAAAAAGGAATAGGCATATATATATATATATATATATATATATATATATATATATATATATATATATATATATATATTTTGCTTAAATGCTATGAACCTTAATGATATAAAGAAAAGGGTTGTTGTATATACAGAGAAGAATGAGAACGTTGCTGTTAAATATATATATATTTCAACAAGGTATTTTATAAAACTAAAAACTTGCTGATATATAGGAACTGAGTTATAAAGTATATATAGTATATATATATTATACACGTGTGTGTTGCAGAACCTGGAAAGGAAATAGAAAATCTTGAAAGTATATATATATATACATATATGGCGATAGTTTAGAAAGGAATAAGAAAGAATATGCTGATATATATATATAAAGTGCTGCACATATATATTAGTGTTGTGTGTGGAGTGTATATAAATATATATTCTACATAAAGAGGAATAAATAGATTTTTTCTTGCTATCATGCATACATGCTGCATATATATATATACACACACACACTTATTGGAAGTTATTTAGCTGAAATAATATCATGAAATCAAAAAGACAGAATCAGATCCAACTTACTCCTATATAATAGGATCTAATCTAATTCATTCATATATTATTTCATTTATAATATTATTTATAATATATATATATATATATATAAGTCGTAGTTTACTTGGTGTTAGTATTTATTAAATCTTTATTTCTATAAACATCTATGATGAAACATTATACTTTGAAAAATCATGAAAAGCATTAAATGTAATACATTAATTCATATTTTATATGATGATTGGTATTTATAAACTCCTAATTTAAAGTGTTAGGATAGCCTCACGAGAGTTTAAACTAATTATAGAGAAATAAAAATAAATAGTAAAATAATAATAATAATAATAATAATAATAATAATAACAATAATAATAATAATAATAGTAATAGTAATTAAATAAATAGTAATAGATAATATTATTAGGGAAAAACACTTCTCATGTTGTAGGAGAAATGTTTTATCATGTCACACACACATAAAATGGTAGGACCCACATATATATATAATTAGAATTTTATATATATGTGGGTCCCACTATTTCATGTGTGTGTAGGAATCTTCTTCTTCTCATGTAACATGAGAAGTTTAAACCCCATATTATTATTATAATTAAAAAGAGGAATAAATAATAGAAAAGGGAGTTATTGATTAATAATAAATCGAAAGAAGAATTAATAGTTACAATGGTCTCACCGATTTTTCGGTCCATCATAATATACCCACTTCAAGCATTCTAGATATATTATTATTAAAATTTGTATATTTTTTAAATTTATGAAATTATAAGTTATAATTTTGATTATGTAGAGTTTTAGAAGAGTTATTAATGGTTAGTAAATTGGTTGTGGTAGAATAATTTTTGGCGTGTGTTTGAGCTCTTGGATTAGGAGCAGTGTGATAATAGTTAGTTTCGGCGAGAGGTAACCACTTTCCACTTGTTATGTGTGTTAGTTAGAGCCGGGAAATCGGGCCAGGCCCATCGGGCCGGCCCGTTTAAGCCCCCGGCCCCGTAGGGCTCGGGCTTGAAAAATAGGTCAAAATTTGAAATTGGCCCTTCGGGCCGGCCCCTATAGGGCCTCGGGCTTTATCGGGCCGGCCCCGCAGGGCTCGGGCGGCCCCGCAGCCCGTTTAACCGTAGCTTTTATTTTTTTAATTATTTAGACTTTCACTTAATGAATGTATTTATTTGTAATTACTTAGATTTTTATAGGTTAAACTATAACCCTTTTTATTTTTATTATTATTCTGTATTAAAACACATAATTAGTTATTATAAATTTTAAAGAAGGGATGTTTTCATATTAAATAAACACATACTTTGGTATTACAATATTATATAAGTAATAAATTATAAATATATTTTGTGTAAAATAAGTATAATTATTTTTATTTGTCAATAAAATAATGCATGAACCAAAGGAATCTACGAGACACACAAAATTACGAGGGAAATGCATTTTGTCGTGGGCATACATAAAGTAATTCCTTTATTTAATATTTTTTGAAAAAAAGGAAAAAACATATTATGTGTTTATTTATTTTTTATTACGAATTAATGAATGTGTTTATTTGTTGAATGATTTATATTGTTTAGATATTAATGTTGATAACATTTATTTGATAGATTAAAACTTTAATGATTGCAATTTACTAATTATATTTCTTTGAAAAAAATCGAAGGAAAAATAGTTAAAATTTGGAATAGTAATTTTCGGGGCAGAAGGGTCGGCCCCGGCCCTAGTACTATCGGGCCGGGCTTTGAAAAACAACTGTTTTTCTTATCCCAAGCCCTGTTGGGCCCAAGCCCTATAGGGCCAGGCCTTGTCGGGCCGGGCCGGCCCTGATTCCTAGCTCTAGTGTTAGTATGTTGTTTGTAAGTATTTTGTGAAATGATTATGAATATCTTAATAGAAATTGCCTTGCGTAACCTTATGATTTGAATTGTGAATATATACATATATTTATTTATTTATATTGGGAATTGAGATATTATGACATATCTATGAGAATGATTTAAATAACATGATATGAATGGGAAAATGTAACATCCCATTTGAAAAGCGGATTTTTTTTTCCAATCAGAGTAGAGCATTTGAGCGAACGAGTAACTGAACCATAGTAAAATATTAACCATAGTGTAATAGTAACGATATCGCGGGCACTACGATGAGACGTGAAAACACCCGATCCCATTCTGACCTCGATATGTGGGGTACTCGTCAGTTTCACTGAAGACTGACAGCAATGTTCGAGACCAACAAGAGAGTCATCCTAGTGTTCAAAAGTAAATACATAAACGGTAAGTAAATCTCCGTCCCGAGGCTTACTCCTGCCGCCTGCCCCTATCTCCAATCCTCAGCCCTCCAGACCCTGAAGCTACAGCTGAGATCCAATTCCCATTTGGATCTCAGGTAACGGTTCACCTTATGCTCAAATAAAATAGTATATAGACAACATATATTCATAACAATACAACAGCATATCAATACATAAGCACAAAGCAGATGCATGATCAATACAATGACGAGTAACATAAGCACAAAGCAATATGTAAAGTCTCACAACATGTCTCGCACATACCCAGTGCCACGATCACAACACGTGTCCTCATCGCTAGGAAAACTCAAACGGTATTACCAATACTATAACCCGTGTAAACTGTATGTATATTTGACGACCCTAAACAGAGCCTCAGTCTATGAACGTATCTATCACATATATGTATATGAGCAGCACAGAGTTAGGGTTACAGTACGCGTCCGTACCTTCGTTGACGATACTTCGGTACGTTTGACGGAAAACGGTATTTCTGACAGCGGCACAACAGCAGTACGTGATCAAGGATATCCTATAAGGATAATATCGTATTTATCAATATTTAGCATCATAACAGGCATTTTAGGTACAAATTACCATTTTGCCCCTAGTTTGACTAATTGGGGAAATTTTGTCAGAGCTTCGCTACTTTGACTCTAATCTTCCAAAATTTTGCCATATCTCTTCCTCCAATATATTTTTGAAATAAATATCATATTTACCCCTAAAACATGATATCTAAACTATCTGGGCAAATTAAAGATCTACCTAGCATTTCTACTATAACTATCGAAAGAACTACTAAAGCTTAAGACTAAGAACTGAAGAAATTACCCAAGGCTTCGCTACAACTTTCTCAGAGCTCTTCCTTCCTTCTCTACTCCAAGATTTCGAAATAGGAAAGAGGATTTGGTGTGAAAATTATGCTTGGCGGTGCCTTCTATTTATAGGCAAATTCTGGCTACTATTCACACTTTTTAAGATCGAATTTCAGCTGTTGGATCTAGGTTTTATTGCAAGGCTCATTCTTGGCCCTTGATTAGCTCTAGCCGACCTCCCCTCCTTTATGCATAATTTCATCATTAAAGATGATGTCTCCTAGTTGCTTTATGGTCTTGTACCGATAAAGCTCCCTGTTCGGTGTCCTAATAGCGAAATCTTAACAAATCTAAAAAATCCAACAACAAAGCCTTAAAGTTCTATTCTTCTTCCTTCAAACTATTTGGGTTAGCAAAATTTTTGATCCCATTTAGTGTATTCCGTAGCCTGCTGAACATTTTCGGATAAACGCTGTCGGTTACGGAAATGACTTCCGGTAACACCAACTTCTGGGTAAAAATTCACTTGTCTATAATATGACATGATCTTAAAAACTTAGTTCATGGTTTTCTAGATATGATTTATTTTCCATTGGTTCTCATTTCTACTATCTCGCTCTTTTCCTTTTTCGTCTTATCTCTTAATCATTCCATGGGTTTCGGAAATGACTTCGTAGACAGCCCACTCCGGGATAAAATTATGCTTGTTTGTAATAAGTCCTGATGTTAGATACTTAGTTCACCTATTTTGAGATAGGATTTAATTTCTATCGGTTCTCATTTATCCCAATCGGTCTTTCTATATAATATCTCATTTATATTATTATTTAATTAATAAATATCATGATATTATTTTTGAAAAGCCCACAACCCTTTTCACACTACAATTTCGCCCCCATTTTAATTTAATTAAATTTATTTTTTAATTACTTTAATACTATATCATAATTTAATTAGAAAACTTAATTAGGGCTTAATCCTATGATTAGCAATCTTTTAGGATTTAGGGTTTTCATGTAATTAATCTCATAGATTTTTCTTAATTTTTCCAATTAATTAGCAAGTATACTTTAAACTAACCTTAGCCATAAACTTCTATTTTAAGGGTTTTACATAATTTACCTTGGATATTCTCTTATTTAAGCTTAAACAATTAGCCATTAATTACTTAATTAATCACTTACTAATTGTTGATAATTTTCTTAATTAGGATTAATCATTTTCTCACAACTATTTCACTGACATTGGTATTTTATGTCTCATGCATTATATTAAAAATCATGGGGTCATTTAGGGCTCCCAAAAATAATATTAAATTTTGCCTCATTATTTTTCAAGGAAAATATTCCCATAAATTCCTAAAATTAGAGACAACAAACTTTCTAATTTTTAACAAATATTTTATTATCTCTTGAGATTTATCATAATATTTTCAAGCTATTTTATGCCCCATAAATGCATTTTATGGATTTTAGCTCTTTATCTCTTCTAATTTCCATAGAAATTACCTTAGAAAATAAGATAATTATAACTTATTATTTGAGACCATATATTCACCTATCAGAAATAGTCATTTTATTTATCTCAATAAGATTCCAGATAAACAAATATCCGGGTATTACAGAAAATCTTGGAAAAATCCCTGTTGAGCTATTTATTTATTGTGATAATTATGGTAAGGGTTGAATTGGGAAGAAATGGAGTAGTTTATTTCACCACGTGGTGTAGCTTCCATTGGTGCACAATGGTCTTTCTATTGTCCCATCTATTCAATGAGGGACTGGCCCACTAGTTCAATGAGGGCTTATGACACCCCACTAGTTCAATGAGGGGAAAAGACCCATGGTCTGAGACATGTGTTTTGAGGATTTTAGCGGTCCTCATCACATGACCAGTGAGCTTTTGAGTAACCAGTAATATGGATGTAACTTAGCCCATGGGTCTAGTCGGAGGAAATAAGGCGGTTCGGTTGGATTAATGGGAGGCATCTTGGAAATTGTATTAATGGAAACTGTGATACATAACATTTTTCAGGTGATAGCTCCTGTGCGGGTCCATCAGGGAAGACCTCGGAAGCTTAGGCTACTTCCGCCGAAAGTAGTGTTTCCATCTTTTTGGTATATGTTGATGATTGTACATTGCCACGTTAGAGCTCATTTGGCATACTCTGATTTATTTTACATATTTTGGCAAGTGATGAAGCATTATTTAGTTGTTGGTCAACCCTTAATCAGTGTATGTTAAGTAAAATAGAGGACGTTACACTCGCTCCTCTGCCTTATCTTCCAAACTCGATGCTTTGCCCTCAATTCTTTGTCAGATCATCTCTTTAACTTCTTCCTCTCTATCAGATATCAAACATCTAAAGAAACACGAGGGTGATAATCTACTTTCTAATATTTAAGGTCGTGAAACTCACGAATTTAAGTAAACTCGTGATACAAATGTAAAATTGGATTGTAAATTCATAAGAGTTTACTTTTATTAATAAATAGATGTTAAAAGTATATAATAAAATAATTTTTTTAAAAATATCAATAATTTTTATTTAAATATATATTTTAAATATGGGTAATTGAAATTAAATCCATCAACATTTTAAATTTATCATATCCAAAGAAGTTCATATATAAAGTCATTGACCATTATTACAAACCAACCAACATGAGTTTAATGGGAGTCACATTAGGAGTTGAATAGGAGTTCACATTAGGTGCTTAGACCTTATGTGCTCATTACATGCTTATAGTGTATGAGCATATTTTATATATTTATATATATTGTATTTATTTATATTTAAATTATGTGCTAATTTTTGCAATGATTTTTGTACCCAATATCTCAAATTAATTAGTTTCCATTCTTGCATTTAAAAATATTTGTTTGTAACACCAATATTATAGAAACTAGGGTTAAATGCCTAATTTGCCCCGGAAGTTTTGCTAAGGGGGCGCTCAGTACCTGGAAGTTTTTTTGGTACCAAATTTGCCCCGGAAGTATGAAAAAGGTAGCAAATTTACCCCTCCGTTAATTTTCACCGTTAAGTTTAACTGAGTGTACACGTGACATGCCACCTCATAACACGTGGCATGCCACCTAATCAACCCAATAAGAGTTAAGTATCATTTTTACCCTGGAAGTTTTCATTGAGGAGCAAGTTTACCCCGAAAGTTTTCATTAAGGAGCAATTTTGCCCCGGAAGTTTACAAAAGTAGCAATTTTGCCCTTCTTTCTCCCAATATTAAATTTGGCTATTAAATCAGTCAAAGACCACACATGTCATGCCTTGAAAAGGTCGAACTTAGAGTCAAAGAAGGAGATCCTTGAGATGTTGAGCTCAAGACGGCCAGAATTTGTGAAGCCGAACTGGTCACAGGAAGCATCACTTATGATCTAAACAAATGGTCACCTATACAAACGTAAATATTATCACTATTGATTTGTTTTATCGAACCAATTTTTGGAACAATTCATTTCTCGTTTTGTGTTTCATTTGCTTAGATTATAAGTGATGCTTCCTCCGGGTTTTGTGACGACCTTTCGGTCCCGTTAGAGCCGGAAATCGGGCCGAGCACGTCGAGCCGGCTCGTTTAAGCCCTAGCCCCGTAGGGCTCGGCTTGAAAAATATGCCAAAAATTTGAAATTGGCCCCGCAGTCCGTTTAACCGTAGCTTTTTTTAAAAAAATACTTAGACTTCCACTTAATGAATGTGTTTATTTGTAATTACTTAGATTTTTTTAGTTTAAACTAGAACCCTTTTTTATGTTTATTATTATTCGTATTAAAACACATAATTAGTTTTTAAAGAAGGGATGTTTTCATATTAAATAAACACATACTTTGGTATTACAATATTATATAAGTAATAAATTATAAATATATTTGGTGTAAAATAAGTATAATTATTCAGGCCCTGGCCCTGGTACTATCGGGCCGGGCTTTGAAAAACATGTTTTCCTTACTCCAAGCCCTATAGGGCCGGCCCTGTTGGGCCCAGGCCTTGTCGGGCCGGCCTGACCCTAATTCCCAGCTTTAGTCCCTGTGACCATTTCGGCTTTACAAATTCTGGCTGTCCTGAGCTCAACATCTCAAGGATCTCATTCTCTGACTCCAAGTTCGACCTTTTCAAGGCATGACATGTGTGGTCTTTGTCTGATTTAATAGTCAAATTTAATATTTGGAGAAAGAAGGCAAAATTGCTATTTTTGTAAACTTCCGGGGCAAAATTGCTCCTCAATGAAAACTTCCAGGGCAAAAATGATACTTTTGATTGATGAGGTGGCATGCCACCTCACATTTTAACGATCTACGTGGACATCCGTCACTTTTGGGTAAATTTGATACCCTTTTAATACTTCCGGGGCAAATTTGGTACCAAAAAAACTTTCGGGTGCTGAGCGCCTCCTTAGCAAAACTTTCGGGGCAAATTAGACATTTAACCCTAGAAACTAATTAACTTGAGATACCGGGTGCAAAAAAAAAATCATAAAGCAACACATAATTTAAATATAAATAAATAAAATATATAAAAGAAATGCTCGGACCTCTAATTGAGGTATAAGCATGTAATAAGCATATAAAGTCTAAACACCTTATGTGGACTCGTTTAATAGCGAGTAGACACAATCTTATAAGGTAAAGACGTAAAATGATAAACTCAGTGTATAAACTCGTGAGTTAAACTGATTCTATGATTAACACAAGTTTAAGTACAAACTAACATAATTTTATGAGTTAAAAACGTGAAACTGATAAGTTTGGAGAGTTGACTCGCAAGTTCGACAACAGTGCTAATACATATTTGTCACGGAGGGAGACTCATCATGAAGTTACAACCGCAAAATTATCATATTGATAACCTATAATTTTCCTTTTTAAGTTAACTACATATTCACGTTGGTTACTAATTCTTTCTCGCTTTTTTGGGTATTTAAAGTTCTACTATAACATATTGTTAAAATTTTAGTGTGAATGTTTCAATAAAATCCTTAAGATTGGGAAAACTTTAGCATATACTAAGATGAAAGATTGAACTAATAAATTGCATCGAAAACAATTGAGAAATAAAAGGGTGGAAGGGGTGGGTATTTATTTACACAATTGACCATTGGAGAATTCATGCGTTTGGTTTGATCGATGCTGCATAAAAAATACTTGATATGAGAATAAAATGGCTATAAAACACTGATAATTGAGGGATATCAAGACGAGGTTTCTTGAAATCATTAGATTAAATTGAAGTCACGTGAAACTTGAGTTGGATTAAATAAAAATAAGAAAATAATACTTTGCCAACATTCATTAAAAAAGAAGAAAAAAATGAAGTATTTAGAAGATAAAACAGGAACCAGTTTCACGCGTCTGTAGCCTCTCAGGAGAAAGAGAAGCAAACATGTAAATGAATGAAGGCCCTACTCGCACTAGCATCACCTCAAACCAGAGGTGGAGTTAGGATTTAGTATTTGTGTTTGTATAATTAGTGGGGGGAATTTGGGGCCCGAATTTTTTTTTAAAGGAAAGTTTTAAATGCATTGAAAAAAAAAATATTAACAAGAAAAGAAAGAAAACTTCAACTTAACATAAAAAAAATAATAATAAAAAGTCAACTAAGCTATTACAACAAAACGATACAAAAGCATTCTTTGATGACTTCCCATTTTTAATATATTTGAGATATATTTTGATAAAATTCTGCACAACTTGATTTTCACAAGCATGAAATCAATAACCGAAGTTTTCAGACCAACATTTTTTTTAGGAGCATGTGAAAGTGCTTAATTAACCATTCAAGCTAAGAACATTGTGGACAATTATATGAACACTTTCATAGTGCAATTTACACTATAAAAATATTCCTATAATTAAAATCGAAGGTAAGAGGTAGTAGTAATAAAAAATCTTAAATATTTTAAGTGTGATACTAGGGAGATGCCTGAGTCATAAGATACGGTGACATTGAGAAGTTTATGGGAAGAGTGATGAAGTGTCACTCGCTCCTGTCCTGAATTAACGCGTGTTTAACAAATTAATGCTCAAGAATGGCCATCCGAATTCACTGCTAAATTTTTCTGCATGTGAGAAGAGGATAATATTTCTCACATCATGTTAAGCTAGCGAGAGGCGGATCATAAAGAATAGAAAAGTCTCTGTAAAATTGTATTGACTGAAGGAATATTTACAAGTATAAAGATATTAGACATCACAATACATAGTTTCTCATTACAATATTCAAAGGGTTAAGGAGCAATTTTGTCAATAAACTATTGGTCTAGGAGCACCCAACACAATATACTATTATCTTGACCTTAAATGCCAAAAAACTTTTTAAAAGCTCAAAGAAACACAAAACTATTAACTTATGAACTAACAGAGTTAGTGGGTCTGCATTTTGGGGAAATAAAATGAGTTAAAATAAAAGCAAAAATGTAGATGTGGCAGGACGGTGAGAGGAGACTGAAAAACGTGGCTGAGCGAAACCCATCATCGTTCTGGACTTCTGGTTCTGAAAGAAGAAAAATGTGAAGGGCTCGTTCTGGACTTCTGGTTCTGAAAGAAGAAATATAGGTCTGAAATCAAGAGTGTGTCTGAGCGAAACCCATCATCGTCAACGGGATCATCGTAGGGCTTCAATGGTGTCATCTACATCATCTGGATTTGAGTGTTTGGAGGGATTTCAGAGGCGAGTGAGAAGATTGAGAAGCGTCTTTGATGATTTTGGCTACTTGGGTTTTGGTGATGGGAGTTTTGGGCGTCGGCATCCTCTGGATGCCATGAGATGCGTTGATGGTACACCAGGATTGAATCAGACGGCGGAGGCTACGGTTGGGAACGAGGTCGGAGGAGTCTTCGTGATCATAAAAATAAACGATAGTGTGCGATTAGGAATTTGCCCTAAAACGAAGTGACAGTGGACATATTCCAGGTGTAATACCCTAAAAATCGTATTTATGATAAGTATCATATTTCGGTAAATAATACCTATTGAAAATAGGTGAATATGTGGTTTCAAATAATAAGTAATAATTATATTATTTTCTAAGGTAATTACTATGGGAATTAGGAGAGATAAAGAGCTAAAATCCTTGAAAAATGTATTTTATAATGCGTAAAACGACCTGAAAACATTATGATAAATCTCATATGACTGTAAATATTGACAAAAACTTGGGAAGTGTGTTATCTCTAAATTTAGGAATTTTTGGGATTATTTCCTTGGAAAATAATAGAGCATAAATATAATATTATTAAAAGCACTTTTTGGCCCCATGATTTTTAATATTTTACATGGGACATAAAATACCAATGTCAATGCAAAGGTTGTGAGATAATAATTAATCCTAATTATGAAAATTATCAACAATTAGTAAGTGGCTAATTAAGTAATTAGTGGCTAATTTTTTAGATTAAGACATAAGTAAATTAATTAGTAAATAATTAATTTATGGGAGAAATTCGAAATTAATAATTAAATAAATAATAAAATATTTTATGCTTAGAAAAATAAATAAAAAATAAAAGAAAAATAAATAAATATCTAGATATTTTGAATAAAATAATAATATATATGGTAAAGAACCAACAGACATTTGAGAATGGATAGAAATAAAATCCTACACCCGTAATATAGGGATATAGTCTAAGTCATCTCGGACTTTTTATAAACCAAGTGAAATTCTACCTCGGAGTGGACTATCTCCGAATTCATTTCGAAACCAACCGGGTCATTAAGATACGGGATAAATGAGAAATAGGGCGATAACGTAAATAAGACCTATAGAAAACGAAATAGTTGTGACAAACCGGGGATAAGGTTTCTTAGGTCGAACATATTACGAACCGAATTTGGCCCGTAAGCCGACACTTCCGGAAGTGATTTCCGTAACCGCGGTGTCGTCCTAAAATGTTCAGCAAGCAACGGAATGCCCTTAATGGGATCATAAATTGCATTAACCCAGATATTCCTACAAAGGAAGAATGGAACTTCAAAACGTTGCTTTCGATTTTGAGTTTCGTCAAGATTACGCGATTAGGACACCGATCAGGGAACTTTATCGGTAAGTTAGCAAGATGACATCATCTTCTTCTAGAAGGGATGATGTCATCCAACACATGGAGGGCCAAGATGGAGCCACGTGGCGAAGTGCGATCCGACGGTTGAAATCCGATCTGAAAATAATTGAAGTAATTCCCACCTTGTCCCTTCCTTTTCCTATAAATAAGAGCTCTCCCTCTTCATTTTTCTTCACCCCAAATTCGAAAACTAGAGAGAAGGAAGAGCCCGGAGAAAGTCTGGCGGAGCCCTGAGTAAGTTTTTTGGTCCTTAGTCTTAAGTTTCAGTAGTTCTTTAAGTAGAGATAGTAGGAATGCTAGAATTGTCTTTAAATTTCCCAGATAGTCTAGATATCATATTTAGGGGTAAATATGATATACATTTCAAAAATATGATGAGGGAAAAGATCTGTCGAAATTCTGGAGAGATAGAGCGAAAATAAATAAGCTCGCGAAATTCCGCCGATTAGGGGTTGGGGGCAAAATGGTAATTTGTACCTAAAATGACCGTTATACTTCTAGAAGTTGATAAATGTTATCCTTATAGGATATCTGAGATAATCATACCGTTGTTGTACCGCCATCGTACCGCTGTTTCACCCGCTGTCAAAAATTACCGTTTTCCGTAAAACGTACCGTAGTCGACAACAAAGGTACGTTCGCATACTGTAACACTAACTCTGATGGTTATTGTATGGATATATATGATTGTTGTATTCAAAATATGGTGGTAGCATACGTGGATATGTTACACCCGTTGCTATGTCATATACGTGGTTATGTTACATACGTTATTATTATTGCTGTATGATACGTGGTTATGTTACATACATTATTATTATTGTTGTATCATACGTGGTTATGTTACATACGTTATTATTATTGCTGTATCATACGTGGTTATGTTACATACATGGTTATTATCTTACATACGTGGTTATGTATTTCTAATCATACATCTTTGTGGGATCGTTGTATTGATTGCCGCATGTATATATATTGTCATATTTAAGCATGAGGTTAACCGTTACCGAGGTTCAATATGCATTGAACCTCGCTCTTATCATAGCGTCAGTTCGGGAGGACCGAGAACCGAGGAGAAAGGCGAGCGTGCCGCACGAGACCGGGTCAAGACTTTCTTCGTTGTTATTCATTTTGAAAACTCTCGGTCACCGTACCGCTTCAGAATCAGCCCCGGACTTACGGCAATTTGAATAAATGTATCGCTTACTCAATCGCTTCGATGCTCTACTCGATGATATATGAAAAAAAAAAATTATACCGCTTTTGAAAATGAGATGTTACACCGGGGAGGAAAACGAGGGACAAGGTTTTTGACGAAACTAGAAAATGAGAAACTA
This sequence comes from Acacia melanoxylon, assembly GCA_019022615.1. Taxonomy (NCBI): domain Eukaryota; kingdom Viridiplantae; phylum Streptophyta; class Magnoliopsida; order Fabales; family Fabaceae; genus Acacia; species Acacia melanoxylon. The sequence goes on from JAFJYJ010000002.1 coordinate 28,793,587, forward strand.
ATTATGGGAAAAATACAACTAACACAAGCAAAAGTTAAAAGCAAAAGGTCTGATTCCACTCCTACTCCTGCCTCTTGCAGCTTTGCCCCATTTCTCAGTTTGAACATGTTCCTGCAAAATTCAATTCAAAACCCTACAATTTTTTATTTTCTTGGGAATCCTTATGTGATATTCAACCAAACCCGCTTTTTCAATTCAGTGTTTTGCTTCAATCTTTAATCTTTTGATTCTGATACGTTTTGATTGACATATTTTCTTGGACTTTTATCATTTAATTCTTGCCCACGCCGATGGAGGAGACGGAGGTAGCGAGGTGGAGGAGAAAGATGAAGAAGGCAGCTGAGATTAGAGATGAAGTAGGCATGGCTCTGGTATGTTCTTCCTAAGGCTCACGCCACATAAGCATTTTAGTATGTATTCTAACTCATTTTATTTCCTTGAACAGGCCATGAACGGACGTTTGCTTATAAAGTAACGGTTTTGTGTTTCTTTGAGCTTTTAAAAAGTTTTTTGGCATTTAAGGTCCAGATAATAATATATTGTGTTGGGTGCTCCTAGACCAATAGTTTACTGGTAAAATTGCTCCTTAACCCATATTCAAATTACCTTAATACCCCTTAACTCTAACACATATATTGTTTCTAAAGTGTTGTTCTAAATTATCTCTTAGTTTTAATTATTAGACAATTTTGTTCACTTTATCCTTTATATTTATTATTTTTTTAAAAATTAATTTGTTAAATATATAAACGGATATAGTATAATCTAATATTATAAAATTAAATAATTTATTTAGTTTCTCATTGTGCTATTCTTCGTAGTTCAGCTCGCTCACTCCTCAATCTTATTTGAAGAGACGTCATATCCTTTTCTTGGCCACTTTTTGGGTTATAGTTGACTCTCCCTCTAATCTCCACCCACGGGACACGTACAAGAGGAGGCACGGTTAACAAATTAAATACCGGCATGAAAAAATTAATGTCCACGTGTCAACGATTCACATTTTGAATATACTATATTTGCATAAATAACTTGAAAATAAACATATCAAAGCATTATTAAGATTTAAGAAATACTCCCTTTACTACTTTTTATAGAAATCTAAAATTTGAATTTAAAAAGAGTTTGATAATAATTGTTTGAATATTTAATGATATTTTTCTATTTAATTAATTATATATTATATTAATTAAAAAGCTGGTTATATTTACATTTATTCTATTTCTTTCTCTTACTTTCCCCTTATAAATAGGGGCATGATTGATGAAAAAAAGCTTATTTTAGATATCTACTTATTATTTTTTAACTAATTTTAACTATTTTCTTAAACCGCCTAGTTTAGAAATAAGTGAACAGGATTGAGTAGAAGAATATTGGTCTTATATTAAAGAAGTACCATAAAAATGCGAAAAAAATCACATTTAGGTCCCAATCATGGACAATAATATCATAGAAGTCATGAAGTTACTAATAACAAGTACCATTCTGGTCCTATTTATAAGTCCATTTTGGCCACTACAATTAAATTAAGAATAACTTTTATATATATATATATACATGTAAATGGTAAAATCCCAAAATTTATGTAATAATGCAAAAAAAAAAAAAAAAATTGAAAATTTCCTCACATGAGCGCCGAAGTTATACTAGTACGTAAAGTTTATAAAGTTCAAATTTAATTACAAAATAAGTAAAATAAAATACCTTAAAAATTAGGAAAAATTATAATAAAGGACCTATAATAAATAATATTTATTAAAAAGGACCATAAAAATAATTATTATTTTGAGTGACCATAAATTAAAATATTAAAATAGAAAGGCTAAATTGTCCATGTGTTATCTCCAGATCCTCTTGTATTCTCTCTCTTTATAATAACAATTTATTTTGATTGATATGCAATCAAATTGTGTTGTATAATGAAGACATTTGGTCCATGACCTTGTGGAGCATAGCTAAAGTTTCCTGATAAAATGCTTTTGTTTCTAGAAAAAATTTCCTCCTTGCAACATCTCCAGATTCCATGACCTCTTTCGATTCACGTCTTCTTTTGTGTAGACTCCAAACACCCTCATGATTTGTCTCATGCTAACTGATGGCATTGGCATACGGTATTTAAAAGACACAACCTGAGACCCGATCTTAATTAGACCACTGGGTCACTGAGACAAGGTTAAGTCGACTCACACTAAAGAACACAGGATAAAACTGAACCCAGCCGATTCCCCGTACACACTGAAAACAATGAAAAATCAAACCACTGCCCAATTATTCCAAGATAAATCAAACCTAAACCTTGACCCGAGCACATGATGAATCGCATAGGCTAAGCGCATAGAGTTACAATATAGCAACAAAGAAGAGAAGCCATGGCAGCAAACATTAGCATCTTCCTCGAAAAATGAATAACAGGATCAAGTCTGGTATAAATTAAAGACTTCCAATAAAATAGACGAAAATCAATAAGAGGTTCAACACTACAAAAAAATCGTATTAGCCACGAAAATTAGCCACTGAAAAATTCCGTGGGAAATTACCCACGTGGGTAATTTCCGTGGGTAATGAAATTAGCCACGGAAAAATGTCCGTGGCAAAACAATACAATGTAAATAAGCCGCATATTTTTTGCCACGGAAATTACCCACGGTAATTCGTGGGTAATTCCCGTGTGTAATTTTTAGCCACGGATATTGCCCACGGAATTTCGTGGGTAATTTCCCACGGAATTTTTCCGTCGCTAATACGCTTTTTTTTTTGTAGTGGAAATTAAAAGAAGACGTGAATCACATAGTGAGAACTACTTCATATAAAAGAGAGAATACAAGAGGATCCGGAAATAACACAAGGACAATTTAATTTTTCTATTTTAAATTCTGGTCCTTCAAAATAATTATTATTCTTATAATCCCTTTTAATAAATATTATTTATTCTAGGTCCTTTATTATAATTTTTCTTAGAAATTACTAGTATAATTTATACTTCTCCATTTTCCTAAAACGCGTGCGGTCCCCACTCCATGTGCTTCTCACTCACCACTTTCTTTCAGATTTATTATTACGGCATTTTATCACTTGATGCAAACTCCCGCCTTTCTACTCCAACTCCAACTTTTATACGGTACCAATGTACTACAACGTTTGCCCCGCATGACCTTTGGGTCTCTGATCTCTTGTCGCTCGTATTTTCGATGGATTCTGACTCACCTTTATGGTCTGATCTTCGCAGTGATTTGCTCCTCAACATTGCAAATCTCCTTGATTCTGGTATGGATCATCTTTGCTTGCGTGCCGTTTGCCATTCCTGGCACTCTCTTCTCCCTCCGCTGTCTCGAAGACCCCCTCTTAGGCTTCCCTTCCCAACGGGTCCCAGCCCTCATCTGATGAATCCCGAACGTCGTGACTACTTCAACCTCGTTCGGTGCACCGTATACCGCCTTCAACCCTCAAGAAAATTTCGAGACACTTGGAAGAGTCCCAAGTGCCGGCTCATCATGATCGACGAAAGTCACGAAACCGAGGAGCCCGACAAGGTTCGCCTCACATATCCTCTCTCTCGGTTTCATCACATGAATCTGTCTACGCGTCTTCCTACAAAAGTTGAAGGATTTGGACAGAGAATGAATTGATCGGCGGCTTAACGGAGAGATGATCTGGATATAGATAGAGAAGCAGGTGGATCAATTTGAATGGATGAGAAGAACCGTCCCAAATAATCGCAGAGAAAACAAAGCAACACAACAATCAACCTTATGTAGTATGTGTCGTCAATGGCGAAAACCGAGAAAGTCATGAAATAGTAATATCATATTATCAAAATTGGGGAATATTACGCTGTGTCTCAAGAAAGGCAATTAATCACAATAAAGTCCCTTGAAATCATGAAATTACACAGAAGTCCCTAGAGACTTCTGTGTAATTATTTGTGAATGTAAAATTACCATTTTGGACTTCTATGTAATTTTTTTCATCTCTCATTTCCAGAAGCTATTTACAACAACAAATGCTATATTAATAACATAAAATGCATATATTAACAACAACTTTTGAAAACCTGGATTTTTTTATCTCTCACTTCCAAAAGCTATTTACAACAAAAAATGCAATATTAACAACAACTTTTGAAAATCTGGATTTTTTCATCTCTCACTTCCGAAGCTATTTACAACAACAAATGCTAAATTAACAACATAAAATGCATATATTTACAACAACTTTTGAAAACCTGCATTTTTTTCATCTCTCACTTCCAGAAGCTATTTACAACAACAAATGTTAAATTAACAACATAAAATGCATATATTTACCACAACTCTACCACATAGCTATCAGCTGAGTAAATTTTCAGGTCATTCAATTTTAGAAGAGACCAAAAGCTTTCTAACTAATGGCATGAATGCTCTCTCAAGAGAGATTGTGGGTTCAATTGTGCCTGTAACTCCGCCTTAACTCTGCCGTTAACACCTAACTTTATAACTTAAAATAAATCACAGAAGAGAGGAAAGAAAGTTCATAGAAGAAGATTTGAAATCCAGTAGTGTGCATGACAGAGGAGAAAAAGATCAGGTCATAGCTAACTCTATCTATCACAAATAAGAAAGGATTGATCCCCAATTTCATATACACACAAACCAAAATTTGAAGACCTCAACGAAATCTCCAAGAAGAAGCAGGATTGACCTCGAAGACCAATTCTCTCAACTCCGTCTTCCTCACAATCTAACCCTAAAATCTCTCAATTCAATTCTCGGAATACTCTATGAGCGGGACTCCATGGCCGTTGATGCCGATGCACCTCATATCCATGGCGGCCCTCGTGTCTCATTAACTCGCGACATCACTTGATCCATCCTCGATCCTTCACCTCCATTTTACTCAGTTGCTCCAATTGCTTCTTCGAGATCTTGATCTTCACCCTCGTTATCTTGCGGAGAAATTGCCGGCATTCTTAGTCGAATAACATCCCTCCATTCCCCTCTCCGCCGCTGGAGACGGCGTCGCCCAACTCCAATCCTCGTCGTCGTCGATTTGTTTCTCTCGAGGATTGGGGAGAAGGAGAGAGGAAAGAGAGAAGAAAAAGGGAGAGAGGAGAGAGACGGGGAGAGAGGAAGGTCAAAATTGTAATTTTACATTCACAAAAAATTACAACCAGGTCCCTGGGACTTCGTGTAACTTCATGATTTCAAGAGACTTTATTGTGATTAATTCCCTTCCTTGGGACCTGAGCGTAATTTTCCCCTAAAATTGTTGAAATGAAACAGTGAAAATTTCCTTACACAGTCACCAAAGTTATAGGTAAAGTTTATAGAGTTCAAATTTAATTACTAGTAACAAACAAAAAAAATTCTTAGAAATGACTACTAGCGTAATTTACTTATCCATATTCAGGAAACGTGCGCGATTGGTGATTCCCCGACGTCAAGCCACTCATCAATCCATTAGAATATATTAAGTAAATTGATTGAAGGAGATGCGCACTCCCGCCTCTCCCATTTCGCTTCACCCCTCAACGGCTTGTAGGAGGATTTGGAATGGAGAGGACTTTTTAAAAAAAAGATTAATTTAAAAATGAAATAAAACATGAAGTTAAAAGTTTTTATACCTTTTATTTTATTTTATATCTTCACCTTATTATAAATTTATAGCTCCACATCTTTAATTTTTTTAAATTATATTCGTTTTAATCTTTAAAAAAAGTTGTAGCCGGAAAACCTTCACGTCTTTGACTTTATTCACATCCTCAATAGAAAATAACACAAAAATAGCCACTACAATTATAATTAACTCATCACCCAAAAAAAAATATTTAACCCCTATATGTAATGTAAAACCCACAAATTTATGAAATAATATCAAAATATTAACTTTTTGGAGACGAATCATGAGGGTGTTTGGGAAAACCCAATTATATGTAATGTAAAACCCAATTATAGTTGTAGCTGGTACAATAGCTTAATATAAACCGAAGATAAAATACAAACACACCAAATCAAATACAACAGAATAAGCCAAATATAAAAACAACCGGTCACCACACAAAAGATTTAAGAGTAGAAGTAGAGACAAGGACAAAAGTGATCTCCTCAAAATTCAAGGTTAGAAGTGACAAGGAAGGAAGTGATAGTTGTAAAACCCACCCGAATGAACACACATCTTTATAAGCATAAGCTGCAATTAGAGCAGCTATATAAGTACCCCATCCTGGGATATAGAACACAGAAAACCCAACCTCAAAAGAAAGAAGACCTATAATGTCCTGAAGAACACTTCTACTCCTCTATTCACACAGATCCAGTGACCTCGACCACACAACAAAAAACACCTCTTTAAATCTTCCCCCAAGAACGCTGATCCGATCTATTAGATGATAAGCGGATCTAATAACGCTCAAACCGCCATCCAACCAAGAGGATTTGAACGCAGATCTCACAGATTTGTTTATTTCCTAAGAAGGCAAGAACACCACCAGAAAAACCAATAACACAAAAAAAGAACCAAAAGGCAGATAACTCCCACCTCTGCAAATTAGATCTGAAGAAGGAGAGTGAAGAGGTCGCCACAGGGAAGACAATCCACAACCGCAACTAAGAGGAAGAAGGCTACATATCACAGATCTGGGAATAGATCTACCACTGGGAATCGATCTACCACTTTGTCTCAAGTGTGGCAACGAAAGTTACTCGCTGGCAGCTTGTGATGAAGCCACGAGCTGTAACATCCTAATTTTTATATTAGGATTTAATTGTAAATAGGAAAATTAATTAATCATGATACATGAATTTTATTATGTAATTGTCAAAATAAGGGTTTTCATGTAAAATATCATTTATGATAGTAAAATAAATTAGTGGAATAAAGGTGTAGATATAAGAAATAGTTTTCATAAAGAAAAAAAAAAAGAGGTGCAAAAACGTGTAGAAGAAGAAGAAAGGAAATAATAATAATAATAATAGTAATAATAATAATGACGATGATGATAATGATAATGAATAAAATAATGATAAATTAATATTTATTAAAAAAAAAAAAATATGCTACGGTGGCAGCAATTGCTGCCACTTAATTATACTTAAGGGATAAGAATCCCATTCCCTCCACCGCCTCAATTGATATATATATATATATATATATATATATATATATATATATATATATATATATATATATATAGGTGTGTTTAGTGTGTGTGTGAAGAATGAAATATGTGCGTATGTGTTGAGAACGAGAGTGAGCCGGAGAGATAGTGAGAGCGAGGAGATGGAGAGGTGGAAGAAAAGAAGAGTTTAGAGAATATTTTAAGGTATGTTATTTATTTTATAAGATTATTTAAATAGTTAAATTAATTTTTTTTCAATAAGCTTTCTTCATGAAAGTTATTATACTTATTTTTCTCTTTCTAATGAGAGTATTATAGTATTGATTAGTGAAAATTTTAGGATTTGAATTATGATAAAGTTTTGAGTTTTGATAATTGATGACTGCATATATGAAGAGCGTGATTAATAAATAACTTTAATCGATTTAGATTTGTTAGTTGGGATTTGTTAGTTATTATTATTATTATTATTAGATAATCTCCTTTACTTTTTCACAAACAGAGGCGTAAGGACCAGGAGAGCATTTGTTTTCTTTTATGGGATTAAAGCTTTAGACCATTTGGGGATTGAATGTAATTGGGCCCACAAATTGAATGGACCAGAAGACCTTAAATGAAGAGAAGAGAGCACGATTGGGGGCGGCTGGAGAGGACTGTTCACATTGGCTTTGAAGAAAATGAAAAGAAAAAGCTGAAAGAGAGCAAAGGCAGCATTTTTGAAGGAGAAAGCCATTTTTCTTTGCACAGTGAGCATGACTTGAATAGAGAGGAGAAAACGTAGCATGAGAGACAGAGCTAGTGCGACACGAAGCCTTGAATCTCCAGTCTCGCATACCCACACCATCGCATCTTCTTCCTCGCCGGCGACACCCTCACCTTCACCGACGCTAGCAAATTCTCACATCACCACCTACCACCACCTCGATTCATCCACTTTCTCAACATTGCCAGAAAGCTTCAGGAACGAACTAGACCCGATAAACATTGGAGGCAACCTGCAGTAGAGAGGGGATTGGACTTCAATGTGTTGATTCTATTTTCTTGGTTTTGTTCAAATTTCCAGTATCTTGTTTCTTCCATTATGCCTATGAACTATGATTTTATTGTGAAAGACTGGGCTATCACCCAAGAGGGGGGTGAATTGGGTGTTTGATAAAACTTTTGTAAGTTTGAAAATCTTTTCGCAATTTACTGAAAGTAGTTTGTATGACAGTAATAATTCATAAAGCGATAATCAGTCATTCAAACTTATATGCTTTGGAAATGTAAGAGTTAAGAGAAGAGAATATGAAAACAGAGATTTATACTAGTTCGGCCCAATCCTTGACCTACGTCCAAATTCCCAAGCAAAGACTTGAGATTTTCCACTATCTCCTTGTTTAACCAGGCACAAGAGAAATGCCTTTACAACCTTACAAGTTTAGCCGGGTACTTGTGCAGTCGAATCTTTTACTGAGATACTCCTTCCAATCAGTTACACACTCGTACTCGAAGTTATCCTCTCACTAGGATACACTCCCCTTTACAAGTTGTAAACTGATAACCCAATCTCCAAGTCCCAAGACTTGAGATTCTTACAATGATTTAATAATCAGAAATGTTCTCTCTGAAAGAGAAGATGAATAAACACTAAAGAACATTACAAATCATTTCACTCTCTCGGATAAACTATTTAAACATTGAAAACAGAGAGTAAAAGATATGAAGAACAGAGTATTAGCATGTTGAAGGTGTAATCTTGTGTCTCTACGTTTTTCTGCTTGAATTTGTCCTCTTTTATAGGTAGAGATCAATATATGACCGTTTGAAGATTTAATGACTGTTGGATAAAGAAATATAGCCGTTAGACTCGAGATGGAACTTGCCGTTAGAACTTCGTTTTCGAACAGCCTATGACATCAGCATTTACTTTCCCTTTGATCTTCGGTTTAATGCCTTTGATCATCGAAACATGTACACAAATGATATAAATAATGTTAAGAAGTGTTATAAATCATTTGGGTAATCATCTGGATGTTTATCAGAAGAATCAGGATTTTCGAAACGGTGATTTTCTGAAGTTGAGATGAAAACTCAAGGTTTCATTTGCAAAACTTGAGTTTTGAGGTTGCATTACTCCAGATTGCTCTCTGTCTGACCCAAACTCGAGGTTTTGGTTCCAAACCTCGAGGTTTGAAGATACTCAGAAGTTCGTTGCTCTCTGTTTGATGAAAACTCGAGGTTTCCATTGAAAACTCGAGGTTTTGACTTTGTTCAGCTTCCTTAAAATAACTATCAAATTTCAAAGACCATATCTCCCTAGTCTGAACTTAGTTTTGATCCTTTCAACTCTTGATGGAAAGCTTTGTGAGTCTAATTTCATATGCCACCGATTTTAGCTGAATCCGATTTGTAATTTGTGAGTTACACTTAAATCATTGAAGCTTGGTTTGCTGTGTGGCATGGATTTATCCGTCAACTTCCACAATTTATATCTCCTTGATATGAACTCCTTTGGGCTTTAATTTTATATCAAACTGATGAATTGGGAGTTTAATTTCATATTCCACTGGTTTCATCTCAATCGGATCTCTGGTTTGGAAGATATCATCGAATTACCAGACGTCGCCCGTGCTGAACGTGAAACAGTGTGGAGTTGAAGAGCTGATGATAGCTGGAAACTCGAGGTTTTGATTGAAACCTCAAGGTTTGCTAGTCCAGAGATGCTGAAGACACTTGAAAACTCGAGTTTTGATGGCTACCTCGAGTTTTCTTAGTCCAGTTCTTCTAAACTCGAGTTTTGAGTTCCAAACCTCGAGGTTTGAGTTCCAAACTCGAGTTTTGTGTCCTAAACTCGAGTTTTCTCATCCTGAACCTCATATTTGCTTGATTTAACACTGAATTGAGCCATTCCAACTTCCATATGATCTTGGAGACTTCTAGCATCAATATAAGAACTTGAATAATGATATCTTCATTCCATTCAACAAGTTCTTCCTTCTTTCATCTCCCAACTTGATCATTCTTCATCATTTAACTTGGACTCATCATTCTTTACAACTTTTACCTTCTTCAATATCCATAAAGTGATGAAGCTTCATTCCAACTTCGCTATCATAGAGACTTCCGTATCACAAGAACTTGAATGTTGATATTCCTATTATATTGTGCAAGTTCTTTTGATAACATCTTTCTCTAGTCTCTTTCTTCTTCTTGCTTATCCCACTACTGGAAAAGCTCTGATTTGCGGTGGAATTTTGTGACGGAAAATAAATCCCTCGGAAAAAAAAAAATATTTGCGGCGGACAAGTAATCCGCCGAAAATATTTGCTTTTTGCGGCGGATTTAACGGTCTGCCGCAACCATTGTGCGGCGGACTTTTAATTCTCGCCGCAAAAAACGCTACGGGGAGGCCATTTGCTCCCATTTTGTGGCGGGAAATGTAATTCCGCCGCAAAAAAAGGCAAATGGGTCCCATTTTGCGACAGAAAAGAGAATCCGCCGCAAATTATTTAACCCTAACCCCCAATTCCCTTTCATTTCTCCGGATTCGACTCTCTTGAAAATCCCCACTCCGGTCGCCGATCGTCGCTCCTCCTCCGGTCACCGCTCGTCGCTCCTCCTCCGGTCGCTGTCGTCACTCCAGGTTAGGCAAAATTTGAAAAAACAACTGAGTATTAGGATGATGTGAATTGTTTCAGATGAGTAATTGAAAAACTAGGATTAAAAATGATTTGAGTTTATGTGATTTTATTAAACAACTGAGTATTGGCGAATAAAATAAACTCAACACTGTTTCTCATTGTAGTCGATCATCCGCCATGTTTCAATCCACAACTTGAAATAGCATTCAGTAATCCCCCCTCCTGTAACATGCCATTTGAAAACGGCAGAAATTTATTTTTTAAAACGTTCCCAAATATTTCAAGCAGAGTAATCAGAGTAGAGCATTGGAGCGAGTAAGTAATTTACATTACATTCAAAATATGGACCATATTGTAAATGTATCGGATTAGAGTCATCCAGAATTCTCAAAAGTTAAAGAAACTAAAGAAAACGATAAATAATGTAGACACGTCTTGGCCTACTCCAGCAGCTTGCCTCGATCGCCAAACATCGGTCCTCCGACTCGATGCTACGGCGAGATCCATTCCACATATGGATCTCAGTAACGGTTAACCTTATGCTCAAATAAAACAAAGATACGTACAACGAGATATTCATTTCAATACAAAGCATATCATCACAAAAGCAAACAACAAGATATGATCAATAACATGGACGTAACATAAGCACAAAGTAGTATGTAAAGTCTCTCTCGACTAGTTACGCACATATCCAAGGCCACGCCACTAACGTGTCCTCGCCGCTAGGAATAACTCAAACGTCATTACCAATACTATAATCCATGGGTAAAGTCAGAAGCATCTCCGACGATTCTCAACGGTAACCTCGTCTATGAACGTATCTATAACGCAAAAGTATATAAGCAGCATAGATTTAGGGTTACGGTATGCGTCCATACCTTAGTTGCGAGATATCCGGCTCTTCCGCTAAAAACGGTACTTTTTGACGGCCGTACGTAAAACAAATAAACAAATGCGGCTCTACGGCGGCAAACGGCGGAACGATGGAATTTCGACAGCGGTTTGACATCGAAGTATTCTAATCAGAATAATAACACACTTATGAATATTTGGCAAAGCATAACGGGCATTTTAGGTGAAAAAGACCATTTTGCCCCTACTATGCCTATTTGACTAATTTCGCCGTAACTTCGTTACTTTGATCTTATTCCATTTCAAAATTATCCCCACTAGGTTTTTACCTCGGCAGGCATCTTTCAATGCAATGAGGCTTAAAAACAAGTATAGGAATATATTCCGAAACTTCCTAGATCAAAACAAGCTCTACTATAACTACCGAAAGAACTACGGAAACTAAAAGCTAAGGGCAGAAGAACTTACTCGGACTTTTGCTCAGACTTTTTCCAAAGCTTCTCCCTCTAGAACCTCTCTCTAGGTTTCAGATTTTGGGATGGAAATGAAGAGCAAGAGAGCTTGCTATTTATAGGGAAAAATAGGGACAAGGTGGGAATTTCCAAATTTGTTTCCAGATCGGATTTTGGTCGTTGGATCGCACTTCACCACGTGGCACTCCCTTGGCCCTTGGATGTCTTGGTCGACATCTGCCCCCCTTGTGACATCATCATTGATGATGTCACCCTAGCCGACTCCCCGATCGTCTCCCCGACGGCACCGACGGTGTCCGTTTCGCGCGATTTTGCGAAACTCAAAAATCCGGCATGTAACTTTGAAGATCTTTTCATCCTCTTTCATATTATCTATTTTGATCCTCTTTTTGATCATATCCAGGTATTCACCGGTGCGTCGGAAGATATTCGGACAAACGCGTCCGTTACGGAAATCGCTTCCGATAGAACCAACTTCCGGACAATAATTTGAATTGTAAAACGTCCAGTTGTTGCCTAACTTAATCCCGTGTTTGAAAACATGAAATTGTTTCTATAGGTTCTCACTTTGCCTATCCGGCTCTACTCTATCCGATCGCCTTTCCGTCTTATTAGGAATTAGGGTTTTTCGGTTGCGGAAATCAACGCCTGGTAAATTCTTTCTTCGTGTAAAAATTTACTTGTTCTTAATTTGATCAGTCCGAAAAGACTTTTACCTCGGGTTTACCCGTAGAATTTATTTCGACTTTTCCCCTCCCGCCTATAAGCCGACTCACCGCATTATATCATTATTTTATTATAATTATCATTTTAATTATTTAAACAATTCATTTTAATTAAAAATACCAAGAATTTCGGCCCCTTTATTTTAAAATTCATTTTTAATTATTTTTTCATAATTTTTTTCCATTTTTTAAAAATATAATATTTTTTACCAAAAATTCTCATTTTACCCCCGCCTTCTTTAAGGCTTAATCAGCCTAAATTCTTCATTTAGTGATCTTTTTAGGATTAGGTTTCTTCATACATTCATCTTTACTAATTTTTCTTAATCTTTTTATCATAATTAGTAAGTATATTTTATGCTAATTACCAAATCTTTAATCTCTTAATTAAGGATTTTACCATAAACTTAACTTTATATATTTCTCTTGTTTTATCGAATCAATTAGCTAGTAATTATCTAATCATTCTCTTACCAATGGTTGATAATTCTATAATTTACAGTATATTATTATCTTACAAACTTTATCGACATTGTCATTTTATATCTTATGTAAAATATTAAAAATGTTTACACCATAAAGTTACTTTATGGTTTCGGAATGCTTTTTAAACATTTCTTCATGTTATTTCCTCGAAACAATTTATTAAATTCTTATAATTAAAGATAATACTCTCATAATTTTCTCATAATCTTTCATGATCTCTCGCATTTATCATAATGTTTTTAGACCTGTTTTTATCACCATTATTGCATTTTTAGTCATTATGTTCATCTGATTTTTCTGTAACTTTTTCGACAATTTACTCGACAATTATAACAATTTTCTATAATAGTTTTAAACTCATGAATTTACTTCATCAAAATATTCATTAATCTCTCTCGTCTCAAGAATTCCAAATTTGCTAAAATCCGGTATTAAACCTCCTCTCTCTGATTTCTTCATTTCAATTTGATTTTTATCATTGTTTGTTACTTCTGCTTCTGCCTTTACACAGTTATTCATTTTAATCAAAAATAGAATTATTACTGTTTTTGTCAGGGGCATGTACTTGCTATACACACTGTTTTCTGTATGCCACCACATGAGATATTTCTTATACTCTTCTACAATACCCTTAATTAATGTTGGTTAATGTCTTTCAAAGGGTGAGTTTATGTAACAAGTCCCACCTCAAGTGGGCTACCTTAAAAAGGAGATTTTATAAAGCCTTTGACTCTCCAACTCCGACAAGTAGTTTTTGAAATGTGGTTTTTATAAGGACTTATACCGGGGAAAGGGAAAAGTTGAAACGTAGTCACCTTTCAAGTTATTGAGTTTATGCCTCTTCATAGTTTTGATGCTCGTTTGGTAGAATAATGAAATATGTTCATATTTTCACCTGTTCTTTGTCATTATTTTTTTGCCCTGTCAACATGTATGTCCCCATCTTCTAGTGTACTATCCCCATTCTCAGTTCGGTTGCTTGTCGGGTTAAATTCATTGCATGTGTTTGTTTGTCACTTTCTTGATTAAGTGGCAATTGGTTGGTATAAGAGACCAGTTGTATTTGTCACTTAGGTTAGTAGTTGAATTAGTTCAGACATCGTATTATGATCCAAAAGTCTTTGTGTAGGGTTGGGTTAGGGAAGTATGGAAGGGGGTCGCGATAGGATATGGATGTACAATCGTCTAACTCAGGAAAAAGAACTTACTCGAGTATTCTTAGATGGTTTGGAAGAGTTCATCCAATTTGCTTTGGAGAATGCAACTAATTCAAGTACCTCGATCAGTTGTCCGTGTATGATATGTAGGTGTTTGCAATTTCACCAAGCGGGCACGGTCAAAATTCATTTGTGTAACAAAGGATTTATGATAAATTATGAATGTTGGGAATATCATGGGGAAGTCCGACAGACACCGAGTGGTTATTACGGGGACCCCAATCATCGAGAGAACCTTAATCAATATGAACAGTTGGTAATGGATGCCGCGAGACCGTCGATCGGCCAATATTTTGATCCCGTTACTCATGATGAATCGTCATACATGAGAGAGGAGACCGGTGCACATACTCAACTATCATACATGGGAGAGGATCCTAATCCGAAAGCCGACAAGTTCTATAAAATGCTTTAAGATGCGCAACGTCCATTATGGGAAGGTTGCGAACACATTGAAAGTAGTGAATATTCATCGCTTGCCGCCACCCTAGCAACACTAAGTTTGAAGGAAGATCACCATATGAGTCAGAAGAATTACAATGAAATGATGCAGATCATGAGTAAGATTGTTCCCAAAGATAGTAATTTGCCGAAAGATTTTTACCAAGCAAAGAAAAAGGAGAAAGAGCTTGGGCTTGGATGTGAAAAATTCATTGCTTCCCCAGAGGATGTATGCTCTATAACAAGGATGATGCTGAGCGGACTACTTGTAAATTTTGTGGACATGATAGGTACAAAGTTGTGACGGATGAAAAGAAAACGACCTTTCAAGCATTAAGCAAGATGTGGTACTTTCCTCTTGTGCCCAGGACGATTTGCCACCTAATCTCTTTGATTCCACTGCGGAGTTAGAATTGATTCCTATCCGTATTGACAATGAAGAATCGACGATGAGTCGAAGAGATTTACTCGATAGTGAATCGAATTCGACGACTATGAGACGGGAGGAGGGTGGGCAAGAAGAGATCGAAGAACAAGAATCGTCCGATTGATTTGTGTTTGTTTTATTGTTTATGTCAATTTATGAATATATAATTTATTCACTAGATACTGTTATTTCGCTATTGTCATATTAAGTATATTTCATATTTGAATATATAATTTGACATAATGTTTATACGTGTTTAGAGATGGAGCGGTCCACGTGGCCTTTTGGTAGTGGTCGGGGTGGTGGTAGAGCTCGACCCCGTCCTATCAGAGGGGGTAGGGTGACATCATCTGCCCCCACTGGAGGCAGAGAGCTTCGCCATTTCCCAGAGGTGCCACCACTAAATATGTCATCTTCACCGTCTACTGGCAACTCCATTTTGGGCGAATACAAGTGTGCCTGTCACTCCGACTTATCCAAACCAAGAGGCAGAGCAGGTTTAGTTTACGATTTATGATTGATTTACATATATTTTGTTTTCTTTAAGCATTTATGTACTAACATTTTCAATACTTTTGCCTTAAGCATACTGCGTCGTCTCAGAGTCAAGTCGGGGAAGCTGGTTCATCGGATGAACCAGTCTGGGGAACAATTGATCCTGCGACTGGACTGATGTGGATCCGTCCCATCGGCACCACCGAGTATGTCTTGTAAAGTTACTTCAAATATTATTATGTTTTACCTTTAGTTTGTAGGCAAATATTTACAACATTTCCTATGTCTTCAGGTTTGATCCCTATATTAAGGTGGCAACTTTCATCGAGGATCAAATATTCCGTAATTTCACTCACCCTTGGGCCAAATGGACAGAATTTCCTATCGATCATCGGAATGCTTGGTTTAATGATTTCTTGGTAAGTTATATGATTTATGATTATTAATTTCTTCCTTTATAAGTTGGAGCACTAATCTTTTATTTTTGATTTTCAGACAAAGTTTAGGTGGTTGCCTAAGGATAAGGACAATCTAAAAAAAGCTTATAACTTCAAGGGAAGCAAGTGGTTGGTTGATAGGTGTTATAAATTGAGACATAAATTAGGCAAGAATACTTGGATTCAACCTGACATGCTAGAACAATTAAATGAAAGATGGGCCACCGACCCGAAATTTAAAAAGGCAAGCGAGCAAAATAAATTAAATAGGTCGAAGATGCAGGGACCGTCATATGCTAGCGGCTCCATTCCATATAGCGAGCATGTCAGGAAAATTGTAAGTATACGTTATTTTCTATTTCAACATTTAATATTTTGTACTTTTGAGGTAAGTAATTAACGGTTATCATTTGTGTTTGCAGGTAGCGTCCGGGGAAGTTCCTACAGCATCTGTTGATTGGGCTGCCTTTGAGCGGACTCATTCCAAGCAAATTGAAGGTGGGAGGCGTTGGATTAATGCCAAGTCCGAGCAATTCACGGTGAGACATTATTTACATTACTTATTTGTTTCAAACGGTAAAATATTTATTTCATTTTACATGTCTTATTTGTTATGTATTTTTGTCCTTGTAGGAAAGCTTTCGCACATCCTTGCCGAGAGAGAGACTCGCAGATTGAGAACGACCCGACATCCTCTCAATCTGATAACACGAGTATCTTCATAGAGGCTGCAGGCGGATTTGACAAAATATGGAGAGTCTTCGGGATGGGTGCCTCTGCCAGTAGATTGAAGTCGTCTACGAAGCGCTCATCGAATGCTGTTGGAGGTGTTTCTACAGGTAAACATACTTTTTGTTGTCAGTTGTTACATACATTTTATTTCCTCGTCCATTTAAATAAAGTACTAAAACATAAATTGACTTCATAATTATTGTTGGTTTTGTAGATGATAAGAGGGTGAAGGCGTTAGAACAGGTGGTAAGTCAGCAAGCAGAGCAGCTGGATGAGCAACGAACGATGATTACGGAGATGCAGGCACTACTCCAGTCCATATTGAAAGGCAAGGGTACGCGGTTGCCTCGTGATGATGACCATACTGGTGGTGGTGGTGATGATGATCAGCCTGCTGTTTAGACTCTCTTTCTTTTGTTCATTTTGGTCGCAACATTAGTATTTATATTTTGTTATTACTTGTACTCTTGATATAATATATTTTATGATATGTCTTTTTTATTTTGTACTCTTTTATATAATAAGTTTCCTATATTTTTTGGATTTTTAATTTTTATTACTTTAAAAGGAATTTTTCCGTGGAATATATGACTTTTTATATCGTAATTTTTATATATATATTTTTCGAATTTTTTTGAATTTTTTATTTTTAAAATTAAAATGAAGTTTGCGGCGGAAACAAAATATCCGCCGCAAACCTTAATTTGCTCCAAATTTACGGCGGAAAAGCCATTCCCCCACAATATTTCAAACTTTGTAGCGGATAAACATTCCGCCGCAAATTTGGAAAAAATCACGCGGCCTTATTTTCCGCCGTAAACTTTGAAATTTTACGAGGGGATGAATTTTCCGCCGCAAAAATGTATTTGCGGGGGAACTTTTAAATTCCGCCGCAAAAAAGTGGTTGCGAGGAAGAATTTTGCGACGGATTACTTTTAAATTCCGCCGCAAAAAAGTGGTTGCGAGGAAGAATTTTTGCGACGGATTGTAATCCGTAAACCGTTTTGCGACGGAAAAGGATTGTTTTGTGACGGAAAATGTCCACCGCAAAACAGAGTTTTTCTAGTAGTGTCCTCCAAAATCCATTGATAACATCTTGCTTTCTTGACAACCTCTGCAAGTACTTCTTTCTTTCATCTCTTATCTCCTTCCTGATTATTCTCCTTAATTTAACTTGGAAGAATCTACATTAAATATAGTAGTTAGTCAATGTAGGAGATAAATATATTACTCAATCTTTTTGCTTTTAACAATGGCATCTATATAAGACATTATCAAAACTAATCATAACCAACATATTGGTATTGCTATGATGTTTAAAGCCATGTGTGGCTAACTTTTCCTTTACAACTTAGAGTATTATGAACTTGTTTGAGACTTAGAAATTGTTCCCACTTATTAGTTTTGATTAATATTAATTCAGTTTATTTAATCTCGTTTATATTATTCATTGTTTAGTGATTGGCCACCATTAAACATGTTTTGGGGATTTAGGATTAAACTTGATGAAGAAAATCTTAAATTGACCTTGGATTAAATAATGTGGAATTAGATTTTAATCTAATTTGCGTTTAGGATAGACATATACCTAGAAGCTCTGTATAATCAAATTAGAGTGAGCCCGATTTGAATTGCGTCTTAATTAATTGTGTGAGACGTTGCATAATTATTTGAGCTAGGTGTATAAGTGGACCGACAGACATTTATAAGCATTAATACTCTAGATTAACTGATGAAGTTAAGTTAGAATTAATCTAGTGGGAATAAAATCTAAGAAACAAGCAAGGGATTAGTATCTCTAGGTTGTCCTCCTTGATATTTAAATTCGCTCTCTCTCTCTCTCTCTCTGAAAGTTCTTGTTTTTATTAAAATTCTTTTTATTATTATTGAAAACAATTCTGATTTGCTCAACTTAAACGAAAAAAATGAAATTTAACACCTAATTACTAGTTTGACTAAATCTCTGTGGGATGATCTTGATTTGCTACTTACTATTTTCATGACCGTACACTTGTGGTGCTTAGTTAAATTTGTGGTAGCATCACACAGGAACCAGACAATTGGTTTAGTAGATCACCAATCCGGGGAGTGGATACTTGTTCTTGACGGTCACCTTGTTCAACTCTCGATAGTCGATACAAAGTCGTAAAGTCCCGTCTTTTTTTTTTCACGAACAATACTGGAGTTCCCCATGGTGATACGCTGGGTCGGATAAACCCTTTCTCCAGTAGTTCTTCAATCGTCTTCTTCAGCTCTTGCATCTCGTTAGAAGAAATATGATATGGCGCCTTTGATATTGATCCGTGCCAGGAATCAATTGAAAGGTGAACTCGACTTCCCGTTTTGGAGGTAATTCCCTGAGATCCTCTGGAAACACATCAGGGAATTCGTTCACGACCAAGATGTCTTCTAGCAACAATTCAGCTTCTACCTTGATTGAGAAGAAAACCATATACCCTTAGCATCCTTACTTCATGCATCTTTCAGCTTCCGCAGCAGTGAGAAGATTTAGGCTCACATCAATCTTGTCTCTGTTTTATGAATGAGAAAACGATATCTCCTTATTTCTGCAATCGATTATTGTATTTTTAGCCGTCAGCCAATCAAGATCGAGAATGACATCAATGTCATATAGCGATAATCGAATCAGATCTATAGCGGACTCTCGCCCACCAACACTCACAATACAATTTAAGCATGCATCAAAAGCTAAAGATTTCATCCAAGTGGGGTAGCTACTATCAAGTCATAGGGTAATCTATAGGCATGCACTCTTAGACATTTTGCACAATCATATGAAATAAACGAATGACTAGCACCCGAATCATACAATGCCTGAAGTAGATTCCCATTGAGAGATATAGTACCTTGGATCATTTCTGGAGATTTTCTGGCCTTTTCATTTGTCAGCATAAAAACCTGGCTTGGGTTTTGTGGCCTTTTCTTCATAGCTTTCTAAGGACATTCATGGCTATAGTGCCTTGGCTTCTGACAATGGAATCATATTTGTCTCCTATCACAGTTACCACCGTAATGGTTCTTTCCACATTTCGTACGTGGTTGGATTCCGGCACTCTTGAATAGCTCTGCTGCCCAGATTGAAATGATCTCTTGCTTACACCTCAGGAGTTATTCCAAGGTGCCTTCCTCTTATGTGAGGAATTCCCGTAGCTAAATCCACCACTATTTGCACTGTTGTTCTTATAATTTATGGATGCGCGGAGTTCCCTCAAGTTTCTTTCAATCAATCGGCATGATTCCACCTCTTGATTTAACTCCTGAAACTGTTGAGATACAAGCCTTTCCCTTATCTCATACTTTAGCCCTTGTATCATCATATTAGCCTTCCAGCTTTCATCATCGTTACACTTTAAAGGGGTGATCAGCATGAAATATGCGTGGACTCACATTCCTTAAGCCTTAAACTTATAAACATGTGTTCCAAAATACATGGATTCTACCTATAACTTACATAGAGCGCCTAACTTTAAATATTAAGTCTAGGCTATGATTACATAAACTAATAGCACTACCAAATGGATCAGCAAACTTTATACCATTAAGGAGACTCTTCATTGTTCAGCATGAGGTACACGATCAGCAATACTATCTTATCCAAACAAATTTTTTGGTGAATGAGGTCTCATTCTTATAATTTAATAAAATATAAGAGTAAATAATTTAAACCTTTTTGTATTATAATAATAACAATATGGCAATAATTTCAATCTCTGTAACATATGATCATGAATAAAAACAAAACTCTATATATATTGGATGATCAATCAATTACCTCAAAATACGTAATAAATTGTTTTGTTTGAAAAAACCGGTTTAAAACAGTAAATCATAATAAAATAGAACTCTATATAAAATATTGTTAATCAAATAATTTCTAGTACGTAATAAAACCTTTGATTTAGCATAATCAATTTTAACCATAATTCTTAAAACCACATCTTTCCATAGAACTTCTTACAGAACAAATTACAAGCGTGGCCACAAAGTTCAGGAGGGTAACTGACCAAGCATAGGTCGAGGCCATGAAATAATCATGGATACACAACCATGAGGGTAACTAACCAAGCTTGGCTTGAAGCTATGAAACATGTATGGATACAAAGTCTATGAAACAAGCATATCCAACAGAATCCAATTTCGTCACAAATTTTTGACTAAATTATGTAGGAAATTTTTGACGGAATCGAAATTCCGTAAAAAATTGATTTGCCACAGATCTATTAGCAAGGGAACAGATTCTATTTGAAACCCGTTTTTTGCAAAGTCATGGAAAATTTCATGGTAAATTCCGTTGGAAATTCAACGTTTTTTTTTTTTTTTTTTTTTTATATAGTGTGATAATAATTTATTGATTTTAAAAAATTGTTTTAGCCCATGAAGAAACCCTCATCAAACATATATTTAAATTAATGTTTTCACATAAATTTAAATTAATCATATTACAAACTATCTACAAATGTAAGCAGCCTATAAATATAAAAAATTCATATTTGTCAGCAATAATTTGAAAGCTTATGGCAATATCATCAATAATAGCATTTGGCACCCTTATGAAAGGAACTTGACCTAGTGATTATAAGGAAATTGACCTATTTTTTGCCCTTTATTAAAATAATATGAGTGAATTGATTTACTTTTCTTGTATAAAATACTCCCTCCGGTCCTAATTATAGGAACACATTTTGGAGTTGGTTTTGGTCCTAATTATAAGAGCAAGTTTTAACTTTTGTCACTTTTTTTTCCTATAATACCCTTATTCATATTTTCTCAATAATAATTAAAGACAACAATAATTGAATAATACACCTATATATTTTATAAAGTAAATAAAGTTTACAACTTATTAATGTCATATACACCTTAATTATACTTTTTTATATAAATTTAAATGAGGATTTTTCTTCTTCCATCTTTATGAATTCTTCTATAATAATAGAAAATCATTTTAAATCCTTTGAAAAAAAAGATGTCATACTGATGTTATTTTCCATAATATGTAACACCTCGCTAAGTTTGAGCTTTTGTTGTTATTTTAACATTTATTTGAAATTAAACATCGAACAGAATATAAAAAAATCTTTAAAGTACTCGTACAAACTTTCAAAAAAATATATAAACTGAAAAAGATAGTTAGTGTGTGTGAGAGAGAATCATTGCAATTAACTTGATTCAAAAAGGCTTGTTTAACGAATTAGGTCCAATCATTCCTGACGCTCCATTTGTTTTTTGAAATTAACTTGATTCAAAAGGCTTGTTTAACGAATTAGGTCCAATCATTCCTGACGCTCCATTTTTTTTTTATAACGTGACAATTTCATTAAAATGCTGTGATGTTTTTGGAAAATAATTATAATTAACTAATTTAACTTCTCTCCTTAATCTCTCCAAATTCTGGTAAATAGTTCCTATAATTAAGACCGGAGGGAATAATTGTCTATAACAAAACATAGTTGAAGGCCGAAAGAGAATAAAAATAAAAGTTAGTTAGAAGTCAAATCATGAATTAAAAAATATACACGTACATGTGAAGATGCCCCAATTTGATTGAGAATGAAAAAACTAGTACAACTTAACCTTCTTCTCGAGATTCACGTGCAAATATAATATAATAACAAGGTAGTTGAAAACTAGATACTATAATATAATAAGGTAGCTGAAAACTAGATACTCCCTCTTATTCTAAATTTAGAATAAAGTTCAGAGTACAAATATAATTTGAAGGCAGTATCATGTTTGATCTTGTTTAAGAAATTAAAAATGACATAAGAAAAAAATAATGGGAAAAAAGATTAGTAGTACTCCCTCCGGTCCTAATTATAAGAACTATTTATCAGAATTTGAAGAGATTAAGGAGAAAAGTTAAATTAGTTAATTGTAATTATTTTCCGAAAACACCCTTACTTAAAATTTAAAATTACATCAAGGAAAAATTTATGTAATCAGTAGCCACAGCGCCATTGTGGTCTACATGACGAGATTGTTTACATAATAGTCAATAATTGTTAACCCGAAATTGTTTATATGATCCGAAACAAAAAGAGCCCACCCTGGCATAGATATTATTGGCAAACGCATCAAAAAATCAACGCATTTAAAAATAGTGAATCATGCAATTATTTTTTTTAAAAAAAAAAATTTATTCAGTTATAGTTTTTAATTATCTTAAAGTGCAGACATTATCTAATACGGAGTGAAATAACTAAAGTAGTGATAATTGAGGTGTATATGACATTAATGAGTTGTAAGTATTACTTACCTTATAGAATATATTGGTGTATTATCAAATTATTACTGTATATAATTCTTATTGAGAAAATATTAATAGGGGTATTTTAGGAAGAAATTGAAAAAAATTAAAACTTACTCCTATAATTAGGATCAAGACTAACTCTAAAATATACTCCTATAATTATAATTAAGAGCGGAGTATTTGTTAACAACGTGGTATTGAATAAGTTAGGCTCTATGTATTTTATTTTATGTTCAACAGTCTTCAACTTTCGAACACAACTACTTCAACTTTGAAGCTCTCTCTCTCTCATGGTTTTCGGTCTAGATCCTCGCGCCGCCAACATCGCTGTCGTCTCCGTCTCCGTCTCCGGATAGATATCTTCAACTTTCATACACTTACTGAATCCTCATCCTAATCGCCGAACCATTGCCTGAGCTGATCTCTCTCTCACTTGTTCAACTGTTACGGTCACAACCGGTGATTCCCGGCATCAATCTTGTCTCTGTTTTGAGAATAAGAAAACGATATCTTCTTATTTCTGCAATTGATCATTGTATTTTTAGCCGTAAGCCAATCAAGATCGAGAATGACATCAATGTCATATAGCGATAATCGAATCAGATCTATAGTGGACTCTCGCCCACCAACACTCACAATACAATTTAAGCATGCATCAAAAGCGAAAGATTTCATCCAAGTGGGGTAGCTACTATCAAGTCATAGGGTAATCTATAGGCATGCACTCCTAGACATTTTGCACAATCATATGAAATAAACGAATGACTAGCACCCGAATCAAACAACGCCTGAAGTAGATTCCCATTGAGAGATATAGTACCTTGGATCATTTCCAGAGATTTTCTGGCCTTTTCATTTGTCAGCGTAAAAACACGGCTTGGGTTTTCTGGCCTTTTCTTCGTAGCTTTCTGAGGACATTCACGTCTATAGTGCCTTGGCTTCTGACAATGGAAGCATATTTGTCTCCTATCACAGTTACCACCGTAATGGTTCTTTCCACATTTCGTACGTGGTTGGATTCCGACACTCTTGAATAGCTCTGTTGCCCAGATTGAGATGATCTCTTGCTTCCACCTCAGGAGTTATTCCAAGGTGCCTTCCTCTTATGTGAGGAATTCCTGTAGCTAAATCCGCCACTATTTGCACTGTTGTTGTTATAATTTATGGATGCGCGGAGTTCCCTCAAGTTTCTTTCAATCAATCGGCATGATTCCACCTCTTGATTTAACTCCTGAAACTGTTGAGATACAAGCATTTCCCTTATCTCATACTTTAGCCCTTGTATCATCATATTAGCCTTCCAGCTTTCATCATCGTTACACTTTAAAGGGGTGATCAGCATGAAATATGCGTGGACTCACATTCCTTAAGCCTTAAACTTATAAACATGTGTTCCAAAATACATGGATTCTACCTATAACTTACATAGAGCGCCTAACTTTAAATATTAAGTCTAGGCTATGATTACATAAACTAATAGCACTACCAAATGGATCAGCAAACTTTATACCATTAAGGAGACTCTTCATTGTTCAAGCATGAGGTACACGATCAAAGCAATACTATCTTATCCAAACAAATTTTTTGGTGAATGAGGTCTCATTCTTATAATTTAATAAAATATAAGAGTAAATAATTTAAACCTTTTTGTATTATAATAATAACAATATGGCAATAATTTCAATCTCTGTAACATATGATCATGAATAAAAACAAAACTCTATATATATTGGATGATCAATCAATTACCTCAAAATACGTAATAAATTGTTTTGTTTGAAAAAACCGGTTTAAAACAGTAAATCATAATAAAATAGAACTCTATATAAAATATTGTTAATAAAATAATTTCTACTACGTAATAAAACCTTTGATTTAGCATAATCAATTTTAACCATAATTCTTAAAACCACATCTTTCCAAAGAACTTCATACAGAACAAATTACAAGCGTGGCCACAAAGTTCAGGAGGGTAACTGACCAAGCATAGGTCGAGGCCATGAAATAATCATGGATACACAACCATGAGGGTAACTAACCAAGCTTGGCTTGAAGCTATGAAACATGTATGGACACAAAGTCTATGAAACAAGCGTATCCAACAGAATCCAATTTCGTCACAAATATTTGACTAAATTATGTAGGAAATTTGTGACGGAATTGAAATTCCGTCAAAAATTGATTTGCCACAGATCTATTAGCAAGGGAACAGATTCTATTTGAAACCGTTTTTTTGCAAAGTCATGAAAAATTTCATGGTAAATTCCGTTGGAAATTCAACGTTTTTTTTTATATAGTGTGATAATAATTTATTGATTTTAAAAAATTGGTTTAGCCCATGAAGAAACCCGCATCAAACATATATTTAAATTAATATTTTCACATAAATTTAAATTACTCATATTACAAACTATCTACAAATGTAAGCAGCCTATAAATATAAAAAATTCATATTTGTCAGCAATAATTTGAAAGCTTATGGCAATATCATCAATAATAGCATTTGGCACCCTTATTAAAGGAACTTGACCTAGTGATTATAAGGAAATTGACATATTTTTTGTCCTTTATTAAAATAATATGAGTGAATTGATTTACTTTTCTTGTATAAAATAATTGTCTATAACAAAAACATAGTTGAAGGCCGAAAGAGAATAAAAATAAAAGTTAGTTAAAAGTCAAATCATGAATTAAAAAATATACACGTACATGTGAAGATGCCCCCAATTTGATTGAGAATGAAAAAACTAGTACAACTTAACCTTCTTCTCGAGATTCACGTGCAAATATAATATAATAACAAGGTAGTTGAAAACTAGATACTATAATATAATAAGGTAGCTGAAAACTAGATACTCCCTCTTATTCTAAATTTAGAACAAAGTTTAGAGTACAAATATAATTTGAAGGCAGTGTCATGTTTGATCTTGTTTAAGAAATTAAAAATGACATAAGAAAAAAATAATGGGAAAAAAGATTAGTAGTACTCCCTCTGGTTTTAATTATAAGAACTATTTACCAGAATTTGAAGAGATTAAGAAGAGAAGTTAAATTAGTTAATTGTAATTATTTTCCGAAAACACCCTTACTTAAAATTTAAAATTACATCAAGGAAAAATTTATGGAATCAGTAGCCACAGCGCCATTGGGTCTACATGACGAGATTGTTTACATAATAGTCAATAATTGTTAATCCGAAATTGTTTATATGATCCGAAACAAAAAGAGCCCACCCTGGCATAGATATTATTGGCAAACGCATCAAAAAATCAACGCATTTAAAAATAGTGAATCATGCAATTATTATTTTTTTAAAAAATTATTCAATTATAGTTTTTAATTATCTTAAAGAGCAGACATTATCTAATACGGAGTGAAATAATTAAAGTAGTGGTAATTGAGGTGTATATGACATTAATGAGTTGTAAGTATTACTTACCTTATAGAATATATTGGTGTATTATCAAATTATTACTGTATGTAATTCTTATTGAGAATGTATTAATAGGGGTATTTTAGGATGAAATTGAAAAAAATTAAAATTTGCTCCTATAATTAGGATCAAGACTAACTCTAAAATATACTCCTATAATTAAGAGCGGAGTATTTGTTAACAAAGTGGTATTGAATAAGTTAGGCTCTATGTATTTTATTTTATGTTCAACAGTTTTCAACTTTCGAACACAACTACTTCAACTTTGAAGCTCTCTCTCTCTCATGGTTTCTGGTCTAGATCCCTCGCCAGTCGCCAACATCGCTGTCGTCTCCGTCTCCGTCTCCGGATAGATATCTTCAACTTTCATACACTTACTGAATCCTCATCCTAATCGCCGAACCATTTCTTGAGCTGATCTCTCTCTCACTTGTTCAACTGTTACGGTCACAACCGGTGATTCCCGGCATCAAGAACTCCTTGGAAATATCGGAATTGGCGCAGCGTTGTTGCAGGAGAAGGTTAGATACTGCGCAGTCACGTCTCTAATGGAGTTGATCTTGTGTGTGTAAATGGATTTTTTTTTTTTTTACTCCGGCGTCTTTTCTTGCTTAGATCGGTGCCATCTTGTTATAGTTTTCATTGATTTAGGCGAAATTATTTAGTTTGAATTCCTTGCTGCATACAACATATTGTGAGTCTTTAATCCCCTGAATATGTTTTGACATTGACATTTCAAAAAGATAGTGTTGACCGTCCCTTTTTTCACAGAAGGCGAAAACGCAAAGAGTCTATTTGGGACCATGATGTACTTGTGGGGCTAGCACATGCAACATATTTGTTAAAAATAAATTTAAAAGAAAAAATTATGCTGACCTTTTTATTTAGAAAAAATCAGGTTTCAAGAAGTAACAAGTGTAATCACCAAAAAATCCTAATAATTTAAGGCGTTAAGTATACAAAAAATGAATTTAGAATACCAAATGTTACTGAAAAATATTTTAAAGGGTTGAATAATTTATTTATTTTTTAAAAGAAATGCCTATCCTCCCTTATTTTCCCCCCAAAAACGGGGTAGTTTTGGGGTAAATGGGGAATTGATGTGAAAAGAAAATGGGAAAAGCCATATCCCATTAGAGTACCAAATAAATAGATTAATGAAATTTGTATAATTGACACAAAATGCAGTATTCTGAATTAATGATTAAAGCCATGGGTTGGAGATGGTGGTGTATCATCCTAGTTCTGCTGCTACTTGCTCCGTTTATTGCTTCTTCACGTTCAATTATCAACAATTTACCTGGCTTTTCAGGTGACCTCCCTTTCAAGCTTGAATCTGGGTGAGTAATGAATTTTTTTCATCCATGTGAAAACTATTATTTGATTCTTTTTATTTTTTCCCCGGTAAAATAACAGCCAGAGCTCCCCTTCATGTTATTTTGAATTAGTGTCTAGTATCTTAATCTTATTTTTGGTGCATTCATCAGTACCTTGTGTTATTTTTCTTGTACTTCTGACACCTTAATCTTATTTATGGTACATTCAGCACTTTAAAATCATATTTGAGATTATGGTGCTGGATGTAACTAAAAATTAACCGATCAAGGGTGCTAGATGTACTACAAAAATAATATCAAAGGTATTGGATATACTATAAATAATATTAGGGTGCTAAATGCTACTAATTAAGAAATAACAATAAGATCTGGATGCTAAATTCCACCTTACCTTATTTTTTCTCAATTCTTTTAAATGTTCCCTGTATTGAAAGTAAAACCTTACCCCTTATATATATAATCTGACTTTAAAAATATTGTGCAGATACATAGGAGTTGGAGAAGAGGAGGCAGTGCAATTATTTTATTTATTTGTGGAATCTCAAAGAAACCCTTCGAAAGATCCAATCTTGCTTTGGTTTGTCGGTGGCCCTGGTTGCTCTGCGCTTTCTGCATTTTTCTTAGAAAATGGTACATAATTTAGTTATTTTATTTTAAGTCTCATTTTATCCCTAAGTTATGAGTCCAAATGCAGTGCATGTCTTGGTGTATTCTTAATTCGAGTTTATTACTTCCACACCATATTCAGAAATCAGAATCATACGTTTTTATTTTATAATTTGCAGGACCAGTAACATTTGACCGCAATTTCAGAGGCATTCTTCCAAAACTTGTACTAAATCCTTATGCTTGGACGCAGGTTGTGATGTTTCTAAATTCAAGCTGCCATGTTTGTATTTGCTTTAACAATCAAGTTTATAGTACTCCACTTTCATATATGCTTATTCTCTTGCTTCGTGTTTTTTCAAATCTTCATGCCACCATCTTGACATTATGTTGCTATTTTATGTTGCAGCAAAATCTGAGCTGTGAACTTTTTCATCAATTTCTGCGAACTAGTTTCAGGGTCGCTGCAATGATGACAACTAAGAACTTATTACCATGATTTTATATCTAATTTGACTGATTAAAATTGAATTTTTCATACTTTTATTTTTTTTTCCCGAAAAACATTTTCAACTGCACAAAATATAAAATAAAGATAATATCATAATTGTCATAAGAAATGATTTTTTATTTAAAAATAGTTAGTCGAAAATTTTAAATTTAAACAGTTGAAAATAAATTTGAAACGACCTCTTTGTGCTCATCAGGGCTATGAGAATTGAAACTGGTTCTCAATTGGATGCACCCACATGCCACCCTCCCTGCTTCCCAATTTTTTTCTTCCAGTATTTTTTTTTTTATGATTAGATTCTACATTAAATTAGTGATATTTTGATATCTTATGTTCAAAAAATAAAATTGTTTTTAATTTTTTATAATTTTTCGAAGATTTAAAGAAAAACTACAGAGTATTAAATCTTTTCATTTTTTATTTTTTTGGCCCCCCGGAGGGGAGGGGGATTGCTGGGCGCTTGAGGCACCTCATCCGCCTTTGAAACTAGTAAATACTTATCGATTTGTTTTGTTAAACTAGTAGAGCTACTCCGCCTTTATGAATAAGGATTAGACAGAATACTAAGAATAAGAATATCATAACTGAACACATTATGGCTTTTAATTAGCAGGTACTTAATGTATGAAATTTTACCCAAATTTTTAAATTTTCCCCATTGAATAACCATTTACTCTCTCACACTTCTTTTTCCTACTCATTCTCTCTCACACAATCTCTCTATAAATAAGAGTACTTTTTGAGGAAAAAACAAAACATTTTTACACATTCATTGCCAGTTAACCAATTTTTTGATTCACGTAGACTAGATGGATCGAGTACCATATATATATATATATATATATATATTCTTTTAAGACACCGTTCTAAAGTCATCTCAGATGCTAGAGGTGAATATTGTGTCTTATCAAGGGGATGAGGTACTAATTAAACCGCATTTTGTATGTTATGATAACAAATATCACTAACTCTCAGTTAGCCTTTTAGGGTTTTGTGTTTGCCAGCCCATTAGCGGATAAATTTATGGAGCCAAACTCTAAAGTTGACTATGCACACCAGCTGAGTCTTATATCAGATGAGCTCTATGAGGTTACTTTGATCCTTTTCTTCTATTCATGCATTCATCTAAAGCTGATCAAGTTTTTCCTGTCTTAAATCTTAATAATCAATTATGATTTCTTAGCTTCCAAAATTAATGTGCTACTTTGACCATAGGAAGGGTATGCTTTTCACATTTATGTCTAAAGTGAGCTAGTTTAGAGATAGCTCTATGGTCCCTGGAGGTTGAGTTGTCTTGCCTTTAGATGAACTTCAAGCTTATATCACTTTAGTTTCTTAGCTTAAAATTATAAGGGTCATGAGCAATATGTTATGTGTTCCACATTCGGGAACCAAGCTCTGGTAGTGAGGTTTATAAGTCCATTGGGTTCTCCCTCCTCATACGCTAGTTTTTGGGGATGGGCTCTCCCTTTGAGCTTGTGCTCGTCACATTAGTGCTTTCATTGAGAGCCCGATGTTTACAGAAAGGGCTACCCACTGAGGGTTCTGACCTGATAGGCTGAGTGAAGTGCCGTGAAGTTGGATCTGCCAAGGACATCGGCTCTTGAGGGGTTGACTAAGTTATAAGTCCCACATTGGGGAACCAAGCTCTGGGAGTGAGGTTTATAACTTCGTTGGGATCTCCCTCCTCATAAGCTAGCTTTTGAGAATTGGATTTTCCCTTTGGGCTTGTGCTCGTCACACAATGTTGCCTGAAAGCTTATAATTGCAAATGTTAATGTTACATAATGGTTCAAGGTGACATTACTACAATTTTAAATTTCTCGGGCAACATTGGGACCGAAAAAACTTCTAAGACAACATTGCTCATAGCAAAAACTTCCTTGACAAATTTGCACCTTAACCCTAATTATAACTTTGCGAAATGGATTATTGGAGTTAAATAGTGTAGATTTTGAGATACCTCTAGCAGGTAAAACTCAACCCCTGGGATTACCTGTCTAAACTCAACCCTAATTAAGGCAAGTTGTCATGGTAATTATGTCAACATAAACCCAAACAACAAAAAGTGTGTCTCAGATTATGAAGCTTACTCTCAGGTTTCTATAAAAACCCTACACACTTGTCACAGTTTCTTTCATTCATTACAAGTAATACATAGATATATAGGCGAAAACTAAATGTGTAATCTATTCATTAGCAGCTGATTCAATACATCAATGACGAACATATTTTGGAACCTCTTTGCCATACTATTCCCAATGACAATAGAAGAATTCTTTTCGAATATTGGTCAGATGGGATCCTGCATAATGATTCCACATTTTGGTGTCGTGTATGTAAATTTCAGAATATTATATAGACACACTTATACCTAAACCCCACTTGGTGGGAGCCTTATACACTGGGTCACCTTTATATACACACACGCACACATGTACACTTGCTCAAACACTCACGCACGCACTCCTTTTAATTTGGAATTTACTTGTAGGGTTATGATTACATGCTTGTTGAGCAATGGGGAAATAATGAAGATGTTAGGAAGGCTCTTCAGATTAGAGAGGTAATTAAGAATCTACTTAGTTTATTGATTATATATATTAAAACTATATAATTCAAGATTTAACTAATAAACTAATTTTATAATTAATGACTTTTTTAAGGGGACTAAAGGGGAGTTCTTGAGGTGCAACAGGAGTTTATCGTACAAATATGATCTTCAAAGTGTTGTTGATTATCATCACAATCTCACGGAGACAAACCTTCAATTTCTTGTATTTTGGTAAATTTCATCATCCCCCTTATATATAAGTTTTATATTAAGATCCTTCTACCATACTCAGGAATTTTCTTCCCTTTTTATATTTTGTTACGTTTATTATATTTATTATTGTATTATCACGTTTCTCTAATCATTACTCTTTGGCTCCAAAAAAAAAAAAAAATCATTACTTCTCACTAGTTTGTATTTTTTTATATATATATATTACTATTCAAAGGGTTTCAAGGGTTATCTATTCATTAAATCATTTTTCATTATTTCATTTTATTGTGTTCTAGACACACTTTTAAAAGTTCTGCAACTGTACGAGTGTATGGATTTCTTACCCAAAAAAAGAAATAAAAATGCTGTGTTATTTGTTTCTGCTCACATACAGTTCCGAAATTTAAAGCAATTAGCTATCGCATTCAGAACATAAATTCCTAGAAAACTGTACCGGCGAAAGTCTGAAAATAAATTTTTGACAATCCTATATAATAAATTCAGAACATAAAATCCTGCATTTCTGTGGTTATACATAATTTGAATGAACACAATCCAAATAGCTAATTAACCAATTACTCAAGTGATGAGACTTTTTACCTTGGTAACTCTTTGTCTTTTAAGTTTTTTTAGAGAATCTATTTATTTATTTACTTTTTTACTCTTTGGCTTTGAACTCCTTATTACAGTGCTGATCTTGACCTGTTGATACCACATATTGGTACACAAGCTTGGATAAAGTCATTGAACTTGAAAATATAGAGGATCCTTGGCGTGCATGGTCTGTTGATGGTCAAGTTGCAGGGTAACTAATCAATTTGAATTATTATTCTAACTATTTTTCAGTTTTAGTACTCAAGATTTGTGCATGAACAACTTTTTGACACAATTTTTTTGCCTTGTGACGCTGGTTCTGCTAACGTTACTTTTTTGCTTAAGAACATTTGTTCTTTAAATAAATGCTTACTGTTTGGAATATCCCATGCTCATTATTTTGTTATAATTGGTAAATATATAATTGTTATTGCTTATTTGATACCTAGGAAAAGTATTATTCATTTAGAGTATAGACAATGCATGACAAAATTTCCTCTCTCTCTCTCTTTTTTTTTTTTTTTTTTTTTTTTTTTGGATGGGGATCTTATGGTCCACCTCTGTTTTTATTTGAAAAAAAAAGGTGGAGGATCATATGGTCCACCTTTTATTGTATTTCCTTTTTCATAAAAGTTTAATTTAGTGAAGGATAGGGTTTTGGACAAAATTTGAGCAATAGATAAACTTATTCATAGCTACTCTTTATTATTTGAAATTTTAATATTTCCGTAGTTAAATTTTAAAATGCGCGGGAAGATAATGCTTATTATTAATAGAAATTTTAAGCATAAATAGAATTATTGTGTGTGTAACTGTAAATACTTTGACTAAACTAATTTTTATTTTCTTTTGAATTACAACTGAATAAACTAATTTTGAAATCCAACTAATCCCCTCTCTTTATATCGCAACTGAATAACAAGTATAAAAAGGGAATTTGAAATCCAACTGATTCCCTCTCTTTATATCGAAGTCATGATGCACATTAATTAGTACGATAGGCACCTGATCAAAATTCAATATTTGTCTTTTACCCACAAAAACGGAAAACAAATTAATATTAATATTGTATAAATTAGGAAAACATGTCAGCAGTCAAAGCACTAACGCAAAATACCCCTTTTAGTGTCTGTTAAAAATGGTCTTTCGCTATTGCATATAGCAGTAGTTGAATTAATAGAAGCTCTAAGTAGAGGAACTGGTTTAGGTCCTTTGCGGACCTCTGTCCGCTGCGGCTTATACATCGACGTATAAGCCGTAGCGGACACAATGGTCCTTTTTTATTAAAAAATATATATATATATATATATATATATATATTCAGGCGAAAAAAAGACGATTGTGTGTGTGGCGGTTTATACGTCGACGTATAAGCCACAGCGGACAGAAGTCCGCAAAGGACCTAAGCTTCGGTTCAGTAAGTAGAAGCCTACGGCGCGTGTTATATTTAAACAAACGCCGTATATGCAATTTTTTTTTTTAGGGAAAATGACAGTCAAGTCCTAAGGACCATAAAAAATTACAAAAAAAGTCCCAACAGAAATTCACATATCCAAAAAATCCCTTTTTTATATTATTTCTATTGAAACAAAATCCAGGTTTTAAAATTTTGTTATAAATATAGCACTTCTTGTTATGAATATGACTTTTTTTATTGTGAATGGCCAGGTTTAAAATTTTGTTGTGAATATAGCACTTCCTATTATGAATTTAGTCTTTTTTCTATTGTAAATGACCTTTGTATGTTTAGGAACTTAAGTTTGAAACAAGATCCATATATTTAAATTTTTTTGTGAATATGACGCTTCCTGTGGTGAATATAGTTTTTTTCTGTTGTGAATGACCATGTTTTTAAATTTTATTGTAAATATAGCACTTTCTGTTATAAATAGAAATAATATCAAAAAAGTTCCTAGGGACTTTTTGATATGTGAGTTTCTGTTGGGATTTTTTTATAATTTTTTATGGGCCTTGGACCTAGCTGTATTTTCCCTTTTTTTAATCTTTTTGTTATCAGTTATCAAAATGTGATAATTAAGTTAATTTTCTTTTGGTATAAGTGTATGGCTTTTTACGTTCTATGTTTGTCATATTTTAATTAATGACAAAAATATATGAACAAAAATCTAATCCTTGTGATATCTGTATGAATTATATTAATTGTCCCATCTTTCTTTTATTGAATATGCAGATAGACACAAATCTACCGGAAGCATAACTACTTCTTGACATATGTTGTTGTGAAAGTTGAAGGGTAGGAATATCACCTAGAAGGGGGGTGAATAGGTTATCTAAAAAAAAATCGCACAAACCCGAATGTGACAGAGACAAAAAGAAGAAATGAACACAAGACAATTTATACTGGTTCAGTCTAATACTTCGACCTACGTCCAGTCCCTAAATCTTTTGAGAATTCACTAATCACAAGTGGTTACAATTACACACTCTGTATCTGAGATGATCCTAATCCACTAGGACTCACTTCCCCTTACAAGCTGTAATCGTACACCCACACTTAAGGTTCCTCAACCTTAAGTTTCAACAACAGAATCAAATGATGTTTAAGAACTCCTCACGAGTGGATTTTGATAAACAATGAAGTACAGAATATCAAAAGATATTAATGAAGTAGATGAAACAGTAAATTGCAATAAACTCAAAATGAATGCACAGCGTTTCGGTAGTTGACGAAATCAATGCTTCGACTATTTATAGTTGTTGCAATAAATGACCGTTGATGAAGCTTGAAGAATAACCGTTGTGAGTCTTGAAAGTATCCGTTAGACAGGTGAGACTTTGATTATGATTTTCGCCGTTTGAATGTTCCAGGTGGATTTACAGTTCCGACATTCATTTCATTCCTTTTGATTCTTCCCGTTGTGAGATAGTATTTAATGCGCAGTCGGAATATCTGTAGAGCTTTACATTGATCAGAGTATTGGTTATCGAGATTATTACCAGTTTTGGCAACTGCATTTAATGCTTCTCTGATAGAATTTGCTTTATGTAAATCTGTTGCTTAATCCAAGATTAAATCATCTGAAACTCATTAACAAACTAATTAAAAGTATTTAGCATTAGTAATGAGTGTCATATGGAAGAAATAAACTTAACATGATGATATCGTAAATTACACAGACGATGATTTCAAAAAAGAGGGGTTTTACTCGAGCAACAGTTCATGCTTGCTCGGGCAAGCTTCTTATGAAATAGTTAAAAATGTTCTTGGACGCTGATGCTCGGGCAAAGTTACTTTGCCTTAATTTTCATACTCGGACAAACTTTTCCTCATGCAATGAAAAAAGGCTTCTACTCGCCATTGCTCGAGCAAGCCATCTTCCTTGCTCAGGCAAAGTATAGATAGAGACGAGAACTTAAAAGATTAGCTATGCTGCTCGAGCAATGTTTTTCTCTTGCTCGAGCATGTAATTTTCCATGCTCGAGCAAGGTATTTTGTCTTCATCTTTTTGCTTCTACCTTGATGTTGCTCGAGCATGAATTTTCTCCTGCTCAGGCATGATAGCTCAACTTATTCATTTTGTCTCTGTCTCGTCGATGCTCGGGCATGCAAAATCCTTCGCTCGGGCATGACTCTTGAATTGTGCAAATTCCATGTTTAACACGATGATGCTCAGGCATGACAAATGTGCTGCTCGAGCAAGACTCGACCATTTCCTCTTCTTTGCTTTGAACCTGATGATGCTCGGGCAAGGTTATTTGTGCTGCTCGAGCAAACCATATCTTAAATGAATATGACTCAATGCAAAACTTTAGAATTTGTAATCATCAAAACACACATTGAGAACCAACAAAAGTAAGCAAAACCTTCAACACACTTAGCTTCGTTTAGTTGATTTTGTTCTCTTTGGTTTTCAAGTCTATTAACACACACTAATTGACTCCTCCTTTTATTTTGACATAGGGTGATGGTCATGTAGCTCAACATTATAAACCTAAAGAAGTTTTCCAAGTGATAGAGAGGTGGTTCTCATATGCTCCTATTTCAGGAACGGGTCAATTGTGCTCGGATCTCGGGTCCCCAGTGAGGGTTAGGTTAATTAAGCCGGCCTAAATAAGGTTAATCTTTCACTCCCTCGCACTGATACGGTTATAAAACACTTCGAACTACTTCACCATAATTAAATAGATATGGTTAAGTCATTAAAATTATTTAAAAATTCAAATTCAAATTCACCCATATTTAAAACCATGAATTATATCTTGAGAAGTGAAAATAGAAAAGTGCATCAAACTTTCAATGGGGACAATCTTAAGAAATACTCTATCTGGTCCTTAACATAAGACCCAGCTAAATAAGTAATATAATCATTGTATATGTTGTATATTATTGTATTATAATAGAGATTGAAATAGTGTTTTATTTGACCCATCACATTATCCCTAGTGATTTTTTTATATATATTTAAATATGTTTTTAATGTTAATATGCTGATTGATTTTTTCCCCTTCTAATGATGATGGGAGAAGTGAAGGGATCGGAGAGCAAAGGGCGTAAAAAAATCGGAGCTCACGTGATGTAAGTGTTATAATTTCTTTTGATTTATCTTAACTTTCCCCTTCAGCAACTGGAAGGGTATTTCTTCGATGGGTGTGTTGTTGTAACTAATGTGAATTGTTAAATGAGCTTGCCGATTAGATTTATTACAAAAATTGTATGAAAATATGATATTTTCTATTTTTATCCTTTATTTTTATTCTGAAATTCCAAAAATAAAATGCTACTATTTTGGTTTTTATCTAAATTAGTCATCTTTTTCAAAGCCAAAATTAAATTCTAACTTATTTGATAGAATTAAATAGGGATGTGTGAGTATTGTGATTTTCCCGCATACTTCTCACTTAAAAAAAAAAATGACCAACCACCCCCTACCTGCCGCTAGAGTTCTGAGGACTGACCATCATCCGGGTACCGACAAGAATATTTTTAGCAAGAGTGGATAATCGCTAGTTTGTTCTAATCAATTCCTAACTCCAGAAATTTCTTAAAATATGAATTAAAAAGATAATATGTGATGAAAAATAAATCTTTTTTATTGACTTGTGTTTCCCATTTTGCTGACTTTATCATATCAATTTTATATCATACAAATACACTTAACCTCTCGGAAGCTCATTCTCCGAGGAATTTTTATAGTGTAAGCTGGACTTAAGTTTTGTGTAAGAGCACCGATAGTCCAATCCCAAGTTGAAGCCGCTAGTTATATATTCCCCGTCCTTAATATATAAGATATATTTATAATATTTAATTATTGGTAATTAAAATATTGAGTTCTATTAGTAGCACTCAGCATTTTTAAACTAGTTTTTGATGCGTCCTACATCTTTAAGAAAAAATTCTAATAGAACTCAGTATCTTAAACTAGTTTATTTTTCTAATAAAAGGTTTATTTTTTTTAATAGCATAGGTGTCAGAATGTAATGTTTCGTGCAATTCTACCCTCAAAGTATTTTTCTCTGTAACAATAAGCATCCAAAATTTAGGACACTGAGTACTCCTGAAAAATACTTTAAGGTGTTGATACACTAAAATTTATTTCTAGATAGCGAGTGATACTGAAAAAAAAATTAGAGTTTTGATGCACCAAAAACTAGTTTATGATGTTGGAAAAATACATTGGGTCCTCATATAACTTAACTTTAAAAAAGGCAACTCAAACCATTTTTGTAATGCAAAACGATGACATTTTACACCTCTTACGTTGCAAATAGGGGTGAGAATATGCCGATTCCTATCGTGCGGTCTACAGTTTGGCCTACTTAAGGCCTGATATGACCTGACCTATTTGTTAAAAAGGCCAAGCCAATACCTATTTAAAGGCCTAAATGTGTAAATAGGTCAGACCTATTTTGTTAAGACCTAGCCTGTAAGCTTTCAAGCCTGACTTGTTTACACATTAAAGAAATATAATTATATTTATATCATATAAATAACATAATATTTATTGTTTTTCATTCTTATATTCTACTAAAAGCCTATATTTATATAAGTTTTGATAGGCTCAAAGTGCACAAAACCTATTTATGGCCTCCAACGCTTACAATATGAGGTCTTTTTAAAGGCCTACATTGTCGAGATTTGGCAGACAAACAACTCATTGCAAATCGGTATAATAAGAAGGTTAGATCTCGGTTTTTTGAGAAAGGTGATCTCGTCCTTCGACGGGCTGACATAGGCAACAGGAATGCCAGCCAAGGGAAACTCGCTGCAAACTGGGAAGGCCCATACCGGGTGACAAAGAACCTTAGCTAAGGTGCTTATAAGCTTGAGACGCTGAAGAAGAAAGCTATCAAGCAAACATGGAACGCGGATAAGCTGAAAGTGTACTACAGTTGAAAATCAAGTTCCCACAAAAAGGCGACATTGTTTCAAATGCATGTAAAGTCCTTTAATTGGGATTATCTAGAGACGAGATTGTTGTGCTCATATCCTTTTGGGAAATTTTGTAAGAGCGGCACTACCCTTGAGCTTATTTGAATTAATGAATTCTGGGTCAAGGAACCCATTTTCAAAAATGATGTGATGACGATGCCGCCAAGTTAAACATGTATGAATCTGTGGTAAAGAAACCAATGTTCATAAATCATGTCAAAGTTAAACATGTATGAATCCGTGGTAAAGAAACCAGTTTTCATAAATCGTGTCAAAGTTAAACATGTGTGAATTTGTGGTCAAGAAACCCATTTTCGTGAATCATGTTAAAGTTATACATGTATGAACCCGAGGTATATACCCATTTTCATAAATCATGTCCAATTAAAACATGTGTGAATCCGTGGTAAACAAACCTGTTTTCGTAAATCATGTCTAGTTAAGATACATGTATGAATCCGTGGTAGATAAACCAGTTTTTATAAATCATGTCTATGTCAAGGTTGATTAGGACAATGAAGTAGGTCGTTGCATCGACCCTGATCAAGTCAGAGGGCTAGGTTTTCGGTTAAAAGGAATTGAACTTAAACATTTGACGAGTTTATCTTTATCCCAGATTGTGGTTCGTAAAAACATGCAGAAGCGTAGTAATGGGTTAATGAAAATCCTTACAGGAAAGACAAAATGCAAATCCAGCCCGACAACATATTTGAGCTGGACAAAGTAGAAAATAATGGATGCACAAAAAGTAAGTACCCTTCATTTAAATTGGAAACATCTACATGATATTGGTGAAGGAATGTCAAATGTTACAATGATGTGTGACACCGAGTTACTACCTCGGGTAAAAATTACTAAGAAAGTAAATAAAGGGCTTCGGCGAGAAAGTGTCTTGAATTCCACGGAGGAAGGCGTTTGGCTTCGACGAGAAAGTGTCATGAATTCCACGGAGGAAGGCATTTGGTTTCGGCCAAAAAGTGTCCTGAATTCCAAGGAGGAAGGCGTTTAGCAACCAAAAACAAAGGAAACTAGAGCTGTATATGAGCCTAGGAAGGAGGAGCTTGTTCGTCTTCGTCTTCATCTTCATCTTCCCTAGGAGGGATCAATTTCCCTTTCTCAGTGACGTAGGCCTGGAAGTTCAATCCAGAGGTGTTTAAGGTGACTTCGGGATTCAGAACCCAGATTTGCGCCACGGCATTATCGAAGGATTGCACTGACGCATTGTCATACTCCGTAAGCGCAGCCTTAGCACGAGTTAATTCGGCGTTAACACCACCAAGTTCCTCATCCTTAGTCTTCAAAACGCCTTCAAGATGGGCTACATCAGCTTGCACCTTCTCCACGAACAGCATGTCATTGGTATGAACATCCTCCAGACGGTGGAGCTCTGAATTTGTTGTTGTCAATTTTTCCCCGGCTTGAGATAGATCCTCTTTGAGCATTTGCACCTCCGTGTGCAATTTGTCCTTCTCAGCCTTTGACACTTGTAAGTCACCCTGGGCTTGGTCCCTCTCCTTAGTGACTGTCTTCATATTGGCATTGACCGCGGCATATTTAACCTTCAGGGCTGCATAGGGCCGGAGTAGAGAGATGGCTTTATAGCCCTTTTCTTCCAACTCGACAATCTCCTTCTTATTAGTCTTGGAGAGGCCTGAGGGTGCGTGAAATCAGGCAGGCGGACAAGTAATGTCGAGCACCTCTTTTGTTATCCTACCCTCCTAAAGGGTTCCCCCAGATAGCTCGGCATCGGTAAGTGGGGCTTCTACAGAGGACGGGGTCGAAGTGATTTGAAATTGCGAGGAGGGTGTTGGGGTTGCAGCAGTTGGGGCATCCATGGTTTGTTTACCTTTGGATTTTTTGGAAGCTTTTTCTCCACGCCCTGCCCCATCTTTTGGCACAGAGCGCTTGCACGAGGCTCTAGCGGCGGCAGCCTCTTTTATCAGAGCTGGTTAGGCGGCTACGGTAGGGCCACCAGAGGGTGGAGCTGTGGGAGTAGCCTCAGCAGTCAGGGCAGCCTTGGGCAGGGCCTCAAAGACTCGCAAATATCCTGGCCTCCCCATACCTCGATCTACAAGGCAAAAAGAAAGATGTCATTTCTATGACTAGAAAAGATTACAAAATGCATTATACATAGAATACAGGATATATATATATATATATGTGTAAATTCTCGTACTCGCCTCTGGTCATCTTCTAACCAAGGGTGTGGGGATGTAGTCGGCTAGGTCCATAGGATTTTCTAATGTACTAGCGAGCTTCAGAAGCTTTACCAGGGCTGCATCTTCGGCTTCAGAAAAACTGGCAGGTTTTAGGGAAAAGTCTTCAGGTTTAAGTTTATGGTGGCGTATAGACCAGTATAGGGGAAATTTTTCCTCGCCCCCTGGAGTCAACAGTCAAAAGGAACTAGGGCAGTTTACCGGTCTTGGCAACAACCTTGATAAAGGCAAGCTTGAAGTTTTTCCAGGAGTCAGTAAAGGGTTTAAAAAGCTTACGATCGCGGACGCCTCGGAGGGAGGTCCAGTCGAACCACGCCGTGGTACCTCTTGAAAGGATATTGGTTTCTAACGGAGAAAAGAAAGACATGAAAACTGGAATGGTGCAAATGATATCTAGCTCTTTACATAAATTTTCAAAGGCAATGGCAAATGCCCAGCCATTGGGGTGAAGTTGTGTAGGTGCAAGGTGTAGACGGTTCAGAAGGCATATTTGAAAGTCGGTGAAGGGAAGTGTTACACCAAGTTGGGTAATAACATCTCGGTAAAGAAAAAATAAATGGGGATCACTATCCCTTGGTCGATAGGAAGCAACTGACTCATCGTCTTGGGGCAGCTGTACGGTGTATCCATCTCCATCCCCAAGACTGAGCAACGGGATGTCATTTGGGGTCATGATGTTTTTAATGCGTATCATGCAATTATTAATGGCTGGACCTGGACTAGTTGGGACTTGGGAGGAGCCGGACGAGTTGGACTCCTCCGTCATGGATGGGTCAGTAGGATGTGAGGACGAAGCCATCTATACCTATAATAAAGAAAAAAGGGCAAAAATCAGAAGATGATATATACCTGAAGCAACATAGCTACCTCAGTGAGAAGTAAAAGATGCTGGGCTGGGAAAACCAAGTTGGCTGGAGGAATGAGGTTATGACGACAATTGCCTAGAAGCAAGTCGACCTCCCTCTCGTAGCCAAATCTAACAATGTCAATGCTTTCATAGCAACACTTATCACAAGGCATTGGGCCCTGAGTTCGATAAGCCGAGGTCGGAATATTTAGGCCAGGTCTCCGACTTGAAGATTGAGATGACAATCTTGGGGCGAGATTTTCTGGGTTATGGGATGCAGGTGGTGGAGTTGGAGCACTCTTCCTACTCCCACTTGGAGTTGGGCTCTTTCTACTCCCACTCCTTGAAGATTTACCAAGTAATGCTTCTTTTTTCTCCTCTTCAGTACGAGGTATTGCCCAGAGCCAATATTTTTGGGATCCAGAGAGTTGTTCGATGATCTCTCTATCT
Source organism: Acacia melanoxylon (assembly GCA_019022615.1). NCBI lineage: Eukaryota > Viridiplantae > Streptophyta > Magnoliopsida > Fabales > Fabaceae > Acacia > Acacia melanoxylon. The sequence goes on from JAFJYJ010000002.1 coordinate 28,836,014, forward strand.
TCCTCGGGGATTGGCCTACCGTACATGTCTAAAGGCACACTGGAGTTGTGGTCCATTGAAGTTGGAAAAAGGGAAGGCACTTTGGGTTTGAAGAAATGAGGTTTAGTGCGGGCCATTCACTGAACCCAGAAAACCCAGAAAATGGAAGACCTACCCAGAAAACCAATAAAGCAAACTCAAGAAATCCCAAAAAACCCAGGAAACCAGAAAGACAGTTTCAGACGAATGCAGTCAAAAGAAAAAGATAAATAGAGTACAATGGAAATACAGAAGGTTAAAAGAACAATTATAGTACGTAAAGAAGGATTTGAGAAGGGCTGAGCAAGCTTTAAAAAAAAGAGAGCGTTTCGGAAAGGAAATTCAGCTTCTGAGAAAGCAAACGAGAGTTTGAGTGTAAAGTGGTAAGACGAAGAAATTCACGAGAATATATAGACGTTGTGGATTTGAAGAGTCAGAGATAGCGACGTCAACATACATTGAAAATTAGGGTTTAAACCCTAGAAAGTAATGATGGTTAAAATGAAATGACATGAGCATTAAATGCGCACAGATATCAAAGTCAACAGAGATGGTGGCCAATCTGCATGAAGCGATGGTTACACTCCATGACGTATCTGGGCGTACAGCTGGCGATAACAATGCTAATGGAGTCCATTCGGATTCTACATTTTAATGGCAACCCGGATTGGGGGCAACACGTGTCAAGGGTAACGTCCATTCAAAGAGGCAAACGTAAATCCTGCTGACATAAAATGATTTTTATGAAGCAATTTCAACTCAGCAAAAGTATTAAATAACTCATATGTAAAAGTTGGGTTAAGTCAATAACCAACCTCGGCAATATCTGGGGCAAGTCTAAAGAGAACTTTGGAGTTCTCAAGAGTTCAGAGAGCATCTAAATTGAAGGTGCTTTTAAGCCGGAAAGCTTGTATAGATGAAGTCTGGGTTAGGCAGGCAATTAATCTCGACATATCAGAGACCTGAAGTATCGAGTTTGGGGGCAACTGTTATGGACCCATATAATGGGCCTAGCATATATGTGGCCCAGTGAGAATGCTTATGGTATAATCCCTCTTTAATCAGGTAAATTGTTAATCATCTCTTGGTCACGCCTATAATCTAGGAACGTACAAGTAGTGGAGCAGGCATTTGCAGAACATGGGAGGCGCATATAGCCTGAGCAATGGATTCATGATCATAAGGAACGAAACCCTAGGTAATCCCTATAAATAGGAGATTACCCACCAGGTACACTCTCGATATTCTCTATTCTATTATCTACTATTCAATCTCACTGTGCACACACCCCCACCCATTTGGCGAAACGCCGCACCTGTGTAGCACAGTGATCTGAGAACGCTTTTTGATATATTCCTCATAGGTATCACAGAGCAATCGGTGTTTAACCCATAGACATCTCTGAGAAGCCATTTGATCATACATCAACATCCCCTAGTCCGTTGAGACTAGACATTTGTGTTCTATACTAGAATAGGCATGTACCATGTATTTCATACTCCTAATAATGACGATCACCTTCAGTTTTAAATATATGACAAAATTTTTAATTATACTACAAATTTTGTTCTATATTTAAGATGGGAGGGAGTAATATTTATCCACTCTTCCTCTCATATTCTTTCCCTATACGAGAAGACTTTTTCTTTGTTTTGGGAGGAAAAGTCGATATAATACCAATAGATCTAAAAGTTTCGATTCTGTAAGTCTCTCCTCATATTGATTCTTCCATCTGAATGTCTCGTACGCTTTTATCTTTTACGTCGAAATTGAAGTTCAATCCCAGGCATTTTTGGTTTAACCTTGTTTATATATCACTCTATTCGATTTCCCAGTGATTTTGGTTATATATATATATATATATATATATATATATATATATATATATATATATATATATATATTCCGGATTCCTTCCCTTTGAACTGTCCGAATATTTTGCTTTACTTTGCTAATCATTCATGCCATCGAAAACACACTAGAAGACAAACCTAAACCTGTTACAGCTACGGCGTTTGGTTTTTGGGTTCAAGAATGAAAAAATTTTATTTTTATTTTAGGCAACTTTAGTGTAGTCCCTCTTATTCTTTTTATAAGACATCAACTAGCAAATTTATTTGGTCCTTTTTATAAGGCACTTGTTTATTCCCAATGAACATCAATTATATTTTTCCATGTCTGCCCATAATTAATAAGAGTAGTTGGTGAGAGTAATAATTAATATGATATTAGAGTTTAGGGCAATTACCAAGGGTAATATTGGAAATTATTTCAATCCTAAGATAACTTTATTAACTTTAACTATTTTTATTAGTTTGTGAGAAAAGCTTGTTAGTGCCTTATAATAAGGACCAAAATGAGTATATTTTGTTTGCCTTGATCTTCTGCACATGATGCGTTAGAATTACTGAAAACAAAGTTGTAGTCGCCAGAAAACGCCTCTTTTTTTTTTTTTGTGATATGAAAGATGGCTAGAAGCCTAAATTTCAAAATATAACATTACACCATAGGGGAAATTAATCCCAAACACTCTTGGTCAAGCCAAGATCTCAAGTACATAGGACAGGAATCAATAATAGAAGACTTAGTCATTCCTAATTTTGCTAAAGCATCGGCGATCCTATTTGCTTCTCTTGGAATAAACCGAACACAGACCGTCCAATCTTTCCTTAACATGTCTTTAATCTTCCACATCTGCATAGACCCAGCCAAGTAATTACTGTCAAGAACCAGCTTGACCAATTCCTCAGCGTCTGACTCAAGCACCAGCCTCCTAACACCCATATCCCAAGCAATTTGTAGGCCTTCTAAGAGAGCCCACTCTTCCGCCATAGAAGGATTACACAGACCAATCTCCTTAGAAAATCCAACACTCCAATTCCCTAAACTATCTCTTAATACACCCCCACACCCTACCTTGGATGTTGAAGAAATCACAGCCCCATCAACATTAAATTTAGACCAACCAATAGGAGGTCTGGTCCAAGCCGACAGCACCATATCAGCAGAAAAATCAGACAGGTTTACACAGCCAGGATCAATAGCAAATCTGGACCAAACCGAAAGGATAACTAACACAGGATTTATGGGTTTGACAAATCCATTTTAAAAAATATAAAGATTTCTCCATTCCCATAATTTCCAAATTGACACCAAAAATCAGATCCCATCTTCCTCCACACCCAATACTGACCTGATGGTGCAAATTCAGAGCCAACCATTCTCTAATACCAACAGAAAAAAATCTTGTAACATAATTTGGCTTAACCAAACCTAACCAAAATGACTTGGCATAAATACAATCTCTAAGAACATGTAACACATCCTCAACCCCAGAATTACAATGATCGCATAAAACGATAGTGTGATCCCATACACTTCGCCACAAGTTAGTTGGAAGCTTATTTATAGCAACCTTCCACATAAACATTTTAACCCTCTCAGCACCCTTCCATTTCCAAATTCTCCTAAATAATTTATCCCTCAAAAGAGGAGGATTTGGTTCAATGAGAAAGTAGGTGCTTTTCAAGGAAAAACAACCATCAGTAGTACCCTCCCAAGATAAAAAAATCCATACCTGCATCAGCTCTGGGAGGCAGGACAGCTGTAAGCCGTGAGCAGCCAACACTATTAACCAAATAGGAAATCCTGCCAACATCCCACACACCTCCAACAACCCAATCAGCAACAACAGAACTATCTTCATCCCTTGAAGGTTGCTTAAGCAAGCAGTCTTTCAACTTGACACCACCCCCAACCAAACATCATTGAGAAAACTAACTTCACGACCATCTCTAATTTGCCACCGTGAACCTTGATCAACCAGCTCACTTTGGGAACAAATGAACCTCCAAAGCTTGGAATCTCCAAGTTTATAATTAAAAATGGAATCCCCCTCTCAGCATATATTTCTGCTCAAGGATGTCAGCCCACATCCCTTTAGCCCCAACAGTTAATTTCCAAGCAAGCTTTGCCCCACAAGCTTGATTAACTGACGTCAGCTTTCTAAAGCCAAGACCACCATACTCCAATGGTTTAGTGAACTGATCCCACCCAATTAAATGGGACTTATATGAAGAACTATCATGACCCCAAACAAAGTTTCTCTGCAATCTCTCCACCTCCATGCATATGCTCCTAGGAATTCTAGCCACAAGCATAGGGTACAAAGGGATTGAGCTCAAGATCGATTTGGCCAAGGTAACCCTTCCCGCCATGGATAAGCTATTTAGCTTCCAATTGGCCAACTTACTTCTGACACGATCAGTAATATACTGAAACTTCGCCCTTCCTCCTCTAGACCGAGAAAGAGGAAATCCAAGATACCTTCCAATCTCTCCAGAAATCTGCATCTGCGTCATATCTCTTATTATTTGTTTAGTGTGCAGAGGCACCCGAGGGGAAAAGAACATAGACGATTTAAGCCTATTAACCTTCCCACCAGATGCATTCATGAATTTCTGCAAACAATCCAGCATGCATGTTGTCTGTTCTTCCGAAGCAACACCAAACAATAATAAATCATCGGCAAACATAAGATGGGAGACATGAGGACCAGATCTTGTCACATAAATAGGCGTCCAAATACCTTCCTCAACAGAATCACAGATCACATGAGAAAGTCTATCCATACAACATACAAACAAAAGGGGAGATAGAAGGTCCCCTTGCCTAAGACCCCTCTTTGGAAAGAAAAACTCAGCTTGCTCTCCATTCCATAAAACGTTATAAGAAACCGAAGAAACACACCTAATAATCAGATCCAAAAAAGTATCTTCAAAACCAATATCAACTAAAACTTGCCTGAGAAAAGCCCAACTAATTCTCGTCATAAGCTTTTTCCAGGTCAATCTTCATTGCCATGAGCCCCTTTTTACTACGGTTCTTACTCATGATATGTAAGATTTCTTGACCAACAATAATATTGTCTTGAATACATCTACCCTTAATAAAACTAGACTGAAAAGGAGAGATTAAGTCATCCATTACCCCCCCTCAATCTTAAGGCTAAAACCTTTGCAAGACATTTATAGTGCACCGTACACAAGGAAATAGGACGCAAATGAGAAATAAACTCAATACTATCCCTCTTTGGAATAAGGGAAATAAGGGTTTTATTAGCCTCAGAGAAAGACACCGTACCTAGAAACGCTTGCTTCACAAAGCTGCACATAGCAGGACAAACAATATCCCAGTGAGCTTTGAAAAATAGAGGAGGAAAACCATCAGCCCCAGGCGCCTTATAATTCCCCATTGAGAACATAGCCAAACGAATTTCTTCATTAGTAGGTAAACTGGATAAGGTGGAAAGACGAAGGGGATTAATTACCGGGAAAGAAGAGTGGGTAATCAACCCCTGTGGATCCAGAGACTCACATCGATAGAGGTCAAAGAAATGCCTCATAACCATTTGCTTCAACTCTTCAACATCATCAACCCAGTCACCCTGCTCATTCTTGAGCATATAAATTTTGTTTCTTCTACTTCGCATCTTGGCCTTCAAGTGATAAAACCTTGTGCTCCTATCACCTTTTGAGATCCAATCAGCTTGAGACTTTTGAAACCACTTGATTTCTTCTAGTTTCAAAATTCTTTCCAAACACTCTTGAAGCTCAAACTCCAGATTACATAGAAAAACAGACTGAGGATACGCATGAGACTTCTGAATACCCTCTAATCTAGCTAATAAATTATGCTTCTGTTTTTCCACCATACCAAACACATCCCTATTCCAAGGCCCTAACAGATTCTTGACCGTATCTAGCGATTGATTAATATCAGCATCAAAAACCCAGGCCTCAGATAAAAAATCTTTAAAACCTTCATGACCTACCCACATGGCTTCAAATCTGAAAGGACGTCTGTCTCTACCAGCACCTATATTATCCTCTTCCCTCAAACATATCGGATTATGATCGGAAAACAGAGTCCTAGAGAGAACCTGAACTGCCCAATTTACAAACTCCAGAATGAATGAATCATTAGCCATCGCCCTGTCCAAACGTTCAAATAGTCGACGTCCTCCTCCTATTCGTGGTCCACGCCACGTAAATCGAGAGCCAACAAATCCCAAATCCGATAGCTTGCATCTCTGAATCCTTTCATTAAACAGCTTAATCCGAGCATCATTCGGATCCGCCCCTCCAATACGCTCAGAGGAGACGCAAATGTCATTGAAGTCGCCTACAAGCACCCACGGATCAGTCATAACAGATGCCAAATTTTCCAAATCAGCCCAAAGAAGATGTTTTAGGCCAGAATTTGGAACTGCATACACCGCCGTAAGGAAGAACATGGGCTTCCCAACTAAATGACATTGAAAGTGCATAAACTGACGATCACAGTGAATCACTGAAACATCAATGTAGTTCCGTTTCCAGACCGTAACCAAACCTCCGGAACGACCAACACTTGGAACAAAAGCAAACCCATCAAAACCCAAAGAACTCAGACGCTTCAATCGGTCCTCCTGCACGCATTTCGTCTCAGAAAGAATAAGAAGACATGGATGCGCCTCCTACAGATCACACAAACGTTCTGGACAATTTTATTCCCACACGCACCTCTGACGTTCCAATAAAGAATCTGACCCATTATTGGACACTAAAACTAAAATAAGCTACAACACAGATCAGCACTCCTGGGCTTTCGGCCCGCTATAAGTCGCCACATTCTCCAAAGGAGTTTCCAAGACCATCTCACTCTCATCGTCTGCCTCATTGGGCTTAGCCCAAAATTTGCCCACAATCCCGGACGCAAGGCTTGGGTCACCCGGATCCAGAGGTGATCCAGAGAAGGAGACGTCATTACCAGGATCCAACACATCTGGATTCCCTTCACCTTCATGCCTCTCATCCATAGCCACCTCACCTTTATTCTCATCTGGACCCACCTGTTTATACGTCAACATCAAAATGCCCTTACTATTCCCCAAGTTTGAAACCTTTTCTCTAGGCCGTTTCACCTTTTGCGAGGCCTGACGGTCAGCTATCACAACAGCGTTATCTCCCTGACTATTTCCCTTATATTTTTGATTTCTACCTACTCCCCCTTTCTCCTTCTTATGCTTACGTACACGGTTAGCATCTATCGAGGTTACCCCCATACCTCCAGGACTAGCACCTCCTGACACAGCAGGTATCTCGACTGAAGCACCACGATCATCACCACCTCCATTCTCATCTTCTCCGGCCAGCACTCCAAATCTGGAACCCTTGCTATACTTCTGAGATAAACCAGCTAACTTATCTTTCCCCCCTTGCTTAATTCTTTTAGGTTTATGAACAACCTTCCACACACCTTGATCACTAGACTCACCTACTTCCTTCCCCCTCTCCCCAGAATTAACCTCTAAAGATGAAACAACACCCTTCCCCTCCGATTGCACCACTGGTTCCCCTGCTTTACAAGAATCAATCAAATGACCATAAACTCCATACCTCGTACACAAGCCATGCAGACCCTCATACTCAAGATAATAATCCTCCCCATCCAGCGTAAACCCAGACATTAATTGCTTCTCCAAGTTCACCAACACACAAATTCTCGCGTAATGCCCTCTCAGCTGACAGGAAGTGTTCATATCAACTTTAATTGTCTCACCAATTCTATCCCCAATCCAAGTCAACGCCTCCTTATCGTAATACTCCAAGAAAACCTTAGGCATACGAACCCACACAGCCACCTTATCGATTTTGGCTCTCCATGGATGGAAAAGAGGCTCCCAAGGCCTCACAGTGAGGTAATGGTCAAACACCATCCATGGACCACCAGTCAAAGCATTGCAATAGTCATCTTGATTGGTAAATTTAACCACAAAGAATCCATTGCCTATATTTATCAAGCTAATCACGCCTTTTTTTGCCCACATCGACTGCAAAATGGACAATAACAGCTTATATCCAATATTACGACCCAACAGTTTCACAATCAAAGACTTATTCCAAGCCTTATAAAGACGTTTTTTCATCTTCTCCGAAAAGGAGAAAGAAGGAAAGTTGCGCTTAGGATCCTCAATGATCTTACAAAGAGGCTCGCTATCTTCTTCTTCTGCATTTTCATCTGACATAGTGTCGTCTGAGAGTGCATGCTCATCTTCCCTGTTACCGACCGTATAGTCATCACCACCTATTCCTTGTAACTTGTCCGCAAAGGATTGACCTGGTCCCCATTGCTTTGGTTCCTTCACCCCCAGCTTGGGCCACTCCTCCTTCGAACCAGGATAATCACCATTTTTTATCTTTTTAGAGCTTCTTCTAATCAAATCATCCTCCTCCGACGACACAGGCACCAGAGAAGAGTTTTTCTGAGCGAGAGCGAACGCCATTTTTATTGAAAGATAAAATGAGTACACACATAAAAGCCCAACTCATGAACAACGAAGAATAGATAACCCCGTAAAACGCCTCTTGATACTACAAGTGGCAGCGGGTTTTCATCCGGGTTGCACCAGCGTCCGGGTCGAGTTAACCAGTTTCTATGGAGAAGAAAACCCATCCTCACAAAACAACGTTGCCTTCCACGCTCACCACGAAATGCAATGTTTCATTTACTAAGTACTAGGCTGGATTATCTTCGTGTTTCCTGAAGAATTGGGTTTTCTCGCTTTGATTATTTTATTTCATTTTGTTGTCCTTGCATGATGGGCCTGTTGGTCTTGGGCCCCTGGTTTCATTAATTTCTGGTTTATTTCTAGGCTGTTTAAACACAAGAATATAAAATATGTTTATATCAAAAAAAAAGAATATAAGATATGTTTGAGTTAGTGTTTAAAAAGGAGTAAAGGGACAAAAATACACATGAGCTTTATCCTGAGGAACGTCTAACATCATATGCTTTTTTTGGGTGCAAAAATACACATAAACTTGTAAAACCAGAGCAAAAATTCCATCACAGTTAAGTGCCTGAACGTCTGTTAAGTGCATTATGAAAATACCAAAATGTCCTTGACCAACACCATCTCCCTCCCAACCTTCATCTCTCGCAACTCTTCCATTAAAAAATAAAAATTATATCTTGTTCTTCTTTCCCAAATCAACAGATTACGAACTAGTTCCGACAGTGAATGTTCGAAGTTCTGACACTATTATATTTCACTCATCCAAGAGCAATAGCTCTCAACCACAGAGAAATTTCAATTCAAGGCTAAATTCGACAATAATATGACAAGAAATCCATAATTTGCGATATGCCAAAACGAGTGCAATTAAAACCCTAATTACCACTGAATTTAAGAGCTTCCCCCATCCCGATGACCAAAGACTTCTGAAACAATCGAAAAAGAAATCCAAAATTTTCCATATGCCAAAAAATGAAAACATTACACTATATTAAGAAAAACAGATGGTCCAAACGATGAGCCCGACGGCGGAAAGGAGAAGAGAGAGGAAGGTGAAGGGACAACCGAGAAGGAAACCAAAGGCCTGCAGTCGCTTCAAGTCTCGAAACCTCCAAAGCTTCGATGAAGTCGATGAAGAAAAATGGATCTTCGACTCCATTCTAGACAAGCTCGTCGGCGTTATGCTTTTGGTCGAAGGAGCTAGTGGAGGTGACGAATTTGTGCCGGAGATTTTGGAAGTGAAGGTGGATCCGAAGGAGTCTCGAGGATTCAGATCTGAAAAGAAAAAAAGGAATCTAAAAACAAAGTATGAGACGGGAAGGAGAAAGGAAGGTTCAGGCATTCAGTTGGAAAGAAAGAGGGAAGGGCAGGTTGGGAATTACAAAAAAATTGACATTTATATCTCTTTTTAAATTGCGTGGGGCCCACCTGAAAACTAACATCTGTTAAAGAAATCTAACGGCAAGGGTATTTTTGCACCTATTTTGAAAGTTCATGTATATTTTTACACCTCCAAAAAGCATTTGTCATTGGGTGCACCTTGGGTAAAAGTTCATGTTTATTTTTGCACCTTTACCCTTTAAAAAGTATATTTATGTAAGTGGATATAAAACTCTTCTCACATACTTATTTCATATATCATAAATTACATGGAAAAATAGTTTTAACCCCTAATCCAAATCGGCTATGTAATTTCACTTTGCATAGGAACGTCATAATGGGTTTTGGGCTTGGTACTTGGTTTACTTTTGTTTCCAAACCATTTTGGCCCCGTTTGGTATGGGGAAGATTTAAGGAGAGAAAGGAACTTAGAGGAGGGAAAGGAATGGAAAGGAAGATTGAGAAGGAACTTAAGAAATTGAGTGTTTGGTAGACATGGGAATGGAACTTAAGTTTAGGGAAAATAAAATGTTTGGTAGGAAGAAGAGGAAGTTGGTTAAGTGGGAAGGAGAGGTAAAATACCAATAATGCCCCTAAAAAATGAAACAACTACACCATATTCATATCTCTCATCAGCGACCTTCTTCCTCACTCTCATCTGTGACCTTCACTTCTGTCAATGGTTGCTAGCGCCCTCTCCTTCATTGCGACCTTCATTTCTTCCCATTATGCCCCTATAATAAAAAATGGAGAAAATAATTTGACTGATTCAAATGTACGTTCGAACGATGACGTTAATTTCGAACGTAATGCACTAAAATGAGAACGCGTTCGAACCAAAATTTTGACAGTAACCAAACTTATGCATTAGTTCATATCGGAACAGGACAACAACAGTCATTTTCATTCCATATATATCATTACATATCCAACAATCAATTTTCCTCAACCTAATATTCCAGCTACCCGAAACATCAAAACACAAATGCCCAGAAAGAAAATAATAAAAAGATGTATATGATATGGATACAAAACCCCAGGGAAGGTCCAAATAAGAAGATCAAAAGATGAGTAATGTATTAAACCAACTTTGAATCCGAGAAGAAGGAAAAAATTAAAAGAATAATCTTAATCAATAAAAAAGGACACAAGTGTAGACAAAAAAGCGATACATACAACCAAAAACAGAAACACCCAGGCCTGCAAATTCTCTTTAACAACCACATATTGACAACAATGTGGAATCTCCATCCCGAGGAGAAAATTACACAAAGAGCACACCTCGAGAGTCTAGAAGAGAAAAATTTCTCGCTCAATAACGTAAAGTTCGTGAAGCCCAGTGTATAACCCGGAAGACGGGGAGACTAAATCGAAGATGTGATGAAATTTGCAACGATGGCGCAAGAGATGTGATTTTTTACAGGGTATTTCTGTCCAATTTTTCAGTCTCCCGGGAAGATTTCAACCTTCCCTCCATTTTCGGATGGAATGAAGGTTCCCACGTTTAAGGGAAGATCAAAGATTGCTGGAAGATGGTTTCCGGGAAGGTGGTGCTGCTGTGATGGAAGATCTATAATCTTCCCTTTCCTTTGGTCCATCTTCCGCGTATCAAACGCGTCCTTTGTTGTTACCCTTTCATCCTCCAGTATTGGGATATAGAAGATTGAGCCACATATGTGTGTAAATCGCCAGAAGCTATATAATTTTGATTAAGGTTTTGAAATCTGGACCAGTCACTAAATTTGTGGGAGTACTGGGTCAAAGGTTAGTAAGTCGGACTAATATTAATTAAAAAATATAATTTAATTAAAATAAAAAAAATATTCATATTATAATAATAAAAAATATTTTGTAGTTAAAATATGGGAAGATATGATGTGATGAGGAACAAAATGGGAAGATGCCCAATATTATTATTATTATTATTATTATTATTATTATTTATCAAAGAGATCGTGGTACAACTACACCGCACAACGAAATGACATATCAGAGGCAAACATTGGGAACCAAGACCTGCCTCTTTATCTTTTGCTTTTCATTACTTTCTTTTCCTTAAAAAAAAAAAATAAAAAGGCAAGAAAAATATGTGAAAAGCTAGATTCTAAAGGCGGTAACTCATTCTTCTTGATTTATCTTTTCCTCTTCTTCTTCTCTGAAAGTGAAATACCTCTCTCTGTCTCTCTTTACCAACCCACACATAAATCATAACTCTATTCCCATGGCATTACGGCGGCGGCTCCACCATCTGTCCTCATTCTTCTGATTTCCATCGCCGGCATCTTCCCAACTGGTGGAGAGCCTCGACCTCAACGTTCAAAAGCACTTCAGATCTCGATCTCTTTCTCTTTCCCCTTCTTCTTGTTCTGTCTCAGCCACAGAGAAGGTGGAGGCTGACCGTTGTTCCTCCTTCGGCCTCCACAACACGCCGGCCTCCTCAATTATTTTCTTTTCACACACATATATATTCAGTCTAGTTTACATGATGGAATTGAAGTAGAGGATTTTGGCATCTAAATTGAAGGTTTTGATGAGAGTGTAGTGGCAATTGGAAAGATTGTACACTGAGAATAGTCACATATTTCAACTATGTGAAGGAAAAATGGTTAAAAAATCTCTAATTACAAAATGTATTGTTCAAAGGTACTTAAAGATTTAAGTCCTCCAATTTTAAGTATATGCAACTTTTCTTGTCAGTTTGGAAGAATCTAAAACCTAGATTTTGTAAAGTTTGCCAAACCCTCCACAATTTTTCAGAAGTTATTCTGTATTTAAATCTAGGTTTTAGAAAAAACTATTTTTTTTTTCATATTTTTCTCTCTCCTTTGTCATCATCAGTACTTTTTCAATACCAGTTAGTATCCTTAAGTATTTTTTTAGTATCATTCAATATCCTGAAATATTTTTTTAAGATTAGTCATTACCCTGAAATATTTTTTCAATATCCTAAAATAAATTTGAGAGACCATGAGGTATTTTTTTCATTATCCTTAAGTATCTTTTTAGTAATCGTCAATACCCTAAAGTATTTTTGCAAGATAAGTCATTACTTTAAATATTTTTTTAATATCATAAAATAATTTTTTAAGAGCATAAAGTATTTTTTCAGTATTAGTCAATACCTTGAAATATTTCATGATCTTAAAATTTTATTTTAAGATATTAAAAAAAATATTTCAAGATAATGACTTATCTTAAAAAATATTTTAGGATCGACGTTTAAAAAAAAATACTTATTACTGATTGATATTGAAAAAATACTTCTTATAGTCTTAAAAATTTATTTTAGGATTTTGAAAAAATATTTCAAGGTATTGATTAATCTTGAAAAAATATTTCGTGATATTGTGTATTTAAAAGATACTTAATACTAACTCGGTACTAAAAAATACTTCTCATACTCTTAAAAATTTATTTTAGGATCTTGAAAAAAATATTTTAAGGTACTAATTAATCTTGAAAAAAAATTTCAGGGTACTAACGGGTACTAAAAAGATACTGAAAAAATATTTCCGATCTTAAAAAAATTAAGATATTGAAAAAATATTGCAGGGTATAGAAAGGTACTAAAAAAATCTTAAGAATCTTGATTCATACTAAAAAATACCGATGATGACCACAAGAGAGAAAAAGCTGAAAAAAAATAGATTTTCACAAAACTTAGGTTTTGATGTATAATAGCTTCGATGGGGGTGTTTGGTAAGCTTATGACAAAACTATGGTTTTGATGTCGAAAAAATAGAGGTATTTGGCAAACTTTTGCCTCGAACCCAGGTTTTGATGCAAAATAGTTTTTAGACAATATTTTGGGTGTTTAGCAAACTTTTGTCAAAATCTAGGTTTTAAACTTATCCAAAAGTTATTTTCTAAAAATCATTTTTATTTCTTAAATTCTAAAAGTTATTCTCTAAAAGTCATTTTTACCTCGTAAATTGTGAAAATGATTTTTGACCAATATATTTAATTTTCAGCTATGTAAATGTCCTAAATACAGGTGAAGATAATTTTGGGTGCCCCAAAAGAGCTATAAACAAAAGAAGAGAGAATTGCACTGGGGTCTTTAAATAAATTTCGGTACTTCTTGGTAATAAATTTGGTAAGGAAGGATTTTCAACCATTTTACCATTTATTTATTATTTTTACGAGGCTTTGATCTTTAGCTGATAATTTTATAAATTTAATAGTTTTATTTGTAAAAAACTTATCCCTTTACTCTCATTCATATTCAATTATTCTGTCGTTTATGCAAAAAAAAATATTCTGTCATTTATCCATAAGTCAGAAAAATACAAAAACGTGTACGATTTCGTGATTCCCCGTATCTTTCGAATTAAATGATCTGTCATTTACATTTTGGTGATTACTCTCCTCTCGTCCTTTGTCTAATTATAGAGTGCCTTCTCATTAGATTGAAAATGGTGGGCCCTTATCACCCATTGTCTGGGCCCGGGTGTTGGATTTTGCTTATGGCTATTAAATCATGACCGGTGAGTGAGAAGTATTAAGTTAAAGATTGGTGGTTTTGATTGGAGCGTGGTTTTGATCGGAGCCACCCCGGGATCATCGAGGAATAAAAAATTAAATCAAGACTTCCAAATGTTATATATTCCAAGGTTATTAAACCCGGATCGGCCAAATGAATCCCGATGACGGTTGGGAGTGCTTAAGTTAAGGGTCGATGTGGGTGGACAGAAGCCAACTGGACTAAAGGGGCCAAACCTAAGTAATATATTAATATAAAATTATAATAAGATAATAAAATAAATAAAACTTTAAGGGTTTATTTTATATTGAGAAAAGTGATGCCTTTTTCTGCAAACCTGACAGTAGTAGCGCAAGGAACAACTTTTGTTCCCCCTTCACAATGCTTTTGATTTTATTGTTTTTAGTCAACCGATGCTATTGAAAATTGAAACTAGATCCCTATATCATAATGTCCTAGCCTCTTAGGCTGTAATCTTCTTTTGTGTCTTCTCTCTTATGTGAGTTCTCTCCATTTTCGTTTTGCTTGGCTCTTCAATTCCGATCTCTCCTCTCTCTCACTCCCATTCTCTGCTTTCTCAAAGCTTCATTTGTCCAGCTTCAAAAAAATCAACTTCGGTCTTCCACCTAGCCAACACACGCCCCCACTTGCTCGGCGCAGTCCGTGCTCGGCGTCTCTGGATCTAGGGGGACTGGATCTGTTAGTGTGCTGACCTTGTTTCCTCGCTCCTTGGTCTGTCACCGTCGTTCTCCTCTTTCGGCTTTGTTTTCACTGAATCTATTGTTTTTTTTGTCAGATTTGGATATGTTGTTATCTCTGCTTCTTATTGGCTTTGTTTCTCTCCCAGTAAACATCTTCAGTTTTCAATTGATCTTTAAAAAAAAAAAAAAAAACTCAACTCGACCCCGGTTTCTAATATGCACGGGACCGGTTTATGGCCGGTTCGACGGTTTTCGGTCGAACCGGTCCGGTCCGTCCGGTTTTAATAACCATGATATATTCCCTCTACTAATTATAGAAATATATTTTTTAGAGTTAGTTTTGATCATAATTATAAGAGTAAATTTTAACTTTTATTAATTTTTTTTATAATACCTCTATTTATGCTTTCTCAATAATAATGAAAGACAAAATAATTTAATAATACACCTATATATGTTATAAAGTAAATAATGTTTGCAACTCATTAATGTCATATACACCTCAATTATACTTTTTCTTTATCAAATAATTTTGAGCAATTTTTGTCATATTTTTCTCATATCACCCCTACTAATACTTTATATACAATAATTAATTTAATAACAAGCTTATATTCTATCAAGTGAGAGATTCTAATTTATTTTTTTATTTTTAAATAAAATAATTTTAATATTCCTTTAAAAATATTTATAGAGTACTTATCATCATGTACTTCAAATATTCTTTTATATATAAAATATTCTTTTATATTTTATAGTGTATCCCTGTAATTGGTACGGAGAGTCAGAGTAACAATTGCGCTGGGCCATCGATTCATCTAATTTTTCTTTGATGTAATTTTAAATTTTAAGTAGGGGTATTTTTTAAAAATAATTATAATTAACTAATTTAACTTTTCTCCTTAATCCCTTCAAATTGAGTCGATAAATAGTTCTTATAATTATGACCGAAAAGAAAAGAGTATAGTATTATATATCACCTATTAACATCTAAATTGTAATCAGTAGTCATAAAATTTTCATTATACTACCTTCAGTCATAATTATAAGAGTACTTTTATAATGTAAATTGTATTATAAAAATACTCCTACAATTAAGATCGGAGGGAGTAACAAAATATCAAAACATGAGGGCCATGAAACAGAAACCTACGGGTTATGTTTCTCTTATAATCCTTTTCTTATTATCCCTCAAATCTCTAAATCACATCCGTCCAATCAACATAATACTACTTTCACTTTTCTCTTATTTTCCCAATCAATAGTCAAGATATAGCTAATAAGAGATAATAAAAAGAAGGATAAGGAAAGTATCTCTTCCGAAAGCTACCTTCATCTCTGCCGATGGCCTTAGATTTCTCCTGACAATCTTATCTCTTTTAAACACAACTTATCTTTCATCACTTTCCATACCGATGGCCATTCTGACAACCTTATCTCTTTCACAAATTTGATGACTTATTAAGGGAAAGACGAAATAAGGGGAAACACCTTTTTTATCATTGCGCGTTGGAGGGACCAGGCATTCCTGTGTCTTCTTCCTTCTAACAACACCAATCTTTACATCCCAGCTTTAAATTCAAAATGCTATGCAACAAACCATTAACAAAAAACCTCACACTTTCCCTTTAACAGTCTTCACCTTTCAAGCACAACTCTTCAACTTTGAAGCTCTCCCTCTCCTTCTGGTTTCTGGTCTAGATCCCTCGTTGTCACCGCCGTCATCTCCGTCTCCTTCTCCGGCTAGACATCTTCAACTTTCATACACTTACTGAATCTTTATCCTAATCGCCGAACCATTCCTGGAGCTGATCTCTCTCTCAAATGTTCAACTGCTACGGTCACGACCGGTGATTCCCGGCATCAAGAACTCCTTGGAAACATCGGAATTGGGGCAGCGTTGTTGCCGGAGAAGTCCTAATAATTTAAGGTGTTAAGTATACTAAAAATGAATTTAGAATACTAGATGTTACATTGAATACATTATTTTTTAAAAAACAAATAGTTCCTATCCTCCCTTATTCGGTTATTCCCCCTCCCCCCCAAAAAAAAGGTGTAGTTTAATGAAAAAAGAAATGAGAAAAGCCATATCCCAATTAATTTGAGTACCAATAATTAGTTTAATGAAATTTGTATAATTGACACAAAACGCAGTATTCTGAATTAACGCTTCACGCAATGGGTTGGAGATGGTGGTGTGTCATCCTAGTCCTGCTGCTGCTTGTTCCGTTCATTGCTTCTTCACGTTCAATTATCAAGAATTTACCTGGCTTTTCCGGTGACCTCCCTTTCAAGCTTGAATCTGGGTGAGTAATGACTTGTTTTCATCCATGTGAAAACTCATATTTGATTCTTTCTATAATTT
Organism: Acacia melanoxylon; assembly: GCA_019022615.1. Classification (NCBI taxonomy): domain Eukaryota; kingdom Viridiplantae; phylum Streptophyta; class Magnoliopsida; order Fabales; family Fabaceae; genus Acacia; species Acacia melanoxylon. The sequence continues at coordinate 28,853,299 of JAFJYJ010000002.1, forward strand.
TTTTTCCCAGTAAAATAACATCCAGCACGCACCTCTCTCAAATGGTGTCCATACGTTAATCTTGGTTTTAGTGCAGTGAATACCTTATGTTATTTTTCTAGTGCTTTTAACATCATAATCTTATTTATCGTATATTCGGCATCTTAAAATCATAATTAAACTTAAAATCATAATAAAATTAGGATATTGGATGTAACTAAAAATTAACCGATCAAGGAGCTAGATGTACAACAAAAATAATATTAAGGTATTGGATATATTATATATAATAGGCAAAATGACACTTTAACGTCCCAAAAAATAAGAAAAATAATATTAGTAAAGACTTATAGCTTCTCAATGACAATAACAAGTGAAAAGGTAATCATTGACAAACAAAAGCGTTATCCCAAGGTATTTGATTTGTTTGATATTATTTTTCTTAATAAGAACCTTAATATCATTTTCCCTGAATAATATTAGGATACTGAATACTACTTGAAATAACATTAAGTTCCACATGCTAAATACCACTTTACTTTATTTTTCTGAATTCCTTTAAATTTTTCCTGTATTTAAAGTAAAATCTTACCCCATATATATAATCTGACTTCAAATATAATGCGCAGATACATTGGAGTTGGAGCAGAGGAGGAAGTGCAATTATTTTATTTATTTGTGGAATCTCAAAGAAACCCCTCGAAAGATCCAATCTTGCTTTGGTTTGTCGGTGGCCCTGGTTGCTCTGCGCTTTCTGCATTTTTATTAGAAAATGGTACATAATTTAGTTATTTTATTTTATCCCTGAGTTGAGTCCAAATGCAGTGCATGTCTTGGTGTATTTTTAATTCAAGTTTATTACTTCCACACCATATTCAGAATCTTACGTTTTTATTTAATAATTTGCAGGACCAGTAACAATTGACCGCAATTCCAGAGGGATTCTATCCTTATGCTTGGACGCAGGTTGTGATGTTTCTAAATTCAAGCTGCCATATTTGTATTTGCTCTGAAAATCAATTTCATAGTACTCCACTTTCATATATGCTTATTTTCTTGCTTCGCGTTTTTTTAAATCCTCATGCCACCATCATGACATTATGTTGCTATTTTACATTGCAGCAAAATCTGAGATTTTATGTGCACAAAATATAAAATAAAGATGATATGTTAATTCTCAGTTTTAAGAAATGATTTTTTATTTAAAAATAGTTAGTCGAAAAGTTAAAATTTAGGCAGTTGAAAATTTAGACAAAATATGTGCACAAAATGTAAAATAGTCCTCGTGAAACTCATATAGCTAAAATGGCGTTGGATGAAAAATGTATCCGTATTGGATAAGTTGTAATTTTCAGGTACATTGTTGTTACAGGGGCGAACAAAGAATAGGGATGGTGATATTAATTCTTTCCAATTTAAACATGCGACAAGTTGGCATGTTTTTTTTCCACACAGTTGTTTTGAAAGCCACATCATCGTCCAGTCAGCAAAAAAAGCCAAACTAACAGTCAAACTGTATTTTTGCACCTAAAAGAAAACTTGGTGTTGGGTATTCTTTTGACGAAACCACATGTATATTTTTGCACCTTTGAACGCCTCGTCATCGTTCAGTCAGCAAAAAAAAGTCAAACTTAACAATCAAAGTCAAATTTAATGGTCAAACGGTATTTTTACATCTAATTTGTAACTATATAGTCACTTTTGCACCTTAAAAAAGCACTTGGTATGGATGCGATTTTGACAAAAATACATGTATATTTTTAAGAAAAACTACATAGTATTAAATCTTTGGGGGGCAGCAAGCGGGGCGCATCAGGCACCTCATCCGCCTTTTAAAATAGTAAATACTTGTCAATCTGTTTTGATAAACTAGTAAAGCTACTCCTCCTTTGAGACATGTTATGAATAAGTGTTAGACAGAATACTAAGAATAAGAATAGCATAACTGAACACATTATGGCTTTTTTATAATTAGCAGGTGCTTAATGTCATATACATAGATTTACCGGTTGGCACAGGATTTTCTTATTCCCAAACACAACAAGGCTACCATAGCAGTGATATACTGTGGATAGAGAATTCATATGATTTTCTACAAAAGGTAAAAATATTTGATATAAAATTAAATTACAAACACTTAGCTAGCATCCAAAGTTTCCATTTAGCATAGAATTGTAATTCACCACACATGGATCTAGCCATTAATGGTCAAACCAGATCCTTGTATCTGATTAGGTTAAGGTGCAAACTTGTTCAAGAAGTTCTTATTAATGTTTCTTGAAGTTTTTAATTCAATGCCGACAAAGCAATATTGTCATAGCCTTTTAAAAAATTAATATTGATTGTTAACATTTTGAATAGTAAAGGGCAACATCGCTCCATTTTAATACTTCTAGGGCAACTTTGACCATAAAAAAACTTTGAAAACAACATTGTTCCTAAGTGAAAATTTCTGAGGCAAATTTACACCTTAACCTTATCTAATTGTTCAAACTAGAAAGTAAATAAGTGGTGTATATATATGATACAATTAGTCTTCTGATGAAGATTTACAATTAATGCAGTGGTTTATTGATTATCCTGAATTTGTATCAAATCTACTTTACATTGGTGGTGGTTCATATTCAGCTATGCCCACTGTTCCTCTTGTTAAAAAAGTATATGAAGGTGAAAAATTGCTCTATATTTTTTTGCTTCTTAATGTAGCTGGCTTCATTAGCCTTCTCTTTTTTCTTTTTGCCTGGTTTTAATTTTTTTTCCCCTGTTTGCTTGAGCAGGTTACAAAGCAGGAAGCAAACTATTCATAAATTTCGAAGTAAAATAGATTTCACACATATATTCTGTTTAAAGCTTCTAATTTCTGAAAATGGCCTCTCTTGTTTCTTGTGAGGCATCATATCCCTCCGGTCTTAGATATAAGAGAAAGCTTTGGGGGTATACACGGTCTCACTTGTAAGATATACTTAAAAATGTATGAAACTTTAACCAACCTTTTTTTTCCCCATTGAATAACCATTTACTCTCTTACACTTCTTTTTCCTACTCATTCTCTCAAACTCTCACACATTCTCTCTATATAAATAAGAGTACTTTTTGGGGGGAAAACATTTTCACACTATCATTTCTTTTAACCAACTTTTTGATTCACGTAGACTAGATGGATCGAGTACCATATATATTATTTTTTAAGACACCGTTCTAAAGTCATCAAAGATATATACTAGAGGTGAATATGGTGTCTCATGAGGATGAGGTACTAATTAAACCGCCTTTTGTATGTTATGATAACAAATATCACTAACTCTCAGTTAGCCTTTTAGGGTTTTGTGCTTGCCAGCCCAGTAACTGATACATTTGTGAATCGAAACTCCAGAGTTGAATATGCAAACCGGCTGAGTCTTATATCAGATGAGCTCTATGAGGTTACTTCGATCATTTTCTTCTATCCATGCATTCATCTAAAGCTGATCAAGTTTTTCCTGTCTTAATTCTTAATAATCAATCGATTGATATCTTAGCTTACTAAATTAATGTGCTTCTTTGACCTATTAGGAAGGGTATGCTTTTAACATTTATGTCTAAAGTGAGCTATTTTAGAGACAGCTTTATGGTCCGTAGAGGTTGAGTTATCTTAGCTTTATATGCACTTCAAGCTTATATCACTTTAGATTCTTAGTTTAAAATTATAAGGTTTAGTGTGGAAAGTTTTCATGTTGGATCAATACAATGTTGCCCAGAAAAGATTTTTGGGCTTGATGTTGCCCTGGAAGCTTATAATTACAAGTGTTAATATTACATAATGGTTCAATGCAACATTACTACAATTTTAAACTTTTCACGCAACATTGAGACCGAAAGAACTTTTAGGGCAATATTGCTTGAGCGAAAACTTTCAGATCAAATTTGCACCTTAACCCTAATTATAACTCTGCCAAATGGATTACTGGAGTTAAACAGTGTAGATTTTGAGATACCTCTAGCAGGGAAAACACAAACCCATGGGATTACCTATCTAAAATTACTCTGATATCTTCATGCAGTCAATTAAGGAGAATTTTAATGGTAATTACGTCAACATAAACCCAAACAACAAGAAGTGTGTCTCAGATTATGAAGCTTACTCTCAGGTTTGTATAAAAAGCCTCCACACTTGTCTCAGTTTCTTTCATTTCATTACAAGTAATACATAGATATATTGACGAAAACTTGGTGTATAATCTATTCATTTGCAGCTAATTCAATATATCAATGGCAAACAAATTTTGGAACCTCTTTGCTATACTATGCCCAATAACAATAGAAGAATTCTCTTCGAAGATTCGTCAGATGGGACCCTCCAGAATGATTCCACATTCTGGTGTCGTGTATGTAAATTTCAGAACATCATACACACACACTTATACCCAGACTTATCTAGTGGGAGCCTTATATATTGGGTTGCCCTTATACATGTACACGCGCACACACACACATACACTTTCTCAGACACTTACGCTCGGACTCCTTTTAATTTGAAATTTACTTGTAGGGTTATGATTACATGCTTGTTGAGCAATGGGCAAATAATGAGGATGTTAGGCAGGCTCTTCAGATTAGGGAGGTAATTAAGAATCTACTTAGTTTATTGATTATAAATATATCAAAACTATATAATTCAAGATTTAACTAATAAACTAATTTTATAATTAATGACTCTTTTAAGGGAACTAAAGGGGAGTTCTTGAGGTGCAACAAGAGTTTATCGTACAAATATAATCTACAAAGTGTTGTTGATTATCATCACAATCTCACTGAGACAAACCTTCAATTTCTTGTATTCTGGTAAACTTCATCATCCCCCTTATATATAAGTTTTAGATTAAGATCCTTCTACCATACTCAGGAATTTTCTTTCCTTTTATATTTTGTTACGTTTATGATATTTATTATTGTATTACGTTTATCTAATCATTACTCTGTGGCTCCAAAAAATCATTACTTCTTACTAGAGTTTTTTTTTTTTTTTAATATTACTTTTCAAAGGGTTTGAAGGTTTATCTATTCATTAAATCATTTTTCATTTCATTTTATTGTGTTCTAAACAGACTTTTAAAAGTTCTGTAACAGTACGAGTGTGTGGATTTCTTACCCAAAAAAAGAAATAAAAATTGCTGTGTTATTTGTTTCTGCTCACAGTTCCTAAATTTAAAGCAATTAGTTATCACATTCAGAAAATATATTCCTAAAAAACTCTACAAGCGAAAGTCTGGAAATAAATTTTTGACAATCCTATATGATAAATTCAAAACATATATTCCTGCATTTCTTTGCTTATTATAATTTGAATGAACACAATGCAAATAGCTAATTAACCAATTACTCAAGTGATGAGACTTTTACCTTGGTAAAGAAAGCTAACTCTTTGGCTTTTAATTTTTTTTTTAACTCCTTGGCTTTGAACTCCTTATTACAGTGGTGATCTTGACCTGGCGACACCACATATTGGTACACAAGCTTGGATAAAGTCATTGAACTTGAAAATAAAGGATCCTTGGCGTGCATGGTTTGTTGATGGCCAAGTTGCAGGGTAACTAATCAATTTGAATTATTATTCTAACTATTTTTCAGTTTTAGTACTTAAGATTTGTGCATGAACAACTTTTAGACACAATTTTTTGCCTCATGAAATAGGTTCTTCTATCGTTACTTTTTTTCTTAAGAAAAAAATTTGTTTTTTAAATAATTATTGTTGGAAATATCCATGCTCATTATTTTATTATGATCGGTAAATATATAATTTTTTGAAAAGAAAAGGTGGAGGATCTTATGGTCCACCTTTTATTGTGTTTTCTTTTTCATAAAACTTTAATTTGGTGAACGATAGGGATTTGGACAAAATTTGAGCGATACATAAACTTATGCTAAGCTACCTTTATTATTTGAAATTGTAATATTTCAGTAGTTAAATTTTAAAATGCGCGGAAGATTTTTGAATAGAATTATTGATTGTGTGTAACTGTAAATACTTTGACGAAACTAACTTTTACTTTCTTTTTGGCTAAAGTATATGTGTGGTCCTTTATGTTTGGTTCAGTTATCAATTTAGTCTTTTAAGTTTATAAAGTGCATATTTGGTCCCTTAATATTAACATTGTTAGGCTGGCTTAACGGAAAATACTAACTCAATAATTTTAAGCGATAATTGTAGCTAACAAAGAATGCTTACATGTTACTTTTTTTGTTTAATATGAACCCAGAAGATTATTAAGATTTACTTATGATGCACATTATGACGATAGGCACCTCACCAAAATTCAATACTTGTATCTTAGGGGGGAAAAGCAGAAAACAAATTCATCTTGATATTGTCAAAATTAGGAAAACATGTCAGCAGTCAAAGCACTAGGTGCAGTATACACCTTTTAGCCTCTGTTAAAAATGGTCTTTCGCTATTGCATATGGCAGTAGTTGAATTAATGGAAGCAGTAAGTAGAAGCCTACGGCTTCTGGTATATTGAAACAAACGCCGTATATGCAATTTTTTAATTAATCTCTCTGTTATCAGTTATCAAAATGTGATAAGTTCATATGCTTTTGGTAAGTGTATGGTTTTTTAACCTTCTATGTTTGTCATATTTTGATTAATGACAAAAATATATGAACAACAATCTAATCCTTGTGATATTTTTATTAGTTATATTAATTGTCCCATCTTTCTTTTATTGAATATGCAGATACACACAAATCTACAAGAAGCATAACTACTTCTTGACATATGTTGCTGTGAAAGTAAGCAAAACCTTCAACACTTAGCTTCGATTAGTTGATTTTGTTATCTTTATTGGTTTTCAAGTCTATTCACACACACACACAAATTGACTCCTCCTTTTCGTTTGACATAGGGTGCTGGTCATGTAGCTCAACAGTATAAACCTAAAGAAGTTTTCCAGGTGATAGAGAAGTGGTTCTCATATGCTCCTATTTAAGGAACGGGTCAATCGGGTTGTGCTCAGAACTCGGGTCCGTCTAAATAAGGTAATGTTTCACTCCCTCGCTCTGATCACAGTTATAAAACACTCCGAACTACATCACTATAATTAAAGAAATGTGGTTAAGTCATTAAATTTATTTAAGAAAAAAAAAATCAAATTTGCGTATATTTAAAGCCATGAATTATATCTTGAGAAGTGAAAATGGAAAAGTGCATCAAACTTTGAATAGGGTCAATATTAAAAAAAATACTTCATCTAATCCTTAATATAAGACACAATTGGATTTTTTTGAAGACATTAAGGAAGTTAGATAAGTAACTTAATCATAACAAATATTGTATATTATTAGATTATATATTAGTTTATAAGTTAGACAAATCAGTTTGATATAAAAATGATAAATTTAAATACTTTAAAGCAATTTATTTATCTGCCATAATATTTCAAAAAAAGTCAACTGTATCTTATATTAGGACCAAAGGTAATATATATAATTAATAATCTACTTGATGACTTATAATAAAGACTATTTATAGAAATTGTCTTATAATAGAGATTCGAGTAGTGTTTTATTTGACCTATCACATTATCTTTAATGATTTTTTCGTTTATTTTATTTAAATATGTTTTTAATGTTGATATGCTGATTGAATTATTTTTCTAATGATACAGGGAGAAGTGGAGGGAGAGCAAAAGGCGTAAAAAAATGGAGCTCACATGTTAATGTAAGTGTCATAATTTCTTTTGATTTATCTTGAGTTTCCCCTTCAGCAATTGGAAGGGTATTTCTTTGATGGTTGTGTTGTTGTTGTCGTAACTAATGTGAATTGTTAAATGAGCTTGCCGATTTGATTTATTACAAAAATTGTATGAAAAATAATATTTTCAATGTTTATCCTTTATTTTTGTTCTTAAATGCCAAAAATAAGATGCTACTATTTTGGTTCTTATTTAAATCAGTCATCTTTTTCAAAGCAGAAATTAAATTCAAAATTATTTGACAGGATTAAATAGGAATTTGTGAGTATTGTGATTTTACCACATAGTTCTCACTGTTTTCCCCCTTAAAAGAAAGGAATAGCCAACCCACCAGCCACTAGAGCTTTGAGGACCGACCATCACCCCGGCACCGACAAGAATATGTTTAGACCTTACCGCAGAACTTTCTTAAACTAGGAATTAAAAAGATAATCTGTGATGAAAAATAAATCTTTTTTATTGTGGAAAAAATTCCATCGGAAATTAATTCCGTAGGTAATTCCGTCGGTAATTAAAATTATAGACGGAAAATTTTTGTCGCAAAAAAGGTGGTGGGAAAACTCAATTTTATTTTGCCACAGCTTTTTTTGCGACTGAAATTTTCCGTCGGTAATTTTGGTTACCCACGGAATTCCATTGGTACTTTTAGTTACCGACGGAATTGTGGATAATTTCTGACGGAATATTTTCATTGGTAATTCCGTGGGTAATCCATGTTTTCTTTGTAGTGATCTATATGTGTGTGTGGAAAAAAAAAATCATAAATCACTATTGAACAACTTCATATTTAAAAGATATAAGTCATATAACTATATAATTAAAAAAAAAAAACATGTTTTAAAAAATCATGTTAAAAACTTGCGTTTATAACTATGGAAACACGTTAAAAACTATATATAACTGTCCAATTTCCACTCTCTAATAATCTTGAGTCCAAGATACACGATGGAAATAGGTTTTTAACTTTTCATCCTTTTTTTGGGCAAAAAAAAAATTCCATCCTTTTGTTTTGTAAATGTTTTTGAGCGGCGTTTCTACTAGTTTCTGCTCATGACAGTTTTTATTTGCGTTTCAGCACGTATGACCCTAGTAAAAATGTAAAAACGTGAGTTTTTATGTTTTTACACTAGTTTTTTACAACAATGTCCTCTGTTTCCAAACTGTCTTTAATGTAGCAAAGTATGTAACTAACTCCTCCGAGATGTTTTGAACAAGCAGGTGAAGCACTTGAGATTATGGATTTTTGAGTGCAGAGCTTATTGAATGGCTAGATTTAAAAATAAAAAATTTAGGGGAGCGGGGGCCACCCCTAGCCCCCACTTAGATCTACCCCTACTTACCTACTATGATTAGATTAAGAAAGTTAATTAATTAGATAACATAATATGTATTTTTTAAACACCTTCGTCATCTTCTTTAATTCTATCATTCCTTCTCCTTCTTGATTATTATTGAGGGAGTATCAATAAGGGTAAATTAAGAAATGATTGAAAAATATGCATGAAAACTATGTTTTATATTTAAAACTAAGATAAACTCTCCAAATATTTTTTTATTAAGTATTAAAGGAGTGTAAAAATAAATTACTACATATCTAGTTGCTAGCTAGCTAGTTGGCTGTGTTGGAAAGGAACAGAAATCACAAGCGAAACTTTTCATTAAGAAACACCCATGGGGGTGTAGTCTAGCAAAGAGAGCCAAATATGTCGGGTTTTAACTAAATGAAACAAAAGATAAATAAAAGAAATGTGTGCCCAGAAAAAACCAACACATTATCAGAGACTGGCTTAATAAAATCAGGATTTTTTTTTTTTTTGAAAAGTAGCATCTCAAAACACATTCATTTTACAAAGAAAGAAATTACAGGAAATAGAATAGAAAACACTACAACGGAACTATCCATTCAGAAATTTCAACAAAAGAAAGCACCAAGAAATAGAGCTCTGGTATCCTCATCATTGCCTACGGCAGCGTGGCGAGCCAAGATTTTTTATTTGTGTGTACGCACAATTAGTAGGGAGAATTCGGGAGTTCAGGGGCAGCGCCCCCGAAATTTTTTTAAAGAAAATTTTTAAATGCATTAAAAAACAAGAAAAGAAAAGAAAACTTCAACTTAACATAGAAAAATAATAATCAAGAGTCAACTAAGCAATTACAATGAACGATTACAAAAGCCTTCTTCGATTCTTCATTCCTTGAAAATATTGCATTATATCTTCATCATCAATCTTATCAAACATATCTCGTTCAACATAAGTTAGCATGCATGAGTTAAATCAATCATCACTTATCCGATTGCGTAACTTATCCTTAACAAAAGTCATTGCAGAAAAAACCCGCTCAACACTAGCAGTTGCTACCGGAAGAACGAGTGTCAACTTTATCAACAAATAGACCACTGGATAAACAATATCCTTTCTCTTCTCAACCATCTTCAAAGCAAGGTCAGAAATTGTTTTCAAATTGAGAAAATCAGAATCAGCTCTTACATCAATAATAAAATTACCGAGACTTGAAGAAAGAAAATGAATATCTGCAAGCTCATCAAACTCTAAAGGATAGAATCTAGCAAACTCAATCAACTTTTCTTTGTTAAAATTAGCAAATGAATCACGAGGATCAAGACAACTCAAACACTCAAGCAACTTGGTATTGACATTATCAAATCGATTACCCAACTCTTGAACTGGAGTATCTATCACTGTATTAAATAACTCTACCTTAAAGTAGTGCAAGAATGTGAATGATTCCAATCTCCTTCTTGATCTCGCTTTAGGACAATAAACATCATTCCTATTTGGAATGTCAATATCATATTTATTGGCAAAAATGTTTGTTTATTGAAGCAATTCAACAAAACCATTATCTCTCACCTCTTGTAAATAAGACTTGACTACCTTCACCAAACCAATTGCATTTAAAAAGTCTTGATCTTTTCTTTGTAGTTCTCGTGACAACTCATAAGAAATCCCCAAGATCAATTTCATAAGATGCAACAAGAATGCAAATTCAAAATTCTCCATGGCATACAAAATGCAACCTACATCAGTTCTTGCAGGATCATTTTTCGGCTCGTTTTCAATAATTTTCATCAAGGAAATTATTGGAGAAAATAATGAGATAACACTTGTAACCGTACCAAAATGGGAACTCCAACGAGTGTCTCCAGGTCGCTTTAAGGTTATCTCTTGATTTAAACCTTTTCCAGTTGGTATTTCACCGCTAGCAATTCTTTCAACTATTTGCTCATATTGATTCATTTGAAGAATTTCCTTCCGCTTGCATGAACCCCCGACAACGGTAGCCATCTTTTGAAGCATGTCAAAAAATTCTTGAATCTTTTTGTGATGTTTTGCAACCTTCATAAGTGCCAATTGTAATTGATGAGCAAAACAATGAATGTAGAATGCGGATGTGTTATCTGTCAAAATCAAACTTTTAAGCCCTTTGAATTCACCTCGCATATTACTAGCACCATCATAGCCTTGACCGCGACATTTAGACAAACTTAAACCAAGTTTAGAAAATAGCCCATCAATCGTTGCTTTTAGTGATTGTGCAGTAGTATCTGAAACATGAATTATGCCAATAAAACATTCAACAATGGACCTTTTTTGTTTACATACCGAAGTACAACTGTCATTTGTTTTTTAATTGCAACATCACGAGCTTCATCAACTAGCAAAGAAACGTAATCACCGCCGATATCACTAATTATTGTTTTAACAGTCAAATCAGCACAAGCTTGAGAAAGATCTTTCTGAAGCATTGGTGAAGTCAATTTGTGATTATCGGGGGCATTTTGCAAGACCATATGACTCATCTCTTTATTTGGCTTAGAATAAAACTTTAGAGTTTCAAGAAATAAACATTGTTGATTTGAACTTTTAGATTCATCATGTCCCCAAAAAGGCTGACCATTTCGTAGTAGGTATTTAGCACAGTCTAAAGAGGTTTTCAACCAAACACGATAATCAATTTTTTGTTGTTCAGAAATATTTGAGAAGGCAATATTAATATGTTGCTTTTGCTTCATCAAATCTTGACAAGCTTGATAACATCTATTGTGAACACTCTTATAATCTCCAACACGAACTTTGATTCTATCCTTCTTTTGCCAATATTTGAACCCCACACCGACAAATGCTTCCTGCGTCGAACCACTACCTCCAACCTCCATATCAAGTAGATAACAATACAAGCAAAAACATGCATCTTTTGATACATTGTACTCCAACCAAGAACCAAATTCTTCATATACCACTTAGGATTGAATCTATACATTTTTCCATACATTTTCGTTTGAGGGAATGGTTTAAGAATTGGTTGAGTTGGCCCCTTGAGCAAATAAGCTCTCCAAATATCCTCTATTTCTATAGGATTTGATGTCATTGAATAAATTGAAGGTCTTTTTCCCGGATCCGCTTCAAGATTTTCTATATTAACTTTTGCTTTACGTGGTGATTGAAAACTTTGAAGTTGAGATGCTTGTGGTGGTTGATAGGATTCTTGGACAGTTGGAACTGAAACACTATTTGAAACTTGCTCACTTTGAGGTTCGGATTCTGTATTTCTGGGTTTTAGACGTTTTTGAAATAAGATTGTATCGTTGACATTTTCTGAGAACAAAACAATTAAAAAAAAGTTGAAACAAAATAGAAAAAAAAGTTTGGATTCAATAGACAAAAAAATAGTACAAGAAAAAAATGACCCAAAGTAACACACTCACACCACCAGTCACACGCATAATCAGACTTTTCTTTTAGGAAAAAAAAAATAAACAGACTATAAATTATATCCAAGGCAAGTTTTGACCCCAAAAAAAATATCCAAGGCAAGTCATCGCATAAAGCAAGAATCAGTCTGACTATTTATAGTGTCACAACTCACATGCATAAACCGACAAACACAAGTCATTGCATAAAACAAGAATCAACATATCACAGCCAGTGGCGGAGCAAACAAGACCAGTGACTCACACGCATAAACCGACAACAAAAAAGGATCAGGAAGGAAGCTGAGAGTGTAGAGACAGATCATAGATTCACAAAGGTTCGTAATTTCAAATCATACCTATCTTCTATCAAGGCAAATGAAGCCGAAAGCTCAGGTTCAAATCTAGACTTGGCGCCGATCTGGAAAGCTCAGGTCAAGGAACTGCCGAACTGGACCAGACTTGCCGACTTGGGCGAAGAGAACGGTGGCGAAGGGCTTAGGGCAAAGGGCTCAGGTTCATTCTCAATAGCTATGGCCTTTTTTGTTTTTTTTTTTAAATAACATCTCTCAGCTCTCCGAATATTTCCATCTTTCAATAGCTATTTTCCCGGCAGAGATTGGGATCGGATTTTTTTTCATTTATTAAAAAAAACCTCAAAATTACTGTCTGCACCTGCTGTCGTCGGCTACACCGTGGCTTCGCCACTACTTACAGGGGCTTCCTCCTCTTTACTTGTTCGGGATCGTTGCTCAACATATTGTATAGTGCGGAGAGAGAGACGCAGATCTGCAACCGATGGCAAAATGACAGATCTGAAGGTTGTGGAGCAAGCTCATAGTTCACGACTAGAGGATGAGGCAGAGTCAGAGTCGCTCATGCCATGATAGCGAATCTCCTTGGCGGTAAAGGTGGGGTCGTTGGGTGCGACAACGAGAGATGGGTGGGTCTTGAGACTCTTATTGAAAGGCTGCATTTAGGATGGATTTGAGGAAGACTATATGCACTTTTGGGTTTTAAAGAGAAAACTTTATATTTTTATGGAAGAGAGGGAACAATAAAATGTCAAAGGCGCGATATTGAAGTTCAAATATCTGAAAAATTTGAGTTTTAACGACGACTAGTTTTGAAAATCCAGCCGTCGTAACTTAAAATAAAAAATAAAAAAAATGACGTGAGGGAGGCTTGATTGTTTTTTGAAATCATATCAACAACTATTTATTTACAAATGATCGTTGTAACTAGCTAGAGATACAACGATTGTTCTATTTCTCTTAACTATCAAAATTCTAGGCTACATACTAGTAAATAGCTATCAATATGAGATAAAATAACAACGGTCATGTAATCTTTAAGGCTTTTATTCTAATGGTAAGTACGTAGCACTAATTTTTCTCGTATTGATTAAATGTAATGTGTGATTTCAATGATATTGATATATTATTTTAAAAGATATATATAAAAGAGATATATTGTTGGGAAAATTTCATTTAAATACCAAATGAAATTCTAAAACTCTCAAATGTCTGTTAAAATATAAAAAAGACTTAAAGGTGAAAGAGACCAAATTGAAATTTTAAAATGTTGATGAATCTACCCTTTTGCCCTCAATTTTAAAATAATGAAAAAAGAAAAATGACTCTCGTCAAAGGGTTACCGTGGCCCGCCTCTAGAGACCTTGCTTTTTTTTTTTTTTTTTTTTTTGGGTAGGGTTGAATCATTAACAAATATATATATATATATATATTTTTTCTTAAAAAAGATTGAATGAAAATGGGAGGGTAGGGTTGAACCCACCCCACTTTCATAGGAGCAAAGTGGCCAAATCATTAGGCCACTTAGTTCTTTTGATATATTTATACATTAACAAATATATATATATATATATATATATATATATATTCTTCTTAACATTTTTTCCATCAAGAAACAATCTTGTAAATCCCATTACGGAATTTATAAATCTCAATAATAAACTTGTCATCTTTAAGTCCTTTATAAATTTTAACATATATTTGGGGGTTTTGAAATTTCATTTGGTATTTAAATGAAATTTTCCCAACAATATATCTCTTTTATATATATTTGTAAAAGAAAATATATCAATATCATTGAAATCACACGTTACGTTTAATCAATACGAGAAAAATTAGTGCTACATACTTACTAGATACTGGATGCATTAGAATAAAAGCCTTAAAGATTACATGACCGTTGTTATTTTATCTCATATTGATAGCTATTTACTAGTAAAGGATAAATTCACCAACATTTTAAAATCCCAATTTGATCCTTGTCATCTTTAAGTCCTTTATAAATTTTAACATATATTTGGGGGTTTTGAAATTTCATTTGGTATTTAAATGAAATTTTCCTAACAATATATCTCTTTTATATATATTTGTAAAAGAAAATATATCAATATATGAGTCTTCTTGTCCTTTACCCTAAGAGTATATAGGCATTTAAAAATTGTTGTGGATCTTCAACATTTTAAAATCTCAATTTGGCCCCTACTTGATATTATAAAGAGGTGTATCTTATTGGATGAGTTTCGCGACCAACACCTGCTTTATAAGGAAAGATTTTCAACAATTTTCCCATTTTTAATTATATATTTTTATTATTTTTTACGAGGCTTTGATCATTACCTGATAATTTTATAAATTTAATATTTTTATTTGTAAATAACTTCTCCTTTCACTCTCAGTCATATTCAATTATTCTGTCGTTTTTTCCCATAAGTCAGAAAAATACAAAAACGTGAACATTTTGGTGATTACTCTCCGTCTAGTCCTTTGTCTCATTATAGTGTCTTTTCATTAGACTGAAAATGGTGGGCCCTTATCCCCAATTGTCTGGGCCCACACCTCCTCCGTCGTCGTGTTGGACTCTGCTTCTTCTCGTTTGGGGTTAGCATACGTGTATGTGAGGCATATCCATTAAGATTATAAATATGCCACCAGAAAAAAGTGTACCCACACAAGAAAATGTTCAAACATACTGTATAAGGCATATACATTCTCATTAATTATTTTGTTATATAATCAATGATTAAGAAAATTTTCAAACATACTGTATAAGGCATATACATTCTCATTAATTATTTTTTTATATAACCAAAACTATTTTTTATAACGGCAGACAAATTTTGAGCTTGACGAAAATATTTAAAAAATCCTCTAAAAATTAGAAAAACTTGACACTCTCAATAAATTAAATTTGAAAAATTTGAATACTGTGGTGTCATTACGTTGAAAATTAAATTTATTATAGATTTACTTTTATAGTATATGATTATATTTGCATGTGATTGCTTTTAATAAATTTTATGCATATACGTTTGGTGGTTATCATCCTCTCTCTGCCTCTGTCTTATTACGGAGTCAGAGACAACTAAGCAAATGTTCCTCTCCTTCCTAACTACTCCTACCTTCTACTTTTAATACAAGAGCTGTTTAACTTTTCTTTAAGAGAAATTAAGAAAATGAAATAAATAAATTATTTAATTATATCCGGTCCTTCATATCATACATATTTGAGAAATTGATCTCGGTTCTAAATATAAGACATAACTTTTATATTTTTTTAATTTATCCCTATTGATATCCCTTCAACAATAATCAAAGAGGAAAAAAAATGAAGTAATTAAAGAACATGATTAGGGTGTTAATTTAGAAAATATATGTCATATTAATTAACTTCTTTAATTTAATAAATTAGATAAATATATCTTATATTAAGAATAGAATAAATATAATAATTTATAAGTTAAAAAAATTGGTTTAAAGAACAATGAATATAAATATTTTAATGTAATTTATTTAATCTAAAAAAAAAAATCAAATGACCCTACGGTTAAAGATAAAGATGGTGCCCTATTTTGATGGGGGGCAGAAGGGGTTGAGTTTCTCTCCTATTCATTTTCTCATTATCCCTCATTATCTTTAAATCATATTTATTCAATCAATCACAAGATCTTCTTTTTAATCTTTTCTCCTCTTTTCCCATCAACTGGTGAGGATGGATTAATGAGGGAAAAGGAGAAAAATGACAATGAGAACATCCTCTCCCGACAGAAGTGGGCTCCTCTTACCGAACTCAACCGTCTGGGCCCACACCACTTACGTTGTAAAGTATTACTAGGATTTTGCTTTTTTTTCTTGCTTCTTCGTCTTTCCTTCTTATGTGTGGCTTCTTGCGTATGATGGCGGAGGTTTTCCGCTAACTTAAAAGTTTCATGGCAAATTAGTTACGTACTGTACTTTTTATGGTTTCCTCTTTTATTTAAATCATTGTCATTTTTATAGGCATTGTCACTAATGATCATAATTTCACATAATGTATTTTATTTAATGTCTAACAGTCTTCAACTTTCTTACACAACTACTTCAACTTTGAAGCTCTCCCTCTCCTTCTGGTTTCTGGTCATGATTCCTTGCTGCCAACGCCATTGCCGTCGTCTCTGTCTCCTTCTCCGGCTGGACGTCTTCAACTTTCACACACTGCAGTTTCTCTTTTAGTCTACAAACCGATTTCATTTACTGAATCCTCATCCTAATACCCGAACCATCGCTTGAGCTTATTATCTCTCTCACTTGTTCCGCTCCTACGGTCACGACCGGTGATTCCCGGCATCAAGAACTCCTTGGAAACATTTAAATAGAGGCGGCCGGCGGAGGCTGAGAAGGTTAGATACTTAACTCTCACTCTCTAATGGAGTTGATCTTGTGTGTCTGAATGATTTATTTATTTTTTTGCCGGTGTCTTTTCTTGCTTGGGTCGGTGCTATCTTGTTGTAGTTTTCATTGATTTAGGATAAATTATTTAGTTTGAATTCCTTGCTGCATACAACATATTGTGAGTCTTTAATCCCCTGAATATGTCTGGACATTGACATTTCAAAAAGATAGTGTTCAGTGTCCCTTTTTCACAGAAGGCGAAAACGCAAAGTACATAAATGGAACCATGCCACCTGTGGGGCTAGCCTAGCACAACATATTTGTTAAAAATAATTTAAAAAGAAAAAATTATGCTGGCCTTTTTTTATAAAAGATTTTTCCAAGAAAAATTAGGTTTAAGAAAAGTTAGAAGGAATGTGTGTAATCACTAAAAAGCCCGAATAACTTATAACTAGTATGACTTTGTTATATTTTTTATATTAAAACTTGTCATTGCATGATGCTCACTTATTAGAATACTTTTGGATTATTACAAATTTTTTTCGGACTTCATAATATCCCCTTTTTTTTTTGTGGACTATGCCAGACATGATTTTACTTGAATACTTTTTAATAAAAAGTTCAATTATATATTGAATAATTTGTTTATGTTTTAACAAACACCAGGGTACTTCTTAAAATATTGTATTTTTATTTTTATTGATGTTTAAATCATCATTTATATTTAACTTATGCAGAATCCCAAACAATTGAGGTGGTTATAATTAACATAATCCTTCTTTTTTTTATTTTTTTGAAATATCACTAAGAAATAAAAGCAATACATCAAAATTGACTTGCCTCGTGTGGAATTGAGTCATTGACCAAAATCTTTTAAAGGCCTAAGAATTGAACAGCCTTGGTTAGGCAGATTGGAGAATCTTTTGGATACGAGATTCACACAGTTAATTAGTTCTAGCTTCTCTCCTTTTCTTTTCTCATCATCTCTTATCCCAAAACTACACCATTTGGATAAAATAAGAAAGGATAATTAAGCACTGTTTTTTTAATAATGCATTTTAGTTAGCATTCAATATACTAAATTAATTTTTAATATACTCAGTGTTACTAGAAAATACTCTAGAGATGAGTGCTAGATATTATATGCCACTAAAAAATATTTTAAGGTGTTAAGTGTAATAAAAATTAATTTACAATACAAAAATGTTATCCCTCCTTGTTTTGAAAAATATTTTAGATTAGGGGTGGCTGAATGTTTTTCTTTTAACCCTCAGAAAAAAAATGCCCATCCCCGAATTTTGTTTTTCCTCAAAAACGTTGTAGTTTTAGGGTAAAAGATGGGAGCTAATGGAAAAGAAAATAAGAGAAACCAGATCCCAATTAATTAGAGTACCAAATATTATTTTAATGAAATTTTTATAATTGACAAAATGCAGTATTCTGAATTAATGAACGCAATGGGCTGGAGATGGTGGTGTGTCATCCAAGTTTTGCTTCTGCTTGCTCCGTTCATGGCTTCTTCACATTCAATTATAAGGAATTTACCTGGCTTTTCTGGTGACCTCCCTTTCAAGCTTGAATCTGGGTTTTTTTTTTTTTTTCATCTTCTATCAAAATAATATTTAATAATTTTATTTATTTATTTATTTATGAGTTCTTTATGATTTTCCTGTATTAAAAGAAAAACCTTACATTTATATATATAATTCGACTTCATGTTGTTTTACTCCCTGCAAAGTGTAAAAAGTTTTTTTTTTTTTAAAAAAAAAAGTCGTTTCCATCTTTATTTATGATATATATAACCCTTAAAATATTAAAGTATTTATAAGCTGGATGTTAGTGCCTACTTTTTAATTCACAAAAAAAAAAAAAGTATTTATAAGCTGACTGTATTCCTGAGTTTTTTTTTCCCCCGGGGGCGGGAACTTGGCGTTATACTCACACATTATAGTATTATTTATATTGGGGCCTTTGTCTAATATGGTTCTATTTCCATCTGTGTAATTGTTCTCTATGCATCTTCTAATAAAACGATATTCTTTATTTCCCTCATAAATTATATATTAAACCTCTTAAATTACCCAAAAACGAAATATATTCTAGATATTTTCTCCCCTTCAGATTTAGCCTATACTTGTAATAGTAGTATGTTATGTACCCACACCTTTGAATATAAGAAAGCTTAAATGAAAAGAATAATATGACATATAATATTTTGCCCAATTAAGATACCTTCAAAACATTGAAAATAATTCAAGTTTGGAGAAATGTAGGATCTGTATCGTTTTTGTTTAAATAACATATAAATAAAAGGAGATTTAACCTATACTTTATTTATTTTGTTTGCGTTGTGTTTCTCATGGCTGTTAACTTTTATTATTGGAACAAACAAAAATTTGACAAATGTAGGATACACACAGACACACACGTGAGAATATTTTCATGTTAATTATGTTGTGCAGATACATAGGAGTGGGAGAAGAAGAGGAAGTGCAATTATTTTACTTATTTGCGGAATCTCAAAGAAATCCCTCAAAAGATCCAATCTTACTTTGGTTTGTTGGAGGCCCTGGTTGCTCTGCCCTTTCTGCATTTCTTTTCGAAAATGGTATATTTTATTACCCCTAAATTATGAGCCCAAATGCAATGCTCTTGTAATTCTTAGTGCATCAATATTCAAAAAATTTAGTTGATAACTGTGTCATATTTTAATCTCAAAAAATCAATATCATTTTGTGGGAAAACACTGGAAGGGATGTATTGGGGAAAAAAAAAATAGTTTAATAATCTAAATATCAAAACACTGATTTCATTTTCAACGATTTGTCGGTTTATTTTATTTTAACAATCTAAATATATATTATATTAAAATGATAAAGTTAAATCATCAGCTGTTATTTTCTCTCCAAGACTCATTTTGACATTGGTTAAAATATACTTTTAGTCCTTTAAGTTTATATGAGGAATACTTTTAATCTCTTAACTTTATAAAGTATACTTTTGGTCCCAAAAGTTTTTAATGTTGCTCGCAATATTTTTCAACAAACATTAATTAAATGTTAAAAATATAGGATCAAAAGTATATTTTGTCAAAAAGTATTAAAAAAAATTAATAATCTAAATAAAAAATCGATTTTAAGTATGTTTTATTTTATAAAACTAAATATATAAAAAATTAAAAGCTAAATATTTTAGACCTTAAGTTTTTCATCCCCTTTGAAAATTCTCTGGTGTATGGTAATTCTGTATCTCATCTGCTCATCCAGGTATTTCCATTTCTTCATTAAATTGCCTTAAGTGGTCCAAAAGAGGAAATCCAAACAAACTTTTGGACAATTATTACTCTGTCCCCTTCCATACCATAATCAGAATCTCACTTTTTTACTTAACAATTTGCAGGACCAGTAACAATTGACCGCAATTCTAGTGGGATTCTTCCAACACTTGTATTAAACCCTTATGCTTGGACACAGGTCATGATCTTTCTAAATCTAAGCTCCCATATCTATTCATATTGCTTTGCCAATCAATTTTATACTCCTTTTCCATCAATGCCATTTTTCCTTGCCTTTTTATCTTCAAGCTACAATCATGACATTATGCTGCTGTTTTACGATTCTATTATTAAGTAGTACTCCGTCAATCTCTTTTTATAACATCCAAGATTTTGAATCCCTCGTCCGTCCCTGCTTTTTATAAGATTCACTTTGGGGTTGTCTAACCATTAAATATATTTTTACCAATTTTACCTCCAATTAATTTTCCCGTACATTATCTTTCATCATTATTCTCATTATTACTTTCTCTCAATTATCCACTTATAAATAAGGCCATTTTTTTTTTTTTTTGGGGGGGGGGGGGGGGTTCTTATCCTACATATTCATTACTTTTAACTAATTTTAACAATTTTCTTCAACCGCACAATTTTGTTATTTGGATCTTAACTTGTTCAGCAATTTTTGTCAGGTTGAAAGAGACTCTCTGTTATGCCAATGATATATAAATTATTAATCTTTGAGACCTGTTATGGCTTTTAATTTGCAGGTACTCAATGTCATGTACATAGATTTACCAGTTGGCACAGGATTTTCTTACTCACAAACACAACAAGGCTACTATAGCAGTGATACTCTATGGATAGAAAATACATATGATTTTCTACAAAAGGTAAACATTATTTGATATAAAATTACGAAGACTAAAACTGGCACCCAAAGTTTCCATTTAGCATGGAATTATAATTCACCAGACATGGATCTGGCCATTAATGGAGGAACCGGATCCTTGTATCTAATTTTCAAACAAGAAAGTAAATAAATGGTGTGTGTGTGTGTATGCATATGGTACACTTAATCTTCTGATGATGATTAAAAATTAATGCAGTGGTTTATTGATCATCCTGAGTTTGTCTCAAATCCATTTTACATTGGTGGCGGTTCATATTCAGCTTTGCCTACTGTTCCTCTTGTTAAAAAAGTATATGAAGGTGAAAATGTGTTCTATATTTCTTGCTTCTAAATGTTGCTTGGACTACTTTAGCCTTCTCTCTCTGTTTTTTCCCTTTTGTTTTGCCTTGTTTTATTTTTTCCCTGTTTTGCTTGAGTAGCAGGTAACAAAGCAGGAAGCAGTCCACTCATCAATATCAAAGTAAAATAGAGTACATGTGTAGAGCTTTTACTTTCTGAAAATGACCTCTCTTGTTCCTCTTGAGCCGTCATATTCCAAACTAGTGCCTTGTAAGGTACCAATCTGGTCCTTGTTATAGGTCACTTTTAGGGGGAGTTTTTGTCTTAAATATAAGTCCGTGTAGGGTATTTATTATTTAATGATTGTTTTTCAATTTATACGTTATGATTGTTTTTCAATTTTAGGTTATTTAATTCTTATTGGAAAGAGAAAAAGAGGTATGAATGATTTGTAAATATAAAAGAGAGAAGGCAGAAAATTTAATAAGGGTAAATTTGAAAAAAAATTATAATTTAATGCATTGCTTGATATATGAGAATAAGTTACAATTGACTTAAAGTAAGGATCAATGATGTACTTCATTTGGTCCTATATATAAACAACATTCTTTCACATAGGATTGGTGTGTGTGTATATATATAAGTAGCAATTTGAATTTGTCTAAAAATTTAATCTACTTTTTTTTTTTTTCATTTTTATCCTCAATTAATTACATTTCTCTCACCTCTTTTTCTCACTCATACATCTTTTACATATTCATTGTTTTTAACTAATCTTAACCAATATTTTGATCCCGTGATTTAGAAAGTTATTGCTTATATATAAGATAGGAGGGAGCAGTTCCATATATACTCTCTTTTAAGAAAATGTACATTCTAAAGTCATTAATGAAGACATACACTAGAGGTGCGAATATGATGGCTCATGAGGTTCTAATTAAACTGCCTTTGTATGTTATTTATGATAACAGATATCACTAACTTTTAGTTAGCCTTTTAGGGTTTTGTACTTGCCAGCCCATTTACCGATGCATTTCTGGATATGAACTCCCGAGTTTCTTATGCACACCAGATGAGTCTTATATCAGATGAGCTCTATGAGGTAATTTTGGTCACTCTAGTCATTCAAAGCTGATGATCAAGTTGTGTCTTTCTTAATTATGATAGTAGTTATATGATAGCTTTCCATGTTCATTTGTATTCCCTCTAATGCTCTCTGCCCTTTAAAATGTCTCAACTTCCTAAATAATGTTTTCTTTCATGAAATTAGTGATATTTTAACATATTATGGACACATACATAATGGTACAATTTCGAGTTTTTTTACGATTTTTCATAAAAAAATCAAAACTGCATAATTTTATACTACTTTTAGTACTAAATTTAGAACAAAGTTTTGCATTACATATTTTGTCCTACATTTAGGACCAGAGGAGTATCATTTTTCTTTGAAAAATAGTAAAAATTAAAAAATGCACTATTTTATACTCATAAGGTATCAAAATGTCACTTATTTTATATAGAATCTAATGATTAAAATAAAATAAAAAACATTTGGGAGGTTAGGGCATTATAAAGAACATTAGAGAGATGCACATTAAGAGGCCCTAAACTCTATTGCGATGGGTATTATTTTTGCATTTACCTCTAAAATGATATATTTTTGAGAGCTCTATGATCCCTAGAGGTTGAGTTGTGTCTTACCTTTATATACACACACACACATACATATAAAGATTCTATTACTCTAGTTTCTTAGCTAGCTTATACTATCTACCGTCCTTAATATGATATCTAATTTATATATATGGTTTTGTTGCAGTCAATCAAGGCAAGTTGTAATGGTGATTATGTCAACAGAATTCCAAACAACACAAAGTGTGTCTCAGATTATGAAGCCTACTCTCGTGTCCGTATAAATTTTCCTTCCCGCTTGTTTCAGTTTCTTTAATCATTATATAATATTGCATAGAAATGAAAAAACTAAGTGTATATAATAAGCTATATTCATTTGCAGCTGATTCGTTACATAAACATAAATCAAATTTTGGAACCTGTTTGCATTAATACTCCCGATCTCAAAGACAGAATTCTCCTGGAAGATTCATCATCAGAAGGGATCCTCCAGTCTTTGCTGAAAGTTTCAGATTTCTGGTGTCGTGTAAGTAAACTTCAGAATTTTGTATGCACACACATGCACAAACAAACATAGACATAGAAACAACAATATAATGACAACAAGCCTTAACGGCTACATGGATTACATTATGTCATTGTCCTCTGTCAGCAACAAAATCTTTAAATATTTGTAAACTAAAGAAAACAGATATTCTCCTCTTCTCTTTTTGCCCTTTTCTTCTCATTATCTTATATCTACCGTTAGATAAAAAATGGATGTTTATATTTGATATTTTATAAAACGATTAATAAAAAATGGATGGTTTATATTTGGTCTATTTTTAATCTAAAGAGTTGATATGAGATTCCAAGAAAGGAAAAAGAGGAAAAGGAGAGAACTATTTTGGTCTTCAATGACTTTATTCCCTTTATCACATGACTCGACATTACTCCATACGGTCCGATCTACTCTCCTCAATGGCATCTCTAATTTCTTTTTATATATCCAAACGACCTCAAATGATTTTCTATCATTCTCTCTTCAATAAGTGCTACTCCCACTCTTTCTTTGATATGATAATTTTGAATCTTATCTTTTTTTTTATGATGATCATTCATCTCAACATCATCACCTCTGCTTTTAATTGTAGGGGTATGACCACATACTTGTTAACCAATGGGCAAATAATGAGGATGTTAGGAAGGCTCTTCATATTAGAGAGGTAAATAAGAATCTACTCAGTCTCCTGATTATATAAGTGTGTCTATTTAAAATTATATAATTCAAGTGTAAATTATTATTATTATTATTATTATTATTATATTATTATTATTATTATGCCATTTTAGGGAACTAAAGGAGAGTTCTTGAGATGCAACAAGAGTTTATCGTACGAAACGAATCTGCAAAGTGTTGTTGATTATCATCGTGATCTCACTAAGACAAACCTTCAATGTCTTGTATACTGGTAAGTTTCATCATCCTTACTTTTTCTTGAATATCTAATTTTTAAGAGTTAGTTTGGCTCATGTGCCTTAGATTTCATTTACTGAAGCATGAATTAGACTAATCAAGATAGGTTTTAAATTAAGATTCTTTGAAGCCGGTTGCTATTAGTGGCTGAGCCAGGACCTTTGGTCAGAAGGGGCAGGATATTATTTAAATATCAAATAATTAATATGAAGTTTATATATTTCTAAAAAAGTTATTTATA
Source organism: Acacia melanoxylon (assembly GCA_019022615.1). Lineage (NCBI taxonomy): Eukaryota > Viridiplantae > Streptophyta > Magnoliopsida > Fabales > Fabaceae > Acacia > Acacia melanoxylon. Next base: position 28,878,202 of record JAFJYJ010000002.1, read on the forward strand.
TTGTTAAAATGAAGATTATTTCTCCTCTAAGCTCTAATGATGATTTCACCTTAATTTGTTTTTCATTTTCAGTTAAAAATGATAATATGTAAAATTTATTTAATCTAAATCATATTTCAACATGCATATAGAATATCTAATTAATTAAAAATTCACAGAAATATAAATTTAAGATCATATGAAAACAAAAAATAATATTAAAAAAATGTGTTTCTCAAGTTATTTGTACAAATATCAATGCAGTTTGCTAATTGACCTATTACTCTATAAAGACTCATTAAGTAGTTCACAATATAAGTCACGTCAACTAATTCGTTGTAACCAAGAAATGATAAAGAAGAAAGAAAAACAATGAGTCACATTTAAACATTAATTATTAAATTTTCTTAAATCGAAATGTTTTCCCACTTACTTGTACATATTAAATGAGGCTTTAAAGAAGAGAGAAAAACAATCAGTCACATTTAAATATTAATTATAGGGATAAACTTAACAAATAAGTATTACTTGCTCCATAACATCTAACTAATCTAGTTAAAAACTAACTATACTTTAGAAAATATTTTAATCTATCCATTCTCGACCCAATACATCTATATACTAATGTTTGAACTCCTTATAATAGTGCTGATCTTGACTTGGCGATCCCACATGTTGGTACACAAGCTTGGATTAAGTCACTGAACTTGAAAATAGACGATCCTTGGCGTGCATGGTTCGTTGATGGTCAAGTTGCAGGGTATGCCAATTGTTATTCTTACCTTTCTTTCAGCTTTCAATTGTTTGAATAGGTTATTTATGTAATACAACCTCATATCCTTAATATAAAAACTAGTGGACTTATTCAAGAAGATTGATGAAGCTAAATAATTATAACATATGTTATCTGACCTCTCTAGAAGTAAATTAGTTTGAAGAAAAATGATAGACATAAATATTAAAATAATTTATTTAATTTTTTCAATCTCTTCAAATTAATCAACTGGCTTGAATTGGAGATAGTAGTAGTTACTATTAGTTCAAGAAATGAACTAATTGCTTCTCTTTGTTATGCAACTAAATGCATTTAAATTAAGATAGAACTTAGGTCCATTTGCTTATATTTATTAAGTCCAATTATCCCATCAAACATCGCTATATATTATTCTTATTATTAGTAATTAAGGATTTGATAGAATTTTATATCCATATGAATTTTTACTATTAAAAAAGGTTCATGCGCTAATATTTGATTGGAGAATTAAATCTAATGAATATAAGCAACTGGAAGTAAGTTTTGTATTTTTAAAACTATATTTGGTTTTATCGTTATTACTTACGTGAAGCATAACAAGTGAATTAAAATGGTTAGATTACAAAACCAAAGCCGCTGCAAGATTGGCACATCAAAATTTAGTATTTTCTCACACCCAACGAAAGAATAATTTGTATTGTCTAAATTAGGAAAGTGTGTGTGAGAGAGAGAGATATATATATACATATATATATATTTAGTATTTTTGTTATCAGTTCTATGGTGGAAAAAAGTTATAAGTAGTCGTTTTTGGTAAATAAATGTATGTTTTCTTAATTAAATAATGTGCTTATCATATTTTAATGAAAAATTAATAAAAACAATATTAAAAAAATATAATCCTTGAGATATTTGTATATTTTATACATACATGTATATATTGTCACATCTCTCTTTTATTGAATATGCAGATACACACAAATCTACAAGAACCATGACTACTTCTTGACATACGTTGGTGTGAAAGTAAGCAAAACCTTCTTCACATAGTTTCCTTTATTAATTTATTGGGAGAATATAAGTTTCAAAGGATGGGATTCAATCACCTAAAAATCTTATAACATGTAATGATAAGTTTCGGTGCAAGAAATGACAATAATCATATTTTGTTTACTTGTCATGGGAACTTTTTGGTAATTAAATCTCTTTATTGGAACCTTATAATAATTCTCTCCTTTTTTATTTTATCGGTTTTCAAGCCAATTCAAAAATGCAAATTGACTTTCACCTTTGGTTTTTGTGACATAGGGTGCTGGTCATGTAGCCCAGTCATATAAACCTAAAGAAGTTCTCCAAATGATGGACAGATGGTTCTCATATGCTCTTATTTAGGGAACGGGTCAGCCGGGTCGTCATCGGGTCATAGGCCCAAAATGTCACTCCAACCAGATTGGTTGCTGGTCCCAACAAAAAAATCATACAAGTAGTTTGGTTTGGCCTATGTACATCCCTAGTTTGCTACATTGGCTACAAATACTTCAAGTTATTGTGTCCACATTCAACTTTATCTTATTTTGTGTGAACGCCACCTCAAAAATTATAGTTTTCTTAGAAGCAGCAAAACCCCGTTTTAGGGGGGTGAATACCTATCCAAACATGCCATTTCTTTCTTTAAAATTGACTTTAGGGATAAATATTCTTTTGATAGATTATAATCTTAATTTGATTATACCTTAATCCTTATATTTTGAGTTAGTGCAACTTTATCGTTATAGTTGGATCATTTATATTTGATTTTAATACTAATAACTTTATTTAGTGAATGTGGAGAAAAATGACAAAAAGTTATTATAAAAAATTTCACATTGTTATGAATATTGACATTGTGGATGTCAATTAACTCATGTCTCAGTCAGCATTCAAGTACGTGTTGAGAAACTAAAAAGGGCTAATTGATAGTGACTCTTGGTTTGAAAATAAAAAGGCGTATAAACAGAGGTCAATACCAAATGTACTCTGAAACACATGTGAAAAAACTTAGCTCCCCATTGTCCTCTCAAACTTGTCTTTTCTTTTATAATAGATTTCATTTAGTTTTACAATACATATAATATTAATGGGTTAAATATCATTTCACACACATATGAAATGATGGAAGTTTAGTTTAAGGAGCATTGATCAAGAATCTTATCCATTAATGGTTGAATTGTTGCTTTCTTCTTTAAGCTTTTTTAGTTTCATTTTTGCCCAGAAGTTTAAAAAACATAGCAATCTTGCCCATCCATTAATCTTGATCGTTGAATTGTTGCTCTTCTTTATAAACTTTCAGAGGCAAAATTGCTCATAACAAAACTTTTCAGGTAAATTTGCTCTTAAAAAAAAACTTTCGGAGCATATTTGCTCTGTTTTGTTAACGTCTAGGGCAAAAATGACACCAAAAAAACTTTCGGGTGAACAGTGCTTCTTAGGAAAATTTCCATAACAAAAATGGTATTTAACTCAATGCATGCTTTCGTAAGCGGTGTAAATACAATTCAGTCGAATAACAACTTAGATTTTAGCGTAAGCGGGAGAGCTCTTCTCTCTAAGTTTGTTTCTGCGATTACTTTCACTCCCAGTCTCCATTGTTCATGCGCCTTCACTTTTTACTCCTTGCAGTTGGTTTCATCAGCTGGTTTTATCCTTCTCGTGTTGTGTTATACGCTTTCTGCTATGTCTCGCCTTCCTCCATGTGGATCTTCGCTTGGATTTTTCTTAGAGCCATTACTAGATAATCTCCACTTGACTTTACTCAACTCCTCCTTGATGTCAAATCACCAATGGTCGCTAGATAATTATGAGCTTTTAATTCTAGATCGTTTGAGGTGTCATTGGAATCGACTTGCCACCTTCCGTCTCCGGCTTTGTATGGCGTGGACTCGTGGGATGTCTTGGAGGTTCCTCTGCATGCATTCATGCATAGTCCTCAACCTCTATATATACAGTTCACTATTGCTCTGCTCTTCACAAACAATCTTCAGGGTGAACCAGCCTTTCATACTTTTAATAATACAAGGGTTAAGGTGCAGATTAGCCAACAAACTTTTACTCCAGGAGCGCCCAACACAAAAAACTTTTAAGTGGACCAAATCTACCAATAAACTTTTAAAGAGGTAAAAGTAACACAAATCTATTACAAGCAAATTAACTCCGTTACTCTAACTGGAATTCCAAAAAAATGACAACGATTGATCATGTCTTCCTCTTCCTCAAGAGCACGACAAGTTGAATGGGCCATCGCTGTTTTGATTTTTCTGCATGTCTTTAGTACAAGTTACTTATCCTCATCGACTTCTTCTTCTTCCCTAAAGCCTTCCATTAATTGTCTATTTATACATATCCCCTTTACCTCCACTACTTCACTCATCACTCTCTCTGATTTTACCTATCTTATCCCGGCACCATGGCTCCACCACCTACAGTTTCCGTTTCCTCGTCGGAGCCTCCCAAGCTTCACGCCTCTGACATCGTCGGAAGCATCAAAACCTTCGCCGACGCCAATGGACTCTCCCCGATTCCTTCCTCCTACTATTCTATAGTTGAAGCCTGAGATGACGTCGCCGACCACCTCGATTCCTCCATCCCTGCCATCGATTTCTCTCTCCTCACCTCCGACCTCCCTTAGCTCCATGCCAACACCGTCTCCCAACTCGGCAAGGTCTGTGCCAAATGGGGTTTTTCATGGTAAAAATTTCAGTCATGCGATAAATCGTTGTATGTGTTGCTGGATTCTTGTGTGTGTGTTGCAAAGAAAGAACTCCATCCCCGCCATCGATTTCAGTCATGGAGAGATTAACTTGGTGTTGCTGGATTCTTGTGTGTGTGTTGCAAAGAAAGACCCGTTGAGGAAAGAGGTAGTTGACACGTGGATGCAACAATTCCAGTCAGAGAGTAACAGAGTTAATTTGCTTATAACAGATTTGTGCTACTTTTACCTTTTTAAAAGTTTATTGGTAGATATGGTCCACTTAAACGTTTTTTGTGCTGGGCGCTCCTGGAGTAAAAGTTTGTTGGCCAATCTGCACCTTAACCCATAATACAAACGTCTCAAAGTTTCAACATTTGTTGCATCTTCATTATGGCATGTGTAAAACATGTATGTGTCTTTTTTTATATATATCAATAAACATGTATGTGTCTAATGTATAAAAAGAGTGTTATTTTTATTTAATGAGAAAAGGGCTGAAAGGTAATATTGGTATGGGTCGGAGTTATTAAAAGTTATAACAAGACAACCGTTGATAGTTCTCATAAAATAAAAAGGCATTAACGTTCAAAAAAGAGAAATATATAAAGAACGTAAAAGCTTTTATTGTATGGTTACAAAAATTGTATCTCATCCTGATCACAAGAAGATACAAGTTAAAGAGAAAGTCAATACTTTGAGAAAGTTTTCTATTATAAAAGATCTTCCACAATTATGAATAAAGGTTAATGCATTTAACCCTATTGAATGTGAAAACATGATTTTCCTAAGATCCTTAAGAATTGTGTTCTTGCATTAGAGAACACAAATTTATGTTTTACATGTGGGATCAAAGCGTATGTTTAGGAATTCATATTTTCCATATATGATTATGAGTGGATTCTTGATTTTGAAAAGTTAGGGTTTCTAAATTTATGATTTTTCCCTAACGATTTTTGGTATAATTCAATGAATTCATGTTATTAAACCCAAATAATGATTCTGACGATTATGTGATTATTTTCGCTGGATAAAGAGACTGATTCCATGATTGTTGCTAGTTACCTTTATTGTGACGATTCCATGATTGTTTTTTTTCTTCTCAACGATTCGGGGAATAAAACCATTTCCAGATGAATTGGATTATAAGAAATTAGAAGTGTTAGGCCTACCATGGGGTATATAGTAGATGAAGATTCTGAACCTATAACGCCATTACATGGGAAAACAACTGAACCAATAAGTGTTTTATCTTTGAGATTGGGTTCAACAAAACTAAATTTTTAGGCATAGAAACTGGAATCATTGCGTAGCTCTCGGAAAAATGAAGAGATAGACACTAAGAACACGAAAGCCAATGCCGGAAATGCCGTAACAGGAGGACAGATCTCGGACCCGACCCATGAATCATTTGGGTCAGTCATGACCCAGCCAGAGGTTGAAGAAGGCAACCTCCCCAGTGTCATTTCATTAAGAAAAAATTTGTTTGGGCTATACAGTGTTTTTGGGCTGTACAATTTTTTTGGGGCCAAATTTAATTAAAAAGGGGTGTTCTTGACTCTGATTTTGGGTCACCTAGTTACCTATTATTGATGGCTTAGAAAAGAAATAAATTATTTTTTGTTAAAGCCTATATATGTTTATCCAAAAATAACTTACTTAGATGTTGTAAATAGCAATTGTAAGAATGTTAAACATTTAATTTTTGGAATTAAATATGGTGGATTTGTTAGTCACCAAAGTGATGAAATCCTTATGAATTATTTTAATTCCAAATATTACGGTTATGTTTAAATTATCCATAATCTTGATGCTATGAAATTATGTTTTCGTTATGGGTGAATTAAAGTTCGTTATTATAGGAAGGTTAGGATCAAGCCAAATGTTTGTTATTAGTCTTTATAATAATTGAACATGGACGTTAGTATTGTCCATATACTTATAGTTTTATTTAGATATTCAAAGATAATAAATATTTCTAATTAGAGTATGCATCACTGCTAAATTATGTGAAATTTTTATAGTATCATTATGATTGAAAGTTGTATATTAGTGGGTCTCCAAAGGTGAATATTGATATGCATTGAATAAATTATGTCTGAATTTGTGAAGCATGTTAGTATGTGATATGTATGACTCAAAGCATTCATGTTTTCAAAAAAATTAATTCCTTGCAATACATGTTGTCACGCATACACTATTCTAAACTATTACAGTTTTTAATGGACTGAACTTCTCTGAATGGAAGGAGCAAATCAAATTATATCTGAATTTGTAAAGCATGTTACTATGTGATAGGTATGACTCAAAGCATTAATGTTTTCATTTTTTTTCTTAATTTTATTCCTTGCAATACATTTTGTCACGCATTCGCTATTCTCAACTATTAATGTTTTTAATGGACTGAACTTCTCTGAATGGAAGGAGCAAATCGAATTTTACCTTGGGGTAATGGATTTGGATTTAGCTTTTAGAGAAGAGAAACCCAATGCTATTACTGATGAAAGCATTGAGTATGAAAGAAAACATTTTAAAAACTGGGAAAGATCTAATAGGTTGAGTTTGATGTACGCGCGAATGAGCATTGCAAGCAACATTAAGTCAACTCTTTCACAAACTGAAAGTGTTTAAGAAATGATAAAAATTAAACTTGTGGAAAAGTATTATCAAACTGCTGACAAGTCTCTTGCTATGACTCTTATGAGTTAATTGATTATCATGAAATTTGATGGTTCACGTACTATGCATGAGCATATTGTTGAAATGACAAGCATTGCAGCAAGATTGAAGTCATTGAAAATGGAAGTGGATAAAATTTTCTGGTTCAGTTCATATCGAACTCATTATAGTCTTAGTATGGTCCTTTCCAAATGAACTATAATACGATGAAAGAAAAATGGAATGTGCATGAATTGCATAATATGCTAGTTCAAGAGGAAACTAGAATTAAAACCGGGAATTCATTCCATCAATTATGTGAAACATCAAGGAGCTGAAAAGAAAACTGATGAGAAGCGTGAGAAGAAGGGAAGGGGACCATTAAATATCAATCAGGCCTCCTCTTCTCAAATCCACAAGAGGGAACATGACGGAAAAGGATGTTATTTCTGTGGTAATGTACGATACTTCAAAAAAGACTGCCCAAAACATAAGGCTTAGTTCCAAAAGAAAGGTAAGCCTAGTGTTTATGTATGTCATAAATCAAACATAGCTGAAGTTCGTTATAATACTTGGTGAATTAATTCTTGATGTACAACTCATGTTTCTAATACGATGCAGGGATTTCTTATAACCCAAACTACAAGGCCAAATGAAAAGTTTGTCTTTATGGGCAATATAGTGAAAGTTTCGATGGACGTTGTACCATATGATTCTTGCCAATGAACATCATTTGGACTTATGTGAAACTCTTTATGTACCTAGTATATCTAGGAATTTAGTTTCAATTTCCAAACTTGATAAAGCTGATCTTTTAAATTTGGTAGTGGTTGTTTCAGTTTGTACAAGCACAAACATTTGATTGGTGATGGTACTTTATGTGATGGATTATCTAATTTATTTCTTGACAATCTATATGCTAAAACGCTTATGACTCTGCATCATAATGTTGGCACCAAACGTGCTTTAATAATTGAATGTTCTACTTACTTGTGCCATAAATGTTAAGGACACATTTCCAAAGAAAAAATGGAAACATTGGTAAAGAATGAAATCCTTTCGGATTTAGATTTTACTAATATGAATGTTTGTGTGGATTGTATTAAAGGTAAACAAACAAAACACACAAAGAAAGAAGCCACAAGAAGCACTCAGCTTTTTGAAATTGTACACACTGATGTATGTGGTCCTTTTGATGTTAACGCTTTCAATAAAGAATACTTTATCAACTTCACTAATGATTTTTTACATTATGGTTATATTTATTTGCTGCATGATAAATCTCAAGCTGTAAATGCTTTAAAGATTTACATTGATGAAGTTGAAAGGTAATTAGATAGAAAGGTGAAAATTGCCAGGTTTGATAAGGGTGGTGAGTATTATGGAAGGTATGATGAAAGCAGACAACATTCAGAGCCATTTGCTAAATTCCTTGAAAAATGTGGTATTTGTTCTCATTACACAATGCCAGGTACACCAAAACAGAATGTTGTATCATAAAGGCGTAATAAGACCTTGTTGGATATGGTTAGGAGTATGTTAAGTAACTCTTCTTTACCCCATTTCATTATGGACTTATGCTCTAAAGGCTATTGTGTATATATTAAATAGGGTTCCTAGTAAGGCAATTCCAAAGACTCTTTTTGAATTGTGGACTAGAAGGAAGCCTAGTTTAAGGCACTGCATGTTTGGGGTTTCCAGGCAGAAATTAGATACTACAACCTGTTAATTCCTATATTTTGATGATCACAATTCCTAGTAAATTAAATTAAGCATTATTAGATTCTTAGTAATCATGCCCGAGCACGTATAGAACCTTGCCCGAGCAACATCGGACTTCGAGTAAAGAAAGAAAAGCAAGGTAACGTAATCATGCCCGAAGCAACCTTCAAAAGCATCGAAAGCATGACCTTGCCCGAGCAAGGTCATAGTCTTGCCCGAGCAACGTCGGGGTCTCGAAGGAAAAATGAAGCTCAAAGTGATCATGCCCAAGCAACGTCCGAAAGCGTCGAAAGCATGACCTTGCCCGAGCAAGGTCATAATCCCGCCCGAGCAACCTCATGGCAAAAGCAAAAGAAGTTTGCTCAAGCAACACCCGAAAGCGTCGAAAGCACGAGCTTGCCCGAGCAAGGCCACAAGTCCGCCCGAGCAACATCGAGACGAAGCAAAATCATCGACTAAGTAGTCTTGCCCAAGCAAAGAAAATGCTTGCTGAGCAAGTTGCCCGAGCAAACGAAAAACTTGCCCGAGCATACCCGAGACAACGTTGATCAAGAAGCTTGCCCGAGCAAGGCCGGGTTCATGCTCGAGCAACATCACCATAACTTTGTATTTCGCAAGCATGCTTTCGCGTTGCCTCAAGCAACAGCGATGCACTTTAATCTTTCCCCCTCTGTCTATGTCTTGCCCAAGCAAGACTATCACCATCCTCGAGCAACATCGAAGCAGAGCACTTCCAAGCTTTTGTAAAGGAGCTTGCCCGAGCATGATTATATTCATGGTGCTCGAGCAGGAAAAATACTTTGCCCGAGCATCGAGCGTAAGACACCTTTAACTTCATTTCAAGAGGTTTGCTCGAGCAAGCCAATAATCTTGCCCAAGCAAAGTAGCCTCTGTTTTTGAAAACTCCGTATGCGTAATTCTTCAAATCTTTACTTCTTGTTTATCACATCTGATTATTACCTATTAAGTCTATCAAATACTTTTAACCAGTGTGTTGATAAGTTTTAGCTTAATTAGACACAAGTTACCCGCAGATTTTGAAAAAGCATTTTGGATCGACAAGGCATTAAATGAAGCCGCCTAAACCGAGGTAAATTGTTCGATCGAAGTAAAGCTTCTTCAACATTCTCATTGCACATTAAATGCTATCTCACAACGGCTATGCAAAAAGAATGAAAGAGAATGTCAACTCGTTGAATTAAATTGAAAGACAGACGAACAACCTACGACGAGAATTTCTTCGTCTAAACGGCAACATTCATAAGTCTCAACGGCTATTTGAAGAACTTCACCAACGGACATTAATTGGGTGTCTATAAATAGCCGAGTATTGAATTCGAACAACTACCAAAACGTTGAGCAATTAATTTAATTCCGATTCATTCACTTTGTCTCATCTGTCACATTAAATTCGAGTGTTCTTCGGTGTTCATTATTATCTCGCTCGTGAGGAGTCTTGTAAACACTTATTAATTCAGTGAGTTATACTTAAGGTTGAGGAACCTTAAGTGAGGGTGTACTAACTACAACTTGTAAGAGGAGTGGAGCGACCATCCTTCGTTTACGAGTGTGTAATTATTTGAAAGAGTAGTGGAATCCCAGTGTTCAGGAATTTGGACGTAGGTCGATGATTTGAGACCGAACCAAGTATAAAGTGTTTTGTGTCCATCTTCTCTTCTCTGTCTCATTCGTGTATTCTCGTATCATCACGTGTGTTTCAAAAAGAATCAGTTTTATTTTAAAATCACCTATTCACCCCCCCTCTAGGTGATATTCCACCTTCACAACCCACAAGAAAAAAAACTGGATGCAAGAACAATAAGTGGTTATTTCATTGGTTATCCAAAAAAAATCGAAAGGGTATAGATTTTACTGTCTTAATCATACCACAAGATTATTGAAACTTGAAATGCAAGATTCACTGAGAATAGTAAAGTTAGTGGGAGTGAAACACCACGTAAAGTGGATATTCAAGAAGTTAGAGTATAAGTTCCCTTGACTTGTGTCTCTAGTAAAGTTGTTGTTCCTCGTGTTATTGAATTGATTAATAATAGTGAAGAACAAAAAATGAATGATCCTACTAATCATGATGAAATTATTGTCAATGGAATGAATGAACCCACTGTAGAATAACCACAATAAATAGCATTAAGAAGATCTCAAAGGGAAATGAGATCCGCTATTACTAATGATTATGTGGTATATCTACAAGAGTCTGAATTTCACTTGGGTATCCAGGATGATTCAGTTACTTTTTCACAAGTCATGAATAGTGAAAATGGTGACAAGTGATTACATGCCATGAAAGATGAGTTAAAATCTATGAAACAGAATGATGTTTGGGACCTTGTTAAGTTACTAGAAGAGTGTAAGAGAGTTGGTTGTAAATGGGTCCTTAAGACCAAACGTGACTCTCATGGTAACTTGGAACATTACAAGTCTAGGTTAGTTTCAAAGGGATTCACTTAGAAATATGGCATTGACTATAAAGGAACCTTTTCACCAGTTTTTAAAAAGGATTCTCTAAGAATCATTATGGCATTGGTGGCTCATTATGATTTAGAGTTACACTAGATGGATGTGAAAATTGTCTTTCTAAATGGGAATTTAGAGGAATATGTGTACATAGACCAACCAATGGGGTTCATAGAAAAAAGAAAAAAGCACATGGTGTGCAAGTTAAAGAAATCAATATACGACTTAAACAAGCTTCAAGACAACGGTACCTTAAGTTCAATGATACTATTGTTTCCTCTGGATTTAAAGAAAACACTGTTGATCGGTGTATATATCTGAAGGCCAGTGGGAGCAAGTTTATATTACTGATTGTGTATGTTGATGATATCTTGCTTGCAACTCATGATCTTGGTCTTTTAAATGAGACTAAGAAGTTTTTGTCAATAACTTTGAAATGAAAGATATTGGTGAGGAAGCTTATATGTGATTGGGATAGAAATATTCTGTGATAGATCAAAAGGATTGTTGGGCTTGTCTCAGAAAGCATATATTAAAAAAGTCTTAGAGAGATTCAGAATGGAAAAATGCTCATCATCTCCAATTCCAATTCAAAAGGAGATATGTTTAGTCTCATACAATGTCCTAAAAATGAATTAGAACGAAAAGAAATGGAAGCAATTCTATATGCATCACTAGTTGGGAGCTTAATGTATGCTTAATCATGTACGAGACCAAATATTAGCTTTGCAGTTGGAATGAAGGGAAGATACCAGAGTAATCTTGGCATGGGTCATTGGAAAGTTGCAAAGAACGTTATGGGATATTTGTAAGGAACTAAAGGTCACATGTTTACTTATAAGAGGTTTGCAACCTTGAAGTGATTGGATACATAGATTTAGATTTTGCAGGATGTGATACAAAAATCCACTTATGGTTACCTATATCTTTTAGCAAAGGAGCTATATCATAGAAAAGTACAAAGCGGTCGGTGATTGCTACATCCACTATGGAAGCTGGATTTGTGGCATGCTTTGAGGCCATAATTCAGTCTAAAGAGTTGCGGAATTTTATTTCAGGACTTGGATTGGTCGATAGTATTGAAATGCCACTGAAATTTTATTGTGATGATTCCACAACAGTCTTCTTTTCTAAAAACGACAAGTATTCAAATGGTGTTAAGCATATAGAATTGAAATACTTTACCGTTAAAGAAGAGGTTCAGAAACATAGAGTGCCTATAAAGCATGTTAGCACCGATCTTTGGTGATTGACTTCGTCATAATATCTGCAATTTGCTTTCTTGATGGAATGTAAGATAGATCAATGATCTTAGCTTCCAATTTTTCTCGAACGAAGCGCCTATCAATCTCCACATGCTTTATTTTATCGTGCTAGATATGATTGTTAGAAATTTTAATTGTTAACATATTATCACACCACACTTTAAGAGGTCCATCGGTCTCTACTTTAATTTCATTTAGGATTCGTAAGATCCACATCCCTTCACATACACCTAAAGACAAAGCTCTATATTCTTATTATACTAAACTGTGTGAGACAACTGGTTGTTACTTGCTTCTTCATGTGACAAGATTTCCCCATACATATGGACAAATTCTGTGGAGTTCTTGCTACTTCCATTTCTAGAAAATATCTCAAGGATCCAAGATTTTTTATTTCAAATTCAATGGACAAATTCTATTTCAATTTGATAATTTCTTCTGCATCATCACTGGTTACAACAATATCATCTACATAAATAATTAAGGTTGTTACCTTATTACCGTAATGTTTGAAAAATAAGGTATCATCATATTGACATTGGGAATAACCCCAAGACTCAATTACTCGAGTAAATCTTTCAAACCAGGTTCTTTGTGACTATTTTAACCCATAAAGAGATTTATATAGTCTGCAAACTTGTTGTGAGTTTTTAAAAGTCCTTACCCCTATAGGAATCTCCTTATATACTTCCTCTTCGAGATCTCTATTAAGGAATGCATTTTTCACATCCATTTGTTGAAGAGGCCAATGCAAGTTTGCAGCTAACGAAAGTAAATAACACTTTAATAGTGTTAAGTTTTGCTACTGGGGCAAAAGTTTCCTGGTAATCAATGCCATATATTTGTGTAAACCCTTGAGCAACTAAGAAAGCTTTATACTTGTTCACACTTTCATCAGGGTTATATTTAATAGTAAATACCCACTTGAGGCTCACTACATATTTACATTCTGGTAGATTAGTAATTTTCCAGGTTCCATTTTTATGTAGAGCTCTCAGCTCTTCATTTATAGTTTGCTTCCATCTTGGATCCAAAATAACCTATTCAAACCCTTTAGTATAGTTTCTTTTTCAACACATGTCACGAAAGTTTTCATATGAGGTGAAAGCTTTTGATAAGAGACATACGTAGCTATAGAGTAATGAGTGCAGCTTCTTTTTCCCTTCCTCAAGGCTATTGGCAAGTGTAAACATTCAAGACTTGGTTCAGGATGCCGAGTTATGGGTTTGCCTCAATATAGAATTGGAATCTAGATTTGTAGTGTCACAAGATTCTGCCATCCTAATCTCAATTATATACAATTTCTAGATTTGAATCATGAGTTTTGGGTGGTTCATATCCGTTCCTTAAAGAGGAATTACGAGATGCAAATCTTGGAGAGGAATTATGGTGGTTGTTTCTGATAGGATTAGGATTAGAAATATTTTGAATTAGTCTGTTTGTAGAAGAAGAGTTATGAAGTGCAAAATATATGTTGAGATTATTGTGATATTTAAATATATAGTAATAAGTGGAGTGTTCAGTGATGTTTGAGATTCATCAAAATTGTCACAAACTCGCTATTTAGTTATATCAATATTTACTTGATCATCGTTAACATCATAAATAAGTCATTCCCTTTCTTCCTCTTTTCTACTTGACTCACCCAGAAAGGTTGGTTTGGGATAATAAGGCTAGTGTTCAACAAATTTAGCATTCATCGTAATATAGACCTTATTGGTGAGAGGAGAGTAATATTTATATCCTTTTTTAGTATGTGAGTATCCCAAGAAAATGCATTTGATAGCCCGAGAATCCAATTTCTCTCCCCTTCGTTATACACAAAAACTATACAGCCAAAAACTTTATTGGGAATTAGAGTTATAAGAGGCGACATAAGGTAACTTTCAACAAATTTTTTAATTGGCTTAAAAAAATTTAGGACTTTGGAAGGTAAACAATTGATTAGATTAGCATATGTGAGAATTGCATCCCTCCCAAAACCTATGTGACACCTTACTTTCAAACATGAGTAACCTAGCCACTTCTTGGAGATGACGATTTTTCCTTTCAGCCACCCTATTTTGTTGAGGACTATGGACACATGGGGTTTAGTGATCAATCCCATTTTCAAGTAAAAAATATTTGAAAGCTGAGTTGACATATTCTTTACCATTATTGCTACAAAGAATCTTAATTGATCTTTGAAATTGGTTTTTAATGAATATGTAAAAAAAATTGAAAACAATGGAGAACTCTGATTTGTCGTTTAAAAGAGTGACCTATGTGAGTCTAGTGTGATTGTCAATAAAAAGTTACAAACCATTTAGCCTTTAAGTTAGTTTCAATTTTTGAAGGACCCAAAACATCACTATGAACCGAAGAGAATGGAGAGGATGGTGTATAAGAATGAGAAGTGTAGTAATTTTGAATTTGTTTAGCAAATTAGCAAGAGTTACAATGAAAATTCAACACAGAATTATTGGCAATATTTGAAAATAGAAATTTCATGTAACTGAAACTAGGGTGGCCTAACCTAGAGTACCACAACTTTAGATCATCAGAAGACATTGTTGAAGTCAATGCACTGGCTTTATTTGGAGATGATCCTTGGATTTAGTCGAGTCCATTCCATACTTTAGCATTCCCAATCCTTTTCCCTAATGCCAACTCTAGAAAATCACAACCAGATTTGTCAAAAGTCATAAGACAATTTAATTGTTTGCCACACAACAGACAAAAAGCAGACTGTACTTAATATCCGGTACATAAAGAACATTTTTCAACATAATATTTTTAGAAATACACATAGAACCAGATCCTAAAACCTTTGCAAATTGGCCTTTTGCAACTTCTATGGTTACATGTTTAGAGTACTTAGTAAATTTAAAGAATAGTCCTTTAAAACCTGTTAT
The DNA here is from genome assembly GCA_019022615.1 of Acacia melanoxylon. NCBI lineage: Eukaryota > Viridiplantae > Streptophyta > Magnoliopsida > Fabales > Fabaceae > Acacia > Acacia melanoxylon. The sequence goes on from JAFJYJ010000002.1 coordinate 28,893,673, forward strand.
ATGATTTGTTGCATCAGAATCTACAATCCAAATATCTTAAATTGTAGGACCAAGAGTGTTCATGAGAGTAATACCTGCTTGGGCCATAGTCACAGAAAGGGAATGAGTCTCACATAATTTCAAAGCAAATGATGAATCAAAGTGCTTTTCAAGAAGTTTTTCATTACTGAAAGTTCTTTACTTCTTAATAAGTCCTTGTCAAAGTTGATGTTGTAAATCAATAGCCCCTTTTTATCAAACTTATCTCTATTTTTAGTGTTGGAAGATCTTCCATGAAGTTTCCAACACTCATCTTTAGTGTGACCACTCCTACTGCAATGCTCACACCATTTTCCTGCTTTTCTTATTATTCATATCATGAGTAACAAAGGATGAGGCATCAATGTTGCTATAGGAAGGTTTTCAGATGTTGCTTTAAGCAAGGAGCAACGACTTTCCTCATTCTTGACCATGTGGAAGGTAGCTTCTAGAGAGAGCAAAAGTTTTAGATTCATTATTTGAACTTGAATTGGCTCAAATGAGTCATGGAGACCAAGAAGAAAGTCTATGCAGCAATCTCGATCTATGATTGCCCAAAAGTAATTAGTTGAGACATAGCAAAGCCATTCATGAACTTTATACAAGTCGATATGGTGCCATAGTTTCATTAAGGAACTATAATAAAGAGTAACTGACTTTTCACCTTGAATTAAGCCATGGAGAGAATGCTTAACTTTTATGATAGGCGATGATATTATCTTTTTTTGAATATAGACGGTGAACTAAGTCCCAAATCTCCTTTGCTATGGATGCTAGGAGGTAATTTTCACTAATGTCAATAGTCATGGAGTTCACGAGCCAAGCCATGACCATATTATTCTAGCTAACCATGTCTCGAATGAAGGATCCTCTGGTAAAGGCACTGCAGGTGTTCCAGTGAGGTAATTTTCCTTGTTTTTATCACGGATGAATATCAGCATGTTTTGAGACCATTGTAAGTAATTGTTGTTGTTGAAACGGTGTGTAACCACAACTTGTGTGAGGGATTTTAGCACTGTGCCACATATCCTTGAAGGCAAAGAGGAGTTAGCACCAGTCAACCCCTAGAATTTAGTGTGTTCAGCCTTTTTGAGCCATCACTAGTTGATGTGGCTTGTTGTTCTCTATCATTAATAGTAAAAGCTCACGGCTAGCCATTTAGAGTTGCACAGATGACATATGGAACCTGGCTCTGATACCATGAAATAAATTGATAAATTATGCAGCAACTCTATATCTTTATTCATTGATTGTGTAGAATATTTATAAGGTGATACAGAGAAGGGTTTAGTCTAACTAAACCTAACAAAATATCACCTATAAACAAGGAGTATTCAAAATTCAAATAAGTATTTAAAATTCAAACAAAATATTATAACATAATAATCCTAATAATCCTAATAATAATAATAAATATGATAATTAACCTAACTCTAATTAGGGTTAGGGTTTCGGCCATCATGGGCCGAATAGAGTCCAACTTCCAACAATCATATTCGAAAGCTTATAATGGATTGGTTGCTTTTCAATCAAGTTGCAAAATCACAACTTTCAATCCTTTGTACAATCACTATATATGTGTGTATGTCTATATATGTACACACACGTGTGTGTGTGTGTGTGTGTGTGTGTGTGTGTGTGTGTGTGTGTGTGTGTGTGTGTTTGAGAATTGTACAAGGATGGTCATATGGAACTCCTTAAAGGTATCATCACATTTCTACATACAATTTGGTTCAAGTGAAATATTGCACTCCATTATAGCACATTACAAAAAAAACTTATTACCCATGGAATTATCGGCATAATTTAAATTTTTCGACGGATTATCAACGGAATTGCTACGTTATACGTGGAAAATTGACTTACCAACGGAATTTCAATTCCGTCTAAAATTACCGACAAAAAATATAGTTAGAAATTATAGATGGAAATTTCCACCAGCAATTTACCGACAGAATCATAAACTAAAACAGAAAATTTTCCGTGAGAAATTACTAATGGAATTTTCTATTGGTAATTTATTTTTATAAATAAAAAATGCCATATGGCGCTCCTCAAAAGCTACCACATGTCCATCACCGGCCCTATTACCGCCTCAATTGCTCCCCCGCTGCCGACATACAAATGGAGGATTCAAACCCTCACTACAAAAAACATGGAATTATTTGCACAAAGATGTAATCAATCAATCTTCTCCTTCTGAATTTGACAAGCTCGTCTGTTATATGGAAGAACACTGTTTACTTACCATATTATTTATCTAGTATTAAAACTTCTCCTTCTCTTTTTTATCACATTAATTAGTAGTTCTTTTCATATGTATAACTATCACATTATGTACTGTAACATTTTATTATTATGCTAATTGACTTTCCTTCAAAAAAAAAAAAAAATGGAATTAACTATGTTTTGGATGTGAGTTAACATAACCCTCTTGGATGTGATAGAAATAACATATAGAGGAAAAAATATTAGAAGAAAAATTCTCAACTTTCCCCCTGTGTTTGTATGGAGAGAGAATTTTGGGAGGAGGGGGAGGGGAGAAAAATAGGAGTGAGAACTCCCCAAAATAGTAAATTTTTTTTATCATTTATGGAAGTTTTTCTTCTTAGTATTCCATTTCCCTATTTTCTTCTCACTTTTCTCTCCATCCAAATGTAGTATAATATTCTTCCCCTATTTTTCTTTCAATTTTCTTTGCATCCAAATATAAGATTAAGGTTTTTTAAATGTAAATAAATTTTCTCACAATCCATTGTGTCAAGAAATACTTCATTTGTCTTCCTATTCAACTGTCTGATTCGTTGACTATCACTTGGTAGAAGATTTCAATATTGCTTTATGACTTTTCTTTCATAGGTGTTAGGACCTTTACATTGCCTCATTTTCTTATGCTTCTTAGATTTCATGTTGATATTTTAAACCATATATAATTTGTAAAATCGTATCAATATAAACTTAATAGCAATAGCAAAATAAGCCATTCACTGTTCATCCTCTCACAGATTACTGTTCAATTCAACAGTGATGGCTCAACAGTGTGACTCAGTCTTGGGCTTCGTGCACAGATGTGGTTAGTTGGTTTTGAATTTTGAAATTCCTTCCTCTGTTCGTGTAAGAAATAGGCATAGGTTTTGCTGGGTAATGATAGATGTTGCCTTTATTTTATTTTGCTGCCAACTTTCAAGTTTCAAATTCATTGGTGTGTAAATTTAAAATCATCTTTCTCCAAAAAAAAAAAAAAAATCTGCTTTCTCCTCTTCCAGACGTCCCCATCGTCTCTCCCTCGTCCCTTATTGGTGGCATCGTTGCTGTCATCATCAGAGGTGCTTCCGGTAAGAGTATTTCTTCTCATTCCTTCCATAAAAAGCACAATCCATTAACCTAGAAATTTTCTTAAATGAACAATTCTTCAAGATTTTTTGAGTCATCATGTCTGTGAACAACTTGGAATTTTTTTTGTTTATTTCAATTGCTTCCTGTGTTTTCTAGGTCCTCAAGAGATCACCAAGCAAGGTACATGGTTGATTTGGAAGTTCACCTTCCCACCCACTTCGATCCATTCGCTGAATCCAAGGAATCGAATCCTCCCAGAGCCAAAGGGTATGTGCATTTTAAAATTGCATGTTCTCCTTTTTAAATTTTTAAATTGCATGTTCTCCTTTTTGTTCATGTTTCCCAAGAAAGCAAAGTTTTTTCCTGATGGCTAATTTTGCATATTACATGACTTTCATGCAAAGGTTCATGAGGTTGAAAACAAAAATTTTGTTTAATCGTTGCGGAAACCCATAACTCCTTACGGTCCTCATGAATTATTAACCTTAACTCATTACATTAATTAGTTAATAATTATTAATCCATAACTCTTTATGGTGCTCATGAGAATTCATAACAATTTATAATATTCATGAACTTTGGGATTACTCGTTAAAACAACTATTGGGGATTAGGATAACTTGATAACACGAGTATTAGAGATTAGGATTACCTTATATCACTTGAAGACCTCAATGTTGTTGAAGTCCTCTAACGTTGATCCACATGGCTACCCCCGATTGCAACGAGAACTCCTTCTCTTGAAACCTCTCAATCCTTGAATGCTTGCTAGGCGAAGACAAGGTTGATATTTGGTTTCCTTAGGTTTTACTCTTTTCAAGAAGGTGATGGTTTCTTGGAATTAGGTTATGGATAGGATGAACAAGGTTGGAACCTTACCCTTTTATGGATGGTGTCTTTTCCTCTCTAAACCTTTGGTAAAGACCGAAATTTAGAAAGCATAATGATTATTGTTTTTCTCCTAGAAAAACGTGCAAGAAGAAGGCACACCAAAAATCAGCACTTTATAAGAGTTTAACCCTAATTTAAGTGCTTACAAAAAAGCTCAATCCAAGTTTGAATTGGAAAATCCAATTCACAATTAATTAAATTCATATCTTGATTGATTGATTGAATTTAAGATGATGAATCAAATTCACATCTTGATTGATTGGTTGAATTTAATATGATGAATCATATTTATATCTTGTCAACCAAGTCACATTAAATTCACATCTTGATTGATTGATTGAATTTAATATGAATCATATTCAATCATATTCATATCTTGATTGATTGAATTTAATATGATGAATCATATTCAAGTCACATTAAATTCCCATTTTTTTCTTCAAAAAACGTCCATAAAAAGGGCACATAAAAAATCAACACTTTATAAGAGTCTAACCCTATTTTAAGTGCTCACAAGAAAAGCCCAATCCAAACTTGAATTAGAAAATCCAAATCATAATTAATTAAATTCATATCTTGAATATTGAATAATAATTTAAGATGATGAATCACATTCATCTCTTAAACTAAAATTCAAAATCATTTAAAATCAATCCTCATTTATTATTTCTCCTATCTTCATCTTATCATTATTGGATCTTTATATATATATATATATATATATTAGATAATTCAAATTTATATTTTATAACCTAACCTTTTTGAATTAAAATTCAAATCTTCTCATTGGGCTTGGAGTCCCACTCCAACTCAATAACACATTTACTCTTGATAAAGTCCAATAACAATTATTGGTCCAAGTTTGCTAATTTTAAACAATCGGGAATAATCTTTGTGTGTAACTCATTATGCCCAATTAGTCACTGACATAAATAAACTTGGACCAATTAAAAACCCCTTTAACGGGCCCAATTTATTTAATGACCTCATAAGACACTAGCAATGCTCTGCGGCCCCAGAACTAATTGAATTGATTAAGTGATCTACCTTTCATATTTAGATACCGTGCAGGTATCATCCCTCACATCGTCATTCACATTTAGTTGAGAGCAAAGATAGAGTATCATCTCTCTTAATTGACTAAATGTAGCTATTTCACAGAACTAGGAATCTTCTTATATTAACTCTATAACAAATTATGACTCTTCATGATCACTTGTTGTGCGCACAGACTCATAAGTTAATTAGAAGCCATCCAAGCTCTACCGGTCTTATGAATGACTAATCCCTTGTAGGGGATTGTGAGTCCTCTCAGCATGTCCATCTATACTCATGTATTCGAGTTACACCCAAGAGTACATTGTTCTCCCCATTTTCAGGTGAATAGAGTTGTATAGTCAAAGTATAACCCTAGGACATAGTGTTCGATGACATCCTTAAGTCTAGGACGATCCGCACTACCAAACGATGAGAGACTTTACATATCCAATGATACTCTCTACAATGAATCTTTGTGGAATCTCTCGACGGTCAGTTCGGTGCTATCTGTTCTCCAACAGATCCACCCACGACATCAGCTAAGGCATCACTATGCCTGTATTCCATGAGGTCCCTACCTTGTATCTTTATACAAGTAGACAATGTCGTACTAGTCTAATTGAGATTATCAATGCCCTTTCTTGGTGATTCAAGACTACGAACGAGGTTTAGGTAATAGATATACAGTGTTCTCAAGTCCTCATGATTATTATCTCTATCATTGATCCTCGAGATTAACACATATTCTATTCCTAAGGCTTTTATCTTCAAACACATATTTACTTTAAAATAAAGGTGAGACATAAATATGATAAAGATAAAATATGCTCATTTATGAAATACTACAACGTAGAAAAAGGTGTTGATATGTCCTTATTGATTGTCTCTATGACACTTAAATACTAACACATTCTTCATCCTAATAGCTTTATCTTTATCGACCAAATCCTTAAAATCCGGGTGAGTATGTATTGTATCTTCGTATCCTTGAACACAAATTAAATGTTGGTCATTCATTCGAGCCTCAGCAAGATTTTCCTTCATTTCGTTTCAAATGCAGCCCCATCTCTATGTAGCAGGAAATAGCTAGAGCTGGATAAGTGGGTCGAATCTGAAGAAGCAGAGGCTAAGAGCTACGGAGCTTGAGAAGCAGGTGACTTATTCTAGATTCTCACTAAACATTGAAAATTGGCTTTGTGTATTATTTTTTTTTGAGATTACTGGGTTCTGTAGATCGACAACGATTATTAGTATGCTCTTATCAGCTAGCCCAGCAGAAATTACCTTTCGGTAAGAAAATTAGTTTTGCTTATGATAGATATATGGTTCAGAAAAGTACCTTTCTTGCTGGCTGCTTACCTATTTTTTGTGCTACTGGTCTCAAGAGAACAAAGAGCATTCGAGGAACCTGGAAGTTGAAGTATGGCATGATCTTGCCTGTGTATATATAAGCCTGTCACAGTGGCATGATGCTGAGATGTGTCTTTCTAAGTCTAAGGCCATCAAACTTTACTCTACTTCTAGATGTCATATAACAGGTACATATGTACGATTTTTATCTGTATGAATTTCTTTTCTTCCATTTATTTTTTCTGTGAGGTGGAAATTATTTACTTTGACTTCAATTTGATGATTGTACAGTCTGTGTTTTCATACCAGATTGATTATTAATACTGAAGGCATGAAACTAGACATGCCTTTTCAACCATATTTGATTCCATTTTGGGTGAAATTTACGAAAGTTTAATATTTGGCAATGAGTTTTCCCTTTCAAAATTTAATTGGAGCAGGCTTATTTTTATGGGAGTATATTTAAATGTCATGGACTGTTTGAACTCTACTGTACTTTCTTTTCCTTTTGTGCTTCATGATGTATTATTATCAGAACCTTGTATTCAAATCAACCCATCACAAATACTCTTTAAGACTGTGGTTCATTGAGCTGGATGACAAAATCAGGCTTTGTTCATGGCTTTACACATGTTTGTTTGGTAGAAAGTCAAGTTTCAATCATGTAAGCACAAAAGTACACGTTACCAAGGCATTCCAAATCCTGAAAATCCGAGGGAGTAGGTAAGTCCAACTGGTCACAACTTCATTGACTGTCATTCAATGTTTAATCATCAATATTTACTTGATCTTTTTTAATTGCAGCACAAGCTACATGGACAAGGATGAAAATCATGAATCCTCTCCTTTTTGTAATTTTTATTCCTATTACTTTTAACTATTCCTATTATTGACGAGTTTTTTTCCTTTTCAGGATTTTTACCAAATGAGCTCTTTCCATCACCAATTTTGTTTTCTCTGAGCTTCCGCTTCAAATGTGTTCTTAATGTTATCTCTGATTTAGGTTTTCTCACTGGGAAAATGTTGAAGAGGTTTTGGAGTCAACAGAGAGTTTCGTTCAGTCTAGTAGTAGAGCCTATTTGTGAACAGTTTTAGGAGATGGGGAGGAAGAAGAAACTAAATAAGGAGGAAGTTGCTGAGGATTGGTGCTTTATTTGTAAGGATGGAGGACTATTGATCTTGTGTGAATACAGGTGAGCGCTGAACCTTTACTATATATTCTTAGTATGTAATATCGTTCATTATTTCTTTGCAAATCATGATTTTCATTGAAAAGGATGCACTAGCTTTAGCGATTGGCAATTTTGTTCTTAAATGGCTTAAGGGATGAAATTATTTGGCCCATTCACACAATTGGAATAGCTTCACCAGTCTAATTGAATCCTTAACCTTCCTGTAATGAGGCCTTCATTTCCATGACGAATTTATGTAATGATAGCGTTAATTCTGTTTTATCGTCAAATGTGACTTCACATGGTATAGGTGCCAAAGGCTTGAAGGACCTTTTTGTTGACAGGACCAAATTGATATGGAAGTAAAGTGATTGATTATAAAATACTTAAAAATAATATGTTTTGACTGCCATTTTCTTTGTTAATCAAAATTCAAACCAGTAAAAGAATACAAACTCTAATATTTTTTTCGTTACACATAATTATGCTATTCTTTGCCGACAATCATGTCCATCTTCCGTCTTCTTCGAAATTGTTTCGGACAGAAGCCGAAGGCATCATTTCGGTACTTCTCTTTTATGATCTTTTTGTTTGTGGATGTTTATTGCCTACTATTCTTTGCCGTTGGGTCTAAGCCGAAAATGGATATATGAAAAGCTTACAATTAAAGATACAATGGTTTTTTCGAAATAGTATCATGATAACAGAGTTGGCTTACCTCCTTTGCTGCCTCTGGTCCGCTGCGGTCCTTTACTCTAAATTGTGTCATTTTTGACACAAAACACACACACTTGTCCTTTTTTTCTTTTTTTTTCCTAAAAATATTTCAGGCATTGCCAGGTAGTAAAATGATAATTTAAGATACTGAATGGTACTAAAAAAAATTCATGATCTTGAAAAAATATTTCAGGGTACTGACTGGTACTAAAAATATACTGACTGGTATTGAAAAAATAATTCATGATCTTAAAAAAATTATTTTAGGATCTTGAAAAAATATTTCAAATACTTACTGCTACTAAAAATATAGTTTAGAATATTGTTTGAAGATCCTAAAATAATTTTTGTAAGATCATGAATTATTTTTTCAATATCAGTCAGTACCCTGAAATATTTTTTCAAGATCCTGAAATAATTTTTTAAGATCATGAAGAATTTTTTTACTGCCATTCAGTATCCTGAATTATCATTTTACTACGGCATAGCCTCAAATATTTTTAGGGAAAAAAAAAGGACTAGGTATGTGTATTTTGTGTCAAAAACGACACAGTTTAAAGCAAAGTACCGCAGTGGACCAGAGGCAGCAAAGGAGGTAAGCCAACTCCCATGATAACTATGCAATTGCATCATGTTTTTTCCCTCTTCCATTCTTCATACGTCCATTCAGGTGACCTAATTTGAATTCTCGTGATGGCAGTATGTTGCTTCCTCCTAACTATTTCATTATTTTCTGACAACTTATGGTATATTTCCTTTCTTAATCTTCCTTGTGGTAATTGATATAGATTGAGAAAACTCTTAAAGATGAAGCCAGTGAAGAAAAACGAGAGCGGGTCAGGATGGTAAGCTTTTTAAGTTTGGAATAGTGGTTTCTTAATTGAATTAGCAACTAATCTAATTACATTTTTCTGTGCGGTTTCATTTTTATGAAGTTCGTGATGGAACAACTTCTGTTGTTGTGTTTGCTAGGAAGCTGTTGAGGGAGGCAGAAAAGCTGGTCGCAGAAAAAATTCATCCGATGACAATAATATTAGGTTCATTTATTTGATTACTGTGTTGGTCTTATTGCCCTTATGTGATGCCAATCTCGATTTTGTGTTTTCAAGTGGACAACCATTTGGTTATACTTCATATGCTTGCATTCTTTGAGCTTTTAGGCTATATTCCATTTGTTTGGTAAAATACTTTAGTAAGTAACTACATCTATAAGGAAAGCAACTTTTCTTTTGTCCATCATTAATCTTCACTGATTTTTCTCGCTGTCAAACAAAAAGCATGTGTTGGTTCATTTTTCAAAGGGAAAGAATAAAATCTCAATTTTAGAATTTCATCATAAAGGTGGAAAACGAATACTTCCAGGTAAAGGTAATTACTGGTAGTTACTATATATCAATTAAGTTTGGACAAAGGTTTTTAAAAACTCACTTAGCTTTTAGTCTTGCTTATCCAATTGCATGAGTGATCTCCTTCTTAAGTGACGCATATTATATGAGGTATACTTTTAGTCTCTTAATTTTATAAAGTATACTTTTAGTCTTATAATTCCAATATCGTTAATTTTGCTAACGGAAAATGCAAACTCAAGTGATAATGATGTAAACTTAAATGATAACTGTGTAATTAAATGTTATTAAGATTAAATTTAAAATATGAGTAAATTGAAGAATATATAAAATTTGTGTAATTAAATGTTATTAGTCATCACTTAAGTTCGTTGTGTCAACGTTTTTCGTTAGCAATATTAACGTGTTAAAATTTTAAGAATAAAAGCATACTTTATAAAGTTAAAGGACCAAAAGTATACCTCATGTAAAACTTAAAGGACTAAAGTTATATTTTAGCCTCCATTATATATATATATATGGGAAAACACTTTTCATGTTATAGGAGAAGTGTATTCTCATGTTACACACACATGAAATGATAGGACCTAGATATATATAATTAGTATATATATATATATATGTGGTCCCATCATTAATGTGTGTGTGGGAATCTTCTTCTTCTCACGCAACATGAGAAGTTTAAACCCCTATATATATAATTAATATTATATATATAGGGTTTAAAACCCTATATATATAATATTAATTATATATATAGGGGTTTAAACTTCTCATGTTGCATGAGAAGAAGAAGATTCCTACACACACATGAAATGATGGGACCCACATATATATATATATATGGGAAAAACACTTCTCATGTTGTAGGAGAAGTGTATTCTCATGTCACACACACATGAAATGGTGGGACCCATATATATATATGAGGTTTACACTTCTCATGTTGCATGAGAAGAAGAAGATTTCTACACACACATGAAATGGTGGGACCCACATCTTTTAAAAAAATTAAAAACTCAACTACGGATATCGAAGTAACTATGACATGAGAATACACTTCTCCTATAATATGAGAAGTGTATTTCCCTATATATATATATATATATATAATATTAAATATATTTCGTTTTTATAATGTATAATTTAAAATATTTTAATATTTTATTTCATTTAAATATTTATTAGGGAAAATGCATTTAAGGGCCCTTTTTGGAGGAAAAAATCCCAAAAGGGGCCCCAAGATTCAAAATCCCCATAAAGGGATTTTTGAACTGCATGAGTTGTTAATATGACCGATATAGTTGTTAATCGGCCGATATTGTTGTTAATGTGTGATTTAGTTGTTAAAATATTGTTGTTAATGCGGCGATTTAGTTGTTAACGGGTATTGATTTTATTGTCAACGGAGATTCGAAAATCCCGAGAAAAAGACCTTTTCGGGATTTTGAATCTTTGGGCCTTTTTGAAAAAAATTTCTCCAAAAGAGCCCCATATGGATTTTCCCTATTTATTATCAATATAATAAATATTACATATATTATATTAAATATTAATATTTGATATTTAAGTATTTTTATTTTTATATCTTTTCTGTTTTTATTATTTTATATAAATTATTAAAATTATAAATTTTACCGACAAATTGCCGACAGAATTCTATTGGTAATTTTTGCAAAAAATTACCAACAAAATTTTTGTCAGTAATTACCGACTAAAAAAATTCCATCGGTAATGACTGACAAACTCTTTTTCTGTCAATAATTCCGTCAGATTATAAAATTTGCCGACAAAATTTTTCCGTCTAAAATCCGTTGGTGATTTGTTTGACGGAAATTACTGATGGAAACGGTTCCATCTGCAATAGCATGTTTTTTTGTATTGTTTATTATGAGTAGTGAAAAACACTAGAGAATTATATGATATTAGTGTTTAACAGAATTTGTAATGGTACTGTTAAAAATTACTTGAATTTTATGATAAATTTATCACTTTTAATTGTTTTTATTGACAGATATAAATTAATTCAAAAAGTGACTCTCTCTTTTTTGTTAAAAATGTGAATTATAAGAAGTGCACCTTTCTTAGCTTCAGAGATGTTGTTAGGAACATGCAACTCCCTCAAGCAAAATAGGTTAAAACTTCAATGAAACTTATCATAAGTTTTATCTAGATCCATCGGTATATACTAAAAAACAAAAATCAAACTAGTGTTTTTAAAATGACACTTTGATTTAAACACAAGCATTGATTCTAGGAAAAGGAGATTTGATAGCTTAAGCACGAGATCTCAAATTTAAGTCTATGTGAATTAAAAAAAACATGCTTGAGAGAATTATACCCGACTAGACCTCACAATACTCGAAATTGATTTAGTTAGATAGTGATATAAAAAGATCACAAAGATTTATCATGATGTCTCTACAAACGCCACAAAATGTCACCGCAGTATTTTTGGGAAACGCTGTTTTTTTTTTTTTCTGTAACATCCTAAGTTTTTGTAAGCTTAATCATCTTCAAAGTATGGATGTAACTGTGCATGTTTGGAAGAAATTAGGGGAGCCTTTATCGCCTTTATTTGTTTGAAAAGTCTTTATGGGTACTTTTTTTTTTTTTTTTTTCGTTTGGCTGCTTTAAAAGTTCGTCAATCGAGCATTACGCTTATAAGAAGAGCATGATAAGCCTTCATTTTAAAACATTTATTTACTATTGAATCGAAGCTTTATGATTTTTTCTCTTATAAAAGTTTCACTTATCTATGCTCATTCCAAACAAGTTTATTTCACAAAAGTTTACTATTAATCATCAATCCAAACATAAATCATGTTTCACAATCTGACTTTTACCCAATCAGACTTATCTATAAGTTTGATTAGGTATCCCAAACAAACCCAGTATGTTTTGGACGTGAATTAGAGTTTGGAAGTGAAAGGAATAAAGCCTGTCCCCATGTGCATCATGAGACAAGAAGAAAAATGACGACAAATATTTACCCACAGACATTGATAGAGACCAATCAGTTTTGGCTGTTTGTCTCCACAGCTGGAAACTATAATTCATCAAGTACGATGTTGTTTATATTGGCTTTCATAATTTTCATACCCAGTTTAAAACCTTAAAAGTTAAATAATTTTTTTTTTCAAGGAAAAACTAAGTTAGATCTTAAGCAACATCAAGAGCTTTTAAGGTTACAAAAGGTATTGAAACTAACTCTTTTTAAATTAAAAGAATATCTAAATAAAAATTACATTATACCAATTGACTATACCTTATCTTCATTTTACAAAATGCAGTTAAGATAAAAATTACTTTTACAAACATTAATCCAAACATTTTAATTTACAAGAAACAAAAAGCTCATTTTTGTTTTGCTATGGAGTCATTAGCGGAATGCGTCAAAGGAGTTTTTTTTTTTTTTTAAATAAAAAAAAATGAGAACCCAATCTTCTAATTTTTTTTTTTGGGACCTGTAATCTTCTTCTCCACACTCACGTGAATATATAATATACGGCTCCGAAAAAAACGTGAAAATAAAATAAAATTTATGTTCGGGAGAAGATTCTTTTTTTAGGACATTGAATTATTTTTGGGAAAATACGAATGAGGTCGAGAAAAAATATCAAAAAAAAGTTTCAACTCCAAATCTCCTATAAAAAAAGGTCGGAGGACTTTTTGGATATTAATTATTTTAATTCCAATATCAAAAAATTCTCGTTGTCAAAATAATTTTTCCTATTGTTAAGATAGTTTTTTCGTTGTTAAAATTTTCCTATGAAAATATTGTTGTCAAAATATTTTTTTTCCCGCATTAAAATATATTTTTTTCTGTTGTTAAAAATTTTTCCGAATTTTTTCCTCCGGGTGTGTGGCATTTTCAAAAACCTGGAAAAATTTTTACAAAAAGAAAAGCCTATTTTGACAAAAAAAACTATTTTGACAACAATATTTCTATAGGAAATTTTAACAATAAAAAAGTCATTTTAACAACACAAAAAACAGCGTTCGCTTTTTTTGACAATGAAACTTTTTTTTATTTTATAATTCTGTATTTAATAGAGATTTTTTTTTTATAGGGGATTTTGGGTTGAGACTTTTTAAAAAAAAAATCTTTCCTTTAAGACCATACTGATATTTTCCCATTATTTTTTGTTATTACTAGAAAACCATGATTGTAATTTGAATGCTATCGACTTTTTAAAAAAAAAAAAATCATTTTCACTCACAAAAAAATAATCATGTGCCGACAAAAAAAAAACAAAAAAGAAAATAAAAACAAACACAATTGTACTGAATGGCGGGGAGCAACAGCTCTTTATCAGCCTCATGGTTTTCTTTCTCAGCTACTTCACTATTGAAGCTTCTCCCTCTCCTTCTGGCTTCTAAAATCCCTCATCGTCGTCACCGTCTACGCTCACACATTACCACTGTTCCACTGCAGATTCTCTCAATCGACGAACATTTTTATTAATTTCTTGAATCATCTTCCGAATCGCCGAGCTCTTACTCATCAAGCTGCTACAATAATAACCGCCGGGGCTTCTCCTGCATCTAGAACTCCTTGGAATCATCGGAATCGCAGCGTCACCGAAGAAGGTCAGACATGCTTCAAACTTAGGTTTTATAATTGAATCGATTCTGCGTCTAACAATATTTCTTCTACTTCATCTTTTCTTGCTTGTATTTGTGCCATCATTTCGTAGTTCCAATCGATTTAAGCAAAATTGCTTAGTTTGAATTCCTTGCTTCATATAGTTACTGTTCAATCCTCTGAAATATATTTCGATACTGATATTTCAAAAAAGTGTTCAGTGCCTGTTTGATAGAAAGCAAAAGGCATAATTAAAACTTCACTTCAATAATTTTAAAAGCAAGAGTTATGCTCACTTTGTTTCACTTCAATAATTTGTTTATGTTTTAACAAACACCGGGTCCACTTGGGAAATCTTATTTTTTTATTTTATTTTTATTGATGCTTGAATCCTCATTATACAATAAACATTTCACAGTCATTTTTTTTCTTTTTTTTTCTTTTTTGAATATTGCTAAGAATTAAAAGCGATACGTCAAAATTGATTTGCCTCATGTTTGGAACCAAAATCTTTAAAAGGCCTAAGTATTGCATAGCCTTGGGTTAGGCAGATTTGGGAATTTCTTGACACGATTAACACAATTAATTAGAGTACAAAATGATTCATTTAATAATTGGCACAAAATGCAGTATTCTGAATTAATTAACGGAATGGGTTGGAGATGGTGCTGTGTCATACTAGTTCTGCTTCTGCTTGCTCCGTTCATGGCTTCGTCACGTTCAATTATAAGGAATTTGCCTGGCTTTTCTGGTGACCTCCCATTCAAGCTTGAATCTGGGTGAGTTAATGAGTTGTTTTCATCTTCTGTGAAAGTCATATTTAATTCTTTTTATTTATTTATTTCTGAATTCTTTAAAAAAAAAAAATTCCCTGCATCGAAAGTAAAAACCTTTCAGCTTAATATACAATATGACTTCAATTATATTTTACTCATTTGTTCTTTGAGCTAGAAACTTTTAGTATTGGCGAAACCCTTTAAAGTCTAAAAAGTATATTTTATAAGACGTTGTTATCTTTATTAGTGACCACAGAGCCCCTTAAAGTAATCAGAATATCTATAACTTGAGCTCTAAATCTGCTGATATATCTACACGTTATATTACCTTATTTATATAGCGGCCTCTGGCTTAATGTAATTTTATTTCCAAATATGTAATTGTTCTCTCTGCATCTTTATAAAAAAAAATAATAATAATAAAAAAAAAATCTTTATTTCCCTCCTATATTTACCCCAAAAAAAACATATTTACATAGTAGGTATTTTCTCCCCTTCAAATTTAACTAATGCTTGTAAATTGTAATAGTACGTTACATATCCTGCCTTTGAATATTAGAAGGCTTCAAGGGAGAGAATAATATGGAAACATTTTTCCCCCCAATAAACTATAGCTTGAAAACATTGAAAACAACTTAAGATTTTGGAGAAACATATAGGAGCTGTACTTTTTTAAGGACATAAATATAAGAAGACAATCTCATACACTTTTTTTTTTATTAATTTTGTTTTTGTTGTGTTTCTCTTGGCTGTTAACATTTATTGTTGGCGCCAACTAGAATTTCATGTGAATATATATTTTTCATGTTATAATTATATTGTGCAGATACATAGGTGTGGGAGAAGAAGAGGAAGTGCAACTATTTTACTTATTTGTGGAATCTCAAAAAAATCCCTCAAAAGATCCAATCTTACTTTGGTTTGTTGGAGGCCCTGGTTGCTCTGCCCTTTCTGCATTTCTTTTTGAAAACGGTACATATTTTAGTTAGTTAGTTTATTTTTGAAGTATACTTTACCCCTGAGTTGTGAATCCACATGCAATACACTTCTTGATGCATTAATTCAAATTTACCCATTAATCTGATTGAGTTGCCTTGTTCCCCCTCTGGCTGGACTATATATTTTCATAAATTCATAAGTTTTTTCATGGTTAAACATCATCAGCTTTTATTTACTCTGGCTATTTTGCATGATTCATTTTGGCATTTTATTGGGGATTTGTTTTTTTCCTTTGAAAATTGTCTGATGTATGGTATTCCTATATTTACCGATGTATTCATGCAAGTATTTCCATTTCTTCATTCATTTCCTTAAGTGGTCCAAAATAGGAAATACAGACAAATATTTGGGCAATATTACTCTTTCCCTTTGCATACTGTAATCAGAATCTTACTATTTATTTAACAATTTGTAGGACCAGTAATGATTGATCGCAATTCCAGTGGGATTCTTCCAACACTTGTATTAAACCCTTATGCTTGGACACAGGTCATGATCTTTCTAAATCTTAGCTCCCATATTTATATTGCTTTGCCAATCAATTTTATACTCCATTACCATCAATGTCTTTTTTCTTGCTTTTTTTTTTTTCCTTCTTCATGTTTCAATCATGACATCATGTTGCTATTTAATGATTTTAATACAAATTATATTACGTTACAGCAAACTGTAATCTCTCAACTTTTTCAGCAATTCTTCTGCCAATAATATATATCAAAATTATTAATCTATAATTAAAAGCTTTTGTTTCTCAATTAAAACAAGGGAAAACAATCTTAGACATGGTCACCAATGCCCTCGGTGATTAAGTGTTTAGTAGTTCCTTTGTTAGTTATATTCCTTACTGCTTTGGTCCTTGAAACAGAGACTACATATCTGGTTTATTAAATTAGTTGGGCTTCTCCTCCTTTGAGACATGTGGTTATTAACAGGTGTTGGAATATAAAAGCATTACTGAACACATTATGGCTTATAATTACCAGGTACTCAATGTCATGTACATAGATTTACCAGTGGGCACTGGATTTTCTTACTCTGAAACACAAGAAGGCTACCATAGCAGTGATTTACTATGGATAGAGAACACATATGATTTTCTACAAAAGGTAAATAATATTGGATGTAAAAGGGTTTATAATATGACAAGAACTTAAATGGCACCCAAAGTTGGTTCATTTAGCATAGTATTGTTGGCAGGCTAGCTTTGTAATTTAACAAGCATGGATCTGGTCATTAATGGAGGAACCAGATTTTGCGTCTAATTTTCAACAGAGAAAGTAAATAAATGATGAAGTGTATATATATGATACAATTTAGGAGTAATTACTATGATGTCCCAAATAAGGGACTTAATTATTAAAAAGTCTCTATAACAACTGAGGTGTTGTCATTTATTGCATTGGAACTTGTCATTACTCTTCAGTTGTCATTGGGACTTCTTGGTAATTAAACGCTTTTCTTGAGACCTCATAGTAATTCCCCTCTAATTTATCTTCTTCTGATGATTTGGCATTAATGCAGTGGTTTATGGATCATCCTGAGTTTGGCTCAAATCCGTTTTACGTAGGTGGTGGTTCATATTCAACTATGCCTACTGTTCCTCTTGTTCAAAAATTATATGAAGGTTAAAACAGCATACTGCTTTAGTTTGTATATGAATGTATGTAGCTGTAAGACTTTAGACATTTTTTTTTTCTTGTTTTTAATTTCGTCTCTGCTTTGCTTGATTGGCAGGTTACAGAGCGGGAAGCAATCCACTCATAAATATCAAAGTAAAATAAGAGTACTTTATGTTCTGTGTAGAGCTTTTTATTTTCTGAAAATGGTCTCTCTAGTTCCTGGTGAGGTATCATACTCCATATGCGTAGATGTGGTAAAGCTGGCCACGGGTTAGCCTGTAGTGGGTTGCTGGGTGCGGGCTGAAGAGACCCGCATCAAAATGGGCTCCTGTTTTGCCAACCTAAGCCCGCCATTTTTTGTGGGTTGGCTTCTATTAAAACCTCTATTGCAAACTGGTGCCTTATAAGCTACTCATTTCTGTCCTTAATATAAAACATATTTATCTAATTTGACTAGATAAGGAAGTTAGTTTAGTTGGTTAATATGACATATGTTTTCTAAAACACCTTAGTCATCTTCCTTAATTCCCTCTCCTCCTTGAAAATTTTGGAAGGAGCATCAATAGGAATAAGTTAGGAAAAGATTGACTAATATGAAAAATATGTCTTATAGACTAAAATCAACTTCCAAAATATGTCCTACATTAAGGAGTGGAGGGAGTACCATATTCTATGTTAAGACAACGTTCTAAAATCATTGATGATACTAAAGATCAGTATGATGTCTTTTGAGGTACTGAGGGAGAATTTTCACTATTTTTTTTGGCTCAATTTATATAGAATACTTTCTTTTACATATTATTTATGGCAACAAATATTGCTAATACTCAGCTAGCCTTAGGGTCTTGTGCTTGCCAGCCCAGCAACTGATGTGTTTCTGGATTTCAACTCCGTAGTTGTTCAGGCATACCGGCTGAGTCTTATATCAGATGAGCTCTATGAGGTAATTTTAGTTACTGTATTTCAAATCTGATCGAGTTTTGTCTATCTTAATAATAATAATAATAATTAGGAAAAATTAAATCTTTTAGTTCCTCAACTTTTAACTGAGCATGTTATATATCATCCAGGTGGAGCTGAGTTGGAGGCAGTATTTAGCCCCATAGGAAAAGTGAAAAGCTCAGGGACTAAGTCATAAGTGAGTCAAAAGTTTAAGGATTGAGTCTTACCGAGTCATAGTTGAGGAACTGAGTCATAAGTGAGTTAAAAGTTGAGGGAGTAAAATATTAATTTTCCCTAGTAATTAATGTATATGATAGCTTTTCTCATTTATGTGTAAAATGAATTACTCCCTTCAGTCTTTTTTATAAGAGCCTGATAATTGAATTCTACGGTTTAAGAAATCGGTTAAAATTAGTTTAAAGTATTCAATATGAAGAAATGAGTTAGTATGGGAAAAAGATGAGGGGAGAAAACAGAGATAAGGAGAGAGAATAAAATATTAAAATATGTGGAGAAAAGTAAAGTCTCCAAAATTAATTAGGAAAAAAATGGTAAAAACACATTAAATACTCAAACAACTCTAAGTAGGATCTTATAAAAAGGATCGAAGTAATTCAATTTCGGACTCTTACAAAAAGATCAGAGGGAGTATTTAGGAGTAGCATTATATATACTCTAGATGCATGTCAAGATTCTTCTTTTTATTTCTTTATCTTTAATTTTTTTTGATACATGCATATCAAGATTCTATCACTTTACTTTTCAGCTTATAATTATAACTCAGCCAATGAACTAGTGAAGTGAGATGTGAAAAGCTTGAGATTGTGGAAATTAAAACTCAATCTTTCGAGTGAACTCTTGGAATTACCTGTCTACAATTAGTTCGCTATATTTTTGTGCAGTCAATTAAAGAAAGTTGTAATGGTGATTATGTCAACATTAATCCAAACAACACAAAGTGTGCCTCAGATTATGAAGCTTTCTCTCAGGTTCGTCATAAAACTTTCCACACACTTGTCCCAGTTTCTTTTGATCATTGTAATTAAGACTACCCTAGTTATTTATATAAGAGCTAGATAACTAATTTAAAGATGCTGAAGAATTTAGTTAGGTTATCCCTAAAATACCCTTTTTAATTATGTTCATTGGAAATACCCTTGATGGAAACCCCCTCAATACATGCAATCAATAGAGGTATTTTGGGAAAAATTATAACTTTGGAAAATAAAGTGGATTGAAGTTTTATATTTAGGACCAAAGTAAACTACTAGTTAATTATCCAGCTCTTATATTTAGAACCGAAGGAAGTACATCGATTGGAAAAACTAAGTGTATATAATAAGATAATTAATTCATTTGCAGCTGATTCGTTACATAAACATAAATCAAGTTTTGGAACCTTTTTGCATTGCTACTCCCGATCTCAAAGACAGAATTCTCTTGGAAGATTCATCACCAGAAGGGATCCTCCAGTCATTGCAGAAAGTTTCAGATTTCTGGTGTCGTGTAAGTAAACTTCAGAATGTTGTGTACACACACTTGCTCAGAGACACACACACACAGATGCACATGTAAACACTCCTTTTATAATTTGGAGTTTTACTTTTAGGCTTATGATCACATACTTGTTAACCAATGGGCAAATAATGAGGATGTTAAGAAGGCTCTTCATATTGTAAACTTCAGAATGTTGTGTACACACGCTTGCTCAGAGACACACACACAGATGCACATGTACACACTCCTTTTATAATTTGGAGTTTTACTTGTAGGGTTATGATCACATACTTGTTAACCAATGGGCAAATAATGAGGATGTTAGGAAGGCTCTTCATATTAGAGAGGTAACTAAGAATGTACTTAGTTTATTGATTATATATATATATATATATTAAAACTGCATAATTCAAGATTTAACTATGAAATTGATTTTATAATTAATGCCTTTTAATAAGGGAACTAAAGGGGAGTTCTTGAGATGCAACAAGAGTTTATCATACAAAGTTCATCTACGAAGTGTTGTTGATTATCATCACAATTTCACTGAGACGAACCTTCAATGTCTTGTATACTGGTAAACTTCATCATCCTTACTTATTCTTGAACAAGTTGGAATAAATTTTAAGTGTCTACTGCCCCTTAAATTTTCGTAACTTCCCATATGTCTATTTCTTGTTTCTTTTGATTATTAGATTTTATATAAAATGAGTTATATTTTGGTATCTTGTGGGCAAAAGAGGTATTTCAATTTTTTTAACGATTTTTCAAAGAAAAATGCTCTAAAATTATGTAGTTTTTATTTTATTTAAAGTATTTTTCTTTAAAAAAAATTTAAAAAAATGCACCATTTTTTGCTCATAAGATACTAAAATGTCACTGATTTCATTTAGAATCTAATGATCAAAAGGAGGAAAAAAAAAATTCAAGAGGTTAGGAAAATTTAAGGGGCGGAAGAAGGGTAGTAGACAGAGGGTAGCAGATACCCCAATCCCTAGTTTGGCTTTCTTGCTATAGATTTCATTTACTGAAGCAGGAATTAGACTCACCAATGGTTAAGTTTTATCAAATTAAGATTCTTTGAAGCTCGCTGCTTTAGTTCTTGCTCCCTTTGGGGAATTTCAGTGATGTTTAATTTGAACTCATTATCACAGTGCTGATCTTGACTTGTCCATACCACATATCGGCACACAAGCTTGGATAAGGTCTTTGAACTTGAAAATAGAGGATCCTTGGCGTGCATGGTTTGTTGATGGCCAAGTTGCAGGGTAACTAATCAATTTCGATTATTATTCTCACCAATTTTCAGCTTTGAAGTGTTTGAGTATATTATTATTTACTACTTAACATTAGTGCATGTTCAACATTTAGATGCTATTTCTTTTTTAAATGGTGCAGCTGGTTCAATAAAAAATATATATACTATGAAAAAAGAAATCTAATCCTTGTGATATTTGTATATATTATATTAATTATCCTGTCCCGTCACTCTTTTATTGAATATGCAGATACACGCAACTCTACAAGAACAATGACTACTTCTTGACATATGTTGCTGTGAAAGTAAGCAAAACCTTCAACACTTAGCTTCGTTTAGTTGATTTAATTATGTCTATTTGTTTTCATGTCTATTCATTTATGCTGATTGACTTGTACTTTTCATTCATCTGACATAGGGTGCTGGTCATGTAGCTCATTCATATAAACCTAAAGAAGTTTTGCAAGTAATAGACAGGTGGTTATCATATGCTCTTATCTAAGGAATGGTCAATCTCTCAATCCAAGAGCTTTTAAGTTTGGCTGATTCCTAGTTTGGTTTGGCCTATAGTTTTAAGGTTGAACATGCAACCTTGTGCTCAATCAAGACTTGAGGAGGTGCTCAGTTTGTGTGAAAATATTAAACATTATCACATTTATTGTCCATTTTGAATTTAGATATTGATTTTGTGGTTTATGAGGTTAATATGTGATGAGTTTAATTTTGTACAAGGCTGTTACATTTTGCTAAGCTAAACTAAACCACCCTTATATGTGGGATGAGTGAGATTTTGTCTTTTGTTGCTTCAGAGAAGACATTGTTTGTTTCCTTTTTCTAAATATGTTTTGAACATTAATATTAATAAAAGGGATTCAAAATATATTTTGAAATATTTTTATTTTTTCAGAAAAGAGAGAGAGGGGGGGGGGGGGGGGCCTCATCCCTTTTGTGCACAGTAATCCTGTCCTGTATTCTAGAGTATCTTATCCATGGATACCTAATGGAGCTATTTGATCCAATATCAACATACTAGTCCACTTAGGGCTAAACACTTGTGTTTTTACAATAGAACATTATTAAAAAAATAGAATGAAGTACTCTACTACCTCTCTTGCTTTAATATAAAATATACTTATCTAATTTAATTACATTAAGGAAGTTAGCTACTCCTCCGGTTCTTAATATAATAATACATATTTGGGGAGTTAAGACTTGGTCCAAAATATAAAATTTAGTTTTCATATTTATCATTATTTTTCTAATTTACCACTATTAATACTCTTTCAACAATAATTAAGAAGAAGAGAGAATAAAGAAATTAAGGAAAATGATTAGTGTATTTTAGAAAATATCAATCATATTAATTAACTTCTTTAATCTAATCAAATTAGGTAAATAAATTTTATATTAAAAACCGGAGGGAATAATATGACTTGTATTTCTTAATACACTATAGTCACCTTCTTCATCAGTTCCCTCATTCCTCCTCTCTTCCTCGATTATTATTGAGAGAGCATTAAAAAAATAAATTAAGAAGAAGAAAAAATTAACGAATATAAAAACTACGTATTATATTTAGAACCAATATCAACTCTCTAAATATATCTTATATCAAGGAAAGTATTAACCAATGGAAATATTACAAAATAGCCGAAGCAAATAGGACAAGAACATAATTCTAACAACTTGGGGGGCCGGGGAGTGTGTTGGTGACGAAGGCCAAGCTATCATAAATTACAATGAAAGAGAAGGATTGGCGTATTGTTAGGATATCCTACGACCACACATTTTTTAGAGTCCTGTTCAAGGATGCATGGTTGATGAACTCCTTTTCTACACAGATGATCTCTGGTTTGTCTCTTCTGTTTCAGGAAGATATTCCATTTTTTCAATAATCCGGCAAAAAAACAATACGGAAGCATATCAGTAAGAAGATATTGTTACCAGCATTTCAGACAGAAGATTTGCATTGGAGATTATCATTGATCTGATGGTTTAAATTTAAAATTTAAAATATTTTAGTTTTCAATGATAAATTTATTTTTATAAAAAATGATAGGTAGGAAGTGCACGATTCAAAAGTTTCCAAATAAAGAAGAGTTGTTTGTAAGGAAGGAAGATCAACCATATAAATTTTCATAAAGGATATGAAACTACTAGAATTAAAATCACAATCTAAAAAGATATTGTATGAAATATGAATCCATCTTTACCTGTGTATTGACCACTAGCACATTACCTTTCCAATATATTATATATATAATTTATCTGACTTATTGGCCAGTGAATGAAATGGCAGGGGAATAATAATGATTATAAATTAATAAAACATTCCATTCCACAGGATTCCAATTAAAAAATTATATATGCAATAATACGTCAGCCACATGATTTTTTTGAACAATCGTCAGCCACATGATGATGATTCATATATTTTGCTGAGCCTGGCTAATTGGCTATATAGGCTATCATACAAGGTGGTTGAGTCGATTAAATGAGCCATTACCCACTCCTCATTCTAGTTTATCGATTATGATATGAGCATTTTGAATAATACTTTTCTAAATCTTTGAAGCATTATCCTAACATTATGTGTAAAAATGACTTGATGAGAGACAAACGAGGGAGCTGGTTTCTTGTCTATCATTTGGATAAGCTAGGGGAACTTATCCTATCTATCTAGATCGTCTAGATTCAGATTTAATTTTTTTTTTCTTTTTATTTTTTCAAAAAAAAAAAAATTATTTTAATAGATAGAGAATCTAAAATAAATATAATCTCATAACTAATATTTTTTTAAAAATAAATTTCTTATTTAAAAATAATCAAATAGAAAAAATTAAATCGACTGATCTAGATGGGATAGGTTCCCTCTGCCTATCCAAATGATAGGCAGAAAAACCAGTTCTAACAAACGAGAGGGATAGGATAATAATTTGACTTCCAACTACTAGTTCTTCACTCAATGCCAAGGTATTTTCCTAATTTAGAGTGAAGCTGCGATTTTCAATTACAAAGATATACTTTTCATATATTTTTTTATTTTTTGCTATTGAAAAGTTTAGGTGGGGGTAGACATCAATATCTCACGAGAGTCAAAACATGCCTCCAAACTTAAAAAAATGTTTACTGAGGTACTTTTCATAATTTGGTGTGCGTCGTCTCACATCCACAATGTAATATCCCATTTTCAAAAGCAGTATATATTTTTTTCATCAGAGTAGAGCATCGGAGCGATTGAGTAACTGATACATATATTAAAAATGCCGTAAGTCTGGCTGTTTACAATAACGGTACATTATACCGGGAGTTTTCAAAAATAATGACAACAGAGGAAAGTCTTCAGCCAGGTCTCTATGCGGCTTGCTTGCCTTTCTCCTCGGTCCTCCTGAACCTGATGCTATGTTAAGAGCTGAGGTCCAACGCGCCGGACCCCAGGTAACGGTTAACCTCATATTTACATATACAATATAATAGCACAACAAATGAATCACTCCTAAATGTACCGCTCCCAATAATGCGTATATACCGCTCCAAATGAATCGAATATACCGCTCCCGGCGCATACGGATGTATCAGCTCGGGCCGCATGCATATGTTCGATATCCTCTAACACCACCATGCATTCAAATAACACACCACCAATACGCATACAACACACATATCACATATACGCATACCATAAATATCAGAGTTAGTGTTACAGTACGCGAACGTACCTTCGTTGACGATAAACCAGACGTTTTACTTAAAAACGATAATTTTGTGAGAGGTGCAAAAATGCAGACAACAATGTACGATTATCTCGATATCCTATAAGGATAATATTTATCAATATCTAGCAGCATAACAGGTATTTTAGGTACAAATTACCATTTTGCCCCTGACTCCCCTAATCGGCGGAATTTCGCCAGAGCTTCGCTATTTTGACTCTAATCTTCCAAAATTTTGACATATCTCTTCCCCCAATAATATTTTCGAAAATAATACCATATTTACCCCTAAATATGATATCTAGACTATCTGGGAAATTTAAAGATTAATCTAGCATTTCTACTATATCTAATGAAAGAACTACCGAACTAAACACCGAAGCTTAAGGCTAGGGACCGAAGAACTTACCCAGGGCTTCGCTACAATTTCTCCGGGCTCCTCCTTCTCTCTAACCTCTCTCTAACTTGCGGTTTTGGGGTGAAGAAATGAGAGGAGAAGGCTTGCTATTTATAGCAAAAATCCTGACACTATTCATCACTTTATCAGGGATTTCGGCCGTCGGACGCACTTTGACACGTGGCACTCATCCTTGCCCTTCATGCCTTGGATGACATCATCCTTCTAGAAGAAGATTACATCATCCATGATGTCACCCATGTGCTTTATGCACTGTACCGATAAAGTTCCTCGATTGTCCGAATCGCGTAACCTTGGAGAAACTCAAAAATCCGTAGCAAAATTGAAGACATATTCTTCTTCTTTAAAACTATTTGGGTTAACTAAATTTTTGATCCCGTTACGGGTATTCCGTAGTCACGAACATTTTTGGACGACACCATCGATTCTGACGAATGACGGTAGAACCAACCTTTTGGACAAAAATTCACTGGTTCGTAATATGTTCTGACCTAAGAAACCTAATCCCTGGTTTGTCACAACAATTTCGTTTTCTATAGGTTCTCATTTCTACTATATGCCCTATTTCTGATTTATCATGTATCTTAATGACCCATTTGGTGTCAGAAATGACTTCTGAGATAGTCCACTCCGAGGTAGAAATTCACTGGTTTATAAAAAGTCCAGATGACATAGGCTAAATCCCTATATTTTGGTGTAGGATTTAATTTCTATCCATTCTCAAATGTCCTGTTGGCTCTTTACCAGATATATTATTATTAAATTCCAAATATCTAGATATTATTTGAAATAGCCATAACCCTTTTCACAATACTTTTTCATTTATTATTTATTTATTATTTAATAATTTCGGTTTCTCCCCACTTAATTTAATTATTTACTAATTAATTTACTTATATCTTAATCTAAACAATTAGCCACTTACTAATTGTTGATAATTTTCTTAATTAGGATTAATTATTATTTCACAACTATTTTACTTACATTGGTATTTTATATCCCATGTAAAATATTAAAAATCATGGGGCCAAAAAGTGCTTTTAATAATATTATATTTATGTCTCTCAATTTTTCAAGGAATAATCCCAAAAATTCCTAAAATTAGAGACAACAAATTTCCCAAGTTTTTGTCAATATTTGTTGCCATATGGGATTTATCATAATATTTTCAGGCCATTTAATGCTCCATAAATGCATTTTAGGGATTTTTAGCTCTTTATCTCTTCTAATTTTAATAGAAATTACCTTAGAAAATATGGTAATTATAACTTATTATTTGAAACCACATATTCACCTATTTCCAATAGATTTTATTTACTAAAATATAATATTCCGAGATAAATAATTATCCGGGTATTACACACAATCATGCTTAGATGATGAATAAAGTTTGATGAGGGGGATTGCCCCATTTTACACACACAAAAATGTATATATTATGTTGGTGTAAAAAATACTTATTATATGCATTTTTATTTGTCAACAAAATAATAAAAATATCATTCTGTAAATACTTGGCGCCATATATTGCTAAAGGTTTATGGCTGTGTTGACCGTGTAGAGATGTTGAATATTCAAATCATTCGATATAAAAATATATAAAGTGCAACATCCTGTTTTTCAATTTGCGCATTTAGAGTTGTTATAGCATTAGGATAATTAAATATTTAATGAAAATACAGTAAATTAATAATTTATAAGAAATATCATTTTTTTTATAAAAATTAATCTACAAAAAGTTAATTAAACACATGTAATACCTCCCTAAAATAATTGTTTTGAATTTATGGGTATGTGTATGGAAATATTTTTTAAATTGAAATAAGTAATATATAAAAAACTACTTCCAGTAATTTAGATATTATTATTGTTATGGGTTAAATACCATTTTTACCATGGAAGTTTAACTTAAGGAGCATTGGTTACCCGGAAGTGTTTTTGGTATCATTTTTGTCCCGGAAGTTAACAAAAATGAGCAAATATGCCCCTGGAAGTTTTTTTTAAGGAGCAAATTTGCTCAATAAGTTTTTTTTGGAGCAAATTTGCCGAAAGTTTACAAAGAAGAGCAACAATTCAACGATCAAAATCAACCGATGGGTAAAATTGCTATGTTTTTAAACGTTTAAGGCAAAAATGATATCAAAAAAACTTCTGTTAGGTGAGTCTTTCTTTAGAGGCGAAACTTTCATGATAAAAATGACATTTAACCCTTCTTATTTTATTGAGTTTTATTACATATAAATAGATATATTATTTTAAGGATGAGTCAAACCCTAGATCTGCACTTGTATAAACCCTCTTCCTCTAACTCCACCCACATTTTCGGCGCTGCTCCACTCTCTCACAGTCACATAGGTGCACTTCATCTTCATTATTATCTCCTGCGAAATGTCTTGTCGTCGGCTCCATTTTTTATGGCCTTTTCTCTTTCATTTCTTGAACAAGAAACAACTCCGCGTGCAAAGTGCAGGTACAACTTCTACAACACTTAAAAATAAATTATGTCCTTTAATTCATCAATTTACACAACTTCAACACTATGCAACATTTTCAGTTGTTTTTCTTGTCAACTGTAGATGGTTGTCTAATAATTAAATATCCTTACCCGCATCTTCTCTTAATGACTGTTGGGGTCTGTGTGTTTCACTCACAAGTGTTTTACTCACAACTCATTTCTCTACTATCAAACCGATTGTGTGTGTGTGTATTATTGTTTCCCAAGGCTTGTTTTGTCCTTTTGTTGTGTGTATGTATCGGATCCACATAGGTATATTGAAACTCACTTTTACTCTTTCAATTCCAACCTCCAGATTTCTAGTGTATATAGGGATTCATTTGCGCTTAAATCTAATTAATCCTATCAAGCTTTTATCCCTCCTCTTTTTTATAACTGGATGAGCGTTTTCAAGCTTCTACATGGGCATATATTATTTTTATTTGATCTCCTTTTTTCATCCTGTTTCTAGAATTCTGGTGTCCTTCTTTCATCCCCCCCTCGGGTTTTCGATCCTTTACCTTTCTTTTCCACAGGGTCTCCATACATCACGTGCTGTTTCAGATTTTTAAATCTCTGGTCTTTGATAATTTTTTTTTTCCCCGAAGAATAATACTGCACCATGATAAAAATAGTTTAATTCATGGGAGCTATTGTGTGTAATATTGAATACTACTTTTAGATGGTAAATTAAAATATTTAGAGTATTTTAAAGAAACTCTAGAATACGAATTATATATTAATAGATATTTATATCTGTGATAACGTAGATTCTCATTGAGAGCTTTGAAGTAACTCTTGTAAAATTACCTTTGAATTAGGAAGTAGCAAGTAACTCTAAATATTCTTCCATATATTTGTGAATTGTGTATGATTGGGATTGACTATGTTTTATTAAAAATAAATAAATAATGAACTGGATTATATGTATATGTGTATGTATTGTAAATTGATATTTTATATGAATGGAAACATGATTTATTATACCTTATCTTTTAATATATATTATTGGTGATTGAATATATATTTGTCATGATGGTTGCATTTGTAATGGGGTGGACTAAGGAGGAATTTGTAGGTCAAAATCTTTTACAATGTGATATGCCATCACTCAAGACAAATGGAGGACACTTGTCAAAGCCCTTCTTCAATGTCTTCCTTTGGCCGAGGTTGCATTCAAGTTGTGAGACATGTGACAGCTCATTGGTTGTGCTCTATAAAGAGGGGAGCCATAGTCCAGACTTAATTAAGTTTTATATCTTTGGCTAGGTGCAATGGCGGACCTACATAGTATAGAAGGGGGGCAAGTGCCCCCCTTGAATTGGAGATGTGAGTTTTTTTTTTTTTTTTTTTTTTTTTTTTTTTTTTTTTTTTTTTTTTTTTTTTTTAATAAAAAATTTATTATTATTTATTTTTTTAAAAAAAAAAAATTTAAAAAGTAAAATAAAAAAAAAATTTAATACATATTTAAATGGTTGCCCACTTTTAAATGAAGTGTTTACCCTTAATATATCAAGACTGCACTTTGTAATGGTATGGGGGATGAATGGTTGAATGATTGTTTAGTGTCTTATATTGAAAAAAGATGTATTTGATAGCATTGATAACAAGACAATTATGATGGAATTCCAAAAAATAGGCTTAGAAGGATGACATTATAATTATTTTTATTGTAATATACTTTTTTATATATTAAAATATATGTACTTAAACTTATTATTGAGTACCCACTCTTCATTTTTATTTATGTAGCTGCGTTTCTAACCGTACTTAGCCTTGCTTTTCTAAATGACAGGTTTGTAAAATATTTGTTTCTCTTATTACATCATCAGTATTCACTTGATTTCATAAATAATTTTTTTTGCTTATATTCTTTTGTTTTTTAATGCATTTAAAACTTTCCCTTTTAATTTTTTTTTTTTTTTGGGGGCGCCCCCGAACCCCGAATCCCCCACTAATTGTGCCCCCCCTTATGTATTTTTCGGTCCGCCCCTTTGCCAAAAGTGTACCTTAAAAACTGGTGAGCTTGGGTCAATGTAGTCAAATGGATGAGTTTTTTGTTGGACTATGTGTTAACCTATAACTCTAATCAGTGGTATAAGAATGGACAATAATATAAGAATGGTTGTATCTTGCATACTGCATAATTGTATATTATATGTTGTGATGAAAATATATATTAACATAATGATGATTCAATGTGAAATCGTTTTGTATGAGGATTATAATATGTGCAAATATATATGTAATCAGTTCATTCTTTTGAGTCATTTGTGGTTTACTTATGTATGGTAGAAAATTTTAGTAGTTACTTATATATATTCTAGTAGGAAGCATTCTAGTAGGAAGCAAGAGAAGGTACTTGTGGAATGAGTCTTGAAGGCTATTGGGCTCCTCATGCACTTTTATGCCACTTTCTATTTAATCTCCATGATACTAGGATTATTTTTCGTCCTAAAATAATTTGGTTGATAAATATTTATTTAATTAAAACTAAACCTTTGAACTAATATTTGAAAGTATCGTGTTCAAGTTTTATTAGGATAGAGTCCCTAAGTTTATAAGTAAATGTTAAGTGTGTGTATGTGTGTGTGGGTGTTACATAAACTCATAAATTTCGACCGATATTATAATAAACTTTTTTTATTTGTTGTAGGAAATTAAATTTAAAAAGTGCAAGAGGAGTTTTAAATCTGAGAACTTGCTTCTTCATTCATTCATTTTGAAAATCACATTAGTAAGGGGAGGCCCATTGCATTTACTACTATTTGATGTTTTTCCTACCAACCGTTTAGTAATATTTATTTTGGGTCTAGAATTATATATATTAATTTTTGGATACAAAAGTAGAAAAATATACATGTTCTATTATTATAAATTTCTTTGGTGTTTAAAAAAATAAATTTAATTGATTTTAGATTTAATTCTCATTCTCATAGTTCAAAAGTTTGAACCAAAATCCTCATAATTTAAATAATTTCAAATTTAAATCCATATATATATATATATATAAACATATGGTGCAAACTTAAATAATAGTCATAACTCATAAATAATAGAGCATGATTCTTTTTTTTCCAAAAAAAGAAAAGAAAAGAAAAACCTTCTTCTATTTTATAAAGACATACCAAAAGCTGAAAAATTTAAACCTTCAGCCACAAAATTTAAGGAGTGATAAAGTAATAGATTGCACTGTAGAGCAGGAATCGGAGGGAAATAGAAGTGCACGTGAAAAACACAAAAAGGACTTGACCAGAGTCGAACTGCAAAACCAACCACCAATTTTTAGTTCTCATTAAAGGAGGGAGCGAAAACGAGTGATTCTGTTTGATAATACCAATACTTCCTCTTACCTTTATTATAAGTCACAAATGATCTCTAGTTTGTCCCCCCTTTTTTTTTTGAGGAAGATATTCCATTTTTAGAATAATCCAACAAAGAACAATAAGGAAGCATATCAGTAACAAGATATTGTTGCCAGCATTTCAGACAGCATATTTGCATTCGGTGATCATCATTGTCTGCTCATCTCTGTGATGAAATATCGGGGGACCTACTACTTTTAGCATAGGCTAACGATGAGAAAGTCAAGGAAGCAGCTGTATGCCTATTGTACGCCAGATAGTGTTACTCAGCAAAGGCTATCATAAAAGGTAGTTGAGTGGATTAGAGGAGCCATTATTACACCCTCCGCATTCCAGTGTATCGATTATGATGTGAGCATCTTGAAGAATATCTTTCTAAATCTATGAAGAATTATCCTAACATTATGTGTAAAAATAACTTGACGGGAGACAAATCCGCATGGGATAATAATTTGACTTCAAAGTATTAGTTCTTCGCTCAATGCCAAGATATTTTCCTATTTTAGAGTGAAGCTGCGATTTTCAATCACAAAATACGTGTGATGTACTTTTTATGTATTTGGTGGGCGTCTCATACCCACAATATATGCTTAGATGATGAATAATGTTTGATGAGCCGGATTGCCCCATTTTGTACACACACAAAAAGTATGTATTGTGTTGGTGTAAAAAATACTTATTATATGCATTTTTGTCAAGAAAATAATAAAAATATCATTATGTAAATACTTGGCGCCATATATTTCTAAAGGTTTGTGGTTGTGGTGATCCGTGTAGAGATGCTGAACATTCAAATCATTTGATATAAAAACATAGGGGTTTAAACTTCTCATGTTGCATGAGAAGAAGAAGATTCCTACACACACATGAAATGGTGGGACCCACACATATATATATATATATATGTGGGTCCCACCATTTCATGTGTGTGTGACATGAGAATACACTTCTCCTACAACATGAGAAGTGTTTTTCCCAAAAACATATAAACTTTAACATCCTGGGTTTTTAGCATTTAGAGTTGTTGTAGCATTAGGATTTAAATATTTAAGGACAAGACAGTAAATTAATAATTTATAAGAAATATCTAGATTTTTTTTTAAAAAAAAAAGTTAATCTACAAAAAAATTAATTAAACACATGAAATACCACTCCGAAATAATTGTTTTGAATTTATGGTTTCTGTGGGAAATATTTTTAAATTGAAATAAGTAATATAAAAAAATACTTCTACTAATCTGGATATTAATATTGTTATTCTATTGATTTTTTTATCCATATAAATATACTAGTATAAATTATTTTAAGGAGTTTTTATATAAACACTCTTCTTCTAATTCCACCCACATTTTCGGCGCCGCTCCACTCTCATAGTCGCACAAGTGCGCGTCATCTTCATTTTTATCTTCTGCCCAATCTCTAGTCGGCTCCATTTTGTGTGGCCTTCTCTCTTTCATTTCTTGAATACTGTTGTTTGTCTTGTCAACTGTAGGGGTATCCTTGCCCACCTCTTCTCTTAGTTACTGTTGGGGTCTGTGTGTTTTACGAAGGAGATACTCTCCTTATCCTTCTTCTCATTGTCTCTCATTGGCCACATCTTGGCCATTGATTGGGAAAATGAGAGAAAAATGAAAGTAGTACTGTGTTGATTGGACGGATATGATTTAGAGATTATGAGGGATAATGAGAAAAGGATGAATAGAGAAACCCAACCCGTTTTACTCAACTCATTTCTCTACCATCAAACCGCCTCTCTGTGTGTGTATATTATTTTCTCCAAAGGCTTGTTTTAATTTGTCCTTTTATTGTGTGTATGTATCGTATCGGGTTCACATTAGGTGTTTTTCTTTCTAATTAGAGGGATTAGACATTTTATTTAAATTTTTTTATATAGTCTATTTATTTAGATTAGATTATATCTTGGATCCTATTGTTTTTTTTTTAGCACCCAATATCTCAAATTAATTAATTTCAAAGTCCGCATTCATAAATATTTTTCCTATAACCCCGATATCCGGAAATTAATTAATTTGAGATCCGGGTGAAAAAAAAATTAGGATGCATCATATAACCTAATCTAAATAAATAGAATATACAATTTTTTTTTTTTAAATTTTAAAAAAGGGTGTTAATCCCTCTAATTAGAAGGAAAAGCACCTATTTAAAAAACAACAATATAGAGTGCGATGAGTGAGGGAGAGCGTTTGAAGCAAAGGCGACGGTGACGGCCGAGGAAGGAGACGACGATGGGAGAGAACGTGATAACGACGGTGGCATTTGACGCCAATCTGGGAGTGAGCCCCTAAAAGAAGGTATGGCGTTTACTGCTAGGAGTGGAGAGGAACGAAAAAAGACGACGGTGAAGATTCCGGTGGCCAAGAGTGTCGACCGGCGGCCTATTTCTATCTCGTTTAAGGAGAAGCTCCTTTCCCCTGGTGGGCTGGGTTTTTTGGTGAGTCACGAGGAGGAAGATGATATTGTTAGTGGCTGGAGGGGGTATTTTGCTAAGAAGAATGACGAGATGGAGAGGGAAGACAAGGTCAATGAAGCACGTAAGGATGAAGATGTGTGTAACGATTCATCGAGCCAATATCCAGTTTTGACTATGACTGAGGCACAATATACTGCTTGGTGTAAGCCCCGGATGAATTCTCTCATCATCAAGGTCTTGGGGCTATCGATCCCAAAACATGTGCTCTTTGACCAGGTACAGCGAATGTGGAAGCCTCAACAACCTTTGCTTCTTTGTTTGAGAACGACACTATGTAATAATCATTACTTAATGGATGATTGACGATCATAACCTGTTGGTGCAACGCTAGCGTCTAAACTTCAATCCTTGGAGAGCTGATCGCCACAGGAAAATTGCAATCTGGGTACGGATTCCAGACTTGCCTATGGAGTTCTGTACAGTGGAATTGCTAGGGATAATAGGGAACATGATAGGTAAAATTTTGAAAATTGATCGATCCACGTCGATATATGAGAAGGGAGGGTTTGCACGGATATGTGTCGAGATTGATTTACAGACTCCTTTGCTGCCAGCATTCAAAGTGTTTGGAGAAGAAAGACAGTTGGTCTATAAGGGGCTGCATCTTGTGTGTTTTAGGTGTGGTATGTATGGCCATGAACAGGTGGTTTGTCCTAACAGGGAGGCATGTGATGAAGTTCCAGACAAGCACCTTTGCACTGAAGGGGATAATGGCACGAGATTCAAGGGATTATGCAGAAGGGGCACATGAGGGATTTCAAAATGGGAATAAGCAATTAATAGGAGGAGATTTGAAAAAGTCAAATGTTACCAATGGGCCTATTGAGAAGCCCAAGTCGGAATGGGTTATAGTGGGTTCCAAGAGAAAAAAGGAGGAGAAGCTGAAGCTATTTGGCAAGGAAAATAGATTAATTGATAGGCCCAAATTTAAGCTTAAGGAAGCGGTAGACAAAAGGAGCTCATTTTGTGGAAATTACTAATTAGTATTCTTCTTTGCCGGTAGAGGACATGACAGATAATGTGACATCAGAGGTGTTAATTTCTATTAAATCAGTTGGAGATCCTCTTTCTACAAAAATGTTGGATGATGAAATGGGTGTAGGAGCTCATGAGCCAGATAGTGGTTTAAGGACGGATGCTAATTATCCTTCGGGCAGTGGTTTGGTCCACACGTCTCTCGCACTGTCTTAATGAATTACATGGTATGGAATTCAAGAGGTACATGCTTGATGTAACATCCCCATATTTCTCTTATGTTTCCCTGTGTTGGGACGTGAGAGGGAGCAAGTGGAGACATTGGGAAGACATTTTTTTCCCCAAAAATCTGCCCATGTCCACATGCTTCTAGGAGAGTGAGAGGAGGGAACAAGGGGACAACATTGATTAATGAAAAGTGAGCATGTGGGGCAAGAGTTGAATACAAAAACAGAAAGAATAATAAAACAATTAGTGGCTTGTGGAAGTGCAAAAGCTAAGTTTTATTTGGGACTTAGTAGGTTAGGTTGGAGCACCTTTTTGAAACACCATTTCTCTTCCATTTGGGCAGCTGGTCACGTAGAGAGGGAGAGAAAGAAAGGAGTACAAGAAACTCTAACACAAGAAGCTTAAGCAAGGGGAAGAGAAAGATCAAGACTAAGGTAAGTCCTAAGGCTTTGGATCTTCAATATACTCTCTTCTACCCCTTCTAATGTGGCTAAGACATTAAAGAACAATTTTTCCTTGGTGGTTTGAGGTGTAGGCTGGAGTGATTTTGGTGGAAAAAGGAGACAGAGACTCAAGAAAGCTTAAGTCCAAAGACAAGTAAGCCACATTTGAATCTTCTTGTGTGTTCTTTTAGTTATTTGAAGTTACAAATGGCCATGGACTGGAGTATATATTTTCTTGGGTTTGATTGGCTAGTAAAAAGTATGAGTAAAGGTTTAAAATTAATATTCATAGCCTAAAACGGTAGATCAAATTTAGTATATGGAAGATATGAAGTTGGAATGAAAATTTGGTATTTTGTTGATTAAATCATATTTTCGTGCAGCTGAGTTTTCTTGATGTTATGAATGGATTTTGGTATTTTTGAGGGTTCTAAAGTGTTTAAAATGAGATTTTGTATAAGGGTGAACTTGGATCAAAATTTTGGAACCTTGGATGAAAGTGCAAAAACGTTGGGGGTGCTGTTTGGTGAAATTCCTGCAGAGTCAGTTGGCGTCTTCATGATTTTAGACCTAGTAAATGATCTTATAAAATTATGAAATTTTATATGGAGACAGTAGACATCTCAAGGATTAATTTGGTATATAATTCGTATTTTTATGAATTTTGTGCTAAGAGAAATAAATATTTCACGATAGCCCCTGAAAACTGGGAATTATTTTGGACAGCAGGAGTATTTTGGGATATGGATGAATTGTCGACTTGGTCTGACCCAAAGGAGTACTTTTGGTTGAAACTGGACATATTAAGGGTCATTTGGGCTTTGGAATCAACCCAAAAGGAGTTTTCTAGATTTAATTATGAATTTTTGAAGTTGAGACTTTATTTCTGGAAATTTCAGATTATGGACGAAAATTAAGAGAAACATAGGCCCAAATTAAATTCCTTAATAAGAAAAGGAATTTAGTAAATATGGACACATTAATTGGGCTTATTTTAATTTACCAAAGAAAATATTTGTTGAGGTGGAATTAATTATTTTTACATTTTATTATTTTAGGGATAATTGTGATATTTTGGTAACCGAGAAGGTTGTTTTTATCTCGTAGTTGACTGCCGGGTAGTAACCTTAATCCTCATATACTCTGTGTGATTTGATTTGTGTATGTGTGTTTTACCTTGAAATTGCGTACATTTAGTTATCATTAATTTCCAAGCGCTATGGAATCGGAACATCTTTGTGTGGGCTTGTTTGTGTCAGTGCCGGTGATCAGGTTGTGTGCTATTAGGACCATTGCGATCTGTCTTTGTGTGCTATTAGGGCTGCTAGTTCCGGATTTGGCTTTGTGCCTTGATATTGAATGTTATGTGGTATTTGCTTATTTATGGTTTTTCTTACATGCATGGTATATACATTTTATATGAGATTAACGGTTACTCTGGGATTCAAATTTCGAATCCCAGCCCCTTTTAAGCCATCTGGCAGTTCATCCGGAGTAGAGCAAAGAGATAGAGGTAAGGCTCCGGAGCAAGGCTAGTATTTTGGTGGACGTTGATGAGTTTCTTTTGGGAATTTTATCTGGAGTACTGGATGACTGTAGTTTATTATTTTGGCCAGTCTGGGCAGCATTTTCCGGATGACTGTATCTTTTGACCCCTCCGGGGAAGAATTTGTCTTACCGTATCTTTATCAGTATATTATTGTCCAAACCGATGTGTGCTCTGCTGTTTATACTCTGATGTGTGGCGATATTTAACCTGGGAAAAATAAGGTAGAATAAAATATAAATGAAGGACCACACTACCCGCCACCCGTAAGGGCGAGGCCGGTAGGTGTGTGTAACACTTGAAGTCTTTTCCAAGCCTGGTACGTGAACTCAAAAAACATTATAAGTTGGATTTTCTTGCTATTCTTGAAACTCGGTCTGATGCTTCTAAAATCGAACGCAAAATTCGTAAGTTGGGATTTAGTAAGTATTTTTTTACTGCTGCAGAAGGGTATAGTGGGGGTATTTAGTGCCTATGGGAGGATGTATCAATGAAAGTGGAGGTCGTGGAAAACCATAAACAATCTATGCACCTACAGATTGAAACTTCAAGGTAGGGGAGATGGTTTTTCATTGTGGTATATGCAAGCCCGAACCGTGTATTTCGACGTACTTTGTGGATTGAGCTCTTTTGGATCAGGGATTCTGTAACGGGACCTTGGTGCATCGGGGGTGACTTTCATTCTACAGTTCTTGAAGAGGAACGACGGTCTAGTGCGTCTTTAAAGACTATAGCGGATAGTGTGTTTGTCAGATGGATTGGTGATATGAACCTGGAAAATCCGGGGTTTGATGGGCCATCCTTTACGTGGAAGAGAGGAAGCACGGAAGCTCATTTGGATAGATTGCTAGCCAATGAAGCTTGGTGTTCTAAGTTTAGTAATGCGAGAATCCTTCATCTTCCATACTACAAATCTAATCATCGACCGGTTTTGTTGCGATTGGTGGGGACTTCTTCATATGATCAGGTTGAGCGGCCCTTTTGCTTTATTGCTGCATGGGTCCTTCATGATAATTTTAACGACCTGGTTTGAAGCGAGTGGAAAGAAGATAGAGGATGGGGCACGAACATAGAGAGTTTTGCTCATGCTTGTCGTCAATGGAATAAAGAAGTGTTTGGGAATATCCAAAAGAGGAAAAGTATCCTCTTTCGGAGGCTGGATGGAGTGAATAGAGAAATGGCAAGAAAGGGAAGTCTTAAGGACTTAAAAGATCTTCAGCAAAAATTATGGACCAATTGGATAAAGTTTTGACACAAGAGGCTCTTCTATGGGCTCAGAAAGCCAAAGTGAACTGGTCGGTAAAGGGCAACAGGAACTCTAGGTGGTTTCACATGCGGGCGAATAGTCGAAGGAAGAAGAACCGTATCAATGCTATCTGTTTGAGTGATGGGAACTGGTGCTTCAATGAAGCATTAATTAAAGTTCAAGCTACCAAGTATTTCTCCAGTTTGTTCAAAGAAGATGATGTGATACGGGCTGACCTTGTTTGTGATATCTCCTACCCTAAACTTATGGAGATGCATGAACGAGTGTGTGATAGGGAAGTGGATGAAGCTAAGATTAAGGATGCTCTTTTTAGCATGGGGCCTTTGAAATCGCCAGAGCCAGATGGTTTTAATCCTTTGTTCTTCCAAGCATCAGTGGGAGACTGTTCGGGAATCTGTGGTTCAATTTGTTAAACAAGCATTTCACCATCCTGAGCGGGTTCGAGATGTGAATGGTACTCTTATTGTGTTAATTCCCAAGAAGGAGCATCCCGAGACTTTCAAAGACCTTAGACCGATTAGCCTTTGTAATGTGATTTACTAGTTAATTACCAAGGTTGTGGCTAACAGAATGAAATGCTTCATGGCTCATGTCATCTCCCCAAACCAATGCAGCTTTGTTCCAAGACGCCTCAACTCAGATAACATTATCGTGGCACAAGAGGTGATTCATTCTATGCGCACGATGGGAAGGAAGAAAGGGTTTTTGGCAATAAAGATTGATCTAGAGAAGGCTTATGATCGGGTGAATTGGAAGTTCCTTATCAAATGTTTACAAGAGTTGAAACTTCCCTTGAACTTTATCCAGTTGGTGGAGCAGTGTGTTAGCACTACGAATTTGCAGCTTCTGTGGAATGAGTGTAAGGCAGACTACTTTAATTCTTCACGAGGTGTTCGACAAGGTGACCCGATTTCACCTTACTTATTTGTGATATATATTGAGAAGCTTGCACACATGATTCAAGAAAGGATGGAAAGGGGCCTGTGGAAACCTATCAGGCTCATAAAGACAGGTCCGCCGGTATCCCATCTATTTTTTGCTGATGACATCATTCTGTTTACAGAAGCTTCAGTGCAACAAGCGGAGTTGCTTCGAGATTGTTTGTCTTTTTTGTGTGTGTGTGAATTTTCAAGGTTGAAAGTTAATTCCTCAAAGACTCAGGTTTTCTTCTCAGAGAATATTAATCATATTAGGAAATCTGAGCTCAGTAATATCCTTGGGTTTACTCTAACACTGGATCTTGGGAAGTACCTAGGAGTGAAACTTCATCATAAAAGGGTTGTGAAGGAATCATTTCAGGCGGTTGTCGACAAGGTTAAAGACAGGTTAGCTCGATGGTAGGCTAATTCATTCTCTCTAGCAAGAAGGGCTACAATCATCTCTGCGTTGTCTTCTGCAATTCTAGCATATACTATGAAAACTTCCCATCTATCGACCAGTGTATGTGATGACCTGGATAAGCAAAATCGTACATTCTTATGGGGTAGTGCAGTGGAGAGTCGGAAGACCCATTTGGTTGCTTGGGATGATGTGTGTAAGGAAAAGAGGCGAGGTGGCCTGGGGCGACGGCATGTAAAAGTACACAACCAAGCCCTTCTCATGAAATTGGGATAGCAGCTTATCACTCACAGAGATTCCCTTTGGGTCAAAGTGGTTCAGGATAAATATAAATGTGGAGAGGATCTTCTTCCTCATATCGCTGAGCGTCGCCTTGGTTCGAATCTGTGGTCTGGAATTAATAAGACATGGAAGTCAGTGCTTGGAGGAATCGCCAATGATCGGGAAACTAACTCAGTAAAGTGGAAGTGGGAAAGACATGGCAATTTTACAGTAAAATCTGCTTATCGTGCGCTATCAGGCAATTTTAAAGCTTTTTGCCTTTAGTTGGTTGTACCTTAAGAACTGATGAGCTTGAGACAATCCAGTCAAATGAATGAATTTTCTGTTAGACTATGTGTTAGCCTATGGCTCCAGTCAGCGGTACAAGGATAGACAGTGATATAAGGGTGGTTGCATATTGCATATTGCATAATTGTATATTATATGTTGTGATGAAAATATAAATTGACATAATGATGATTCAATGTGAAATCGTTTTGTATGAGGTATGATATATGCAAATATATATTTAATCAATTCCTTATTTTGAATCATATGTGATTTACTTGTGTATGGTAGAAACTTTCAATAGATACTGAGACGTGAAATCTCTTCTTATTATATTAACATTTTTCAAGTGAATGTTCTACTAGAAAGTAAGGGAAGACACCAATGGAACAAGCCATAAAGGCTCTATTGGACTCCTTGTGCACTTTTATACCTGGCCACTTTATATTTAATTGCCATGACAATAGTATTATTTTTCGTCCTAAAATATTGGTGTTGATAAATATTTGTTTAAAACTAAACCTTTAAACTAATATTTGATTGTATCAAGTGTTGTTCAAGTTTTATTGGATAGAGTCCTAAGTTCATAAGTGACGTTTAATGGATTGAATGTTAAGTGTGTGTGTGATTTGGATGTGGTGTTAGACAAACCCATAAATTTCGACCAATATCATAATCAATAATTTTTTTTTGATTCGTTGTAGGAAATTAGATTTAAAAAGTGGAACAGCAATTTTAAATTTGAGAACTTGTTTTTTCATTCATTCATTTTGAAAATCACTTTAATAAGGGGAGGCCCCTTGCATTTACTACTATTTGATGTTTTTCTGCAAACCGTTTAGTATTACTTATTTAGGGTATAGAATTATATATATTAATTTTTTGATACAAAAGTAGAAAAAAATATATGTTTCTATTATTATAAATTTCTTTGGCGTTTGAAAAAAAATAAATTTCATTGATTTTAGATTTAATTCTCATTCTCATAGTTCAAAATTTTGCACCAAAATCTTCATAATTTAAATAATTTCAAATTTAATCCACATGCGCGTGTATATATATATATATATATATATATATATATATAAAGCAAACTTAAATAATAGTCATAACTTATAAATAATAGAGCATGATACTATTTGTTTTATTTATAAAAAAAATTTAAACTTTCTCCTATTATATAAACACATACCAAAAGCAGAAAAATTTAAACCTTCAACCGCAAAATTTAAGGTGTGATAAAGTAATAGATTGCACTGGAGAGCAGGAACCGGCGGAGGGAAATAGAAGTGCAAGTGAAAACACAAAAAGGACTTGACCAGAGTCCAACTGCAAACTACCAACCACCAATTTTTAATTCTCATTAAAGAAGGGGCGAAAACGAGTGGCTCTATTTGATAATATTTTCACTTGTCTTTATTATAAGTCACAAACTAATAATTATATTTAATCTTTTTTATAAGACATTACTTATTTACAAAGATCGTTAAAATTTTCTTTTTACGTATGCCCATAATTAATAAGGGTATTTGATGAGAGTAATAAAAAATACAAGTATGACATTAGAGTTTAGTGTAATTAGTAGGGATAATATTGAAAATCACTTAAATTTTA
Organism: Acacia melanoxylon; assembly: GCA_019022615.1. Lineage (NCBI taxonomy): Eukaryota > Viridiplantae > Streptophyta > Magnoliopsida > Fabales > Fabaceae > Acacia > Acacia melanoxylon. The sequence goes on from JAFJYJ010000002.1 coordinate 28,935,661, forward strand.
TGATAAATTTAATGACTTAACTGTTATTATTAATTTGTGAGAATTGTTAATTGGTGACCACAGGGCAGAAGTACAGTATAAGTTAAGAAAAAAGAGAAAAAAATCGATACACCCAGTCACAAATATCGATTTTTTCAATTAATTAAATTTATTAGACCCAACGACTACGTCACGTTTCTACGTTTTCTTCTTCTTCCTCGCCTACGTCATTTTTTTTTTTTGCTCACATAACAAGCTACCTCCGAATTTTCCCCCAATTTCTAAGGTTTCTGATATTTTTACCACTTCCTTTGGATCATTATAGTACACCACCCTCTATATAAAGGCATTGTCTTTTGTTGTTTTTACACTGTCCCTCATCAGCTTTGCTACAATGGCTAATTCTGTGAGTGATTGCGACTCTCTTGTGTTCATCCTTTATTAGTTTCATGCTTTTATTCCTTCTACTTACGGTTTTTTGGTGTGTGTAGGACGAGTGCACGTACCTTATAAGAATTCAGACAGGACGTTCCTGGGAGGCAGGAACGTCCGCGAAGATTAGCCTCAAGTTGGAGTCCTTGGACGGGACTAGCTTCATCACCATCGACGACCTCACAGATTGGGGAATAATGGAGAGTGGCCACGACTACTTCGGGCACGGTAAAGTCGACATTTTTAGAGGCACTAAACCTTACGTCAATGTTGACAAAATCACTCTCATCTCCGACGACACAGGGTTCAAGTCAGGGTGGTACGTGGACTTCGTGGAAATCTCCGTCTATGGCCACGGCTTATATAAGAAAATGAATTTCCCAGTGGACACGTGGCTGTCTGGTGAACCACCCTATCAGCTCTCTGTCACTCGCCCTGCTGCGTGAGTTAGTGACAGATATTTCATATTTGGCTTTCGCCGGCGTGTTGTTGTGTGTTACGTAATGTAATGTTTGCTATGTGTCTCATTTTAATTATCATAATAATCATTACCTCTCTCGGCTTATTTATAAATAGGCCTTGAGAGAGTAATATGCATCTGGCTTATGTTGATGTATTGTGTTGTGTGTTACGAAATATAAGTTCACTATAATTTTATACGGATCTGGTTTCCTTGATACGCATTTCGATTAATAGGGAAGCGGTATCTTCATCTTAGCAGTTGATGAACACCTTGTTGTAAATATTGTACGTAAGTGTGTCAAATGAAGAAGTTTCATATAACTCAAGACTAAGAACACTTAGTATATAATAAAATTGGAGTTTGAGTTAGTAAAAAGACTAATAAGAGGAGTCTGTGAACTGACAGTTGGATCTTCAATGTGTTGTGTTACATATAATATATGTTTGCTATAGTTTTATAATGACCTAGTTTCCTTGTTAAGCATTTTCCTTAATAGGCTGGAGCATTGCCATTAACCTGGCCGTTGATTAACAACTACCTTCAATCATTCATTTAAGAGCTGATTCGAGGTAGATTTTGTTTTAAATAGAAGACCTCAATACATTTTGTACTCTATATTTGTTGATGAGGACCTTAGATTTTGTTTTAAATATAATACATCAATACACTTTGTATTCTATATTTGTTGATGAGGACCTTATGTACGTTAGCCTTGAGGTCTACAATAAAAAACTATCTAAGGATTGTGTATAGGTAAACATAGGACCGTTCTCTATTTTCAATGAGTCTTTTGTTGATTCTTAACTAATTTAAATGACATGCAAATGTGGAAATTGGTTTCGAGTTTTGTTTGAAAATAGGTAAGTTCAAAACTTCATTAAAATCCTAAATCTACTATTTTTTTTGTCTTTTCTTTATAAAAAGGAATGTATATGAGGCAGAAATAAGTTTTGATAGCAAAGTTAATGGCCTCTCTAACTTCTCAAAAATAATCTGGGAGTTAATTTTTTCATCAAGTCAAATTAAAAACCTGAAGTAATCACATTAAGTCCAATTTATCTAATTATTGACTAATTGCATTCATAGTCGTCTTTGAGATAAATTGTTAAAAACCACTTGATCAAGTGGTTGAAAATCATTTTAATGTACTTGTTTCCTCCTAAATGAAAACACAACCGTCACACTCAACATGAATTAACTCAACTACATACTATATAATCACATACAAAGCATAATCTCATTAAAACATACGGAACTCATTCAAGTCTCACAAATATATATCAATACAAAATTAATTCAACCAAAGCACAACAAATATAATGAGCTAATGGAAAACTAATGAACTCCCACTCTGTAACACATTGAAACTCTAGTCACTTTCTCAACCACCAATAATCAGAAGATTCAGCTATACAGAGCCATGAGAACATCTAACAAGCAGCAAAAAGAGCTCGCCGGAAAGTTACAACACTCGCCCGAAATCACAAAAGAACTCGGCGGAGGAAGGTGTCTTGAAGTGGAGGATGTCGATGGTACGTGGTTGAGGGAAGAAGAAGATCGAATATGATGCTGGTGTGAAGCTTTCAGTCCACGGCGCTTCTCTTATTCTCGGGTTCCCGACCCTCCTCTGTTCCCAATACTGATATGAAAGTCGAGTCTGTGGCGAGGTGGTTCTCGGCGGAGGAGAAAGAGGTCGCCGTGGAGGAAACGAACATCCAAGGTCTGGTTCGCCAAAGGAGAAGCTGATGAAGGAACCAATATCTTGTTCTAAAATCAGGAGTTAACAGACCTCAATTTTCAATTTTTTTTTTTTTTTTTTAAAAAAAAAATGATAGAAGAGTTGCCAAACGTCGTTGTAATTAAGGCCACACATAAGGGTAGTTGTTTTTATTGTTATGTGACAGCTACCAGCACATGAGAGGCAACTTAAATAAACTTAATATAGGTGTTGTTATAGGTTGAATTTATAAGAAAGAACTCTTTTCCCACATTGAAGTTGCTTAATTGTCGTAACCATTTGTTAGGCATACCTCAAATTGTTTGAAGGATGCGAATTAACCGCATCGTACGGCTCCACCGGTTTTCTATCATGTGCCTACAGTGAACCTGAAAAGCATCATGAATAGCCGCGTATGCATGGGAACCAGTTTTGGTGCATATCCAAAGGATAGACACCAAGAGCTTGGTGTATCTGAGCTATCCAAATGCGATCTGGACGGTCTATATTATTTTTTAACTGCTGCTGTTTTAATAAAAAAATTATTTTTTAAAAAAATGTTAGTTGGGAGATTATCTTTATTTTAGATTCTGTACCCATTAAAATATATTTTTTTAAAAAAAGTAGAAATAAAAAAATAAGATTTAGGACTGATTCAGATCTGATCCGAGCCTAAAGGGAAGAGTTCCCCATGAGGATAGACTGGGAATCCAATTCCCTTACCATGAAAGAGACGTAACAATGAGATAGAGCCTGGGCAAAGGTAAAAGAAAGAACAGGTGCATTGCAATTACAATGCATGACTTACCATATTGAAAAGGATCCAGGGACAATTTTGTCCCTATTATTATCTTAACTAATTTTGAGTGTTAGTTAACTAAATATGTTAAACTGGATGTTCACATATTATCCATATCATTTTTTTTAATACAACCACGTTTGGAAACTCTGTTTTTTTCTTTAAAAAAAATGAAAACTGAGGTCTATTAACTCTTGATTTTAGATCAAGATAAAGGTTCCTTTGTCGGCTTCCAACTCTTGATTAAGACTTAATAGGCCGATGGGGATCAATGATACAAAAACTTTCTTCAAGTTTATATGACAGCTTAGCTAACTAATTAACCATGGCAAGTCCTTCCCCAGGAACATATGATTAAACAAAATCTTCCAATCCCTGTGGACTTGTAATCTTGCTTAATCTATATCTATAATAATATCACTTAAAAGAATGACTTCTGTCTACTAGCTATCACAACCCTCTATAATTAGGTTAACAGCTTCTATGCAAATATGTATTCTATTTCGAAATCATGTATTTAAGTTTAAATCTTCATTAACGCTATTAAAAAATATAAGATATTTTATATTAAAAATTATATTAGACTAAATCCTTACACATAACTAATTTACCTCTCATCAAACTAAATATCTAATGTAGTTTTTATAGTTTGTTCAATATTTATTAGTTATCTATTTTTTTTATTAATTGATAAAATTTAAGGAATTAATAATTTGTTCAAAAATTTGAGAAAATTTTGGAATAAACATATGTTTAAAGTAACATATAATATGTCTATAGTTATGTTATTTTGTAATATCTCTAATTTTGGCTTTACCAAAAACCCTGTAAATATGTATATTCAATAAATGAGAAATTGAATATTAAGAGTGTAATCGATAATCTTTTGATTATTGTCAATCCAATTGTGACTAGAAGCTAATTGACAATTGTTGAATATGTGACCACATTAATTGGCTAAAAATGTGACATAAAAATCACATAAAATAATGGCTACTTCCACTATAAAGGAGTTAAGAAAGAGAATGGATGACACTTAGCCAAATTTGTACATATTGACAACAAATTCTTGACACATGAACTTGCACTAATAGAGATTACAGGCGAACACTTTTAACTCCCTAATGGGGCCATATTTTTGGCCTAAGACAAGAAGTAGGAGACAATGAAAATTGGTAGTTGTCAAGGGGAATAAAGCATATAGGATTTAATACATTTTGTGCCAAGATAATACATGTCAAGTAAGGGATTGATATCTAACTCATAGATATTCAAATTGTGCATGTGTCTTCAAGTTAGAAAAGGCAATCAAGACCTCCTTGAGGGGCCAATATTTTCGATTAAGCAAGGGCCAAAGAAGAGGAAAAGAAGCCTGAAAAACAATACACGTGCACTTTGACAAGTTGATAACCCAACCATACATTGACACTTGTCATCAAGGGACACCCAAGCTCTTGTTTGTGACATTAGATGACTTCATAAACTTGCCCAAGAAGTCATGAATTTCAGCTAGCTAGGAGAAGAGTAAGGGAGAAGCCAAGATTGAAGATAAGAGCACATGGTTTTTAATGCCAAAAACTTCTAGAATTTTCTTAAACCAATGGAGGGACCAAGACCATAGGGAGATGACACTTGGCAAAGAAATCCAAGAGCCCTAAACAAGTCATAAATTTCGGACAAGTGAAGAGGAGGAGTGAAGGATGAGAAAACTTGGAGAAAAAACAAGAAAAAGAGTATTTATGGGGGCAATTTGGTCTTTTGACATGTGGGGCCCTCTTGTGGCTTGTCTTCCAAGTAGCAAGTGTGATTATGTCATATGGATAAGTCATCAAACTTCTCCACGAAGCCTAAAATTCATCCTAATGAAGGGGAGAGAAGAAAAGTCAACAAGCTTGTTGAAGAAGCTATATGAAAGAAGATATTTTGCAAGGGCACTCTGGTCATTTGGCTTAAGGGATTTTTAAATGTATTCTTGACATATTTCAAGACACTTTGTACTTCCTTTTTGGCATAATATTTCAAAAATGAAGAGAGCAAGAAAGGAGAGAGAAAAACAAAAGATAAGAACAAAAGGAAGAAGAAGGAAGAAAAACTCAAGAACACAAGGTAAGCTGTTCTTGTTATTGGACAGTTCATCTTCTTATACTTTCTATTAACCTCTAACCTTGGTAAAATCACTTTCTCTTGGTGATTTTAATGATGAAGCTGAAAGTTAGGAGGAAGGAGAAGAGGGAAAAGTTGTCACAAAACTCAAATGATTAGTAAGTTGGTAAGATCATAGCTCAACTTTGTGATATTTTATGTTGATAGCTTAAAGTGGTTTTGATCATGTTGTTTTGGAATATGGAGGCATGGGACCCTAAGGGGACAAGTTGATCAACATCCTAACAACAAGATTCAACATCATCAAAGTCCAAAAGGCTAGGTTTTAAAGCAAACATACACGACTACAAAATATAGATATAACTTCCCTAAAGGATGTCCTATTTTCAGAAAGGGAAGTAAAATGTGAAGGCGGTGGCATTTTTTTAATTATTAGGAGAAAATTTGACATATTAGGCATCCTTTTAATTTTTAGGACGCAAAAAGTGTAGTTAAGACGTCCTAAAAAAGTTAGGACGCCAAAAGTAACCAAAAAAAGAAGGGGAAATGTGGCAAATGAAAAGTCGGCACCAAAATTCAATGCTTTTGGTGTCCTAAAAATATTTTTAGGACGCCAAAACTCTAATATTTCAAATATTATTTGCCTTGTCTTCTCATTTTATTTGATCTCTCCTCGCCTCGCATCGCCTTCCATCTCATTCGATCTTCTCGCCCTTGTCCACTGCTCCTCTGCTCTCCTACATTCTTCCAGTCTCCGATCCACTCCTCGCTCCCATGTCCGTCGCGCCTCCGCTCCTCCACTCCCATCTATGATCGAATTAAAATGATAAATGTTGTTGAATATATAAAACAAAACAAAAAATCAATGCAATAATTAAAGGGCAGAAAAAAGTTACATGATTGCAAGTTGAAGAAATTCTGCATCTAACTACTCTAAATGTATAAACTGGTGCAGATCTTTCTTGTCAATTGTTAAGGGATATGTCAGTCTTGCGCCAACAATGCCTTCACGCATCTGCAAGGAGATATAGTCAACGCCCCTGTACAGCTCTTACAGTCGTGCTAAGAAGGGAAATATGCTCATAGCTTGTTCATCCTATGAAAACATAAAAAAACAGATTATAAGGGTTACCAAGAAAAATCAAGTTCTAGTAATGTATTTCATACCATTAGAGGTGTCGTCGCCATCTGGATAGGATGGTTTAACCAAAGGATGAACGATTTTATAGCCTTTTCTAGCATGGGAACCTCCTCGTCATGAATCGGGATGTCTGTATCTTCTTCCTCCTCCCAAACACATTTCACAGTCACCGTACGTTGATCTGCTGGAATTTGCTTATTATGGTGGGGAGCTACTTTTGTGTAAATGAGAGCATCGGCAACAATACGTCGGTGTGGGACATCCAAACACTGATTGCAAGATTCTCCTCCCTGTGGAGTGAGAGAAGGTTCGTCGTGAAGTACCTCCGGAGGGTTATAACTTTCTTTAATGCTCGGGAAGGTCGGGAATTCGTGGGCTGTACGTACCGAATTTTCCTTCTCTTCCACCATAGCCTTCAAATCACCACGTAGATCTCTCAAGATATTGTCTTGGAGTTCCGCTCGAATTATGGTTACAAGCTTAGGACTTGGGCTGTCATCATCATGCGAACAATGTCCACGTCGTCCAAAATATTTTGCAGCACTAACTCCCCTTGTCTCCGCTCAAACACGATCAAGGTGATCTGGCTTTCCAATCGTCGTTTACAAGATGTCCATCCGTGTACTTGGCGTAAATGAACCTTGGTTGTTCTACGCTTCAAGTTCATCCAATCATAAATGTTTTCATAAATAAAAACTAAATACTTATGATATGAAACAATTGAGGCTATTTAATACTTCTAAGTTAACTTCTTACAATCTTCGCGGCAACCTCAGAAACATCTGTATTGATGTATTTATCACCATTAATTCTCGCAGCTTTCCATTTTTTGTAATGAGGAGGAGGATCAGGGGCCTAGACAGTAATGGAAGGATCAGATTTGGTAGCTTCCTTCTCTTCTTCCATCATCCTCCGTTCAAGCTTTTTATACCCACCTCGAGACATGAAATGCGGATACTTATTTCCTGCTTGCCTCTTTGTATTTACTTGACTTATTTCTTGTGACACAAAAACAAAGGAAGTTGAGCCTATGATGTCAAGTACATTCAAATAAAAGATAGGATATGAAAGAAATTTTACAAGAAATTCAGGATTTTGCTGTGACGCCACAAACTCCCTCTAGTCCTCTGGGGAAATGTAAGAATATTTTTGACATGGATCCTCATTCCTCTTTTCCCCTCGAATATACTACTTGGTGAGCTTGTTCTTGAAATCTTTCCAACGTAGATGAATCTCCCCCATCCAGTGCTTGTTCATTGCTGTATTGTTAGGGACATCGTACGTTTGCTGCAAGGAAAAATAGATGACTACATTTCAAGTAATAGGACTAAATATATAAATGCAGATATATCAAAAGTGACATACCAAAATTTGTGACCAAATCAAATCCTTCATTTTCTGAGGAACCAACTTCCAACTAGAGTACACAATGCGAACTTGCTTCAACCTAAATAGCCTAAATAACTAATGAAATTGTCTTCCTCTTCACCAATTGCATTTATATTGGCATCAAAGTCCACATGCAACGCCTTTTTTTGACCTTCACGACATGCCACCAGTGCTTCCATCTTTGTGCTACCTCTACCATTTCTCACAACGGGTTCATCTCTATCACTTGGTGACTCATCAGAGTTAGCCATATTCCTGTTCATCAAAGACAAATATGTTAGATAGGTTACTAAATAGTAAACAAATTAATAAAATGAACTAACACATTAAACCACCACAAAAAATAACACAGTACTATTTCATAACTTAAGATCTTACTTTATATGGTTTCCCAAATTCCTTTACAATGATCATTTCTTGCAGCATATTCTTTATCATCTACCAATTCGAGTATACGTGTTGTAGGTGGATTTGTTGTGAAAGGGGGTGTATTGTCAAGGTTGAAGGATTCTTTACCAAACTTCTGTTTTTTTACTTTGAAGTACAATGGACATTTTTTTATTTGCAAGGTTTGTAACATAAAACACTTGTTTTTCCTGACTTGCTAAAATGAATAACTCATCTCTATGACCAACTCTTTGAAGATCAACTGAGACAAATCCAAATTGGGGATCTATTATAGCAGCATTATTGCTAACCCACTTACATTTCAAAAAAGCAACTTTGAACTTGTTGTAGGTCATCTCCCATATTTCTTCAATAACTCCATAATAGGCCATTGATACTAATACGAGGTTTTTGTCTTTCAAACTCGAAAAGTGCATGGATTCAGCTTCAACTATCACCCCACTATTTTGCATAGAACTTCTGTCATCTTGGTCTTTTGTGTAGAAAGAATACCTGTTTATATCATAACCGCTCGAAGTGATAACCTGATAAGAAGGCCCCCAGGCAAACCACTCGATTGTATTAGACATACCGGTCTCGTGCAATACCTTCTCCTCGAACCACTTTATGAATGTCTTCTTTTGCTCATTAGCTATCTGCATGTCATTCTTCCTTGGATTCATATTCTTCAAACTCTTTCTGTGTTCATCAATGTATGATTGAACTTCTTCCATATTATTCAAGATGTACAAGTGTGCTTGTGATAAGTATATATTCTATAATTAAATAAGTATAGATTTTGAGATATATTGGATTGAATTTATTAATATTTTATACTTATTTAATTATCTTTTATATATTTTTCTATTATTTAATAAAATATAGGATAAAAGGATATTTTGACATAAAATCTATTCATATCCTATTTTATTGTGCAGAAGATATCATAAGAAAGAGAATAACAAAATGTATATGGAGCTTGCAGCCAGAATTAAATAAAAGGAATAAAGACATGGACCCTACATGCTAAAAGGATAAAAGCAATTATCGCACAGGAAGTCAAAAGGATAGATTACATATTTCAAATGAGGATCAATTTGAATGAGTTGTGGATTGAAGACGTGGGCCATGTAGGTGAAAAGAGATTACAAAGCACACGGCCCAACACACACAAAGAAAAAGAACGTGGATCCAAGCCTAGTGATTAATTAAGAGAAGGAGACCTAAATATATATATCAACACGCGGCGCGAGACCTAGAGGAAGCCAAGATGCACAGACGCAAAACATCAAGACGCAGAGAACGGATTCTGACGGCCGAAGGACTAAAACTAGAGATTATTGACGAGATGCGGAACGACACAACAACGAACTGAGGCCGTAAACAACAAAGAAGGCCGAGAGTTCAGATCTTCTTGCTCTTTCTTTTACTCCATTCTCAAATCTGAATTTTATTTATTTCATGGATTTTATTATAGCCATGTGTGGCTAATTTTTCTTTTCAACCTAGAGGATCTATGAACTTGTTTGAGACTTAAGATATTATTGCCACGGATTATTTCTGCTTAATTTTATTTCAATTTATTTAATCTTGTCTTATTTGTTATTCCTTATTAGTTGGCCATCATTGAGCATGTTTTGGGGATTTAAGGTTGAACTTGGAAGAGGGAATCTTAAATTGACCTTGGGATTAAATAATGTGGAATTAGGTTTTAATCTAATTTGCATCTAGGATAGGCATATACCTAGAAGCTCCACATAATCAAATTAGAGTGAGCCCGATCTAAAGCACATCTTATTTAGTTGTGTGAGGCATTGCATAATTAATTAAGATAGGTATATAAATGGACTGTAAGGCACTTATAGACATTAATACTTTAGATTAGCAGATTGAGTCAAGTCAAAATTAATTTAGTGGGGATAAAATCTAAGAAACAAACAAGGGATTAGTGACTCTAGGTTGTACTTCTCGATATTGGTATTTGCTCTGTGAAAGTTATTGCTATTATTAGTTTCTTATTGATTTTCTTTTTATTATTGAAAACAATTCTGACTCGCTCAACTTAAACGGAATAAGGGAATTAATATCTAATCACTAGTTAGATTGAGTCCTCGTGGGAACGATACTTTTCTTATCACTTTATTACTTGATACGGCCCGTATACTTGCGGAGTTATAGGCTATAAAGTTTTTCCCTATTAGCTTGCTTCACCTCTTCACTCTTCAATTTGATTCCTCGAGTTCCCTTGCTTATCCCCTTGTCATGCTGAGATTGTGTCGTCGCCCCTAATAGATATTCTTTGCAAAAGTCCATAGCCTCTTCAACTACATATCTTTCAACTATTGAGGCTTCCGGTCGATAGGGATTTTTAGAATACCCTTTTAAGATCTTCATGCATTGCTCGAAAGGGTACATCCACCTTAGGTAAACTGGACCACAGAGCCTTACCTCCCTTACCAAATTCACATATTGGACATGCTTTATGCCCCTTCACACTGTACCCTGACAAATTTTAGTATGCAGGAAAGTCGTTTATCGTGGTAAAAATCATTGCACGTAGCTTGAAGGACTCCTTCTTATATGCATCAAACACATCTACACCTTCCTTCCACAACTTCAAATCCTCAACCAAAGGCGCCAATTACACATCAATATTGTTCTCGGGTGGTTTTGGTCCAGAAATCATCATAGAAAGCATCACATACTTGTGTTTCATACATAGCCAGGGAAGTAAGTTGTATATTACAAGGAGAACCAGCCATGAACTATGGGTGCTACTAAAAGTTCCATACGGATTGAAGCCATCCGTACAAAGCCCTAGCCGAAGGTTTCTTGGCTCGCTGCCAAATTGAGGGAACGTTTCATTTATTTTCTTCAATTGCAGAGAGTCAGCCGGGTGCCAAAGATATTTTCCATCAGATATTCTCTCATCAGAATGTCATCTCAACTTATTCACTGTTGATGCACTAGTAAACAAACGCTTAAACCATGGTAATATTGGAAGATACCACAATGCCTTCAATGGTTGCCTTCAATCACATCATTGTTTTTTCATTCTCCTATTGTTGGTCGATTTCCTTGATGGCAAGTAAAGCAGTCAAACAAGTAATAAAGAGTAAGTAGAGTATCATCCCACAGAGACTGGAATGCCGAATGATGACACCGAATCGCAGAATAAGTTCTGTTTAACAAGAGAATAAATCTGATTTGGTTGAGAGTTTTTATAGCTATACTAATAAACAGGAAAATAACTAAATGATCATAGTCGTAAGAAGATATCAGTAAAAAGACAGACTGAACTCGGAATCCTTTCTAAGCATATCAATCCCCTAGCTGCCTATACGCATTGCTATAACATTCATACTGTACAGCTCTGGAAAATGCTACAGAATGAACACCTTACAATGTTATTCAGTTAACCCACCACGCTAATCTACCGAAGTTCTCGCGTCCGATATGTACAATCATAGTTTGTACTTCTCCCATATGTCTATGGCGATTTTTCTGGTTGGATTATCATTACAAATCGAGGTGTTATGGTTATGAGTAGTAGACCCATGTCTGAAGCCTACAATAATAGGTTAAGCCTTGCACCAGCCTGCCTAGCAATAAATTTTTCTCAAATGTCTAACCCTGACTCCCTCTCGGTAAGTCGAGGCCGCTGATCTAGCCCTTGGCTCTCGCTAATCGATAAGAAATTAAATCACTAATAAGAAAACTAAATGTATTGAATTAAGAACTAGCAACTGGGCTCATTCTATACTTAGAAAATCATCCTCGTTCAACCATAGGAAGTTAGTTCATGACTGACGAGGGAATCACTAAATAGAGTACTACAGAATAGCCCATGAAAAAAATATTGACTGGAATTAAATAAAGGAAAAGAATCAGAAAGCTTGATGGAGGTTCTGACGGAGTGGAAGAAGCCCTGTCATGTCACAACTCCACGTCTTCTTTACTCCATCTCACTGCAAGGAAGGATGCTGGGTTCTCTTGGAGTCCTCCTGCTTAGCAACTTCTCTAACTCTTCTTTCGAGTTTGGCCGTATAGGATTGGTCTTTGACTCTCGACAACTTCTACTCTTTTTAGGGTTGACTGTTGTTTCCTTATATAGTCCGGTCTACTTGCAGCGTACGTCTAACGAACTGGGCCTTTCGTAATCTGTCGAGGTCCAATCGTATCTTCTTTATCCAATCTCGGTAGACTGATTCTGCTGATCCTGCGGGATTCTTCAAATCTTTAGTTTCAATCCTCCGCATCTTCTATTTCAATACGTCAGCAATCTAACCGTTGTTCTCGACCTACACTATATTTCCTGAAACAACGTTGACAAAAGATCAAAACATATACCGCATAGCATCGCGTCACTTACTCTGCTATAGCTTCAAGGATGCATTGTGTTGCTCTTCGGTAAAGCTATCCTAGTGCTATAGCATAGCATCGGCTATGTTATGCGACTTTCTCATAAAACCTCAAAACTTGTTCTTTCTTAGCACATGTTTATGATGTAAGTGGAATTTATCCTTAAGTTCCATGTACAGTGAATTAATGCCTTTTTGCTTAGATTGAATGCAGTTAAGCTCATATTCACCATAAAATTCAGTCATAAAATACAGGGAAAACATGGCATAAATAGTGCTCATCAGCCACCGTATCCCTCTGTCCTCAAGGACTTTTCGATCTACTGGACCAAAGCCGAGTCACCAGGCATTAGCTGTTTCGTTAGCCAATGGGAGAGTTTCCGTCCCCTATAAGGAACCCAGTGTCTGCACTGGCACATATAGTCGTAGCCCTATCTACCAGGAACCACCAGACTACATTCGAGCCCAGCAACAACTACACAGGCCCAGCCATAGACAGTCCAACTCTACATGGCAAAAACATGCGCCGCTAGAAGGCGAAATGTTTTCGATTGGGTACATTAATTGCTCGTGCGAGTTTCAGTCTCTCAAAAACTAATCCCCTCAAAGAGAGCTTTTATCAATGGCCAGCGATTCAAAACATTCTAAAAGATCTGGCAAGATCCAGCAAACCGAGTACGTCTATAATAGTTTCTGACCTCTTCCAGTAAACATTCTAAAACATCTGGCAAGATCCAGCAAACTGAGTACGTCCATCAGGAGGATTCCCCTCTTGCACCAGCTTGTTTCCACCATCCCCATTGAGCACTAAGTTGTGTAGATATTGAGCATTTGCAGCTCCAGTACTATGCACCATCGTTGAGAAAGCACTACCATCGTTTGACAGTAGCTCATCAGGGGTTCCATATTCACGAATTCGACCGCCATCAAGCAAAAGGATCCGATCACAGTCAATAATGGTATTTAGTCTATGAGCTATAATTAACATAGTACCGGATTTAAACTCTTCTCAAATTGTTTTTTGTATTAGTGCATCAGTTCTGACATCAATCCCTGCAGTTGCCTCATCAAGTACCAATATATTTGATCTACGTAATAATGCACAAGTAAGACTCAATAGTTGCCTCCGTAATAATGCACGAGCAAGAATCATCAAGTACCACATCCTTCATTTATGCCTCCTTTATTGACTTTTCTCCTTTTGTCATCTATTCCTCTGTAGCTTCATTCTTTCTTCCTTGGCCACCTTTGTTGACTTTCTTTGTGACTTTGCTTCTTCACATCGTGCCTTTACTTCTACATTCTTCATGATGCTTCTATTTCCTTTATGGCCACCGGTTTTGACTTTTGAAAGTGTTTCAAAATAGCTATACTTCACAATCTTGAAGGCCTGGAGGAGCACTTGGTTTGATTCTTCCCCCTTATGTGACTTCTGTAACACAGACCGAGAAGATGTTCTCCATATCTTGAAAGATTGTTGTTTTGCAAGACATATGTGGTTGAAATTAATTCAACCCAGGTACGTCTCCTCCTATTTTGCTGTTGGCCTGAAAGATTGGTTTGCTATGAATATGAAACGTGATTTAGGAAGTATACCTGATTTCTTCTGGAACTTGGTTTTTGGTGTATCTATTTGGCATCTGTGGAGGTGGAGGAACTCTAGTATTTTTTAAAACAACTTTGTGAAGCCCATTAATCCTGAACGTATTATTATGCAAGTCTGGAAAAACTATGTCAACTGATGACTTCCTATTTTTAATAGATTTGAGACATATTTTGATATATTTGGGAAGTCATCAATACTAAATTAAAGAGATTTTATTAAGATTTTGAGAGGATTCAGAGCTTCGGACCTTTGCTTCTTCCCACGCCGGTGGCAGCATTCCCAACTCGCATTTGCGGCAAGCTTCAAGACAACAGCTGCAAAGAGGAGGGCACTATTCATTATCTTCTTCATTATACAAAGAACGCTTGAGAAGTTCTTGTTGATTCTTTGTGTTCTTGGTTTTGTTATCTCATTTGACTCTAATTCTAGTTTCTTAGTCTTTTCCAATATGCTATCGAACTCGAATTTTGTCTGTGCTGAAGTGGATTTGATTAAAGCCATGTGTGGCTAACTTTTCATTTGCAACTTAGAGTATTATGAACTTGTTTGAGACTTAGAAATTGTTCCCACTAATTAATTTTGCTTAATTTTAATTCAGTTTATTTGATTTTGTTTTGTTATTCATTGTTTAGTGATTGGCCACCATTAAACATGTTTTGGGGATTTAGGATTAAACTTGACGAAGGAAATCTTAAATTGACCTTGGATTAGATAATGCGGAATTAGATTTTAATCTAATTTGCGTCTAGGATAGACATATACCTAGAAGCTCCGCATAATCAAATTAGAGTGAGCCGAATTTGAATTGCATCTTAATTAATTATATGAGACATTGTATAATTAATTGAGATAGGTATATAAATGGACCGACATGCATTTATACACATTAATACTCTAGATTAGCTGATTACGTTAAGTTAGAATTAATTTAGTAGGAATAAAATCTAAGAAACAAACAAGGGATTGGTATCTCTAAGTTGTCCTCCTTGATATTTGAAGTCTCTCTCTGTTTGAAAGTTTTTGTTTTTATTAAAATTCTTTTTACTTTTATTGAAAACAATTCTGATTTGCTTAACTAAAACGAAAAAAAAAAAATGAAATTTAACACCTAATCACTAGTTTGACTGAGTCTCTGTGGGATGACCTTGATTTACCACTTTATTATTTGATACGGCCCGTACACTTGCAGTGCTTAGTTAAATTTTGGTAGCATCAAGTTTTTGGCACCATTGCCGGGGACTCAAGGCAATTGGTGATTAGTATTAGAAATCCTTTAGTAGTTTTAGTTTGAGTATTTTTTTTCCCCTTCTTTTAAGCTTTTGGTGTTAGTTTGGCACTTTGAGATTTATTTGGTTTTGCAGGTTCTTTGATATATGACCCGTAAAGCCAAAGCTACTAAAACACCACAGAAAACAAGGAATGTCCAAGAGCTTCTGAAAGCTACAACACTTCATATTCAAGAGGAGGAAGTAATACATTCTGAAACTGAAGAGATGGCTTGTAATACCCGGATAATTATTTATCTGGAATATTATATTTCGATCAATAATACCTATTGATAAAGAGCTAAACATCCCTAAAATGCATTTATGGGTCATAAAATGCCCTGAGAATATTATGATAAATCCCAAGAGGCAATAAAATATTTATTAAGAATTAGGAAGTATGTTTTCTCTAATTTTAGGAATTTTTGGAGCATAAGTTGCCCCATGATGTTTTAATATTTTACATAGAGCATAAAATACCAATGTCGTAAAATAGTTGTGAGAAAATGATAAATCCTAATTAAGGAAATTATCAACAATTAGTGAGTGATTAATTAAGTAATTAAGGGCTAATTGTTTAAGCTTTCTAATTAAATTAAAGATATGATATTAAAGTAATTTAAATAATAAGAAAATAAAAATAAATAAATAAAGAAGAAAGGGTGGGGGACGTGAATTAGAGAAAGGAAGAGAGAAAGAAAGAAAAAAAGGCAAATTTGATTAAAAGTTTGGAATCCTAGAGTGAATTGGATAATGGTTTGGAATCCAGATGTACATGGTAAAAACTCAAAACAACAAATAAGGTGAGAATTTTTACAAAATTAAATAGTTGTGAAGATGTGGGAACCCTAGATAAAATATAAGGACTTATCTTGAACCCATATAATTTAACCTCGAAAGTAAGTATAGTAAAGGTCATTTTTGTAAACGTTGAAGAATAAGTTTAGTGCAATCAAGGGAATCTAATTAGACCATAAATCTTGATATCCAACTACTAATCAAAAAGCATACTCAGAATATATAAGTGTTAGTGATCGATCAAACAACCGAAAATGAATTTCGTTAAAGTAAAACTTAAGACTCAGTTGGAAGAAACTTACACCGAAGTTATTACTTTTCTTTATGGGAAAGAAAGAGAAAAAGAAGATGGAAGAGAGAGAAGGGGGCTGTTTTTGTGATTTTGTAGGGCCGGGATGAGAGTTCCAAACTTTACCTAGATCCGGCGGCCCGTATCCAGAGATGATAGAAATTTGAATTATTTACCAAAGTGCCATCCCTTTCACTATAAATAGGACCCTCATTCATTCACTTCTTCACACCAAAATCAACTCTCAAGAGTGATTTTCTAGAGAGAATAGAGAGGAGTAGGAGGAAGTCGAGTAGCAGGGTTCTGCAAGGGTAAGTTCTCTAGTCCTTAAGCTTTTAGCTTTATATTCATAGCTTTGATCTTTATATTTTTAGAGTAGTTATGATTTCATGTTTTTAAGATTTTATTTAGTCTTAAATTCGAAATTATGATGGGGAAGAAGTTCTAGCAAAATTTTTGAAGAAAAACACCGAAGTAACGAAGTTCTGGCGAAATTTCGCCGACTAGTCGAACTAGGGGAAAAATGGTAATTTGTACCTAAAATGCCTGTTATGATGCCAAATATTGATAGATGCGATGTTATCCTTATAGGATACCTGTGATCACGTACCGTTGTCGTACCGCTGTCAAACGTACCGTTTTCCGTCAACGAAGGTACGTTCGTGTACTGTAACACTAACTCTGATGTTTAT
Organism: Acacia melanoxylon; assembly: GCA_019022615.1. Lineage (NCBI taxonomy): Eukaryota > Viridiplantae > Streptophyta > Magnoliopsida > Fabales > Fabaceae > Acacia > Acacia melanoxylon. The sequence goes on from JAFJYJ010000002.1 coordinate 28,953,082, forward strand.
TGTATGCGTACATGTGCTATGTGTATGGTATGCTTATGTGAGGTAGTTGATAGCTCTGTGGTATGTTCATTGTACTGTTATTATGCTTGTTGGGTGTTGGGATACGTTTGCTAGGTGCGAAATGCTTGGTGCGAAACGATTGCTATGTGTGAAACGTATGCTAAGTGTGACACATCTGCCAGGGGGCTTATGTGATGTTGGGAAATGCTTGTTTGTATGCTCATATACTGTCTATGTCATATATATAAACATGAGGTTAACCGTTACCTGGGGTCCGGTTGCAATGGACCTCAGCTCTTAATATAGCCTCAGGGTCAGGAGGACCAAGGACCGAGGAGAAAGGCAAGCAGCACGCATAGGGACTCGGCTGAAGACTTCTTCTGCTTATATAGTTACACTGACGTTAGTCGTCCGCAATCAATGTCTTATTCTTGTAATCGCCCGGACTTACGGCATTTTGAATATAAGTATCGTTACTCAATCGCTCCGATGCTCTACTCGATGAAAAATATATCCGCTTTTGAAAATGGGATGTTACATGGCTGAGGACGAAAAATGATAATTTGTGTATCAATGATTTTCTGGGAAGACAATCTCGGGGCTATCAGTCAAAAATCAGAGTGCCTGATTTTCAAGCCAACAATTTTGAAATCAAGCAGACTATGCTTAAGATGCTTGAACTACAGGGTCGGTATTCAGGAAATAATTCAAAGGATCCAAATCGGCATCTGACACAATTCCTTGATGTTTGCAACTCCTTCAAGCAGAATGAAGTTCCTAATGGTGTGATCCGTCTTTGACTTTTTCCTTACTCTCTACAAGGGAAAGCCAAAGAATGGCTCAACAATTTAGAAGAGGGCAGTATAACCTCTTGGGAGACATTGGAAGAAAAGTTCATATCACGATTTTTTCCACATAACAAGATGGTGGATGCACAAGCCGCTCTTACTAATTTCTGTCAACAATTTGGGGAACATCTGTATGAAGCCTAGGAGAGGTTCAAGTTGCTTGTTAGGCAGAGTCCTGGTCACAATCTAGAGAAGTGGGTCTTACTTCAAATTTTCAGTACTCGGTTGATTTCTGAATCTAATCAGAATTAAATGCTGTCACTAACGGGGGAATTACAAAGCAACCGATGAATCATGTCTGGAGACTTATCAGCTGACTTTATACAGAACAACAATGAAAGAAGACCAGTGAAATCAATTGATAAAATTAGTGAGGAATCTTCTTCACAGTTGATGGCAATGTTGAGTACAATCAACAAGAGGTTTGATCACTTAGAGGCTCAAGTAAACCGATCTAATGGTAGACAGATGAGAGTCAATGCTATTCATGCTTCTTGTGATTATTGTGGAAATGGTCATGATAATGGACAATGCCTCATATCTTAACAGGTGGAGCCAGTCAACTATGCAGGAAATTACCGAGGCAATAACCAGAACAATCCATATTCAAATACATACAATTCTGGGTGGCGTAAAAATCCCAACCTCTCTTGGAAAATGGGGCAACTCTTAATGAAGCATCAACCTCTAGTACAAAACAAGTGCAACCTCTTGGGTTCTATCAATTTGAAAAGGAAGTTATTCCTACCCAAGAACCTAAATCTGATCTAGAGGTAGTGATATCTCAACTCGCAAGCTTTTAATTAAAGAATGCTCAGGATCAAGCTGCTACTAATGCAAGAGTAGACTCATCTATTGCAGAAGTAAACTCATCTATCAAAAATCTTGGGGTACAAATGGGACAACTTGCAAATGTTGTGAATGTTTTACAAAAGAGCGAATTGCGAAGCAATACTGTGCCTAATCCTCGTAGAGATGGGAAAGAGGAATGCAAAGCTCTTACATTAAGAAATGGAACGGAATTACCTGAGATTCCTCAACCAAAGAAGAAACCTTTAGCTTCTACTGATCAAACCAATCCTAGAGTCACTATAGAAGATGATGAAGAGGTTTTACAGAAGGTGAATAGAAAAGCCAATGAAGAGAAAGTTGAGATTGAGCCTACACAAGGTGAAGTGAAAAAGAAGGCAAACCAGGAGAATCTTAAATGGGTACCGCCGTTACCATTCCCTTGGAGATTTCAGAAGAATGCTTTAGAGGAGCAATATAAGAAGTTTTTGGGGATTTTCAAACAACTACACATTGACATCCCTATCCTTAAAGCGTTAGAGTAGATGCCTCAATATGTGAAGTTTCTAAAGGAGATGTTGAGTAAGCAGAGGAGGTTCGGTGACTATGAAACCGTACCCTTAACTGAAGAGTGTAGTGCTATTCTTCTCAACAAGCTACCCCTTAAACAGAAAGATCCAGGAAGTTTTTCTATACCTTGCATTATTGGAGAAAAGTTTCAGGGAAGAGCATTATGTGATCTAGGATCAAGTGTCAACTTGATGCCACTATCTGTGTTCAGAAAATTGCAACTGGGTGAAGCTCAACCAACACGTGACACTTGACTAGCTGATCGAAGTTTAGCTTTTCCAAAGGGTATCATTGAAGATGTTTTGGTTAAAGTTGACAAGTTTATTTTCCCTGCTGACTTTATTGTCTTGGATTGTGATGAAGATAGAGATCTACCGCTCATTGTGGGAAGACCTTTCCTTGCTACATCTCAAACACTTATTGATGTTGAAAAGGGAGAGATCAAGTTGAGGGTGGATGATGAAGAAGTTATATTCAACATGAACAAGGCATTGAAGTATCCTAGGGATATTACAGATTGCTTTAGGGTTGACATGTTTGATGAGATGATTCAAGAGACTTTAGAGTCATTTTCTATAAAAGAACCGTTAGTATCTATTTTACTTGAGACTGATGAAATTGAAGAAGAGCATATAGTTGAATGTAAGAAGTTACTTAAAGCCTCTCCTTATTACAGTAAACCATCACACCAGTTTGAGTGTTAGAGATGGAATCAAGGCCAACTACTTCTCTGAAGCCTTCTATTGAGCAAGCACCAATTCTAGAGCTTAAACCCTTACCACCGCATCTTGAATATGCATACTTGGGTGAATCTGAGACACTACCTATTATCATCTCCTCTTCCTTATATGAAAATAAAAAAGAACGGTTGTTGAAAGTTCTCAGGGGCCACCAAGGCGCTTTAGGTTGGACAATTGCAGACATAAAAGGTATAAGCCCATCACTTGTAATGCACAAGATACTTTTGGAAGATGATCACAAGAAATCTATCGAGAATCGAGAAGACTAAATCCTATGATGAAAGAAGTGGTCAAGAAGGAAATTATTAAATGGTTAGATGATGTTATCATTTACCCCATTTCTGATAGCTCGTGGGTCAGTCTAGTGCAATATGTTCCTAAAAAGGGGGTATGACAGTGATTACTAATGAGCAAGATGAGCTTATCCCTACTCGCATAGTTACTGGTTGGCGTATTTGCATGGATATAGAAAGTTGAATGATGCTACAAGGAAAGATCATTTCCCACTGCCCTTTATTGACCAGATGTTAGACATATTAGCTGGTAAAGAATTCTTCTATTTCTTGGATGGATATTTAGGGTATAATCAAATTGTGGTTTCTCTCGAAGATCAAGAGAAGACAACATTTACCTGTCCTTATGGCACTTTTTCCTTTAGAAGAATGCCATTTGGTTTATGCAATGCTCCTGCTACTTTCCAAAGATGTATGATGAGCATATTCTCTGATATGATAGAAGAGATAATGGAAGTGTTCATGGATGATTTCTCGGTATTTAGAGAATCATTTGAAGAGTGCTTGATCAATCTGGAAAAGGTGTTAAAGCGATGTGAGGAGACAAACTTAGTGCTCAACTGGGAGAAGTGTCATTTCATGGTGACTGAAGGCACATAGTGTTGGGTCATAAAGTTTCTAAAAATGGTTTAGAGGTTCACAGAGCCAAGATTTCTGTGATTGAGCAGCTTCCTCCTCCTTCTAATGTCAAAGCTGTAAGAAGCTTCTTGGGCCATGCTGGATTCTATTGTCGATTCATCAAAGATTTTTCCAAGATTTCAAAGCCCCTTTCACAGTTACTAGAGAAAGATACTCCTCTTAAAAGGAAATGCTTGCTATAGTGTTTGCTTTTGAAAAGTTTAGGGTATATTTGATGGGTGCTAAGGTTATAGTTCACACTAATCATGATGCTATTAAATATTTGTTAGGGAAGAAAGAGTCTAAACCTAGACTGATTAGATGGGTCTTGTTGCTACAAGAATTTGATGTGCATATAGTTGATAGGAAAGTTATTAAAAGTCAAGTTGCTGATCATTTGTCTAGAATTGTGAACCCTTCTGATCATGTGAATGATTTGTTGGTAAATGAATGTTTTCCTGATGAGCAATTGTTTGTTGTAAGTAGTTGTGGTTTGCCATGGTATGCTGATATTGTGAACTATCTTGTGTGTGAAGTATTACCTCTTGATTTGAATTTCTATCAAAGAAAGAAGTTTTTGCATGATGTTGCCTACTATATTTGGGAAGAACCATTTCTTTTTAAGAGATGTGCTGATTTGATTATTAGAAAATGTGTGCCTGAGGTAGAACAAGAGGAAATTTTGAATGCATTTCATGCATCTACATATGGGGGACATTATGGGGGCAAAGAAGCGCATCAAAGGTTCTTGAATCGGTTTTTATTGGCTCGCTTTGTTTATAGATGCTCACCAATTTGTTACCAAGTGTGATAGATGTCAAAGAAAAGGTAATATTTCTAAGCGACATGAGATGCCTCAATCTGGAATCCTTGAGGTGGAGTTATTCGATGTTTGGGAGATGGATTTCATGGGTCATTTCCCATCTTCAAGAGGAAACAAGTACATCCTTGTTGCTGTGGAATACGTTAGTAAATGGGCTGAAGCTATGGCTTGCCAAGCTAATGATGCCAACACGTAGTTCGATTCTTGAAGAAGTATATCTTGACAAGATTTGGCACCCCCGAGCAATCATTCGATGAAGGGACTCACTTCAACAACAAGAATTTCAAAGCTCTCTTGGAAAAATATAAAGTGCACCATCGGATGTCACTTGCATACCATCCACAAACTAATGGTTTGTGTGAGTTGACTAACAGGGAAATTAAGAGGATTCTTGAGAAGACTGTGGGTCCAACTAGAAAAGATTGGTCTGACAAGCTTGATGATGCTTTATGGGCTTATAGGACAGCTTTTCGTACTCCAATTGGAATGTCACCATACCATTTGGTTTACGAAAAAGCGTGTCATTTACCACTTGAATTGGAATATAAAGAATGGTGGGCAATCAAGAAGCTAAATATGGACCACTATCAAGCGGGAGCTAAAAGGTTGTTTCAACTAATTGAGTTGGAAGAATTCAGACTTCAAGCATATGGTAGTCCACGACTATATAAAGAAAGAACAAAGAAATGTCATGACAGTCATATCTTGAAGCGCTCTTTTGAGCCAGGGCAGTTGGTGCTTCTCTTCAACTCAAGACTTCAATTATTTCCGGGAAGCTTAAGTCAAGGTGGTCGGTCCTTTCAAAGTGGTTTCGGTGTCATCAAAAGGTGCAATTGAAGTTAAAGATGAGAGAACAGGAGATTGCTTTAAAGTGAATGGGCAAAGACTGAAGCATTACCATGGTGGTGAAGTGAACCGACAAACAATGGTTCACCGCTTGTCCTCACCTACTTAGATTGCTAGTATATTCAGGCTGAGGACTATAAACCAAGCGCTTCTCGGGAGGCAACCCAAGGTTTCGGATTGATGTTTTGTTTGATTTTGTAGGACCGTTGATAGCCCTTGATGATGTGTTCACTTTGGTAGCAAGGATTGAGAGTGCAAGTCAAGGACAAATAGGGAGTTTTCTTCTACTTTTCTTTGATTTGTTCTATTTGATGGTTGATGATATATTGCTTGGGAATGAGTGCTGGTCTTAGTTGGATGTGCATGTGATGACTGTTTGTGATTATTATTAAGTGACTGTTAGCATTTGAACTGTTTAATTGGTGAAAATTTGAAATCTCTGAAATTGGTGTTACCCTTGCACTTATATATGGTTGCTCTTCATTTCCATTACTTTTTGTTACTTGTTCACATTGAGGACAATGTGACATTTAAGTGTGGGGGTGAGGGTATCCTAGAATTTACATGACTTTCCTTGTCCTCAATTTTTTTTTTGAAAAAAAAAATCTTATGGAAGTTTGAATTTTACTTGTGAGCATTATCACAATTGGGTTAATATGAACATAAAAAAGGAGTGAATTTGATTAGGAATTGATTCTATGTTCTTTGAGTGTTAGTAAAGAGGTAAAGATTTGGTTTAGGTATTTTGCTTTAGAATGTCAAAATAACCTGTGAGGAATTTGAGCCTTAAGCTTCATTTCTTTCAAGAGGGAGTACACCTATTGTGATTTAATCTCTAGAACTTGTCTTCAATCTCTTTTGAAGTTTGAAATCCTCTTGCATGCACAAAGATGATTTAGGCATTCATTTCATAGCTAGTTTAGCCAAATGTCCATCCTTATCACATGAAAATCATTTGTTTAATTACCCCATTTGAGCCTTTATTTTGTTTTAAAAAAGAAAGAAAGAAATTTGCATAGAATAAATAGCCCTCTGTTTGAGATATGCAATTTATATATTTTTTTTTCTTCCTTTTTTTTTAAAACTTTAGTGAGTGCTAAGTGAACCAATTTAAAAGAGTGAAGGAGTTAGGAAGTCAACACCATAAGAATATGTGTGGGTAGTGAAAAATAAAAAGAAAAAAGAAAAGAAAAAGGAAGATAGAAACAAAGGAATATATTTTTTAAAAAAAAAATAGAGAAAAAGAAAAAAGAAAGAAAGAAAGAAAAAAATATTGTTGAGGTCAAAAGAATAAGGGTTGTCTATATAGTGTTAGTGAGTTTGTTTTCTTTTGGTGGGTATTCCTTCATTTTTCATCATGAATTTCATTAAATTACTTGGCACTAATTAAAGTATTCTCCCATGTCATTTGATCACTTTCATTTCATTATCCTACCTTGATCATTAAAACCTTGAGAAAGTCCTTTTGATTTGAGTGTGCAATTGGATAATGTATAGTGGAGATTGAGATGATAAACAAGCTTATGGTAGATAAGTTCCAATAGGTGGAATTGAGTGAAACACAAGCCCTTGAAAATTTTGAGAGATGAGTGAAGCACATGACTTGTGAAGGACATTTTATTGGGTTTTACCTTTACCAAATTAATCACCTTGCTACTTGCATTTTCGGAAGGTGGAAAAGATTTCGAGAAAGTTTGTTTCTTGGATATTTGAATTGGCTCCAATTTATTAGTGCTTGCTTTAAAAATCTTGCTTTCATGATTTTCTTGAATTTGGTTGTTTTAGAATTTAAAATATTGAGGACAAGATTTGATGCAAGTGTGGGAGTGTGATGACTTCCTATTTTTAATATATTTGAGACATATTTTGATATATTTGGGAAGTCATCAATACTAAATTAAAGAGATTTTATTAAGATTTTAAGAGAAATTAATCTGGATGCATCATTTATGGGATTTCAATTTAAAATAAAAGTTTTTGAGTTTAGGAAATAAATAATAATAACTAGAAGTTTAGGAAAAAAATTCAGTTCATTTGTTATTATTATTATTAGATAATTACTATTTTATTTTATTTTATTAAATGTTTTTTTAATAATTGATGAAGCAGCACGTGGCTATGGAGAAGCAATTGAAGAAAAAAACATTGAGGAGAGTGCTATAAACTGAGCGTTGATGGCGCAATGGTCCTTGGATCCTCCAAGGCTGGATAGTAGAGGAGAGTGGATTTTGTTGAACGGATCCTCGGATCTTCCGGATGAGCTGTTTTTGTTGAACGGAGCTTGGAACAGAGCAGACCACGATTCTCAGGATTTTGGACGAGCAGAGCACGATTCTCATATATAATTGAAGTTCCTTAACGATTTTGCGCTAACTTGAAGAGCTGAAAACGACGTAGTATAAGTTCACTGGAGAGAAGGCTATATCCTGTTACAGGATAAATCATAACCCCATATATATATGTATGTATGTATGTGCCCTCAAGTGGGGAGCACATTTGACATCTTTTTTGGATGTTATCCAATTCTTTTTCTTTTCTTTTTTTTAAGTTCAATGGCAAGTTGGAGTTTGAGAGTTACAAAAAAAAATAAAAAAAAAAATCTAACATGCAGACAGTGACGGACTTTGGGATAAATATTTAGGGGGGTTAAATGCATACTCATTAACTAATTTTTAAAAAAATATTTGGAGGGCCAAATGTATAATAAAAGCATTTTAACAATTCTAATGTATAAGGTAACATACCTTTTTACATTATATTAAATGTTTGAAAAAATTCTGAACAATTTTTTTTTCCATGGCCCCCTCATTGTATCCAAGAAGATCCTACGGCATGTGCCTACATTCCATCCTGAAGAGATCTACGTACTCCAATGGGGTGTCTCTTAAAAAATACTCTCCGGTTAATTATAGGAATACTTTTGTAGTTTAATTTAAACTACAAAAGTGTTCTTATAATTAGAACCGGAGGGAGAATAACCTAATTACTTATTTGAGCAATTATGACTAAGTAGTCAGTACATCAAAGTCCTTCCCAATAAGAATAATGGGAAATCTCTACATTCCCATTAGAGAGGATGAGGGACCTTACAATGTTATCATGCAACGGGTGCTCCATCCCACAGTCCACGAGCAACAAATGCAGTCTCTAAAGAATCAGGGGAGAGTCTTATCTTATTAAGACCCAACTGTATGCACAACTCAGACATCATTCAATTCTAACACATTTTTTCCTTCCTCCACACGTTCGTGGACCCACATTATAATGCCGGAAAAGTCTGTTCATATCATGCCCCTTACTCTAACCATTCGTGAGGGTGTGAATTATTTGGTTGAGTTGTGAAATTCCCACAGGTGCGGAGCCGTGAATTTTTTTTTTTTTTTTTTATAAACAATCTTATGATCCTTATTCTATAAAACAAATTAACTTTAAGATTAATAAAAAATAATAAATATGTCAAAAATGTCATGTTTTTTTCTAAATATGCCCATATTTATGAAATGAATGTAGAAAGAATGGGTAACAAATATAAGAAAGTGTGAGTATAAAATATGAAAGACAATGTGTAATAAATAATGAATGAAAGAGGATTAGTAGTGAGAGAGGGACAATTAATATAAAGATATGTATTTAATAGGGTAAACAAAGAAAAAATAGTTTAAATTTTGAAACAAAGGAAGAAAGTTGATTATGAAAAAGACCACTCCGAAAGAAAGAAAATTGCTTATAAAAAGGACTAAAGGGAGTACTCTACTACCTTTCCTGTTTCAATATAAGACATACTTACCTATTTTAATTGGATTAAGGAAGTTAGTTACTCCTCGTTCTTAATATAACACATATTTGGGAGTTAGTCTTAATTCTAAATATAAGACATATTTTTCAACATTTTTCTAATTTACATCTATTGATGCTCTTTTAACAATAATCAAGAAGGAGGGAGAATAAATGAATTAAAGAACATGACTAGGGTATTTTAGAAAATACATATCATATTAACTAACTTCCTTAATCTAATCAAATTAAGTAAATATTTCTTATATTAAGGACTAGAGGGAGTAATATGACTTGTATATTTTAATACACCTTATGCGTCTTTCTTAATTTCCTCATTCCTCTTCTCCTCCTTGATTATTATTGAGGGAGCATTGAAAAGATAAATTAGGGAAAAAAATGACAAATATAAAAAATATCATATTGTTAGAATCAATATTAACCAATGGAAATATTACAAAATAGCATAAGCAAATAGGACAAGTACATAATTCTAAAAACTGGGGGGGAGGGGGAAGAAAAAGAAGGCCGAGCTATCATGAATTACAATGAAAGAGAAAGATTGTCATGTTGTGAGGATATCCTACGACCACCCATTTTTGGGAGTCCTGTTCGACGAGGCAAGGTTGATGAACCCCTTTTCTACACAAATAATTTGTTTGAGGAAGATATTCCATTTTTACAATAATCCAGCAAGAACAATACGGAAGCATATCATAACAATAGGGGCGGACCTAGAAAATTATAGAAGGGGGCACAATTGGCAGGGATATATCAGGGGTTCGGGGGCAGCGCCTCCGCTTTTTTATTTTTTATTTTAAGGAAAGTTTTAAATGCATTAAAAAAACAAAAGAATATATAAGAAAAAATATATCAAAAAAATTTATGAAATCAAGTGAATATTGATGATGTAACAAGAGAGACAATTATTTTACAAACTTATCATTTAGAAAAGCAAGATTAAGTACGGTTAGAAATAAATGCAGTTACATAAATTACAATGAAGGGTGAGCACTCAATAAGTTCAAGTACATATATGTTATAATAAAAGTATATTACAATAAAAATAATTACAAAGTCATTCTTCTAGGCCTTAATTTTTGGAATTCCATCATAATTGCCTTATTATCAATGCTATCAAATATATCTTTTTCATTATAAGGCATTAAACAATCATTGAACCATTTATCCCCATCCGATTACGAAATAAAGTCTTGATGTATTAAGGACGGGCACTTAATTTAAGGGTGGACAATCATTTAAACATGTATTATTATTTTTTTAAAAAAAAAAATCTCAAATTCAGGGGCAAGTGTGCCCCCAATCCAACACGTGGAATGAGTAACAAGATATTGTTGCCAGCATTTCAGAAACCACATTTGCATTCGGTGATTATCATTGTGATGGGCAACCTGTTCATCCCTATGATGAATTATAAACTATTTAAATTTAATTTCATCGGTTTAAATTTAAAAATTTTAATTTTTAATGAGAAACAACTAACACTAAGGAACATAAAGAGAAAAATAAGATAAAAGCTTCAAAAGAGCCTCAGGCATTATGATATTTAGACCAACCTCCAGCTTTGTTTAGAGCCCCCCACTTTTTTTTATATACATAAAGTTTAGGAAAGGGGGGCCACTCACATGATACCCAAGGCGGCTTGAGCCCAGTCCGTAGGGTATATTGGGTTAAAGAATACACATGCATCCACCTCTTCCCAGCGTTTCCACTGCTTCATAGACCCCTAGAAGCCTCCCCCAGTGCCTTGACCAACTCCAGGATCGAACCCCCTCCCTTTAGGTGAGAAAGTCCTACCCTTTCGCCGGTTAAACCCAAGGACGAGGGGTGTTTAGAGCCCTTTTTGCAAGGCTATCTTTGTGAAGTTGGCATTAGTGTTTTTCAATCAAACCTCAAACTCTTAATGAAGACTGAAACTTGAAAAATTGATAGAGAAACATCCAAATTACCATAATGCTCTTACATATTGATACAAGATAAAAAGTTGCTCCAACGTTTCCTCATGTTGGCACACAAAGAAACAAAGGCCAATGGCATTATTAAAATGATGCTTCTTCTTCTTCTTCTTCTTCTTTTTTTTTTAAAAAAAAAAGATGAAAGAAAAATTGTCACTAGTAGGAAGTGCACGATGCAAAAGTTTCCAAATAAGAAGAGTTGTTTGTAAGGAAGGAAGATGAACCATAGAAACTTCCATAGAGGATATGAAACTACTGGAATTAAAATCAGAATCTAAAAAAATATTATATGAATCCATCTTTACCTGGGTATTGACCAGGGACGCAGCTTTGATCTTATGCAGTTCCCATTCGCTACCGTCCTCTGCACAAAATGGCGTTGTTTTTGGCGCAAAATTGAGCTGGTTCCCACTTATATATTTATTTCAGGCACTGACTAGTACTTAAAAGATACTTCAGGATATTGACTGGCATTGAAAAAATACTTCTTGATCTTAAAAATTAGTTTAGGATCTTGAAAAAATATTTCGGAATCGAATGGTACTAAAAGATACTTAATGATACTAAATCTGCATCGAAAAAATACTTCATAATCTTGAAAAAATATCCTGAAATATATTTTTACTATAAGTCAGTACCTGAATTTTTTTTCCAAGATCCTAAAATAATTATTCATGATCATGAAGTATTTTTCAGTACCAGTCAATATCCTGAAGTATCTCTTTAGTAACCGTCAATACCATTAAATATTTTTTCAAGATATTAAAATAATTTTCAAGATCATGAAGTATTTTTTCAGTACCGGATAGTATCATAAAGTATCTTTTAAGTACCAGTTAGTGCCTGGAATATTAAAAAGAAGAAGAAGAGGGAATCAGCTCAGTTTTGCGCCAAAAACAGCACTGTTTTGTGCAGAAGACGGCAGCGGATGGGAACTGCATGGGACCAAAGCCGTGTCCATTGACCAGCAGCATTATCATTATGTGCTTGTTTGGAATAGCAATTGAAGCCTTCAAAAACAGCTTTTCAATCATGATTTACAATATACAATGTAAGTATGTGAGAAGGGATTTGTCTTTATTTGCGTAAATAAATATCCCAAAGTATCCCAAACAATAATGTTTATAAATTAATAAAACATTCCATTACACACGATTCCAATTAAAAAGTATATATGCAATAATAGGTCAGCCATATGACAATAATTCATATAAGTCGTTGCGCCTTGCTATATAGGCTATATGAGTATATGACGATGATATATGTGTGTGTGTGTGTTGTTGAGCCTTGCTGTAATACCCGGGTAATTATTTATCTGGAATATTATATTTCGATAAATAATACCTATTGAAAATAGGTGAATATGTGGTCTCAAATAAGAAGTAATAATTATCTTATTTTCTAAGGTAATTTCTATGGAAATTAGGAGAGATAAAGAGCTAAAATCCATAAAATGTATTTTTGAGGCATTAAATGGCCTAAAAATATTATGATAAATCCCAGGAGGCAATTAAATATTTGTTAAAAATTAGAAAGTATGTTGTCTCTAATTTTAGGAATTTTTGGGGATAATTTCCCTTGAAAAATAATGAGGCAAAATTAAGTATTATTTTGGGATCATAAGTGACCCCATGATTTTTAATATTTTACATGGGATATAAAATACCAATGTAAGTAAAATAGTTGTGAGATAATGATTTATCCTAATTAAGAAAATTATCAAAAATTAGTAAGTGGCTAATCCTGGTAATTAATGGGATAATTAGGGTATAAAGTAAATGAATTAAAAATAATTTAAATAATTATTTTTAATTGGAGAAATTCGAAATTATTAAATAAATAAATAAATAAAAAATAAAATATTAATAAAATATTTTATGCTTAGAAAAATAAATAAAAAATAAAAGAAAAAAAAATAAATGTGAAGGCATTTTTAATAAAATAATAATATAATGCGGTGAGTCGGCTTATAAAGCGATAGGGGAAAGGTTAGAAATAAATTCTACTGGGTAAACCAGAGGTAAAAGTCTTTTCAGACTGATCAAATTAAGAACAAGTGAATTTTTACACGAAGAAAGAATTTACTGTGCGTTGTTTCCGCAACCGAAAACCCCGATTTCAAATAAGACGAAAAGTTGATCGGATAGAGTAGGGTCGATAGGCAAAGTGAGAACCTATAGAAACAATTGCGTCTTTTTAAACACGAGATTAAGTTAGGCAACAACCGGACGTTTTACGATTCGGTGAATTGTTGTCCGAAGTTGGTTCTATCGGAAGTGATTTCCAGAATCGGACGCGTTTGTCCGAATATCTTCCGACGCACCGGAGAATACCTGAATATGATCAAAAAGAGGATCCAAATAGATAATATGAAAGAGGATGGAAAGATCTTCAAAGTTACACGCCGGATTTTTGAGTTTCGCGAAATCGCGCGAAACGGACACCGATCGGTAGCTTTATCGGGCCGGGAGGCCATAAAGCAAGAGCCATCATGGATGACAACTCATCCATTGACTTTAGGGCTCTTAGATTTCGATCTTGACCATGGATGGCCAAGAGTGTTTTGTCCTCAAAATGCGATCCTACGGTCCATATTCGTCAAGACCGAAGTTCGAATTATTTACCGTTCGCCATCCGTCTTCTATAAATACCAAGCTCCTCTTCTTCATTTCTCACACCAAAAATCTGCCTCTTAGAGAGAAGTTAGAGAGAGAAGCTCTGGAGAAAGTCTCGAGCAAAGTCTGGGTAAGTTCTTCGGTCCCCCGGTCTTTAGTTTCGTAGTTCTTTCGGTAGATATAGTAGGAATGCTAGATTTATCTTTAATTTTTCAAGATAGTCTAGATATCATATTTAGGGGTAAATATGATATATATTTCGAAAATATGATGAGGGAAAAGATCTGTCAAAATTCTAGAGAGATAGAGCGAAAAAATAAGTTCGCGAAATTCCGTCGATTAGGGGTTTAGGGGCAAAATGGTAATTTGTACCTAAAATGCCCGTTATGCTGCTAAAAGTTGTTAAATATTATCCTTATAGGATATCTCGAGATAATCGTATCTTTTGCCGATTTTCTTTGTTGTGCCGCCGTCACACCGTTTTTTCCCATTGTCGGAAATTTACCGTTTTTCCGTAAAAGTTCCGTTACCGCCAAAAAAGTACGTTCACGTACTGTAACACTAACTCTGATGGTTATTGTATGATTATATATGTTTGTTGTGTTTTGTTTGTTGTTGTAGCATACGTGGTTATGTTATATACACGGTTATGTCACATACGTGGTTATGTCACATACGAGGTTATTATTGCTGTATCATACGTGGTTATGTTACATACGTGGTTATTATATATCTTACATACGTGGTTATGTATTTTTAATCATACATCTGTTGTGGACTGTTGTATTGATTCTTTGTTGTCGTGTATATGTAGTCGTATTTAAGCATGAGGTTAATCGTTACTCCGAGATCCAAATTGTAATTGGATCTCGCCTCTTATCATAGCGTCAAAGTTCGGAAGAACCGAGGACCGAGGAGAAAGGCGAGCGGCCGTATGAGTCCCGACGAAGACTTTCTTTGGGTGTTATTCATTTTGAAAACTCTCGGTCAATGTACCGCTTCAGTAAATCAGCCGGACTTACGACAATTTGAATAAATGTATCGATTTACTCAATTGCTCCGATGCTCTACTCGATGAAAAAAAAAAAAAAATATACTGCTTTTGAAAATGGGATGTTACACCTTTGGTATCGAGCGGTTGTCCCGGCATAGATCGACTAAGTTATTCCAAAAACCTTTTGGTGCCGAAGGCGGGGCTAGTCTATGTGGATCGCCAATCGTCACCCTAGCACGGTGAGGCTCCCATGATAGACACCTACCGGCTAAATTGGTTGAGTAACGGAGTTAGGCTCTACGCCTTTTTAAAGAGCATGTTTTGAAAATGAGTACCGATATAGCCTAAGTCGGTGTACCGTCTGCACCGGTATACCATTCCGAACCGTGTACCACTCTTCGGTGCATCACTCTAAACCAGGGCCGGTGAGTCCATCATCGGTACCTATATCGATATCGTCTCGATAAATTCGATAACCCCGATATCAATCTCTCGATAATTCCGATAATCTCCGGTTGTACCGAACGATGATTCCATTCGAACCCGTAGCTTTTATGTGGAGTGGGCCACGCCGGATGAAATTTCGAGATCAATAAAGATAAGTACATGCGTATTTGACTCGTAGAGAAAACTCCCGACACGTATTTCCATATTCAAGTAGAAAGAACCAATGAGAATCGACAAAGGAAAGGTTGCGGGCGTCTCGTTTATTTGCGGTGTGAATAGAGTCTATGTGTGGTATAAATGCTAAGTGTGGTAAAGTCTCGTGATATGCTACTTGTTGTTTTTATTTTAAAATCTAAACGTATACACTCATAAAGAGAAAGAACGAGATATGGCGAATTTACGAGGAGTCGGAGCTCCGAGAGGCCGAGTGTACACACTAACATGTACCGAGGACGGGGGACTTCCGGAGATGGTCCAAGGTACTATCTCTTTTCAAAAGGAATCTTCTCTAGACGGTATATGACGTATGTATTAGCCATACGATTACGTGAATTACCTCTGTGACGTGTTCTATGTTTCTTAGTTGTTACTTTCCGATCGCGATTGTGTCATTGAGTAGGAGGTATCTTGTGTTGACATGGTGTATGGGCGTCATGGAAACATTTAAGGTATCTTGTGTTACCATGGTGTATGGGCGTCATGGAGACATTTTGATATCCGGTGTTGGCCAAGGGGTATATGGGTGCCACGGAAAATACTATATATCAAAGTACGACATGACAAGATCTTTACGGTCAAACCGAGCGAATTCTCGATCATCGAGCGAAGCGGCCAACATATAGAGAAAAATTCCGGAGCGATTAGTCCGAAGGTTAGTCTCACAAAGTCTAAATTGGGATAGAGCAAATTTCGAGGGCGAAATTTTGTTTAACGAGGAGAAATGTAATACCGGGTAATTATTTATACGGAATATTATATTTCGATAAATAATACCTATTGAAAATAGGTGAATATGTGGTCTCAAATAAGAAGTAATAATTATCTTATTTTCTAAGGTAATTTCTATGGAAATTAGGAGAGATAAAGAGCTAAAATCCATAAAATGTATTTTTGAGGCATTAAATGGCCTAAAAATATTATGATAAATCCCAGGAGGCAATTAAATATTTGTTAAAAATTAGAAAGTATGTTGTCTCTAATTTTAGGAATTTTTGGGGATAATTTCCCTTGAAAAATAATGAGGCAAAATTAAGTATTATTTTGGGATCATAAGTGACCCCATGATTTTTAATATTTTACATGGGATATAAAATACCAATGTAAGTAAAATAGTTGTGAGATAATGATTTATCCTAATTAAGAAAATTATCAAAAATTAGTAAGTGGCTAATCCTGGTAATTAATGGGATAATTAGGGTATAAAGTAAATGAATTAAAAATAATTTAAATAATTATTTTTAATTGGAGAAATTCGAAATTATTAAATAAATAAATAAATAAAAAATAAAATATTAATAAAATATTTTATGCTTAGAAAAATAAATAAAAAATAAAAGAAAAAAAAATAAATGTGAAGGCATTTTTAATAAAATAATAATATAATGCGGTGAGTCGCCTTATAGGCGTGACGGGGAAATGTTAGAAATAAATTCTACAGTAAACCAGAGGTAAAAGTCTTTTCATACTGATCAAATTAAGAACAAGTGAATTTTTACACGAAGAAAGAATTTACTGGCGTTGTTTCCGCAACCGAAAACCCCGATTTCAAATAAGACGAAAAGTTGATCGGATAGAGTAGGGTCGATAGGCAAAGTGAGAACCTATAGAAACAATTGCGTCTTTTTAAACACGAGATTAAGTTAGGCAACAACTGGACGTTTTACGATTCAGTGAATTGTTGTCCAGAAGTTGGTTCTATCGGAAGTGATTTCCGTAACCGGACGCGTTTGTCCGAATATCTTCCGACGCACCGGAGAATACCTGGATATGATCAAAAAGAGGATCCAAATAGATAATATGAAAGAGGATGGAAAGATCTTCAAAGTTACACGCCGGATTTTTGAGTTTCACGAAATCGCGCGAAACGGACACCGATCGGTAGCTTTATCGGGCCGAAAGGCCATAAAGCAAGAGCCATCATGGATGACAACTCATCCATTGACTTTAGGGCTCTTAGATTTCGAACTTGACCATGGATGGCCAAGAGTGTTTTGTCCTCAAAAATGCGATCCTACGGTCCATATTCGTCAAGACCGAAGTTCGAATTATTTACCGTTCGCCATCCGTCTCTTCTATAAATACCAAGCTCCTCTTCTTCATTTCTCACACCAAAAATCTGCCTCTTAGAGAGAAGTTAGAGAGAGAAGCTCGGAGAAAGTCCGAGCAAAGTCTCGGGTAAGTTCTTCGGTCCCTGGTCTTTAGTTTTGTAGTTCTTTCGGTAGATATAGTAGGAATGCTAGATTTATCTTTAATTTTTCAAGATAGTCTAGATATCATATTTAGGGGTAAATATGATATATATTTCGAAAATATGATGAGGGAAAAGATCTGTCAAAATTCTAGAGAGATAGAGCGAAAACAAAGCTCGCGAAATTCCGTCGATTAGGGGTTCGGGGGCAAAATGGTAATTTGTACCTAAAATGCCTGTTATGCTGCTAAAAGTTGTTAAATATTATCCTTATAGGATATCTCGAGATAATCGTACATTGCCGAATTTCTTTGTTGTGCCGCCGTCACACCGCTGTTTTTCCCGCTGTCGGAAATTTACCGTTTTTCCGTAAAAGTTCCGTTGTACCGCCAAAAAAGTACGTTCACGTACTGTAACACTAACTCTGATGGTTATTGTATGATTATATATGTTTGTTGTTGTAGCATACGTGGTTATGTTATATACACAGTTATGTCACATACGAGGTTATGTCACATACGAGGTTATTATTACTGTATCATACGTGGTTATGTTACATATGTGGTTATTATATATCTTACATACGTGGTTATGTATTTTTAATCATACATCTGTTGTGGACTGTTGTATTGATTCTTTGTTGTCGTGTATATGTAGTCGTATTTAAGCATGAGGTTTCTACCCGAGATCCAAATTGTAATTGGATCTCGGCTTTTATCATAGCGTCGGGTTCGGAAGAACCGAGGACCGAGGAGAAAGGCGAGCAGGCCGTACGAGTCCCGATCGAAGACTTTCTTCGGGTGTTATTCATTTTGAAAACTCTCGGTCAATGTACCGCTTCGTAGAATCGCCCGGACTTACGACAATTTGAATAAATGTATCAGTTACTCAATTGCTCCGATGCTCTACTCTGATGAAAAAAAAAAAAATTATACTGCTTTTGAAAATGGGATGTTACACTTGCTATATAGGCTATCAAAAAAGTTGGTTCAGTGGATTAGAGGAGCCGTTACCCAAGTTACCTGATTTTGAAAAAACACGGGCTCTGCTAAGGCTTCGCTATCGGAGAAAGAGGGCTCCGCACCCACTGTGACGTGACAGAGGTAAACAAGTGTCTCCTCTGGCCACTTATTGCGAGGAGGGGAGTATGAGATGATGATGGAGGACGATGGATAGGATTCGAATCATAGGAAGCGGAAGGTTCGTTTTGCTACAGAGGATTTCACAGGTAGTGAGTCTTTGAAGAATCATGAGGAAAATTGGATGCGCTCTGACAGAAAGACTGCAGCGCCAATATCTTATAGAGAATCCCTATTGAACAATGTCAATTCAGGTGTTTGCTGGTGGGAGTGGTTGAAAAATGAGGAAGAGGAAGAATTTGACGATTATGGTGTAAGAATTGATTTCGCCAAGGTGCTGAATCCAAGTGATGGTATCTCTGTGGATCTTTCCAATCCGCTATGTCCAAAGTTCTCGTTTGAGGAAAAGGAAAGAGAAAGACTGATGCAGCCTTTTAGGAGGACCCTGATCGTGAAGCTCATATGAAGGTAGTTATCATACGGTTTTATGGTGAAGAAATTGAGACAACTTTGGGAAAGGAAAGGTAATATAGACGTGAATTTTTCCTTGTTAATTTTCAATATATGGATGATTATATAGGAGCTTTGACTGGTGGACCTTAGGTTATAATGGATGCTTACTTGAATGTGGCACGATGCCGTCTTGATTTCTGTCCAAAGAATGAGAGAATTGAGTCGGCGGTAACATGGGTAAGAGTGCCTGATCTGCGTGCACCTCTGTTTGACAAGAAACTTTTACTAAATTTGGGTAATGCTTTGGGAAAAGCAATTAGGCTGGATGTACACACGGTGCAAAGAGCAAGGGAAAGCTTGCTCGTATGTGTGTGGAACTAGATTTAACCAAACCGCTCATACCTGAATTTAATGTGGAGGGTCAGGTGCTGAGTGTGGTCTACGAAAGCCTAGGAATGTTGTGCAAGAAGTGCGGCTAGGCTGGGCATACCAAGGAAGCTTGTACTGAGTTCCATAAAAAGAAGGACGTAATGAGACTGGATGAAGAGGTTTTAGGGAAAGATCATATGGGAGGAAATAGGAAGGAGGAGGATAAAGAGCTATGGAAGACTGTACAATGAACCAAGAGGCCGAGGACATTTCTTGTAAACCAACAGATCATGCAATCAGGCTCTCAGTTTACTGTTTTGGACGTGGAAGTAGGGGTAGAAGGTAATACGAAGGATGGTGGTATGTACCAAGTACATGCCACATGTGATGATGGTTAGGTTAAAAAGCAGAGGGACGGAACTTTCAAACAACAGAGGAAGAAAGGGGTTAGTGGGATCACCAAGGACTCAAATAGAGGATCAGAACTGTTAATGGCAAAAAAGCAAGTCACCCCTGATAGAGATAGGTTGAAGGACAAGTTGGGGAAGGGAAGGAGTATGGCAGGAGCAAGTAAAAGTGGGAAGGAATCTTACTGTTTAAAAGTGAGTCAGAACGTGTTGCTTAGTGAGGAATTTGTGCCGGAAAGTATTTTGGATCTGTATGAAGGTCAGTGGGTAGCAATGGTTGATAAGGAAAATTTGCACCCTAGCGAGTGTGGTGTTTTAATGGGTGGTAATGAGGATATGGACTCAGCGGACCTGCAGATCGATAGAGATGAGGATATGATACAATGTTGTGGCTTGCACAGGAAGGTGGGTTGTGTGTCCCCTGGTTTGGGCATTATAAGGTAACGAACATTGTGTTTTTGCTGCCATTTGTTAAGATGTTAAATCTATTAGTATGGAATTGTAGGGGTGCAGCCAGCAAAGGTTTTGTAGCTGTACTTAGAGATTTGAAGTTCAGATATAGATTGGATGTGGTAGTTATTCTTGGACCAAGAGTTAGTGGCATGTCTTTTAACAAAATCATCAAGGACTGGAGGTTCAATCACTCGGTGATGAGAGAGGCTAGGGATTTTCTGGTGGCATTTGGATTCTTTGGGATCTGAATGATTTAATAATAGATGTTAGAGTCTTGGATGAGCAGTTTATACATTGTAACTTGAGTCTGAGTGGCAAAAAGATGTTATTTACAGCAATATACACAAGCCCTAATGTATCTAAAAGGGATAGGATTTGGGATATGCTGCAAAGTATGGCTGCTGAAATTAACTGAGCCGTGGTTGTTGGCGGGAGATTTCAATGAAATCAAAACTCCTTTGGAGCAAAAAGGAGGTGGGAGAGTAAGGGAGTCTCGCTGGAGGAAATTGAAAGAATGGACTCAGGATTGTGGTCTAATTGATATCGAGGCTCAGGGGCCTTTCTTTACGTGGAAGGGTCCTAAATGGGAAGGTTTGGATAAGGTCTATAAAAGACTGGATAGAGGCCTTTGTAATGTTCAATGACAAGAGGAATTTGACAATGCTGTGATAAAGGTTATCTCACGAGTATGCCATGACCACCATCCCTTATTGGTAAACCTGAATGTGGATAAGGGTTTTAGGGTCCGAAACTTCATATTTGAAGTAGCCTGGCAAATGCATGAGCAGTTTGAAGACATAGTGAAGAGTCATTGGATAAGGGATGAGGAGTTGCATGTAAAGCTCTTATCTTTGCAATAGAAGCTAACGTGCTGGAATATGGATGTTTTTGGTAAAATTGAGGATCAGCTGAGTAAAATGGGGCAGAGAATCAATGAGAAGGAGATTAGGAAGGCTTTCTTCCAAATGAGGGGTTTCAAAGCTCCCAGAAGCAATGGATACCCTACTGTGTTTTTTTTAGCATAATTGGAAGGTGGTTGGTCACTCGGTTATTAAGTGCATTATGGATCTTTGGCATAATCCAGACAGCATTGAGACAGTCAACGATACTCTTGTGGTGCTCATTCCGAAAGTAGAGTAGCCGGAAACGGTTAGTCAATTGAGACCTATCTCTTTGTGCAATGTTATTTACAAAGGCTTATCTAAATTGATAGTTAATGGACTTAAACCACTAATGGATAAGTTGATATCGCCATATCAATCTAGTTTTATCCCTAAGAGGAGTTTGCATGATAATATTATAATTGCGAAGCAGTTGGTGCACTCTATGGGGACGTTACAAGGGAAGAAGGGTTATTTGAGGAAAATAATAATGTGTTGTGTTAATTCGGCCAGATTGTCTTTAATGTGGAATGGGGGGAAGTGTGAAGGATTTCGTCCTTTTAGAGGTTTGAGACAAGGGGACCCACTTTCCCCATACCTATTTGTGTTAGTAATGGAGAAGCTAACTCATTTAATAGCTAATTGTGTAAATGATAAGAGGTGGAAACCAATGAAAATGGGTAGGAATGGAACGTAGGTGTCTCATCTAATGTTTGCAGATGATTTGCTACTTGTATGTGAAGCAAACCTAGACTAGATGTGTTTGGTGATGAATGTATTGGAGAGATTTGGAGAAATTTCTGGGTAGCGAGTGAATATTTAGAAAACCAGTATCTTCTTTTCAAGGAATGTTGATCGTAATGTACAGAATGATATTTGTGCTTACTCAGGTTTTAGGAAGATGGATGACTTAGGGAGGTATTTGGGTGCTTATTTGTACAAAGGGAAGGTCAATACGGGGAAATTCCAACACTTGATTGATAGAATGTGTAATACCCTAAAAATCGTATTTATGATAAGTATCATATTTTAGAAAATAATACCTATTAGGTGAATTTGTGGTCTCAAATAATAAGTTATAATTATCTTATTTTCTAAGGTAATTTCTATGGAAATTAGAAGAGATAAAGAGCTAAAAATCCCTAAAATGCATTTATGGGGCATAAAATGACATGAAAATATTATGATAAATTCCAAGAGGCAATAAAAATTTTATTAAAAATTAGAAAGTATTTTGTCTCTAATTTTAGGAGTTTATGGGAATATTTTCCATGGAAAATAATGAGGCAAAATTAAATATTATTTTTGGGATCATAAGTGACCCCATGATTTTTAATATTTTACATGGAGCATAAAATACCAATGTCAGTACAATAGTTGTGAGATAATAATTAATCCTAATTAAGAAAATTATCAACAATTAGTAAGTGACTAATTAAGTAATTAATGGCTAATTATTTAAATTAAGATATAAAGTAAATTAATTAAGAAAATAAATAAAAAAGAAAATAAGAAGGGGAGGGCGAAAATTCAAGTGTGAAAAGGGTTATAGCTTTTTGTAAAATAATATCATGATATTTAGTAATTAAATAATAATATATTCGGTGAGAAAGACAGGTTGCATTTGAATGAGAACCGATAGAAATTAAATCCTATCTCAAAATAGGTGAACTAAGTACTAAGCATCTGGACTTTTTATAAACAAGTATAATTTTATCTTGGAGTGAGCTATCTCCGAAGTCATTTCTGAAACCAACGGAGTAAATAAGAGACAGGGTTAATAAGAAAAAGGGCAGATAGTAGAAACGAGAATCCATAGAAAACAAGACCGTTGTGACAAACCATGAACTAGGTTTCTTAGGTCAGGACATATTATAAACCAGTGAATTTTTGTCCAGAAGCTAGTGCTATCGAAAGTTATTTCCGTAACCGATGGCGTCTGTCCGAAAATGTTCAGCAGACTACGGAATACCCTTAATGAGATCAAAAATTTAGTTAACCCAAGTATCTTGAAAGAGGAAGAATAGACCTTCAGCGCTGTGTTGCTGTATTTTTGATATTCTTCAAGATTACGCGATTAGAACACCGAACAGGGAACCTTATTGGTACAAGACCATAAAGCAAGAGAGGATGACATCATTGATGACCTCATTTTGTTGAAAAATGGGGCATAAGGGTGATCAAGGGCCAAGAAGAAACCTTGCACATAAAACAAGATCCGACGGTTGATATCCGAGATGAAAAAGCATGAATAGTGTCTCAGAATTTTCTATAAATAGGACCCTTCATTCATTCAAATTTTCACACCAAATCCTCTTGAAATTTCAAAATCTTGGAGTGGAAGAGCTCTTGAGAAAGTTGTAGCAAAGCCCAGGTAAGTTCTTCGGTCCTAGTTTTAAGCTTTAGTAGTTCTTTCGGTAGTTGTAGTAGAAATGCTAGTTAGATCTTTAATTTGCCAAGTTAGTTTAGATATCATGTTTTAGGGATAAATATGATATTTATTTCAAAAATATATTGGAGGAAGAGATATGGCAAAATTTTGGAAGATTAGAGTCAAAGTAGCGAAGCTCCGCGAAATTTCGCCGATTAGTCAAACTAGGGGCAAAATGGTAATTTGTACCTAAAATGCCTGTTATGATGCCAAATATTGATAGATGCGATGTTATCCTTATAGGATACCTGTGATCACATACCGTTGTCGTACCGCTGTCAAACGCACCGTTTTCTGTCAAACGTACCGAAGTACCGTCAACAAAGGTACGTTCGCGTACTGTAACACTAACTCTGATGGTTATTGTATGCATATATGTATTTTCCTCCGTCATGCTGTATTTCCTCTGTTATGCCTTAACCTTACATATGACTGTATTGTTATTGCCGTCCATATCCGATTATGTACAATGTCCGTTGTGCCTTAACCTTACATATGACTGTATTGTTATTGCCGTCCATGAAGATGGAAGGAGGCTCATCATGGCAGTGCCTCCCCCAAATGAGCTAAATGAGGGTGATGTTATTAGATGGGGGGTGAAGGTACAGAATAAGTTTGTTGTGTCTGATATGTATCATTTATTGAGAGGAGAGCATGATATGGAAGAGGTTGTGTGGAATAAATTGTGGAAGTGGAATGGGCCGAAGAGAGTGCAAATTTTCATGTGGCTTGCAATACATGATAGGCTATTTACTAGTGTAAGAAAAAGTAGAGTTTTGGGAGGTCCTCCTGACTGTTATAAGTGTACTGGTAAAGCTGTGCTGTGGTACGTGCAGGAAGTAACAAGGGCGAGGAAAGAGTTTGGTGCAATTACAGGTGTGAAGCAAGAGGTCAACATAAAATGGGTGCCTCCATTACCAGGTTGGTGTAAAATGAATGTGGATGGTGCTTCCAAAGGGTTGGCTAACATCGCTGACTGTGGGGGTTTAATTAGGGATGAGAGTGGTAGGTGGATTACCCAGGTTAATGATTTCTCATGGATATAGAGAGGGCAATGTATGTGCTGATGCCCTTGCAAACTTAGCTTATGTACAGGATGCTTTGTTTACTGTCTTGGATAGTCCTCCAGCTTCTGTGGTTAATTTGCTGTTTCGTGATGTACTGGGTGTTTCACACCCAAGATTGATTCTGATATAGCAATGCTGATGGGCTAATGCCCCGATTTCTTACCCAAAAAAAGAGGAGCCATTACCCACTCCTCATTCCAGTTTATCGATCATGATACGAGCATTTTGAAGAATACCTTTCTAAATCTATGAAGAATTGTCCTAACATTATGTGTAAAAATGACTTGATGAGAGACAAACGAGAAGCATGGGATAATAATTTGACTTCCAGGTACTGGTTCTTCACTCAATGCCAAGGCATTTTCCTAGTCTAAAGTGAAGCTGCGATTTTCAATCACAAAAACATGTCTGATATACTTTTTATGGATTTGTTGGGCGTCTCACACCCACGGTCACATTTAGATGACGAATAAAGTTTGATGAGGCGAATTGCCCCATTTTGTACCAAAAAAAGGAATTATATGTTATGTTGGCCTAAAAAATACTTATAATATGCATTTTTGTCAACAAAGTAATAAAAATATCATTCTGTCAATACTTGGCGTCATATATTTCTAAAGGTTTGTGGTTGTGGTGATCCGTGTAGAGATGCTGAATATTCAAATCATTTGATATAAAAACATATAAACCCATAAATTTCGACCAATATCATAATCAATAAACTTTTTTGATTCGTTGTAGGAAATTAAATTTAAAACGTGCAACAGCAATTTTAAATTTTTGATCTTTTTTTTTTTTTTTCATTTATTCATTGTGAAAATCACATTAATAAGTGGAGGCCCATTGCATTTAGTACTATTTGATGTTTTTCTGCCAATCGTTTGGTACAATATATATATATATATATATATATATATATATATATATATGGATTTTAACATATGCACACAAAATCAGAGCAAGATGTCAATAATGAACCTTCTTAGCGAAAATAACTGAAAAAATCTCAATAAAAAAAATTATTTGGAAAAATCTTAATTAAATCCCGCCAAAACAATAGAGTGCAGATTTAGGCCTCTATTTTTGACAAATTTCTACTCAACTTATATAGAATACTTTCTTTTACATACTATTTATGGCAACAAATATTCTAATACTCAGCTAGCCTTAGGGTCTTGTGCTTGCCAGCCCAGCAACTGATATGTTTCTGGATTTCAACTCCGTAGTTGTTCAGGCATACCGGCTGAGTCTTATATCGGATGAGCTCTATCAGGTAATTTTAGTCACTGTATTTCAAAGCTGATCAAGTTTTTTCTGTCCTAATCAATGTTGTTAAAACGTAAAGTCTACGTTGAAACGGTAAGGGTGAGCAAAAACGGAAAAACGGAAAACGTAAATGAAACGTAAGAGTTTACTACGTACCACAAAAAAAATAAAATCCAACATATATAAAACCAAAACACACCAATACATTAAAGTCATCACAAATTTAAGTCCAAAGTCCAAACACTCAGTCATCAATCATCATAATACATATTAAAATCAAAATATCAAGGCAATAATAATTTTAAAATTATTAAATTTAAGTCCCAAATAAACCAAATATATATTAAAGTGTACAAAAATCTCTCACCCACCCAACACAAAAGCTAGATCCAAAAATGCCTGCATATTTCACTCTAACAGATTTGCATATAATGAGGCATTAAAGAACATCAATTAATTGAAATATAGCCCAAAAGTATTACTCTATATAGTTGTCCTAAAAACCTACATTCCATGCGGCACCACATATACTGATTCACCTGCAATCAGCAATCACTCACTAAACCTAACACATTTCTCTTCAAATATGAGAAAAACTGTATGAATGTGGGTGTGTGTTAGAGTATATAAATATATACCACGGTCGGACGAAGTGAGTGAAGAACCAGCAGCCACCTACGGTCGATGAATCCGAACTCCAACAGTGTCGCCGTCCAGCCCCAGCGTCAGCGATCAGAGAAGAAGAGGAAAGGAAAGTCGAGGCAGAGCAATGAAGCACCAGCGGCCAGCTACGGTGGATGAAGAAGAACTGAAGAAGGGTTTCCGATCAGCGAAGATCTTCCAAAGTTGAGGCATAGGGTTTTTAATTTGGGGTAGGACAAGGAGATTTTACGAATCTACCCCTTTTTTAAAAAAAATTCAGAACGGTTAACTCGTGCGTTTTTACCGTTTTGACCGAGTTGGAACATCGTCTCTACCGTTTCAGAGCAAAATCCATCTCAACCTCTGTTTTGACTCGTTTTTCCGGCGAAAAACGTAAAAATCGTACGTTTCAACGTTTTGAAACGACGTTTTAACAACACTGGTCCTAATTATAACAATAATAATTAGGAAAACTTAAATCTGTTAGTTCCTCAACTTTTAATTGAGCATGTTATAAATCATCCAGGTGGATCTGAGTTGGAGGCAATATTATATTTCACCCCATAGGGTAGTTGGAGGGAAGGGAAGAAATTATTTAATGAGTTTGATGTTTATTTAATAAGAAAGGTACTTGCAGTTGAATTTTTTTTTTTTGATAGGGGTAAGATGCAAGAAAAAATTATAAGTATAATTAAATAAAGAAATTTCAGCCTTACTTCTTTTTTATTTTTAAATCAAACTTATTAAAATCTCCATCTCCCTCCCACAAAAAAATAGTAGGAGACAAGATCCTCCTCAATTGGCATTTCACACCTCCCTTAAATGGGCCCCTAGGTGGGCTTGTGATGAGTATGTGTACAGGTGTGTGAGGATACTTTGGCGAGCTAGCTTAGGGGTAAAATTTGTTTAAAACAAAATAGTAG
The DNA here is from genome assembly GCA_019022615.1 of Acacia melanoxylon. Classification (NCBI taxonomy): domain Eukaryota; kingdom Viridiplantae; phylum Streptophyta; class Magnoliopsida; order Fabales; family Fabaceae; genus Acacia; species Acacia melanoxylon. Next base: position 28,980,793 of record JAFJYJ010000002.1, read on the forward strand.
GTAAAAATTAATAAAAATTAAATAAGTAAATACTAACTTAATACTAATTAACTATATGTCATATGTAAATAACCTTCCTAAACTTTAAAATTTCAAATGAAACCCCTCACGTAAACTTTTAAGTCTAAGCAAATAACTGATCCAAACTGTTAACTTTGTGCTCCCTTAAACTTTGACCAACATACATATAATTATAAACCCTTTAATTAAAGGGTTAAGGTGCAAAAATAGACATGTATTTATCTCCGAGGAAAGCCAAGATAGCAAATGTTTTTTTTAGGTGCAAAAGTGACTATGTGGTTACAAATTAGGTGCAAAAATAGCGTTTGACCGTTAAGTTTGACTTTGACCGTTAAGTTTGACTTTTTTTACTGACTGGACGATGACGTGGCATTTCAAATATTTTTTTCAGTATCCTTTTAGTGCCGGTCAATACCTGAAATATTTTTTCAAGATCCTAAAATAATTTTTCAAAATTATGAAATATTTTTTTTTGTACCAATCAGTATCCTGAAAATACTTTTTAGTACCAGTTAGTACCCTGAAATATTTTTTTCAGTATCCTTTTAGTACCGGTCAATATTTGAAATATTTTTTTAAGATTATAAAATTATTTTTGCACCTTTGAAATGCCACGTCATCGTCCAAAGAAGCAAAAAAGTCAAACTTAAACGGTCAAACGCTATTTTTGCACCTAATTTGTAACTACATAGTCACTTTTGCACCTAAAAAAAACATTTGCTACTGGGTGCTCCTCGGAGAAAATCACATGTCTATTTTTGCACCTTAACCCTTAATTAAATTTTAAGATATTTGCAAATAAATAAGGAATAAAATTAATATACAGGGGTTATTAGTATAAGGTAAGGGTTGGTGGAAGTTTATGTAGTATAACGTTTTAGATGCATGCTTGGAAAGTTATTTACATTTGACATAAAGTTTAAGAGGGTTTACATAATTTAACATCATAACTTTGCAATAAATAATACTCATAGTATATATTAAGGATATATAAAATAGAATTGTATTAGTTCAAAGAAAATAAATAACTCGTAATCGTAACATCCCATTTTCAAAAGCAAGATAATTTTTTTTTCCCATCATATATCATCGAGTAAAGCATCGGAGCGATTGAGTAATCGATATATTTAATCAAATTGCCGTAAGTCCGGTGATTTACGTAAGCGGTACATTGACCGAGAGTTTTCAAAATGAATAACAATGAGAAGAGAGTCTTCGATCGGGACTCGACGGCCGCTCGCCCTTCTCCTCGGTCCTCGGTTCTTCCGAACCCGACGCTATGATAAGAACCGAGATCCAATTGCAATTTGGATCTCGGAGTAATCTGATTAACCTCATGCTTAAATGTGACTACATATACACGACAGCAAATCAATCAATACAAGAGTCCACAATAGATGTATGATTAAAAACACATAACCACGTATACAAGATAATAACCACGTATGTAACATAACCTCGTATGATACAACATTAATAACCTCGTATGTGACATAACCTCGTATGTAACATACCGTGTATATAGCATAACCTCGTACACTACTACACAACAAACAGAACACAACAAACATATATAATCATACAATAACCATCAGAGTTAGTGTTACAAAGACGCGAACGTACATACCTAACAACACATATACGCATATAATAAGCATCGAGTTAGTGTTACAAAGACGCGAACGTACATACCTAACAACACATATACGCATATAATAAACATCGAGTTAGAGTTACAAAGACGCGAACGTACATACCTAACAACACATATACGCATATAATAAACATCGAGTTAGAGTTACGACGCGAACGTACCTTTTGGCGGTACAACGTAACTTTTACTTTAAAAACGTGAAATTTGACAAATGGAAAAAAAAATGCGGTATGACGGCGGCACAACAGCGGCTCGATTAGCTCAGATATCCTATAAGGACAACGTTTATCAACATTTGGCATCATAACAGGCCATTTGGGCGAAAATTACTATTTTGCCCCTAGTACCCCTATTTGGCGGAATTTCGCGAGCTTCATTGTTTTCGCTCTATCTCTCCGTAATTTTGACAGATCTTTTCCTTATCATATTTTCGAAATATATATCATATTTACCCCTAAATATGATATCTAGACTATCTTGAAAAATTAAAGATAAATCTAGCATTCCTACTATATCTACCGAAAGAACTACCGAAACTAAAGACTAAGGACCGAAGAACTTACCCGACTTTGCTCGACTTTCTCCGAGCTTCTCTCTCTAACTTCTCTCTAAGGGGCATATTTTTGGTGTGAAAAATGAAGAAGGTGCTCATGCCCTTATATAGGGAAAAATTGTGCCACTTTGGTAATTTCCATATTCCAAATCTTGTAATTTTCTCTTACCTTATAACCAAGTAAAATCAAAGCATAATGGTGTTTAATTCTTGACCATGGGCAGCCCTTAGTCGACATTGGGGAGTGATGTGGCAGCAAGCCATTGGTCCAAGAGTGGTGAGTCAACTTGCTTTATGGCCGGTTCGACGATTTTCCCCTGTTCGATCCGTTTCGCGTCTCTTCGGAGAAATCTCAAAATTCTGAATTCATAACTTTGAAGATCTTCTCTTCCTCATCAAGAATATCTAATTTAACTTAGATTTCGGTCCCTTACGTGGTTCCAACAGTCCGAGTTGAAGTTTTCTCGAAAAAACGTGTCCGAACACGTCCGGTGTCGGAAATCGCTTTCGGAATTATCAATCTCTGGATAATAATTCACGATTCCAAATATGTCCAGATAATTATAAACTCATCTCTAGATGTTGAGTTATAATTATTTTCTTCAAATCCAAAATGTGAATATATGCATTTTTCCCTATTTCGTCTTATTAGGCAAATGCGCTACCGACCTCGGAATTAACTTAGGAAGAGGTCACTTGAAGGTAAAAACTCACCGATCCATATTTTACCCCGACTTTGGAATTCCTATTCCTGGTTCTCTAGATAGGATCCGTTTCCTATTTATTCCATTACTATTCACTATATTATATAATAATACAATTTTACAAAAATATCATGATATTTATTTATTTTTCTTTTATTTTTTATTTATTTTTCTAAGCATAAAATATTTTATTTTTTTATTTTTATTTTTTATTTATTTAATAATTTCGAATTTCTCCAATTAAAAATAATTATTTAAATTATTTTTAATTCATTTACTTTATACCTTAATTATCCCATTAATTACCAGATTAGCCACTTACTAATTTTTGATAATTTTCTTAATTAGGATAAATCATTATCTCACAACTATTTTACTTACATTGGTATTTTATATCCCATGTAAAATATTAAAAATCATGGGGTCAATTATGATCCCCAAAATAATATTAAATCTTGCCTCAATATTTTCCAAGGAAATTAATCCCATAAATTCCTAAAATTAGAGACAACATACTTTCTAATTTTTAATAAATATTTTATTGCCTCTTGGGATTTATCATAATATTTTTAGGTCATTTAATGCCCTAAAAATACATTTTAGCTCTTTATCTCTCCTAATTTCCATAGTAATTACCTTAGAAAATAAGATAATTATTACTTATTATTTGAAACCACATGTTCACCTATTTTCAATAGGTATTATCTATTGAAATATAATATTCCAGATAAATAATTATCCGGGTATTACATTTCTCCCCGTTAAACAAAATTTCGCCCCTCGAAATTTGCTCTATCCCAATTTAGACTTTGTACGAGACTAACCTTCGGACTAATCGCTCCGAATTTTCTCTATATGGTGGCCGCTTCGCTCGATGATCGAGAATTCGCTCAGTTTGACCGTAAAGATCTTGTCATGTCGTACTTTGATATATAGTATTTTCCGTGGCACCCATATACCCTGGTCAACACCGATATCAAAATGTCTCCATGACGCCCATACACCATGGTAACACAAGATACCTTAAATGTTTCCATGACGCCCATACACCATGTCAACACAAGATACCTCCTACTTAATGACACGATCGTGGTCTGATCGTAGTAACTAAGAAATATGCATTGGAAACTAAAATTTTCGCGACAAGTAAGATAACTATTTATCAAACCATAGGGAATTCCTTACTATACATGTATCTTAACGATTTCTTTCACCCCGTACTCGGGTGTAGTTTTTCGAACACGGGACTTTTCGTCCATTAAAACACAGGACTTCTTGTCCTTTCCCGAGTTTCTTTCAACTCAAAAGGTACTTCAAACACTTGTGTTAGCAAGTACAATTCTATACGATACTCACTAACTCTAGGTCTTACATCGATTAGTTCAACTTGAGAGGCTTCAATAGGCGAGAGGCGTAAGTCATCACGATGTCCTGCTGCAGCAAGACATATCCCGATCCATATCTAATGGCACCACGACCAAATCTATAACATCTACTTGGATCCGGGATAACCAACTCTTGGTGCTGTGACCAACTTCGTTCTCAGTCTATGCAAGCTCATCTCACAATCTGTGTTCTACGCAAAGATTTAAGTCTTACTCTTCCAGCTTTATCAACGATTATGAAAAATTTCGGCATGAATCTACGGTACTATCCCGCTAGATCCAGAAACTAAATATCTATGTTATTATTTCTATTTTTGATGTACAACTAAATGGTGTTCCGAGCATTCGTCAACTCTTGCCAAAACGTAGGGATTACAAACCGAGTAACTCGTAGATCATGGAAAGTGGGTATGTGTTCATGATAGTCATTTTGTCTACCCGCGATGATTGATACAAAGTCACAAACTCTCGTGCTTTGTTCGGTAGCATTTGATATGGTGTTTTAGATGTTGATCCAATGTTAGGCATCAACTTCATAGTGAATTTTGACTTTTCTTTTCTCGAAGGAATATTTGTCGAGAGATTTTATTTGTGTCTCGGGTTGTTTTTAGAATAAGGACTCAATCCCCTCGTCATCGTTTGATCATTTTATTGATCACTTTGCTAGTCCTACAGATTTTGAGAATGTCATCGATGTTTGTGAGACGAAATTTTGAACGAGATATATATTCGACTTAGAATTTAGACATATTTTATTAAGCAAAATAGTTCACACCCAATGGTGTAACTACTACTAGATTGTAAGGTATGTATGTATCCCAAAATGATTCGCCTATTTATCAGACATGCTGAGTGAATAATATCTAAAGTAGATTCCTATTGAGAGATAGTTATGCGGATCCTCTCTAGAGATTATTCGTGGCTGTCTTCCTCTACCTTTGCCTCTCGCTCGGCCTCACGGGAGCTCCGGCTCCTCTTAAATTTGTCATGTCTCGTTCTTTCTCCTTTATTAGGGAAAACGTTAGATTTAAAAAGACAATGATTAGTCTATCGCAGACTTTATCACACTAATACTACAAACAAACGGACACTCGTACTATTTCCCTTTGTTCAGGATTTCGTTGATTTGGTCTACTCGAAACGGTACGGAATTTCGTATCGGGAGTTCCTCTACATGAGTCAAATACTACATGTACTTATCCTTGTTGGTCTCGGAGTTTCGTCGGCGTGGCCTAGCTCCACATATAAGCTCGCGCTAGGACGTAATAGTCGTCCAAAGTACAAACCGACGATTATCGAATTATCGAGTTATCGAGACCGATATCGAGTTATCGGAATTATCGAGTTATCGGGATTACCGAGACCGATATCGAGTTATCGAATTATCGTGGTCTCGATATCAAATATGAATATGGACGATAGATTTATCGATTCCGGGTTAGAATGATGCACCGACGAGGGTGGTACACCGGTTCAGAATGGTATACCAGTGCAGACTGGTACACTGACTTAGGGCTATATCAATACTCATTTTCAAAACATGCTCTTTAAAAAGGCGTAGAGCCTAACTCCGTTACTCAACCAATTTGGCCAGGTAAGTGTCTATCATGGGAGCCTCACCGTGCTAGGGTGATCGATTGGCCGATCCACATAGACTAGCCTTGCCTTCGGCACCAAAAGGTTTTTAGAATAACTTAGTCAGATCTATGCCAGGACAACTGCTCTGATACCAAAGTGTAACATCCCATTTTCAAAAGCAGTATAATTTTTTTTCCCATCATATATCATCAGAGTAAAGCATCGGAGCGATTGAGTAACTGATATATTTAATCAAATTGCCGTAAGTCCGGGTCGATTTACGAAGCGGTACATTGACCGAGAGTTTTCAAAATGAATAACAAAGAAGAGAGTCTTGATCGGGACTCGTACGGCCTCTCGCCCTTCTCCTCGGTCCTCGGTTCTTCCGAACCCGACGCTATGATAAGAGCCGAGATCCAATTGCAATTTGGATCTCGTGTAACTGATTAACCTCATGCTTAAATGTGACTACATATACACGATGCAAAGAATCAATACAACAGTCCACAATAGATGTATGATTAAAAACACATAACCACGTATACAAGATAATAACCACGTATGTAACATAACCTCGTATGATACAACATTAATAACCTCGTATGTGACATAACCTCGTATGTAACATACCGTGTATATAGCATAACCTCGTACACTACTACACAACAAACGAACACAACAAACATATATAATCATACAATAACCATCGAGTTAGTGTTACAAAGACGCGAACGTACATACCTAACAACACATATACGCATATAATAAGCATCGAGTTAGTGTTACAAAGACGCGAACGTACATACCTAACAACACATATACGCATATAATAAACATCGAGTTAGAGTTACGACGCGAACGTACATACCTAACAACACATATACGCATATAATAAACATCGAGTTAGAGTTAGACGCGCGAACGTACCTTTTGGCGGTACAACGTAACTTTTACTAAAAACGTGAAATTTGACAAATGCGGGAAAAAGCGGTATGACGGCGGCACAACAAAGCGGCTCGATTAGCTCAGATATCCTATAAGGACAACGTTTATCAACATTTGGCATCATAACAGGCCATTTGGGCGAAAATTACTATTTTGCCCCTAGTACCCCTATTTGGCGGAATTTCGCGAGCTTATTTGTTTTCGCTCTATCTCTCCGTAATTTTGACAGATCTTTTCCCTTATCATATTTTCGAAATATATATCATATTTACCCCTAAATATGATATCTAGACTATCTTGAAAAATTAAAGATAAATCTAGCATTCCTACTATATCTACCGAAAGAACTACCGAAACTAAAGATTAAGGACCGAAGAACTTACCCAGACTTTGCTCAGACTTTCTCCAGAGCTTCTCTCTCTAACTTCTCTCTAAGGGGCATATTTTTGGTGTGAAAAATGAAGAAGGTGCTCATGCCCTTATATAGGGAAAAATTGTGCCACTTTGGTAATTTCCATATTCCAAATCTTGTAATTTTCTCTTACCTTATAACCAAGTAAAATCAAAGCATAATGGTGTTTAATTCTTGACCATGGGCAGCCCTTAGTCGACATTGGGGAGTGATGTGGCAGCAAGCCATTGGTCCAAGAGTGGTGAGTCAACTTGCTTTATGGCCGGTTCGGCGATTTTCCCCTGTTCGTCTCCGTTTCGCGTCTCTTCGGAGAAATCTCAAAATTCTGAATTCATAACTTTGAAGATCTTCTCTTCCTCATCAAGAATATCTAATTTAACTTAGATTTCGGTCCCTTACATGTGGTTCCAACGGTCCAGTTGAAGTTTTCTCGAAAAACGTGTCCGAACACGTCCGTGTCTGAATCGCTTTCGGAATTATCAATCTCTCGGATAATAATTCACCGATTCCAAATATGTCCAGATAATTATAAACTCATCTCTAGATGTTGAGTTATAATTATTTTCTTCAAATCCAAAATGTGAATATATGCATTTTTCCCTATTTCGTCTTATTAGGCAAATGCGCTACCGACCTTAATTAACTTAGGAAGAGGTCACTTGAAGGTAAAAACTCACTGATCCATATTTTACCCGACTTTGGAATTCCTATTCCTGGTTCTCTAGATAGGATCCGTTTCCTATTTATTCCATTACTATTCACTATATTATATAATAATACAATTTTACAAAAATATCATGATATTTATTTATTTTTCTTTTATTTTTTATTTATTTTTCTAAGCATAAAATATTTTATTTTTTTATTTTTATTTTTTATTTATTTAATAATTTCGAATTTCTCCAATTAAAAATAATTATTTAAATTATTTTTAATTCATTTACTTTATACCTTAATTATCCCATTAATTACCAGATTAGCCACTTACTAATTTTTGATAATTTTCTTAATTAGGATAAATCATTATCTCACAACTATTTTACTTAGATATTTATTTATTTTTCTTTTATTTTTTATTTATTTTTCTAAGCATAAAATATTTTATTTTTTTATTTTTATTTTTTATTTATTTAATAATTTCGAATTTCTCCAATTAAAAATAATTATTTAAATTATTTTTAATTCATTTACTTTATACCTTAATTATCCCATTAATTACCAGATTAGCCACTTACTAATTTTTGATAATTTTCTTAATTAGGATAAATCATTATCTCACAACTATTTTACTTACATTGGTATTTTATATCCCATGTAAAATATTAAAAATCATGGGGTCAATTATGATCCCCAAAATAATATTAAATCTTGCCTCAATATTTTCCAAGGAAATTAATCCCATAAATTCCTAAAATTAGAGACAACATACTTTCTAATTTTTAATAAATATTTTATTGCCTCTTGGGATTTATCATAATATTTTTAGGTCATTTAATGCCCTAAAAATACATTTTAGCTCTTTATCTCTCCTAATGTCCATAGTAATTACCTTAGAAAATAAGATAATTATTACTTATTATTTGAAACCACATGTTCACCTATTTTCAATAGGTATTATCTATTGAAATATAATATTCCAGATAAATAATTATCCGGGTATTACAAAGAACAAAATATTAGAATTAGATAGTTTCATTAAATAGATTTTATCCCTACCCAGATATGACCATAATGATAAAAGAGAATAAAAAGTATATCATGCATTTGTTTTTAAATTATATATTGATAAATCAATACTTTATATTAAAATTAATAGAAAATGATATAATAGTCATAACTCATAAATAATAGAGCATGATACTAATGATGCTATTTTTTTATATCCATAAAAAATTAAACCTTCTATTATATAAACACATACCAAAAGCTGAAAAATTTAAACCTTCGGGCACAAAATTTAAGGTGTGATAAAGTAATAGATTGCACTGTAGAGCAGGAAACGGAGGGAAACGAAAAGCGGTATACCCAACAATGGCACATTTAAGAATGAATATATACAGCGCATAAGTGGTTCCGTTTGATAATATGACGTCAAAGTTTCTAGGGTTTCTGATATTTTTAACCACTTCCTTTGTATCATTAATTCATTATAGTACGTCACTCTATATAAAGGCATTGTCTTGTGTTGTTTTTACACTGTCCCTCATCAGCTTTGCTACAATGGCTAATTCTGTGAGTGATTGCGACTCTCTTGTGTTCATCCTTTATTAGTTTCATGCTTTTATTCCTTCTACTTACGGTTTTTTTGGTGTGTGTAGGACGAGTGCACGTACCTTATAAGAATTCAGACAGGACGTTCCTGGGAGGCAGGAACGTCCGCGAAGATTAGCCTCAAGTTGGAGTCCTTGGACGGGACTAGCTTCATCACCATCGACGACCTCACAGATTGGGGAATAATGGAGAGTGGCCACGACTACTTCGGGCACGGTAAAGTCGACATTTTTAGAGGCACTAAACCTTACGTCAATGTTGACAAAATCACTCTCACCTCCGACGACACAGGGTTCAAGTCAGGGTGGTACGTGGACTTCGTGGAAATCTCCGTCTATGGCCACGGCTTATATAAGAAAATGAATTTCCCAGTGGACACGTGGCTGTCTGGTGAACCACCCTATCAGCTCTCTGTCACTCGCCCTGCTGCGTGAGTTAGTGACAGATATTTCATATTTGGCTTTCGCCGGCGTGTTGTTGTGTGTTACGTAATGTAATGTTTGCTATGTGTCTCATTTTAATTATCATAATAATCATTACCTCTCTCGGCTTATTTATAAATAGGCCTTGAGAGAGTAATATGCATCTGGCTTATGTTGATGTATTGTGTTGTGTGTTACGAAATATAAGTTCACTATAATTTTATACGGATCTGGTTTCCTTGATACGCGTTTCGATTAATAGGGAAGCGGTATCTTCATCTTAGCAGTTGATGAACACCTTGTTGTAAATATTGTACGTAAGTGTGTCAAATGAAGAAGTTTCATATAACTCAAGACTAAGAACACTTAGTATATAATAAAATTGGAGTTTGAGTTAGTAAAAAGACTAATAAGAGGAGTCTGTGAACTGACAGTTGGATCTTCAATGTGTTGTGTTACATATAATATATGTTTGCTATAGTTTTATAATGACCTAGTTTCCTTGTTAAGCATTTTCCTTAATAGGCTGGAGCATTGCCATTAACCTGGCCGTTGATTAACAACTACCTTCAATCATTCATTTAAGAGCTGATTCGAGGTAGATCTTGTTTTAAATAGAAGACCTCAATACATTTTGTACTCTATATTTGTTGATGAGGACCTTAGATTTTGTTTTAAATATAATACATCAATACACTTTGTACTCTATATTTGTTGATGAGGACCTTATACGTTAAATTTCGGCGCCTACAATAAAAAACTATCTAAGGATTGTGTATAGGTAAACATATGACCGTTCTCTATTTTCAATGAGTCTTTTGTTGATTCTTAACTAATTTAAATGACATGCAAATGTGGAAATTGGTTTCGAGTTTTGTTTGAAAATAGGTAAGTTCAAAACTTCATTAAAATCCTAAATCTACTATTTTTTTTGTCTTTTCTTTATAAAAAGGAATGTTTATGAGGCAGAAATAAGTTTTGATAGCAAAGTTAATGGCCTCTCTAACTTCTCAAAAATAATGCGGGAGTTAATTTTTTCATCAAGTCAAATTAAAAACCTGAAGTAATCACATTAAGTCCAATTTATCTAATTATTGACTAATTGCATTCATAGTCGTCTTTGAGATAAATTGTTAAAAACCACTTGATCAATTGGTTGAAAATCATTTTAATGTACTTGTTTCCTCCTAAATGAAAACACAACCGTCACACTCAACATGAATTAACTCAACTACATACTATATAATCACATACAAAGCATAATCTCATTAAAACATACGGAACTCATTCAAGTCTCACAAATATATATCAATACAAAATTAATTCAACCAAAGCACAACAAATATAATGAGCTAATGGAAAACTAATGAACTCCCACTCTGTAACACATTGAAACTCTAGTCACTTTCTCAACCACCAATAATCAGAAGATTCAGCTATACAGAGCCATGAGAACATCTAACAAGCAGCAAAAAGAGCTCGCCGGAAAGTTACAACACTCGCCCGAAATCACAAAAGAACTCGGCGGAGGAAGGTGTCTTGAAGTGGAGGATGTCGATGGTACGTGGTTGAGGGAAGAAGAAGATCGAATATGATGCTGGTGTGAAGCTTTCAGTCCACGGCGCTTCTCTTATTCTCGGGTTCCCGACCCTCCTCTGTTCCCAATACTGATATGAAAGTCGAGTCTGTGGCGAGGTGGTTCTCGGCGGAGGAGAAAGAGGTCGCCGTGGAGGAAACGAACATCCAAGGTCTGGTTCGCCAAAGGAGAAGCTGATGAAGGAACCAATATCTTGTTCTAAAATCAGGAGTTAACAGACCTCAATTTTCAATTTTTTTTTTTTTTTTTTTTAAAAAAAAAATGATAGAAGAGTTGCCAAACGTCGTTGTAATTAAGGCCACACATAAGGGTAGTTGTTTTTATTGTTATGTGACAGCTACCAGCACATGAGAGGCAACTTAAATAAACTTAATATAGGTGTTGTTATAGGTTGAATTTATAAGAAAGAACTCTTTTCCCACATTGAAGTTGCTTAATTGTCGTAACCATTTGTTAGGCATACCTCAAATTGTTTGAAGGATGCGAATTAACCGCATCGTACGGCTCCACCGGTTTTCTATCATGTGCCTACAGTGAACCTGAAAAGCATCATGAATAGCCGCGTATGCATGGGAACCTTAGGGAAAATTTCATATAGGTCCCATGGAACGAAAAAAAATTACAAAAAAGTCCCTTGAAATCATCAAATTACACTCAGGTCCCAAGAGACTTCTGTGTAATTATTTGTATGGAGGTTTTTAAATGTTGTTGTTAATACATGCATTTTTTCGTTGTACATACATGCATTTTTTCGTTGTAAATAGCCGGGACTTCGTAATTATTTGTATGGAAATAAAATCCAGGTTTTTAAAAGTTGTTCTAAATACATGCATTTCCTGTTGTAAATACATGCATTTTCTGTTGTAAATAGCCATATTTTAAATTTTGTTGCAAATGCAACATTTCCTGTTGTAAATCTATGTTTTTTCTGTTGTAAATGACCTATCTATATTCAAAATCCAGGTGTTTAAATGTTGTTGTAAATATATGCATTTCCCGTTGTTAATATATGCATTTCCTGTTTTAAATGGTCGTATTTAAAAGTTGTTGTAAATATATGAATTTCCCCGTTGTTAATATATGCATTTCGTTGTTAATACAAATAATTACACAGAAGTCCCTTGGGACCTGAGCGTAATTTGATGATTTCAAGGGACTTTATTGTAATTAATTCCCTTCCTTGGGACCTGAGCGTAATTTTCCCGGAACCTTATCATGGGAACCAGTTTTGGTCGGCGAGATGCGATCCGGATGGTCCAAATTTTATTTTTTTTAACTGCTGCTTTTTTAATAAAAAAAAAATGTTAGTTGGGAGATTATCTTTAATTTACATTCTGTACCCATTAAAATAATTTTTTTTATAAAAAAAATAGAAAGTAAAAAAAATAAGATCTAGACCGCTCAAATCGATCGGACGGTCCAAGGGGGAAGAGTTCCCCCGAGGATAGGCAGGGAAGGGCCATTGCCCCCTTTGTTACCAAAAAAAAAAAGTTTAACAACTAGCAAAATCATCGGGCACCAGTTCTTCAATTCTTTAAATCTGCTGGGAACGAGATGAATGATGTTCCACATACAAGTGTTTTTTCCCCTTGATCCAAGTGATAGATAATCAAACTACTTTTGCTAGGCATGCTTCTACAATGTGCGATTATGTATGCATGAGAAATGTATGATCCCGATTCTGATTAATCATCAACATGCATAAGTTGATTATATATTGATTTGATAATAATCATTATTTAAAACAAGGTGCAATTAATTATGAGTCAATTGCTAAAACCTATTTGAAATGAAGAATAGAGTTCTTAGAAAATTAATTGACGCCTATCAGAAAAAAAAGTATGAAATTAGGTGCATTTATGAATCCCAAATTAGTCTTGTGAATCTCAAAATCAAAAAAATTAAATTCAGTATATTACAGTTCTTTATTATATTGGTATTTTTTTATTATTTTATTTGAATTCGGTATACATTTTCCACTAATTTTATTATAAAGTAAGTAAATATTTTTGTTAACTTACCGATTATTGACATAGCAATATGAACACGGACAAAAGTAGAACAGTTTGGGATGAAAGATGCACAAGAATTTTTCTCGAACAATGTATTGACCAAATTCTGAAGAAAGAACGACAAGGCGGTTCATTCTCACCCATTGGATGGGAAAATATTTTGTGCGGATTTAATAAAAATTCAAGAAAATCATGGGACGTAAAACAACCGAAAAATAGGTATGACAATTTGAAGAAAGAATGGAGGGTATGGGACAAGCTATTTGCAAAAGAGACCGGTATATCATATGACAAAGTGTTAACCATAAAGTGATTGCAGAAGATGAGTGGTGGGATAGGAAAATTCAGGTATAAGACTGTTAATTTTGTATTTTTTATATTGTTATTATTCTTTTTTTTTTTTACACTTATAGTTATTATTTTTTAATGCAGAAGAATTCGGACTATGCAAAGTATAGGTACAATGGCATAAAGTTCGCCAATGAATTAGAGATAGTTTTCAAGGATGGTAGGGCATCGGGTTTTTTACAATTCTCACCATCTGCAACACAGCAAATGCCACCGCGTGATGACGAAGATGATGTGTACCGACCCACAATGGATCTAGAAGAAGGCTCAGGTGATAGTGAGGAAGAGCTTCCAGGTGCAACTACTAGAGTTAGTGCCCCTTTAGAAGGCCTAAATCTGACAACAAGTACACAACCTAGTGATCTAGAAGAAGGCTCAGGTGATAGTGAGGAAGAGCTTCCAGGTGCAACTACTGGAGTTAGTGCCCCTTTAGAAGGCCTAAATCTGACAACAAGTACACAACCTAGTGCACCTAGTGGTTCAGGATCCGGGAAGAGAAAGAGGGGTCAAGGGTCAAATGCAGGAAGAAGGAAAAAAATGTCTGCCTCGAAACAAATAACGTACAGATTGCTGCCTTGGTGGCTCAACATATGACATCATATATTTGCAAAGAATCACGTAGAACTAGTAGCCAAACAGGAGCAATGTGGGTGCAGGAGGTTTTACAAGGTCATGACATAGTATGTCATGAAAATTTTCTAGTTGAAAAACATGTCTTCTATCATTTATGCTCTAAATTGGTAGACCATGGGTTACAATACACGAAGTACACAAGAGTAGAAGAGATGGTAGCAATGTTCTTATATATAGTTGGCCATGGTTTAACAAATAGAATCGTACAGGAACGGTTTCAACATTCAAGAGAAACTGTTAGTAGGTTATTCCACAAGGTTTTAAAGGCCTGTCTTAGTCTATCAACTGAATACGTCAAACCGCTTGATCCTGAGTTTCCTGGTGTTCATCGTAATATATCAAAGGATCGCCGCTACTTCCCATTTTTCAAGAAAGCAATAGGAGCAATTGATGGAACTCACATTCGTTGTGTGGTGAGCGAATCTGAGCACGACAACTATGTTGGGAGAAAGGGATATCCAACACAGAATATCATGGCTGTGTGTGATTGGGATATGTGCTTTACTTATGTGTTGGCAGGCTGGAAAGGTACGGTACATGTCGCACGTTTGTTCAACAGCGCTGACGTCACTGATCCACGTTTGAATTTTCCCCATCCACCTCAAAGTATATCTTCAACACCATCACTATGATTACATTTTTTTTCTGTGTTTATTTCACTTTTCCTATAATTTCTAAGTGCCACAAAATTTCCTCATTTATCCGGGAAATATTACTTGGTCGATGCTGGCTATCCAACACCAGTTGGATATATTGGTCCGTTTAGACGTGAACGTTATCACCTTCCACAATTCAGGCGACAACCGGGATTTCGAAATCCTAACGAGAACTTCAATTATTATCATTCAAGTTTGAGGTGCACTATAAAAATGACGTTTTGAGTCTGGAAGAATAGGTTTAATATATTGCGAAATATGCTCCCTTATGACTTTCAAACTCAAATCCACATAGTTTGTGCAACAATGGCTATACACAATCTCATCCGAAGATGTTCGAATTCTAATGTGGAATTTGAACGAGCTGACCAAGGAGATTTGGGTGATGACGATGAAGATGATGATGATCCATTTGATGAAGGCCCTTCATCAAATCTCAATACAATATCTTCACCACAAATGAATCATCTTCGTGATAGAATCGAGAAAAACTTGTCCGCCATAGCAATAGGAGAAATTAATGTATTATTTCTATGCATTTTATTTTATAAACAATTTTATCCATTAAGGACTTTATTGTTTATTAATTTTTTTAATAATCATTTAGCTTTTTCCAAATTAAAATTAAAATTAAACTTTTATTATCCTAATATATACAACTAATATGTATAGTAGTATTCAATATAATTCATGCCCTTTTCAGTCATTTTCCATCTTAACTGACTTTTAAAATAATAATCCAAACACTCATCAGTTAAAACAAAAGCCACTTCTGCAAAAAGTCAAACTGGCAATCCAAACACAAATCATTATCTATAACTGACTTTTTTCCTACCGAGCTTTTTTTAAAATCAGATAGCTTTTAAGCCACCGCTCCTACCGCCAACTCAAACAGGCCCATGGTCTTTGAAACAGAGACTACATATCTGGTTTATTAAATTAGTTGGGCTTCTCCTCCTTTGAGACATGTGGTTATTAACAGGTGTTGGATTAGATAAGCATTACTGAACACATTACGATTTATAATTACCAGGTACTCAATATGATGTACATAGATTTACCGGTTGGCACTGGATTTTCTTACTCTGAAACACAAGAAGGCTACAATAGCAGTGATTTACTATGGATAGAGAACACATATGATTTTCTACGAAAGGTAAATAATATTGGATGTAAAAGGGTTTATAATTTGACCAGCACTTAAATGGCACCCAAAGTTGGTCTATTTAGCATAGTACTGTTGCCAGGCTAGCTTTCTAATTTAACAAGCATGGATCTGGTCATTAATGGAGGAACCAGATTTTGCATCTAATTTTCAGCGGAGAAAGTAAATAAATCATGAAGTGTATATATATGATACAATTTAGGAGGAATTACTATGACATCCCAAGTAAGAGACTCAATTATCACAAAGTCCCAATAACAAGTGAGGTGTTGTCATTTATTACACTGGAACTTGTCGTTGCTCTTCACTTGTTATTGGAACTTCTTGGTAATTAAACGCTTTTCTTGAGACCTCGTAGTATTTTCCTCTATAATTTATCTTCTGATGATGATTTGCCATTAATGCAGTGGTTTATGGATCATCCTGAGTTTGACTCAAATCCGTTTTACGTTGGTGGTGGTGGTTCATATTCAACTATGCCTACTGTTCCTCTTGTTCAAAAATTATATGAAGGTTAAAACAGCATACTGCTTTAGGTTGTATATGAATGTATGTAACTGTAAGATTTTAGACATTTTTTTTCCTTGTTTTTAATTTCGTTTCTGCTTTGCTTGATTGGCAGGTTACAAAGCAGGAAGCAATCCGCTCATAAATATCAAAATAAAATAAGAGTACTTTATGTTCGGTGTTGAGCTTTTTATTTTCTGAAAATGGCCTCTCTAGATACTAGTGAGTATTAATACTCCATATCTGTAGAGGTGGTAAACCGGGCCGCGGGTTAACCTGTAGTGGGTTGGCGGGTGTGGGCTGAATAGGCCCACATCAAAATGGGCGCCCGTTAGTGCGCCCATCAAGTGGGATCGAACCCGCGACCTTCCACTAGTTGGAGAGTACCCATACCACTAGGCTATAAGGCCTTTGGTGTGGGCCTATTAGTGCCTGCCGCCTTGTAATTCAAAAGAAAAAAAAAATGGGCGCCCCTTTGGCCAACCCAAGCCCGCCATTTTTTGTGGGTTGGCTTGCATTAAAACCTCTATTGCAAACTGGTGCCTTATAAGCTACTCCCATCGTCCTTAATATAAGACTTATTTATCTAATTTGACTAAATTAAGAAAGTTAGTTTAGTTAGTTAATATGACATATGTTTTCTAAAACACCTTAGTAATCTTCATTAATTCTCTTTCCTCCTTGAAAATTAGAGGGAGTATCAATAGAAATAAATTAGGAAAATATTGACTAATATGAAAAATGTGTCGTAAGACTAAGATCAACTTCTAAAATATATCTTATATTAAGAAGTGGAGGGAGTACCATATTCTATGTTAAGACAACGTTCTAAAATCATTGATGATACTAAAGATGAATATGATGTCTTTTGAGGTACTGAGGGTGAATTTTCACTATTTTTCTTGGCTCAACTTATATTGAATACTTTTTTATATTATTTATGGCAACAAATATCCTAATACTCAGCTAGCCTTAGGGTCTTGTGCTTGCCAGCCCAGCAACTGATATGTTTCTGGATTTCAACTCCATAGTTGTTCAGGCACACCGGCTGAGTCTTATATCGGATGAGCTCTATGAGGTAATTTTACTCACTTTATTTCAAAGCTGATCAAGTTTTGTCTGTCCTAATTATAATAATAATAATTAGGAAAAATTAAATCTGTTAGTTCCTCAACTTTTAAATGAGCATGTTATATATCATCCAAGTGGATCTGAGTTGGAGGCAATACTTAGCCCCATAGGAAAAGTGAAAAGCTCAGCGACTGATGTAATACCCGGATATTTGTTTCTCTGGAACCCTATATTTGAGAATTTGCCTATTTTTGGGAGACTACTAGGCCCTATTTTTGAAAGTGACAAAATTGGAATCAGTATTTTATGGGTCATGAATAGTATTTACTATTCAAAAATACGTATTCACTATTCAAAAATAAGTATTTACTATTCACGTCATATTTTAATCTCCCATGCATTCCATGCATCAAGCATGGTGTATTATTTTATTTTATTTTGGGGAAAATTACATAAAAGTACCCAAAGGTGAAAATAATTACACTTAAGGACCCATTTTCCTCCTTATAAATAGAGAGCAATCCTCTCTTCATTCTTCACACCAAACTCAACCAAAGAGGTGAGTTTTAGAGAAGCAAGAGTAGAGAGAAAATCATAGTGGGAAGCAAGAAGGAGGATGAAGTTCTTCAAGGGTAAGTTTTCTAGTTCTTGAGTTTTAAGCTTTAAGTTCTTATGAGTTTTAGTAGAAATGTTAGTTTGATCTTTAATCTTCCAATATAGTTTTGTTTTCATGTTTTTATGATTAAATATGTCTTTATTTCGAAAATGTGATGAGAAATATTATGGAGCAAAATTATTGGAAGTTGAAGATCAAAGTAGCGAAGCTCTGGCGAAACTTTGTCGGTTAGCGATTCCTGAAGTCAGGGATACAAACACCAGTATTTTATATTAAATATGATGTTCTTAAATTCTGAGAAAATTCATGTTTAAAGTAGACATATAGAGCTTTTCAAATATACCTATAATGTATTATTTTGAGTTCTGTGCTAGGAGATATAAATGTCCAAAGTTAGGCTACGTTTTCTGGAAATTTTTCTGGACAGAGGATGAACACGTGAAAACTGGGAATTATTCTTAAAATCTGGGAAATAACCAGTATTTTTTCTCAAACGTAGACATCCTAAGGATTCCGAGGAATTTTACGGATTCTCGTTTCGATATTTGTAGAATTAATTATGAGTTTTCAAAGTTAATCGAAAATTCTGCCAAGAAAATCCAGCATTACGTTTTTAAGAAAATGTAAGGGTAAAAATGGAATAATAAATCCACCAATGGTAGAAAGGTAAATTAAACCTTTAGGATATTATTCTAAGTGATATGGTAATATGTTAGGATATCCGAGGATTCCGGAGTCAGATTTGAAGGACGGACATATTACTATTCATAAATAGTGCCGTATTTATGAATAGTACTGTATACATGAATAGTAAATTACTATTCACATGGAAGGAAGGTACGTTCGCGTACAGTAAATTTAACTCTGATATGTCTTGTATGCATGTATGGGATGGAATGATTCATGAAGTGATGGACAAGACTTGGTCTTGGGTCGTACCGTGACTAAGTTTATGGGACTTAGATCACTACATATGCATTCACTTTTTATATACGGGTTATGGTCTTGATAATGCCGTGAGATTGTTTTCCTAGCGGCGAGGACACGAGTGTACATCGTGGCACGCAGTGGTGCAGACTATTTAACTTTACATGTGCTGTGTGCTATGTACTGTTGTTGTGTTGACATTACATCTGCTGTGTGCTTATGTATTGTTGTAACCTTACATGTGTTGTGTGCTATGTATTGGTTAATGCTGAAATGTAATGAATATTTGTCATACATATACTTTGTTATACTTTTCATATGAGGTTAAGAACCTGTTACCTAAGATTCAATTTGTTTTGAATCTTAGACTTGACTAGAGGTTCGGGGAAAGGAACCAGGATTCATGAAGACGTTGTGAATGGAGCCATGAGTAGGAGCATTAATGGACAGAGCCGTGAGGAGGCACCGGTCAAAGGAAATGCGGGAAGAAAGTCAACAGAACCTACCTTATGGCATGAATCAAATAAAGTTACTTCACATCATTTGGTGCTTAAACTAGAAAGGGTCGTCTATGTGGTTCAATCAATCAGTTACCCTACCACGGTGAGACTCCCACTAGACCTACCCAGCCTGGCCAAATGGGATGATTTAACTGAGTTAGGTTCTATGTCCCAAGTCTACCTAAGGCTTGGTTGAAGAGGGTATAGTTACATGTAAGAATTGTAATTATAAAGTTTTGTATTACTGTATCACATGAACATTCCTTCGGGAAATTTTTAATATATCAGTATACGTCAGGCATCAGTATATGTCTGAGTATTTTTATATCAGTCACTCAGTTGTTCAAATTTTTAGTACATGCTCTCCGTTTCCGTAAAACGCTAAGCTGTAGCACATCAAAACTCTGATAATTTTTATAAAACCACGTGTCACCGGCACGATTTATGCTACGGAATTTGGGGTGTTACAACCGAGTCATAAATGAGTTAAAATTTAGGACCGAGTCGCACCGAGTCATAAATAAGTTAAAATTTAGGGACCGAGTCGTCTTGAGTCATAGTTGAGGAACTGAGTCATAAGGTAAGCTAAAAGTTGAGGGACTAAAATATTAATTTCCCTAGTAATTAATGTATATGATAGCTTTTCTCATTCATGTATAAAATGAATTATTCCCTTGATCTTTTTTATAAGAGCTTGATAATCAAATAATACGGTTTAAGAAATTGGTTAAAATTAGTTTAAAGTATTCAATATGTAAGAAATGAATTAGTATGGGAAAAAGATTAAGGGAGAAGACAGAGATAAGGAGAGAGAATAAAATATTAAAATATGTGGAGAGAAGTAAAGTCTCCAAAATTAATTAGGAAAAAAAAAAGGTAAAAACACATTAAATACTCAAACAACTCTAAGTAGGATCTTATAAAAATGATCGAAGTAATTCAATTTCGGACTCTTATAAAAAGAGTAGAGGGAGTATTTAGGAGTAGCATTATATATACTCTAGATGCATGTCAAGATTCTTCTTTTTATTTCTTTATCTTTTATTTTTTTGATACATGCATATCAAGATTCTATCACTTTACTTTTCAGCTTGTAATTATAACTCAGCCAATGAACTAGTGAAGTGAGATGTGAAAATCTTGAGATAGTGGAAATTAAAACTCAATCTTTCGAGTGAACTCTTGGAATTACCTGTCTACGATTAGTTTGCTATATTTGTGTGCAGTCAATTAAAGAAAGTTGTAATGGTGATTATGTCAACATTAATCCAAACAACACAAAGTGTGCCTCAGATTATGAAGCTTTCTCTCAGGTTCGTCATAAAACTTTCCACACACTTGTCTCAGTTTCTTTTGATCATTGTAATTAATACTACCCTAGTTATTTTTATAAGAGTTCGATAACTAATTTAAAGATGCTGAAGAATTTAGTTAAGTTAGTTATTTGTAACAAATATTTGTTTATTTCCCTAAAATACCTTTTTAATTATGTTCATTGGAAATACCCTTGATGGAAACCCCCTCAATACGTGCAATCAATAGAGGTATTTTGGGAAAAATAATAAATTTGGAAAATAAAGTGAATTGAAGTCTTATATTTAGGACCAAAGTAAACTACTATTTAATTATTCAGCTCTTATATTTAGAACCGAAGGAAGTACATCGATTGGAAAAACTAAGTGTATATAATAAGATAATTCATTTGCAGCTGATTCGTTACATAAACATAAATCAAGTTTTGGAACCTTTTTGCATTGCTACTCCCGATCTCAAAGACAGAATTGTCTTGATTCATCACCAGAAGGGACCCTCCAGTCATTGCAGAAAGTTTCAGATTTCTGGTGTCGTGTAAGTAAACTTCAGAATGTTGTGTACACACACTTGCTCAGACACACACACACACACACAGATGCACATGTACACACTCCTTTTATGATTTGGAGTTTTACTTGTAGGGTTATGATCACATACTTGTTAACCAATGGGCAAATAATGAGGATGTTAGGAAGGCTCTTTATATTAGAGAGGTAACTGAGAATCTACTTAGTTTATTGATATATATATATATATATATATATATATATATATATATATATATATATATATATATATATAGGGTTTATCGTTTGTTATATCACTTGACAAAAGGTTTTTGTCAAGTCAACTCAAAACGACGTCGTCTTGGGAGTTAAGGGAATTAATGAAGGGTCTTACGATAAAATTTATATAATAAATATAAAAGCAAAAATACAGAACACCCTTCATTAATTCCCCTAACTCTAAAACGACGTCATTTTGGGAGTTAGGGTAAATAATGAAGGTGTTTTGGTAAAATTCATATAATAAATACAAAAATAAAAATATTAAAACACCCTTTATTAATTCCCCTACCTCCCAAAACGACGTAGTTTCGGGGTAACTTGACAAAACATTATGTCAAGTGACATGACAAATGATAAACTCATATATATGTATGCATGCATATGTATGTATGTATGTCAAAACTGCATAATTCAAGATTTAACTATGAAATTGATTTTATAATTAATGCCTTTTAATAAGGGAACTAAAGGGGAGTTCTTGAGATGCAACAAGAGTTTATCATACAAAGTTCATCTACGAAGTGTTGTTGATTATCATCGCAATTTCACTGAGACGAACCTTCAATGTCTTGTATACTGGTAAACTTCATCATCATTTCTTATTCTTGAACAAGTTGGGATAATTTTAAGTGTCTACTGCCCCTTAAATTTTCCTAACTTCCCATATGTTTATTTCTTGTTTCTTTTGATTATTAGATTTTACATAACAAGAGTAACATTTTGGTATCTTGTAGGTAAAAAAGGTACAAATTTCAATTTTTTTTCATGATTTTTCAAAGAAAAATGCTCTAAAATTATGTAGTTTCTATTTTATTTAAAGTCTTTTTCTTTAAAAAATTTTTACAAAATGCACCATTTATTGCTCATAAGATACCAAAATGTCACTACTTTCATGTAGAATCTAATGATCAAAAGGGAGAAAAAAATCTAGAGGTTAGGAAAATTTAAGGGGCAGAAGAAGGGTAGCAGACACCCCAATCCCTAGTTTGGCTTTCTTGCTATAGATGTCATTTACTGAAGCTGGAATTAGACTCACCAATGGATAAGTTTTATCAAATTAAGATTCTTTGAAGATCGCTGCTTTAGTTTTTGCTCCCTTCGGGGAATTTCACTGATGTTTAATTTGAACTCATTATCACAGTGCTGATCTTGACTTGTCCATACCACATATCAGCACACAAGCTTGGATAAGGTCTTTGAACTTGAAAATAGAGGATCCTTGGCGTGCATGGTTTGTTGATGGCCAAGTTGCAGGGTAGCTAATCAATTTCGAGTATTATTCTCACCAATTTTCAGCTTTGAAGTGTTTTGAGTATATTATTATTTACTACTTAACATTAGTGCATGTTCAACATTTAGATACTATTTCTTTTTTAAATGGTGCAGCTGGTTCAATAAAAAATATATATACTATGAAAAAAGAAATCTAATCCTTGTGATATTTGTATATAATATATATATTATATTAATTATCCTGTCCCGTCACTCTTTTATTGAATATGCAGATACACGCAACTCTACAAGAACAATGACTACTTCTTGACATATGTTGCTGTGAAAGTAAGCAAAACCTTAAACACTTAGCTTTTTTAGTTGATTTAATTATGTCTATTTGTTTCCATGTCTTTTCATTTATGCTGATTGACTTGTACTTTTGATCTGACATAGGGTGCTGGTCATGTAGCTCATTCATATAAACCTAAAGAAGTTTTGCAAGTACTGGACAGGTGGTTTTCATACGCTCTTATCTAAGGAATGCTCAATCTCTCAATCCAAGAGCTTTAAGTTTGGCTAATTCCTAGTTTGGTTTGGCATGTTCAATCTCTCAATCCAAGAGCTTTAAGTTTGGCTAATTCCTAGTTTGGTTTGGCCTATAGTTGGTACAAATAAAAGGTCGAACATGCAATCTTATGCTTAATCAAGACTTGAGGAGGTGCTCAGTTGGTTGAACCAAATGACTTGGACCATTGAGTGAATATATTAAAACATTATCACATTTATTATATTATCCATTTTGTATTTAGATTAGTGGTGAAGAATTGATTTTGTGTTTTATGAGGTAAATTATGTTATATGAGTTTAATTTTGTACAAGGTAATATTACTTTTTTTTTTTTAAGCTAAACTAAACAATCGGATGAGTGAGATTTTGTCTTTTGTTGATTTAAGAGAAAACCTTGTTTGTTTCCTTTTGATAAATATGTTTTGAACATTAGTATTAATAAAAGGGATTCAAAATATTTTTTGAAATATTTTTATTTTTTTCCGAAACAAAAGAATCTTGTTAGGGTGAGTCTTACAATTTCTCTTGATTTTTCTTCACCTTCGGTCATAACAAAGGATATCGCCGTGATGTTTTTTTGTTGTTGTTGTTGTTAATCCGTGGTGGGTATTTTTGACATACTCTCTAGTTTTTAATATGAGATACATTTATCTAATTTAATTATATT
The DNA here is from genome assembly GCA_019022615.1 of Acacia melanoxylon. Taxonomy (NCBI): domain Eukaryota; kingdom Viridiplantae; phylum Streptophyta; class Magnoliopsida; order Fabales; family Fabaceae; genus Acacia; species Acacia melanoxylon. Next base: position 29,005,321 of record JAFJYJ010000002.1, read on the forward strand.
AATAAAATTGCTTAGGTTAGTTAATATAATATCTACCGTATTTTCTAAAACATCATAATCATTTTCCTTGGTTCCTTCAAAGTTTGTTTATTATTGAAGGATTAACAATATGATAAATTAGGAAAAGATTGACAAATATAAAGTTTTATCTTATATTTAATATCAAGATTAATTCTGTAAATATATTTTATATTAAACATCGGAGGTAATAAATCTTTCCTAACACAAGTATAACAATATTGTGTATAATCAATTTAATTCGTTTTTTTTTTAGTTATAAAAATAATTTTGATATCTGTTTGGTCCGTTTCATGAAAAAGATAGTACTCTAGTAACTCTCATCTCATTATTTACTGTGTCAGTGTGAATTGAGATAAAAGAAGAAAACAAGAAGAGAAAGAAAGAGTATAAAGGTACTCAATCATAGATGATGGTAAAGTTGAAAATTTACTCCATAATCATTGAGCTAACTACCTCTCTTTTGTATGTGTGATTTGGTCAAAAGAAACTTATAAATAGAACCAGAATAGTATGATTACTTATTTGAGCCATCCTGGCTAAGTTGTTAGCACATTGAAAAGAGGACGAGGAACCTTACATTCATTATTCACAGTCCACCAGCAATGAATGCAAAGCCTCTAGAAAATCAAGGAAGAGTCTTATTGAGGCCCAACTGTTTGCACATCTGCAGATGTCATTCAATTCTAACACATATTCTTTCCCTCCTGGGTGCCGAATGTTTTCCTTGAATATTATGATAGGGAAGCTCTGGCTTGGATAGGTAATAGAATAGGGGATACGATCAAGATAGATATGAATACCTCTGGGCATTTAAGAGGACATTATGCAAGAATTTGCGTTTTGGTGGACTTGGGGAAACAATTGATGTCTGGTTTTACTCTAGATGGAAAGGATTATTATTTAGAGTATGAAGGATTACATTGGCTCTGCACGAATTGTGGATTATACGGGCATAAGAACGAAGACTGTAAATCAGGGCTATCGACGAAAAAAACAGAGTCACATGCTGAAAACGAGGCTAATAGAGAGATGAATGCAGGTATGGAAGTGGAGGAAGTGGTGCTTGGGTTAGAAGTGGCCAAATCGAAGGAACAAGATACTTGGAAGGTTGTTCAGAAACCTAGGCGTCAGAAGAAAGGGGGCAAGGAGAAACAAAATGGTTCAATCCGGCCGAACGACGGTGGCTCTCGCTTTGGTGTTCTGGCTGAGGAGGCTGCTGGTGTCGTTGGTGAAACCCTACCGAAAGAGCCCGTACATCTGGCGGTGGCTGAGGTGGAAGATCAGCGGCTTTCCATATTTAGGCCAAGCACCAAGGAGAAAAAAGTGGATGGTACAAGGAGACAGACAAAAAAGCAAATCATGGTTGGGGAAAGTAAGGGGAAAGGTAGTGGCCGACAAAACCTGAGAAGCGAAAAGCGCACAAGAGATACAGCGGGGGCTGTGGTTACTAGCGAGGAGACACTGAGTCGAAAAAAGGAGGATGCAAATGGGAGTGTTGATAGGTTTGGTGATACTAGGTTGTTGGGGGTACAAGAGGAGTCAGAGGGGGTCCGTTGGAGGTGGTAATCCCTGAAGGGGACCATTTTCAGCCCAATCTTGATGATCCAGGCGAGGTGGGGCAACTTAGTGGGCTGAGTGGTAAGTTTTGGGCTGGGCCAAGTGATTTGGATCCAGGTATTGATTTAATGGTAGATGATTCTATTGAGGAATTGGGAGGCACAGTTGTTCCCAATACCCAATTCTCGTGTGAACTTTAATTGCATGGCCTTTTCTCCAAGACCGGTCAAGTATATTTTAGTACAAATGACATCAGTCCTATATTGGAACTGCAGAGGAGTGTGTAATAGGAATTTCTTCAAATATATGCGTACAGTTACGGGAAGCTCGAAACCTAGTTTATTGCTTCTTTCGGAAAATAAAACGGATAGAGAGGAAAGTTTTAAGCATCTTAAAAATCTGGGGTATGATAGCCTTACCTTCGTTCCAAGTTTGGGAAGATCAGGAGGATTATTAGAGGCTTGGAAGAAGGATTTTATCTCGGTTTCAGTTCTGGGCACGGATCGACAGTTCATTAGTTTGCGTTGCTCTATTGACGGGATACAACCTTTCGCCCTAACTGCCATTTATGCAGTTCCTAATGAAAGCATGAAACAGATTTTATGGCAAAATTTGGAAGATCTTGCTACAACTACTACTCTACCGTGGGTCATTGTGGGTGATTTTAATGATGTTCTGAAATCAGATGAAAGAATTGGAGGAGCAGAGGTCAACTTTTTCAGATTACAGAAATTTCAAGATAGGATTAATGCTTGCCATCTTTCTGATTTGGGGTTTTGCGGACCCAAATTTATGTGGCGAGGTCCACGTATGGCTAATTACTCCAGGCTATATGAACGACTTGACAGAGTTCTTGCAAATTCTCCCATCTTGGCTAACTTTGCGGATTGCTTCGTCCAGGTATTACCCAAAACCAACTATTCTGATCATAACCCTATTCTTCTTCGTTTTGGGGAGGGATTTGAGGCTCGATCAGGAGATAGTCCATTTAGGTTTGAGGCGATGTGGATCCAACACTCACTTTTCAAACCTTTCCTGGCGGAGAATTGGCAATCAGAACAGGGAATTAATTTATCTCTGGCTTCTTTCAAGGAAGATGTTAAGATCTGGAATAAGGAAGTTTTTGGAATGGTGGAGAAACAGAAGTTCAGTATCCTCAGATGACTGGGGGCATTTAGAAATCCAGAGCATATCCTTATTCTCAGTTTCTTTGTAATTTGGAAAAGGAGCTTCATAATGAACTGGATAGGTGAACTGGATAGGCTACTGAAGTTAGAAGAAATTAAATGGTTCCAGAAGGCTAGAGTGGAGTGGATTACAAAGGGCGACCGAAATACCAGATATTATCATTTCACTACAAAAAAAAAAACGGTTTTAGCGACGGAAAATATCCGTCGCAAAAATTAATTTTTCCGTCGCAAACCTTGTTTTTGAGACGGATTACGTCCGTCGCAAAAACAAGTGGCAATTGCGACGTTTAAAACTCGTCGCCATTTGTGACGGATTTTGAAATCGCCGAAAAAGCTCCTCCAATTTGGCGGATAAAATAATCCGTCGCAAAATTTCGAAATGTTGCGGCGGAATCGAATCCGTCACAAATTTTTGAATTTGCGACGGATTTTAATCTGTGGCAATTGTGACAGATTATAATCCGTCGCAATTGTGACAGATAAAAATCCGTCGCATTTGTGAGAGAAAATATATCCGTCGCAAATTTCGAAAATTTTTAATTTTTTTTAAAATTTTTTATTATAATTAAATTTTTTCTTTTAAAGTTATATTCTTTTCCATTATTTTTTAAAAAAATCTATTTATTCTATTTTAAAATTTTGTTTTAAAAATCATATAATAAAATATATAAAACAAAGTGTTGTATAACATAAAAAGTGATTTGTCATAACAGTCATAAAGAGTCATAGAAAAGACAATATAAATAGTATTCCAAATAACATGTACTAAAAAAGTAGTCTAAAAAAAGAAAGATTGTGTGATCATCATCATCATCGCCAAGATCACCACCAGAGCCGGCCCGACCCTTGTTTTTCATTAGGGACATGATTTGAAGTTGATCTCGCCTAACCATCTCGCGTGTCTCGTGGAGCTCATTTGCTGTCGCCATTTGTTGTTGCCTTGTCTCGTTCAGCTCAGCTGCTTGCTCCTCCACCAACGCCTTCATCTTCCTCATCTCATCTGCAAAAACATTAGGAAATATAATAATCTTTTTTGTACTTCATTTAAATAGACCAGAGAATGAAAATGTAACAATCAATATCAAATGTATCACGTTTACCTTCAGAAACACCTTCAAGGCTTGGGATGTGGAGCGCTTTGTTTCCCTAAGTTTTACGAAGTGCGGAGGCACCGTACCCGAAGACTCGCTTTGCCGTTAAATCCACTCGCAGCTCGAAAGAATAGACTCTCGTTATCGGGACCGAGAGGATGCGTGGCCGGTCCCACTCTGCGAGTCTCTCTCCTGTGTCAGCCTCTGATAGGTGTCCTACAAAAGAAAAAATACATTACAAATAAGCCATGTGAAATGAAATAAACATGTTGGTGTCCGAAACAAAGAATAAATGCAATATAAATGTCTCACCGCAACTTGCTGAGACCTGGTGTTAATCAACAGCGCTTCTCACTCCCTTCGATTCTTTGGGTATGAGTCCGCTCAAAGGCGGTCCACTCAACATCTTCTCGGAGGAACTTCCCTGCATAAAGGCTCGCAAACACAAAGTATGACCGTTAATAAATTGTTTCAAAGTACAAAATATTGAATACTTTAATAGAAAAAAAGTGTACTCACAACTTTCCGTTTATGCTCACTCGTGGAACGGAGCCGCCAAAGCATATGAAGGTCCTTCCCGCTTGGCCCTATTTTACTTATTTTTTCGACTTCTATTATTAAATTTATCATCGACGGCCCAATTTTGAAGTAATTGGCCTCGCCACCCGTGGTCAATCCAATCTTGCTTGCCAACTCGCACTTTCTCAATTTATAACACCTCTCAGTCAACCACCGGCTTCCCTTATGGTTATAAGCTTTTTTTCAGATTTTGATGATGTTCAGGTAAAGTCATAAACATATCCTGAAAATGAATAACGAACAATTAGTGCTCCAAATTTTAAAAATACTTAATCAGTTTGTATGAAATTAATAACTATAAAACACTTAACTTACCAAAAACTCCTTGAACCAAGCGTCCCGATGCTCCTTAGGAATGTCATGTCACGTGGCCCAAGGCTGATTGAAATTACGAAATATTTGGGTTGAGATGACACTAGCCACCCGATTATAAGGAATAAATCAAGACAAAAGATATGATGCAAATATGAGCATACAAACTAAAGGTAAAAAATCATAGCATTATTAGTAACTTCACATGACTCACTCCTCGGTGCCGTTAGACGGATCCAAAGCTTCCCTGTCGCAGGATCTTTCTCTCCCCATATTGGTGTATTAGAGGAACTACCTCCTTCATCGACCGGCTATGAGGCGGCGAAATGTCCCGAAGGAAGGAATGTGAACTATTGAAGATGTTTGTACATAGATGGTAAAAGAAAACTAAACATATGTAAATCAATCGAAATGGTTAAGTAAACCCGGTGTCTCCCTTGTTGTGGATCGGTGGAGGAAGATGGAGACGTTGACGTATAAAGCGATGGTGAAGTGGACAAATAAACCGACGGTGAAGTTGACATCTCATGTGGCAAAACCTCTGGGGAAGTGCCTCTCCCCCGCCTACAAAGGGAGCAGATGGCGTTGCCCTACCCCCTCTGATAGGACGGGGTCGGGCTCGACCACCACCACGTCCACGATCTGAACGACCACCAGGATGCTCCATCTCTGCACACTTACAAACATTATGTCAAAATAAATATAAAAATAAGATATCTACTTGAATTATTTGTGACAGTAGCGCAGTTACGGATTATGCAGTATAACAGATCTTCATAAACAAAGCACTAATACAAATCAATCGGACGATTCCGTTCTTCGACATCTTCTTGCACGCCTTCCTCCGAAGTCTCATAGTCGTCGAACTCGCATTCACTATCGAGTAAATCACATCTCTGTCTCATCGTCTCGATTCGTCATCCTCAACTTGGATTGGAACCAACTCTAAGTCTCGCAGAATCGAACGTATTGCTTGGTACATCGTCGTCGGTAATGTTTACGGGCGCACATGTTCCACATCGCTTGAACGGTTCCTTCATGCCGTCATTTGCTTCCGACTCTTTCGACTTAGGTATAATATTATGTGCTTTGGTTTTGATAACTCCCACCCACCCTTGGCGAGATGTGGGGTATAATGTATAGTAAACTTGTTCCGCCTGTTGAGCAAGGATGAATGGGTCATAACCAACCGTATATCTCCTTGTCCAGTGAATCTCAATATTCCCATGTTTGTCCACTTTTGTCCCACGCGGACTGTTGTCAAACCACTCACATTTAAACAGTGTCACCACCTTGTCCCACGGTAACTCGGCTGAATTATGTCAATTAACTTCCCGTAGTAGTCACCCTCCACCCCGTCAACTTGGTCACCTCGACAACATACACCGTAATTGCAACATAGTGTACTGCGTTCGCTTCAATAGTTGAAAACCGATACCCATTGATTACATATTTTTTGCACCGAGTAACACTAATTGCAGCTCCATAAGATAAACTCCACGCAACTTCATTGGGATCGATGGATTTTCCACGAAGTAGGATCGAAACCATTTTGGAAACTCAGAGTTCGTGAATTCATCAACTTGGGAATCCGACATTGAAGGATTTACCAATCGGACCCAATTAGAGAAGTAACTGTAAAAAAACAAAATGAAGTTATTACTTTAATACTTACCGTAATGTCAAAAAGAAAAGAAATCTTACTTTAAGCACGGGCGCCTCTTCACAATTGTTTAGAATGTACCACTCGCCTACTCGCTTATCTCTTCCTTCAAGAGTTGACCTCCTACGTTTTCCCACGACTCTACCGAAAAATTAAATATTGATTTCTCGTTCGCTCGTATTACCGCCATCATCGTTGCGAGGTACCCTCTCCATCTTGATATCATTTCAGGGGGATAATAGTATGACGCGAATTTTGTGGCCTCTTCGACTAGATACGCTTCAGCGATAGATCCTTCAACGTACCTTGAATTTTTGATTTTGTGCTTAAGAGTGCGTAAAAACCTACAATGGACGGGGTATTTATAGACTAAAAGCGCGAAAGAAATAACAACACGAAAGAAAGATATATTACCTCTCAAACGGGTACATCCACCTATATTGTTGAGGACCTCCTACCTTTGCTTCGTAGGCCAAGTGAACAGCAAATGTTCCATTGAGTCAAACATGCTGGGGGAAACACCATCTCTAACTTGCATAGGGTTATTGGCATGCTCGCCTGTGTGCCGTAACTTTTCAACATTCAGCTCGAAGCACAAATTTCTCTCGAAGAACATGGAAAAATCCGTCAGAATAGACCATATATGCTTCGGTAGTGCTCTGAAGGCCCACGGCAACAATCTCTGGAAAAAAACATGACAATCATGACTCTTCATCCCGGATAACTTCGCCTCGTGCATCTTGACACATCTTGCTAAGTTTGACGCATAACCATCCGGAGTTTCGATCTTTAACCTATTGCAACAATTCTAAATTCTATTCGTTTGTTTAATGTGTACGGCGCTCTAGGTTTGGAAGTTCGTCCCCGCATGCTCCACCAAATGCAAAGCAGCCTTCTACAAATCGCTTCTATGTCCCGTCTTGCGTTGATTGTGTCCTTCGTCTTGCCTTTGGTGTCCATCACGGTGTGCGAGAATATTGCAAAACACATTGCTCTCAATATGCATGACATCAAGGTTGTGTCTTAACAATTGATCTTTCCAATAGGGTAGTTCCCGAGAAGATGCTACGTTTGTTCCAATGATGATCAACGCCATATCCCTCGGCGTTGGAAGCGGCCCCCTCTTCGACACTTTGAATATACTTGACCCGTCCCATATTTCTTCGCCACTTAAACGACGAGGTTGATCTTCTAGTTCGGCAACATTCCGCGTGAAGTCTTTTCTATTTCTCCTAAACGGATGATCGGGGTAGGAATCGCGGTGCCTTTCAAACCAACGAGACTTTGTGACTGTGTTCCAAGCTAAAACCCATGTTCGTTCAAGACATACCGGCATGCAAGCTTTCCCGACGTTTGCCATCCACTCAACATCCATATGCAGGGAAATCATTTATCGTCCACATTAAGGCAAAGACGCATTGTGAAATTCTCGGCTCAATGATATATCATACGTTAGAACCCCCTCACTCCACAACATCTTCAACTCGTTTATCAAAGGCCTGAGGTACACATCTATCTTCTTTTTTGGGTTGGATGGCCTAGGGATTAAGGCGTTAAGAAAGAAAAACTCTCTTCGCATGCACATAGATGGTGGGAGGTTGTACGGCGTCACAATGACAGGCCAACAAGAATAATTGCTGCCTGTATTGCTGAAAGGAGTGAACCCATCCGAACATAGACCAAGACAGACATTACGGGGATCCATAGCAAATAAATGATTCGCCTCATCAAATTTACGCCAAGCTTCGGCATCGGATGGATGCGTCACAAAGTTTTCATCTCTATGATGCTCCGGTGCCATCTCACGTAGCAGGCGGTTTGTTTGTTACGATGCATACAATCTCCGAAGTCCGGGCACCCGAGGAAAGTACCACATTTTGCTTAATACTTGACGGGTCATTTTCCTTCCTTTCTCCACAACTTTATATCTCGTCATGTCCCTTGGGAATTTACAATTGGTCACTCAAGATCTTCCTTGTAATACAACATACATCCTTTGGGGCAAGCAATGGATTTTTTCACATCCAAGCCTAAGTTCTTTCACTTTTTTTTTTGCTTGGTAAAAATCCTTCGGCAAATTATTGTCTTTGGAAACAACTTTACTTATGATCTCGCATCATTTCGTTGTAATTCCTCTCACTCATATGGTGATCAGTCTTCAAGCTTAGTGTTGCTAGGGTAGCCGATAGCGATGAATATTCACTACTTTCAAAGTTTTCGCACCCTTCCCATAGCGGACATTGCGCTTCTTGAAGCATTCTATAGAACCTATCGGCTTGGATGAGGATCCTCTCTTATGTATGATGGTTGAGTATGTGTACCAGTCTCCTCTCCAATGTATGACGGTTCACCATGTGTAACAGGATCAAAATATCTCGCCGATGGACGGTCCCGCGGCATCCATAACCAACCGCTCATATCGATTAAGGTTTTCGATGACTACCGTCCCCGTAATAACCACTCGGTGTCTGTCGAACTTCGCCATAAAATTCCCAACATTCATAATCCTTCATGAATCCATTTTGACACAAATGAATTATGACCTTTCCCGAATCTTTAAATCTTAAACACCTACATTTGACACACGGACACCTAATCGCCCTACTTGAATTATTTGAATGCGCCAAAGAAAATTTGATGAACTCTTTCAAACCCGCCAAGAATGCTTGATTTAGTTGTCTTCCATCAGTTAGACGATTGTACATCCAACTCCTATCATGATTGTCTTCCATACTTCCTGGCTAGTTCATTTACTAAGCTAATTAACATCCCAACATGCCACAAATATATATAAGTGGCCAATATAACCGCCACTTATGACAACCAATTGCAACTTAATCAAGGAAGTGAAAAACAAACACATGCATCGAACAAAGAACGAGATCGACAAGCAACCGCAGAGAATGAGGATAGACACCGTAACATGGGGACATGCTTGTGGAGGGGCAAATAAAGAATAGAACACTATAAGTATTTTGGAGTTTCTAACATATAAAGAAACTCTAAGACTTAATCAAATTTATATAATCTGCAAAATCAACTTTATCTTTTGTATTTATAATTATGTATTTATCTAAAAAGTATTTATAATTTTAGAATTTCTAAATTCCCAACAAATTCATGCCATTAATGTTATTCATGTAAACTTTTTTTTTTTTTTTACAAAATATCATTTAAAATTCAAAATCTTAACTCATTTTTGTGGCCTACAACGAGAATAAGTATTTAGTATAAAATTTAACAATTTACAAATTAAGTTAATAAAAAAAAAACCATTGATTTGAAATTTTAATGTGCAATTGGTATTTTTTTCTATGTATACTTTTTTAGTCATATTTATAAGATATTTTTAAAAAGAATATTTAGTTGGATAATTGACACATCATTTTTCATTTTTACGCCTTCTAATGTTTATTGCTATTTTTTGCTCCTTTCCCATTTAAGCGTGAGTTTATGTTGCAAACTTACCTTTCCAAACAAAAATTAATAAATTTGTACATATTTATTATCAATTTAGATCTTACAATCAAAATTTTCTAACAATAAATATGTATCATCTTCCATTAAATATCTATGTATCTATAACAAAAAGGTCATAAAAGTATAGATAACAAATAAAATTAGCTATGGTATAATGTAAAATATTCACTCAACCATAATTAAGTTTAAAATTAAAGTATTTAAATCCATAAAAGGAACACTTAACTCAATCAATAAGGGGTTGTGCTTATTAAAGTATTTAAATCCATACTAAGAGCACACACACAGAGAGACAAAAATGATACAAGCATTGAAGAAAACATTCTTATTTTGGTGTTAATTACAACCGTAAAAAACTTATCATACAGTTAATTTAACAATACTAATAAAGAGAAAGTGGTGGTGCTAAAACTACATTGGTGAGCCTATCAACCGATGTGCGGCTTAACAACTAGTAGTGTATCATCTTTGAGCACAAAATTAAATATCGTATGAACCGAGTATTGTAAATTAAAGACCACAATCACAGTTATGTACTTGAACAAAACTAGGCATAATTTACAATCACCAAACATATACGTAATTTTCCATAACAATTTCCCATGTTGCCTTCACCAAATGAATTAGTACCCAAAATTGTTTTGAAAAATCAAAATTAATCATCTATACATTGAAATAATATTTATCCGCTCCTCTAAATACTTAGTAGATATTCATTATTAACCAAACTATAACCTAAATAAACAATAATGTTAAATTATAACCTATTTATTCATAAGTAATAAATATGACTGATTTTTTTAATTTTTATCTATACTAATTTCTATAAAAAAATAATGTAAATAATGTGGTGAAAAAAAATAGGAAGAGAGCTTTACCAGTGGAAGACACAGGCGAGGGTGGGAGCCATGGGTTACAGCGGAGTGGGGGTGGGAGGAAATTAAGCGGGAGAGCAGGGGGGAGCGAAGGTGTCTTGGGGGAGGGAGGCAGGGCGGGTGGCCGGCGGGAGCCGGGTGCGGAGGGAGGGGGCGGGGTTGACGAAGGGAAGTGGGGGCTATTGAGGGGAGGGGCGCCGAGTCTGGGGACGGGGCGGACCAGCGGCCAACGAGCAGGCGCGGCAAGCAGGCGAGGGGCGGTAGAGCCCGGGCACCGGCGCGAGAATGACGAGCTAGGGGAAGGGATGATCAAATTAAAGGATTTTGCGACGGAAAATATATTCCGTCGCAAAAAAGCAAAATACTTTTAGCGATGGATATATAATGCCGCTAAAATAAAAAACCGGCGGCCTTTATGGCCGCCGGTTAGCTAGCGACGGATAATATATCCGTCGCATTACGCGACGGATATTTAATCCGTCGCTAAAAAAAAAAAATGGCAGCCTTTTTGGCGCCGGTTAGTGACGGATAATATATCCGTCGCAAATTATGCGACGGATATATAATCCGTCGCTAAAAAGGCAAAAACCGGCGGCCTTTTGGCCTCCGATTAGCGACGGATTATATATCCGTCGCAGATTTAGCGACGGATTATAATCCGTCGCAACAAGAAAACAACTGGCGGCCTTTTTGGCCGCTAGTTAGCGACGGATAAAAAATCCGTCGCTAAAAGAAATACCTGGCGGTCTTTTTGGCCGCCAGTTAGCGACGGAGGAGTAATCCGTCGCTGATTTTTAGCGACGGATTGTTTTGTCTCGTCGTAAATTGCATTATTTTGCGACGTAATATTTATTCCCTCGTAAATTGACAAGAATTTGCGACGGATAAATTTCCGTCGCAAATTCCGTCGCTATTTTATTTTTTTCTAGTAGTGTTTGAAGACGAAGATAAGAAAGAGAAGAAATAGGATTATGGCTCTTAAAGCGGACTCGGGTGCATGGATTTCAGATGTTGAAGAATTAAAACAAATGGTGATAAGGTACTTTCAAGATCTTTATTGCTCTGTTGACCTTGTTGCTGGTTGCTTCCAGACCATGACAAAATTCCCAGAGTCTGTAACAAATGCTGGGCTGGAGTTTCTTAAAACTCCAGAGGATGAGGAAATTAAACAGGTAGTGTTTTCTATGGGGAGCTATAAGGCACCGGGTGTTGATGGATTCCCAGCTTTATTCTATAAGAACAATTGAACTACTGTTGGGTCTTCTATCTCCTCTTTTGTTAAACAGGTATTTCAAGGGTTGATTTCTGCTTCTGCTCTTTCTGAAGCTAATAGGACTCTTATAGCTTTAATTCCTAAGAGAGGTGCTCCTGAATTTGTCACCCATTTCAGACCCATATCTCTTTGCACTGTACATTATAAATGTGTTTCGAAACTGATTGCACAGAGACTTAAGGAGGTGATGAATGATTTAATTTCACCGTTTCAAGCTAGTTTTGTCAAAGGGAGGCATATCCAGGATAATATCGTTATTAGTCAGGAGATTATGCACATTATGAACAAAAAAATAGAAGTAAGAAAGGGCTAATGGCAATGAAGATTGATCTCGAGAAGGCTTATGATAGAATTCAGTGGACTTTCCTAAAACAGGTGCTTATGGAGGTGGGGTTTGAGGATAGGTTCATTGATCTTATCATTACTTGTGTGTCTTCAGTGTCCTACAATGTTATATGGAATGGTTCCCAATCAGAGTTCTTTTCCTTAAGAGAGGGTTACGTCAAGGGGATCCGATTTCCCCTCTTTTATTTGTGCTTTGTATGGACAAATTGTCACACCTAATCTGTGATGAAGTGGAGAGCGGGAACTGGAAAGCTATTCGTACCTCCACATCAGGTCCGTCTATTTCTCACTTGATGTTTGCTGATGACTTATTATTGTTTGGCATTGCATCAGAGGATCAGTCTAATTGCATGATGAGGTGTTTGGAGTCTTTCTCAAAAGCTTCAGGAAGTAAAGTTAATTATGCAAAATCTTCAATCTTTTTCTCACCCCGGGTTTCGAGCCAAAAAAGGGAGCGAATTAAATTCCTAACTCAAATGCAGATTTCGTGTGATATTGGGAAATATTTGGGGTTCCCTCTAACCAAAAGCAGGAAAAAGAAGGAGAAGTTTAATTACATAATTGAACGTGTGCATTCGAAATTGTCCGCTTGGAAGGCTAGTTGTCTCTCTACAGCGGGTCGGATCACTTTGGCAAAATCAGTGTTGAGCACTATTCCTCTTTACCCAATGCAAGTTTCAAGGATTCCTACTAGTGTTTGTCATGCAGTTGAAAGAATTCAAAGGAACTTCATATGGGGTAATAACAGTGACCAACGTAGGTACCATCCGGTGGGATGGGATACTCTCACTAGACCTAAAGAGTTTGGTGGGCTTGGTTTCAGAAGACTGGCCTCATTTAATCGTGCTTGCGGCGCAAAGCTAGCTTGGAAATTGGTGATTGGTACAAAGGATTTGTGGGCTGATGTATTTCAGAACAGATATATGCTAAGGAACGAGGAATCTCTCATGGTGGCTCGGCCAGGAGATTCTGACTTATGGCATTTTATTTGTGCTCAAAAAGATTTAGTTGAAAAAGGGGCTAAAGGGCAGGTTAGAAGTGGGGAGTTGGTGAGCTTTTTTCATGACCATTGGCTTCTTGATGGTATTAAGATTGAAGACCACTGTGTAAGGCCTCTTACTTCTGAAGAATCTCATTCCTCAGTTGTGGATCGGAGGAGTGGAGGCTCGTGGGATCTGGATACGCTTGCTGGCTGTGTGCAACCTATGATTATTAATCACCTTAATTATTTCTGTGTTACCGCCAAGACCAGATGCAGGGAATGATATATTGGTTTGGGGAGCTTCTAGTGACGGTAATTTTTCAATTAGAAGTGCCTATTTTCTAATTGAGAAGAATAATCCTAGCCTTAGAAGCAACCTATTTAAGGATATCTGGAAGTGGGGTGGAGTAGAAAGGATCAAAGTTTTCATGTGGAAAACGGCATTGAACAAGTTACCAACTAATGAATGGAGGAATACTTGGTCATCGGTTTCTCCTCTGTGTAACTACTGTCATGCTGAGGTGGAGAGTGTCATGCATATTTTACGTGATTGCTGCTATGCAAAACAAATGTGGTTGATGCTGATTGACCCACAGTATGCCCCTGCATTCTTCTCTGCCAACAGCAGAGATTGGATTGCCTTGAATATTAAAGGTAATATTGGTAAGAAAATGGGAAGGTACTGGAACATTATATTTGGGGTGGCCATATGGAAATTATGGGGATGGAGGAACTCTTCTATTTTTTAGGCCAATTTCAAGAGACCCACGAAGCCTGCAACTGTTATTCTTCATGTCTGGCTCAATTTTGCTGTAGCTCAGGAGGAGGTTTCGGATATTATCGCTCTATCTCAGGTAGCTTTCAGTGTCTCGTCATGGCTAAAACCACCAAGTGACTGGGTAAAACTTAATGTAGACGGGGCTGTAACTGTGAGTACATCTTCAGCAGCTTGCGGGGGGGTTTTACGTGATTGTCATGGTCAATGGTTAGCTGGTTTCTTGAAGAAAATAGGGGTGTGCAATGCTCAAACGGCGGAAGAATGGGCAACTTTTGAGGGTCTCAAATTAGCTTGGGATTTGGGTTATAAGAAGGTAATGGTAGAATCTGATGCAAGAGATGTTGTTACTAGAATTCTTGATGTTAATTTCCAATCTGGGAGTTTACTGATTATTCAGATTAGAGAGTTTCTGGAGAGAGACTGGGTAATTACTTTGGGCTATATTGCAAGGGATTGTAATCGAATAGCTGACGCTCTAGCGAAATTGGGTTTTTCCAATTCTGATGTGTTAGCCGTCTGCCCTGTCCAGCTGAGGATGTGGGTGGGTCAGGAAAGTTTGGGAGATGTCTCCCTTGGGTCTTTTATTTCTGATTAATGTAATTGGCTTTTGCCATCTTTAATATCAAAAAAAAAATCTTTCCCTCCTCCACACGTTCGTGGTCCCACGTTATGATGCCGGAAAAGTCTGTTCATGTCGTTGTCCTTACTCTACGGTGCGAATTATTTGGTTGAGTTGTGAAATCCCGACAGCTACGGAGCTGCGATTTTTTTAATTAAAAAATAAAATGATTCTCGTCTCATCTTTTTTATAAACAACTTTTATTTTTATTACGCAAAATAAGCTAACAACTATGAGATTAATAAATTTATCAAAACCGTCATGTTTCTTCAAAATATATTCCTATTTATGAATTAAGCATAGAAGAGAGAATGAGTAAAAATATGAGTGAAAGAGAATGTGTAATAAAAATTAAATGGAAGAGAATTAGTGGAGAGTGGGGGACTATTAATATAAAGATATATATTTAATTAAGGCAGGCAAAGAAAAATTAGTTTTAAATTTTGAGATACAAGAAGAAAGCCTAAAGAGAGAAAAATTGCTAATAAAAAAGACTAGAGGGAGTACTCTACTACCTTTCCAACTTTAATATAAAACATACTTACCTAATTTAATTACATTAAGGAAGTTAGTTACTTCTTACGGTTATTAATATAATACATATTTAGGAAGTTAGTTTTGATCCTAAATATAAAATATAATTTTCGCTTTTGTTAATATTTTCCTAATTTATTATTATTGATGTTCTCAACAATAATAAAAAAGGAGAAAGAATAAATGAATTAAAGAAGATGACTAGAATGTTTCAGAAAATACATGTCATATTAACTAACTTCCCGAATCTAACCAAATTAGGTAAATATGTTTTATATTAAGGATCAAAACGAGTAATATCACTTGTATTTTTTTATATACCCTAGTTATCTTCCTCAATTACCTCACTCCCCTCTTCTCCTTGATTGATGAATGTAAATTATGAAAAAAAAATTGACAAATATAAAAATTATATATAATATTTAACCAATATCAACTTTCTAAATATACCTTATACTAAAGAATGAGGAATATTAACCCATTGAAAAATTACAAAATAGCATATATAAGCAAATAGGACAAGTACAAATTTCTAACAACTTAGGGAAAAAAAGAAAAGAAAAAGAAAGCGAGCTATCATAAATTACAATGAAAGAGAAAGATTGACGTATTGTGAAGATATCCTACGACCACACATTAACACATTTTTGGGAGCTCTGTTCAAGTAGGCACACAAATGATCTCTAGTTTGTCTCTTCTGTTTGAGGAAGATATTCCATTTTTAGAATAATCCAGCAAACAACAATACGGAAGCATATCAGTAACAAGATATTGTTGCTTTCTGAGCAAAAAAAACAAGATATTGTTGCCAGCATTTCAAGACAATAGATTTGCATTCGGTGATCATCATAATGATGGGCAACCTACGTCTGCTATTAGTTCAATTTTTTAATTTTAGAATGATAATTTTTTTTTAAAAAAAAAAATGATAGCTCTAAAATTATTTTTACTTTAAATTCTATATATATTAAAATAAAAATTAGGAAAAAATGTACATAAGTCCCAAACAAGAGAAAATAACCCTATTGATTAAATAGAGAGTCGGAAAATATGATTGTGTATTCATTAAAGGTATTTTAGACTTTTCACATTTGGAATATATTACAAAAATATCCTACGGTATTTTACTACAATTTGAGATTTTAGGATACTTTTTTATCGTATTTTCTCTTACTTAAAACTTTGACGCAATTTTCCCTAAAAATTACTACCTCCGGTCCTAATTATAGGAACATTTTTATAACGTAAGTGTAATTTACACTATAAAAGTGTTCCTATAATTAGAAGCGGAGGGAGTATTTAACAATATAGATTGGTGATGAAGACATTTATGTTCCTCACAATTCACAAAGGTAACTCGTGGAGAAGATGCCAATGTATTGAGGGACCCAGACTCAGCACAATGATGAGAAAGTTAACAAGCATTTTTTTTTTTAAAAAAAAAAAAAAAAAAACACACACACACACACTGAAAAGGGACTTATGGAGAAACAACTAAAACTAAGGAACAGAAAAAGAAAAAGAAGATAAAGGCTCCAAAAGAGCCTTTGGAGTTATGATATTTAGACCAACTACAGCTTTGTTTAGAGCCCTTTTTGCAATGCTATCTTTGTGAATTTGGCATTAGTGTTTTTCAATCAAACCTCAAACTTGGTAATTAAGACTGAAACTTGAAAAATTGATAGAGAAACATCCAAATTACCATAATGCTCTTACATATTTGATACAAGATAAAAAAAAAAAAAAAAAAAAAGTTGCTTCAACGTTTCCCCATGTTGGCACACAAAGAAACAAAGGCCAATGACATTAAAGTGATGATACTTTTTTCTTTATCTTTTTAATTTGTCACTAGTTGGAAGTGCACGGTGCAAAAGTTTCCAAATAAAGAAGAGTTGTTTGTAAGGAAGGAAGATGAACCATATAAATTTTCATAAAGGATATGAAACTACTAGAATTAAAATCATAATCTAAAAAAATATTGTATGAATCCATCTTTACCTGTGTATTGGCCATTGTAGCATTACCTTATTTTGTTTTAATAATAATTGAAGTCTTCAAAAATAAGATTTTTTTAATTCTGATATACAGGTAAGATATTTGAATAAACACTTTTGGGATGTTCAAAAGTTGATTTACTTTTGAGTATTTTTATTCTTATTTTTTTTTCAAAGTATTTATACGGCGTGATGAGAGGATTCCAATTAAAAAGTATATATTTGTCAGCCATATGACAATGATTCATTTGTGTGAATATAACGCTACCATAAAAGGTGGTTGAGTTTGGGATGTTTATCTGAGCAAAGTGATCCCAAACAATAATGATTATAAATTAATAAAACATTCCATTGCACGCGATTCCAATTAAAAAGTATATATGCAATAATAGGTCAGCCATATGACGATGATTCATATATGTTGTTGAGCCTTGCTATATAGTCTATCAAAAAAGGTGGTTGAGGGATTAGAGGAGCCATACCCACTCCTCATTCCAGTTTATCGATTATGATATGAGCATTTTGAAGAATACCTTTCTAAATCTATGAAGAATTATCATAACATTATGTGTAAAAATGACTTGACTATAGACGAACGAGAAGCATGGGATAATAATTTGACTTCCAAGTACTAGTTCTTCACTCAATGCCAAGACATTTTCCTAGTCTAAAGTGAAGCTACGATTTTCAATCACAAAATATGTCTGATATATTACCTTTAATCCTAAAAAGTTTTTAGACGATGAATAAAGTTTGATGAGGCAGATTGTCCCATTTTGTACCCAAAAAAAAAAATCATATGTTATGTTGGCGTAAAAAATACTTATTATATGCATTTTGTCAACAAAATAATAAAAATATCATTGTGTAAATACTTGGCGCATATATTTCTAAAGGTTTGTGGTTGTGGTGATCCGTGTAAAGATGCTGAATATTCAATTCATTTGATATAAAAACATATAAACCCATAAATTTCGACCAATATCATAATCAATCAACTTTTTTGATTCGTTGTAGGAAATTAAATTTAAAACGTGCGAAAGCAATTTTAAATTTGAGAAGAACTTGTTTTTTCATTCATTCATTTTGAAAATCACATTTATTAATAAGGGGAGGCCCATTGCATTTAGTACAATTTGATATTTTTCTGTCAATCGTTATATATATATATATGTGTGTGTGTGGATTTTAACATATGCATACAAAATCAAAGCAAGATGTACAATAATTAACCTTCATAGCAAAAATTATTGGAAAAAATATATCTCAATAAAAAACTTATTAGGAAAAATCTTAATTAAATCCTGCTGAAACAATAGAGTCCAGATTTAGGCCTAATTAGAGGGATTAGGATTTTTTTTTATTTTTCTTATTTTCTATTTATATAGATTAAACAAATCTCTAATCACGCCAAGATGAGTTATTTTTAGGAATTTAGGATTCTAATCTAAATAAATGTCAAAAAAAAAATTTATTATAATGCACCTAATGTGAACTCATTTTCAACAAATCTCTAATCACGCCAAGATGAGTTATTAGGAATTTAGGATTCTTGTAAATTTATTATAATGTTCCCAAATGTTTGCTAACCCTTTCTTCCCTGTAGAATAATCTTTCTCCCCCATCGTCTTCACCCTCTCATGCTTGGACTTGCTGGAGTTTTCAACAAACTTAACATCTTCAATCTCACATTTCCACTGTATGCTTCTCCTCATTCTCCCACTGCTTGTTAGATTAGTGATTTAGATATGTATTAGGTTTATCTTTCTATCAAAATAACTCAAATTAAATCAATTTGATATGAATTACCATTGGATTATATACCTTCAATTCAATGTTTTATGTAATTAATGTGGGACTTTTCTTGATTTATTGTAATCTTCTTCAACTGTCAAAGCTCTTGTTGATAATTTGATAGCCCACCAATGGTCTTTTAGTGTAATGATATGGATGTTCCATATAAATGGAGGTTATGGTTTGATCCCGTTTATAACTCAGGCAGTTAGTGTCTAACTTGTAATTCAAAAATTAAAAAAAAAAATTGACAGCCCCGTCCTGAAAGACAGAATCAAAAGGGAAAAAATAGAAAATGGAATCGAATATTGTATAAAAGTTCCTAAGCTATATATGATTTACTATTTGTTCACTGTCGTTGTCTTTATTCCATTTCACGACATGAAAAAAGGAAGCAAGAACATTCTAATAGAAGCAAGTGGATGTATCCTAGGACCGATGACCGTTTTAACCAATTGAAGATTGCATCACCCTGCAATCAAGCATAACACTGGAGAGAAAACTTTTCTTGCATACGAATTCTAGGGACAAATAAAAGGAAACAAAAACAATAATTAACCCTCAAAAAGACCCAAAGTAATTTTTTTAAATTATATGAATTTTAGGGACAAATAAAAGGAAACAAAAACAATAATATTTTTGACTTGTCCATGAGTACCCAAAGTAATTTTTATTTTATTCTTTTGACTCATAATGTTGATCACCAAGAAATTTGGTGGGCTGTACCAGTCGATTGACGACAGCCTCGAAAGTTGCTAAGCTAACATCGCTATATAAAAAAATTTCAGATGATAGGCGTTGGATGACGGAGGGAGAGAGAGAGGACCGAGAGTTTCTTTCATCATCCTCGTTGAGAAAAGACGGAGTAAGAAAAGGGCAAACATTCAGTGGTTAAGTAGAGGGTAAAAGTAAAGGGTTTAACAAACATTCAATGTCATTAAGGTAAATTTACAAAATTCATAAATCCCTAATAAGTTCTCTTAGCTTGATTAGGAATTTGTTTAAAGTATAGGCCTGAATCCAGATTCTACTATTTCAAATGGATTAATTGAGATTTTCCCAATTTATTATCCCATAATACCTAAAATTCATTTAATGATGAACAATTTGTCTTTAACTGCGTGCAACATATTTTTAAATTTCAACTATGGGCAAAATAGAAAACATTTATAGACATCTGAACATATGTTGCACAATTTAAAGAAAAGATAATTTGAGTCCTTAGATATCTTTTTGATGATAAATTATGTAATGGGAGATTTTTTTTAGCAATTTTTCTCTAATTTTTATATTTTTTTTAATATTATAAAATGCACCGTCTATGCTTTTTTTTTTTTTGGTTGGGAGATGGAGGGTAGATAGATGTGATGTGAATTGAATGCTTGGTGGCAAAGGGAAATATGGAGGAGCAACCTAACCCACAAATGGACTTGGCACCGTCCACAAACACCCACTATCAAGTTGGGCCCTACACATGTTATGACCTTTTTACCCTTAACAATTTCAAAAAAATGACACTTCAAGCCTAACTTGAAAACAGCCTATTATTAATAGGGATGCAATTGTCGGGTAGTTTGTGAGTTTTCAGTTTAACTACATTCTACCTTCCTTGTGCGGCACGGAAACACTCATCTCCCATCTGGTTGGAGGGAAGGGAATAAATAATTTAATAACTTTGATGTTTTTTTAATAAGAAAAATACCTGGAGTTGCAATTTTTTTCATAGGGATAAGATACAAGAAAATAATCATAAATAAAATTAATTAATTTTTTTATCCCTACCCAGATATGACCACAATGATAAAAGAGAATAAAAAGTATATCATGCATTTGTTTTTAATTATATATTGATAAATCGATACTTTATATTAAAATTTATAGAAAATAATATAATAGTCACATCTCATAAATTATAGAGCATGATACTAATGATACTATTAAAATTTTAGAAAATGATTATATAACTCATAAATTAAAGCATGATACTAATGAAAATATCCAAAAAAAAAAAACCTTCTTCTATTATATAAACACATACCAAAAGCAGAAAAATTTAAAACTTCATAAATTAATTGAATGCACTGTAGAGTAGGAACCGGAGAGAAATAGAAGTGCAAGTGAAAAAACACAAAAAGGAATTGACCAGAGTCCAACTGAAAACTACCAACCACTAACTAGTTTTTTATTCTCATTAAAAGAGAGAGCGGAAACGAGTGGTTCCCTTTGATAATTTAACGTAAAAAAAAATAAAAATAAAAAATCGATACACCCAATCACAAAGATCGATTTTTTTAAAAAAATTAATTAAATTAATTAGACCCAACGACTCCTTCACGTTGCTACGTTTTCTTCTTCTTCCTCGTCTACCTCTTTTTTTTTTTTCTGTTGGCTCACATAACAAGCTACCTCCGAATTTTCCCCCAATTTCTAGGGTTTCTGATATTTTCTCTAATCAGAAACCTTAGCTGCCTTCTCTCGTCTCCAACTTCTGTTTTTCTTGCTTAATTTCAGGTGATTTTGCTTCTCTTGCTATTCATCGCTCTTCTTCTTAGAATTCTCTGTCTGGGTCATTTAATGAAGCTAATTTGGCGATAAAGGATTAAAAAGGGGTAATTGACGTGTTTTCGACTGGGTATTGGTTGATTATTACTTCGTCTTTGTGAGACTCATTTTGTTTTTTGTTTTTTTTTTTGGGGGGGGGGGGGTGTGTGGTGTTTTTGCTACTCTTAGTTGACTTGCAATTGCACTTGGAATCATTAGTAATCAAATGGATGAGTACAGTTTTTTTTTTTTTGTTTAACATATGTCTTGGAATGGAAATGAGGGGATTAATTGCTAACATATGTCTTGGAAAGGAAATGAGGGGATTAATTGCTAATCAATCACTGTTGTTGGAGGTTTGAAATTCACAATGCCTTTGTTGATAGGAGGTTTGGTTTTTCCAGAAAGTACAATAGTGGCTCTTGTTGGAAATTTGAATGCTGAAGCTTTCAATAAGGCTAGGATTTGGAAGGACAAAAGTTTGGTAGATTTTTGTGTTTGCTATTAGGTTGTCAAATCAAAATATAACGGGGATATTTTTTTTCCTTCAAAACCTCCAATAATACGGCTTTGAGATTATTTAAATATCCACACGATATATTGCTATACAAAATTCGGTCCTAAAAACTCGCTGAAATGTTGTCTAATTTAGAAACTGCTTTTAACATATGTTACTACAAACAAGAGTTATATCGAATGGTTTTGCGCGTTACTAAAAAGTAAAAACTTTTATCATAGGAGATACTTTCAATTGGACTTATGTAGACGTTAGACTATAATTAAGTTCAACCAAAGTTTTGAACTAATCTGTATAGAGGGTGAGATCTGACAAAATACTAATGGAATGAGAGGAGTGTCGCAGTTGTGTCATTCACCCGGAACATTCACAGATAGTGCAGCTTCTAAGTTGGTAAACTGATAATCATAAAGATATTATTTTGGAATTTTTTATACTGGGTTTTCAAATATAGTTGATTTATTTCTTCGTTGACTTAGGATTAGTTTTTGTACTCTTGGTGTTGGCTTACTTGTATTATTCTTTTATGTTTGTCTACCCTGAAGAGAATCAATTGAATTTTGGTTGAACTGATGAAATTCTGAATGTCCCTCCTTACAACCTAATGATAACGGTTGCAAGCAAAAGTTCATTATTCACAGTACTCATATTCTCACATCTTTTGCCAGATTCTTTTGATTCATCTGCATCACCATGTCAAGTTTGGAGGAGCCACTTGGTCTTGACAAATTGCCAAGCATGAGTACCATTGATAGGATTCAGAGGTTCTCATCTGGAGCTTGTCGTTCCAGAGTAGATAATTTGGGCATGGGAAACTGCTTTATTGAAGGACGGAGTTGCAGTACATCCAATAGCTGCAAGTGAGTTAATATAATTTCTTACAAGTCAGAAACTTGACTGTAATTTGTTATGAGATTAATGAATCTCTTTTGGTCATTTTTTCTTTCATACAAACATGTTACATTCTATTTGCTGCTGCATATGTGGATTTTTACACATGATTTGCCCTTTTCTGCTCATTACATCCATTACATAACCTAATATCTCTTGGTTTCAGTGACGATGATGAAGATTATACGACAGAGACATTTCCATGGAAGAGACATGCTAGGGACATGTCCCGAGGGGGTTCCTCTTGTCAGAGGGCAATGAGTTCAGGGAGGAACTCAATCACATTTGGGAAAAATGATGATTCATTTTGCTTTTCAGAGAGTCCGTATAGTCCCAAGTGTAATAACAAAGACATACCTGAAATGACATATAAGGTGATCTTTGGAAGCAGTAATTCCTGTTCAAGTTCTGGTAGCTAATAAATAAGTTTTAAACTCTGGTCCATGCCTCTTTTTATATCCTTCAAACTTTCTGTCATTAGTAATTTTATCTATTTTCTTTGTTTGACTAGCATCTTATATGAAATTATTCATTGAAAAATGCAGTTTCTGAAAGGTATACCTAAGTTTGTAAAGATAGTAGAAGTTGGTCCGAGGGATGGATTGCAAAATGAGAAGAATATTGTACCTACGGATGTGAAGGTTGAATTGATACATAGACTGGCATCTTGTGGGTTGTCTGTTATTGAAGCTACTAGTTTTGTATCTCCCAAATGGGTCCCACAGGTATGATGGGCTCAGAATTTTACCATGTTTAATGTTTCTTGATATTGAAAGTTAGGGAGTGATTGTTCTCTTGAAATTTAACCAAGGTTCATCCAACTTACGTTAGTTCAAATTTTAATGGATGTGTTTATTGTTAAGCTTGGATGCCTTAAATAATTTTAACCATATTAAAATGATTAAATCCGATTTAACTATACACAAGATGACTTAACAATATTGGAATAATGATATTTTTATTTATTTTTCAATGCAAACTGGATTCAAAAGGGGAAATGTGACTTTTTAATACATAATTGTATTTTGGCTAATAGGCATCTTGTCGCTACTTAATTTTAATGTATGTAGCTGATTCAATCATAAATTGGTGGTGTTTTGATTTTAAGTTTTTTCTGCAAACAAACTTGATTTTGTTTGGCTCATACCCTCATGGATATTATTTAATTTCTGTCTCAGTTAGCTGATGCTAAGGACGTAATGCAAGCAGTTCATAAATTGGAAGGCGTCAGATTGCCAGTTTTGACTCCTAATTTAAAGGTACATACATCTAGAATAACCATGGAGAGGAATATTTATTTTTAGATCTCTGACCGGCTACAATTACAGGGCTTTAATGCTGCTGTAGCAGCTGGTGCCAGAGAAGTAGCTGTTTTTGCATCAGCTTCTGAATCATTTTCAAAATCTAACATTAACTGTAGTATTGAAGAGAGTCTTGTCCGTTATCGTGCTGTTACGAGTGCAGCTAAAGAGCTCTCAATTCCTGTTCGAGGGTATGCCTTCTATCTCATTTTACCGTGATTTTAAGATTCCATTATATCGCATTCTTCTTTGCATATGTGTTTAATTTTGTTGGACAACAATTTTAATTGATTTTTTTTTTTTTTTTTAAATTTAATTTTTTTTTTTTAATATTTAGATTGATCTTCTCCAAGAAGAGTTGTAGTTGTTGTTCAGCAATTTTTCTTTTGATCTTGGACAGTGCCTTGGCTTAACTGAATAAAATATCTTAGATTGCTGGGATTTACTCTTGTTCTGGGACACAGAAAATTCTTTGTATATGTTTTGACTGGCTACCCCTCAAAATCAGACTTTATGGTTATATTTTTATCCATTCTTGAACTTGTTATCATTGGGGACTAGACCCTTCCTGATATATCTAAAAGGCCATTAAGTCAAGACCTAATGGTTGGACACAAGATTCCAATCTGTCAATGAATTTTGTTTACATAGAAATTTTATTTCCATTCTGCTTATTTCAATTAGGATATTTTATTTAAATTTTATAGGTATGTATCATGTGTTGTTGGATGTCCAGTGGAAGGACCAATCTCTCCCTCAAAAGTGGCTTATGTAGCTAAAGAACTATATGATATGGGTTGCTTTGAGATCTCCCTTGGTGACACAATTGGTGTTGGCACACCAGGTGATGATTTAGATAACTTGGGCTTTTTAATTCAGCGCCTCCATGTTTGATTCATTAGTAGTGGTGTACTCCTCTCATTCTCCCAGTAGACTAGGTGTTTTATTAGTCAAATTAAATTTTTCTTTGGGTATGGCCTCAATACGTTTATCAATAATATACAAGCATCCACGTTTTATGTGTTCTTAGTTTCTTCATACAGATCAATAGGATTCTATGTTTGGTCAAATACCCATTTGGCCTTAGTTTTTTGTTGGTCAATAGTCTATCTCTCTTTAATCTATTCCTATAAATAGACATATTGCCTCATCAATAAAGCATTGAATAGTCAGAGAGTAAATTGGTATAGGAGATTCTCCTGGGCTGTTCTAGAGAGAAGGTGAGATTCTTGCCTGCTTTTTATCTACAAATTATCTATGATCTTGCACTTATATTGTTCTCCATTCATTTTTCTTGTGCCCAGGAACTGTCATTCCCATGCTTTTGGCTGTAATGGCTGTCATTCCAACTGAAGCAATTGCTGTCCACTTCCATGACACTTATGGCCAATCCCTTCCCAATATTCTGGCGTCCCTTCAAGTAAGCCATCAAAATATCAAGAATAGCATGTGCTTTTATTATACTAGTCTTTTACTGCATAGAACATGTTGAGTTCTCCTCTTTCACATTATACCATGAAAGTTTTTATTGATGCACCAATCCATGGGCACTATCTATAATCCTAAATTTCATCTCAAGGTCAAATCTATATTTTTTAAATCCATTGTCATAGCTCATAACTGTTCAAAATAGAAAAGACTCACACCACATGAGTAGAACTGTTAAATATTGGCCATTCAGGTTTCAATACCTACAGCATTTGTCACTAGAGCTAGCTTGGTTTAGCTTTGGTTCAAAGAGTTAGGATAACTTAGAAAAGATATGATGATGGAAAGAAAAGCAGAGTTTGATTTTTCTTCTGCCACTTGGAGAATGATGTGACTATTTTATTTTTTGGCCAAAAGAATGATTTGATTAAGCAGGCCCTACATTTCATTGTTATTGATACCGTTTGCTTTTAGGCCTCTTTTCCTATATTGCTTTCTCGTTAAAGGGGGAATTAAAAATCTATGTCAAAGTCTCTAGATGGGAACTACTTGTAATTATCTAAAAAACAAAAAACCACATTACCTATCATTTTTCTATTCATTCCCGTCCCTTTCAGTCTCTAATTTTTAAAACGCTGAATGTGATATTTCAAACCGCACATGGGAACTGATTACAATTGTCTAAATTCATAATACCTATCATTTTTTTACTTCTTGTTCCCATCCATTTCTCTCGCTAATTTTTAAATCATTGAATGTATATCCTGGCAGAAAGAAAATAATGAACTATTAGTTTTTGAAAAAAACGAGAACTAAAACCTTGGTATGCAGAGTATTGTCTGCACAAAGTCAATTTTTTTAAAATAATGGTAATGTAATTTTATGGGATTCAAATTTATATTGACAACAAGCCTTGTTCTACTAGATGGGTCGGGTATGCGGAGAGCATTACCTTATTGTGATTTATCAACAAATGCTTGTTTGGGATTTCATTTAGGACCCCCAAAAGTGTTTATTTACGTAAATCGAGACAATACTCATCTCATATACTTACTTTGTATACCATAAATCACGATTGAAAAGTTACTTTTAAAGGTTGCAATCGTTTTTCCAAACAAGCATTTATATCTTTGGATAAATTGTTGACCAAGAGGTATTAGAATCATTAATGAAATTGATTTGCATTAAACAGATGGGGTGCTGTACAGTGGACTCCTCTGTGGCTGGTCTTGGTGGGTGTCCATATGCTAAGGGAGCTTCGGGAAACGTCGCTACCGAAGATGTTGTGTACATGCTGAATGGGCTGGGAGTGAAAACTAACGTCGATCTTGGAAAGCTCATGGCGGTTGGGGACTTCATCGGCAAGCATCTGGGTCGACCCTCTGGCTCAAAGACTGCTATTGCCTTGAGCCGAGTCACAGCTGACGCCTCCAAGATATGAGATTATATATTGCTATCAGTAACAATATTTATTCATATGCTTCAGGCAATGACAAACACCGCCGATGTAATGTTTCTATTCTTACACACTTGTAGAATATAATTAAAATATTCCCCCATATTATGAGGTGAGAAGGAATAAGTAATGCTTCTAAATATCTACCAATCTCAAAGTGCAAACAGCACTCATGTTTGCCATTGTTGTCACTAGCTTCTTTCCTTAATTGTCTTTTCTCATTCTGTGCAGAAAAGTTAGCTTAAATTGACTGTAATTCAATCCCCACCCACTTTTTTTGGCTGAGGGGAAAAAACTAAAGTTTAAGCCATTAAACACATGCTTGCACAAGCATGCACATACTGCTGTTTATGTTATGCAAAAGGGTCTTAAAAGTGTTCTTTGTTCCCTACTTTCTTATTCCAAATATACCCTCAAGTAATCAAACACTTGGAGCCATGTTTTTTGAGGTAAAAAACCATGTCACCTTCACAAGTGTGGATTTATACAATTGTGGATGTATTTGAGACTCCAATGATGGCTTAGGGAGCCATGACTTTGACCATCACAGAAAAGGGAAACTAAAAGGCAAAGACACTACCTTTCATCATTTTGCATTTGCTTGTGCTCCAATTTATTTCCAAGCCTTCATAATAGCTATATGTCTTCTCTTGAGTCCTTTTTGAATGTGGTTGTGGCAGTCAAAGGAGCAAAGCCATTTTAACACCCTGAAAAAATCATCACTCAGATCCCTTTCTCAACCTCAACTTTGAGTGTGGTGGGTATTTGCCATTATGATGGAGCCTTTTCTTTGATAATCTCATCATTAAGTTTTAGGTCTCTTTCATCTCGTATATTTTTACTATAATTATTTATCAAATTTCAGTGTTTTCAATTCATGAGTAAAAATAAAGGTATTAGTTTTTAGAGTAAATACCCTTTTAGGTCCCTTGAAAAAAAACATGGACCCCATTTTAGTCCCAAAATGAGACTTTTTTGGACTAAAAAGGGTTTTTTTGGAAATTTGCAAGAAATCAAAATCTTCACCAATCGACCCTTATTCGTCCTTTTCAGGGACTAAAATGGCATTTCTTTGTGTAAGGGATCAAAATGGGTCCGTGTTTTTTTCTAGGGACCCAAAAGGGTATTTACTCTAGTTTTTACATAAGAAGTGCTGAATTAGACTTTAAAAAAAAAATAAAAAATCAGGAACTATGGTTTATGGTGAAGAGCTTAGATGTGTGCAGAAGTTTTAAATTAAATTAGTTGTATATGCTCGAGCAGAGTAAAAAAAAAAGTGGTGAAGGAGCAAACAAGTGCATGATGGCTTTAGGCTTGTTTGTTGGTGAGGACTTCGTATTGAAAAGGGTTAACTTTATTCTTAATCTTTTGTATTGACATGAAAAGGGAAAAGAAGAATGTTTTAGTTTCAAAGATCAAAAGGATCTGATTTTATATAGGCCTTTTAATTAAGGTGATCAAGATAGTATAGATATTTATTTATTTTAATATAAAATCTTCATTAATTTTTTGAGGATATGCTACCTCTAAATTGTTTTTGGAAGGCTTTCAAATATATAATTTTTGAAGTATATTTTGTTTCTTAAATTTTAAAATATTATAATTGAAGTAGAAAAATATTCAAGAAAAATACTAATTTAAATTAACAGATGGTATTTTAAACAATGGAAAATATTTTTGGTTGGAAAAATCTAAAGAAACCACAAATAATTTTATGTATTTTTTTATTTTTTAAACTACTTTAATTTTTTTATTATTAATTTGCTCTCTACATAGCCCAATAATCAATCTTTATTTCGCTATTAACCCCAAATATATATATTTTTTTAAAAAGTTTAGGCGAGTTAGGTCTCAGGGCTATACCAGAGCCAGGGCATACTTCCGGCATGTACTTATTGATCGTCGGTGGGATTTAAACCTACAACTTTATAGTTATGAGCTAACATTTTAACTAATTGGACCATAGTTATGAGTAGGGGTGAGCATGGTGCCCTGTACGTCCCGCCCAAGTCCGGTAAAAAATTGCCTTGTCCAGTTCTAAAAAAGTGGCCTCAAAAAAATTTAGGCAGTTTTGGGTTGGGCCAATAACTGGGCAGGGCCGGGCATTGGGCAGGGGGTCCTTCCCGGTCCATTTGGCCCTGCCCGGAAAATTAAATATATTTAAATAAATATTATTATATATATACTATTTTATTTAAAATATATTATATTATTATGTCTAAATATATTATATTAGACTTCAGGTATCTCTAAAGCTTTAAAATTCTGTAAAGTATGAACTAGAATTTTCATGGAGTAGGGCATAACGTCACTACTAGAAGGCGAGCTGCCCCGCCCAAAATTCTTAAAAAAATGATTAGAGGCTTTTATAAGAAAAAGATCGTAACTATAAAAATGCAAACGGCCATTTATTCTTCTTTGGGTATCGGGCGGGAGTCTCAGTGACCGCTGCCCTAGCCATGCTCACCCCTAGTTATGAGCATCGTTCTTCTACTTAAGGGGATGAATATACTTGTTATAGAAATCATGGGATCAAATTCTAAGAGAAATTGGGGGAAAAAAAGTGAAGGAAAAGCATATAATCTATAAAGTAGATTTTTCGAAATATTTTGAAGATTTTAAGGCCATAAAATAAATTTGAAAAAGTTAAAAAGGTTCCTATATCGGATGTGTAAAGCATATGAAGACAACATCATTCTTTGTAAGAAAAAAGTTGCACACATTTGTTCATAACCCTTTTGTCAAACTCCCCCCACACGTTTGACCAACTTCAATTAATGTTTCATCAAAATAATTCACTACTGGATTCCACATAAAAATAATCATTATTTTGAAAACATTTTAATTATTTTTTTAATGGAAACAAAAAGTTTATAGTGTCTAAATTTAATTTAATGGACATTAATTAAGCGCCTCTTTAAGTATTTGTCTAAGTAAAAGCTTGTGTCATTGGATAAAAGGTTTTTGGTAATTTTTTAAATTAAGGAGTGTCAATGAATAGAGTTAAGGTCAATTTTGGTCAAAATCTCTATTCTTACCCAAAAAAAAAAAAAAATCATTTAGACACAAGGGGAGATGTTATTGTCATACTAGTGACATGTTATCTTGATGATGTTAATCAAAGTTAATTATAATCCTAAAGACCAATTCTTTGATGAAATTTAATATCAAATTTTACAAAGCTTACTATTAAATTTTCAAAAAAAGAAAAATTGATATAAAATTAATTCAAATTACAATTTTTTAAACGACACAATATTTTGTTGTTGAAAAATCTAAGTAATTTGTGTGGTCATATACAATAGCAGACCTTAGAAAGGAAAATCCTCCCCCTCCCCCCCAAAAAAAAAAAAACAAAAATCTGTTCAGATTTTTTAAAAACAAATTAAGGTAATATAAAAATGTATGTTATCTTATATTAGACTTGTTAAAATACTTTTATTATACATTTGACCCCCCCAATATTTTTTTTAATTAGTGAATAAGTATACATTTGGACCCCCAAATAAAAACAAATTAAGGTAATATAAAAATGTATGTTATCTTATATTAGACTTGTTAAAATACTTTTATTATACACTTGACACCCCCCCCCAAATATTTTTTAAAATTAGTGAATAAGTATACATTTGGACCCCCAAATACCATTGGTCATATATGATAATAATTGTAGACCTTATAACAAAATATTTTAAAATAGTAAACCTAAATTTAAATTCTCATTCTTTTGTATCAATTCTACTATTTAACTAACCTCTTTGCAATCAGACTTGAATTAAGGGAACAATTGGGGTTTACATTTGGTTCTTCTCCCTTATGTGCTAATCCCTTTAATTTGGGGGTGATGTCATTTTCTTATATATTTTATTTATTTAGATTAAAATATATGTTGTATCCCGAAATAGTTTTTTGATATAGTATTTCAAATTAATTAATTTTCAATCTTACATTCAAAAATATTTTTTCTCTAACACCCCCGAAAATTAATTAATTTGAGATCCGAAAATAAAAAATATATCAAGGTGTAGCATATAATTTAATCTAAATAAATAATATATATATATATATATATATATATAAATAAAAGCCTCCACCCCAAAATTGGAAATGAGAACATAAAGGAAAAACATATAATGTGAATTCTATTCAATAGGCTGGTTTTATAAAGAGGAGTAAACATGAATAGTAAAATGACACATTCACCAGAGAGAGAGAGAGGAAGGAGATTTGTGTGTATCTGTCTCTCACGTCAGATGATCAAATATGTCATAATCTTCCCTCCCTCTCTCTGTGTGCAGACAATAAATATATGATCACAGTGGGCTTCATGAACAGCAGGATCAAACAAAAACAAAATAAAACAAAAAGAGGCCTCTTTCCTTTCGCTCTTTCACTGGTCCATATAGTTGTTTCCCAGGTGAAAAAAAGGGCTCAGAAGAAAATGGCATACTTACACACTCTCTCTCTTTCTCTCTCACTCTGCACCATATTTATTTGCATTCATGGCACCCTCCCCTATGCACCATAGTAACTCCTCCTCCTCATTTTCAGAGCTCACTCTCCAAAAACAAAAATAAAAAATAAAAAATCACAAGACAGAGAGAGAGAGAGAGAAAAAGCAGACTCAGATCAAGCAGCATCAGAAATTCAGAATTCAGACAGATCCTTAGTATTACTGTTTATTGCTTTTTTTATCATTTTCTTTTCCCATCATCTTCCAAACACCTTCTTCTTCTGGGCTTGATTTGTGATACCCTTTTAGATTCAGATCCCAAAAGTAGCTTCTTTTCTTCATTTCCTTTATGGGGTTTTGAACCAATTTGTAAAAGTTGTTACTTGTTTCCTCTTCATATATATACATATCACTATTATCATTATGAGGCTGATAGGTGTGGCTTCTTGTCTCTCTCTCATTCTACTTCTGCTTCTCTTTCTGCTCAAAACCTCTCCTGCTTCTGCAAAATTTCAGAGCTTTAAATCTGGGCGTATTCCTTTTCAAGCCAAGCCAGGTTTTGCAAACAAGAAGACTCGTAAAGGTGAAGATCATGGCTCAGAAGTAGCTCCTGCTTTTGGTGATGAAAAAAGAAAAATCTACACTGGTCCTAATCCTCTACATAACAGATAAGTAGATGTATGTTTATTTATATGTATAATTCTTCTATCCAGAGCTTGATTTTTCTTCTTCATTTCAAGCTCTCTCTCTCTATATATATATAATAGATTTTTCTTCTTTTCTTTCATTTCTTTGTATGTTTTGCCCACCCAGAATTTGTGATTATTGTCCTCCCAAAGGATATATCAGTATGTTTCTGGTGTATTATTATTATTGTGCATAGGATTATTTTCTTGCTTATCTACAACTACATGATTGATGTCTAGTCCTTTAAGTATCCTTGCGATTTAAATGTATGATTTTTTTCAATTTAAAAAGTTGAATTCGAAATATTTTTTAAAGAAAATGTCAAATTCCTTCTACTAAACCGAATTGTTAGTTGTGTATAGGATTCATATTTAATGTTGGAGCTTCATGGTACAATTTTTATTTTAATATGACAACAACTTTTTTGGAAAAAAAAGTAGACAAAGGAGTAATACAATTGCAATGGCATTTACGGATTGTGATGCAATAAATGGAAATGAAATGGTACAAATGGAACAGAGTGTTCATTATGAGATTGGTTCTGCCATTAATGGAGTTTGTTGGAGTAATGACTATTTGACAGTGTTTGTTATGATTAGCTCATTTGTTTCTTACCACTTTGGTTTCCGTACATTCTTGCAATGTTTGATTTTTGCATAAAGCAGCATTGGATTTTCTCTCTGCTCTTTACTGGTAGTCCTATTTTTTCCAACATAATTGACAACATACAGATTTAAGTTCTGCAAAATCCTTTCTTGATATAAAAAACCAAAAAAATTGAATAAATCGAATATTCTTCCTCATGTTGTCCACGATATAAGACACAAGACACCAGTAGAAGATTTTTTTTGTTTCATTGTATAAGTCATTTGAAGAGTAATTAATACTTATTTTTTTAACTTTTTTTATTTATTATAATTAGTGACTAAATATGATTTGTTATCTTTTTCTCTATCCTTCAAAACCTTATTTGATATACAAGTAAAGTTGGAAAAAAAATTGAATTTAAGATAGATTTAATAAGTTAGCAGTATTAGTAATGATTCCTTTGAGTAAAGTGAATGGTTGAATCTAGATAAGGAAAGATCATGTTAATAAAACTATCTCAATTTCAACTTAAGAATATTGATAATGTGGTATATCAAGTAATTAAAGTAATTGAATATAATACTTAAACAAAAACAAAAACAAAGCCAAGGTCCTGTTCAAGCTTACCAACTCACAAACAAATGGCCAAATCAGCCTCTACTTTAATGGCTCAGAGATTTAATCAATTAAATGTTAGTTAGATTGATAAATATTTTACTAAGGTGATGGAACATAAAGTAAATAAGTTAAATTGATTTAAATGATGATTATTTTAATTACTTGACTTATTATTTCAAGGCTTTTAAATATTTATATCTTTATAATTACTCATTATCTTAGGCATCTAATCCTTCCTTTACATATTTATCCTAACATAATTTATTGTCCAAAATTACCTTGTTTAAGGAATCAGGCGCAACCTATTTTTAGTTGTACAACATTTCTTCATCTATATGCACATATTTTCAACTATGTACTAAAAGATTTGTATATTATAGGGGTTAAAGGTGCTTCTATGATTATTATAACTTATATGATTATTATATAAAAAGTGGGACATTTTTATATATATTTTATTTATTTAGATTAAAGTATATGCTACACACCCATTTGCCCTGACAAATATTTCTAAAAGGAAACTAATTAATTGGAAATATTGATGTAATTTTTTTTCTTATAATTTAATATAAAAAAAAAAAAAAAAAACGGGCTTGGTCTATAAAGCCAAAAAAATGGGTTGAGCCCATCGGGGTTTATGCCATGAAATTGTAAGGGTCGAGCTTAAAATTTTGACCTTCGTTTAAGCCTAAAAGGGTTGGTCTTGTAAAAAGGTCTAAAAGGATTGTTCATATTATTTTTTTAAAAATATATATTATACTAATATTTTTTTTGTTAATGATGTTGTAAATATTAAGTTATTATTATCTTTTTTAGAATTAAATTTCATATGAATATTGTGTATTAAGAATACTAAAATTTAAAAATTTATAAAAATATCTTATTTTTATATTCTTACTAATTTTAATTTTTTGACTTATTTTTTTTTTTTTTTGTCTATATCTTGTAACTTACACTTTTCAAGCATATATTAACATAAGTGTTGTTTATTTTGTAACTTCTTGCACTTTTCAAGACATATTTACAAAAAGTTTTATTTATTTTGTTAAGTCTTCTCATTAATTAAAAAAGTACTCAATTTTAAAAGAATATTTCATTTGGTTCTTATAGTTCAAAAAGAGATTTTCCCTTTATAAAATATTGACAAAAATTTATCATGATTGATGTAAAATAAACAAAGATAACAATATTTCAAGTGTATCTGGGAAGGTCCCAATATCATGCAGATTATCAAAAAGAGAATCCAATAACACACATGTATTAAAAAAAATGTAAGGTTGAGTTTCTATCTTAGGGAAGGATTTTGTTTCATAGCAAACAACCACTTATCCTATTTATTAGAAAAAGATAGAGCAATTAATTATTTAATAATTTTATGTCTTAAATTAAGAATAAATATGTTATTGTTTTAACTTAATTTCTTTGAAAAAGTGCAAAACAATTGTTAAACATGGTCAAGCCCGCAGGCTAGCTCTAATAGCTCAAGGGTTGAGTTTAAAAAAGTGATCCTTTTAGCTGGCCTGTTTTTATGTAAGCCCATCCTTTTTCCCAGCTTTATGTATATACCCGTTTAGGTTTAGCTGGCCTGTTTTGGCTAAGTCTGTGAAGAGTTGGCGCAGCCTTTTTCCCACCTCTAGGCATATTTTTATTTATTTCCCAATTTTTTTTTAGGTCCTGCCCGAAACTATTGTTTTTCCCTGCTCTATGGATATAGATGAAGAAGAGATGTACCTGATTATTTTGCCATTGATCCAAAATATTGAAATGATATATAGTATGTCAAAAAATGAGTTGTTACCCTCTCAATGACATGGGTTTTTAGGTATCTTTAGACAATAAATTTTACAATAAAGAATTTTTTAGCAATTTTTTCAGTATCTATTGTTCAATCTACATAACAACTTTTATATGCACAAAACTAGCTTTAGCCTAACACATAATAAATTCTCTCTCTAGCATAAGACATATTTAGGAAGTTGATTTTGATTATATATATACTATGTAATTTTCATTTTTACCAATATTTTTGTAATAAAAAAAAAGAGGGAATTAAAGAAGATAACTAGGATATTTTAGAAAATACTTGTTACATAAACTAATTTAACTATTTTTTTGATCTAATTAAATTAGGTAAATATATCTTATATTAAAGAACCAAATGGATTATTTGTTGAGATGTGAGTCAAGATTTAGAATTCAAACGTTCAAACAATTACTATATAACAAAACAAAAGAGTCAAAGCGTCCAAATTGCCTGCGTTTTTGTGGGGGAACTTTGTGAATGATCATTTCAAGAGGTTTGTTGAGTAATCTCCACGTTATACATCACATCTCCAAGGAATCACGATATTGTTTTCTTACGTAACAATTTTTTTTATTAGGGGAAAAAGGATTAAAAGTAGAATCTACATTCTTTATATTTGTTTCTTCCATAGATCTTAGAGAATCCATGGCGTACTCGCTCTCAAGTTTGATCAATTCAGACAATTACCAAAAATGCAATGTAATATGCGCAGTTCAACTTAGAAAAATACTTATTTGAACTTTTGCTTTTATTGCAAAATGGTCTCTTGAATGTTCAAAATCAAAAAATCAGTTTTAAAACTTGCAAGCTCTAATGAATAAAATAAAATTGTTTATATGATAAAGTGATCAATTATATAAAATGAAAATAATTATACAACTAAAGTTTTTTATTGGTTAAATTATACAACTAAAGTTGATACTTTCAGCCCTTAATGGTTTAAGCCCAGTGGAGAAAATTAAATATAAGATAAGATATAGTATTAGATATTTTTTGGATTCTTAGATTAGAATATATTTAAATAAGTACTTTGGAGTTTAATTAAATTATTTTAGTAATAATTTTTTTTTTTTATTTTTCTCCAAACTAATTAATTTGACTAATAAACTGATATATAATTTAAGAATATACATTATATATCAAGAATTAAATTAACTACTGCCTCAGAGATATGATTAAGTAATTTATTTAGCCCGCCATCCACAACCCAGTTACATCTGATCTAAAAAAATCAAATCTATCTTATATTTAAAACCAAAGGAAGTATAACATGAATTAGGAAAGGGACAGTTAACAAGACATCATCTTTATAAAAAGAGTATATAATAAAAGAGAACCTGTGAAAAGGCTCAATTCAGCTTGTTTGTAGTTTCAATTCTAAATCACATACTGAAATAAGGTATTTTCTCCAAATTCCTTTGGCCTCCTCATTTGGTCCCAACCAATGGCATGATAATGGCGAGATTGATCATCATGGCCCCAAAAAAAATTCCGCTGCAATCTTTCCACTTCAAGACAAACACTTTTCGGTAGATGAGTCACTTGCAATTATACCAGCCATAGAAAGGCAATTAGCTCTCCATGAACCCAACTTAGTTCTAACCTGATCAATAACGCACTGGAAGTCCTCCCTCTTCCTTCTATTTCTAGAAAGGGGAAACCCCAAGTATCTCCCAATCCCATCTGAAATCTGCATGTGAGACAATTCCTTAATTCTCATTCTATATTTGTCGTCGGCAAAAACTTTGGGACCATTGTTAGTAATCAGAATAGGTTTCCAATCACCACTTTCAACAGAGTCACAAATTAGATGGGAAAGCCTATCCATGCACAGTACAAATAAAAGGGGTGAAATAGGGTTACCTTGACGAAGACCTCTTCTAGGAGAAAAGAACTCAGTTTGTTCCCCATTCCATAGAACATTATAGGACACAGAAGAGACGCAGCTGATGATAAGAGAAACAAAGTTACTATCGAAGCCTGCATCCAACAAAACCTGTTTTAAAAAACTCCAGCTGATTTTATCATATGCTTTCTCCATATCAATCTTCAAGGCCATGAGATCTTTTCTACTCCTATTTTTGCTCATCGTGTGTAGAATTTCCTGTCCAATAATGATACATGTTATCCTGGATATGTCTCCCCTTAATGAAGCTAGCTTGAAAAGGGGAGACAAGTTTGTCCATAACTCCTCTCATTCTCAAGGCAATCAACTTCGTAACACATTTATAGTGCACCGTGCACAATGAAATAGGTCTGAAATGAGATACACATTCCACATTCTCCTTTTTAGGGATAAAAGCAATGAGGGTTTGATTAGACTCAGCCACCGATACATTACCCACAAAAACATCCTGAACAAACTTGCAGAGAGCAGGGCCGACAATATCCCAATTAGCCTTATAAAAGCCCGGAGGAAAGCCGTCAATTCCCGAGGCCTTATAGCAGCCCATAGCAAACAACACTGCTTTTATTTCTTTATTTCTAGGGACTGTAGAAACCTTAGATAACAACAATGGGTTAATGACAGGAAAGTTGGTCTGCGTCGACATGAAAGGAGAACCAGAGGGAGGCTCACATAAAAGGGATTTGAAATAACTAGAGACCAATCCTTTCAACTCAAATTTATCATCTAATTATTCAACTAGGACAATATTATAATTTCGTCTAAATTTTTTTCTTAAAATACCCTTATTGATACTTTCTTAATAATAATTAAACACAATAATAATTTAATAATGCACCTATATATTTTATAAAGTAAATAATGTTTCGATCAAGTCATTAATGTCATATACATCTTAATTCTACTTTTTTTTAATAAAAATAATTGAGCAATTTTTGTCAAAGCAATTTTCTCTAATTCAGTCCAAAAAGCCTGCTTCAAAGCATATATTTTTCCTATATCACACCTCTAATTTAGCCGAATGTTTCTTCACAATAATTAATTTAATAACACGCTTATATTCTATCAAATTTTGTATCTCCACAACCACTTTGTTATTCACATTACCTGAAATTCAACTTTTATTATTATTTAAATTCTCAGATCATGAAGGCCTTCATATTCATGAAATAATCTACCCCGTCCAAAGTAAAACCTGACATAAGTTGCTTTCCCAAATCTACTAGCACACAAATTCTTGTGTAACGCCCACGTAATTGACAGGAAGTATTGAAATCAACCTTAATCGTTTCTCCTATTCTATCTCCGATCCACGTCAACGCTTCCTTATCATAATATTCTAAGAACGTTGAAGAGCCATAGGGTTAATTTAATCAAAGCGGGTAAGGCTAATTTTTTTAAAAAAACAATTTTACCAGCAATTTCACAATGATGGTTCTAAACTAGTACATGAATTATGAAGAATCATCATACATGTCATTTTTACCAATAGGGACTTCATCCCGATCCTAAGACGGTGATATAGTTTGGGCCACTCTTCAACAACACCAGAGAAATTATGAAACTTCCAGGGAAGAAATGTGAGAACTAAGTCATTTATTTATAATATAGAGCAAAATTTAGATATGAATAAGAGATTATGTAAAATCAAAAAGGTAATTGAAGTGTAAAATATATATAAGTTTATTTTAGAAAAATAAATAAAATTAACTAATTTACCGACTTTTATCCTTAATTCCTCTAAAATTGGTTAAATATATCACCATACTGAGGTAGTATTAATCTTTCATATAGAAATTTATTTCTTGTGCTCATCGTATTAGTTGTCTTGCATTATCAGTAACATTACAACAAACACAGAATCCGAAACATCAACACAATTCCTTAATGGAAAAAAATGGCGTGAACCCGTTATTTTATGAGATAAAACTCAAAAATATGATACAATATTAATATATAAGGATAACCTTAGAACAGAACAATAAAATAAAAATCAGACAAGAGTCCTCTATAGACCTTATTTCTGTAATGTGTCTAGTTCTTCTCATCCTTCTTATGGATGAAGAAGACGTAATCAAAGGTTAAAAGCCAATTTGTCATGTCATTGTTTTGACTCATCTGCTAGATTCTTCAATGTAAGAATCATGTTTCCCAGAAAGGAGCTTAATTAGGGGATTCTCTACATCATCATTGGTACTCTTGTCTCGCCGAACAGTAATCCTCGCAGAACCAGTGACAACCACCACTTCCTCCTTACGAGTGGAGAGTTCGTTTGCGACAACCGCGTGCATCTTGTACTTTTCAAGGGCCGTAGAAGCTTTCTTTAGAAGAATGTTTGTATCTGTCTCTAACTGTCAGCAATTTAGAAAACAATACATATTAGATGAAAAGGTTG
The DNA here is from genome assembly GCA_019022615.1 of Acacia melanoxylon. Lineage (NCBI taxonomy): Eukaryota > Viridiplantae > Streptophyta > Magnoliopsida > Fabales > Fabaceae > Acacia > Acacia melanoxylon. Next base: position 29,044,993 of record JAFJYJ010000002.1, read on the forward strand.
TAACCAAAAAAGGTATTAGTATCACAGTATGTCATTTTCTTTTCAATATAGTTTGAATCTGAACTGTTCATTTTTATTTACATATTTCAACTGTTCTTCATAATGAAGATTTGTACGGAAATAACATAACATCATATGGAAAGGTAGACAAAACTGAATTCAGCTTCAAACTTCGAGCAAAACTTGAGACTTTCTTTTAAAACTAGTGACTGGTAACTACATATTAATCGTGCATTTAATAAAACAGAACAGACCAATGCAAAAGTTTTTCATAATAACCAAACAGGTGGGTGATCAAAGCTAACCATACATTCAACTGGCTAGGAGTGGGGACCAGGTTTTGTACCTTGAAAGATATGCAGAAGGCTGATGGAGCCCATTCTTCCCTCAGCACTTTCAACATTTTCGGCACTTGAACGAGTTGCACGTCCAAAAGATGAGATGATCCTGACTGAATTTTGTGCTCCACCTGCAGCATTAATACAAGTTAACACCACCAATAGCAAGTACATCTAATAGATGTATCCCACCGGAAAAAAAATCTGATGTGTTAGTAGAAATTGCAACTTTCTAGCTTTATGGTACACCTTTTAAAGTAATAACCGGTCTATAGAGATTAGAATTTGTTATCCGCTTATGTTCAAAGATGAACTATCCAAACCCAAGACCATAATTTCATCTTTGATGAATATAGCAGTTTCAAAATCTCTAAGAAATTATAAATTCTCTTCAACTATAAGTACTTATATCATCTGAAGAAATATTAAAGAGTAAAAACTGCATTAAAAACAATCTAGTAATTAACATATATCTACACCACTGAATAGCAGGATCCAGAAATAAAGAACAAGACCACAATATTGAAGAAGAACTAATTATCAAATTATTACCATGTCTTTCCAAGGAACATAAAAATCAGATACTGCAGCTGAAAGATAGAACATAGCACGGGGGCCAAGACACCTCATTGACATTGCAGTCATCTGCAACATCTGCATTAACAAAAAATTATATGGTTATTTTGCACAACAAAACTACTGATTCAGCACTAAGATTAAAATTACTGAAAGTAAAGAAGTGGCTCAATCTTAAAATATGAGTATATATGACTAAAATTATGGAGGTGAAATACTAACAAATCCACCTCCAAGGTTGACTGCCAGTAAATATCCAGGCACACAAAGTAACAGGGGATATACACATAATGTATAAAAACATAAACTAAGGCTTACCTGGAGATACTCAAATATTGTAATGTATGGAAGTTTTAACAGGAGACCATCTGCTACTGCCTGTAGGAAGAGTGGAAAACCTATTTAGCGCAAATCATACCCAGCTAATCTAAACTTAACATGAACTATGGTAAAAAGAACCCAAAAAAAACTTCAAAATAAGAATAACATAATATGCAAAAATCAAAGCGATGGTTCATACAGCATGATGATCAATGATAGCCCTCTTCACTGCTTCAGCATGAGCCTCGCGAACTGAATTATAGAACAGAATTCAGCCATATTCATAAAAGGTATAAGTAAAGATGAAGCAGGAAAAAAATAGTTTAGCTGATAAAGTTGGTTCTCCAAATATGAATTGAGCAGAAACTTTCTGTCTCACACATAAATTTATCAAGAATTCAGCAGAAACTACAAACCTTGAATATTGGAATCACTGGTAGGCTCAAAGCACTCAAGTAAAGGATCATCGAGCAGGGATCTGCAAAATGGCTGGAAACTTCCCCTGCAAATATATTTATCCATGAGCAATCAACTAATTCAAAAGAAACCATATATCATAACAGAAAGCAGCATCAACAACAAGAATAAGTGGCTATATGGATCGCATGGCGCCATTGTGCTAGAAAACCAAATCTTTAGATAAATGATTAATATGCTCTATCAAAGACCAAATCTTTGGATAAATTATTAACCAAAAGATCCCACTCAATCGCAATAACTTAACCAGTCTTCCTCTACCTCTTTTCAGAAAAGAGAGAGCAGTATAACAGTAACAGAAAATAGAAATTCACCTTCGGTAAAGAAAGATAACAGCATATCCAGCCTTCAGAAAATACCTAAAAGAAAAACCGGCAAGCTAATCAGTTTAAGAAAATTCAGATAAGAAGTAGACATCAAACTCTTTAATATTAACTCGTAGGAGATTGCAACATACTCTGTAGATGTGGCTCCTCTATGACCTGAACTGAAATTGTCAACATAACGAACACACCGTTGCTCTAACGGAGCAGTGGTACCACCAGATGTCACACAAACAACTCTTCTGGCATTTCCATCTGAACCAGACCCTTCACTTAGAAATAATGCAAGCAATTGCAAAATGCATAATTAACTGGTGTTAGAACGAACTTACCGGGAGGCGAAGAATTACGCGCAATGAATTGCTTCAATTTCTCACTTATTCCATCTCTGTTTTCGAAAGGAGGAGCTGAATCAAAAAACGCTTTCACTTCCTCTTCAAACGTTAGCTGTGGCGTTTGCAATCCATTAGCCGAATCCATCAACAGCCTGCAGCCATATCCTTTTGTCAGACATTCATAACTTGGTTGCGAGCTCATTAACAAAAATCAGAATTGGAAATTAATACAACTCTTTCAATAGAGGGGGAAAAAAAAATCAGCATCCCCTACAAGAAGGACCTCACAAACTACAACCTAATGATTCCACCGCAATATCCAAATGAAGCAAACTTATATTCAAAATCAGCAAGGCGCTAGCGAGATAAGCCTAAATCTAAACCGACAAATTGACATTAAGCATCAGGTCATCAAATGCCCGCAAATCCAACCATTGGAATTCAAAGAAAGAACATCGGAGTGCTCACCACCAAAGAGGGGAAATATTCCGGCGTGATGCGTTGGGAAAGGATAATGTAGAAGAAGGGAGGAAACTGATGCTCTTTGGCGTGATATATTTTTCTTGGAAGGTGGTGGGAATTTGGAAAAAAAAGCGAAACGGTAGTTGGAAACCTACCATGGAGAAATAATACGAGTACTTCAAAGTTAAAAATCTCCTGATCTAAAATCTATCGATTAAGATCTTGTTGGGGGTGGATAAGAGGTTTTGCTAACAACAGCTTAAAAAAAAGGAAAATTACGCGCAGGTCCTAAGGAACAAAGCAAATTATAAAAAAGTCCATTGAAATCAAATCACAAAATTACAATGTAAGGCTTTTTTTAATATTATTTGTATTAACAAATGCGAAATACATATATTTACAAATGCGAAACGCCTTTTATATTTACAACAACATTTAAACATCTGACCATTTACTGAGAAAATGCATGTATTTACAACATTTAAATACCTGAATTTTCAACATGTATGTCATTTACAATGCGAAACGCATGTATTAACAACAACATTTAAAAACCTGGATTTTATTTCCATACAAATAATATCAAAAAAGTCCATGGCCATTTACAACGAGAAAAACGATTGTATTTACAACAACATTTAAAAACCTGGATTTTATTTAAAGTGACATTAATACGATGACTATCAGTGAAAATTGATGATAGTGACGAAGATAATTTACAATAATAACATCGTATTAACGTCATTTAGTGATATCTTTTATGTTTTATGTGAGTTATTTGTGAACATGGTTTGCTTTTGATTATGAATTAGAATCGCGCTTTATTTATTAGATGATTCGTGTTGTGATATACTAATTATATGTTTTTAAAAAAAAACTGGAGGAAAAATAGTTAAAATTTAGAATAGTAATTTTCGGGCCCTGGAGGCCGCCCGACCTGATGCTTTCTCGGTAGGGTTTTGAAAAAATGATGTTTTTCTTACCTCGCTCCCGCATTTTCAAAATTAGTAGCCCTGGGAGGCCGGCGTACGGCCGATTCCCGCTCTCTAAATTTGTCATAACAAATCTGTTCACTTTAAATTTTAATTTACTATCCATACATATTAAAAATATAAACAACTTGTTTTGTTCTCCTACAAATTACTCCCTCAATTTGTAGGAGAATTTTTATTCCTCCAGCAGGGTGTTAGAATTTTTGTATAGTGATATTGTGGGAGTTATTTACCTACGTCTAGTTTTTGATCAATGGCAGTGTAGTAATAAGCAGTGGGGCCTCATTTTTTGCCAAAAAAAAAATTACTCCCTCAATATAAGACATATTTGGAAGTTGATCTTAGTCTTAAATATAAGAACTAATTTTTATGTTTGTCTTCTTCTTTTTTTTTTTTTTTTTTTTTTCTAATTTAACCATATTGATGCTCCCTCAACAGTAATCAAGAAGGATAAAAAAATGAGAGAATTAAAAAATATGACTAAGGTGTTTTAGAAAATACATGTCATGTTAACTAACTTCCTTAATCATGTTCTATTGCGCATCTCGGCTTGTAAACCACCAACTACCGATGACGAGAAGGCTCGCTACTTCTGGGATCTCTCCACTGATGGCAATTTCACGGTATCCTTGGCATATGAGTTGTTAAGTGATAGTGAAGACACCGACCACAATTACCTTTGGACATCGATATGGAAATGGCAGGGTGCACAAAAGGTAAGGGTGTTTTTATGGCTTGCGGCACGCCTAGTCTGTTAACTAATGGTGAACGAACTAGACGTCACATGGGAGCATATGCTGGATGCACCAGGAGTGGGGGACCCATAGAGGATGTGAATCATGTACTGAGATACTGCAAATACGCCCAGGCAGTATGGTCCTAGTTTGTACCGGCTGCAGAACTTCAAAGTTCTGATCATCTTGAACTTCAGGACTGGATGCATCATAATCTCATTCGGACAAGACCCAGCCATGATAGCAGTAGTAGCTAGGCTACTCTCTTCGACCTCACATGTTGGAAGCTGTGAGACTCTTGGAACAGGGCAATTTTTCAGAACTCTCACACCCAACTAGAGACTTTAGCGCAGGAGATTAGGGTGCTTTCAGAGTGCAGCGCGCAAGCCTCTAACATGTCGGTGATGCAAGACGGAAGACCAAGGAAGACCCTGACAAGTATTACGTGGATTAAACCTCAACAAGGGAAGGTAGCCCTTAACTGCGATGGTGCTCTAAAACGCGATCCGCTAAGAGCAGGTGCTGGCTATATCCTCAAAGACAATACTGGGAAATGGTTGGGTGGGTGTTGCTGGAATATTGGTATTTGCACATCACTTCAAGCGGAGCTATGGGCACTGGCTAATGGATTGGAGTTAGCATGGGAGCAGGGTTACAGGGATATCATGGTGCAACTAGACTGCCTGGTTGCGTTAACATTACTCAAAAACTCAGAAGAACAGGTTAATGCTTATATGAGCTTGGTTTGACACATTCATCATCTTCTGTCGCAGGATTGGAAGGTTAATATAACCCATGTCTACTGCGAAGGCAACCGGTGTGCGGATTTGTTGGCGACTCATGCCTTGACTTTGAATGTGGGATGCAATATCCTCGAGGATCCACCAGATGGACTGAGAATTACCCTCCGAGATGATACTGAGGGGGTTGCTTGCACAAGATTGTACACTTGTACTGACTGATCTTTAGTGATTAGTCCTCCTGTTTCAACAAAAAAAATGCATGTCATGTTAACTAACTTTCTTAATATAATCAAATTAGTTAAATAAGTTTTATATTAAGGTCATGGGAGTATATTAAAATTTATCATCCCATACATATTAGTAATATAAACAACAATATGTTAGCTTTCAACAAATTGATTACCACATATCTAGAGGTCAATTGAAATATTAAATTTGCAGGTAAATCCCATTAGAATTATAATATAATCAATTGTGAAAAGACCAAAATACCCTTAATGAAATAAAGAAAATGGGAATGTGCCACTCTTGTCAAAACCCTCTAGATCATCGCGGACTAAATTTTTACCTTGTTTTGATCAAATTGCACACGAAATTTTTTCAATATTCACAACTGTCTCAACCAAAAAAATAAAAATAAAAATATTTTTATTAATGACAATTTGGTAAAAGTCATCCTTCTTACTCCCTCCCACCCTCTCCCCTCAAAACAAACACACTATTAGTCTTCAACATGAAAGCCCCTCTTTCTTCTTCTTCCTCCATAGAAATCACAACACTAGACATGATCATTACGCTTCATCTCTCCCTAATAGGTATATACTTCATCTTCTCCAAATAAGGGCTTCCTATGTGTTTTTGTTATATACTGTTATTAGGTTAAGTTATATATTTGGCATTTGACAGAGAAGAAGAAGTTTTCTTCTATGGGGTTGAAATAAGAGGCACCAACCTTTTGATCTTGTGTGCTCGTTTCAAAGGAAAGAATGAAAAGACCCTTTCTCACAACAACAATTATCATGCTGATTCCACAAAATCAGCCAAAAACACATGATAATGAAAACATTTTATTTTCAAAACATACATATTAGAGTTCAGGGCACAACCACCACCCACAAACCCGGGCTCAAGGCACAACCAACGCCTACAAACCCCTTACATAACATTCATAATTTTGACACACTTAACAATCTGAAAATGCACAAACCTCGAGTCTCACAACAATACAATCTTAAAAATAGTTAATATAATATTTCCAAACATGAGGGCCCTAGAATGGCAATATATATAAATCAATACAACACCAATACCGTAAAAGGCCAAACGGTTTACAACTTTTACGCTCCCGTGCTTCCCTTGATCTCTAGTAAAATTAGAGGTATTCCCGAAAAATATTAATATCCACGGGGTGAGACATAAAGTCCCCATAACCAAAATTAATTTATAAAATATGCAGGAAAGGATTGTAAGTCAGAGAAGCAGGTTTGTTGATAATAATATAATAATAATAATTTCAATAATTAAATAACATAAAAATAACAACAATTCAAACAGTTGATACATTACAACCATAACAATTTAACCATCCCCACTCGTCCATCCCGCTCCTCCTTATTTCCTCATGGACGTGGATCACCCCATCGCGCTAGTAAACCCGGCCAAGGTTAGCTATCACTTAAAGGATCTGTCCCCTCTATGTCACCACGCTATACCGTAACAAAGAGGTCCGCCCAAAACACTCAACTCAAATCCGCCAGGAATATGAGAGAGCCAATGGGCACAAATTCACCCTCACATCTCTTCCACACAACCCAACAAGATCTTCACAAAATAACATTAATAATATAAGTTTTTAAAATCATTTTATAAGAATTATTTTCCAACTTCAACATATCAGACTTACTTCATAACAAAATACTTTCACAATTAATAGTCCATATACACATTCCACAACAAATACTATAACCATCACAACAATAACTAACTCAATACAAACATCCACATATACATACTGATTGGAAAATACTCTGCTTCACTGAGATAATTTTATATTCAACATACATATAAATTTCAAAACACATACAAATAGTATTTAATAAAATAAGGTTTAGAAAACCTTACAGTCCAACAAGCATATAGAATAAATTAACCCCTTCTACCTCAACTCCAAGCTCAATATTAACTTGAAAAGCAAAATGCGAACAATCACCGGGTCACAATAGAACTCTACATTATCAATGTAGATACCAATCAACTTCAAATAATAAAATAAGTTATACATTCTATCTCTTAAAATTCTAGTATCCCTACACCTATTATCCTCAACATCCTTGACCCATTAGGTCTCTTTTTCTAATAAGCAAAATTATTATTAATCAATTATCTAAGCTTCTACATAATTAAAATCACAACTAATGATTTAAAATATACAAAATAATAATAATAATAATAATAATATATTTTTGTCATAAAAGCGAAAATTGCAATTCAATCATTAAATTTTCAAAATAACGGTTTAATCCTTGAATTTCCAAAATTAAACCGAATAAAAATTCTATAATATTTCCATGGTTCCAAATAAAATATTTATACAATATTCAATCAGTGGAAATATTCTATAAGATATAAATCTTCATCTTCTTAAATAGAGAAATTAATTTAAATTCTTCTAAAAACCAAATAGCAAATCTTAACCGACTAAAATTAACTGTTTATTATTCTCTACATATATGTATTCTTTAATTGTCAAAACCCAAAACTCTTTCAATATCTAAATTTAAAAATATTCTCTAATCAACATAAGATTACTCAAAATAATCTTATAAGATAAATAACTTACCTATAAAAATTGCAAATAACCTCCGGCTGTCTACTGCTCTCCTCCTCTCTGCCTTTCCTCGCTCTCACTCTCTCGGCACACTCACAGAATCGCTCTGCCTCTCGCTTAACACTCCCTCCCGACACTACACACACTTATATAATTGAGAAAGAAAGAGGGGGCGGTGGAAATTATTTCCACCCCCAATCAATTAATCAATTGTGGCAGACAAACATGTCTGCCACAATACATTATTTGAAAGAACAACCATGTCCCTGACTTAGATGGAGAAGAAATCTCCTTCCCTCCTCATCTTCTAGATGCAACGAGACAGGTTATCTTCTTCCTTATAATTTAAATTAGGGTAAAGGTTTAAAAATGCACATATGCTTTATCCTCCCGGGCGTCCAAAGACTAAATATTTTTTTTTGTCAAAAAACGCATATGAGCTTTCCGAGCAAAAATATCATATCTGTTAACCCCTTAAACGTCCTTTACTTTTTTTTTTGTGGACCTACAATTTCCACATGTCATTTTTTTCTCCCACACGCCGCCTGACTCTTTTCGTCCTTCTCCTTCCTCATGCCTTCTTCTTTCAAACTTTTTTCTCTCTTCCTCTCTCTTTCTGAAATCCCGGAAGTTCGAACCCTAGTACTCTATCTTCTCCCAAAATCCCGTGAAATTGATATTTCCAATCGTTTGAATATTTCAGCTTTTGAATCTGGGAATATTTACAGGCCGATTTTAAATTTTCTAAACTTCCATTACTAGTTTTTGCTTGAATAGCTTGTAATTAACTATTATACTTTGGCCCTCTTCATTTTGATTACTAGGGACTTATATGCTTTAGATTGTCTTGTGCAATGTTGGATTTCTTGTATTGGTTTTCTGACTAGCTTCGCAATTTCTTGAATCCACTTGGATCTGTATGATTTTGATTGTAAATTTTGAGATTGAAGTCTGACCGTATATGAAAGCAACCTACTCAATTCCTGTGAGCATGTGAGATTTTAAACATTGGCCGGTTTAGATAGGGATAGACTAGTTAATCAAGGCAAGATAACAGTTACAGTGCTGATCAAGAGGGAATCAGAAAATACAGCCTTGCTGCTTGTTGGAGACGTTTTGGCAGTACACTGCTGCATTGCAATTAACGATTGCATGAGGTATTTCTCTCCATTTGTTCTTCTTGGCGTTTAATTTCACCAAGTCTTCCTTATTTCTTCATCTCTCTTTCCAATACTCGACCGTTGTTTCTATCTCAATCTCACTTCAAAATTTAACACGAATTGCAGCTCCCTTCTTATTCGTTAATGTAAAAAATGACAAGTGGAAATTGTGGGGTCCACAAAAAAAAGTAACGGACATTTAAAAGGGTTAACAAAGATGATATTTTTGTTCTATTTAGGAAAGTTCGTGTGCATTTTTGCACCTAAAAAACATTTGGTGTTGGATTCCTGAAAGTAAAGCATATGTGCATTTTTACACCTTTACCCTTTAAATTAATTTCCTTATGTGACTGATATATAATGAACTTATATATATATATGAATTGTGTGACAGGAAGTGTTTGAGTTTGTGACTACAGAGATCGTGAAATTTATTTTGGCACAACCACATATTGGATTCGCTGGTTTTTGCTGCTTCTAATAACTAGGGCTTGTGTTTTGGGGAAATGATTTTTGGGTGAAAGAAATAACCATGAAATAAAGAGAAAAAGAGGTATATAAATAAAACAGAGAAATAAAGAATGTCGTAGACTGTGAAGACTATGCAGGCACTGGGGTTTGATTATCTCACTTGTCCATTCAGGCACTGGGAAAACAAGCCTGATTTTAAAGAACTCAATCTAGATTCAAAACGTGATGTTATGTCTTTAGGAAATGAAAGCTGATATTTAGGGATTTTAGATTAGTGACAATTTAATTTATTAATTTCGTTTATTTATTTAATTTAATTTTTGAAAGTTAGTTACGTCTTTTACTATGTAAAATCCCATGTAATCAGCCTTGTTTTTCAAGCAATTAAGCAATAAAAAGAATATAAGCAAGATAGCTCAAATTTTCTCTCTTATTTTTCCCGTATTCCTGTTTTTCTCTTCAGTTCTCACGCTTAAACCAACGCTGTTATTGCTGCCTGCGCTGGCGCATCAAGAAGACTCTCGTCTATTGGCATGTTTGGATAGCACCAAAACACTAGCACCATGGAGAAGAGGCCCAACAGAAGAAAAAAAAAGCTAATATGAACTGTTTGGGATAGTTTCAGCGGTTGATGGGCTTATGTAAAAAAAAAAAGCCACAAAAGTCACCTTTTTATCCTATCTACAATATCATTTTTATTCTATCTTCCATTTGCAAAAGCTCATATAAAAAAAAGTCAATTATGCTCCCGCTATCCCAACGGGCGTCGGCACCGCCGGTCTCGCCGTCACGATCATCATCCTCTCCACCGGCCAAATCTCTGGTGCTTATCTCAACCCTGCCGTCACCATCTCCTTTGCTACACTAAAGCACTTCCCTTGGAAACACATAATTGGTTCAGCGGTGAGGCTAAGGGTGCAAGGGGAGCGCTCGTCGGCAAGGTACATGGCTCAGAAGTAGTCTGGAAGTAGTCCATAACTTCTGTAAACTCTTGGGTGTAAGTGTAACATCATCCATTTTTTTAATTAAAAATAATAACTAATTAAGGGTTTGATCAAACCATTAATCATTTATCAAAATATTAAAATAAATCAGAGTATACAAAATGAGTCCTAATGTGGTAATATACAATAATTCAACATATACCAAAAAGATGGAAGCCCTACTGTTAGCAGAAGTAGCTTAAGTTTCCAATATCACCTGAAAAATTAGTAACCATCAATCCATCGATGTCAAGTGGAACGGTTTATATAACAAATTATTAGAAATATAATTCACAAATTTCCAAATCACAAATTCTGTATCCTAAATTTTGTACCACAAATTTTGTATTACAATTTCCTTATCAAATTTCATATAATCAATTCCATAACAAGAATTATGTATCGCATATTCCGTATCACAGTTTCCATAACACAATTCTCAAGTTACCTCCCATCATTCCAACCGAACCGCCTTATTTTCACTGACTAGACCTATGGTCTAATTTACTATACATATTGCTGGCTACTCAAAAGCTCACTAGTTATGTGATGAGGACGGGCCAAAATCTCAGAGCACATGCCTTAGACCGTGGGTCTTTTCCCCTCATCAAACTAGTGGGGTGTTGCAAGCCCTCGTTAAAACAGTGGGATAGTCCCACATTGAACTAGTGGGACGATAGAAAGCCAATCATCATGCACAATGGAGGCTATATCACATGGTGAAACAAACTATTCCATCTCCTCCCAATCAAACCATCATGATATTTATCACAATAAATGGAATTTCTTAAGATTTTCATGTTCATATCATGCTATCTAAATTTCTCTCGTATGCATGTCAAAATATCTTAATCCCTAACTTTTATACACGTACACACACACACACACACATAGGTATATGTATATATCTACATATACATATATGTATACACGTATATATGTATATACATATATGTATACACGTATATATGTATATACATATATGTATACATGTATATATATATGTAGATATACATATGTATATCTACATATATAGACATGTATATATGTATATATACATATATAGATATATCTATATACATATACACAATTCAAAACATAAAGTTCCACAAGGAAATTTCTATCAGAATACTCATCAACATCATAAATTTCTCAATCTCATAATTCAACACTAATTCATATATTATAATATTACTACTCGAGTATGTTCAGTCTAACATCTTTGATTAAGTGATTTCAGGCTCTTACTCGAATAATTGTTCAAGTGTACTCGAGCATGGATCAGTAAGAGGAAGTACACTCGAGTATGAGATAGTTACTACTCGAGTATAAGTTCAGAAACATCAAAGTTCAGAGAAGTTCAGAGACTGTACTCAAGCAAGCCTTTCTGCTTACTTGAGTATGGTACTCGAGTATAGAAGTATGTATACTCTAGTACAAGCTGGTTTTGTCAAAGAATTGCCCATATCGGAGATCATACTTAAGCATTAGGTAAGTGTTACTTGAGTATGGTACTCGAGCATAGGTAACGTCTTACTCAAGTATGTGTGTTTCATTACTTATATTTGCTTTTGTTAAAACGTTACTCGAGCATTGTTTTACTTTTACTCGAGTATGGTACTTGAGCATAAGGAAAACTATACTCGAGTATAGTCTGGCTAATGTTTTTACTTAGTGTATTTTTTCAATGAAGCTTAGATGATACTTGAGCACTACAGACACTATACCCGAGTATGCTACTCAACTATGACTATTGTGTTACTCAAGTATATGCCATCAATGTTGTGTTGTAGTGATTCTCAAATAGCTTACTCGAGTATAGTAAGATGTCTTACTCGAGTAGGGTACTCGAGTAAGACCAATGTTATACTCGAGTATGGGTATAATGTTGTGTTGGAAATTATGCCCTAGGGGCAAGTCATTGTACAATGAACGTTTAAGATATTTATAATATTCTCCTTTTGTTATAATTTTGTTTTGCATGTTTGTATTGATAACTGCATCCCTAGATATATCTTATAGATTATCCTAAATGTCCCTGGTCGGTCATCTACGCGGGAGCGAAGATGAGTTAAGACCGGTATGACTTTGATGAGATATGGAGATACAATCAGAGTCATGGGCACTTGTAAGAGTACAAGGTGCTGGACCGACTCACTATAAGAAAGCTGCATGGATCTAGTCATTAGCTTGTCTCATGTATAACCGCGTCACAACGCCCTATGACCCGAGATCATCATGGATTCCTACATGATGAATCATTAATCTTTGACCTAGTCAAAAGTCACCTTTTTAGGGTGATGATAAAGGTTGGGATCGGGATCAGTGGTTTTCATGCGGAGGAATGTGAATGGTCAAGATGGAATTTGTCCCTCACATTTGTAGAGAGATATCTTTGGGCCCTCGATGAGTGAGTCTAAGAAATGTATGGCCATACTATGTTGGAAAGGAGTTTCCATTTCACTTATTAGACTACTCGAGAATCGAGAAAGTAATGGACAAGAATAGGAAGTTGACATTGTCCATGCTTCATCCTTGACCAAATTATCGCGTGACAAAAGGGACGTGACATGGTTGTATGATAAGGTTGTATCGTGATATCGATCCCCATGTGAGTTGGGTAGTCGCAATGTCTTGCTAGAGGCCGCTTGCGACTTGTGGGCTGATACAGTTTTGGCCCACTGCCAATCTCATATGGGCCTGCAGGGTCGCACACAAGAATAACCTAACACGAGCATTTGTGTCCAGGTTCATTGAATCTCAGATTAATCTGGAATTAATGAATACTAAATTTAATCTAGGATATATATATATATATATTTATTAAAATTCAAAATTAATATATATATATATATTAATATTATTAGATTATAATATTATAATATATAATATTTGTTTTGTATTTAATTTATTTGATAAATTAAATATCTAAAACAAATAGAGATATTGTATCTCGTTTAATATTCGAATAAGAATATCGATATCATTTAGATTAAATTGAGATATGGTATCTCATAATTAATTAAATAGATGGATATTATTTCTCGGATTTGATTTATAGAGATAAATTAAATCAGAAGGCTTTTAGTTTGCATTAAATAAATACATTAGATTAGATCTATCAGATAGATTTAATTAATATTTTTTAATTCAAGAATTCGAAATTCAAACTTAATGCGTATTGATTGTACATTAATGCAGATTAATTGTACATTAATACGTATTAATACGGATTAATTGTACATTAATACGTATTAATACGTATTGATGCACAAAAAACGTACAGAAGCTTTTGAGGCTTTTGATGGTTGTGTGTGTGCATAAGCCAAAATCGAGAAACAAACTGATCTGGTGGTGAAGAACCTAGAGAGACACATAAGAAGTGCTAGCACACTGCCGTAGCCATGTTCGGGAAATTGTTCGTGTGGATACTAGTAGAGGAAGCCGATTCAACAAGTCGTCTTCTATTGATCGAGGAGGTAGCCCACCAGTTCAAAGGAAACGAGACGCGAACGGGTTCACCAAAGGTAATTTCGGATTCCCTTAGTCTTGATTTAAACGCACCTGAGTGATCCTCGGGACATGATTCTTAAAATTTTAATCCGCTGCGTTGTAAGAATTCCTACATGTTGAGCATATGTGAAGATCATTTGAAAGCTTACTCGAGTATTATATGATTAGTACTCAAGTATTGTTCATAAGCTACTTGACTATCTTTGCTATATCAGTAATCATAAATTCAAATAATTTTGGTTATCATTCGTTTCCATTTAAATCATATTCAATCTTGTTTACACTATTACTAATTATCTCTTTGAGTGGATTTCAGATCATTAACGAATGTTTAAGCGCTAATTAGCCGAAAAGCAACAACGTGTGTCAGAGCATATTGTTTACAGAAAACAAAGCACACACACGAAATGGAAATTAGAGCAGACAAAATCATTCCTACGAGACATACCCATTCCGGCGAAAGGCTAAAGTATCTTTTCAGAGTCAACCTTTGACGACAAGCATGTTGACGGTGATTTGAAAGAAACCAAACCAAGAAACGTTCGACTGTCTAACGGAAGCCATTTGGTCTAATGGAACAATTGAAAACTCTCAATGGCTATCTGAAAAGCTTCTTCAACGGTCATTGATGGCAGCTGGTATAAAAGAAAAGAGCATTCAATTTGCCAACTACTGAAAAAAAACATTTGAGCATTCAATCGAATTTACGGTGATTGACTGTTTCAATTTGCCAACTACTTAGTATCTTTGGATATTTGTACTTCAGTGATTATTTCTATCTACTCTATGAGAGAGTTTAAACATTTAATTGATTATTAATTTAATCTCAAGGTAGAGGGACCTTGAGTGTGAGTGTACGATTACAACTTGTAAAGGGAAGTGAATTCTAGTGTGAAAGGATTACTTTGAGTGTGTGTAATCGTGATTGAGAGCTAGTGAAAAAAAAAACCCAGAGCGTCTGAGGACTAGACGTAAGTCAAGAGTTTGGACCAAACCAGTATAATTCCTCTGTGTTCATATTTTCTTTGCTAAGTCTTTGTTTTATTGTGTTCATCATGTTATTCCGAAAAAGAATTTGAAATAACCGTATTCACCCCCTCTAGGTGATATTCCTCTTTCAATCTTAACCAATAATTAAATCTTGAGGGAAAGGTTAGAGAGATATCACCGAAGTGCGCACAAAAATTTATACTAGTTCAGCCTTAACCATGTGGCCTATGTCTAGCCCCCAGAGCTCCTCTGATATTTCCACTATCTTTCACAAAACGATTACAATAGGTACCAAGTAATCTCACCAGATTTACTCCCCCTTACAACTATAATCGAACAAGCACACTCATGGTCCTACTACCTTGAGATTTTACAACAAACAATTTAACAATTAAATGAAGATAACTCTCTCACAGAGTAAATATATAACCATTGAAGATTGAATATCAAAAGATATCAAAAAGTATTAATGAGCAATAAATGATATCATTGCTGGTTGTTAGCTCCAAATTGAATGCTCTTTGTATTTATAGTTGAGCTTTATTAATGACCGTGGTGAAACTTCAAATCTGTTAAGAGATTTTAAATGTTTCATTAAACCCAAAAACTTTTTGTTAGACACAACCCGGAGTCGTTAGAAGATTTGATGAAATGTTGTTTTCGTATCGTCGTTCTTAATCTTCACATGACATGCTTTTAGTTTCTGTGTATTTGACTAAGATAGAGTTGCTTTCGCTGGAATGAATCTCTGAACATATGATCATTTGTTTGCTTTGAATCATTTTTTGTGTTCATGCTCTATTTTCTGCTACGTAATAAATGCTTCTAATACAGATCTTGCCTTTTGAGGATTTTCACATAAACCTTCGTTTTCTCAACTAAAAACCACTAATAAACATGATTAAGAGCATTGAGAACAATAACAAGTGATAATCTGAAGCAACAGGATAATCATCATTGAATTTTGAATTTACGAAGATGATGGTCAACTTACAAAGGCGGCAAAACTCGAGTTTGTTAATCATGACTCGAGTTTGGTTTACAAAACTTGAGTTTTGTTCTCAGAACAAAATTGTTACAAAACGAGTTCATTTTGAAAATAGGCTTTCAAAAAGGGAACTTGAGTTGCTCAATTATAACTCGAGTTTTGGCATTTTTGAAAGTTTGGTAGAAGAAATAAGTCAAATGAAAAACATTAATAACTTTAAGAACTCAAGTTACCACTGTTTAAACTTGAGTTTCATAAAGTAAAACTCAAGTTTTCAGAAAATTCATCGACAAACTCGAGTTGATTGCTTGGAATTCGAGTCTTGCATAGACAAACTCGAGTTTTACCTTGTCTGTTCCAGAATGAGTAGGATTAACATTGGTGCACTTTTGAATTTAAGATGAGAACTCAAGTTACCTTTAAAATCAAACTTCCTGATTCAAGTTGGTTTCACTAACTATTTGATAACTCGAGTTTGATAAATATAAACTCGAGTTGTCTTGAATCATGAAGTCCTCATTCTTGGCAAGTGGTTGTTATCATCAAAACTTAAAACCAAAAACTAACAATGTTGACATGCTCTGAAGTGTAAACAAATATCACAAGCCCATGATATCTCATGTGTTGCATGTTCCAAGGGAAATTTAATTATTCGGCCCTCACTTTGTCAAAATAAAAAGTGAGTCTCCCACTTTTTTAGAACGGATACTTGGAGATATTTGTAGGCCAATACACCTACCATGCAGACAATTTAGTTACCATATGGTTTTAATTGGTGCATCAACTAAATGGTCGCATATTTGCTTATTCTCTTCTTGCAACTTGGAGTTATTGCTTGCTCATTTGATTAGATTAAGAGCATGTTATCCTGATTATCCTATCAAGAAAATACATCTTGATAATGCTAGTGATTTACTTTGCAAGCTTTTAATGAATATTGTATGTTACATACATGGAGTACCCTTCGCATAACGGAAGATTTGATGCATTTTTTATATTATGGATTTGAAGATTTTAGAGCTCTTCCTTCCGAGGAAGGTTCGGGGTGAGACCCCCTTTCCGACGCAGGCTCCCGTATAAACCATAGGGGAAAAGTTGAAAAGAGGTGAGTGAACAAGGCACTCTGTGTTTTAAGTGTCACGCATGACACTTGGTGGGACCCACAAATTTAAAAGTAACGATCATCCATGTGTTAATAGAGATGATATTTTTACTCCCTTTTGAAAAGTTTGTGTATTTTTGTATCTAAAAAAGTTTATGGTATCAAGTGCACTTTAAGAAAAATTCAAGTATATTTTTACACCTTAACCCAAAATATTATTATAATATTAAATATTGTAAAAAAATCTACCATGATAAATAGAATAAATCTCAACCATTAAAATTTGATCTAATGGTGGGTACCTTAAATAGAGAGGAAATGAAAAAATAGATCATTGAAACTTATAACAATGTTGGATGTCTTCTGCACAATATCTATAGAATGTATTACAAACTAGATCTTAAATTAAAAAGTGGAGGTAGTACTCCTGCTGGGAGACTCACCCACTATAGCCTAGTGTGAGACCCAAGTCGGATTCGGATTAGTCAGGGCAAAGCTCTGGATAATGGATAGCCAACCAAAAAAAAAAAAAAAAAAAATGGAGGTAGTACTACCTCAAGTTCTAAATATAAGACATAGTTGATTTTTTTTTTTGGAGAGATTAAGAAAACTAAATAAGTTACTTAATCATATCGTATTATATACAAATTATATATCAATTTATAAGTTAAACAAATTAATTTGAAGAAAAGACAATAAATATAAACACTCTAAAACAACTTATTTATCTTTCTTACTCCCTCCCAAAAAAAAAAACCCAAGTTATATTAGACTTTCTAATTGTCATTGTCAAACAACGCAATCTCTCGCACCCGGCATTTTATTTCGAGACATTCCACATATCACAACGAGCTCGTCCCCGGACGAGCTCTCTCTCGCTCGTCCGTAGGACGAGCTCGGACCGCCCGCATCTTTTTTTTTTACTTTTGTATTTTTTATCAAAAATAATTTTAATGGGTAGAGAATCTAAAATAAAGCTAATCTCTCAACTAACATTTTTTTCAAAAAAATAATTTTTTCATATAGAAAAAAAATAAAAAAAGAAAAGATCTCGACCGATCAGATTCGGATCCGGACGGCAGAGACCGTACGGACGAGCTCCCCCGCTCGTCCTATGAGCCTCTACAAACAAGACTTACTGTTGTTGACTTGATAATCCGTATACGGTGTGGTCAGAGCGAATTAATTATTGGAGACGGACAAACATCCGGTAAAACAAGGGAAAATCCTTTTCAGGGTCTTTTGGCGTAAAAATCCCAAAAAAGACTCTAAAAAATCTGAAATCCCAGAAAAGGTCTTAGGGCCTTTTCTGGGATTTTCAGAATTTTCATGAGTTGTTAACGGGGCTGATATAGTTGTTAACGGGGTACTCAGCCCTGTTAACAACTCAGGCAAGATTTTAAAAATCCCAGAAAAGGCCTTTTTCTGGGATTTCAGATTTTTGAGGGCTTTTTTTGAAATTTTTACGCCAAAAAGGGCCCTGAAAAGGATTTTCCCGTAAAACAATAATAGCCATGAAGGAAAATGTAATGTGTTTATGTAGCTTATTGATAAAAAGCCTCTTTTTATGGATTAATACGAACATATAACATTATGAAGTAAATCATGTTTTAAGACTTGAAAATCTTAAACTAAAACTTTTTTTAACTTGAAAATCAAAACCATTTTCAATACTTTTATTTGCTGGGCAAAAAAAAAAAAAAAAACTATTAGATCAAATTTGAAAATCTGACTATTATTTAGATTAACTTATTTTAAATGACTTTAGTCCGTGCAAAACAAGTATGTAAGCGAAATTTTAGAGCTTTTATTAATTGATTATTCTAGTGTCAAACAAACACCAATTTTGCAAGCCCAGGAACAAATATAAGGACTGTCAAGATACTTCACCTTACAGTGAGAAGGAATATTAGAGGCTATGTTGTATGTAACCATATCAATGTAAATATATTATTCAAGCTCACTCTGAGTGACATATGATTCACTCTCCCCTCTTTTCATCTTTACTCTCTTTTATCTACTCCCTTCAATGTAATTAGAACTTGGGTTAATATAATCTTTAGTTCATAAATTAGTCCTCATTTTAGTTTTTAGTTCCTTAAGATTCAAATCATAGATTTTTAGTGTCCCAAGTTTATTTCATTTAAAACATTGGTCCTTATACCTATCTTCCTTGTATCTTTTTGGATCATCCTCTTTGGATGTTTTGGGGGTTCCAAGTTTGAGATATGGTATCATATAGTCCCTCCTACGAACCAAAAAAACATCAGTCTCTATATCTCAATAAAAACCTGGACCCTTTTTCCCCTATAAGGACTTTAAGAATTTCGACTGTACTTGAAATCCAATTGACTCGCTGAAGTATCCACACGAAACCGAAATGCCGATGTGGACTTCGATTACAGTTACATAGTAAATACACCAAAGACAAGAAGAGAAGATAACACTCTTCTGAGAGATCCTTTTAGAGGGAGGAGAACCTTATTCTGTCTGTGTAATTCTCATTATATACTCTCTCAATCTCATGTCATATATAAAGTGTGTGTACGTATAGTCATATAGGAATATATATATATAACTCTTAAGTGTACAATTACATAATAATAGACATAACTTTAACACTGTAAAGGGATATTTCTCTTTATAAATCTGCATCTTTTCACGATAACCCTTCTTAAATCTGGTTTGGGCTCTAATCCATCAAAAATAGACTTAGAGGCGGATTTAGGGGGGCTAGGGCTGCCCCCCAATAAATAAATAAATAAATCAAATTCCTCTCTTGTGATGGGCCATTGCAGCAGCAGCAGAAGCAGAAGAAGAAAGCTTCTTGGCCTGTGAGATAGACCTTGCTTGATTCTTGAGAAGTTGTTGAACTGACATTAAAGAATGGTTCCACCTGCACACGCCTTGGTACTTCAAGACCTCCACAGCTCCAACACTTGTTGCCACGATCCAAGCTCTGCTCGCTGAACTCATGTTTCTGTTCTTCCCTAAACTTTTCAAGTCGATATACAAACTGTAGTTCACTATGAAATGACACAGCAAATTAACAAAGGCGGGATTTATGGCTAATAAAGCTAGGCAATACAAGCCTCTTATGAATGTGTGTATGGATAGCGTGAAGTTTCAGTTCTTTGACACTGAGTCGGAGAAACAGAAGAAAAGGCCAATCTTTATGGGATAAATAATACACCCTCCCGTCCTAAATTCTAAATATAAGCTAGAGTTAATTTTTATTTTTGGAGAGTTTAAGGAAGCTAAATAAATTACTTAATCATATCATATACTCGTATTATATATTCTTAGATTATATATCAGTTTATTAGTTAAACTAGTAATTTTTTGTGTTACAATTGATTATCAATTGTAAAAATTAAATAGTAGATTTAATGATAATACTATTGAATTACTTGCATACAAGTTATTTAATAGTGATGATATTTGCAAACTTGTTAATGAGTTTTATTCTAGAGATTTTATAGAATAAGAAAAATTGCATTTGAAAATGGAGTTATAACATTTTGAGCTTGATATTCCTAAACATCCAAATTTGATTAATTTATCAATTACATCTAAATTATGTCAGGGGCTAACAAAAACTGGAGAGTCCATCAATTATTCTCTTATTGATAGAGTGATTAGACTTGTACTCATTTTTCCAATTTCTACAGCAACTACTGAAAGATCTTTCTCTACTATGAAGATAATCAAAAAAAGGCTTCGAAATATAATGGAAAACTAATTTCTTGATGATTCTTTAATTATATACATTGAAAATGAAATTGTTGAGTTTTAACACGGATTCAATTATACATGAGTTTAACAATATGAAAACTCATAGAGTAAGAATCAAGTAAAGTGATCTCAATTTATGTAATAGATTTCTTTCAATTTTTTTTATATATATTATGTCTGTATTGTATTTCAAGTACTTTTATTTATGATATAATATTTTTTATTTTCGCCCCTCGTTATAACAATTCCTAACTTCACCACTGGGTAGACTAGTATATTCCAACAAGGAGTAAAGTCAAAGATTTGAAACTTGAGGGACTAAAATCAAAATGAGGGTAAGTTTAAGGGACCAAAGATGGCATTAACCCTTAAAACTTTATAAACTTCAACTTGAATGGGGGCTTTTATTAGATTTAGATAGGAATCCATGACATTAACCCTATATTTGGAAGGAGAGAAAATTAGGTTGAAAGAATATTAAGAGGGAAAACTCTAAAAAATGGTTGTTATTTTTTTACTATTTTTAGAAGTTTTCCTTCCCAGTACCCCCAAAATTTTTCCCTCACTTTTCTCTCCATCCAAACGTAGTCTAAGATTAGATTTCGGAATACATAACATAATCATTGAACCTCAATGCCTTGCAATACAAAACGCAAAATTGAACATCTTTATGAGCAACTCCACTATTAGTGCTTCGTAAAAAAAATGTTGCAAACTCAGGGAACTTTTGTGTAAAGGAAACAAGGCTCCAAATAAACCAGTTACCTGGATCTAAAATGTGAAATTTGTGTCAGGGAAATGTACTTAAAAGGTAACATAATGATTATAGTCAAAATACCTGAGTTTAACTATAGCTCACTTCATTGCCTCTTACAACCTCACCAATTTTGTAGACTTCGCCTAGTTCGTCACTACTCTCAAGTATTTTAATTGATGCTTCAGGGCTCACTACAAGTACCATCCCAATGCCCATATTAAATGCTCGCCTCATCTCGCTGTCTTCTATATTTCCAGCCTAATTATGTAAGAAATCATCAATATAAATTATCTCCCAAGAATCTTCAACAAAATCATTTTCAATGGAAAAAGGGACAATTAAACTTTTTGTCCTCATAGATTTGACATGATTGTAACTCTTGACTGATATTAATAATACATATCTTTTCAGAGTGCTTGCTCAAGTGGTCTTTCATTGCAAGATCAACTTCCTAGTGGGGATCTTTCAATAGCAGAAGCTCTAATGGCCCCAACTGTAATTTATGTTAAAAAGGTCATAATTTCTTTTTATCGCGAAAAAAAAAGTCCAGTTGCCAACCAAATCAATCCCAATAATCTCATGAATTCCAGTTTCAAGGTAGCGTCACTTTCGTACCCACACCATCAGTGCCGGCAACAAGATATGAATCACCTATCCAAAAGAAGCTGATTAGTCTTATCTTACTGAAACCTATTAGAAGAATTGATCCATGGTTGAAAGAGGTAATACCAAGAGGGAAAAGACCACCAAAGCCTCCTATTCCCGGCGCCATTTTTGCTATCCGTCGTACAAGTTCTGAACCAGCATCAATATCAACACCAGATTCCTTATATGTAAGGCCTTGGTTTTTGTTCAAAGCACCTGCTATAACACTATCCCTCGACATGGGTTTTACACGGCTGCACCAAGCAACTGATCCAATTCTCAATTTTTTAACTGCTCCATGTGTGGCAACAAATCTGCCATCAATACGGCTACTTGTGCACTGACAACTTTCACTGTACTTGTTAGACCTTGGTCTGATGGAAACACCAGGAAAGCAATGCGATAGCTCTGCACAAGCTCTGATACTCATGGCTGTTATGAGGAATTTATGTGCCAATTACAAAGAGCATAAGAAAAGCAGGAGAAAGACCAATGGGATTGCTGACAAAACAGAACGCAATTTTTTTAAAGAAAAAGTATCACTGCAAACTGTAAAATAGAAAGAAAGATGAAAGTAAAAGAGAAAGTGTCCGAGTAGAGACAAACATAATGAACAAGATATCGCACTGTATTCGGATGTTGCCGGAGTGAGACCGTACAGAACTGCTATTATAATGGAATTGGGACGACTCGTGTAAACAATGAGAGAAATTGAAGGATTCAAAACCTAAACCATTGGAGGAAAGGGACAGTTGAGACGGCAAACAGACACAGTTGCTTGTTTTCAAATTTTGTATTTAATAAGCTTACATTACACTCTTCCAAAATTCTGTATTTAATTTGTTAATCAGAAAGAAAAGGACAAAATACTTAAATGAATAGCTCAGAGTATTTTACCACCTCTGGCTCTTATCTTTATATAGGGTAAAATTAGGGTTACAAATAAATCTTGGCCATCCATGTGGCATATACAAATATAAGACAAACCTATACATATTTACAAAATGCTAATTATCTATTAGTCCTAACATTCCCCCTCAAACGAGAGGGTGTGGCACATACACCAAGTTTGTTTCGAAAATAAGAAAACTGAGAATGGGACAAAGCTTTAGTAAAGCAATCAGCAGTTTGATGAGATGAAGGCACATATCAAACTTTAATAAAACCAGAAAGAACTTGATCTCTGATGAAGTGAACATCTATGTCAATATGTTGACTTCGAGCATGATGTACAGGATTTGAGGCTAGAGCTTGAGCACTCAGATTGTCACACCAGATTATGGAAGGTTGTCTAATGAAAAGACCAATTTCTGTCATAAGAGAATGAAGCCATTTGAGTTCAGCTGCACCATCTGACAAAGATCTATACTCTGATTCTGAACTTGATCTAGAAACTATTTTTTGTTTCTTAGAACACCATGATACCAATGTTCCGCCTAGATATACACAGTAGCTACCCATGGATTTTCTATCATCAAGATCTGTGGCCCAATCAGCATCTGTGAAGGTTATCAGACGAAGAGAGCCAACAGGTTTAACATGTAGACCATAATGAATTGTACCCTTTAGATATCTTAGGATTCTCTTAACACCTTGAAAGTGAACATCAGTAGGTTGAGAAAGAAATTGACTGAGCTTATTAACAGAATAAGCAATATCAGGTCTAGATGTTGTCAGATATTGTAAAGAGCCAATTGCTCTCCTATACAGAGACGGATCATTCATCAAGTTTCCATCTGTTGCTGAAAACTGTCTACCTGTGACCATGAGTGTAGGTACAGGAGCACAATCATACAGATTAAATCTTTTCAACAGATCCAAAATATATTTGGTTTGAGTGACATAGAACCCATATGCATCTCTGTGAATTTCCAATCCTAAAAAATAATAAATAGGACCCAAATCCTTAAGAGAGAAAACTTCATTCAACCTAGTAATAAATCTCTGAACAACAGTTGAATTATTCCCAGTAATGAGCATATCATCAACATATTCAAGAATAAATACCATTACTCGATTATGTTTGAGGAAAAATAGAGAGACATCACTACAAGCATTTTTAAAGCCCCAACTGACCAGTGTTTGTCATAGTCTATCATACCAGGCTCGTGGAGCCTGTTTGAGACCATAAATAGCTTTTGTGAGACGATAGATATATTGAGGTTTAGCAACATCCTTGAAACCAGGTGGTTGAGTGATAAACACTTCCTCTTTCAGATAGCCATTCAAGAAAGCATTATTTACATCTAATTGGCGAACTACCCAACCAAACTTTTCAGCAAGAGTAAGAACTAACTGAATGGTCGTGGGTGTCACAACAGGACTGTAAGTCTCACCATAATCGACGCCAGCAGACTGTTGAAAACCTTTAGCCACAAGTCCGGCTTTATGCTTCAAAATGGAACCATCGCCTTTGAATTTAGTCTTGAAGACCCAGCGACAGTCAACAAGTTTCTGTCCTTGGTAGGGAACAAGTATCCACGTTTGATTTTTGCAGAGAGCCTCATATTCAAGTTTCATAGCAGATAGCCAATGAGGAGAAGCCAAGGCTTCAGAGACAGATGTAGGTTCAGACGCATGAGAAATGGAGATGGGATTTTCAGACTGAAGAAGCCCAACAAAAGGGTACCGAGGCTTGAAGATACCTGATAGCCCTTGTGACCATAGGATGGAGATTAGATGTAGAGGAAGGTGAAGGGTGGGAGTTATCGATGATGGAAGAGGTGACAGAAGGCGGTGAGTTGGAGGAAGGGGAGGAAGATGAAGTCGAACCCGAGGAGGCATGATGAGGAGAAGTGTTTATGGTAGTGAAGGAGAGATTGGGTGGATTGGGCTGATTTAAGGGTGACGAGGGAGGCTCGGTATGATTTGGGGAAGAGGCAGTCTGGGAATATAATAAAGGGGTAGAATTAATGAAATTAATGGGTTGAAAAAGGGGAGGGGAGTTGGGCCGAGATTGAGGTAGTGAGGTGGATGTAGATTGTGGGTGAGTAGGTGGGTGTTGTATGTCGTGAGTGGGCTTAGAAATGATAATTGGATTGATCTCATGCATCAAGGGCTGATCATCATGTGGGCCTGCATTGGGCATAAAATCTGTATGACATGGAAAATTAATTGGGTCAAAAACCACATGACGAGATACATAAATACGTCCTGTTGGGCTTAAACATTTTGAGCCTTTTTGACTGGATGCAGAGCCCAGATAAACACATTTCTGACTATGATATTCTAGCTTGTGAGAATTATATGGTTTCAAACAAGGGTAACATGTACACCCAAAAGGTCGTAGAGATTCATAATCCGGTTGCTTCTTGAACAAACAAAGTAGAGGTCACTTGCCCTGTAAAATTGAAGTGGGGAGTCTATTAATCAGATACACAACCATTTGAAAGGCTTCAGTCCAGTAAAGTGAAGATACTTTGGATTGGGCCAAGAGCGTTAGGCCCATTTCAACTATATGGCGATGTTTTCTTTCAGCCCTACCATTTTGAGAAGAGGTGTAAGGGCAAGTGAACCTCATAATGATGCCAAAATTCTCTGCAAGTGGTAGAAGAGGTTTATACTCTGTTCCATTATCACACTGGATGGACTTAATCTTAGTGTGAAATTGGGTTTCAACCATATTATGAAAATGTTTAAAGGCTAAAATGGTGTCACCTTTATTCTTGAGAGGGTATAACCAAGTATATCGACTGAAATCATCAATAAAGTGAATATAATAGCGATAACCATGAATGGATTGAATAGGTGAAGGACCCCATAAATCAGTATGAACAAGCTCAAACGGTGAAGAAGCATGAGACAAAGACTTAGAAAATGGTAATTTCTTAGATTTGCCATACTGACAGGCCTCACAAATAAACTTGTCACTGACTTTAATTTTGACATTACAAAGGTTAAGAACTTGCTGTAAAATCTTATTACTTGGATGACCAAGTTTGTAATGCCAAGATAAAAAAGATTCATCAGCCATAGAAGTCATAGCCATATTTGCTTGAACAGAAGGAGCAACTCTACTCATTGGATACAGTCCGTGCTTTGGGGTTCCTATCATCAGAGGAAGACCTGTCTTGGTGTCCTTCACAACACAGCCCTTATTAGTGAATAAAACAGTGACATGATTATCCGAAACAAGCTTATGAACACTCAAAAGATTTTTGGTAACATGAGGCACAAGAAGCACATCAGTAAGATGAATGGCAGAATCAGAACAATTAATAGATGAAGAGCCAATGCCTTGAATACGGGCCTTAGAAGAACCAGTGCAAGAGACAAGATGAGAAGAAGACTTACCCACTGGTGTCACAGAGTCAAGGCGAGAAGGGGCAGCAGTAACGTGGTGGTTAGAACCACTATCCATATACCACTCATCATCATTAATGAATTGAGTATCAACATGATAAGCCTGGGGAGCAGAATGTATTGGTGGTTTGAATGACTTGTCAAACCTTTTGAAGCAATTGGCAACCCGGTGTCCTGGACATTCGCACAAATAATAGAAAGGGTGCCCAGAAGAGGAACGACCCCCACTGGAAGGAGAAGAACGGCCTCCACGTCCTCCTCTAGAAGAGCCACGAACAGGGGATCGGTCACTTTGAAATGAAGCATCAGCAGATTTGGAAGCAAAGTGAGCAGTGGGTTGAATCGATAATGAGGAAAAATGCTGAAGTTGTTCAATCTGAATTTCAAAGACAACCAAAGCGGACTGATCATCCACCCAGGTAAGACCCACCTGATCAATGAGCTTTACAACAATAGCATGGTAGTCAGTGTCTAGACCATTAAGAATGTGTAAAATCAACTCATTAGTTGAAATGGGAGCACCGGCAAGAGCCAATTGATCTGCGATATTCTTCATACGGCAGAGGTAATCAATCATCAACATACCATTCTTGCGCGTATTGTGGAGATAAGACCAATAGATAATCAGACGGGACTTAGATACAGCAGAGGTGAGAGCTCTAGCTTCGGTCCAGAGTTCGAACGCCGAACGACAATGGAGGAGCTGGGTTGCTACGTCTTGAGTCATAGTATTGCGTAGCCAACCGATGAGCATCCTATCGACTGAAAACCACTCATCGAAGTTGGGATTTGGAACCACATCGGTGGTGTTGGGAAGAACCACCGTAATCGGAGGAACACGTGTAGAGCCGTCGAGATGGGACTGGAGTCGATTCCCTTCAATGAGAGGGAGTTCGACTGAAGCCCAAACGAGATAGTTTTGTCGATCCAGCTTGATCGATGACGTTTGGCTAGAAGATTGAAGAGGGAGTAGGTCTTGGGGACAGGAGAAGGCAAAAGCACAGGAGTGGTGGCGCAGCTGGTTGAAGACGCAGAGGAAGCCATTTAAAAAAAAGGGTAAAAAGGTGAACCTGCAGCTCTGGTACCTAGAAAGAAAAGGACAAAATACTTAAATGAATAGCTCAGAGTATTTTACCACCTCTGGCTCTTATCTTTATATAGGGTAAAATTAGGGTTACAAATGAATCTTGGCCATCCATGTGGCATATACAAATATAAGACAAACCTATACATATTTACAAAATGCTAATTATCTATTAGTCCTAACATAATCAAATTCAACTCTTTCAGGAGATGATAATACAGAAAATTGTTAAAGTATCCTCCACCCTTCTAATATTTTGAGATCACCCAAATGATTAAGAAACATCAAATGATCACCCAAATCTTCAACCTCTACCCATCAAATTGTAGATGCTTTTGACATAGAAACATTAAAGTCCAATTGAACCAAAACTAGCGTCAGATCTCTAGAAATTACATCATGTGCTAAGCGAACATATCCACAATCATCAATATTTAACTTGCCAGACTTATCCAAGCCAAGAAGATTATAAATTTCTACCCATATGATCTTCTATCATCTAGAACATATAATAAATTGTCAATCATGGTTATATCTATAAATTTTCACACTCCCATCTCTAATTGAATTCCACGAGTTTTTTTTTTTTTTTTTAAAAAAAAAATATTAAAGAAGAGGCTAGAAAGCCAAATAAAAAGTAAGGATTACACGGGGAAATTAATCCCAAACATTCTTGTTCAACCAAGTCCACGAGTTTATTCATCATTTTACAGAAAATTATTCCACAATTTGCAAGGCCCACCAATTTTTTTTTTTGTTTTTGTTTTTGTTTTTTTTGTTTGTCATCATGGCAATTATTTTGGGAACGTGATTACCAACTTGGTATTTGTCAGAGGGTTGAAGGAAAAAAACAAATGAATAAGATCTTCTATAATGTTGTTCCGAAACTAAATAAGAAAAATAGAATATGTACGTGTGTGTGTGTGTCCATCATATTCTTCCAGAAATTATATATAAGTTCCAGAAAGCACAGAGTGACTCTCCTTTATTACCCTCTCTTATTTCTCATTCTCTTTCTAAGTCTGCTCATACAAACAGGTTCTAATCATCCAAGGAAACAGTGAAATTAATTCCAGCCATGAAAGAAAATACTTACCAAAAGTGTTCTTCCAAAATACTTACCTCATAAAACTTTAAATATTTTTGTTTTAGTCCCTGAATGAAACTTTTAATAAGGACTAAAGTGAAAATATTAAAATTTTATGAGACTGAATTACAATTTTCTAAAACTATGGGTTCTTTTCTGTATTTTAGGGGGTGGGGGCCATCCGTAGCCCCCATAAATCCGCCCATGATAACAACTAGAAAAATGTTACAAATGAGCAGAATTAAAGTAACTACTTATGTGTTAAATTATACATATCACTAACTTGTAACTTATCCATCCTCTTTCATATAGAAAATATAGTTCACCACGGGTGACAAAATAATCATACATAGCTACAAACTCCTTAGTAGAAAACAAGTGGAGCAAGTTAGTTTTCATTGTTAAATTTGACATAGATTGAAACCGATGACTTACTCCTGAGCTTGTTGTTTATTACATCTAGTCGTACACAACTGAAATAAAACTTCCTTATCTTTGTCATATTTTGTTCTCTTCTTACCCATGCTTATCACCATGGAGACCCAATAGCAAATTATTGAACTTAAGTTTTATTTCATGTGCTAAAGTTATTTCTAACTATTCAATCACATTTGTTAAATTTAATCTTGGATATAATGTGCTATATAGAGAGAGAGATCGAACATGTCAAACTTCATGCAAATAGAACAACTACAAGTATTAAATTTATTAAGCTAAGTATTTATTACATTGAAACTTTCATGAATTATTGAAAGAGTTAATAGTATTGAATTAACTTGAAATCTGACATACATGATCTACATGTATAAAACTTCAAATCTAAAAGTTAGATTTTTTTAAAAAATACTCATTCCGGTCTTAATTATAAGAATATGTTGATTTTTTTTGGAAAAATTAAGAAAGCTAAATTAAATTACTTTAGAGTATATGTTTTTAATTTTTTCTCCAAACTAATTAGCTTGACTAATAAGCTAATATGTAATCTATGAATATATATAATAATTGATATGATTAAGTAATTTATTTAACTTCCTTAATCTCTCCAAAAAATTAACCAGATCTTATAATTTTAGAATAAAAGAAAATAAATCATAACGTCGTGGTTCTCGTGGTTTTCGAGCGGGCCTCTTACCTATCCTTCAAAATTCATTTACCTATCCTTCAAAATTCATTTTGTCCATGTTGTGTGGCGTGTTACACGCAAACGCAATCACGTGTTACACGTAATCAAGTGTTATATGGGAGTGGATTTACTCAACAGCCATCTCTCTCAGTATCCCTTAGAGGCACAAATAAACCGTTGATCCCATCATTAAATCTTAACTGTCCATTTAATACCTCCAAAACACGTTCAAAGTCGATGGAATTTATGCAGATATACCAATAACTTGCAATATTTTGTTAGTTACTTCCCCCGGTCCTAATTATAGGAGCAAATTTTGGAGTTGGTTTTGATTCTAATTATAAGAGCAAGTTTTAACTTTTGACAATTTTTTTCCTATAATACCCCTATCTACACTTTTTCAATAATAATTAAAGACAATAATAATTTAATAATATACCTATATATTTATAAAATAAATAATGTTTGCAACTCATTAATGTCATATATACCTAAATTATACTTTTTTTAAATAAAATAATTTTGAATAATTTTTTTGTCATATTTTCCCATATTACCCCTACTAATATTTCTTCAACAATAATTAATTTAACAACACGCTTATATTCTATCAAGTGAGATATTCTACTTTATTTTTTATTTTTAAATAATTTTTTTAATGCTATTTAGTAATATCAAGATTACCACACACACACAGCATATTTTATAATATTAGGTATAATGCAAAAAAAAAATTGGACAACCCGAATAGCATGTTTTATTCTATTCTTCCAGCAAGAATATTGCTGGAAGAATATTATATTTTTTGCCAGCCCGAATAGCATGTTTAATTTGATTCTTCCAGCAAAAATATTATAACAATTTTATAAACATGATAGAGAAGTCGTGGAGAGTATGGACATGCGTAGGGCTAACGATTCAACAACCGTTTCCTTAATGTCATTTTAAATTTTAGGTAAGGGTATTTTAGGAAAATAGATATAATTAACTAATTTAACTTCCCTCCTTAACCCCTCCAAATTATGGTAAATAGCTCCCCTATAATAGGACCGGAGGAGTACTTCTTTTACATAAACTAATAACTTTGGTTACATAAAGTAGTCAGTACAGTAATATTTATGGTAAATTAGCACTGCAAGCTACATTTTGTTATATGAAGTGATGCTTTTAGTAACATTAAATGGTAAGTTATAATTAAAAATTTACACTTTGTAATATAAAATATTTTAGTAACATAACGTGGTAAATACTATTAAAAATTACACTTATAATATAGAGTTGTAACTTTCATAATATAAAATAGTAAATTACGAATAAATTATTATTAATTTTTAAACATGCAATATGAATATATAAACATAAAAGATAATATCTTATTCAAAAGTGTTGTATCTAACAAACAAAAAAAGTAGAGGAAAGAACAATATTTTTTAATCTATGAGACTTTTACCGTCTAGAAGACTGTGGATTTGGTTCAAAGTGACAAGCATTATGGCATCATATGTTGCCATGTGGGGCTCGACACACGTGATTTCGCGAACCTGCATGATGTGAATTTTCAAAAGAGTATGTAAGAGGGACAACATCACATCAATAGCAATAACGTTGTTAAATTGCTATAAATAGCAATAACATGTTGGAGTAACGCAAAGCACAAGAGTGAGGTTCACTAAGAAGGAGTAGCAGTGATAAGAGAGTAGAGTGACAATGTCATTGCCAAGGTTTGCGGTGCTCAAATCAAACTACAACAACAAATACTTGCGTTATATACATGAAGATGTGCAGGTACATAGGTTTCTCCAATTCTCCGGAGAGGAGGTTGTGAGCCCATATGCAAAGTTTGAAGTGGAGATGGCAAAGAATGAGAATGGACTAGTGCACATAAGATGCTGTTACAATAACAAGTATTGGGTGAGGTGGATAGAGAACCATTGGTGGATTGTGCGGGAGCTGATGAACCTGAGGAAGACCAATCCAAATGGTCATGTACATTGTTCAAGCCAATCTACGTAGATGCTGATGCTAAAAAAGTTCGATTTTTGCACGTCCAGCTTAAACACTATACATGCTTATGGAGGGCTGCTGCACCCTATACTTCTTGTTTATATGCAGGATCAGAAAATCCTGACAAAGATTTGTGCGATGTCTACACAATCATTGATTGGGAATCACTATTGATAATGCCTAAACATGTTGCATTCAAGGGCGACAATGGCCAATATCTCAGTGCCCGCTGGATCGAGGGACACCAGTATTTGCAGTTCGCATCAAATGATAAAGGTGATCCAACAGTTGGGAACAAGATCTTCACCACTTTTGACGGAAGCATCCGTGTAAAGTCCGATTACTTTGGTAAATTCTAGAGGCGTAGCCCCAATTGGATATGGGCTGACTCAGATGACACCACCAATAACAACTCTGACACGTTGTTTTGGCCAATCAAAGTTGACGACAATGTCGTTGCTCTTCGTAACTTAGGCAACAATCATTTCTGCAAGAGACTCACCACTGAGGCCAAGACTGATTGTCTTAATGCTAGAGTTTCCACTATTTCTAAATGTGCCCTAATAGAGGTGGAAGAGCTTGTTATTTCAAGGCAAATCTATAATGTCAATTTTCGTCTCTTGGATGCTAGGATTTATAGCCAGAGAGTCCTCACAATGGCCATCGGAGTTGCCATTAACGGGACCCAAGAACCCAATAATCTTTGAAGTGAAGCTCTCTTATACAAAGACTAAGAGCAGTACTTGGAATAATAGTGTTTCATTGAAGTTGGGTGTCAAAACTAACCTCAAAACCGGCGTTCCATTCATCACAGAAGGAAAAATTGAAATTTCGGCTGAATTTAGTGGAGCATACCAGTGGGGAGAAACTAAGACATCATCAACTGTAGTGGAGACTGTGTGCAAAGTTGCTGTGCCACCAATGACGATGGTGACAGTGAGTCTGCTAGCAACAACGGGTTCATGTGACGTTCCCTTCTCATACACTCAGCGTGATACTCTTACTAATGGGCAAGAAGTTACCTATAACATGGATGACGGTATTTATATTGGCATTAATTCTTTCAACTTCAAATATGAGA
Organism: Acacia melanoxylon; assembly: GCA_019022615.1. NCBI lineage: Eukaryota > Viridiplantae > Streptophyta > Magnoliopsida > Fabales > Fabaceae > Acacia > Acacia melanoxylon. Next base: position 29,078,146 of record JAFJYJ010000002.1, read on the forward strand.
CCAAACAAGAAAATTATGATGTAATTAAAATGCCACAGATGTTTGTGGGTACCATCTCTAGAAACCCTCACGAGACTCCACTCGTCCACTAGGGCTACCTAGGGGTTTAAAAGGCTTGTTGCATGTGCTAAATGCAATCGCGTTCCCTGCGAAAGTGGCATTTTTATTTCTGCATGTAATTCAGTTCAATAATATGTATTGTAGTAGCCTTTACTCTTTATTTGGGGACTTCATATTCTGATTCTACTATATCAATACGTACATTGGCGCATAGCTGCATACTGCTAAATGATAGCTATAAATGGTGGAGTCCATCTTGACATGTTGATCGAGAACCTAATTGCCTTTTTCACGATTCAATTCATAAAGTCATGGGCACGTAGTTTGTTCATTGTTTGAATTACGAAAATATTCTATGGTTCATAATGATCATTGGATTACTAAAATGGTTTTTCATGCGGATAGAAACAGTAATCAAATTACTTACGAGAATATAATAATAATTAATTTGATTATAAACCATGGAATTTATGAAATAATATTTTTTAAAATAATAAAATTTGTATATGTTATTTTTTTTTTCTAAAATAGATGAAATACAACTTAATAACAAAACAAATTCATTCCTGTCATGTACTTTAGTGTTCAAAACGATCACGTGCAAAAGCATTAATAATTTCTCATTCAATTATTAACAGATCGAGCTCTTACAATGGAGAATATTGTACAAAGATCTCATGACACAAGCTTCTAGTAAAAGCCGTTGATTGTCATTACAAAATTTCATTGACGCCACTGAAATTTTTTAGCTGTCAAATTAGGATCTGCTTTGCCTTTGCTCTTAAAAGTTAATAGGTATCAAAACTAAAAATATTACAATTCAAGGAAGAAAGGGAGTTCAACAAGAACCTTCCAGATATATACTTAAATCTATTTAATGGTGCATCCGAATAACTGTTTATGTAATTTAAGTATAAATATTTTCAATGATGCCTGTATCAACTATATCAAAACAATACCACATCTTTATCACTATGCTATAGAATGGATCGGAAGAATTTATCAGAGTACATCCTGTAGATCGTCCTTCTTCAAGATCTATCCCTCAATACTTCGAGCATAAGGGTCCGGGATAGTGGTGGTAGGAGTGATTTTTATTTCTGATGGACTTTTTCTAATGGACTCTTTTTCTGCTGGACTTTTCCTGATGTGATTTGTGTTTGGGATAGCAGTAGCAGAAGTGACTTTTTTCTTAATCGGCACCTGTTGGGCATAACTTTTGAAAAGATAGTTGAGATGAAAAATGATTGAAAAGGACTATATAATATGATTATTTGGAAAAAAAAATAAAAGGCTTAAGCTGCTGTGATGGGATCTGATGAGATCAGAAGTTTGGATCATTTACTTCAGCCTAGAAGTGGCTTCAGCTCTTAAACTCATCACATGGTGAAGCTTTCCCATTCCCAAACACCTAAAAAATAAGTTTTCACTTCTGATGAGTTTCTGATAGACTTTTTTTAACTTATGATGCTTTTTCAAACAAGCTCTATAACTATGCCTCCCTGTACTTTATTTATTTGGGGAAAATAGTTTACCCGTAAATTGTGAGGCCGTGCAATTCAAAGTCCAAAAGTGAAAAGCCAAGGGGATAAAAAGTGGAGGCCTTAAAAAATCACCATTGATTATTCTTCTATCTTTTATTAAAGCTGTCAAATTTTCTTCTTTTTATTTTGTTTAGTTTTTCCTCCCCCTGGTTCGATCATGCTTTTCACAAAGCTCGTCATTCACCAAACTAGTATAATCCAAAGTCAAGAGGGGATTCTGATCACTGCTTTGTTACCCCTGGGTAAATAATAAATAAGATCAAATAATGATGTTTGTTTTACATGTCCCATGCTTTTGTATAATATACACACAAATTAAATTAAATTTACTTGTTTCATTGAATAAGATAGTATTTAAAGCATTATTCGTCCACCCTCAATTTCTGATTTATTGCTTCCCCGGAATTCTTTTAAAAGAAAAGGAAGAATAGTTATGCCGTCCGTGAAATAATTATTGTTAGGCGTTATATTATTTGTTTAATGAGAATATATATATATATATATATATATATATATATATATATATAGACACACACATACGTGACAATATGTTGAAAGGACTTGATCAATGCTATGGAATAAAATTATTGTCTAACTCAAGGGCTGTATAGTCAAGTGCACTTTTGCACAGTTCACTTGATTAGGTATTTGTTTTCCTTTGGAAAATAGTTGTGGTCTAACTCTACAAAGTATGTTATGGAAGCAATCTGTGCATGAACAAAGAACATATATTTTCTTTTCAGAACTATGCAATGAAAACTTCACAGCTGCCATTTATAACTTTATATGTGGAATTGACAACACAATACATTTAGTTAATAAGTAGTGCTTACACAACGACTTGCCAAGGAATAGAGTTCCTAGGCACGAAACTCTTCTTGTTGCTTTCTATTCTTTTTCTTTAATTTATATGTCTGTTGTAGGCATGTCCATGGACCGGACCAGACCGGGTTGGGGGTCTACCCGAGGTCTGGTCCAGGGGTGATCTCGGGCTGGACAATCCGGCCAGTTTTCATTGCATCTCAGGACCTTTTTTTTTTTTTTTACAAAAAGCAAAGATGACTTAATGACTTAAAAGTTAAAATGATGAAGCAATTAACATATTCAGCGTACAGAGCAATACAAAATGACTTAAATTTCTACAAAGATAATTTTGAAAGGTTGTAACAACAAAACATTATATCTTAAAATGATGTATTAACTATTATATTTGAATTAGCATATACCTTTTCATTCTCATGCCCTGATTCACCAACCCATAAATTGCCCACTTCATCTTTTAAGCAAACCGCAGTATGATATGCAAATGCACTAGTTACCCACTTTTCCAATGTAGAAAACATAAATGCAGAAAACATATAAAAAACACAAGCAACTGTTACCCCTGCCAAATAACAGGACATAAGCAACAAAAACATAAATAATCCACAACAATTAATGAAACACTTAAAACCTAACGAGTAACAACTAACAAGTCTATCACATTGTCATTCATTTCTTGAGCATCCATTGTCATTCATTTCTTTCCTCCACCTTGAATGATACTCGATCCATCTAAAAAAACAAATTGTTTTTGTTAAGAAATTATTAATAATGAAATATGTAAACTAGAATAATGAGCATACAATTGAAAATATTACCTGAAACATTAACAACATTATCAGTCTCTTGAAAGTTGTCATATTCAGCGAACATAGTAGATAAATCTGAGATAGATTGTGTAGCCAGTAGCCAATTTTGGGTACAAATGAGGGCTTCAGTCATTTTAGGAGATAGATTACTCCTATAATCATCAACAACACGTCCTCCAGTGCTAAAAGCTGCTTCAGATGCAACTGTAGATACTGGCATAGCCAATAAATCACGTGCTATTATCGCAAGCACTCTGTATTTGGTTGAATTAACCTTCCACCATGTCAATACGTCAAAATCATTATCATCAATAGGAGTGTCTTCAGCTGCATTAGCTGAAAGGTATCTATCCAATTCAGATTGAGGATCTATTGATGAGATCTTTTCTTTTTGGGATGCCAACCATCTACGACCAGGGTCTTTTTTACTAGCATTTGCAATGGAAGTGATGGCATTCCCAGAAGAGTTTGAAGTGTTGCTACTAGCCGAAGAGTTCAAAGAGCTTGCACTATTTGACACGCCTGTTTGAACACCAATTTTTGCAGAATACTCTTCAAACATGTGATACAAAGTATTCCTTGCCTTGTTTTTCATAAACATACAAAGTTGATAATCAAGAAAAAGTTGGTCAAATACATCATTGATGTAGGCAAGCTTGTATCGAGGATCTAAAATCACAGCAATAATCAACAAAGGATTCATATTTTCTGCTGCTCCCCAATATTTATCAAACTTCATCTTCATGCTTGACGACATCTCTCTAAGAAGAGGGTCCTCGGACACAATAGTCTCATTTATCAACTCTTGAATCAATGCAATTTGATGGAAACATGTGTTTGCAGTAACTGTGAGCGAGCTAGAAAATTGTAAGGTCACATCATAAAACACTTTTAAAAACCTAAGAAAGACATTTGCCTTATTCCAAGCTTGTTTGTTAGGCGGGCCATTAGGAGCATCCATGTTGTCATCAACATCTTGGGTAAAGAAAGCATCCATATGTGTGTTATCACGCTTTGACATTTTTTTAAAGTATGTCACATAATCTCTATCTTCGTCCCTCATTCTTTCAAATGCTCTTTGGAATTTTAAAGCGACATCCAACATTAAATATGTAGAATTCCATCTAGTGCTAACATCTAAGACACACATATTGTTGGCATCTAACATTTCCAATACACATACATCTTTAATTTTTTTGAGCCGAGTTGGGGAGGAACGGACATACCTTACCGCATTTCGAATTGAATCGAAGGCATCTTTCAATTCCTTCAAGCCATCGGACACGATCAAATTGAGAATATGAGCAAAACAACGTAGTTGAAGAAAATCACCACCACAAACAAGACCCTTCCAATTTATGAGTCATTTTTTCAAATAAGACAAGGCCGTGTCATTGGATGTTGCATTATCAACCGTGATGGTGAACACATTTTATATGCCTATTCCTCGATATGCACTTCTCGATAGTCTTTCCAATTGTATCTCCCTTATGATTCTCAATCAAAGTAAAGTTAAGAATCCTTTTATGCGGTTTCCAATCTTTGTCAATAAAATGAGGCATCGGACATAAGTAGTTGAAGTTTTGAGCGACGTCCAACAATCGTAGTAAGGCAAATACGACTAGTACACTGCTTCAATTGATTCTTCAATGTGTTCATCTCACCAATATATAATTGCCAACAATCTCTAGCAACAGTTTGTCTAGAAGGGATATGAAACCGTGGCTCTAACTCTTTCACAAATGCTTTGAAACCTTGTTTTTCAACCAGTCTAAATGGCATCTCATCACGTATGATGAACTCTGCTAGAGCCCTCCGACAACGTTTTTGATTGAACAAGTGAGGTTGTAAGCTTCCAGTTCCACCTTCCCCACTTTGTGAAACATAATTCAGCATAGACTGCTTTGATATTGAAGTGGTCCTATGTGGATTGCTTGGATATTTGTTGAAGTGTCTCTTCAAAGAAGTTGTACCACATTTAACTGGATCACAAGCATAATCTTTAGTGCAGTACTTGCATTTTGCTCTAAGCTTTCCATCTGTATCCTCCAATGGTAACTTAATGTAGTGATCCCATACTTCTGATTTTTTGTTCTCAGGTATTTTTCTCTTCTTACTACCTTTTGTGGTTTCATCTCCAGTAGAAGTTGTAGGAGTAGGGGGAGGACATTCTACAGTGGTTGGAGGATGGACAGGACCAGTAGAATTGGAAGGGATAGAAGATGGTCCACCAAGAGTCTCATTCTCACCAATATTGGAAGACTGAGATAGGTCAACACTTGAAGTTTGCTCTTCTTCCATGACTGAAACAAAATGAAAAGAAAGTATTTATCAACACTTGAAGTTTGCTCTTCTAACATTCAACACACATATTTCAAAATGATTATTAAAATAAATCCATAAATGTTAACCGTCAATCAAAGTATCGAGAATGAGTTTTTATTATTTTCATAAAATGATTCTAAATAAAAACATCGAATGAGTTCAATCAAAGCTCATGATTATTAATCATATGGAAAAAATAAATCCAAGCTTCAGTGAAGGAAATAGCAACAGGGGATAATTATTTTAACTTATTAGGTGCTACTAAAAGAATACTCCAAAGAAGCCGTATCACTATGCTTCTCCTCCATCAATGAACATGCTCATCACGGGGTCAAAAACGCAAAGCAAGAATAATCTAAGTTATTACCATGGAGGCAATGATCGATCGACGACTACACACACACAAAACCGATATATATATATATATATTTTCCAGTTTTAAATTTGGGCATATTTTTCATATATTCACCAAAACCTGATTTATATATCCTTTTCCCCCACTTAAATGCGTTCCTTCTAGATTATAGGAGAAGGGTTCCGTAGATCTGTCTTGATTATAAAACTACCGGGCATTGCATAGACTATTCAATTAACCAGTAAATCGAAGCAAGGGAGGGGAGATGGAGAGATTTAAATCCACTAAATCCAAAAATCGAAGCAAGGAACAAGGCAAAATGACTTAGGGTTTCTTAGATTAAAATCAAAGGAAGAAAACTTACGGATAGTCGGAGACGGAAGACGAGGTGGGGATGCGCCGATCAAGATGAACTGAGAGATGCAGAGTCGGAGATGGAAGACCTGAGGGCTGAGGCTGAGGCGCTGAGCTGAGTCCCTGAGTCGCTGGCTGAGATGTCGCTGAAGAAAGAAGAAAAGAGGGCGTCGGGAGTCTCGTGAATCTTAACCTATTAAGTTTTATATATATATATATATATATATATATATATATATATAATTCTCGGGCCAGACCAAGGGCTACAAAATTAGTCTGAGACCACGACTAGGAGGTCTCGGACCAAATTTTTTTCAGGCGGACCGGACCGGGTCGGGTTACCTAGGCTGATGAGTTTTATGGACATCCCTAGTCTGTTGAATCCTTTTCATTGCATCTTCTTCCTGGTTCTGTGACTTTAGATATGTCTAGTGGTCCACCAATGAGTCAAGGGTATATAAAATGTACATTGTCTCCGTCTCTAACACATAACAAAATCGGTGATCAAGGCGTACTATGGGACGAAAAATGAAGTCGCAATTGCCAATTTTATATAGGGTACATGTGCAAAAATACACATGTTCTTTGTCCTCAGGAGTGCCCAACACCAAGTACTTTTTTTAGGTGAAAAATGCACATATGATTATAAAATAGTTGTAAAAGTCACACACCGTTAAAATCATACTTCACGAGCGTTAATTTCACACGTAGGTCCCATCAGGCTGTCCAATTTCTACTTTCTCTCTCTACCTGTCTTCCATTTCCTTCTCTGATTCAGTCTCAACCCTCCGAGTCAATCTCCACCATTACTCTCTCTCCCTGAGCACCATGGATTCTCCTGTCTATGTTGTCTCCACCTTCTTCTTCCTCACTGTTCTACCACTCATTTTTGCATTGCCTCACATCCCCACCTCCGATCCTCCTCCTCTCAGATCAACTCTAATTCTGTTCTCTTCACTCGCAGCTGCAGCAGAAACTAATGGTGGTGTTGAAGCAGAAGCAAGAAAAAACTATAATTATAATGATAATGAAGTTGATCGTTCTCATGGCAGTGTTGAAGCAGAAGTAGGAAAAACTATAATTATAATGATAATGAAGTTGATCGATTTCATGGCGGTGTTGAAGCAGAAGCAGGACAAAACTATTAATTATAATGATAATGAAGTTGATCGTTTTTATAGCGGTGCTGTGCAACCTGGTGATGAAGGAGAAATTGAATATGAAGAAGATGATTATGTTCTGTCTTTCAAAGACATAAGCAAAGTAACAAGAAGGAAAAGGTGAGGTATTTAAACATAAACATGAGCCTTGAAGAGTAGGTTCTGCAAGTGAAGCAGAAGAAAGTGGACAAACCCAATCCAAAGACATTATTATCCCTTCATTAAACAAATGATTTTGTTAATAGACAAAAATTGCAGACGACATACCCATTACTACAGCGAAAAATGTACTTTTATAACTCAAAATAAAAGGACGAGCTCGCAGGGTAAGTGGTGACCACTGTTCCTAGAGGATGTAATTTGTGGCCCCATTTGTGTTCAATGAATGCTTTGGAGGCTCTGTTTTGGTTTTGAAGACAGAGCCAAAGGCAGAGGTGTGATAACTGCTCGTAATAACCACCCACCCAAATCATTTGATCATGCATCTATTCCATTTTACCAATGCACTAGTTCATGCTTTTTCAGTTATTAAGTTAGCATGTAGATATACAGATTGGCTGTGTTATCATTCCCCCTCTGTATTCATTTTTAATCCATCAAACCATAGACAGGAGAACATAGGCGGATCTTGTTAGAGAAGGGGGGGGCAAGTGCCCCCCTTGAATTTGAGTTTTTTTTTTTTTTTAAAAAATGAAAATAAAATATTAATAATACATATTTGAATAATTGTCCACCCTTAAATTAAGTGCCTACCCTTAATACATCAAGACTGCACTTCATAATGGGATGAGGGTTGAATGGTTGAATGATTGTTAAGTGTCTTATATTCAAAAAAGATGTATTTGATAGCATTGATAATAAGGCAATTATGATGGAATTCCAAAAAATAAGGCCTAGAAGGATGACATTATAATTATTTTTATTGTAATATACTTTTTTTCTTAAAATATATGTACTTGAACTTATTGAGTGCCCACCCTTCATTGTAATTTATGTAGCTGCATTTCTAACCGTACTTAGCTTTGCTTTTCTAAATGACAGGTTTGTAAAATAACTGTCTCTCTTATTACATCATCAGTATTCACTTGATTTCATAAATATTTTTTTAATATATTTTTTTTAATGCATTTAAAACTTTTCTTAAAAAAAAAAAAACCGGGGGCGCTACCCCCAAATCCCCCCGCCAATTGTGTCCCCCTTCGGTAATTTTCTGGATCCGCCCCTGCAGGAGAATCCATGGTGCTCAGGGAGAGGGAGTAATGATGGAGGACTTCACTCGGAGGGTTGAGACTGAATCAAAGAAGGAAATGGAAGACAGGCAGAGAGAGAAAGTAGAAATTGGACAGCCTGATGGGACCCACGCGTGAAATTAACGCTGCAAAGTATGATTTTAATGGTGTGTGACTTTTGCACCTATTTTATAACCACATGTGCATTTTTGTACCTAAAAAAAACACTTGGTGTTGGATGCTCCTGAAGGCAAAGCACATGTGTATTTTTGCACCTTTACCCTTTTATATACAATATGTTCAGGTAGGATCTCTACTTCATACGCATCCTATGACCACTTCTAGGGATAGACTGACATTTTTTAGATAAACTCTGCAGAAAAAATGTGTCTACCCACCTAACTAGATTTTTCTATTTCATCCCCCACCAATGTCTTGGCAATCACTGACATATAACATTTAGAAAAATGTTACTCCCTCCGGTTCTAATTATAGGAACACTTTTATAGTACAAATTGCACTTATCCACATAGAAAATATAGTTCAAAGTATTCCTATAAGTGTAGCTCAGTTTTCATGGTTAAATTTGATATAGATTGAAACCGATAACTTACTCCTGAGCCTGTTGAAATTTGGGTGTTGCATAGGTTTTGTCCACCAATGTCCCAAAATTAGTTTTGTATGTCTATAAATCGTCATTACCGAAATGCATATCCTTAAACCACATAAACCGAAAGGATCAACATTCATTAAAAAAAGAAACACTAATTTAAGTACAACTTGACAAAGTTTAATCCAAGAAACAAAAAATACATCAAGTTAAAAGAAACATCAAGGAAAAAAAAACACCAATGCAAGTATAAACATAAAAACCCTGAATCTAATCTCCAGATGCGTCAATATCCTCCTTAGAAAGATCAGCTCCCTGGTCATCGCCACCGGCTGCCTCCTGCTCTCCTCTAAGCTGCAAATGGGAAAGCCTATCCTGTAACCCCTTCATCTGACCCTGCATCCACCTCCACCTTTCATTCTCTTTTTCAATGTGGCTCTTCCACCTCTTTTTCTGTTTCAGTTCCATCTTAGTGATCTTCTTCATAGTAGCATTGATGCCTATCTTGACATCACGAAAGGAGAATCCACCCTTCGGCACAACTATGTCCTCCATATCAGCATCGTCGTCGTCATAATCATCATCATGGACCTCGAGCAACCATGTGTGGAACCGGGCCAGCATCAGGTATCTCCTCCACACCAGCAGTGAATTGCCACACACCATTTGGCCCCTTGGAGATCTTGCACTGCTATAATAAACGTTGTCCAAACTTAGCATTCTACATTGTCAGATTCTTCATTTGCTCAGTGTGCATAGGAACACCAAAATGCTCCAATATCCTCTGAACCAGATAAGCGTATGGGAGTGCAGCATTATCTTTCTGTTTTGCCATATACATCATCTAACAAATGTAGTGCCTCCAATTCACCTGTATGCCATGACGGATAGCCCACATAATAGGAATGTCACCCTCTAACACCCTCGAATGATTGTAAGGCCGAGGAAACAATATGTGGGTGATGACGTAGTAGAGGATACAAGAATCAACAATCAGCTGGCCCACAACAAATATGGCTCTTCCAATCCTCTCAAATGGGAAGCCTCCAACAACGACACTATCCGAAATCCCTCCTCGCAAAGAATGCCATATCTAATGACTTTGGCACCCTCATTGCCGGTGTTAGTGGGAGCTTCTCTAGAGGAGGATGCCCCACGGTTCGCCCGTTGCTTTGTCCGCCTCACACATTGCCATGATCACATCACAAAGACCTACAAAGGGACATTACAAACCATCAACAAACAAGAAACATTCATCATTTTCACTTTCCCTTATATATTCATCATTTTCACAAACAAACACAAACAACAAACATTCAAAGAGAGGAGTTAAAATCTAAGCAACATAAACAAACATTAATGAAGAGAATCGCAACCAAACAAATTCATCCAAAAAAATCAATACCCTTTATGAATAAATCTATTTTAACAAACATTCAACAACAAAAAATTCATTCATCATTTTACAAACCATCAACATAAACAACAAACGAGTGATCATAACAAATACCTACAAAGGGACATTACAAACTATCAACATAAACAACAAATATTCATCATTTTAACAAAAAAAAAAAACACAATCAACAACAACAAAATTCAACAAAACCAAGTGAAATTCGTCCAAAAATATAAAAATATCTCAACCGAAGTAAATCTTTTCACTTTCCCATATACACTTATCAATTTCATCCTTAAATATGAATCAAATACTCAAATCAATCAAAGATACACAACAAAACCACCCAATGAAAACACAAAAAGCAAAAACGCAAATGGGGGTTCGCATAAACACAAAAACGACGGTGGAAATTCAAAATGGAGATGAGAACATACCAAAATCGACGCAAATGACACTAGATTGACATTCCCTTCACAACCCACCAACGGATTCAACAAGGATTTGGCGAAAAAAACAGAGGGGGAGAGGTTTGGGGGAGTTTAATCAACTTTAGGGTTCGGTTGCCGCGAATGGGGGGTTTTAAAAAAGCCCTCTGTCGCGATGTAATCCACTAAGCACTGTAGCTTTGTCGATTACATCGCGGGCAAACTTAAAAAAAAAAGGCCCCAACGTTTAGTCGATTACATCTTGGGTGTAATCGACTAAACTGGGGCACATTGGTAAAATGTTTCCAGACAGGATCATTTCGGTAATTAATTATTTAATTAAGGGCAAATTGGTCAAAAAGCCTGAGTTTCAATCATCATCACTTTATTCGGTAAATCAGATGTTGGGAAGGAGAGAGCAACAAGATCAATGGTGATTTGGCGTTCAACATTCTTGGAAATGACAATCAAAGGCAAGGAAGTTACCAGCAAAGATTCCTCTGGAAAAAGGAAGTGAAGCATTGGGGATGACAAGTCTAGTGGTGGCGCAAGACGAGGAACCAGGGAGTTCTGCAGAATCATCGTCGGAGTGCGGCGCTATGCAAAATCACATATCAAAACACTGGAATAGAGGAAGTCTCTAAAAATGAAATAAAATGATGACGAAGGTGTTGAAGTCGAGGAACAGGGGAAGTCAAGGAAAATAAAATGATGATGATTAAAGGTGTTAAGGAGAAGACTCAGGAAAAATAAAATGATGATGATGTGGCAAAACATGTGTCACGCACATCAACCAAAATTAGATCAAATAAATCATCTTCGTGGTAAAATCAAAGACCAACTTTTTTTAAATAATAATTTAAGTTTTTTTTTATCAAATTTAAATTGTATGTAGTACATTCTCCGATCCTAAATATAAGGCATAGTTGAATTTTTTTAGAGGGATTAAGGAATCTAAATAAGTTACTTAACCATATCATATGTTGTATATGTAGTATTCAATATGATTAATTCTGTAACATCCCAATTTTTTTTCGGTAATTAAGTATTTTCCAGGTGTGATTTATTAAGTGTTCTGAGGTTTAAAGGAGATGCAGAGGTATAAAATAATTTTTTTAACACACACACACACACATATAATATGTATGTATGTATGAAGTAAGAGAAAGCGGCGGACGGATGGAAGGAAGAAAGAAAGAGAAAAGAAAGAAAGAAAGAAAGAAGAAGAAAGAGGTGGGGCCCACACATTTGGGAAAAAAAGGGAGGGCGCCCACCCTTTTTGAAAAAAATGGGTGAAAGGCGCCACAATTAGCGTCTCATCAATTAGAAAGAAGGGTCAGGTGTAACACCCCAAATCCAACACCCAAAAACTTGGGCAAAATATTTGAAATATCTCCAACGAGGATAATCGACATCCTTATCATTAAATTTCATAACTGAATCAAATCAAAATCCATTTTAAAAACAACATAATTTCCCAAAATATTTCATAATAAAATTACAAAGCGAAAGTCTTAGGGTCATGACAAATAAAATAACATAACATAAGCTACAAGAGTACAAAAGAGCCTTCAAAGCTCACTCCATAGGTGCCTTCCCTTGCTCCCTACTAGAATGTTCACATGAAAAAATGTTAACTACTGAATATTTATACCGTACACAAGCAAATCACATATGATAAAAACAGGGGCTGATTACAAATATATATATAATTTCTAATACAAAATTCTTTTTGCAAAAGTAATCATCAGTATGTCAATTTGTGAACTATACAATTATACATTATGCAATATGAAGCCTCCCTTATATCGCCGTCTACCCTTGTACCGCTGACTGGAGCCATAGGCTAACAAATAGTCCAACAGAAACTCATTCATTTGACTGGATGGTTCCAAGCTCACCAAAACTTAAGATACACCCGACCAAAGGTATCGCGCTTAAGTATGGACTAAGGCTCCCCTCCTTAAAAACACAACTAAGGAGGTGTCACATGTCCCACAGCTCCAATGCAATCCTAGCCAAAGGAAAACATGGAAGAAGGGGCCCTGACAAATACCATCCACTGTGCACCGAGTGGTGGCATAAAAAAATCTTTTAATTTAAATTCCTCCTTACTCCAACCCATCACAAATATAGCCGCCATGATAATTATATTCAATAAAAATAAAGTATACTAAAACAAGCTTCCATTTATATAAAATATCATTGCATGGTAAACCCAAACATCTCATAAAACCTTATCGGACCAAACTGTCATTTCTGAAATTCTAGACTAAATTGTCATTTCTAAAATTCAGGACCAAACTGTCATTTCTAAAATTCAAGGGCAAAACCGTAATATTCAATTTTCATTTTAATAATATTGTAATACATATACATATAATTTAGTCTATATAAAATATAACATAATTTATAATCATACACAATTCACAAGTATATGGAAGAATATTCAGAGTTACCTGTTACTCTATAGCTCCCAAAAAGTTACCACAAGACTTCCATACTTTCCTTCTCTCTACCTTTCTATGTGTTTAGAGTGTTTGTGTGTTGTGAAAGAAATGAGAAGGGATGAGGTATTTATAGAGTTTGGGTTTCAACTATTTTTTCAAAAATTACATGTCTAACTATCACCCATCTACCTTAAACATGTCAATCTACCATCTATCTACCAACTATATGCCTATCTACCATGTATCTACCATCCTCTAACTACCATACACATCTTCATCTACCATCTAACTACCACATATGTCCATCTACCATATAACTACCAAATATTCATCTACCGATGCAGTATCATATGTTTATCTACTACATAACCATATACCAATCAAGTTAATATCTTATTTTTTACCCTGATTACAACGAAAAAAATACCGATTATCAAGAGCTTAGTAGTTTTCTTATCTCAGTCTTATTCCTAAATTCATTGTTCCAAAATTTGGGATATTACTATATTATAAAAATAAATCTTAAAATCTACTTCAAAAAAATGTACTCTCATATTGAGTAATTACATGGTAAATTTTAATTACCATAAATTAATTTCTCTTGAAAAAATTTCAGGATGTTACATCAGGTGCCGTTGCCACCTAATGTAAAAGCAGTGGGGGAATTTTTTTTATAAATACCCCCACTGCGCACACACACATACATACATTCACAATTCGGTTAGAGGAGAGCGTGAGAGAGAAGAGAGAGAGAGAGATAGAGAGAATGAGAGTAAGGTGATAATTATTTGGGAGCCTTATCGTAGCTTTTTTGTGATTATTTGGGAACTAGAGTCTTTCATATACTTGTGAATTGTGTAAGATTCATATATATATATATATATATATATATATATTAAAATAGACTAAATTATATGTATAGAAAAATATTTTATGATTTATAAGGTTTTTAAGATTTGATATAGGAACTTTAAATTTCTAAAAAAATGCATTTCATTTAATAGTACTATTTTCACAATAGTTTACTATTTAAATTCATGGATTGTACAATGATTTATTATTTGCACGTTAATTTACTATTTTCACAGTGATTGAACTGTGATTGTACAATGATTTACTATTTACAAAGTGACTGATTTACTATTTGCATAGTGAATTACTATTTACACAATGATTTACTATTTAGTCCCGAATTTGAAAATGACATATTGGTCCAATGGAGCTTTTATGACATGTTGGTTTATTTTTATCATGTGATATTTGATATAAGTGGAAGTATAATGCTTTATTTTTGAATGAATACATTTATCATAACGGCTATATTTGTGATGGGTTGAAGTATGGAGGATTTTGTATGATAAGACGTTTTAATGCCACTACTCGGTACACAGTGGATGGTACTTGTCAAGGCCTCATCTTCCATGTTTTCCTCTAGCCTAGATTGCGTTGGAGTTATGGGACATGTGATACCTCCTTTATTGTGTTTATAAGGAAGGGAGTCATAGTCCATAATTAAGCTCTATACCTTTGGTCGGGTAAATCTTACGTTTTGGTGAGCTTGGGACAATCCAGTCAAATGTATGTGTTTCTGTTGGACTATGTGTTAGCTTATGGCTCCAGTCAGCGGTATAAGGATGGAAGAGGATATAAAAGAGGCTGCATATTGCATATTGTATAATTGTACAGTTTACAGATTGACAAACGATTAATTATTTTTGTAAAGACTTTGTATGAGAATTTTGGGACATATATGTGTGTGTGTAATCAACTCCTGCTTTCTGTCATATGTGATTTGCTTGTGTAACTGAGACGTGGAATCTCATCCCACATTAACATTTTTCAAGTGAAAGTACTAATAGGGAGCATGGGAAGGCACATATGGAGTGAGTCTCAAAGGCTTTTTGTTACTCCTAAAGTTTATGTTATGTCATTTATATTTGTCATGACCATATAACACTTCCGCTTTGTATTTACTCTGAACTATTTTGGAAATTTATGGACTTTGTAAAAATGGATTTTGAGTTGAAATAATTATGTATTTTGATGATTTGGATGTTAAACATCCATATTGGCAATAATTCAAATACTTTAGTCAAGTATTTGGCTGTTGGATTTGGGGTGTCACAAATTCGCTTTTTAGTCATTTTTTCATCTCAACTGACTTTTGAAATAATAATCCAAACATATATCACATTTTTCCTATCTTACTTCTGCAAAAGTCAGATGGAAAATAAGCTATCATTCTCACCACTAACCCAAATGGGTTAATGACTATTTGGCGTTTCAACGCCTAAAAGCACAGTAAAATGGAATAAAATCTTAGTGGAAAAAACACTTTTTACTCTGTTTGGGTTAACATACGAGTTATATTAACTTATATTAAAAAAAAACAGCTTCTATGAGTAGCTGAAATTTGTAGCTTCTTGAGAGCGTTTTGAATGTTTGCAGCATTAATTCCCACACCTCCGTTTGTCCTTTCCTGCCAAACAAGCTACCCCCTCTTCTCTTCTTCATTGCTGGGTCTCAGTAAGCATTGAACGGGAAACTAATTCCCATACCTTCATTTGTCCTTTCCCGCCATACGAGCTACCTCCTCTTCCTTTATATACAACTCATATATATATATATATATATATATATATATATATATATATATATATATAATCCAAACAAGTTTCAGTTTGGAAAAAAAAAGTCACTTCTGTCACCGTCATTTCAAACACAAATCACATTTACAATTTGGTTTTTATCTTATTTTAAGTTTGCAAAAGTAAGATTGAAAATAAGTCACTTTGTCATTGCTAATTCAAACGGGTCTTAAGTGACTTTTTGAGAAGGCGATTCAATGCCTAAAAGCATTGTGAAACGGAATAAAATCCCACTAAGGGAAAAAGCCCATTTTACTCTGTTTGGTTTTCATCAAAGTTAAATGTACTAATTTGAAAAAAGTAGCCTCTGCGAGATGCCAAAATTTGCAAGCTTTTCGCCTATTTGCAGCATTAATTCCCACACCTTGATTTGTCATTTCACTATATAAAAAAAATCATCATTAGTAGCAGTAAAAAAAAGTGCTATAAATTTGCAACAAGAACACTCACGCCAAAACGCGCGCTTGTTAAGCAACAAACTTTGTAGCAATTATAAGTAAATAACCACTACAAAATATGGTGCCAACTTTATAACAGTTATTTTGTAGGGATTTTATATTAGCGCTAGCTAGGCACGTTATGGCATGAAGGTTGTGGTGGTTTTTCGTATGGCGGTTATAAGGTAGAAACTGCTATAGAATGCAAAGAGTCTGAATTTTTGTAGCGACTTTTGCTTAAAACTGCCACATAATGTAAAGAGGCTTACACATTTGTCGTGGTTTGGTCATATAACCGCTACAAAATGCAAACAGTCTTACAAAATTATGGTTGTTACTTATAAAATCGCTACACAATTTGAAGCTATATAAGCACTTCACCCTTTAAATCATTTTGTGAAGAATTTACAGCATTTAGCCAAACATTAGTTTCAAAGTAGCTGCCTCTCTCCCACAAAAAAAGACACATGTGTTGTGCTTGGTAACATGTTATATGTATCATGTTACCAAGCACCACATTTGTCTTTTTTCATTAAAGATTGACAACTATTTTCAAACTATTGTTTCACTTTACACTGTTATTCCTTCATTAATAATGAAAGTTCGTGGTGGTTATAATAGAAACCACTACAAAATGCAAACCTCTCTTCACCTTTGTGGCGGTTAGCACTAAAAATAGCGGGAAAATTACGCTCAGGTCCCAAGGAAGGGAATTAATTACAATAAAGTCCCTTGAAATCATCAAATTACGCTCGGGTCCCAAGGGACTTCTGTGTAATTATTTGTATTAACAACAGGAAATGCATATATTTACAACAACTTTTAAATACCTGACCATTTACAACAGGAAATGCATATATTAACAACAGGAAATGCATATATTTACAAAAACATTTAAACCCTGGATTTTGAACATAGAGAGGTCATTTACAACAGAAAAAGCATAGATTTACAACAGGAAATGTTACATTTGCAACAAAATTTAAAATATGGCCATTTACAACAGAAAATGCATGTATTTACAACAGGAAATGCATGTATTTACAACAACTTTTAAAAACATAGATTTTATTTCCATACAAATAATTACACAGAAGTCCCTGGCTATTTACAACAGAAAATGCATGTATTTGCAACAGGAAATGCATGTATTAACAACAACATTTAAAAACCTCCATACAAATAATTACACGAAGTCCTTGGGACCTGAGCGTAATTTGATGATTTCAAGGGACTTTTTTGTAATTTTTTTCCTTCCTTGGGACCTTTATGAAATTTTCCCAAAAATAGCTATAGAATGCAAATAATTGGTAAACTTGAGGTGGTTTCCTACAAAAACCGCTACACATTTGAAGCCTTTATATGCAGCTCACAACGCAAATTATATTCCATGATAAATTAGCAGCAAGAAACTAAACATTGGTTTGAAAATAGCTGTCCCCTTGAAAATTTGTAAATGGGTTGTGTTTGGTATAATGTATACGTATCATGATACTTAGCACCACATTTGCATTTTAGCAAGGGTGGCAACTGCTTTCGAACCAATGTTCGGCTTCTTGTTGCTATTCTTCAAACCCACAACAAACTTTGTAGCGGTTATATGTACAAACCGCTATAGAAAGTAAAGAGTCTTCACATTTGTAGAGATTAAATTCAAAAATCACTAGAATGCCAAGAGTTTTCACATCTTTAGCGGTTTTTATGATCGCTACAAAGTGTCATGTGGAACATGGTAAACTGTAGCAATTAGTGTAGCGATTTTATTATAATCGCATAAAGGTTTATAGTTTGTAGTGGTTTAGCATAAAACGGCTACAAATGTTCAAGTGTTTAAATGTCATAGTGACCCACGCGCATTTCACTCTCACTATGCACATTTCCTTCTTATGCATTGTCTTACAACATTTAAGTATAGTTTTTAACGAGTGATAGCTTCAGGGAGTAGTAAGGTAAAGGATGTGATACAAGGAAGAGTGCCTCGATGAGGGGGCAGAAGTAATAGAGGGTAGCACAGGGGTAGAAATGTCCCTGTGCCATTACAGCAGGGGACCCAGCCTCAGCAAATGTTCCCACAAGACGTGACCCTACTGCCTCATGATGAGGATGAGGTGGTTGAGATCAATGTGGAAGACTTTGAGGAGGGTGAAAGTCTTGAATTCAACATTCTCATACATGATATGGAGCGGTTCTTGGATAGGGAGATCACCAAGGAGTAGGGAAACCCCCGACATTCATCTTTGCGGGCAATTGGATTTGATGTAGAAGTCGAAGGTAAAGTTAAATATTGTTTTAATAAACGCAATTTTTAAATTCCATATAGTTTATTAAAAGTGTGTTTAAATGTAATAAAAAATGTTGTGAATTGTGCATATGAATAGGGAAGCATCAGCACAAGGAAGTTAGACATGGCCGGCGTGAGTGCGATGAATGGGCCACGTGTTATAGTTCTGTGGAATGAGCACACGGAGCAATCGATAACAGTTGTCACCTTTTCAACTGCTGGTTGAATGAGCTGGGTGGGAATTGGTTGCATTTTCCCATCCACTTCTGGACTGGAAGTGTATTCTGACGGATCCGAAGAAAAAAAAGTGGGAAGAAGTTGTTATGGTAATTAATTGCATTTAATTTCATTTATGCCTTTTTAATTAATTATTCAATTGTGATACAGATGAAGTTTGTCGTTTTCAACAACAGGAAGAGATAGCATTGATCAAGATGGGGGATGGTAGGAAGAATCGAAGGAGTTGTCTCTACCACATGGTAAATAAGCATGAGACAATTTCTTTGAAGCAGCTAATCGCGATCCCCCCATACGACGTCCCGCCTAATGACTAGGCCGGTTTTGTATAGTTTAGGAGGAATCAAGAGGGCCAGGTACATTTTTACTTAATTCTATATTTCTTAATAATTACAAATTTTATAATTATTATTTAAATGTATTTTAATGGTTCGTCTCTTATTATTATTTCTTAATAATTACAAATACTTTAATTATTATTTAAAACCTCGCTTACAAAGATTATTTATGTCGTCTAAGACAACTGAGCATATGAGATGGCATGAATTTGACAAGAACGCATATGGCAAACAAAGACATCCATGGGATGTTGAAGCCTAAAAAGCGTCCGACTCAGACTTTCCAGCTTTTGTGGTGGACCCTAGAAATGTTCAGTTTGTTTCAGTGACCGACAGATTTAATTCATTTGAGAATCTTAGCACAAGTTACAGTATTTGGCCTGTTGTCCTAATTTCCTATAATTTTCCCCCTGGATATGTATGAAATAGAACTCCTTCATTATGTCTAGGAACATTCTAGGCAAAAAGGTATTGAAAAATGACATCGATGTATATCTCCGACCGCTTATTGTGGAGTTGCTAGACTTGTGGAATGTTGGCATCAAGATATATGACTCGCACGAGAAGACATCACTCAACTTGCGTGCAACCTTGATGTGGATGATAAATGACTTTCCTGACCTGGGAACATTATCCAGGTGGAATGTGCTTTACCGAGATGGCATATCCAACTTGCAATTTTGACTCTGACCCAGTGCGCCTTCCCTATAGTCAAAAGTGGTTCTTTATGGTTCATCAAAGGTTTCTCGATGGCAAGCACAAGTTTAGGTTGCAACGCAATCATTTCAATAGGTAACAAGAAAAAAGAGGACCTCCTCAGACTTTATCCAGTGCAAATATCTTATAGCAGCTTTAGAATGTTGAATTTGAGTTTGGAAAAAACAAAGAAGCAACAAGAGCATGGAGGAAGACTATCAGGACCTCTACTTTTGCACCTCAGCAATGGCAGAAGATAATCTTCTTCTTCACTCTTTTATATTGGAAAGAGAATTTTCTCCGATACACTCTTGATGTCATTCACATTGAAAAAATGTGTGTGACAATGCGTTATACACGATGTTTAATGAATAAAGCAAGTCAAAAAATCATCTTCAAGCGATAAAAGATTTACACGCTATGGGTGTTCGTGAAGATGCGTGGTCAGATGAGTATGACGAATTTCAATTGTCACCTCACAAAACCGAATAAAGAAATCTTCCTCGCGACGTTAAAGAAAATAAAAGTTACTATGGGTATTAACATGATGTATTAACATGCAAGCTTGAAAGGTTGCTGGGCTGAAGAGTCATGACTCACATGTTCTTATGCAACAGTTACTTCTGCTGACAATAAAAAATACACTGCCTCTCGATGTGTCAATCATTTTGGTGGAGTTGTGTTCTTTCTTTCAGAAGTTAAGTTCCAAGGTTTTGATCATTGAGGAGCTCGATCAGCTGTAACAAAAAACCATTCTTACGCTGTGTCATTTGGAGATGATCTTTCCTTCGTCCTTTTTCACGGTGATGGTTTACCTGACAGAGTGACAATACACCTTGTTCATGAAACAAAGCTAGTTGGCCTAATGCAATACCGTGAATGTATCCGATTGAGAGGTACTCATTTTACATATGCGCATCAGTATTACTCTTTAAATTTGCTAGTCGCACATTTAAACATTTATGGACATTTCTCATTCTTTACTTTATAGGTTTCTTGGAAAATTGAAATCTTATGTAAGAAACAAGGCATGGCTAGAATGTTCTATAGATGAAGGCTATATAGGGGATGAGGTCCTTTATTTTTGTTCAATGTACTTTGATGACATTAAGACGTCTTTCAACTGGTCATCTTGTGTTGACGATTGTTCTGAACCTGAACCTGAACCTGTGCCATCATCAAGAGAGTTGTTAATTTCTTGTGTTGGTAAACCAATTGTAGGAAGTGAGAGATTTAAACTGATGGCAATTGAGAAGTTGCAAGCACATAGACATGTATTGATTAATTGCACTAAAGTTGAACCCTTCCTTCAGCAAGCATTATACACTCATATGTTATGCTATATATTTTCTTACATTTTATACTCACATTTCATGATCGCCATCTTATGATCAATTGCAGGGAATTCAGAAGTCATGTGAAGCGTCAACTCAGGATCCGTACACAGACATCCTTTGAAATTGACAGAAAGGTCCACAGAGAATTCTCAGGATGGTTTGTGCTGAGAATACTAAATGACCACAACCCGTACTCACTAGAGTTTAGAGCTTTCGCACTCGGCTCTTTTGACCATGCAACCATGTCTACGGCATATAATACCAATGGTTTCAAGTTTTGAGCAGTTTCACGAAATCAAGGATTGCTAACCCAAAACATGGGTGTTTATGACACCTTTGGAACAAGGAGTTATGCGAGTAGCAGTGACGGCAACATGCAATTTAGAGACGTCTCGTATTATAGAAAGCTTTTTAATGTCGTCGAAATAAATTACAAAGGTCATTTATGTGTGACGCTTTTCAAGTGTTTGTGGGCTAATACAACAACTTCTTGAGGACTCACAATTGACGACTTAGACATCATATCAGTAAATTTCTCCCGACCAATTCACATCAATCAGTCTCAAGATGATGCGCCATATATTCTTGCCTCAAAGGTACGTTAGGTTTATTATGTCGAGGATGAGATGCACAAAGATTGGAATATGATGGTTCACTTAAAGCCTCTGGACCTTTACAATATGGGCGATGGTGATAAAATCGACTATGAGAGTGAGCCGTTCCAGCCTGCCAATTTCAAAGACTTCTTTCCTGAAGGGGATAAGAGTTTGCCTATCGTTCGGTGAGTTTTTTTAAGTTACGTTTTATTACCAATTAATTTAAGTTTCATTTGTGTTCAAATGTATTAAACTTACAACTAACATTTTCACCTCACCTTTTTTTGTAGCGATGGCAACGAAGATTGATTAAAAAAAATGTTTAACTTAGTGTAATCCGTCTATATTTTTTAAAAATAAAACCAAAATACTTTTTATAGCGGTTTTAAAACTGCTACAAAATAAATAAATAAAAACCGCTACAAATTATGTCATATTAACCGCTACAAATAACAATTGCTATAAAAGTCGTCACATAAACCACTACAAGTTATCCCTATAAATACCACCACTACACCTCATTTCACACACTTCTTCATTTCTTCCTCCCCGACCTCTCTCTCATTTTATTTTTCTTGTTAACATTTTTGGAGAGGTTAATACTGATCAAGCTTATCAATTATGGTAAATATTTTTTTGGAAAAATTTACATATAAATACCATTTGAATTTGCAAAACCCCCAAAAGCTCATTGAATTTGTAAAAAACTGAGAAGTGAAATGGATCCTATAAGGGATATACAAATTGGAAGGAAAAGACCACACTACCCTTAACCTTAAGGGCTAGTTTGGTTTGAGGGAGGGGGAGGGACCAATCTTTGGTCCCCTCTTTACACAATTGCCCTTAGAAAATTTTCAATATTCTAAAAATATATTCTCAACAAAAAGGAATATTCCTTTCATTAATGGCAATTTGGTCATTTCTCTACTTTCCACTCCCTTCCCTCCTACTCCCTCCCCTCAAACCAAACATGCCCTAAGTAACATAAGATATTATATTTCTCCCTCTCTCCTTCATTATATCCCTCCGACGCTCGGACGCCATGGCTCTTCTTAGCCGAACCTCCTCACGCTCCCCGCAGCTTGTGTCTCCTCAACGTATAGCTTCTCTCCACACCACTCTCCCTGGTCTCTACTCCGCCTCATCTTCTGGCACAGTATGTTTGGCCTCCACCCTCATCCGCTTCTTGTTTCCCGTTTCATTACCTGGAGATTCTGCTCGAGCATCCTTGAGTGAAGAAGGGAGCCGCAATGGACGACGATGGCTGGGACGACGCTAGTGGCTCGGCATTTCTGGGTCCGATTGTGATTTCCTCTTGCTCAGTCATCATCGATGTGAGTTCCTCCTTCCCTTTGATCCTTTCCTAACTGTGCATGTTCATAAATAATCCTAACATACTCCGCTTGCTCCTAAACTTGTGCTGAACTTAAACTAACCACAAACTGCGAAATTAAATATTAATAAAGTAAAATCAGATCAATTAAATTCCACAAATTCACTGCGCGTGATTTCGTTATTGGTACTCTAGCAGTGATGAAAATTCATTTGCCTATGGGCTTTTTGTAATTGTCTGACTGTATTATACTGCTGATTTCATGATTGGTACTCTATCAGTGATGAAAAGTCATTTTGCCTAAGGGCTATCCGTAATTGTCTGACAGTATTATAAAATACATAGTTGATCGGATAGTCAGTGTATGACGCATATAAGAACTGAACAATCTATTGAATCATCAATCTATTTTCACCTAGCAGGCAGTGGTAGTCAGTATTGATCCTCGCAGAGTTTAGGTAATGAATATCAGGATGCGCAATTCAAGACTATAAAGGTGTCAAATCCAAATAAATATATGTTTTTCTTTCTCTTTCCTTTCATTTCTTAGATAACTGCCTAGTTTAAAATTATAGGAATATATATTGAACATCCATTGTGAAATTCGTAGATTAATCGTTAATCAATCTACCCAAAAGTAGTGCAGGTTGATAGTCCTCTAAGTCTGATCTTGAAGAATTAGCCCTCATGATTATCCAAGAATAAGTTTCCAATGCACTTGATTTTCTCATTTTCCATTGATGAAACGAATATTCATTGTTCATTATATGATATGGCTAGCTTTGAGCTGAAGATATCTACTTTGATTTGAAATTAAAATTTTACTTTGGCCTTTTATTTTCTTAGCTCTCAAGTTTTGAGTTGTTCATTGCGGGTTCTTATACTGATTCCTAAAACTGATATTTACAAATGTTGGTCTTTCTGTTTTAAGAAGATTCTTAAATCCAAATGAAAATAGGACAAAAGTGGTTTTAATGCTATTCTGAATATGCACATTGCATAAATCAATTCTATTACCATCAAATTTATCTCAAGTTGGCTAACCATTTGAAATCTTCATCTAATGACAGAAGGCTGATGGAGGGAAGGCTTCAGTTCTAGCAAAAAGGTATTGTGATGGAAGTCTTTATTAGAGTTGTTTCTGAACATATTATAGGGTTAACTTTTCATTTGGACATGTCAGTGCCTACTTTATTTCCCGTCTTGTACAATTACACACTGGTTTCAGTATCTTTTTACTTATTTATTCTTTTAGGGGTTTAACTTCTTTTGGAGGGAGATTGGGGTCAGTGTGATAATAACTTTTTTATTTGGTTTACTAACAAGAGGTGTGATTGCTTGTCTTGATGAGAGGGCAAATGACAAGGGGGCGTTGTCGTAACCAAATGAGACCAGTATGATGTAAGAGAACAAATAAAGGAGACAGAGTTATTGGAGATAGTGTTTATTTTATTTTTATTGGTTACTCATGTGAAAAGCATTAGATACTACCTGTGCAGAACAAAGCCACAAACTAGTCATCAGGATAAGTAATTAAACTAAAGGGGTAAGGGGCAAAAATACATGTGCTTTTTTCTGAGGAGCGCCCAGTAGCAAGTGCTTTTTTTAGGTGCAAAAGTGACTATGGGGTTACAAATTAAATGCAAAAATACCATTTGACCGTTAAGTTTGACTTTTTTTGCTGACTGGACGATGACGTGGCATTTCAAAGATGCAAAAATACACATGTGGTTTGTCAACAAGAGCGTCGAACACCAAATTCTTTTTTTTTTTAAATTTAATAATTTTATTTTTAATTACTACGGGGTACTAAAAAGATATTCGGGATACTCACCTATCGAGAAATTATTTCATGATCTTGAAAAATTATTTTAAGATCTGAAAAAATATTTCAGGTTACTGACTGATACTAAAAAGATACTTTGAGAATACTTCCTCGTATAGAAAAAATATTTCATGATCTTGAAAGATTATTTTAGAATCTTAAAAAAATATGCTGAAGTATATTTTTAGTACCATTTAGTACCCTGAAATATTTTTTCATGATCTTAATATAATTTTTCAAGATCATGAAGTATTTTTTAGTATTAGTCAAGATCCTTTTAGTATCGATCAATAACTTGAAATATTTTTTCAAGATCTTAAAATAATTTTTCAAGATTATGAAGTATTTTTTCTATATCGGTCAAGATCCCGAAAGTACTTTTTAGTACCAAGCCAAGTACCACTAAAATATTTTGTTCAAGATCGTTAGTATTCTTTTAATACCGGTCAATACCTGAAATATTTTTTCAAGATCCTAACATAATTTTTCAAAATTATGAAGTATTTTTTTTGTACCAGTTAGTATCCTGAAAGTACTTTTTTAGTACCAGTCAGTACCTTGAAATATTTTTTTCAGTATCAGTTAGTGTCCTTTTAGTACCGGTCAATACCTGAAATATTTTTTCAAGATCCTAAAATAATTTTAATTGAAGTAAGATTATTAAATTTTTTTAAAAAAAATTGGTGTTGAGTGCTCTTCTTGACAAACCACATGTGTATTTTTGTACCTTTGAAATGCCACGTCATCGTCCAGTCAGCAAAAAAAGTCAAAAAAAAAGTCAATTTAACGGTCAAACTGTATTTTTGCATCGATTTGTAACCACGTGTGTACTTTTGCACCTAAAAAAAACATTTGCTACTGGACGCTTATCGGAGAAAAGCACATGTATATTTTTGCACCTTAACCCTAAACTAAAAGAAACAAAGCATGGTGATTTTCATATGTTTAACACTTTGATTAATTTTTCGTTATGTCATATGCTTTTTTTAATGAACAATTCCATCAGGGATGCCTTTTACTGTTTGAAGTTTTAAACTCATTCTCCCCTTAGCTATCAGCATTCACCTCTACAAAATCAAACCCTCTAAAGCATTTTTCCCTGTTTGGCAACACTAATACTTTAGTCATCTGATAGTAATATTTTAATTGTTATGGTAGAGCAATCTCCATTTAGTTCTCTCTTAGTATGTTCTGTTGCTATGACTGTGTCTGTGAGGCTTGTCTGCTGGAATGTGGTTGCAGAATGTATTTTCATTCAATCAAAATAATGTGTGCCCAAACAAAGTTCTCACGCATATGAACTAAGATTCTAGGTTGTTAGTCTTTGTTTACCTGTTCTAATATTTTTCTAAGACATCCCTGATTTTGCTGATAAACTTGTAATGTGCGGCAGTTACATCTTCATTTTGTCCACTTTATTGAATGTCTTAAGATGCTTATTAATTTCAACTATAATTCTGTTAACCTATCTACCTGGTGTTAGATACTTCTACTAGAGTTGACATAAACTTCTGTGATCTTTTTCATTTTAATCACTCTCTTCCTCAAAGAATTAATTCCATGTACTTTGTTGTTCTTATTGATACTGAAAAATTCTCGTAGGGTTGAAACTTTGATTCCTCGGCACTTTGATTTCATGATCTTGTTGGTTCATATTCTGTATGACATTTCGACTGTGGTTTTGACTTTAACTTCTATGGTTGTTATCTTTTTTCATCACTCCTCTCCCTCCATGAATTAAATTTCATGTTGTTTTCAGTTTCACTTTGGTTGCCAGGAAGTAGGAACATACCGATCACGTCACATCTGAGCCTGTCTTGATTTGGTTGCACAATTGGAGTCCTAGTGCAAGTATGCAGTACGGGGATGATGAGGTGCACGAGTATAGGCGCAACTTCATGTGGTGGCTTGTCAACCATGAATTGAATAAGACCATGGATGCTGCATTGGGACTCCTTTATATGCATGCGACCCACAGGAAGAGAAGAAAGACATGAGCATTATTGTTAAAGGCACACTTTGTTAATTATTTTGACACTTAGTACTTAGGATTGTAGCCAATATGTGTACATATTTGGTGCTCTCCATAAATGGATGGATAATAATCAATTTTGTTGTGCATGATGTTTGTAAATAAGGAATGTAATGTTGAATGAAAGATATGGGATTAACAAAAAGTACATTATTTATAACAAATTTTATAATGGCATTTACAAATGCTTCAATGACATTTACTAGTTTTTCAATGTTATTTACTAGTTTGTTGTTTAGGTTTACCATTTTTGTCTCTCACGGGACAACAAATAAAAATGAATTATCACATATCTTTCAATGACATTTACAAATCTTTTAATGGCATTTACGAGTATGTTCTTGAGGTTCACCATTTTTTTCTCTGAGGGAAGAACAAATAAAAGTGAATTATCATAAATCTTTCAATGACATTTACAAATCTTTCAACGGCAATTACAAATCTTTTAACGGCATTTACAAAATTTTCAACGGCATTTACAACTTTTTTTTTTGAGGTTTACCTTTTTTGTGTCTGAGGAAAAAACAAAAAAAATAATGCATTATCATAAATCTTTCAACGACATTTACAACTTTTTTTAGAGGTTTATCGAGGGAAAAACCAAATCTTATCACAAATCTTTCAACGGCATTTACAAATTTTAAATAGCGTTTACAACTTTTTTTTAGGTTTCCCTTTTTTGCCTCCGAGGGAAAAAAAAAAAAAATGCATTATCACAAATTTTTCAAGTTACAAATCTTTCAACGGCATTTACGACTTTTTTTGAGGTTTACGAGGAAAAAATTTTATCATAGCATTTACTTTTTTTTTTTAGGTTTACCTTTTTTTGCCTCCGAGGAAAAACAAAAAAAATAATGCATTATCACAAATCTTTCAACGGAAGTTATAAATCTTTCAACGACATTTACAAAATTTTCAACGATATTTACGACTTTTTTTTAGGTTTACCTTTTTTGCCTCTGAGGGAGAAAAATAATGCATTATTACAAATCTTTCAACGGCAGTTACAAATCTTTCAATGGCATTTACGATTTTTTTTTAGGTTTACCTTTTTTGTCTCTAAGAGAAAAACAAAAAAAAAGTCGTAAATGCCATTGAAAATTTTGTAATTGCCGTTGAAAGATTTGTGATAATGCATTATGTTTTTGTTTTTCCCTCAAAGGCGAAAAAGGTAAACCTCAAAAAAAGTCGTAAATGCCGTTGAAAATTTTGTAAATGTCGTTGAAAGGTTTGTAACTATCGTTTAAAGATTTGTGATAATGCATTATTTTTTTTGTTTTCCCTTCAGAGGCAAAAAAGGTAAACCTAAAAAAAAGATGTAAATGTCGTTGAAAGATTTGTGATAATACACTTTTATTTGTTGAAGAATTGGTAATTCCCATTGCAAGATTTGTTATAATTTAGCAACATTAATGATGTTTCTTGATTCACAAGTAGTAAACCTGATAAAAGTATTGGTAATTATCATTAAAAAAACTAGTAAATAACATTGAAGAATAGGTAATTCTCATTACGACATTTGTTATAAACCATTTACTTTTTGTTGATTCAATATCCTTCATTGAACATTAAATTCCTGATTTATAAACATAATGCACAACAAAAATGATTGCTATCCATCCATTTATGGAGAGCACCAGATATGTACACAGATTGGCTACAATCCTAAGTGCTTAATGACAAACTAATTAACAAAATATGCCAACATTAATAATTTTTTTTTGGATAAAAGAGGCAAGCCGAAGCTGGAATAAGAGTCAAGGTCTAGATTATGAAAATCTATCCCTTAATACAACAAAAGATAAATAACTAAGTGTGACTGGACCACTGGTCCTTCAACACCAAATGAAGGCAACCCCGGGGAATTGTTGGGCTCATAACCACCCCCTCATCAATAGTAGCACTATGCCCTTCCTTGGCCATGTAGTCCGCGCACGAGATGTTTTCCCTTGACGTATAGTGGAGCTCCACATTCCAGTCGTTAAAAAGCAGGTCCCTCATCTCCACGATAATATTTCTTAGTGGATGATCCGTAGGACAGTCACACATGAGAATACTGATGGCATCAAGGGAGTCAGAGAAAAGAAGAATTTTATGCAACCCCATCTGGTGCCCGATCTTTTGTCTAAGCATGATGGCTTGAATCTCTCTTCAATAACTATGTGAAAGCCAAGGGATTTATAAAAACCCATCAGCCATTCACCTTGGGCATTTCGAATCACTGCTCCGCAAGTTGCTTGGTGTTGGTGCGAACTGAATAAGCTGGAGGGGGCGTCCAGGACTTCTCTTCCCTTCTGTCTAGTTGGAAAATCTGATGATTAAGACGATGATTTGAAGCAATTTTCATGAGAAGGTACTTGCACAGGTGTAGCATTTCCCTGGTATCCGTGCTTGCTCCCTGAAAAAGAAATTTGCATCTGGTTGTCCAAAGAATCCAGCATCACAGACTGAAGATCTGCGGCCAAGAGAAATTCTGAAGCCTTCCTTTTCCCGGCTTGTGATTAGTGTTCCAATTGAGCCAAACCTACAAGGTACCTGTAAAAAACTGAGAGAAGTAGTTAGGTTTTAAAATTTGTTTCCATAAACTTCTACCACGCTCGCAATCTCTGAGAATGTGGATCACACTCTCTTCATAGTTACACTGGAAGGGGCAAGTATTGACATTCGTAAGACCTCTCCTGGCTTTGAGAGAATTAGTGACAAGCTGCTCATGTCCAACTTGCCACATGAAGAATTTTATTTTTTCAGGTAAATGCCAATTCCACATTTGAGACCAAAAGGTGCCAGTACCGCTTCCTCCACTTTCAGAAAGGTAACGGTAGGCTGATTTTACGGAGAAACCACCATCTTTTGCAGGTCTCCAATTAAAGCAGTCAGGGGAGTCATTGTTGGGAGGGTGCATTTTAATGATCATATTTATGATACCAAGCAGCACAATTCCTTGCCATCTACTGATGTCCCAACCCCCACTGGGCGAAAGCTGGTCCTAGACAGTCTCGTCAGCATTAATGTAGGTTAGATTTTGAACGAAGGTTATGATGGGCTGATCGAGGGGGAGCCAACGATCAGACAAGAATTTAGTCCCAAACCCATTGTTAACCTTTCTCCCAACTCTACTAATAAATTTATCCCAGACGGTAACAATCGCTTTCCAAGTAGATGACCAGTTCCTGTTCTTTGAAACCTTGGGCACCTGGTGAATACCGCAATTATACTTAGACCACAAACGTTTGACCCAGTGCACATCCTGTTTAGTTAGGAGGCTCCAACAAAGTTTCATGATGAAGGCTTTATTCTGGCGACGAAGGTTCTTAAAGCCCAACCCTCCTTGTTTCTTTGCCTACGTAATTTTGTCCCAGGCTATGAGGTGCATTTTCCTCACATCATCATCTTGGGACCAAAGGAAATTTCTGGAAATCTTATCTAACTTACTAATTGTGCAAATCGGGAGGAGAGTTGACTGCATACAGTAGCTAGGCAAGGATGATAACACAGATTTAATAAGAACCGACCTTCCTGCAGCAGTCAGAAAGTTGCTTTTCCACATGGAAAATTTTTTCCGAGCACGTTGGATAAGAGGGAAATACGTGGCTTTAGAAACTTTTTTATGAATAATAGGAACTCCCAAGTATTTCCCAAGGTCGGAAGTGAGCCCAATCCCGAGAATTTGGCTCAGCTCCACAGCTCTATTAAAATTAATGTTCTTAGAGCAGAACATATGAGATTTATCCACATTGATTCTATGGCTCGAGACTTCACAGAAGCTGTGCATCACTTTCCGAACTTCTTCCATTTGGGTATTGGACACTTCAGTGAACATGATGAGATCATCAGCGAAGAACAAATGGGAAACACAAGGACTCCCTCTCTTGAAGGTGAACAGTTTCCAACGCTGGCATTCGCATTCAGCTTTAATAGGATGGCTCAAACACTCCATACAAAGAATAAAGATATAAGGGCTAAGAGGATCACCTTGTTTTACGCCTCTAGAAGGGGTAAAAGCAGGAATTAACAAATATATGCAAAACACACAAGTTGCCACAGAATGACACTCACAACTATTAATAGACATCAGATTAATCACCAACATTAGAAATCAATTATATCTTGTGAAATCAGACAACTTATGAAAGAAGAGGTTTGCCATTTGTAAAGAAAAATGCCAAGCTGAACTGTAATAAAAGTATCCAACTTAGGAAATGAAGCATCCATGACAGAACAGAGAATGTTTATAAAAGTATTAGAGTTTAGGAAATAAATGAAACTTGGTACAAAAGATGAAGCTCACAACTTGAAAAAGGGATCATGTTCACGTCTAAAACATGACGAACATTCATATCAGACACAATGCAACACTTCTCAGGTCCAAGGAGTTCCATAAGTTTGAAAGATCCTAATGCAGATTTTTACACGTGTGTGTATTTTGGGAGGGGGGTTACAAGGGATGACTACATACATTAAATAGTTGCATAGAAAAAGTTTATATGCTTCAGTGTAGGCTGAAAAATTATGGCACTCTAAGACCTTACAGGACAAGTGGAAAAGTGTAGTGCATGCATGTGCATCAAATAATGCAAATGAAAATAGGTATTACCTTAAGAAGGGTATCCAAAATGACAATAACTCCAGATACAAGGAAAGTGTGCGCCAGAGTTTCCATCCCATTCATATAATTATCCTTGAGAAGAAAACCCATCATGCTTATCTCCGACAAAGTATTCCGGATGCTTTGTCAATAATGACAGGTAATTCCATGCTGTGTCCTTGTCAGGAGAGCACTGCCATGCCTGCTCAGACAAGAAAGAAGTGGAAGTTGGAAATTTGGTTACACATGCAAAGCCTGAAACCAAATGAAAGGGGCTACGAGTGGGTAATTTTCCATATTTGAGATGAAATGCGGATGGAAATCATGCCACACTTTTATTATCTCCACTAAGATAACGTGAGCTCTTCCTTGAAATAAAAATAACATTACAGCAAAGTGAATGGTGTAGACTGGAAGATTAGTTTTTATGATATATGCAACTCCACTGGAGGGTAACTTTTAAACTTAATGGTGGAAATTCCAGAGATGGTCAAATACATACTCACAAGTTCCTTAGAAATTGCAACAATCATGTAGTTGCAAAACCTTATTTCATAAATTGTCATATAACAAAAAAAAAAAAAAATCCCCCAACCTATAGCATATACACTTCGTAGCATTCATTCAACCACCTCGGACCTTTCAGATCTGAATCTAAACGTCCCTCTAACATATAAATGCGTAACATATTACCTCAATTCCAAGTGTCAGCAACGGGGATCATATTTGTTTCAGCAACCACCAAAAAGGCAATTAATCAAAAAAGGTTCCGACAATGAATGTAGAAACCCAAAAGCTCGCCGTTTCAACCTTTCTTGAGAATATAATCAAAAATTAGGCTGAGCAAACAAAAGGAGTTTATATGGCACTACTACAAAAAACTTCAACAACGTCCTAAAATAAACCCAATTTACGTCCCTTACGGGGCAACATTTGACGTCGTTTTTAATTCAAACTTTTTGGCG
Source organism: Acacia melanoxylon (assembly GCA_019022615.1). Lineage (NCBI taxonomy): Eukaryota > Viridiplantae > Streptophyta > Magnoliopsida > Fabales > Fabaceae > Acacia > Acacia melanoxylon. The sequence continues at coordinate 29,111,001 of JAFJYJ010000002.1, forward strand.
CCCTACAATTTCATCTGATATTGTAGCGGTTTTGAAACCGCTACAAATTTTTGCTGCCAATTTTTAAGAATTCGTGGACATAGTTAGGCAGAGGGGTCGTAGAAAAAATTACACTTTTGGCATCCCAAACTAATTTGGGACGCCAAAAATATAATTTAAGGCGTCCCAAAATTGTTTTGGGACGCCAAAATTCACATCAAACATGAGAATGAAAAACAATGTATTTAAGGCGTCCCAAAAGTTATTTTGGGACGCCATTTGTATTTTTTTTTAAATACACAATGCTTCGTTTGTTTTTTTTTCAAAAGCTAGTAAAAAAAAAATTGTTTCTATGGCGTCCCAAATTTTATTTTGGGACGCCATAAATATAGTTAAGACATCCCAAAACCTTTTTTGGGACGCCATTTTTGATATATTTTTTTTAAAAAATACGTAATGCTACATATAACTTAGCAATTAAACCCTGAAAAAACCATCAAAACAGATATAACCATGAACATTACCAAAATGTTCAAATAATTACATTCTCTCAGGTGAATTCAGTCCATTCTTTAACCATGAAACCAGCCCTTAGGTGATTGCAAGGTAATATCTTATAAACCCCATACACACAATAAGGAAAAGACTATAAACCACCCATTAAGAGTAAGCAGTGAGGCTACCCATCATATATGACAAGCAATGGTAACTACTATACAACTACAATCACCACAAAATGGCAAAATATAATCTGTATGTTGATGTCTACATTGCTACTAATAAGAAATATTCAAAGTAAACTTTACATATCTATGTGTTGCAAAAGATATCCAGCCAAAGCGTCTCGACCGAGTAATCGATGTCTTCCTCTTTGTACGGTGCCTCCGCATTACCAAAAATCAGTAAATTAGAAAACAAGGTATAAGATAAACCAATCAAGTGAATGAATTAATGAACTCAAGTACAAGATCAACAATATTATCATTTGAGAATCAGGGAGCGATTATGTACTTGTTCAAAATTGATAGTACGTCCGCTCTGAACAATGTGTACATGTAAAGGATAACATAGTATCCACATTCTGTGTTCCCGAGTTGTCGAGGGCACTATAAATCAAAAGCAAATTGTTGCTACGAATAAAGGCATATTGAAAGCTACTATATCAATTAAATAACTTGAATTGAAACTACTTACTTTCGGATAGAACCATCTCGGTTCTTTAGCTAGACCCTCTTTTTGCCCAGCAAACATTTTAAACGTCTTGATTGCACTATCATTAAAATGAAAATTTTCAGACATTAAAACAATTAATTTAAATCAAGAATCAATGATTTAGTGACAAATCTACTTACGTGCTAAACATGTGTTTTATATCTTCGTTTGGCTTGCCCTTTAAAGAATCAAACCAATAACAAACGTTCTTGGTTGGACAAACAACACACAGGGTCCAATGATTACTACAACATATACATATCAAAATTAAATTTAGATAAGAAAGCAATGTATTCTTAAAAATTTGAAATAGACAAAACTAAAATACGTACTCTTCATTTATGGGGCTAGATAACAAGGCAATTTAGTCTCGGCAAATGTACAACCCACATAAATCGTCCCGTCCTCTAATTTATTTCTATGCTTCGTATCATATTTGTTTGCGGGACATAAGAATCCATATGAAACTAGTGTAATAATTACCTTATTTTCTAAGGTAATTTCTTGTTCCCATTTGGACTAAAAATATATATTGTGGAAGGCCCTATAATCGAATTAAAATGATAAATGTTGTTGAATAATTAAATCAAAAAAATCAATGCAATAATTAAAGGAATTAAAAATAATTTAAATAATTAAAAGCTTACATGATTGCAACTTGAAGAAATCCTATATCTAACGACTCCGAGAAGTAAAAATGCATATCAAATTAAGAACAAGTGAATTTCTACGAAGAAAGATCATTCTTGTCAATTGTTAAGGGATACCATGGATCAAGAGTGTTTTGTCCTCAAAAATGCGATCCTACGGTCCATATTCGTCAAGACTAAAGTTGCACCAACAATGCCCTCACGGGGCAAAATGGTAATTTGTACCTAAAATCTCCGCTAAAAGGAGACATAATCAATGCCCTTGTCGTATTTAAGCATGAGGTTAAGTTACCCGAGATCCAAATTGTAATTGGATCTCCTCTTATCATAGCGTCGAGTTTGACTTTCTTCGGATGTTATTCACCTCGTGCATATATTGTGGAAGGTCGAATTAAAATGATAAATGTTGGACAATAATTCATGATTGCAACTTGAAGAAATCCTATATCTCACAACTTGTTTATCCTATGAAAACATAAAAAACAGATTATGAGTGGGTTACCAAGAAAAAATCAAGTTCTAGTAATGTATTTCATACCATTGGAGGTGTTGTCGTCATCTGAATAAGATGGTTTGGCCAAAGGATGTATGATCCTATGGCCTCGCCTAGCATGGGAACCTCCTCGTCATGAATCGGGATGTGTGTTTTTTCTTCCCTCTCCCGAACAAATGTCACAGTCACCCTATGTTGATCTTTTGGAATTTGCTTATTATGGTGGGTGGGTGCATCTGTGTAAACAAGAGCATCGGCAACAATACGCCGATGTGGGACATCCAAACACAGATAGCAAGGTTTTCCTCCCTGTGGAGTGAGAGAAGGTTCGCCATGAACTACTACCTCCGGAGGGTGATAGCTTTCTTTGCTACTATGAAAGGTCGGGGATTCGTTGGTTGTAAACTTTGAATATTCCTTCTCTTCCACCATAGCCTTCAACTCACCACGTAGCTTTGCCAAGAGATCATCTTGGAGTTCCGCACGAATTCTGGCTACAAGCTTAGGACTAGGGTTGTCATCATCATGCGAACAACGTCCACGTCGTCCAAAATATCTTGCAGCAGTAACTCCCCTCGGCTCCCCTCGAACATGATCAAGGTTATCTGGCTTCCCAATTGCCGTCGATAAGATGTCCATCCTTGTGCTCGGCGTAAATGAACCTTGGCTACTTTGCGCCTCTAGTTGATCCTGTATCATAAATTTTTTTATAAATAAAAACTAAATACTTATAATATGAAACAATTGAGGCTATTCAATACTTCTAAGTTAACTACTTACAATCTTCGAGACAACCTCAGCAACATCTGCATTGATATATTTGCCACCCTTAATTCTCGCAGCTTTCCATTTTGTGTGACGAGGAGGAGGATCAGGGGCTTGGACAGTAATGGAAGGATCAGATTTGGCAGCTTCCTTCATTCTCTCCAACTCTTCTTCCATCAACCTTCGTTCAAGCTTTTTATACCCACCACGAGACATAAAATGCGGATATTTATTTGCTGCTTGCCTCTTTGTATTTTCTTGACTTATTTCCTATATATGACACAAGAACAAAGAAAAATGAGCCTATGATGTCAAATATATTCAAACAAAAGATAAGATATGAAAGAAATTCTACAAGGAATTCAGGATGTTGTCGTGATGCCACAAATTGCCTCCAGTCCTCTGGAGAAATGTGAGAATATTTCTGACACGGATCCTCGTTCCTCTTTTCCCCTCGAATATATTTCTTGGTCAGCTTGTTCTTGAAATCTTTCCAACGTAGACGAACCTCCCCCATCCAGTGCTTATTCATCGCCTTATAGTTTGGGACATCATATGTTTGCTGCAAGGAAAAAGAGAAGATAAATACATTTCAAGTAATAGGGACTAAAGATACAAATGCAAATATATCGAAAGTGACATACCAAAATTTGTGACCAAATCATATCCTTCGTTTTTGAGGAACCAACTTCCAACTAGAGTATACAATGCTAACTTTGCTTGAGCCAAATAGCCTAAATAGCTAATGAAATTGTTTTCTTCTTCACCAATTGCATTCATATTGGCATCAAACTCCACATGCAGCCTTTTTTTCTGAAGATCACGACGTGCCACCACCGCTCCCATTTTGGTACTACCTCTACCCCTTCTCACAACGGGTTCATCTCTATCACTTGGTGACTTGTCAGAGTTGGACATATTCATGTTCATCAAAGACAAATCAATGTTAGATAAGTTATTAAATAGTAAACAAATTAATAAATGAACTAACAAGTTAAACCACAAAAAAAAACACAGTACTATTTCATAACTTAATATCTTACTTTATATGGTTTCCCATATTCCTTCACAATGATCATTTCTTGTAGCATATTCTTCATCGTCTACCAATTCAAGAATATGTGTTGTAGGTGGATTTGTTGTGAAAGGGGGTGTATCGTCAAAGTTGAAGGATTCTTCACCATACTTCTATTTTTTACTTTGAAGTACAATGGACATTTTATTATTTGCAGGGTCTGTAACATAAAACACTTGTTTCGCCTGGCTTGCTAGAATGAATGGCTCATCTTTATGACCAACTTTTTGAAGATCAACTGACACAAATCCAAATTGGGGATCTATTACAACAGCATTATTGCTAACCCACTTACATTTAAATAAAGCAACTTTGAACTTGTTGTAGGTCATCTCCCATATTTCTTCAATAACTCCATAATAGGTCATTGATGCTAATACGGGGTTTTTGTCTTTTGAACTCGAAAAGTGCATTGATTCAGCTTCAACCATCACCCCACTATTTTGCATAGAACTTTTGTCATCTTGGTCTTTTGTGTTGAAAAAATACCCGTTTACATCATAACCGCCCCAAGTGATGAGCTGAAAAGAAGGCCCCCAGGCCAACCACTCAATTGTATCAGACACACCAGTCTGGTGCAATACCTTCTCCTCGAACCACTTTATGAATGTCTTTTTTTGCTCATTAGCTATCTGCATGTCATTCTTCTTTGGATTCATATTCTTCAAATTCTTTCTGTGTTCATCAATGTATGGTTGAACTTCTTCCATATTATTCAAGATGTACAAGTGTGCTTGCAACACCTCTTCACGATGCATATTCTTTAGTTTCATTCCTCGAGTTCCTCCCTCGGTTATCCCCTCGTCATGCTGAGATTTTATCGTTGTCCCTGGTAGATAATCTTTGCAAAAGTCCATAGCCTCTTCAACTACATATCTTTCAACTATTGAGGCTTCAGGTCGATAAGGATTTTTAGAATACCCTTTTAAGATCTTCATGTATCGCTCGAAAGGGTACATCCACCTTAGGTAAACTGGACCACAAAACCTTACCTCCCTTACTAAATGCACAATCAGATGCACCATTATATCAAAAAATGCTGGAGGAAAATGCATCTCTAGTTGGGACAAAATAATGTAACCCTCATTTTCCAATTCATCCAACTTTTCAATGTCAATGACTTTATTACAAATAGCATTAAAGAAAATACACAATTTTGTTATAGTGGTTCGCACTTCATCTTTCATAATGCCTCTAATAGCTACTGGTAATAGTTGCTGCATCAACACATGATAATCATGGGACTTCATTCCCACTAACTTCAAATCTTCCATTGAAACACACCTACGCAAATTAGAAGAATATCCTTGTGGAACCTTTATATCATATAAACACCCACACAAACTTTTTTTCTCCGCTTTTGATAGTGTATGAGTTGCTGGCTTCATGTATGCCTTCTTACCATCTTCTCTTACTTGTGGATGTAACCTTTCTCTTATTCCCATATCAACCAAGTCTACTCTCGCACTAATTCCATCCTTAGTCTTCCCTGGTATGTGCAAAAGTGTACTGACAAGGCTATCACAAACATTTTTCTCCACATGCATCACATCAAGACTATGTCTCACATCAAGACTACGCCAATATGGAAGATCAAAGAAAATTGATCGCTTCTTCCATATATTCTTCTCCCCCGCAATCCTTTGCTTCTTACCCAATATGACATTAATATGTTCCACGCGACTATAAACTTCCTCCCCGGTTAATGCCTTTGGAGCCGTTCCATGCTCTGGTAAGCCGTTAAAACATTTTCTTAACCTACGATATGGGTGGAACCGATGAAGAAACCTCCTGTGACCGAGGTATACCGTTTTTTTCCCGTGCTTTAGTTGATGGAAGTTTGTGTCTACTTCACATATTGGACATGCTTTATGTCCCTTCACACTATACCCTGACAAATTTCCGTATGCAGGAAAGTCGTTTATCGTGGTAAAAATCATAGCACGCAACTTGAAAGACTCCTTCTTATATGCATCAAACACATCTACCCCTTCCTCCCACAACTTCTTCAAATCCTCAACCAAAGGTGCCAAGTAAACATCGATATTGTTCCCGGGCTGTTTTGGTCCAGAAATCATCATAGAAAGCATCACATACTTGCGTTTCATACAAAGCCAGGGAGGTAAGTTGTATATTACAAGGAGAACCGGCCATGCACTATGGGTTCTACCAAGAGTTCCATACGGATTGAAGCCATCCGTACAAAGCCCTAGCCGAAGGTTTCTTGGCTCACTGCCGAATTGAGGGAACATTTCGTCTATTTTCTTCCATTGCGGAGAGTCAGCCGGGTGCCGAAGATATTTTCCATCAGATATTCTCTCATCAGAATGCCATCTCAACTTCTTCGCCGTTGCTTTACTAGTAAAAAGACGCTTAAATCGCGGTATTATTGGAAGATACCACAAAGCCTTCAAATGTTGCCTTTTTGTTGTCTGATCTCCAAAACCACCACCTTTCTTCACTTTGAATCGTGAAGTTTTACACTTCAGACAATTACTGAGGCCTTCATACTCGTTTCTGTACAATATGCAGTCATTAGAGCAACTGTGTATCTTTTTATACTCCATACCCATCGTAGACAAGATTTTCTTGGCCTCATACATACGATTTGGAAGTACATTATCATCTGGCAACATATCACACAACAATTCAAGCAGCGACGTGAAACTCCTATCAGTCCACCCAGAAGTTGCCTTTAAGTTGACCAAATGTAAGGTCCCAGTCAACCGTGTATACTTAGTACACCCAGGGAACAAAGGTGTCTCTGCATCACTCCGCACGCTATCATATTCATGCGATTGTGCAAAAGATTCTACCTCAACATCATGAATCATTCTCTCCATTCCATCATCATCTACCTCAACTTCATTTTCGTGGGACGCACTGGTAGTTACTTCCTCACCATGCCATATCCATGTTGTGTATCGAAGGTTTATTCCATCACAAAGTAAGTGATCCCTTATATCAGGAATATCCCGTCGACTCCCATTTAAACAATTAATACATGGACAAAAATACATCCCATCTTTTGTTGGCACATTCCTTCTAGCAAATTCAATAAACTCTTCCACCCCATTCTCATATTCTTCACTAGTTCTCAAAGCATTCATCCAACTATGACCCATTTTATTGCCACCTAAAACATTTCCAACAACACTCAGGTTTATAACAATTTCAAAAACGACGTGCTTTTTTCTCAATCTTAAAAAAAAAAATCGGCAACAATCCCCCCAAAAAAGAAGACATCCCATAATTTCAATAACAATTTCAACTTAATTCAGAACAATAAATAGCTATTAAATCAGTTTTATGGTAATGGTAAACCATAAAACTTACTAAGGCAATTCAGAACAATAAATAGCTATTAAATCTAACAATTTCATCAACAAAGAGAACATTATAATTATTCCTACTAACATATACTTTAATGGAGATGGTAATGGTAAACCATGAAACCATCATTTTTTTAATCAAGTTCATGTAATTCCGATGTCTAATAATAAAGGAAAGACAAAAGAAAAATTCAAGCACTGGATTAAAAACACTTAAATCAATAATGGTAAACCATGAAGGCATAAGACAAAAGTGTTTGTTATCACTCAGTAAAAAGGTATCATATAAGGAAAATATATGTGTGTGTGAATAAAATGAAAGCAACTGACCTAATTTCAGAGCACAACAATGTGCTTCAAACCTTTGACCAAGATTTCTCAACAGGTAGTCAAAAAAGATAAAGATGATTATCCTTTAATCTCTTCTCGCCTATATCTGCATTACCAACATCAATTATCAAATTACAATGGCTTAATGCAATAAAAATACGATTACTTGAGCCAAAGTTATTTTCTTTTTTTTTTTTTTAAAAAAAAAACAGAGCTTATTCAAGTTCTATATTCAGGACCACAACCTCCAATTCCAACTTGATTAATAGCAATAAAACTACCATTGCAAAAGCATGAGAAGAAAGCATGGATATTGCATGGTGAGGAAGAAACAAGTCTACCAAAGTGGGTATGTGGTGCATGTGTGTGGGTGTACAAGTCAATACTCCAAAATCATGTTATTTTGGTAAAGAAATTAATGCCAAGACATAAATAGGAGTACTTTTTTTGGGGGGAAAGGGAGCAATTAATATAGAAAATAAGAGAGAACAACTTCTTTTACAATAACTCACGCACTCATCGTATCATTCATACCATGAGCTTGTACTTCCCCCGTGCGTTGCACGGAATGATAATACTTCCTATGTTGCTCAAACATTGTTGCTTCTTAAGTGATGCAATTTTCTTGTGTTTAAGGAACATTAAAACATAACTACCCATGAAAAACTACATATTAGAAATGAAACTTCAACAATGATAAACAATAATATCCTCCAATCAATTCAAAGTACATATTAGTTAAACAATAATATATTCTTATCAATTAACATTTTTTAAATATTTCTTTGTCACAATATCCCTTGTTGTTGTGTTCTTGTTGCCAAATTCTGAAAAGCTAATATAAACTTTTTTTAAACCATTCATATAAACTTTTTTTTATTAAATAATAATAATAATACTCATTGTGGTCCCTAATATAAAAGATACTTAACTAATTTAAAAAATTAAGATGAAAGAAATTGGTTAATTTGAACATTCTTATGTAATATTAAACTATATATTAATTTATAAGTTAAGTAAATTGATTTATGGAAAATAATAAATATAAGATATAAAATGGATTGAGATGTTTCATTTTGAACCAAATCCAACTCCCTACTAGTTGTTATACGAGGGACATGAGGTAGTAATAATTGAAAAATTATTAAATTATCAAAAATATGATTTAATAATATAAAAATAGAAAAGAAATACCATCCAAATTAAATATAGTCAATTTCGATCAAAAATTAAATATAGTCCATTGAGGTTTATAAAAAAATTAAGCTCTCTAACTTTTTCATTATAGTGAGTTGAAAATTGATTTACATTCTCTATCGGCCGTATGTAGAATACAACAAATCAAAGATGTGCATTTTTTGTTATTAAAAATCTTTTTAAAACTTCCTAAAGATGAGCTGCAATCTTCTTAAAAATCTTTTTTAAAACTATGAAAGTTATCATGTTTTACGAAATTCAAATAGATGCAAGCATGAAACAGGAGGAAAAGATTGAATTGAGAAAAACATTTCAATATAAGCAATGCCCCTAAAAACGTGGTATAACCCCAAGCTTCCCATGGTTGGTGAGTCTTACTTTGATGTGTAAGATGGTCAACAGCAAATTACCTCAAATTGTGAAAGTATTTTCATTTGTGGAAAACCTTGTACTGAATTATCCTACAGCAGAACTTTTATTAGATTCATGATCTATCGATATGATACTAAAGTGCCAAGGAAAAAAAAAACAGAACAAAAAAATCACACAAAGTTGCATACCAAAAAAATAAAGTGCATTTTGTCCAAGTATAAAAAAATATGGTAAAGTAGATTACAGGTAAGAGAAGCAAGACAAGAGATGAACCTGAAAATTCTCAGGGAGGTACACGTACTTCATGGAACGGTCCATATTGTTTAGTTGAGTTTTCGCATATCATGTTTTATGAGCAGTTTACCCTTTAACTTATGAAGACATCTTCATTCAATTTTTAGTGGAAAGGTCTGTGTCTACCATAGAAATCGAAAATCTGGACAACATAAAACATGAAACAGTGTGGGGTATATTTGCTACCAAACAATACTGTTACTTATAGAAAAAAAAAAAATAACAAACTCAAATACCTAGAATCATAGATTTGCTACCAACAATGTCACCAGAGAACAATGTCATAAATGCAAATGCTTACCAATTTTTCGTGGAGGAAGAATTTGAAAATTTAAAATTTGAATCTGAGGCAAAGGGAACAGCCAGACAGATGAGGGTTGTGACAATTTAGAGAGAAAATGTCTAGCAAAGGGAAAAAGAAGGAAGCATCAGAGAAGAAGGGCCGGACATGACCCGTGACTTGTAGCAGGGGAGATATTTAACCATACTCACTATTCAGATGGCTTGATATGGGATGAGTTTTTATATATATATTGATAAGAGTCATAAGGAAAGTGGTTGGTGTTAGTTAGGTTATTGTAACTCAAGGTAAGAGAACCATTGTTCAAATCTTCAAACCATGCCACTATGATGCAGACACATGTTTCCCTAAGGATATTGAAAAAGCAACTAGAAACACCCAAATGTGGATAGATATGAGCAAACCAACCAGCAACGATAGTATGGGCCAAAACAACTTATTGATGAAACAAAACAACCCAAAAAAAAAAAAACAATACCAAGAGACAAATAATTGCAGCACTACAGGATGAATATCTAAGTTGCTTATTCCAAATCCCAGGGATACTCAAATCCCAGCAACTAATCTAACATTTCTATTAGGTCAACAAGTTTAAATTTTCATCTCCTAATAATATTGGCTAACTCAATTTTCAAATTCTAGAGCCTATATCAATATACATTATTCATGCTAAGTTATATTTTTTTATACAATTACCATACTTTATTGTTTCGTATAAGTAATTTAATCATTAACAACTTTTTTGAGTTCTCAATATTTATAAGATGTTATTTCTTGCACTTGATTTTTGTCATGTATGTTGCTCACTTATTATAAGACTTTTCAAGTATTAATGTCAGTGGGAGTGTCTTAATGAAGTAGAAGCTAGTGGTCGGGATTCTTACATAACAAAAACACGAAGAAGAATGGGGATTCAAAGGCAACCAAGCCGGAGAATGAGGAGTCGAATGCTCAGCTAGAGCATGGAGATCAAAAATCCCAGCTGGAGTGTGACATAGAGCCTCAAAGCATGGATGTTATGGTGCACTCTTCTGCTGCAAAAAAAATCAAGTATCTGAGGTCAACTCTAGTTTAGGGTCTCAAGTAAAATCTGATTCTATTTCTAGTGATTCGTGTCAATTAATGAAAAGAATGAACTAAAGGATAATATAATTGCTGATAATGTTAGGTGAGAGGTGTTGGAATCATCATCCAACAATTTTGCCCATGTTTATAATGTTAGGCCAAAGGTGTTGGAATCATCGTTCATTCAGTCCAATCATTTTGCGACAAAATGAACAATCAGAGATTTTATGCTCCTATATATTTTCAATCATTCTCTCCATATATGCAGAATTCATCTTCTTCTTAATAGTAATAATTATATCAAATGTCTTGAGAAAATACTAAAAGTTTTATGTCCCACCACCACACAAGTGAACTGTAATAAAGGATTAGGCTAAAACTAAACTCTAATGTCTATCCTTTATGACTAGACCCAAAATTAATGTTAAATTAAATTTGGCCTATATAAATTTCTTTCTTACACATGGAAACAAACCTCTGTACCGCAGTGAAGGAGGGAAAAACTAATTATACAGTTTAAGGATGGGTATTTTTTCCCCTTTATTGCAAAACATGATGAACATCTTTTTTTAATTAAAAAAAATTGCCCTCTAATTTCTAGCAAATAACAATCTTATATGACAAGTTAGTATATTATAAAAGGTAGCCCCCACCAATTTAGACTCAAAAACACTCACACCATCTTTGAAGATGGTCCAGGCTCCAGAGTAAAGACATCAGATTTGACTTGCCTTGATAAAATTTGCTTCCCTGTTTTCCAAATTATATTGACAAAGGCAAAGCACTCACATTGAAGCAATGATACAAATACATGTATATGGACATACACAGACTCGCCACTCACCAGTCAAATTAGTTTGAAAAAGCTAGCACAGACAGTTAAAGCTAAAGCTTTTCATGTCTCCTTGTCCACAAATGAGAACAAATTAAGGTGTGTAATGGGTGTAGTAATTTCTGAGTTCTTACCCCAGCTCTCTCTATTGTTCGCACAGGCACTGGTTATTCTGATGCAAAAAATATAATCCAACAAAGAAGACTTGTTCCAAACTCCTCTAAACAAAAAATCACAATGATGATAATGGAAAAGTCACCATTCATGTCTAGTTTCAACAAGTGAGGAACAATTTTCAGAACTTAGAAGGGTCTCCCCAAAGAAAAAAAATGCAAATTAAAACACATATTGATTGATCAGCTAAGTTTTCCCCAATCAGGATACGGGCATTCATAATAAGTCCATCCAAGTCTAGTGTACCGAAAACAATGCATTACCTGGGAATAATGAGCCTGCCAAAAGGCTACGCCAGTGGAACACTGAAGTTGCCAAGGGTCCAGCCCCTCAAAGCGCCGCTGGTCTAACTTCTGCTACTACTCCCAAGAATGAACCGATTGCTTTGAAGCGCAACTTCTTTATGTCTAATTCTTCAGCAGTTGATGAATCACCCGGAGGTAAGTTACAATATACTCTAATACATGATCAAAACATATCATTCCTAAATTGTATGGACATTTTGAGACACAGATTCGTAAATTAGAGTTAAGTTAATCACACACCTGCAGAAGGGTCTTGGTGGGCTGAACGAGTGAATGCAGCAAGGAGAGGTTGACGAACTCACGGTGGCGACAAGCAAGGCAGCGAACGGCTGCTTTAAATTTGCACAAACCCGGCTCAACCTTTTGATAGCAGCAAAAACGATAGGGGCAACTTTCGATTGTAGCGAAAACGACGGGAGAGATTTCAGGAAAGAGGGGGTTTCACTAAAGAAGCTTCTCCGGTGGTTCTCCGGTGGTTTTAGCTCAGCGTCGCACGAATGAAGCAAGTCCCACTATCTCGATCAGGTTCTAGGGCTTCTTTTGTTTGAGGAGGAGCGCACGGTGCCTCTGGTCTTTTAGCTATTGCGTGAAGAGAATAAAATCTAGCCTATTGCTTATGATCTGATGGGTAATGGGTAATATGAAGAGTTTGGCGACCCAAAATAAATTTTAGGACCCCAAAAATATTATTAAGACAACCCAAACCTTATTTCAAGACGTCAAAAAATTTTCCCTCCAAAAAAATTGCCGCCAAAAAATTTTCTCTGCCTAAAAATTGCCCAAAAATTGATTTTGGCGTCCTAAAATAAATTTTGGGACGCCAAAAAAATTCCATAAGTAATTTTATTACTTTCAAGTGTTACTTGAGTAAGCCAAAAAATATTGCTTGGCGCCATAAAATTGCGCCAAATAGCTAATTTTAAGCGTCCCAAATATATTTTGGGACGTCTTAGGCTCAAAATTCAGACATATAATTACAAGAATGCCATTGTGTTCACTTTTTGCTACCCAATCATTATGGGTAATCTTTTAACTACTCTTAATCACTCTCAAACTTATTTATATCATATCTAAACATCTTTTTGAGTGGATTTCAGTTGATTAACCTTTGTTTAATGTGAGTTTAGCCGAAAAGCATTACAACATGTCAAAAGCATTTATTGCGCCGAAAAAGCAGAACACGCAAAACGAAATTAAAGCGTGTAGCGATTTAAGACATTCCACTGTTTCCGACTCATCTTCGCACAAGTAGGCGAAGGCATTTAATGAAGCAACGGTCGAAGTCTCTCAACGGCTATCACATTCAATTTCGCAACTACCCATCTACCGAAGCTCGTGCAATTAATTCGACTCAAACGGTCATCAAGCTTATTTGGTATAAATAGGCGAAGAGTTGAATTCATCAATACGAACAACAGGTATACAAAGTATTCAAAGCATTCAAATTCTATTCTATTTATATCTTCGGATATCATTGAGCTTCAGTGTTTATTATTCATCTACTCTGTGAGAGAGATTTATCATTTGTTTTATATTTGTTCAAATCTCAAGATAGAGGTATCTTGAGTGTGGGTGTACGATTACAACTTGTAAGGGGGAGTGAGTCCTAGGGAGAAAGGATCATCCTGAGTTACCGAGTGTGTAATTGTATTTGTGAGTTAGTGAAAATCCCAGAGTGTTTGGGGACTGGACGTAGGTCAAGGAGTTGGATCGAACCAGTATAATTCCTCTGTGTCATTTCTCTTTACTTCTTTTACTGCTTTCATCGTTTATCTGGCGAAAGAATTTTTGAGATCACCTATTCACCCCCCTCTAGGTGATATTCCACCTTCAATAATTTGGTGCTTTTTATAAGGCACTTGCTTGTTCCCAATGAGCATTAATTATGTTTTTCCATGTCTGCGCATAATTAATAAGAGTAGTGGGTGAGGGTAATAATTAATATAATAATAGTTTAGTGCAATTAGTAGGGGTAATATTGAAAATTACTTAGATTCTAGGACAATTTTATTGACTTTAACTGTTTTTATTGGTTTATGATAAAAGTTAGTTGGTGCCTTATAATAAGGACCAGATGGAGTATCCTTTTTTTTTTTTTTTGTAGTGTTTCCTGCCATACAAGCTAACTCCTATTTTTGTCATATGAGCTACTTCCTCTTCTCTTCTTCATTACTGGGTCTCAGTAAGCATTGAATGAGAAATTAATTCTCACACCTTCATTTGCCCTTTCCTGCCATACAAGCTACCTCCTCTTTTATTCCTTTCCTCTTTCTACGTCAATGAGCATGTGCTTTTATAGGCATGATGACAAGAAAAAAAAAGGAAAAATCCACCTCAAGGCCCAAGTAACCAAAAAAATTATCATAAAAAACCCTAGGGTCTTTTCTGGTATTATTTCATAAACGTTAACAACTATATTAGTACAACATTAACAACTAACTCAGTAGACGTTAACAACAATATCCTAATAACTAAATCAGTACGCGTTAATAACTATATCAATACACGTTAACAATTATATCAGTACAATGTTTTCTGAAATAATACCAGAAAAGGCCCTATGGCCTTTTTTGACATCTGGCTTTTCTTTGGGTCTTTTTTGACAATATTTTAATAATTTAGGCCCTGAGGGGGATTAAAAAAGGGAGGTATTTTGGTGACAAGTCTAGCCAAATTCTGAGATATTCAACGGATCGTACCATAGTTCATTTTAGGCCACAAGTTCAAAAGCAAAAATCCCCTAGTCTTTGGGCTCAACTGGCAAAGGGGTCGGACACTCTCACCAAAGGGGGAGGTTCGATCATGGAGTTGGTCAAGGCGCTTGTTGGTCGATTTCCTTGATGGCAAATGAACCAGTTGAACAAGTAATAAAGTGAAAGTAGAGTATCGTCCCATAGAGACTGGGACTCGTAGAGTGACGATCAATTGCTATGATAGTTGCAATCAGAAAGTAAATGTAATTGGTTTGAGAGGTTTTGATGATTACGCTAATAACAAAAGTAAACAAAGTAAATTTTATAAGATATCAGTAAGAAGTTAGGCTGAACTTGGACTCCTCCTTAAGTGCATAAATCCCCGGTTGCTCTACTCATTGCTATAGCATCTATCTTTGCACAGCTTCCGCAATCGCTACAAAGATAGCTACTAACTACAAAGCTATTCGATTAACCCACCGCTATGATCTATCGAAGCTTCTGCATCCGATACATATGATATTTACTATACTCCTTCTATATTCCTATGGCAACTTTCTAGTTTCTATCTGCATTATACTCAGGGTGTACTGGTTATGAGAAGTAGACCCATTCCTGAAGCCTACAATAAATAGGTCAAGCCTTGCATCGGCTGCCTTGCAAACACTGTTTCTCAGAGGTCTAACCTCGACTTCTTGCCAGTAAGCCGAGACCACAAGTCTAGCCCTTAGATTCCTCTAATCGACTAGTAATTAATTCATAATAAGAAAACCGAACTTGTTAAATTAAGAACTCGCAACTGGGTTCATACACACTTAAGAATTCATCTTCGTTCAGCCATCAGAAAGTTAGTTCATGACTGACGAGGGAAACACAAAACAGACAAGTGGAGAATGACCCATGATCTAACTACTAAAACAAATGAAAATAGAAAGCTTGACGGCGTTCCAACGGCGTGGACGAAGCCCTGTTACGTCACCACTCCACGTCTTCTTCATCCGTCTTACTGCGAGGAAGGATGCTGGGTTATCCTGGAATTCCCGTGCTATTGAAGTCTCTCACTCTTCTTTTGAGTCGGCCGAATGTGAAATCTTGTGTTGGCTCTCTGCGACTCTCCTCTAAGGTTGTCCTACTGTTTCCTTTTATATTCATACTTTTGTGTGACGCAAGTTAATCTAGCTGGGCTTTCCAAATCTGTCAAGATCTATCGCATCTTCTGTTTGTAGATTGATTTTGCAGATCCTGCAGGATTCTTCAAATCTTTCCGTTTTGATCCTCCGCATCTTCTATTTCATTATGTCGGCAATCTACCTGTTGATCTCGATCTTTTATTTTTATTCATGAAATCAGCTAGATAAAAAGGTCAAAAAATATGCCGCATATCATTGCGTCCTTTACTTTGCTATAGCTTTCGTGATGCTTTTTATTGCCATTCGAGTTGCGGTCGGAATGCTATAGCATCGTATCAGCTTTGCTATACGTTCTTTAAAAACAATGTAATTTGCTTCTTCTTAGCACATGTTCAGGATGTAAATGGTTTCCATCATTCAGTTCCCTCGATCATGAATATATGCCTTTTTGCTTGGATTGTTTGCAGTTTAAGCTTTCATTCTCCATACAATTCGGTCATGAAATACAAGGAAAACATGGTATAATTTGTGCTCATCAAATACCCCCACACTTAGCTTTTTGCACTCCTGGGCAAAATAAGATAAAGCGAACAAAACTCATAGTTATAGTGCTCATTGTCTGTATAACCCTTGCTTACACACTTGCCTTCAGTAAACGTCCTCCTTCGGCAATCCCACTGCCCAATGCTAACGGCTCAGAAAGCGTGGTATTGCTTAGATGAAGAAGCTTCAAGAGGCTCTCAAGTTCGGTGTTTGCGCTCTCTCACTCAGGGGATTTTAATTTCTCTCTTGTCTTACGAGCCCCAGAAGTTCTATAGCCTTGTCAAAGTTCTAAGATTGCTTTCTAGCATTCTAAGTATTCGTTTCATCAAAAGGACTTTTTTTGGTTTACAAAGGTGAAGATGGTTAGGAGTTTGAGATGGGAAATGTTGGTAAATGCTATAACAGATTAGGCAGCAAGATATCTTGGTTTTAGCCGAGTGCTCCTTTTTGTACTTGTTTTTCTTGCTGTTCTTCATTCAAGTTTTTTTAAAAAGTAATAGTAGCTCTTTTTCGTAGCCTTTCAATGGAGCACTCTGCCGTAGCATTTTCACGGTTTTCTTCTAGTGTTTTTATGTCTTTCTCATTCCGCTATAGCATACTCGGGTGGCTTAATGGGGTAGCAATATGGGGATCATGATAAATGGTTTGTGTATGGGGTTGATGGGTATGACATGAATGCCTTTATCCTATGAACTTCAAACTCAGATACAAGATAGTTTATCAAAGAACTAAGACAAATCAAGGATCAAACATGGACTAGCAGACTTGCACACTAAAAAGATATAATAATTAGGCTCAATTGAATCCTTCTATCGGGGGTTCTTCCCTTTAAACTTCCTCACTACCACTTTACCCCGCATCAGATTAGCTAGCACTGTCAATTTGCCAAGCCTAGAGGTTCAGTTTTCTTAAGCAATCATGCTACATTGCGTTATACAGACATTCCTTCTATTTCTATAGTATTCTGTTCATACTTCATCATGCAATTTTCAAAACAAAATCAGCTTGTGCCCAAAAACTAAGTGCAAAGAAATTAGATCACACACACACACTAAAGATTGAATAGCTTTAATAATCTTCAAAACACTTTGCGTATATACATCACAATATATATTACGTACTCCACAAGAGTGTATATGTAATACAGGATTTTTAGCAAACGGAATTTACGAGATAAAGGAAAATTAATGAATATTTTAATGAAGTAAATTCATGAGATAAAACTGTTATAGAAAATTGTTATAATTATAGAGTAAATTGTCAACAAAGTTACGGGAAAATCTAATGAAAAGAATGACTAAAAATGATATAATGGTGATAAAAGCTTGGTCTAAAAATATTATGATAAATATTTGAAAGATCATGAAAAATTATGAGAAAAATATGGAAGTGTTATCCCTAATTATGAGAATTTAATAAATTATTTCAGAGGAAATAACATGAAGAAAAGTTTAAAAAGCATTTCAGAACCATAAAGTAACTTGATGGGGTAAACATTTTTAATATTTTACATAGGATATAAAATGACAATATCAGTATAGAAGTGTGTAAGATAACAATATACTGTAAATTAGTAAAGATAAATATATGAAGAAACCTGATCCTAAAAAGATCACTAAACGAAGAAATTAGGTCCGATTAAGCCCTAAAGGCGGCGAGGGTAAAACGGGAATTTTTGGTAAAAAATATTATATTTTTAAAAAATGGAAAAAATTATAGAAAAATAAATAAATCTGAATTTTTAAAAGAGGGGGCGAAATTCTTAGTATTTTTAATTAAAAAGAATTGTTTAAATAATTAAAATGGTAATTAGAATAAAATAATAATATAATGCGGTGAGTGAACATATAGGCGGGCGAGGGAAAAGTTAGAAATAAATTCTACGGGTAAACCAGAGGTAAAAGTATTTTCAGACTGATCAAATTAAGAACAAGTGAAATTTTACACGAAGAAAGAATTTACCAGGCGTTGTTTCCGCAACCGAAAACCCTAATTTCAAATAAGACGAAAAGTTGATCAGATAGAGTAGAGCGAGATAGGCAAAGTGAGAACTTATAGAAATAATTGCGTCTTTTTAAACACGAGATTAAGTTAGGCAACAAGCGAACGTTTTACGATTCGGTGAATTGTTGTCGGAAGTTGGTTTTATCGGAAGCGATTTAAAGTAGCCGGATCGTTTGTCCGAATATCTTCCGACGCACGGAGAATACCTGGATATGATCAAAAATAGGATCCAAATAGATAATATGAAAGAGGATGAAAAGATCTTCAAAGTTACACGCCGGATTTTTGAGTTTACGCGAAATCGTGCGAAACGGACCCGTCGGGTAGCTTTATCGGCCGGAGGCCATAAAGCAAGAGCCATCATGGATGACAACTCATCCATTGACTTTAGGGCTCTTAGATTTCGATCTTGACCATGGATGGCCAAGAGTGTTTTGTCCTCAAAAATGCGATCCAACTACGGAATCCGATCGAAGACTTTTGTGGAAATTCCCACCTTGTCCTATTTTTCCCTATAAATAGCAAGCTCTCTTGCTCTCATTCTTCACACCAAATCTGAATCCTAGAGAGAGGTTCTAGAGAGAGAAGCTCTGGAAAAATTCGCCTTAGCTCCGAGTAAGTTCTTCGTCCTTAGTTTTTAGTTTAGTAGTTCTTTCGGTAGTTATAGTAGAACTGTTGTTTTGATCTAGGAAGTTTAGAATTTATTCCTATACTTGTTTTTATGCCTCATTGCATTGAAAGATGCGACGAGGTAAAAACATAGTGGGGATAATTTTGAAATGGAACACGGTCAAAGTAACGAAGTTACGCGAAATTCCGCCAATTAGGGGTAGTAAGGGCAAAATGGTCTTTTTCACCTAAAATGCCTGTTATGCTGCCAAATATTCATAAGTGTGTTAT
Organism: Acacia melanoxylon; assembly: GCA_019022615.1. Taxonomy (NCBI): domain Eukaryota; kingdom Viridiplantae; phylum Streptophyta; class Magnoliopsida; order Fabales; family Fabaceae; genus Acacia; species Acacia melanoxylon. The sequence goes on from JAFJYJ010000002.1 coordinate 29,130,647, forward strand.
TATTCTGATTAGAATACTTCGACGTCGAACCATTTGTCGAAATTCCATCGTTCATTTGTTTGCCATTTGTTGAGCCTTTGTTTATTTGTTTTACGTACGTAGTCAAAAAGTACCATTTTTATAGGAAGAGCTGGATATCTCGCAACTAAGGTACGGACGCGTATTGTAACCCTAACTCTATGCTGCTTATATACTTTTGCGTTATAGATACGTTCATAGGCGAGGTTCCTGTTGAGAATCGTCGGGGAGATACTTACGACTTTACCCACGGATTATAGTATTGGTAATGCCGTTTGAGTTATTCCTATCGCGAGGACACGTTGGAGGCGTGGCCGGTTATGTGTAGAACTAGTCGAGAGAGACTTTACATACTTGCTTTGTGCTTATGTTCTGTCCATGTTATTGATCATACATCTATTTGTTTGCTTTTGTGATGATATCTTTGTATTGAAATGAATATATGTTGTACGTATACTGTTTTATTTGAGCATAAGGTTAACCGTTACCTGAGATCCATATGTGGAATGGATCTCAACTGTAGCATCAGGGTCTGGAGGACCGATGTTTGGCGATCGAGGAAGCAGCCGGAGTAGGCCAAGACGTATCTACATTATCTATCGTTTCCTTTAGTTTCTTTAACTTTTAAGAATTTACGGATAGTATGTAATCCGATACATTTACACTATGGTCCATATTTTGAATGTAATGTAAATTACTTACTCGATCCAATGCTCTACTCTGATTACTCTGCTTGAAATATTTGGAAACGTTTTTAAAAAAAAATTCCGCCGTTTTCAAATGGGATGTTACAGTATATATATGAACACCTGACACCCCACGTACATTTATTCGCCAAAAGGATACGAGGATATATACATAACTTAAGTTGCGCCGAAGAAGGGAAGCAACCGACACAAACAAATTAACACTCAACACACACATTAAACCTCAGATCCCTCGTTCTTAATTATGTCCAAAGAACATATGCTACGTGAGCCAATATTATTCTTCGGCCGATACATATATATATATATATATACGTAGTACAATACCACTTTATTCAAGTGCATGTAACAGAAAGAGAAATGCCCAACATATGTATTCTCCATGTATGTATACATATGAGTGGCTCAAACACCACAAAATTCTTTTGAAACGACGATGATAATCGGATCTGAAGCCTTCTTTAGTGGCAGTGGCAGACACATATTGGTAGTGATTGAATGGTTTGTAACGCAATGGATGTTGGTCATCAACTAGCTCCTTTGCTGGACTCATGTCTTGACCAGCATATGAAAGAAGTCCTATGCTGTACCTAGGACGTGTCTTTGTTTTAATCATCACTTGGTGGTAATTAACATGGACATATCCTGCCATTGCTCCATACCTAACCCATATCAATCAATATGAACATGTTAAAAATCATATGCCAGTTGTTCTAATTAAAAGTACTTCAAAACTAATTAGTTAAATTAAGGCATGTCAAGTCGGAAACATGTATTTGCATATATAGTATCACACACACACACACACACACACACATATATGTATATATAAGAAGAATATAAGTGAGACTACAGCCAAAGAATCCTATGGCCCATGTGGTTTAGGGTTAGGTCTTAGATGTAGTAGTATATAAATCTACTTTCACCTCCTTGTGACGGCCAAGACAAACAGGAGGCTTTCATCATAAATAAACCCTAGAGGCGAGACGTTCATCATCCGAACGGTTTCCCCCACACAACCATCCTATCCCCTCGAGAGATAGTATGGAAGATCGATCATAAAGCAGACTACAACTGTTCGTGGAGAGGCTTTCAGATCGCTGCATCTTTCCAGGTAATCAAAACGATGAAGGTTTTAAATTTTCCTACATCGTGTCAATACGATTCGCTTCCGCGTTTCTAGTAAGTTTCCTACAATTGGTATCAGAGCCGAATCGCGATGAGGAAAAGAACAGTTTTGATTTTTTTTATGTGATTAATTTCAGATTTTTCAAAAATTTTTTTTTTTTGAAAAATATGGCATCTCTTTCTATATTTTTTATTTATTTCATGGTAATTATTCGTTTATAATTCATATTTAATATTATTTTTAATTTTAACTGGTTAATCGCTTTAATCCATGGTTAGATTTTCTCGTGTATTTCTCGATTTGTAACAAGGAGGCTAATCCCATATGATTAGGTTTCCTCCTTGCAATAATTTAATACATTTTCCAATGATCTATGTATTTTTTCAAATTTCGTAAAAGTTGAAGATCGAGAAACCTGCGAAGAAAAAGAAGAAAAATTGCCCATCGTCTTTGAGATGACTTCGGGTGACGGCGACAAGATCGACGGCTAGGGTTCCTCTTTTGCATCTTAGAGTTTCTCGCCAAGGAGTGGGTCTTTGGGCTTTTGGGCCCATGAATACCCTAAAGGGGCTTAAGACAGATACTATGAGATGGACAAAAGAGGAATTTCAAATTTGTAATTTATTTTTATTTTTTATTTTTAAATAGGAAAGCCAAGGATTAAAGTTATTTGTTTAATCATTAATGTTTTTATTGATTTGTATGAATTATATGTGCGATTAACATGATTATTGAAATAACATGCCATATAGAATAGGAAGATGCCATATTGTTGCATAATCACATGTCATAAAAGCATAGTAGCTATTATGTCTTGAATCGACTAGTATGATAGTTATTATGCGAGATTATTTAGGTTATCCACTACACTAATTATAAATTATTATGATTTTAAATTAAAATCTAGAATAATAATTGGATTAATTAATTGTGGAATTAAAATCTAGACAAATAATCCAGGAAATTTTTTAGAATTGTATTTTTGAGAGTAATTTGTGGGTTATTTAAAATGGTCATGTGGAGCACACTCTGCCAATCATGACTGGATTTTAGATAACTAATGATTTCAATTAACAATTGCTCAGATCTCAGACAAAGAATACTCTAAATTGAACAATTCTTGAAAATTGAAAATTCTAAATTTAAAATATTGAATGGGTGAAGGTTTTAATTAAGTATTTAATTTTAAAACCTATGGGCCCCAATTGTGGGTTTATTAGTGAAATGGTTATCGTTGAAGCCCCATCGGATAAGGATAATTGGATTTCGCTAAATTAAACCCTAATATTTTTCAAAATTTTATTTAAGTTTGTACGGCCCATCGTCGGCAAAACTTAGACACTAAAGATAATTTTGAAAGTAAACAATTGTTAAATACATTTAACTTTGGTAAAATTGTTAACCCTCCCATCGAGGTTCTGGCAATGGAACTGAAGGCCCAAAGTGACAGTATTAGTTTTACAAGTATCTTGCCCATCGTAAGCCTTGTAAAGATAACTAATGGATTGTTAAACAATAAACAAATAGTAGTTATTAGAATCTACTAACGCTATATCATTTGTTGTTAATTATAGTTTGTAATTAGTGTGATTTTCCTTATTTTCAGAAAAATGTCTTCATTCAATCCTTTAGCTACAATATTGAGCCAAAAACCTATGGATGATACAAACTACAAACAATGGAAAACTAATTTGGATATTGTTCTTCAATTTGAAAAGCTCAACTTTGTTCTAACTACCCCTATGCCAGCGCAGCCTGCTGTAGATGCGTTTGTGGCAATACATACTAAATTTTAGCAAGAGAAGGAAAAATGGGAGAAGGCGAATGTGGCGGTTCATTTGCTATATTTTAGCTTGATCTCGCGATCACCTTCGGGGAGCAAGTGAGCATGATTGAGGAAGGAGCAACAATGCTCCGGACTCTTGATGGCATGTTTGCTACGTCTAGCAACTCTACTAGGCAAAATGCGCTGAATTCAGTCACCAAGATAATGATGTCTGGAGGAAGTGTGCGGGATCATTGTCTCACAATGATAGCAAACTTCAAGAAGGCTGAAGACCATGGTGCCAAATTTGAACAAGAAGTAAAAGCTGACATTCTCTTGCAATCACTGCCTGAATACTTCAATCAGTTCAAGATGAATTATAATATGAATAAGATGAATCTTGACCTCGGTCAAGCGATGCACGAACTTGAGAGTGCTTTGAACACTCTAGTCAAGTAGGGCGGTGCATTTTTGTGGTGAAAGTTCGTGAAACCTAAGGGAAACCCAAGGGAAAGAACAAGAACAAGAAAAAGAAGAAATCGGGTATTCCAGTTGCCAAAACAGTTGCAATGAAGCGGCCAAAAAAGGCAAGTGCTTCAAGTGCGGACAAAAGAGGCATTGGAAGAAAAATTGCCCACGTATGAATCAACCGGTATGGGTAATTTACATGTGATTGAGGCTTGTTTAGTGGAGAATTACAATGATAAATGGATCGTTGATTCATGAGCCACTAACCATGTTTGTTACTCTTTGCAGTGGTTCAAACATAGCTTGCCTGTAAGTAAAGGACAAAGAATTTTGAAGCTTGGAACTGGGGAGCTTGTGTCTGCACAAGCAGTGGGACAAGTTATTTTATCTTTTGATAATTGCAGAACTTTGGTTTTAGAAGATTGTTTATTTATTCCAGATTTTAAGAGAAATTTAATTTCTGTTAGTTGTTTGGAAAAACGTGGTATGTGATTCAGTTTAATTCCTCGTTTCAATAAGAAGTTCATCTTCTTTTATTTGTTACAGTGTAATGTTTAATGGTCTTTATTTCCTTAATCTGTTCCATGTGAAGTTAATCATGTTGAATTGAATGATGTTGAGCATATTAATTCATCAAAAAAAGAAAATTTTCCAATGAAACTTATCTTTGGCATTTGAGATTGGGTCATATTAACTCTAACAGGATACAAGGTTTGGTCAAAAGTGGGATTTTAAAATCCCCGAACTTTGAACCGATATCGGTATGTGAATCTTGTTTAGAGGAAAAATGACCAAGAGATCTTTCAAGGTCAAGGGAAAACGTGCCACACTTCAATTTGTGGAATTGGTACATACCGATGTATGTGGACCAATAAATGTCCAAGCCGAGGTGGGTATCGATTTCATCACATTTACTGATGATTACTCTAGATTTGGACATGTGTACTTGATGCGTCACAAGTCTGAAGCTTTTGGAAAATTCCAAGAGTTCAAGGCTGAGGCAGAAAAGCATCTTGGTGTTCAAATTAAGACTCTTCGATCTGATCGAGGGGGAGAATACCTATCTGGAGAGTTCAGGTCTTACCTGACCAAAGAGGGGATAGTTTCACAATTATCTTCTCCAAGGACACCCCAACAGAATGGAGTTGCTGAAAGGAGAAATATAACCCTTTTAGAAATGACAAGATCTATGCCCAGTTATTCATCTTTTTCTGATTCATTCTGGGGATATGCCTTAGAAACTGCTATGTATCTATTGAACTTAGCTTCATCCAAGTCGGTTTCAAAGACACCAATAGAATTGTGGAAAGGATGTAAGCCCACCATGAAACATATTCAGATTTGGGGTGCTCCGCACATGTCTTGCAAACGAAACCGATAAGATGGACTTGCGTCTTGAAGTATGCATGTTTATAGGCTATCCTAGAGGAACCGAGAGGTTGGTTGTTTTATAGTCCAAAAGAAAAGAAGGTCATAGTGAGCACTCACGTGACTTTCTTAGAGGAGGATTATATGGCAAATTATAAGCCAAGGAGTACGGTTATTCTTGATGAGCTAGTCTCAGATCAAGTTTCACCGCAACCTCCTCAGGCGGTTCTAGCTTTTATTCCTGTGATTGTTGAAAGAGGGGAAAATATACCTGAACATACACAGGAACTAGAGATAGAACCAGAAGTTCAGCATGATGATGAACTTATGGAAGAACAAAATCATGAATTGGTTAATCCACTTAATGAGGGTCCTCATCTAGAAATTGTTAACCCACAAAATATGGACCCCCCTGTAGATGCACAACATCAAGTGCGATAAAGTCGTAGTGGGAGATTGATTCCTAAACATGCAAGATTTCTCTTGTTAGGTGAGTCATATCAGGATGTCATCATTGATGAAGATGATGATCTCACGAGCTATGACAAGGCACTAGGAGATGTTGATGCTCAGGAATGGCTTGAGGTTATGAACCGTGAAATGGATTCTATGTATTCCAACTCAGTTTGGTCTCTTGTAGATGCACTTGAAGGGGTAAGACCCATTGGGTGTAAGTGGATTTATAAGAGAAAGAGAGGATCGGACGGGAAGGTTGAAACCTTCAAAGCTAGATTGGTGGCGAAAGGGTACTCCCAAATAGAAGGTGTGGATTATGAAGAAACCTTTTCGCGGTTGCCATGCTTAAGTCCATCCGGATTCTTCTTAGTCATTATGACAAATCTTGATTATGAGATTTGGCAAATGGATGTCAAACTGCTTTTCTAAATGGAAATTTGGAAGAGGAAATCTATATGCAGCAACCAAAAGGGTTTGTAGCCAAAGGGCAAGAAGAGATGGTATGCAAGTTGCAAAGGTCCATTTATGGACTTAAGCAAGCGTCCAGATCATGGAACATCAGATTTGATCAAGCCATTAAGTCTTATGGTTTTGAGAAACATCCTGATGAGACGTGTATGTATAAAAGGATCCAAGGTAATGCAGTATCTTTTCTGGTACTTTATGTGGATGATATACTCCTTATCGGAAATGATACAGAGGTATTGTTAGGCATAAAGACCTGACTGAGCAAGCATTTTGATATGAAGGACCCGGGGGAAGCCAACTATATTCTTGGTATTAAACTCTTACGAGACCGGAAGAATAGGGTTTTGGCATTATCCCAGGCTAAATACATCGACAAAATACTTGCCGGGTTTAGCATGGAGAATTCCAAGAGGGGAATTATACCCTTCGGGCATGGGATTCATCTCTCTAAGGAGCAATCTCCTAAAACTCGAGCGAGAGAGAGAACGCATGAGTAGGATACCTTATGCTTCAACAGTAGGTAGTCTCATGTATGCTATGCTATGTACCAGACCAGATATCTGCTATGCAGTGGGAGTAGTAAGCCGGTACCAATCTAATCCTGGAAAGGAACACTGGGTAGCGGTCAAACATATACTCAAGTACCTACGGAGAACGAGAGATTATATGTTGGTCTATTCTAGTGGGAGTCTTGAAACCATTGGTTATACGGACTCAGATTTCCAAGGAGACATTGACTCAAGTAAGTCCACCTCGGGATATGTGTACACCCTTAATGGCAGTGCCATTTGTTGGAGAAGTGTAAAACAATCATGTGTGGCTGACTCTGCCATAAAGGCTAAGTATGTAGCTGCTTCTAAGGCTGCAAAGGAAGCTGCATGGTTAAAGAAGTTCCTAACGGACCTTCAGGTGATACCATGTGTTAATTGTCCTATCACACTTTACTGTGATAACAGTGGGGGCGAGTACGCACGGTCCAAGGAACCAAGGTTTCACAAGAGACAAAAACACATACAGAGAAAGTACCACTTGATCCGAGAAATAGTTGAAAGAGGAGATACATTGGTAGCAAAGATAGCATCAGACGAGAACCTTGCTGACCCTTTTACTAAGAGTTTGCCTGAACGAGTGTTCGAGAGGCATGTTACATCTATGGGTCTTAGGAGGATTCCAGATTTGCTATAGCTTTAGGTAGTTGTTATTTCACTTTGTTATTTTGTACTCTTTGAGCAAGACATTATGACATTGCATTTGTTTTCTGAATGTTATAAATGAGGTGTTTTTCATTTATTTCGCACACTATTTACAAACTCTAAGGTCCGGATCAATTGTGGAGTATATGATCATATGGATACGTTCATAGAGGACATGGTCATAGGTTCTCATAATTGATGAATATGTTCACAGCTATTAAATTAAGTTGGGCACTTTATTTAGGCTCCAATATTTTATGAAATGGTTTTGTCCGAATCATTATAAAATATTGGTGTGAGTTAATACTTACATTGAATGGATCAAGGAGAGATTTGATTAAGGTTGTTCTTTCTGTCATAAGGAATCAAATCTCCAGATAACTATAATCATGTAGTTGCTCTTAATCCTGAGTTTATTTTAAATAGGTAGTCGAATAGTTTTCATTCTTTGATTTACAAACGGGTAAGGTTTGATCTATATGACGGCCAATAACTTGGTATTTTGGGATTGAGACTATTTGGCTATCGGTGTTTATGACATAAACAACATGGAATTTATAGGAAATGTCCCCTTGATATGTTTTGGTACTTGGATATTGAAGACACTGGCCAGTGCAAGTAATCCATTAGAGAAACTATCACAGTCAAGGGAATAAATAATTGATTGGGTTACAAACAACTGGTCAATCAAATTATAGACATTCTATAAAGGGGTAATGCATATTCGTGTTATAAGTGTCATTATTCTTGGAGTTCACGTTCGGGCTTTTAGTGGAGTATCACCGAACTAGATAATCTTCTGTAAATTATCATGAGCCTTGATAAATGACAAATGGTAGATCCCGAGGCTAGCTCGAGACAAGGGATGGGGTATATTATAAGATGATGATGGCTTATGGGCAACATGGTCTTGGGTTTACGAACTCAAGTTTTGTATCTTAAAGAGCAAGTGGGAGATTGTTGGGTTAATATGCTCTTTAGTCACTTAAGCCCAATAAGGCTTAAGTGAGACTACAGCCCAAGAATCCTATGGCCAATGTGGTTTAGGGTTAGGTCTTGGATGTAGTAGTATATAAACCTACTTTCACCTCCTTGTGACGGCCAAGACAAATAGGAGGCTTTCATCAGAAATAAACCCTAGAGGCAGACATTCATCATCTGAACGGTTGCCCACACAACCATCCTATCCCCCTCGAGAGATAGTCTGGAAGATCGATCATAAAGCGGACTACGACTATTCGTGGAGAGGCTTTCAGATCGCTGCATCTTTCCAGGTAATCAAAACGATGAAGGTTTTAACTTTTCCTACATCGTGTCGGTACGATTCGCTTCCGCGTTTCTAGTGAGTTTCCTACAGTATTTGCATATATAGTATCACACACACACACACACACACACATATATATAAGAAGAATATAAGGGACGGTCACCGATAATGAATCGCCGACAATGACGCAAAACAAGGAGGGAGATAAGTCAACCCTGACCCATTGGTCATGCTTGTTTTGGACTTCCAGGCCTTCGCTGTCTTGATGCAATATGGTGAACAAGGTTGTGTCAGGGTGAGGAAGCACCCCATGTTCGCCTTCATCTGTCTGGGTTGGCAAGTACTTGTAAAATCTCAGCGCATATACGATAAATTCCAAGAAACTTTCACATTTCTGAGTATTAATTTCATAGTTCTCACACACCATCCTCTTCGACATTTGGTCTAATTTCACCAGTCCCTTTGCATAAGCATTCACAGCTTCACTACACATGTTCATACATGCATGGCCATGAGCAACATAATAATATACTATCGTGCTAAATATAAAACCCATCCAATTGACTTTTTTTTAGAATGATTAAAAAAGCTAATTTAATTACTTTAAAATATTTTTATTTTTCTCTAAATTAAACTAATTTGTGTGACATATTAACTAATATATAATCAAATGTTACACAATATAATATATGATATCATTAAGTCGCTTATTTATCTTCCTTAATTTCTTTAATAGAAAATCAACTATATATTATATTTAGGATGGTGGGGTAACAATTACATGTACTGATTCAACGTACAGTAGTATATATGTAATGGAATTAAATATACCTGAAAAGTCGTTTCCTGATGGCCACAATTAAGATGCGTGCGAACTTTTGGCAATCTTGCAAGCTCAAAGGATTGTCGACGAGATGAGATTCAAAGAGAGGGGAGAAGCTTCCTCCGTGTGAACGTCGCCATGAGAAGGCTTGTCACTGGTTTTTTGCATCTTGGCTTCAGTAGAGAGATCAAATATTTGGTGGGATGAAGCGTAAATAGAGTCATCAACCTTGTTGTCGAGTACGAGGAATGCCCCATGATCTTCAACTTGGGTTGTAGAAATCGAACAAAGGAAACTCAACTTCAGAAACTGTTTGTTGGGACTCCATCGTTAATCTAATTACAAATTACAGATGATTAAACGATTCTTCTCATACACCTCCTTCGTTAGCCTTCGATTGTACGTATATATAGGGAGAGAAAGAATAATACTACCTCCTGTCCTAAATATACCACATATTTGTATATAAACTATGTCATATATTTATTTAGGATAGGAGGAGTAGATCATTTTACTGTTTTATGTTTAATCTCTAAAACCATCTCGCTATTTTCCTACTAACACGGGCTGATCCTTCTTCTTCTTCTTCTTCTTCTTTTTTTGTTTTTTTGTTTTTTGTGCAGATATTTTATGCAACAATGCTCTTATCGGTCTTGAAAGTGTGCCTGAAAGAGATGGCTGGACCAGAATATCTGGTCCATTAGTTTGGCCAGTGCTTTTTATTAATAAACTCTAGTCATTCAAATGGAACTTGGATCAGATTGGTTGTATGAATTGTGGTTAAATGCCATACCCGATCAATCTTTTTTTCGTAACAAAAATTAAGAAAGTTTTATAACTGAACGGTTCCATTTGATGCTTATCACAGTGAAGAGCACCTAATTTTTTTATCACTGTAATGAAAATTCAACCGTTTAAATTTAATCCGCATTAAACGGTCTAAATTTAAAATTTTTAATTTATGATTTTTTTAAAATCTATGAAAGAGATAAAGAAAATAAAAATCACTTGTATAGTCGTCTATCACATATAAGCATACAATAAGCATCAGAGTTAGTGTTACAGTACGCGAACGTACCTTCGTCGGTGGTTCAACGGTACTTTTTCGGAAAACGGTACTTTTTGACAGAGGGTGAAACAACGGTATGAAGGAGGTACAACAGCAGCTCGACAGCGGTTTGATTATAACAAATATCCTATGAGGATAATATTTAACAACCTTTAGCAGTATAACAGGCATTTTAGGTACAAATTACCATTTTGCCCCTAGTTGGCCTAATCGGCGAAATTTCGCCAGAGCTTCGCTACTTTGACCCGATCTCTTCAGAATTTTGACATATCTCTTTTCCCAATATATTTTCGAAATAAATACCATATTTACCCCTAAGTATGATATCTAGACTATCTGGGAAATTTAAAGATAAATCTAGCATTTCTACTATATCTAACGAAAGAACTACCGAAGCTTAAGACTAGGGACCAAAAAACTTACCCAGGGCTCTGCTATATTTTCTCCGGGCTCCTCCTTCTCTCTAACCTCTCTCTAGGATTCAAAATTTTGGTGTGAAATGAGAAGAGGAGCTCTTGCTATTTACAGAAGAAAATGGGACACTATTCATCACTTTATCAGACTGGATTTCAACCGTCGGATCGCACTTCGACACGTGGCTTCATCCTTGCCATCCATGTGTCTCCCCCTTATGTCATGCATGATGTCACACTCTTGCTTTATGTGACTGTACCCATAAAGTTCCCAGTTCGGTGTCCTAATCGCGCAATCTTGGAGAATCTTAAAAATCCGGAAGCACAGCGCTGAAGGTTTATTCATCCTCTTTCAAAATACTTGGAACTTTAAAATTTCAAATTAGTCTTATTACCTATAAGAGTATTAAAAATTAGTATTAACAACAAAGTATAGCAATTAACAAATTATTTTATTGAGAAATCACTAATTTAGGATTTTAAAGTTTCAAGAAATAACCACAACACTTTTCACACTATTAACTTAATTATTATTAATTATTTTTATTATTAATTTTGTATTTTCTTATCTAATTTTTTCCCCTAATTTTTAAATGATAATTTTTTGTAAAATATTAAAAATATGTCATTTATGATCCCAAAAATAATAAGTGATAGTTATTATGCCTTATAAATCATATTTATTTTAAATTTTACTAATATTAAAATAAAAATTCATTTTTTTTTTAAAATATAAAAATTTTTAAATCTTTAAAATTTCAAATTAGTCTTATTACCTATAAGAGTATTAATTTAGGATTTTAAAATTAAATCTGTTATAAGATCATATTTATTTTAAATTTTACTAATATTAAAATAAAAATTCATTTAAAATATAAAAATTAAATCAAATTAAATCTGGACGGATCAAAATAAATCTAATGATGTAGTTGGCTGATGAGCACACTTTACTCATCACTGATGAGCACAAAATATGCTCCCTTAAGTGAGTAAGACAGTGATGTTTTTTTTTAAAAAAAATAATTATTTGTTTATCGATTATTTTGAAATGAATAAGAGATATTAAACAAGATTAATTTAAAAATATATGTACGTTTACTTAAAAAACATGTTTCATTTCTATCGGGTCATAAAATTATAATTATAAACTTAGGATTAAATTATACTCATTTACTTTTTATGTACAATAAATTGTATGAATTTTTCTTTATTTGACAATTCGCCGTATTCCTTTTGAGAATTTAAATTAAAATGATTTATGTATTAATCCTCTCTAGTCTCTTCTATTAAAAGATGAATTGAGCATGTTATTATAACTGAAAATCTATTATTTGTATAAAATAATATATAAAATATTCAATAGAAAGATTTGTTTGACGGACAAATTTTAAATAGCTTTTTCTTACTTCATAAGCAACTGAATTGATGATTTTGAATACCTTACAGTAACACATTTTGTAGCTTTCGGCATTCGCTGATTATTTCAAGATTATTATCATTAATTATTTTGTAACTAAAAAGTTATCTCTAAATTTTCCTCCGGAAAAAGCTTGTTTCTGTTTATGTGTCTTCCATCTTTTCTTTTCTTTTTTGGGGGGTCAAAATATGTTTCTTCCATCTTGAGACAAAGCAAACGACAAATAAGCATTATTCGTGCTTTTTCCTATTAAATCGTACCTTTCATTCATTATTCATTAATATAATCACAATGATATCGATATTAATTAGATCGTTATTAAATACCAAGAAGCTACATGGTGGTTTATAAGTTTGAACCTTAAATTAAAGAAATGTACTTAATAGGAAGAGACCAAAACTTTTTGTACTCTAAATCTAAAAAAGTATTGATCTAAAGTGACTTGGGAATCCGTTTGATAAAAATAATGTTGGCTGCTGAGCCATTTATATATGAAAATTGTTGAATAATTTTCATCTATATAATTTAACACAATTTTCTCCCTATTTCATATGTAGGGGTAGGGCCTCGATTTTTTTTTTTTTTTTTGGGGATAAAAGTGCATCCTCAAATTTATATCACACTATATGATTGTTAATATAAGAACTATTTAACTGAGTTAGTTTGGACAGATTAAGTAGCGAGATAAATTGATAAGAAATATAACTCATGATTATCCATAAAATATCACTTTATAAATTTATAAATTATATATATCAGTTTTATTATAAATTAGGCAAATTAATTTGAGAAAATGATAAATATTAATGATAATAAAATGGCTTAAGGTCTTATATTTAGGAAATTAAGACCAACTTTTTTGTTAAGACAAAATGATCTTAAGGAAGCAATAGATTTACATACAACTATATAAAAGTTAATGCGTAAATAGAATTGCTAAATAATCCAAGAAAAGAAGACAAGGACACAATATCAACAAACACATGAGAAAAAACATGAAGTAATGACAAAGTTTCTTGCCCAATTATGGTAGATAAATAAATATGACCAACAAGAATACAGATGAAGGCTTGTGAATACAAATGACTGCAAGTGAAGGCTTTGATCCTGCGTCTATCTGATGGTTAGAGGGGCGAATCTAGAAAAGTTAGGGTTGGGAAGTACTTAGTTCAACTAATACGTACTCCTTCTTGGTCTTAAAATATAATATATTTAAAAAGTTGATCGTGATCCTAAATATAATAATTTTTTTTTTATATATTTTTCAATCTTTTAATACCCTACGATGTTGCCTCGACAATAATTAAATAAGATAAGGAATGAAAGAATTAAAAAAGACAACCGATGAATACAGTTTTAAAAAACACATATCATATTAACTACCTTAATTACTAATTTTTTAATATAATTAAATTAGGTAAATATGTCTTATATTTTCTAGAAGAGGGGGTATATTAAATCTAATCCGCTGTTCTTTTGTAAATAAAATAATCAAAAACCAAGTCGCATTAGACATTTGTCACTTGTCATATATAAAACTGGTCCACAACACGCAAGCCCGTGCTATCTCTAATAAGGACCACAGATACGTATTTCAGTTGTCTCCAACCCAAAAAAAAAATTACGTAGTTGTCAATCGATATAGTAGATATACATATAGCATATACCATATGTGTGTCTGTGTCATTTGATTTGCACGCACACATGTTTGTCTCTGTCTCAATTTGTTTTGAAATCGAGATCAAATAATTTGAGGGCTTCTTTAGTAGTGAGAAACGGAAATCTAGATTAACATTCAAAAAACACTTCGCGTATATACCTTCACCAAAGGTACATATCACAATATTACCCTGCAAGAGTACATATAATAATTAAACACCAGCAAACACACCCAACGTACATTTATTAGCCAAAAGGATACAAGACATACATAACTTGAGTTGCCCAAAATTAAAGAAGGGAAGCAACCAACACAAACAAAAACTAACATTCAACACACAAACCTCAAACCCCTCGTTTTTTGTCCAAAGTCAATATGCCACGTGAGCCAATATTCTTTGGGCAATACTTACAAGCTAAGACAATTTTATTCACGTATAACAGAAACAAATGCCAAACATACGTATTCGCCAAGCGTGCATACATATATATATGAGTGGCTCAAACACCACAAAATTCTTTTAGGCGACGCTGATAATCAGATCTGAGGCCTTCTCTAGTGGCAATGGCTGACAGATATTGGTAGTGATTAAATTGTTTGTAACGTAATGGATGTTGGTCATCAACTAGCTCCTCTGCTGGACTCATGTCTTGACCAGCATATGAAAGAAGTCCTATGCTGTACCTAGGACGGGTCTTCGTCTTTACCATCACTTGGTGGTAACGAGGACATATCCTGTCATTGCTCCACACCTAATCCATGATCAATCAATACGAAAATGTTAAAAACATGTCAATGGTTTTAAAAGAATTAAGGCATGTCATGTCTCAAACATGTATTTGTATAGTGTTATATAAGAAGAATAAGAGGGAAGGTCACCGAAAATGCATCGCCGGCGACCACACAAAACAAGGAGGGCGAGACTTCAAGCCTAACCCACTGATCATGCTTGTTTTGGACTTCCAAGCCTTCAGTGTCTTGATGCAATATGGTGAACAAGGTTGTGTCTGGGTGAGGGAGCACTCCAGCTTCGCCTTCATCTGTCTGAGTTGGCAAGTACTTGTAAAATCTCAGCACGTATCTGAGAGATTCCAGGAAACTTTCACATTTCTGTGTATTAATTCCATAGCTCTCACACACCATCCTCTTCAGCATTTGGTCTAATTCCACCAGCCCCTTTGCATACGCATTCACAGCTTCGCTGCACATATATATGTCCATACGTTTATAGCATGAGCAATATACATACAGATCTACGGGCAAGTATATATATTATGGAAATAAAATACCAGAAAAAATCGTTTCCTGATGGCCACAAGATGCGTGCGAACTTTTCGCAATCTTGTAAGCTCGAAGGATTGTCGACGGCGTGAGATTGAAAGAGAGGAGATGCAATCGTTCGACCAACGTAGCCATGAGAAGGCTTGTCACTGGTTTGTCGCATCTTGGCTTCAGTGGAGAGATCAAATAGTTGACGGGATGAATCGTAAATAGAGTCATCAACCTTGTTGTAGAGTACGAGGAATGCCCCATGATCTTCAAGGGCCTCTCGCAGTGCTTTGCAAGTTGAAGCCCATTCGTCTGAACCAGGCTTCAACTTTGGGTTGCAGAAATCGAACAAGGGAAACTCAGGCTGAGAAACTGTTTGGGACTCCATCCTTAATCTAGTCACAGATTACAGATGATTGAATGATGTTTTTCATACACGACATTTTTCTCTGGCTTTCGATCTTACGTATATATAGGGAGAGAAAGAATATTCGTTTTAGGCTTAATATGCAAAGTCCTTCTCCTCCAGAATCCCAATGACCCCTTTACTCTGTATTTTGTTGGTTGTCAACTCGTGCATCTTTTAGGACCACAATGTATTGCATGTTTTTATTTATACAAAATACGCACTTCGATTCATGCCTACAAAATAAGATCATGCAATATTTAAATTTAAGGACGTACCATACTGGGTTTACACGTTAAGATGTTTCGTTCTGGGTGAAACTATATACCACTTGATTCCATTTAATAAAAGAGTATGAGTACTGATGAGTGGTCCTCGATCTGAATGGTCCCTCCGAGCCCTCTTCTATTATTATGCTAAATGATTTTGTCTTATTTACACGGAAATCATAAAAATAAGACAATCATATATACAAGTGAATAGATCGCCCGACGAAATCGATCTTATAACAAGAAGAAGCACATTAATGGAATACTATTTACACGGATCAGAGAGGGGACCGTGAAATCAAATTAATGCTAAATGATTTTGTCTTATTTTAATTAATTTGTATTACTATTTGTTTTTCTTTTTATTAATTTAAATGAGCGTATATATATATGATTAATTGTTTAAAATAAAAATACTATTAATACATTTTAAATTAAACTGGTCTTCATTACTTTATATTTTTCGTGATTTAATGATATTTTAATTTGATGTGGCAAGTGTATTTTAAAACTATATCTTCAAGGAATATCATATATCCGTTACTATGATTCGCCCAATAATATGTTTTAAACTTGATTGTGATATGTGAACCACTTTTTGTATGCTCTTCGAGGGCAACCTGTGAATCCTTAATTCACGACGCAGGGCATATTTTCTTAACACATGATACGTACAATGATTAACGCAATGTGGGGTCCTTCGAATATGTATTCTGCAACTATATATCCTTCAAAACATTATTAAAAGTGAAATAGTACAATTATGTTGTGACTAGCTACTACGTACTTAATTAATTAATTTTGTTTTAATTTATTTCGGACTTGTTAATTAGCCTGGCTCTATTAGACCACTCTTGTCCGTGCCGCCATCGTGACCCCAAAGGACAAGCAATATTACAAGCAAAGGTGGCAACCAACCATAACAATCCTAGCTTAAACCTTAAATTAAACCATGTGTATTCTGATTAGGACCATAACAATCCTAGCTTAAACCTTAAATTAAACCATGTGTATTCTGATTAGGACCTAAGTACGAACCACAGTAGTGTTTTCAAATGCAAAAAACGTACGAATATATTGGTTTATTATAAAGTTTTTAAAATATATATATTATAAAACTGGACCACTAGACGTAAGCCCATGTCATCTCCAAGGACCACAACTATGTAGTATTTCAGTACTGTCTCCAACCAAAATAAAAAAACATGTTCCAAGTTATTTTTAATATTCAGAAAACTTTTAACTGAACATATAAATTTGTGTCTATTTCTTCGATTAACTGGAAGAAGAAGAAGAGAACACATCACGGCACCAGTAAGTGTGGCATTGACACATATAAATCACCATTCAATTGGTGTTCAGGTGGCATTCAAATGAATTCATTGCTCTAATGTTTCAAATCAGCTAGTGTTTAAGTTCACAAGTTATTAATTTTATAATTTGATCATTTTGAAAATTTTCCCTCCAATTTCCACTATGTTGTTGAATAAATATGCGTATCCTATTTCAGTTATCTTGTATTGATCAGTTCATCAAACTTTATCTAGTGGCCAAAAAAATCCATTTATTTTTTTTATTGAGTGGAAACATTAAGTTTGAGAACGAATTCAAGTACAGTAAATGGTTTGATGTGAGGCTTGCTCATCGAACTGGTCAACATATATAGTCTTGATGTTAGAATCATGAACGATCCTCTTAGAGTGTTAATAATTTTTTTACTATCTACTTATCCTAGGAGTACACTGGAGGAGTTATTTGCACTGTACTTTTCTCCAAATGGAAGAGGTAAGTATTCTCTAGTGGCAAAAACATGTTACTTTCTCATAAAAAGAAGCTAATTTCATTTTTTTTTTAAAGTGCTAGTTTTGCTATGAATCCACATGTTGGTATCACTATGCCTGAGACCTCTTGAGAGATCAATTGAGAAACTTGATGATGTCAGAAGAAAGAAGCTTTCTGAAATGATTGCAGGTTCTGAAGTTGCTCCACCTAGTGGTTCCACTGCAGGTTTGTAAATTTGAGCTCTTGTTGGGTATTGCCCCCACATTTTAGTTTCTAGCTTTTAATGACACTTTATGATGTTTTTCCAGCATCTGTGCAAAATACCTGAGGGAGTGTGTCTTCTTTAGAGGTGGGGTTATTTTTTATTTATTTAGACCTTGTTTAGAAAATTTAAATACTTGCTGTTAATTTTGAAGAATGTTAGTATTCTTGTTAATTAGTATGTTGTTAATTTAAAATTACTTTTGATCTTTATCATCAGTATTCTTGCTACTTAGTCTGTTGTTACTTTGAAATTACTTTTAATCTTTATCATTACATTACGGTAAATGTTTTAATTTTAGCAATTTACACTTTTTTTATAAAAAAAATTGTTACTTTCAGCGGCGACACGTTGTCGCCGCAGAAGAGGGTATTAGTGGCGACAATAATGTCGCTACTGAAAAGGATATCAGCGGCGACAATAGCGGCGCCGCCAAAAACTATATCCGTGGCGACAAAAGTCGCCGCTGAATAGACTATCGGCGGCGACCTAGTGTCGCCAGTGAAACGAGTTTCAGTGGCGACAATTGTCGCCGCTGAAACACGACCTTTAGCCGCGACAAGAGCGTTTGTGGCTTATGCTGAAACTTTTGGCAGCGACAGATTGTCGCCACTGATTGTAAACTTTTGGCGGCAACATTAAAATGTCGCCACCGAAAGTATCATGACGACCGTTCAAAGAAACGACTTGGCGGCAACTTTTTGTCGCCATTTGAAACACTTTCGGTGGCGATATTTGACTTTCAGCGGCGACATTTGTCGCGCTGAAAGTCATTTTTTTTGTAGTGTCTGGACACCCTAAGCAAATCCAAAGCAATAGTGAACCTACTTACAGCTACGACCTTAGTCATAAGGTCTATCGGATTCCTTTGGGTGTTGATATTTTCTATGGACACTTGACCTGAACTACTATATCCCTTATAAAGTGAAACTTCACATCTATGTGCTTTGTCCTCTCCTGAAACATGTTGTTCTTGGATAGGAATATTACACGCTGTGAGTCACTATGAACGTGAGTCTGATTCTGCTTGAAACCAAGCTCTGTCAACAAGCCTTAAGCCACAACGCCTCCTTAATTGCTTCAGTTAGTGCTATGTACTCAGATTCTGGAGTTGACAATGCTACTACAAGCTGCAAGGGGGATTTCCAACTTACCAAGTTGCCTCCCACGGTAAAAACATAACTTGTTATTGATATTCTCTTCTCTAAATCTGCTGCAAAATCAGAGTCACAATAACCCTCAACTTGTTTGTTAGTTTCATGATTTTTACAATATACCAAACAAATATCAACAGAATTTCTCAAGTATCTCCAAATCCAATTAACAGCATCCCAATGAGAACTGACAGGATTACTCAGAAACCTCCTCACAAGTCCTACTGCATAGGCTAAATCAAGCCTGGTACATATCATATAATCCATAAGACTTTCCATACAAGTTTGATACTCACCAACAGATTTATTATCATCAACAAATATAGCATAAGCAATCATACCAGAATTAAAACAATCCCTAGGATTCTCAGCAAGGTTCAGGAAACCTTGCTGGTTTTCACATTATTCTCCTTACACAATAATAGCAAACAAATTTACCGTTATTACTATTTTTGTTCAAAAAATTATTCTCATTATTGTCACCATTCCTTTTATTTGTTTTTCTTCTATTATTCTAATTACTATTCTTATTTCCTTTAGGGTTATGATTAACCACCAAACTCTCCGACACTGCCATAACCCTTTTTTTCTGATTTCATTTCTACGTATCTCATCCTAAATGAATCGACAACAACATCTAGGGACGTTAAAGTTGAACTTAGGTTATTTGGGCATTTTTTGACCTTAATTAACTATTACTTTCATTAGTTATGCAAGTTTGACCTAGGCCTAGGTTTGGTATACTTTGGGGAATTTTTGGTAATTTGAGCAATTAGGACACTGATACTTCACGGTTACACTTTAATGTGCCTGTTTGGAATCAACGTTAGGAGAGCGTTAGGAGCGTTAGCGGTAGAGTTAATGGGCGTTCAATGTGGTGTGTTTGTGTTGCACGTTAAGTTCATTGGACTTAACATCAAAAAAAGCTCAAAAAGTTAGTTAAGGAAAAAGCTCCGTAACCCAACTTTTTTCATAATGCTCTCGCTTTTTGACGTGGGCCCGCCACTTCTACCACTATCAATCCAAACACAAATCATTATCTATAACCTGACTTTTTTCCCACCGAACTTTTTTTAAAATCAGATAGTTTTTAAGCCACCGCTCCTACCGCCAACCCAAACAGGCCCAATATTGCAATGATTGCGTGAATTTTGGCCTATACTTGCTAAGTAGGGAGTTTGATACTCATTATTAGTATTTTCAGATACTTGATCTTTGAGATTGCTATTTATTTACCTGCTTGTTTGGAATTGTTAAAACCTCTTAGATTTGCTCCCTGCTTTAGAACTGCTCACTTGCACATGTGTACTCTTTCACTGTGGAATTACATTGTTATACTGAGATCGCAGTTGAATTCTTGCCTTTGCATTATTGTAGACTGCTTCAGTAGTTTAAGTATTAGTGGAATTGTTCATGTTGCCTGAGAACACTTATTGTACACTGAGAAGTAGTACGTAGTACCTGCTAAACTTAGACTTAATGCTGAATTGGTCATGATTTCTGCTTTGTTTGATATACTTGTTCAGTTCACATTATTTATTTTTAGGTACATACACATGGAACCTAAGAAGAAAACACGTACCACTAAAAAATCGGGGAAGGTGGGGCCTACCCAAACAGCAGCTATTTCCACAGCAGTTAATTACAAAATCACACATGCCATAGCCATGTTTTTTGGGAAACACAAAATTCCAAAGTCATGTATGAAACCATTTAGGAAACACAAAATTCCTAGAGGCCGGGGCCCAGTGAAACTAGGCAGAAGTTACCATTTTCATGCGTTTCATGTGTATATCCAAGGAACAAAAAAACAAAATTCCACGAGTGACATAAGAATATGACAAAGGGAGTTTTTCCAATGAAATAAGAGCTGAGGGAAGAGAGATAAGAACAGTCTCATTGAGAAAGGCATATTGTTGTATACATGATATTCTTTGCAAAGGCACAAAACTTGAGGGTTTACTAACAGATTACTTCCTCCAATCTTTAATATAAGACATATTTACATAATTAGATTTATTAAAAAGTTGGTTAAATTAGTCAATATAACATGTATTTTCTGAAACACCCTAATCATCTTCCTTAATTCCTTTTCCTTCTCCTACTTGATTATTGCTGAAGGAGCATCAATAAAGGTAAATTAAGAAAATATTGACAAATATAAAATTATGTCTTATTTTTACGACCAAGATCAACTCCCCAAATATTCTTATATTAAACACCGAAGGGAGTATAATTGTAATATATGAAAGTGCTTCCTAGAAAAGCCCAACAATGCGTTGTTGACTAGTAGAAATGCTTCCATGTATTTAGTGTCGAACCTAGGAATTTTAACGACGGGGGCGAAAATAAAAAACTATATTATAAATCAAAGTATTTGGAATACAATACAAACTTAATATACAAAAAGTTGAAACAAATCTATTTTAGAAATTAAGATCACTTCACTTGACTCTTACTCTACGTGTTTTCATATTTTTAAACTCATTTATAATTGAATCTGGTGCTAAAACTCAAAACAATTTCTTTTTTAATGTATATAATCAAAGAAACATCAAGGAATTGATCTTCCATTATATTTCGAAGCATGTTCTTGATTATCTTCATAGTAGAAAAAGATCTTTCAATAGTTACTATAGAAACTAGAAGAGTGAGTATAAATCTAATCACTCTATCAATAAGAGGGTAAATGATAGACTTTTTAGTTCTTGTTAGCCCTTAACATAATTTAGATGTAGTTGATAAATTAATCAAATCTACATGTTTAGGAATATCAAGCTCAAAATATGGTAACTCCATCTTCAAATGCAATTTTTCCTGTTATATGAAGTCTCTAGACTAAATTTTTTATCAACAAGTATGCAAATATCATCGCTATTAAATGACGTGTACATGTTTCTTTCTTGAATCTAAAGTCATGCTCAAAGCAAGTTATTCAACAATATTATCATTGAACCTGTATATGATGGTTTGCACCAAGAGCTAGAGCCTGCCTCTCTTCTGTTCAATTGCCGAGTTGCTTAGGGAACTAGCAGAGGAAAAACAAGCTCCTAGTAAATAAGTGAGAGTAATTACTTTTCATTTATGTAATAACAAATGAGGAATATGGAGTAATCCTAGGGATAAAGGAAAGGTGATGATGCAATATAAGTACTGAGAGACCCACACACTAATAAAAACAAGTTTCTAGAACAATATTTTTTTTGGGGGGGAGGAGTTTCTTCCCCCTGGCCCCCATAGGTCTGCCTATGAGTCTGATGTATTATACTTTTATTAGGATGTCTATCAATCTGAAAATAAAAAACTCAAGAACTTTACTAAAGTTTTTGCTATTATAATTATATCCCTGCCTAGAAGATGAACAATGACTACTTTCCTATATTAACCTTACTTGTGATCTATTGGAAAGGACTAAAGAATATATTAATCCTATAATCTTAGTAGAAGGTGTTTGTCCCAATTTATGTGGAAAGAGTAAAAGAGGTAAAATCTAGTTTTACGTCTTGCTTGTTATGCTTGGTTAATTTTAGAAAATATATCTTATTAATCAAAAGATAATTAGTTTTTCTTATTTTTATTTGCTCGGACAGTTGTTGTTACTAGATTTTCTTTTCTTTTCCTTAATAAGCCCAAATATTAGACAAATGGATGTTAGGCTTTTAAGACATAATGTAGGATTGTAAGTAAACATGAAGGGTTATATATACATTTGGAGGCATAGGCCTTAAAGGCTATTTAAAGGCCTACATGTTAAGTAGGTCTTTAAACAGGCTTCAGGCCTTTTGAAGGCACATGTTCAAGCTTAAAAAAAAGCCTACATGCAGGCTCAGATCCAACCTCGAGCTTTGGATTTCTATTGTAGACTCAGAACTATTTAGGTAAAGCATAACATAGCCTATTTCCACCCGCATATAATCTTTTGCATGACACATGACAGGAAAACTATTAAGAGAAAATTACAAATATTAGGGTCATTACAATAGTTATAGTATATCCTTGACTAATCAATTACTTGGAAAAAAGATAGTTCACCAATTAATGATAAATAATTGTGATTAAATTATCAAAAAAATGTGATTAATCATTCATATAAAGACAAAACTATGGTCATGCTTCGCAACAAAACATCCTTGATTGACTCGATTGATTAGGATAAACAAACAATTAACGTGCCTTACAATTCATAAACTGCTTCATTTAGTATAGAAATTGTAAAGGGACAAAGCACAAGAGTTTTCAAAATTCAATGTTTTTCCAAACCTGAAATTCAATTATGGCATTTGGTAAATCCGTAATTGCCTTTCACATATATAAAGAGAACACATTAGTACAAAATATAAACTCTATACAAAATGCATTATATATATATATATATATATATATAGGGATATGATATTCACTACCAAGTCACTACCACTTTTTCACCGTTAGATCAAAATCTCATCTATCTTTATCATTTCTCTCTCTTATTAAGATTCTGATCTAACGGTAAAAAAGTGGTAGTGACTTGGTAATGATATAAAATTGGTAGTGATAATATCCTATTATATATATATATATAGGGTTTATCGTTTGCTATGTCGCTTGACATAAAGTTATGTTAAGTCACCCAAAAACTATGTGGTTTGACATTAAGAAAGATATTTAGTTCCTTATAGTTTATACTGAAACATAATTTGGAACCAAGAAAACAAAATAAGCAACTAAATGATGAATCCATTATAAAATGTGGCGCACATAGTTTTGGATGAACTTTGAAGATTACTTTGGAGGATGACCAGAAATCTGTTGATATAAACAATTCAAGGTCTCTCTCTCATTTTCAGGAACAAATTTCTTAATTTCTGCAATCTTTCAATATCATCATCACTTACTTTACAAATTAAAACTATTGCATCAATCTCCTCATTTTGTTATCTTCTTCATAGTTTATCATAAATCTCATGGACATGTCTTTCTCAGATGAATTTTCCTTCATAAGGGCACGAGCTAGCAGCAACCAAGAAGAAGACAACATGTTGTTCTACAGTGTGCTAACTAGTCCTACCTTCAAATTCAAGACAAGTTCACTATATGGTTCTGATCTTTGATGAACACGAATTCGAATTTGATACCAGTCGCCGTTTCCTTGATCCTTGTGCTTTTGAAACTGATCAAAGGAAAGAAGAAGGAGAGAGGAAAAGTGAGGATTCCATGACATTTGCTGATGAGCTTTTTTGTGATGGTAAGGTCTTGCCACTGCCTCTTAAGCTTCCTCCAAGGCTTCAAAATGGAGATGGTAGGAAAACGAGTACACCGAGCTCAGTGGCATCTATCTCGCCGAGGTCTTTGGGGTTGACAGAAAGGCGAACATTCTCGGGGAGAAGTTTGTGGAATGATGATTTTGATCCATTCATGGTGGCTTTGAAGGTGGTGAGGCAAGAAGAGAAGAGAGGGAAACCAAAGGAAAGAGATAGTATTAGAAGGAGTAAGTCAGAATTACTAATTAGAAGCGAAGGCCCAAATTTTAGCCCATGTGAACTGGCATGTGGAGGCCCAAATTCTGGTCCATGTGAGCTGGCATGTGGGGGCCCCATTGATGTCAGCATCAAGAAGATCAAAAATGGTGTTGAGTGAGCCCAAAGGGTTGGTGTTTGCAAGGAAAGCCAGGCTAATTGGGCTAGGCAAGAATGGGCCCAACAGAAGCAATGAAGAGGGTGAAAATGCTTGTGCCTGGAAAAGGCAGGGGAAGAGAGATAAGATAATTAAGTTTCTATTTGGAAAAGCAAGTGGTCATTACAAGTTGAGAGATCAACAGAATGAAATAGCTAGTGAGGTGAAGAAAATGACAGTGTCATTTTACAAGTCTCGGCTTCTTCTTTGTTTGGGTTATGGAGGCAGG
Source organism: Acacia melanoxylon (assembly GCA_019022615.1). NCBI lineage: Eukaryota > Viridiplantae > Streptophyta > Magnoliopsida > Fabales > Fabaceae > Acacia > Acacia melanoxylon. The sequence goes on from JAFJYJ010000002.1 coordinate 29,155,891, forward strand.
CATGTCAAGTGATTCAGAAACACAACATTATTGGGAAATGAAGAAATTAGCTCAATGATACAGATAGCAGATAAATTCTCTGGTGTTGCTGCAAACAGTGGCGAACCCAGAAAATTAATCAAGGGAAGGCACCAGTGGGAATTAGCGGGGAATTCGGGGCCGAAATTTTTTTTAAAGGAAATTTTTAAATGCATTAAAAAACAAAAGAATATAAACAAGAAAAGAAAAAAAATATATCAAAAAATTCATAAAATCAAGTGAATACTGATGATGTAATAAGAGGCAATTATTTTAAAAACCTGTCATTTATAAAAGCAAGACTAAGTGCTATTAGAAATGCAACTACATAAACTATAATGAAGGGTGAGCACTCAATAATTTCAAGTACATATATTTTAATAATAAAAGTATATTACAATAAAAATAATTACAATGTCATTCTTCTATGCCTTATTTTTGAAATCTCATCATAATTGTCTTATTATCAATATTATCAAATACATCTTTTTCAATGTAAGGCACTAAACAATCATTCAATCATTCATCTCCCATTCGATTATAAAATGCAGTCTTGATGTATTAAAGGTGTGCATTTAATTTAAGGGTGAGAAAATCATTCAAACATGTATTATTATTATTATTTTTTAAAAAAAAAACTCAAATCACCAATTTAAGGTATCAACTATGTAGGTCCCTGGCTGCAAATCACAGAGAATCCTGCAATGTAATCTTCATGGAAAAAGAAACCCTAAATGCTTACATCTTCAACTTTATTGCAGATGACAGAGGATATATAGCTATATATTTCAAAGAATTTATTTATAGTCTGAAACAAAGTTTAATTGTTGAAGAGACAGAGAAAGCATCGCATAAGCATATTGCTAATGATTCATTTTTCACATAATCATTGTCAGACAAAACCATCTAGAAAATTACAGAACTAGATTTTCTATAAAGTGGAATGAATATGTATACATCATTTAAAGCGCAAGTAATCTACATTGATTGGAAATCTCATGAATACATTTTTTAATAAACTCTGTTGAAAAAATGTGTCTACCCACGCAGTGAGATTTCTCTATTTCATCTCTCACCAATGTAATGTCTTGGCAACCACTGTCATATAACAGTTAGAAAAATGGTACTAATAAGGAGAATTAAAGTAACTACTTATGTGTTAAATTATACATGTCACTAACATGTAACTTATCCATCATCTTTCACATAGAAAATATAGTTCACTACGGGTGACGAAATAATCATACATAACTACAAACTCCCTAATAGAAAATACGTGTAGCAAGTCAGTTTCATTGTTAAATTTGATATAGATTGAAATCGATGACTTATGTGCTAAAGTTATTTCTAACTATTCAATCAAATTTGTTAAATTTAATCTTGGATATAATGTGCTATATAGAGAGAGAGAGAGAGAGAGAGATCAAACATGTCGAACTTCATGCAAATAGAATAACTACAAGTATTAAACTTATTAATAAGCTAAGTATTTAGTACATTGAAACTTTCATGAAGTATTGAAATAGTTAATAGTATTGAATTAACTTGAAATATGATTTATATGACCTACATGTATAAAACTTCAAATCTAAAAGTTAGATTTTATTAAAAAAAAAAATACTCCTTCCGATCCTAACTATAAGAATAAATTGATTTTTTTTTTTTTTGAAGAGATTAAGGAAACTAGTTAAATTACTTTTTATTTTTATTTTCCTTCAAACTAATTAGTTTTACTAATAAACTAATATATAATCTAAGGATATATAATATATGATATAATTAAATAATTTATTTAACTTCTTTAATCTCTTAAAAAAATCAACTTAATCTTATAATTAGAATAAGAGAAAGTAAATCATAACGTCGTGGTTCTCGTGGCTTTTGAGTGGGCCTCGTACATCAATTATTATGCACGATGAAAAAGATCATATTCACAAAAAATAAAAATAATAAAAATAAAATAAAATAAAAAATCATATTCACACATACTCTTCAAAATTCATTTTGTCCATGTTCTGTGGCGTGTTACACGCCATCACGTGTTATATAGGAGCAGGTTTCCTCAACGGTCATCTCTCTCAGTATCCCTTAGAGACACATATAAACCGTTAATCTCATTATTAAATATTATTAAATCTTAACTGTCCATTTTAATACCTTTAAAACATGTTTAAAGTTGGTTGGAATTTACGTAGATATACCAATAACTTGCAATATTTTGTTAGTTACTTCTTTTAAAATAAACTAATAACTTTGGTGACATAAAGTAATCAGTACAGTAATATTTATGGTAAATTAGCACTGCAAGCTACATTTTGTTATATGGAGTGATGCTTTTAGTAACATTAAATGATAAGTTATAATTGATCAAAAAATAAATAAATGGTAAATTATAATTAAGAATTTACACTTTGTAATATAAAATATTTTAGTAACATAACGTGGTAAATTACTATTAAAAAATACACTTATAATATAGAGTTGTAACTTTCATAATATAAAACAGTAAATTACTAATAATTTTTTTTTTTAAACATGCAATATGAATATATACATATAATATAATATCTTATTCAAAAGTATAAAAAAAAAAAATAGAGGAAAGAACAATATTTTTTAATCAATGAGACTTTTACCGATGGGAAGACTCTAGATTTGGTTCAAAGTGACAAGCATTATTGCATCATATGCTGCCATGTGGGTCCCGACACACGCGATTGCACGAACCTGCACAATGTGAATTTTGAAAGAGTATGTAAGAGGGACCACACCACGTCATTTTCATCATGTGTAATAATTAATAGTAATAACATTGTTATTGCTATAAATGGCAATAACATTGTTAAATTGCTATAAATAGCAATAACAGGTTGGAGTAAAGCAAAGCACAAGAGTGAGGTTTACTAAAAAAGAGTAGTAGTGACAAGAGAGAAGAGTGAAAATGTCACTTTCAAGGTTTGTGGTGCTCAAATCAAACTACAACAACAAATACTTGCGATATATACATGAAGATGTGCACCGGTGCATAGGTTTCTCCAATTCTCAGAAGAGGAGGTTGTGAGCCCATATGCAAAGTTCGAAGTGGAGATGGCAAAGAGTGAGAATGGATTGGCGCACATAAGATGCTGTTACAATAACAAATATTGGGTGAGGTGGACAGAGAACCATTGGTGGATTGTTGCAGGAGCAGATGAACCTGAGGAAGACCAATCCAAATGGTCATGTACATTGTTCAAGCCAATCTACGTAGATGCTGATGCTAAAAAAATTCGATTTTTGCATGTCCAGCTTAAACACTATGCATGCTTATGGAGGGCTGCTGCACCCTATGCTTCCTGTTTATATGCAGGATCAAAAAATCCTGACAAAAATTCGTGCGATGTCTACACAATCATTGATTGGGAATCACTATTAATAATGCCTAAACATGTTGCATTCAAGGGCGACAATGGCCAATATCTCAGTGCCCATTGGATTGAGGGACACCAATATCTGCAGTTTGCATCAAATGATGTAGGTGATCCAACAATTGGGAATGAGATCTTCACCACTTCTGACGGAAGCATCCGTGTAAAGTCCAATTACTTCGGTAAATTCTGGAGGCGTAGCCCCAATTGGATATGGGCTGATTCAGATGACACCACCAATAACAACTCTGACACGTTTTGGCCAATCAAAGTTGATGACAATGTCATTGCTCTTCGTAACTTCGGCAACAATAATTTCTGCAAGAGACTTACTGCCGAGGGTAAGACAGATTGTCTTAATGTTGGAGTTTCCACCATTTCTAAAGAGGCCCGAATAGAGGTGGAAGAGCTTGTTATTTCAAGGAAAATCTATAATGTCAATTTTCGTCTCTTAGATGCTACGATTTACAGCCAGAGAGTCCTCACAATGGCCACCGGAGTTGCCATTAATAGGACCCAAGAACCCAATAATGCAGAAGTGAAGCTCTCTTATACAAAGACTAAGAGCAATACTTGGAATAACAGTATTTCATTGAAGCTGGGTGTCAAAATTAACCTCAAAACTGGCGTTCCATTCATCACAGAAGGAAAAATTGAAATTTCGGCTGAATTTAGTGGAGCATACCAGTGGGGAGAAACTACGACATCATCAACTGTAGAGGAGAATGTGTGCAAAGTTGTCGTGCCACCAATGACGATGGTGACAGTGAGTCTGCTAGCAACAATGGGTTCATGTGACGTTCCCTTCTCATACACTCAGCGTGATACTCTTACTAATGGGCAACAAGTTAAATATAACATGGATGACGGCATTTACACTGGCATTAATTCTTTCAACTTCAAATATGAGACCAAACAAGAAAAAATATGATGTAATTAAAATGCCACCAATGTTTGTGGGTACCATCTCTGGAAACCCTCACGAGACTCCACTCGTCCACTAGGGCTAAATGCTTGTTGCATGTGCTAAATGCAATCGCGTTCCCTACGAAAGTGGCATTTTTATTTCTATTTGTAATTCAATTCAATAATATGTATTATAGTAGCCTTTACTCTTTACTTGGGGACTTCATATTCTGGTTCTACTATATCATTACCTGCATTGGCGCATAGTTGCATACTGCTAAAGTGCTAAATGATAGCTATGTATGTTGAAGTCCATATTGACATGTTGATCGAGAACCTAGTTGCCTTTTTGGTGATTCATCAGGCCATGGGTACGTAGTTTGTTCACTGTATGAATTACTACAATATTTTATGGTTCATAATGATCATTGGATTACTAAAATAGTTTTTCATGCGTATAGAAACAATAATCGAATTACTTACGAGAATATAATAATAATTAATTTGATTATAAACCGTACAATTTATGAAATAATATTTAAAAAATAATAAAATTTGTATATGTTAATTTTTCCCCCCCTAAAATAGATGAAATACAACTTAATAACAAAACAAATCATTTAACCCACATGTCTTGTACTTTAGTGTCCAAAACAATAACGTGCAAAAGCATTGATAATTTCTCATTCAATTATTAACAGATCGAGCTCTTACAATGGAAAATATTGTACAGAGATCACATGACAGAAGCTTTAAGAATACAGAAGAAGGGCGACCATTTTGAGGAAAATACCCTTGATTTAGTAAAAGCCGTTGATTCTCATTACAAAATTTCATTGACGCCACTGAAATTTTTTAACTGTCAAATTAGGATATGCTTTGCCTTTGCTCTTAAAAGTTACTACCTCCGGTCGCCTATAATTAGAACTGGAGGAAGTAATAGGTATCAAAACTAAAAATAGTACGGTTCAAGGAAGAAAGGGAGTTTAACAAGAACCTTGCAGAAATATATTTAATGGTGCGAATAACTATTTAGGTAATTTAATTATAAATATTTTCAATGATGCCTGTATCGACTATATCAAAACAATATAATACGATATCTTTATCACTTTGCAAATAAAATGGATCGGAAGAATTCATCAGAGTAAATCACGTGGATCGTCATTCTTCAAGATCCCTGAATACTTCAAGGTTAATGGTCTGTTTAGGATAGTGATGGTAAAAGTAGCTTTTGTTTTTTATAGACTTTTCCTAATGGACGTTTTTTCTGCTGGACTTTTTTTGATGTGATCTATATTTGGGAAAACGGTGACAGAAGTTGTTTTTTTCCCCCTTATGGGCACTTATTTGACATGGCTTTTGAAAAGATAGTTGAAATAAAAAATGACTGAAAAATAGTATGAATTATGTGATTATTTAGTGTAACATCCCATTTTCAAAAGCAGTATAATTTTTTTTTTCATCAGAGTAGAGCATCGGAGCAATTGAGTAACGATACATATATTTATAAATGCCGTAAGTCCGGCGATTTACAAAAAACGGTACAATGACCGAGAGTTTTTAAAGTGAATAACAACAAAAGTGTCTCCCAAGCAAAGCTGGACCATGCCGTGTCAATGAAGAGGTCTTCATAGGATCTCTATGCGGCCGCTTGCCTTTCTCCTCGGTCCTTGGTCCTCCCGAACCTGACGCTATGTTAAGAGCCGAGGTCCAATGCATATGGACCCCAGGTAACGGTTAACCTCATATTTACATATACAGTATATCAGCATAACAAATGAACCATTCCTACATGTATCGCTCCCAGCGAATGCAGACACACCGCTCCCAGCGAATACAGATATATCGCTCCCAGCGCATACAGACATATCGCTCCCAGCGCATGCAAATGTTCAGTTATCCTCTAACATCACCATGCATTCAAATAACATACCACCAACACATATACAACACACATATCACATATACGAATACAATAAATATCAGAGTTAGTGTTACAGTACGCGAACGTACCACAGAGCTATCAACTACCTAACAAAAGCATACCATACACATAGCACATATACGCATACAATAAACATCAGCGTTAGTGTTACAGTACGTGAACGTACCTTCGTTGACGGAAAACGGTACTTTTACGGAAAACGGTACTTTTTGACAGCGGGTGAAACAGCGGTACGACGGCGGTACAACAGCGATCCGATTATCTTATATATCCTATAAGGATAACATTTATCAACTTCTAGCACTATAACAGGCATTTTAGGTACAAATTACCATTTTGCCCCTGAACCCCTAATCGCAGAATTTCGCCGAGCTTGCTTTCATTTTCGCTCTATCTCTCGGAATTTTGACAGATCTTTTCCCTCATCATATTTTCGAAATATATATCATATTTACCCCTAAATATGATATCTAGACTATCTTGAAAAATTAAAGATAAATCTAGCATTCCTACTATATCTACCGAAAGAACTACCGAAACTAAAGACTAAGGACCGAAGAACTTACCCCGGCTTTGGCTTAGAACTTCAAGAGCTCTCCTTCTCTCTAACTTCTCTCTAAGGGGCAGATTTTTGGTGTGAAAAATGAAGAAGAGGAGCTTGGTATTTATAGAAGAGACGGATGGCGTAACGGTAAATAATTCGAACTTGATCGACGAATATGGACCGTAGGATCGCATTTTTGAGGACAAAACACTCTTGAGCCTCCATTTTCTTGTGCCGACCTCCCCCTCCCCAATAGTCAACAAAATGATGTCATCTTGATGGTGACATCGAGTCGCATCGATAAAGTTTCGGTCCGGTGTCCGAAACGCGTAATCTTGACGAATCGCGAAATCGATGACAGAGTTTGAAGTTTCTTTCTTTCTCATTAGGAATATCTAGTTTAATGAAATTTATGATCCCATTAAGGGTATTCCGTTATCCGCTGAAGATTTTAGGATATATGTCTTGATTCGGAATTGAATTCCGGAAGTGTCGTCTAGGCAAAAATCCTTTGGTTTGTAATATGATCGACCTAAGTCACTAGATTCCTAATTCACGGCAACTACTTGTTTTAGTATTGACTCTAAATCCTCTATCTGCATTTTCTCTCTCCTATCCAGGTGTCTTAAATACCCTGTTGGTTCCGAATCGACTTCGGAGACCGCTCAATCCGAGATAGAATTTCTTCGGTTCATAAAAAGTCCAGATGACTTAGACTACATCCCTATACCTTGGTGTAGGATTTTATTTCTATCCATTCTCAAATGTCTTGTTGGCTCTTTACCATATATATTATTATTTTATTTAAAATATCTAGATATTTATTTTTTTCTTTTATTTTTTATTTATTTTTCTAAGCATAAAATATTTTATTATTTTTATTTATTATTTATTTAATAATTTCGAATTTCTCCAATTAAAAATAATTATTTAAATTATTTTTAATTCATTTACTTTATACCTTAATTATCCCATTAATTACCAGATTAGCCACTTACTAATTTTTTGATAATTTTCTTAATTAGGATAAATCATTATCTCACAACTATTTTACTTACATTGGTATTTTATATCCCATGTAAAATATTAAAAATCATGGGGTCACTTATGATCCCAAAATAATACTTAATTTTGCCTCATTATTTTTCAAGGGAAATTATCCCAAAAATTCCTAAAATTAGAGACAACATACTTTCTAATTTTTTATAAATATTTTACTACCTCTTGGAATTTATCATAATATTTTTAGGCCATTTAATGCTCTAAAAATACATTTTAGCTCTTTATCTCTCCTAATTTCCATAGTAATTACCTTAGAAAATAAGATAATTATTACTTATTATTTGAAACCACATGTTCACCTATTTTCAATAGGTATTATCTATCGAAATATAATATTCCGATAAATAATTATCCCGATTATTACATTTAGGATAAAAAATTAAAAATAAAAGGCCTAAACTATTGTGATGGGATGAGAAGCTTGGATCAATTACTTCAGCCCAGAAATGGCTTCAACCCTTGAAGCTCATCACATGGTGAAGCTTTTCTAAAACCCCAAAAAATAAGTTTTCACTTCTGATGAGTTTTTTCCTTGGGGGGAGGGTTATGATGCTTTCTCAACTAGACTCTAAGAAAGAGTAGAGGAGTTTCATTTTGACTGGAAACCCCTAGAGACCCAAAAGCAAGTGGTACAGGAAAATCATACGCACTACTATATGACCATTGATTATTCTTCTATCTTTTTTTAAAGCTGTCAAATTTGCTTCTTTTTTGTTTTGTTTTTTCCTCCTTCCCCCCGCGGTCCGATCATGTTTTTCACAAAGCTCATCATTCACCAAACTACTATAATCCAAAGTCAAGTGGGGGTTCAGATCACTGCTTTGTTACCCTGGGTAAATAATAAATAAGATCAAATAATTATGTTTGTTTTACATGTCCCATGCTTTTGTGTAATATACACACAAATTAAATTAAATTTACTTGTTTCATTGAATAACAAAATATTTAAAGCATCATTCGTCCACCCTCAATTTTTGATTTATTGCTTCCCGGAATTATTTTAAAAGAAAAGGAAGAATACTTATTGTTTAATGAGAATATATATATACACACACCTACGTGACAATATGTTGAAAGGACTTGATAAATGCTATGGAATAAAATTATTGTCTAACTCAAGGGCTGTATAGTCAAGTGCATTTTTTGCACAGTTGACTTGCTTAGGTATTTGTTTTCCTTTTGGAAAATAGTTGTCGTTAATCTCTACATGAACAAAGAACATACAATTTCCTTTCAGAACTATGCAATGAGAACTTCACAGCTGCCATTTACAACTTCGTATGTGGAATTGACAACACAATGCATTTAGTTAACAAGTAGTATTTACATAACGGCTTGCCAAGAGTTCCTTGGCACGAAACTCTTCTTGTTGCTTTTTATTCTTTTTCTTCAATTTATATCTCTGCTCAACCTTTTTCATTACATCTTCTTCCTAGTTTTGTAACCTTAGATATGTGAGGAGGTCCACTAGTGAGTCAAGGGTATGGAAACACATTGTCTTCGTCTCTAACACATAACAAAATCAATGATCGAGGTGTAGTGTACTACTACAAAAAATGGATACAAGAAAATTTGATTTGTGCTACAGAAAAAATCTGTAGCAAAATAGGCCTTTTCCATAGCAAAATCAATTTGCTACAGATTTTGCTACGGATTTTGTCCGTAGCAAAAAAGGGCGCCACAATTGCGACGGAAATTTCTTTCCGACGCAAAATTGCGACGGATATAAAAGTCCGTCGCAATTGCGAAGGATTTTTTCCATCCGTCGCAATTTTTCAAGTTGCGACGGACTTAAAATCCGTCGCAATACGCTACGGAATTGTTTTCCGTAGCAAATTTTTGAATTTGCTACGGATTTTTTTCCGTAACAAAATTAATAATTTTTTTTAAAATAAAAATATTTTTTTATATTTTTTTTAAAAAATATTTTTTTTAGTTTTTATTTATTTATTTTTTTAAGAAAATTGAAAACAAAAAGTAGTGTGCCATAGATATATAATAACAATAAAAAAGAGTTTACATAGTGAAAACAAAATATATATAATCCGTAGCAAAGAGCAAATACAAAAAAATAGTCTAAACAGCAGCATTGTGATCATCATCATCACCAGCATGATCATCATCATGAGGAGTCGACCTGGAACCTCTGTCTTTTAGAAGGGACATGATTTGAAGCTGCATCTGCCTCATCATCTCTGTTTGTTGAGTCATCTCCTATCGTATCATCGCCCGTTCCTGATTCAACGCCTACTTCATCACCTCTTGTTCCTGAATCATCTGCTGCCTCATCATCTCCGTTTCCCGAGTCATATGTGTTTCTTGCTCCTCCACCAACGCCTTCATCTTCTTCAGCTCATCTACAAAATTGATTAGTACATTTATTATTTGTACTTCATTTAAATGAACAAGAGAATGAAAATTATCAATATCAAATGTATTATATTTACCTGAAGAAACCCCTCCAGTGCCAGATGAGGGGCGCTTTGTTTGCTTCAGTCCGCTGGCAGAGACACCGTATCCAAAGACTCTCCATTTCTTGTCAAATCCGCCAGTAGCCTCAAAGAATAGACTCTCGTTATCGGATTGAGAGGATGAGGGGTCAGTCTCACGCTGCGAGGCTCTCTCCTCCGACAGCTTCTGAAAGTTTTCCTACAAGCAAACAAATACATAACAAATAAGACATGTAAAATGAAATAAATATGGTGGTGCATAAAACAAGTAATAAAGGCAATAAATGTCTAACCGCTATTTGTTGCGCCCTTGGGTTAATCCATTGTCTCTCACTCCCTTCAGACTATCGGGAATGGGTCCTATTTAAAGATTTATGTATTATTACCAACTAATACAAAATCATAATTTTATCACACCAAAATTAGAATTGGAATTTCTAAATTCCTAAAAAGTGCTCGATAAAAATACTTCACATAACACATTTCTAAAAGTGTATTAACTATGTTTACTTGAAAAAATTACTTTTTAAATTTATCTTCGTAAAAAAAAAAATTTAAACTCATGTAATTGATAATCTTCTACCAACATACATATTTCCATTATTGCACTAAGCAAACATAACATAAATATCAAATTGTGATAAAAAGAAAATATACTTCAAGCTAACCGCAAAATCGAAGTGCTAGGATTTGTTTGATAATTCCCCTTCGAAGATCTTAGTGCTAGGATTTGTTTGTAACTCCGCAAAAAATGAAAGGTTAAAAAAAAAACCCGCAAAAATGGAGGAAAAAACAAACCTTGCAAACCGTGGAGGAGGTGGTGGGGGTCCGATGCCGAGGGAGGAGGAGGGGTGGGGACCGGTCGGGGAGGGGAGGGGCGACGGAGGGGGCGTGGTGGGAGGAGCTGAGGGAGGGGGCGGGGAGGTGAGGGTCGGGGGGAGGGGGAGGGGGCGGGGACGGGGGAGGGGTCGGAGTGGGGGGTGCCCGGAGGGGGTGGGTCAAGGGGGGAAGCGTACAATGGGAAAGTCTCATTAATGAGACTTTCCCATTTTGCGACGAATGTAGTCATCTGTCGCAAATTTCTTTTTTTTTGCGATGGATTACTACATCCGTCGCAAAATATGGACTGCATGAGATGACTACATCCGTCGTAACAGGCCTTGTTGCGATGGATGTAGTCATCCGTCACAAATTTCTTCTTTTCTAGGATGTCATAACAACCAAATACATTTTAGGCTTCATGACCCAAGGACTACGGTCCTTAAGGCCTTATAGCCTAACGCGTGTTCATAAAACGGTTTACAATTAGGGTACAAACATACACACAATTATAATTAAAGTAGGATAACGTTGGATCAAACGATAATGAAGTTTAAGCATTTTTGTTATACATTATTAGGTGAGTCTAGGGCAACGTGGGTTGAATTTGAAAATTAAATATGGGCCAAGTTTCAATCAACTTCATTTGCAAACGCAAAGTTGTAACATTTTCTTGCATAACCCGCGAGCCACTAGTTCTTTGTTATTAGTTGCTTTATTCTTAGTTACTAATGCTGAACCTATGAACGTTTTGCCTTCAGACATTAGGAAAGTAAATTAAATTAGAAATGGTGAGCATATATTGCAATTTAGATATCTGGGAAAAGAATCAATGCTGAAAAAAATAAGAAAATTTGAGGACATGATATGGACAAAGGGAATTTCAATTTACTTTTTCAATTGTTTCTAAATTGTCAACACAAATAATATATACAATTCACAAAACGAAACACAAGTAGTATGCATAGTAATATTTGTGCGTGTGTTTTCCTCTGATGAACACATAAGACCAATTTGCAATTAAGATGCATATGCAAAACATGAACAACAAATGTAACTACAAAACAATGAAGCCCGTTTGGTTGGCTGGATATTTCTCTCCAGAATTAACATTGTAAACTAATTTCCTATTGTTAGGTTAATTGAAAGTGGGAAATTAATATAATGAAAGAAAACGATGAAAAATGAATATATGGATAAAGGCTTATTGAATTTGGATTTGGTGAATGAAATGACGATGGAAACTCTTTGCTGTCAAAAGATTCAAAAATAAAGAATAAGTGTTCAAACTATTGATCAACACATAAGACATACCTTAAGGTTCCTAACATATGATTAGAAACAGTAGAATTGTATTTCCTAAATGGGAATAACATATCTGCTTCTGAGGCAGATAAGTTTTCAGCAGCGAGGCAAAAACGTCATCGTTTTCTCCTTATTTTTTAACACCGAGTCAGTCTCTTATATGCGTGAAAGCTGGACACAATTTTGTAGAAAAAAAAAGGTGACACAAGGCCCCACCAACTTTTGACTAAAAATAAAGAGACGTGCCCCACCAACTTTTTAATTAAAAAAAAACAAAAGCTTGGCCTTTGATGGATACAGAGACGAGGCTGTTGATGGAGGCACTACGCAGCTTTTTCTTTCCACTACAATTTCATATTTTTGTGAAGTTGCCTTGTTCGAACTCACATGAAAGGCTGACCAAAAAAAAAAACTCACATGAAAGGAAAACACTTCCAGCCATGAGTTCCATAGGCTACAATTTCATATTTTTCTTTGGTAGGCACTACGCAGCTTTTTTTTGTTTTCGGTTAAAAAAAGAAAAGGAAAAGAAAAGCAAACCAACCCACATCCATCTACAAATGAAATCATGTACGCAGTTTAACATGTTCACATTTGAGCAAAAAAGAAGAAATATATATATATATATATATATATATATATATATATGTTAACACACACACAAGTTCAAGCCATCAATCCACTGCTTCAAGTCTTCCAGCAACAACTTCTATTTTGTTTGCATCTCTGGCAACATCCATCTACAAATGAAACTCTATAAATTTTTCACGAAGTTCAAAGGGGAAAAAAGAGAGAAGAAAACAATTATTTTTATAAATAAATACCTTTTGTTGTTGACAACCAGTCCTATTAATGGATGATTATGTGTATCATTGAACTTCTCCACTTTCCACAATCCATCCTTCAACCTTATTTGTAGCATTGCCAAACAATTAGTCCTTGTTTCCCTTCGTCTTTTGACATTGCTAATATCAACTCTCTTATCATTCAGGCACTTCAAGCCTTGCTTAGAGCACACATATTTCCACCTATATGGTTCTTGTATTCTTGTGTTCTTGTTACAATACCGCTTACGTATTCCAAACAGCATATAAGAGACTGACTCGGTGTTAAAAAATAAGGAGAAAACGATGACGTTTTTGCCTCGCTGCTGAAAACTTATCTGCCTCAGAAGCATATATGTTATTCCCTTCATAAATATAATCTTTTTTGTTTTGTTTTAGACAACACTGTTAATTGTTTAAGCCTCCAAATGAATTGAGAATAAATATAAGTGTTTTGGCCCAATCTGTTTAAGAGAGTTAGCTAAGTTTTCATTAATTTAATCGTTCCAATGGTACTAAAGAAGAAAATATCTAATGTTTGAAATTCTAAGTTGATAAGTTACAGATATAAGATGTTTAAAGGTTCCTATGCTATGATTTCAAGTTCATCAGTGCCATCTTTTCCTCTCCTGCTTGACAGAATTACTAAACAGAGCTACTAGAAAGGCCCCAAGCTTGACAGAATTAAGATCGCCTTTTAAACTTCAACTAGCAGCAATTTCAACCAAAAAAAGATTAACTTACAGAAAAGTTAAATAGAACTTGACGCACCTCAGAATAGGAACGAATTAACATATCAAGCATCTGATGTCGATAAATAGGCTCGAATCTTCCATTCACTTCTATGGACTCCCTTTCCCAAATACGCCTTTCAACCAAAAAAAGATTTCACAACACTCATAGACTACACAAGAAACTTCAGTATAAGTGGAACAAATTTACCTTCAACCAGAGCGAGCACTCTTAGTAGAGGAGTGGGTGAGAGTTGAGCTTCAGAGTTGATTACACGATGGGGACTGAACGGCGGATGCTGATTCGCGAATCGAGATTCGAGATTGGGTTAGAGTTGAGCTTCAGAGTTGAGAACTTGAGATCGAGATTTGGGGAGAGTTGAGAACAGATTCAGTGACGCCGACGGTGGACGGTGGTCGGTGAGATGCGTGAGAAGAGTTGCGATTGAGGAGGAGACGAGGATTGGAGGGGACTGAGCAGAGATGGCTGAGAAGGGTTGAGATCGACGAGGAGGGGGGAGACGAGGGTCGTGTTCTCGGGGAGTGGAGGAAAGGAGTGCGGCTGGTGTGGAGATGGAGTAATGGATTGGAAACTATGGAAATTTTTTTTTAGGGTTTGGTTCACATTTCAGTAGTTCAGTTTTTCAACAATTTTTTTAAAAAAATCTGGGCACATTTCAGGTTAGGCGTTCATGGCGCAAAGGAATTGGTTGTTATATCTACTTTTTCCTGCTACTGTGTGGAGCAGATTTTCTCAAAATTCTTATTATTATTTTTTTAATTTTCTTTTTAGAATCTCATCTTTACTACCATTTGGTTAAAAAAAAGAAAAATGATGATTCAATTTTTTTCCTAAAACTATGATTCTAGTGTTTATAGATTATTTTTTATTAATTATTGTAGTTATGAATTGTATGTATCATATTTTAACATCTTAATGGTTTAAGTTTACTTATTTATGTTTAAAATAATAGTCTTATAAGATATTAAATTCAGATAATCTATTTTTTAAACTCTGAGGATGATGATGGGATCCTGGGAAAAAAAAATGATTTGATAGCACCGAAACCACACTCATCAATCAATATCTTTAAATTATTAACCCATAAGAGAAAAATATATAAACTAATGAAAGCAAGGAAATGATTGGGCGAACCAAAAGCTACACATGTCCCTATATATTTCTCTTTTAATTAACAACATTTTCAAGCCACGGGACCACATTATTAATCAGTGATGTCACTATTACTATTAATCCTTCTTCAAAGCGCGATAAATCTAACCAACTAATAAAGCTTTTGATGAATTAAGCATACATATCACTCGTTAGACTGATTTGAGATTTGTTGATTTTAGGAGAGATTTGGGGTTTGTAAATGTTGGAGGTTTTTGAAATCATTTTCCGTAGATTTTAAGGTGTTCTAAGGAATGCAAGGAAAAAAATGGTACACACCTCTTATTGAATATATAAGATTCATTTCTCTTCTTCATTTATTGACTCCTTTGCTTTTTTTTATTTGTCGCAATTATATACAATATCAATTTATAACTACAAAGATAATCAATTATATGTGATATGTGAACACTAGGACACGACTTAATGTAAACTTGATATATGATTATGAAAATTGTAGGCGACAATTGAAGAATGCAATATGTGAAGGAGGAATAGCATTCAATAGGGTACATGGATCGCATGCTTTTGACTATCCGAGATTGGATTCAAGGTTTAACGATGTGTTCAACAAGGCCATGGTGAATCAGACCACTTTGGTTGTGACTAGGATTCTTGAATCCTACAAAGGTTTTGAGGACATCACTAGACTCGTCGATGTTGGTGGAGGTCTTGGGATTACTATCAGCTTGATCACTTCCAAATATCCTCATATTCAAGCCATCAATTTCAACTTGCCTCATGTCATTCAACACTCTCCTCCTTATCCTAGTACTTCCTCTTATACCTATCATATCACTTTTTTTTAATCTATTTTTTTTTTTGATTTTTGCTACGGAATTTAAAACCCGTAGCGAATTGCGACGGAATTAATTTTCCGTAGCAAATAGGCCTCCGAGTTAATTTTTTTAATCTTTTTTTTTTTGCTACGGAATTTAAAATTTGTAGCGAATTGTGAGGGAATTCATATTCCGTAGCAAATAGATGGGCGTTTTCCTCCACGTTTAATTTTTGAAAATCTATTTTTTTTTTTTTTTTGCTACGGAATTTAAAATCAGAGCAAATTGTGACGGAATTCATTTTCCGTAGCAAATAGGTGGGCATTTTCCCTTCACGTTTAATTTTTTAATTTTAATTTTTTGCTACGGAATTGAAAATCAGAGCAAATTAAGACGGAATTCATTTTCCGTAGCAAATAGGTGGGCGTTTTCCCTCCACGTTTAATTTTTAAAATCTATTTTTTTTGCTACGGAATTTAAAATCCGTAGCAAATTGCGACAGAATTAATTTTCCGTAGCAAATAGGTTGGTCTTTTCCCTCCAAAATTATTTTTTTAAATCTATATTTTTTTTTACTTTTGCTACGGAATTTAAAATCCGTAGCAAATTGCGATGAAATTAATTTTCCGTAGCAAATAGGCCTCCGAGTTAATTTTTTTAATCTACGGAATTTAAAATCCGTAGCAAATTGCGACGGAATTAATTTTCCGTAGCAAATAGGTAAATTTTCCTCCAAATTTATTTTTTAATATATTTTTTTCGGATTTTCGCTACGGAATTTAAAATCCGTAGCAAATTGTGACCGAATTCATTTTCCGTAGCAAATAGGTAGGCGTTTTTCCCTCCACGTTTAATTTTTAAAATCTATTTTTTTTGCGACGGAATTTAAAATCCGTAGCAAATAGGTGGGCCATTTCCCTCCAAGATTAATTTTTTAAAATCTATATGTTTTTTTTTTACTTTTGCTACGGAATTTAAAATCCAAAGATAATTGCGACGGAATTAATTTTCCGTAGCAAATAGGCCTCCGAGTTAATTTATTTAATCTATTTTTTTTTTTTTTTGCTACGGAATTAAGTTTCCGTAGCAAATAGGTGGGCGTTTTCCCTCCAAATTTATTTTTTAATATATTTTTTTCAGATTTTCGCTACGGAATTTAAAATCCGTAGCAAATGGGTGGACGTTTTCCCTCCACGGTTATTTTTTAAATTCTTTTTTTTTTTTTTGCTACGGAATTTAAAATCCGTAGCAAATTGTGACGGAATTCATTTTCCGTAGCAAATAGGTGGGCATTTTCCCTCACGTTTAATTTTTAAAATGTATTTTTTTCTATGGAATTTAAAATGTAGCAAATTGCGATGAATTAATTTTCCGTAGCAAATAGGTGGGCCTTTTCCCTCCAAGATTAATTTTTTAAATCTATATTTTTTGTTTACTTTTACTACGGAATTTAAAATCCGTAGCGAATTGCGACGGAATTCATTTTCCGTAGCAAATAGGCCTCCAGAGCTAATTTTTCTAATCTATTTTTTTTTTTGCTACGGAACTTAAAATCCGTAGCAAATTGCGACGCAATTAAGTTTCCGTAGCAAATAGGTGGGTGTTTTCCCTCCAAATTTATTTTTAATATATTTTTTTCAGATTTTCACTACGGAATTTAAAATCCGTAGCAAATTGCGAAGAAATTCATTTTCCATAGCAAATAGGTGGACGTTTTCCCTCCACGGTTATTTTTTAAAATCTATTTTTTTTTTTGCTACGGAATTTAAAATCCGTAGCAAATTGTGACGGAATTCATTATCCGTAGCAAGTAGGTGGGCGTTTTCCCTCCACCTTTAATTTTTAACATATATTTTTTTTCTATGGAATTTAACATCCGTAGCAAATTGCGACGTAATTAATTTTCCGTAGCAAATAGGTGGTCCTTTTCCCTCCAAGATTAAGTTTTTAAACCTATATTTTTTTCTTACTTTCGCTACGGAATTTAAAATCCGTAGCAAATTGCGACGGAATTCATTTTCCGTAGCAAATAGGCCTCCGAGTTAGTTTTTTTAATCTTTTTTTTTTTTTTTTGCTACGGAATTTAAAATCCGTAGCAAATTGCGACGAAATTAAGTTTCCGTAGCAAATAGGTGGGCGTTTTCCTCCAAATTTATTTTTAATACATTTTTTTTCGGATTTTCGCTACGGAATTTAAAATCCGTAGCAAATTGCGACAAAATTCATTTTTCGTAGCAAATAGGTGGACGTTTTCCCTCCACGGTTATTTTTTAAAATCTATTTTTTTTAAAAAAAATTCTACGGAATTTAAAATCGGTAGCAAATTGTGACAGAATTCATTTTCCGTAGCAAATAGGTGGGCGTTTTCCCTCCACGTTTATTTTTTTAAATGTATTTTTTTCTATGGAATTTAAAATCCGTAGCAAATTCCGAAAAAATTAATTTTCCGTAGCAAATAGGTGGGCCTTTTCCCTCCAAGATTAATTTTTTAAATCTATATTTATTTATTTTTACTTTTTCTACGGAATTTAAAATCCGTAGCAAATTGCGATGGAATTCATTTTCCGTAGCAAATAGGCCTTCGAGTTATTTTTTTTAATCTTTTTTTTCATTATTTTTTCTACGAAATTTAAAATCCGTAGCAAATTGCGACGAAATTAAGTTTCCGTAGCAAATACGTGGGCGTTGTCCCTCCAAATTTATTTTTAATATATTTTTTTCGGATTTTCGCTATGGAATTTAAAATCCGTAGCAAATTGCGACGAAATTAATTTTCCGTAGCAAATAGGTGGACATTTTCCCTCCACGGTTATTTTTCAAAATCTTTTTTTTAAATTTTTGCTACGGAATTTAAAATCCGTGGCAAATTGTGACGGAATTCATTTTCCGTAGCAAATAGGTGGGCGTTTTCCCTCCACGTTTAATTTTTAAAATCTATTTTTTTTCTATGGTATTTAAAATCGGTAGCAAATTGCGACAGAATTAATTTTCCGTAGCAAATAGGTGGGCCTTTTCCCTCCAAGATTAATTTTTTAAATCTATATTTATTTTTTTACTTTTGCTACGGAATTTAAAATCCGTAGCAAATTGCGACAGAATTAATTTTCCGTAGCAAATAGGTGGGCGTTTCCCTCCAAATTTATTTTTAATATATTTTTTTCGGATTGTCGCTATGGAATTTAAAATCCGTAGCAAATTGCGACGAAATTCATTTTCAAGTAGCAAATAGGTGGACATTTTCCCTCCACGGTTATTTTTCAAAATCTTTTTTTTTTTAAATTTTTGCTACGGAATTTAAAATCCGTGGCAAATTGTGACGGAATTCATTTTTCCGTAGCAAATAGGTGGGCGTTTTCCCTCCACGTTTAATTTTTAAAATCTATTTTTTTCTATGGTATTTAAAATCGGTAGCAAATTACGACAGAATTAATTTTCCGTAGCAAATAGGTGGGCCTTTTCCCTCCAAGATTAATTTTTAAATCTATATTTATTTTTTTACTTTTGCTACGGAATTTAAAATCCGTAGCAAATTGCGGCAATTAATTTTCCGTAGCAAATAGGTGGGCGTTTCCCTCCAAATTTATTTTTAATATATTTTTTCGTATTGTCGCAATGGAATTTAAAATCCGTAGCAAATTGCGACGAAATTCATTTTCCGTAGCAAATAGGTGGACATTTTCCCTCCACGGTTATTTTTCAAAATCTTTTTTTTAAAAAAATTTTTTGCTACGGAATTTAAAATCCGTGGCAAATTGTGACGGAATTCATTTTCCGTAGCAAATAGGTGGGCGTTTTTCCCTCCACGTTTAATTTTTAAAATCTATTTTTTTCTATGGTATTTAAAATCGGTAGCAAATTGCGACGGAATTAATTTTCCGTAGCAAATAGGCCTCCGAGTTAATTTATTTAATCTATTTTTTTTTTGCTACGGAATTAAGTTTCCGTAGCAAATAGGTGGGTGTTTTCTCTCCAAATTTATTTTTTAATATATTTTTTTCAGATTTTCGCTACGAAATTTTAAATCCGTAGCAAATTGCAACGAAATTCATTTTACGTAGCAAATGGGTGGACGTTTTCCCTCCACGGTTATTTTTTAAATTCTCTTTTTTTTTTTTTTTTTTGCTACGGAATTTAAAATCCGTAGCAAATTATGACGGAATTCATTTTCCGTAGCAAATAGGTGGGCATTTTCCCTCCACGTTTAATTTTTAAAATGTATTTTTTTCTATGGAATTTAAAATCTGTAGCAAATTGCGCGGAATTAATTTTCCGTAGCAAATAGGTGGGCCTTTTCCTCCAAGATTAATTTTTTAAATCTATATTTTTTGTTTACTTTTACTACGGAATTTAAAATCGTAGCGAATTGCGACGGAATTCAATTTCCGTAGCAAATAGGCCTCCGAGCTAATTTTTCTAATCTATTTTTTTTTTTGCTACGGAACTTAAAATCCGTAGCAAATTGCGACGCAATTAAGTTTCCGTAGCAAATAGGTGGGTGTTTTCCCTCCAAATTTATTTTTAATATATTTTTTTTCAGATTTTCACTACGGAATTTAAAATCCGTAGCAAATTGCGAAGAAATTCATTTTCCGTAGCAAATAGGTGGACGTTTTCCCTCCACGGTTATTTTTTAAAATCTATTTTTTTTTTGCTACGGAATTTAAAATCCGTAGCAAATTGTGACGGAATTCATTATCCGTAGCAAGTAGGTGGGCGTTTTCCCTCCACCTTTAATTTTTAACATATTTTTTTTTCTATGGAATTTAACATCCGTAGCAAATTGCGACAGAATTAATTTTCCGTAGCAAATAGGTGGTCCTTTTCCCTCCAAGATTAAGTTTTTAAACCTATATTTTTTCTTACTTTCGCTACGGAATTTAAAATCCGTAGCAAATTGCGACGGAATTCATTTTCCGTAGCAAATAGGCCTCGAGTTAGTTTTTTTAATCTTTTTTTTTTTTGCTACGGAATTTAAAATCCGTAGCAAATTGCGACGAAATTAAGTTTCCGTAGCAAATAGGTGGGCGTTTTCCCTCCAAATTTATTTTTAATACATTTTTTTTCGGATTTTCGCTACGGAATTTAAAATCCGTAGCAAATTGCGACAAAATTCATTTTTCGTAGCAAATAGGTGGACGTTTTCCCTCCACGGTTATTTTTTAAAATCTATTTTTAAAAAAAAAAAATTGCTACGGAATTTAAAATCGGTAGCAAATTGTGACGGAATTCATTTTCCGTAGCAAATAGGTGGGCGTTTTCCCTCCACGTTTAATTTTTTAAATGTATTTTTTTTCTATGGAATTTAAAATCCGTAGCAAATTCCGGTAATTAATTTTCCGTAGCAAATAGGTGGGCCTTTTCCCTCCAAGATTAATTTTTTAAATCTATATTTATTTATTTTTACTTTTGCTACGGAATTTAAAATCCGTAGCAAATTGCGATGGAATTCATTTTCCGTAGCAAATAGGCCTTCGAGTTATTTTTTTAATCTTTTTTTCATTATTTTTTCTACGAAATTTAAAATCCGTAGCAAATTGCGACGAAATTAAGTTTCCGTAGCAAATACGTGGGCGTTGTCCCTCCAAATTTATTTTTAATATATTTTTTTTCGGATTTTCGCTATGGAATTTAAAATCCGTAGCAAATTGCGACGAAATTCATTTTCCGTAGCAAATAGGTGGACATTTTCCCTCCACGGTTATTTTTCAAAATCTTTTTTTTTTAAAATTTTTGCTACGGAATTTAAAATCCGTGGCAAATTGTGACGGAATTCATTTTCCGTAGCAAATAGGTGGGCGTTTTCCCTCCACGTTTAATTTTTAAAATCTATTTTTTTCTATGGTATTTAAAATCGGTAGCAAATTGCGACGAATTAATTTTCCGTAGCAAATAGGTGGGCCTTTTCCCTCCAAGATTAATTTTTTAAATCTATATTTATTTTTTTACTTTTGCTACGGAATTTAAAATCCGTAGCAAATTTAACAATTAATTTTCCGTAGCAAATAGGTGGGCGTTTCCCTCCAAATTTATTTTTAATATATTTTTTTCGGATTGTCGCTATGGAATTTAAAATCCGTAGCAAATTGCGACGAAATTCATTTTCCGTAGCAAATAGGTGGACATTTTCCCTCCACGGTTATTTTTCAAAATCTTTTTTTTTTAAATTTTTGCTACGGAATTTAAAATCGGTGGCAAATTGTGACGGAATTCATTTTCCGTAGCAAATAGGTGGGCGTTTTCCCTCCACGTTTAATTTTTAAAATCTATTTTTTTTCTATGGTATTTAAAATCGGTAGCAAATTGCGCCGAGAATTAATTTTCCGTAGCAAATAGGTGGGCCTTTTCCCTCCAAGATTAATTTTTAAATCTATATTTATTTTTTTACTTTTGCTACGGAATTTAAAATCCCGTAGCAAATTCGGCATAATTAATTTTCCGTAGCAAATAGGTGGGCGTTTCCCTCCAAATTTATTTTTAATATATTTTTTTCGTATTGTCGCTATGGAATTTAAAATCCGTAGCAAATTGCGACGAAATTCATTTTCCGTAGCAAATAGGTGGACATTTTCCCTCCACGGTTATTTTTCAAAATCTTTTTTTAAAAAAATTTTTTTGCTACGGAATTTAAAATCCGTGGCAAATTGTGACGGAATTCATTTTCCGTAGCAAATAGGTGGGCGTTTTCCCTCCACGTTTAATTTTTAAAATCTATTTTTTTCTATGGTATTTAAAATCGGTAGCAAATTGCGACAGAATTAATTTTCCGTAGCAAATAGGCCTCCGAGTTAATTTATTTAATCTATTTTTTTTTTTTTGCTACGGAATTAAGTTTCCGTAGCAAATAGGTGGGTGTTTTCTCTCCAAATTTATTTTTTAATATATTTTTTTCAGATTTTCGCTACGAAATTTTAAACCGTAGCAAATTGCAACGAAATTCATTTTTTACGTAGCAAATGGGTGGACGTTTTCCCTCCACGGTTATTTTTTAAATTCTCTTTTTTTTTTTTTTTTTGCTACGGAATTTAAAATCCGTAGCAAATTATGACGGAATTCATTTTCCGTAGCAAATAGGTGGGCATTTTCCCTCCACGTTTAATTTTTAAAATGTATTTTTTTCTATGGAATTTAAAATCTGTAGCAAATTGCGCGGAATTAATTTTCCGTAGCAAATAGGTGGGCCTTTTCCCTCCAAGATTAATTTTTTAAATCTATATTTTTTGTTTACTTTTACTACGGAATTTAAAATCCGTAGCGAATTGCGACGAATTCATTTTCCGTAGCAAATAGGCCTCCGAGCTAATTTTTCTAATCTATTTTTTTTTTTTTTTGCTACGGAACTTAAAATCCGTAGCAAATTGCGACGCAATTAAGTTTCCGTAGCAAATAGGTGGGTGTTTTCCTCCAAATTTATTTTTAATATATTTTTTTTCAGATTTTCACTACGGAATTTAAAATCCGTAGCAAATTGCGAAGAAATTCATTTTCCGTAGCAAATAGGTGGACGTTTTCCCTCCACGGTTATTTTTTAAAATCTATTTTTTTTTTTGCTACGGAATTTAAAATCCGTAGCAAATTGTGACGGAATTCATTATCCGTAGCAAGTAGGTGGGCGTTTTCCCTCCACCTTTAATTTTTAACATATTTTTTTTTCTATGCAATTTAACATCCGTAGCAAATTGCGACAGAATTAATTTTCCGTAGCAAATAGGTGGTCCTTTTCCCTCCAAGATTAAGTTTTTAAACCTATATTTTTTTCTTACTTTCGCTACGGAATTTAAAATCCGTAGCAAATTGCGACGGAATTCATTTTCCGTAGCAAATAGGCCTCCGAGTTAGTTTTTTTAATCTTTTTTTTTTTTGCTACGGAATTTAAAATCCGTAGCAAATTGCGACGAAATTAAGTTTCCGTAGCAAATAGGTGGGCGTTTTCCCTCCAAATTTATTTTTAATACATTTTTTTTCGGATTTTCGCTACGGAATTTAAAATCCGTAGCAAATTGCGACAAAATTCATTTTTCGTAGCAAATAGGTGGACGTTTTCCCTCCACGGTTATTTTTTAAAATCTATTTTTAAAAAAAAAAAATTGCTACGGAATTTAAAATCGGTAGCAAATTGTGACGGAATTCATTTTCCGTAGCAAATAGGTGGGCGTTTTCCCTCCACGTTTAATTTTTTAAATGTATTTTTTTCTATGGAATTTAAAATCCGTAGCAAATTCCGATGAATTAATTTTCCGTAGCAAATAGGTGGGCCTTTTCCCTCCAAGATTAATTTTTTAAATCTATATTTATTTATTTTTACTTTTGCTACGGAATTTAAAATCCGTAGCAAATTGCGATGGAATTCATTTTCCGTAGCAAATAGGCCTTGAGTTATTTTTTTTAATCTTTTTTTCATTATTTTTTCTACGAAATTTAAAATCCGTAGCAAATTGCGACGAAATTAAGTTTCCGTAGCAAATACGTGGGCGTTGTCTTTCCAAATTTATTTTTAATATATTTTTTTCGGATTTTCGCTATGGAATTTAAAATCCGTAGCAAATTGCGACGAAATTCATTTTCCGTAGCAAATAGGTGGACATTTTCCTCCACGGTTATTTTTCAAAATCTTTTTTTTTTTAAAATTTTTGCTACGGAATTTAAAATCCGTGGCAAATTGTGACAGAATTCATTTTCCGTAGCAAATAGGTGGGCGTTTTCCCTCCACGTTTAATTTTTAAAATCTATTTTTTTCTATGGTATTTAAAATCGGTAGCAAATTGCGACATGAATTAATTTTCCGTAGCAAATAGGTGGGCCTTTTCCCTCCAAGATTTATTTTTTAAATCTATATTTATTTTTTTACTTTTGCTACGGAATTTAAAATCCGTAGCAAATTGCGAGCAATTAATTTTCCGTAGCAAATAGGTGGGCGTTTCCCTCCAAATTTATTTTTAATATATTTTTTCGGATTGTCGCTATGGAATTTAAAATCCGTAGCAAATTGCGACGAAATTCATTTTCCGTAGCAAATAGGTGGACATTTTCCCTCCACGGTTATTTTTCAAAATCTTTTTTTTAAAAAAATTTTTGCTACGGAATTTAAAATCCGTGGCAAATTGTGACGGAATTCATTTTCCGTAGAAAATAGGTGGGCGTTTTCCTCCACGTTTAATTTTTAAAATCTATTTTTTTCTATGGTATTTAAAATCGGTAGCAAATTGCGACGAATTAATTTTCCGTAGCAAATAGGTGGGCCTTTTCCCTCCAAGATTAATTTTTTAAATCTATATTTTTTTTACTTTTGCTACGGAATTTAAAATCCATAGCAAATTGCGGATGTAATTAATTTTCCGTAGCAAATAGGTGGGCGTTTCCCTCCAAATTTATTTTTAAATCGTTTTTTTTTCGGATTTTTGCTACGGAATTTAAAATCCGTAGCAAATTTCGACGGAATTCATTTTCTATAGCAAATTTGTGGACGTTTTCCTTCCACGGTTATTTTTCAAAATCTTTTTTTTTTATCTACGGAATTTAAAATCCGTAGCAAATTGCGACGGAATTAATTTTCCGTAGCAAATATTTGCGACGAAATTAAGTTTCTGTAGACAAATTTTGCTACGGATTTATTTTCCGTCGCAATTTGCTACGGATTTTTTTCCGTAGCAAATTCCATCACTATTTTGACATTTTCTAGTAGTGAGTAGTCTCACTCAAGTTTTGGGATCAGATGTAGTACTGAGTTTTGTATTCCAGACTCATCATTTATATTGACATTTTAAGCAATCCACTATAGATTGTTGCTTATATTTTTCAGTCTAATATAGCAAGGTCGATGACTGAAACAATTCTGACTAATCCATTTTTTAAGTATTGAAGTGATTTGTTCAGCTGCAACTTTATAGTGGAAAGATTAACCCTATGAATATATTATTAATTTATTGTTTGAAACTTTTTGATGCTATAAATGGACATTCTTCCATATGCTCACCCCACTCACATTCTTTTATTTGACTTATATATGCTTAAGATTTTTACCACTTTTACCGAGGAAAAAAGTTGATCTCATATCTTTTCAGACAGCAGAGATGCCTGGTCTCTATAGAAAAGGTGAGTATGATCTTAGTGGCTGTGCGGTTGGCATCGTAAAGAATGACTCTGTGATCAATGGGAAGAATATAGTTGCTGGTGATGTTCTCATTGGTTTCCCATCAAGTGGAGTTCATTCTAATGGCTTCTCTCTTGTACGAAGGTTAGATATGGGTGAAGATTCCATTTAATTCTGAAAATTCTTGACTGATGTTAATAATGCATATCTTTTTAGAGTGCTTGCTCAAAGTGGTCTTTCATTGCAAGATCAACTTCCTAGTGGGGATGTTTCAATAGCAGAAACTCTAATGGCCCCAACTGTAATTTATGTTAAAAAGGTCATAATTTTTATGACTTGTGATAATGCTTGATTTTAGTTCTTGGGTGGAGACCATTTTTACTGACAAATGAGTATTCTTTCTTAATTTCAGGTTCTTGACATAGTTAGCAAGGGAGGGGTTAAGGGAATTGCTCACATAACTAGTGGTGGTTTCACAGATAGCATACCCAGAGTGTTTCCTGAAGGCCTTGGCGCTAATGAAGGCCTTGGCGCCAATATATACAAGGACTCATGGGAAGTTCCTCCACTGTTCAAATGGCTTCAAGAGGTAAAACTACTCCTATTATATTTCTATGAGAAAGTTAATCTTTTTGTCTCTATAATTTTGACTCGGTTGCAATTCAATCCTTAAAATTTTAACTCAGTGCAACTCGTCCCTATAATTTTGGTTCAGTTGGAATTTGTTGATAGTAAGTTGTAATATGAATCTTGAAGAATTGCGAATTAGGATAGAAGAGAAGAAGATTAAAGGGTTGAAGAAGAAGAAGAAGAAGTAGAGGAGAGTAGAAAGAGATAGAGAGAAGAGCAATCTGAATATTCTCTAGTGCTTTCATTAACGATGCAAATCTGATTTGTAGATGGGAAATCTGCCCTATATTTAGGCAGCAGCCAGCAGGGAATTCATTAAAACAGTCTAACACCCTAAAGCTAGTTAGTTATTAGACACGGCTAAGGACATGTTTGGTTAAGGCCGCTCCTAACAACAGCTAGTGCCACTAATAGCTAACACCGCTCGTCTAATTAACTAAACTAACTAACTTTCAAAATCATCTAATTACAATATCATATCACTTAGTTCCTTAACTTTAACTCTATGAAACTCGGTACCTATATTTTTAACCATTTAAAACTTTAGTCCCTAAGCTTAATGAAACATATAATTTCACTTTTTCTAAAATATGGGGACTAAAGTTTTAAATTGTTAGAACTATAGGGACTCAGTTACATCAATTCAAAGTTTATGGACTAAGTTACAACAAAGTTAAAGCTATAGCTACTGAGTTATATCGAGTTAAAGTTTAAGGACTGAGTTACAATCATGCTAAAACTATGAGGACAAAAAGTTTAATTTTCCCTTTTTCCATTGAAAATATTTTTGTTGAAGATTATTGGGTGATAATTTATATTGATGATTTCTTACATAATTAGGCTGGAAATATAGAACAGCGAGATGAGGCAAACATTAATATGGGTATTGGGATTGTACTTGTAGTGAGCCCTGAAGCATCAATTAAAATACTTGAGAGTAGTGGCGAACTAGGCAAAGTCCACAAAATTGGTGAGGTTGCAAGAGGCAATGAAGTGAGCTATAGTTAAACTCAGATATTTTGACTATAATCATTATTTTACCTTTGAAGTACATTTCTCTGACACAAATTTCACATTTTAGATCCAAGTAACTGGTTTATTTGGAGCCTTGTTTCCTTTACATAAAAGTTCCCTGAGTTTGCAACATTTTTTTTTTACGATGCACTAATAAGCACTACTAGAAAATCTCATATTTGCGATGGAATTTGCGAGGGAAGCAAATTCCGTAGCAAATTTTAGTCAATTTGCGAGGGAAAAACTTTTCCCTCGCAAAAACCCCTATTTTTGGGAGGGAAGAACTTTTCCCTCGCAAAAACCCCAATTTTGCGAGGAACAACTTTTCCCTCGCAAAATGACCCCAAACAAATCCGCCAAAACCCCTATTTTTGCGAGGGAAAAGTTCTTCCCTCACAAAAACCCCCGTCTTTTTGCGAGGAACAACTTTTCCCTCGCAAAAATGGGGATATTTGCGAGGGAATATTGGATCCCTCGCAAAACGACAGCCATTTGGCTGCCAAGAATACCTCCATTTTGCGAGGGAATTATGATTCCTCGCAAAAAGGGCATATTTGCAAGGGAATATTGGTTCCCTCGCAAAAATCCTCCTTTTTGTGAGGGAATTATTATTTCCCTCACAAAATTATCAAATACCCTAATCAATCTAACAAGAAAGGCAAAGGAACGCGAGAGGAAAAACGAGAGCACGGCCCGCGAACCATGTCCTGACCTTGGATCATCTTCTTCTGTAACTTCTCATTTTCAAAAGTAGTATATATTTTTTTCATTAGAGTAGAGCATCGGAGCGATTGAGTAACTGATACTTATATTCAAAATGTCGTAAGTCTGGCTGTTTACAGAAGCGGTACAATAACCGAGTGTTTTCAAAAGTAAATAACAACAGAATGAAGTCTTCAGCCGGGTCTCTATGCGGCCTACTTGCCTTTCTCCTCGGTCCGCGGTGCTCCTGAACCTGACGCTATGTTAAGAGCTGAGGTTCAATTCCCATTGAACCTCAGGTAACGGTTAACCTCATATTTACATACACAACATATGGACTATGGAAGTTCACAACAGCACATGAGCCCAACAACAGATATATTACACACACAACCGATACAGATATATTGCTCCCAGAATGATCACACGCAACCAATGCAGATAATATCGCTCCCAGCATACAGACATATCGCTCCCAACATTACAGACGCATCGCTCCCAGCTTACATACTGTTATACTCTAACATCTATATGCACTCAGGCAACATAACAACTATACACACACAATACACATAGCACATACACGCATACCATAAATATCAAAGTTAGTGTTACAGTACGCAAACGTACCTTCGGTGACGGAAAACGGTACTTTTGATAGAAAACAGCGGTACGACAGCGGCACAACAGCAGTATGACAGCGGTACAATAGCGGTACGTTATCACAGATATCCTATAAGGATTATATCTCATTTATCAATATTTAGCATTAAAACAGGCATTTTTGGTACAAATTACCATTTTGCCCCCGACTCCTATTCGGGGAATTTCGCGGAGCTTCGCTATTTTGACTCTAATCTTCCAAAATTTTGCCATAACTCTTTTCCCAACATATTTTTCAAAATATATATCATATTTAACCCAAAAACATGATATCTACAATATATTGGAAGATTAAAGATCAAAACAACATTCCTACTATAACTACCGAAAGAAACACTAAAGCTTAAGACTAGGGACCGAAGAACTTACCCAGCACTTCGCTACTCCTTTTCCAGAGCTCCTCCTTGCTCTCTAACCTCCCTCTAGGATCAATGAGTTGGTGAGTTATGAAGTGAAGAGGGATTGCCTATTTATAGGGAATTTCCAGCGATCTCAACCCTTGGATCAACTTCTGCACCAACGATTAGGATGATGGAGATGTGGCCTCTTGCCAACCACTTATTCTCCTCTCTTCTCCACCACAAATTCTCCTCCCTTATGTCATCCATGATGTCATCTTTTTGCTTTATGAGCCGGTACTGATAAAGTTCCCCGTTCGGTGTTCTAATCGCGTAATCTTAAACAGTCTCAAAAATACGGCAACATAGCGCTAAAGGTCTATTCATCCTCTTTCAAAATACTTGGTTTAACTAAATTTTTGATCCCATTAAGGGTATTCCGTAGTCTTGAACATTTTCGGACAGACGCCATCTACATTCGGAAATAACTTCCGCAACACCAACTTCCGGATAAAAATTCACTAGTTTATAATATGTCGACCTAAGAAACCTAGTTCATGGTTTTCCACAACGGATTTATTTTCCATTGGTTCTCATTTCTACTGTCTGCCTTTTTCCTCTCTCATCCGATCTCTTAATCATTCCGCCGGTTTCGGAAATGACTTCGGAGATAGCCCACTCCGGGATAAAATTATACTCGTTTATAAAAAATCCAGATGTTAGCTACTTAGTTCACCTATTTTGAGATAGGATTTTATTTTTATCGGTTCTCATTTAGCCAACTGGTCTTTCTACCGAATATATTATTATTGAAATAACAAATATCTAGATATTATTTTGAAAAATCTCAAACCCTTTTCACACTAGGAATTTCGGCTCCCCCTTTTTATTTGTTTATTTATTTATTTTTTAAATACTTAATTTATGCCTTAATTATCTTAATTAAGCAATTATCCTATGCTTAAACAATTAGCCACTAATTACTTAATTAGTCACTTACTAATTGTTGATAATTTTCTTAATTATGATTAATTATTATCTCACAACTATTGTATCGACATTGGTATTTTATGCTCCATGTAAAATATTAAAAATCATGGGGTCACTTATGATCCCCAAAATAATATTTAATTTTGCCTCATTATTTTCCAAGGAAAATATTCCCATAAATTCCTAAAATTAGAGACAACATACTTTCTAATTTTTAATAAATATTTTACTACGCCTCTAAGGATTTATCATAATATTTTCAGGCCATTTTATGACCCACAATTGTACTTAGGGATTTTTAGCTCTTTATTCACCCTAATTTCAATAGAAATTACCTTAGAAATTAAGATAATTATAACTTATTATTTGAGACCACATATCCACCTATTTCCAATAAGTATTATTTCCTAAATTATGATACTTATCATAAATACGATTTTTAGGGTATTACATCTTCCACCTACACTACCTCCATCGTCCCATCAACCACTTCGGCCACCCTCCACCGTCACTTCCGTGCACCGCTGACCACCACCGACCTCAGTCGTCGGAAAACAAAACTAGTGCCGTGGTTGAGAAGAAGAGGACGATAGCTGAGATTCGAGACGATAGATACCTCTAGACGGAATCCGATCCTCCTTGCCATCATCCTCGATTTCCTCGAACCGGATCCGTGTCGCTCGTGCTTTCTCCTCCCTTGGTTCCACCATCATCCCCGATTTCCTGCAATTAGACAATTTTGCTGGAGCCAATAGTAGACGATTCCTCACATCTTCCTCAGAAATATTCCAAAAACCAAGTTGATTCAGATTCAGATTCAGGAGGCTCAATGTTGTTCTCTTTACCAAGTAGGTTCCTATATTTCTCATCGCTGGCCCTTCACCATTTTCTCTCACTTGCACCAATGGAGGAACCAGAACGGTACGCTTGAGTCTTCTCTGTTAATTAGGTTTCGACAAATGCTTTGATGAAGTTTGAGTCGATTCGTTTTTTATTCGGGGATTTCGTGCATTTCTCCATGTTTGGAACTACATTCTAAAAGCTTCAACACTGTTTATTAGTATTACCTCTTTCAATTTGTAGAACTACATTTTACTTACAACTGCCATTTTGGGGAAAATTGGAAGATTGAATTGAAATGCTCCTAAAAGAAAGCCAAAATTCTACAGATTGGCCGTATTTGTGAAAAAGTTTTGAAGTTTGTAAACAAACGTGAATTCCAACTTTTTTCTTAAACAAATATATTTGATAAACAGAGCCTCCAAAGTCCAGAAATGTATCAAATATAACCATTATCGATTGCCTTTTTGGTTGTTTTGTGTGTTGTGCCTGACTGCTTGTGCTCATACTCAGATGATGAAATGTAATGGGGAGATGTATCAATTTACGGCTTCTCGCTTCGCTTATCTTTGATGTGGGTGATGGTTTTCTTTGTGATTTTGCTTAGCTTCTTTGGAACTGCATTCTAAAAGCTATTTGTGTTTTTATCTTCTTGGTTCTGCTTATTTCATACCAATGCTTCTTTTATTAGTTTTCGAGGGGCTCTATCACCAATCTGGGAAACTTGATGGTGTAGCTACAGAGTATATACCCCCCTCTCTGTAATACCTGGATAATTATTTATCTGAAATATTATATTTTAGTACATATTACCTATTGGAAATAGGTGAATATATGGTCTCAAAGAATAAGTACTAATTATCTTATTTTCTAAGGTAATTTCTATGGAAATTAGAAAAGAAAAAGAGCTAAAATCCATGAAAAATGTATTTTATAAGGTATAAAATGGCCTGAAAATATTATGATAAATCCCATATGGCAACAAATATTGACAAAAACTTGGAAAGTTTGTTGTCTATGATTTTAGGAATTTTTGGGATTATTTCCTTGAAAAATAGAGAAGCATAAATATAATATTATTAAAAGCACTTTTTGGCCCCATGATTTTTAATATTTTACATGGGATATAAAATACCAATGTAATTAAAATAGTTGTGAGATAATAATTAATCCTAATTAATAAAATTGTCAACAATTAGTAAATGACTAATTAAGTAATTAGTGGCTAATTGTTTAGATTAAGATATAAGTAAATTAATTAGTAAATAATTAAATTAAGGGGAGAAATTCGAAATTATTAATTAAAATAATAATAAAATTAATTAAGTATAGTGTGAAAAGGGTTGTGGATATTTCAAAAATAATATCTAGATATTTAGAATTTAATAATAATATATCTCAGTAAAGAATAACATGACATTTGAGAATGGATAGAAATTAAATCCTACACCAAAATATAGGGATTTAGCCTATGTCATCCGGACTTTTTATAAACCAGGTGAATTTCTACCGGAGTGGACTATCTCGAAGTCATTTAAAACCAAATGAGTCATTAAAATACGGGATAAATCAAAAATAGGGCAGATAGTAGAAATGAGAACCTATAGAAAACGAAATAGTTGTGACAAACCAGGGATTAGGTTTCTTAGGTCAGAACATATTACGAACCAACGAATTTCTGTCTAGAAGCTGACACTTCCAGAAGTGATTTCCGTAACCGATGGTGTCTGATTGAAAATGTTCAGCAGACTACGGAATACCCGTAACAGGGTCAAAAATTTAGTTAACCCAGGTAGTTTTGAAGAGAAAGAATAAAACTTTAGTGCCTTGCTATCAAATTTTTGAGATTCTCCGATATTGCGCGTTTTGGACACCGGACTGGGAACTTTACCGATACCGGCTCATAAAGCAAGCAGATGACATCATGGATGATGCCATCTCTTCTAGAAGAATGACATAAGCATGAGGTCGGCACACACATCCAAGGGCCAAGGAAGTGCCACGTGTCGAAGTGCGATCCGACGGCTGAAATCCAGTCTGATAAAGTGATGAATAGTGTCATTCTTTCTTCTATAAATAGGAAGCTCTCCCCTCCTCATTTCTCACACCCAAAACCGTCCCTAGAGAGAGGTTAGAGAGAAGGAGGAGCCCAGAGAAAATATAGCGGAGTCCTGGGTAAGTTCTTCGGTCCCTAGTCTTTAGATTATGTAGTTCTTTCGGTAGATATAGTAGAAATGCTTAAATTTTCAAGATAGTCTAGATATCATATTTAGGGGTAAATATGGTATTATTTTCAAAAATATTGTTGGGGGAAGAGATATGTTAAAATTCTGGAGAGATATAGTCAAAGTAGCGAAGCTCTGGCGAGATTCCGCCGATTAGGGGGTCAAGGGCAAAATGGTAATTTGTACCTAAAATACCCGTTATGCTGCTAGATATTGATAAATATTATCCTTATAGGATATCTGAGATAATCGTACATTTGTTGTGCTGTTTTTGCCTTTGCATCAAAAATACCTTTTTTCATAAAACGTACCGAAAGACCGTCAACGAAGGATATCCGAGGATTCCGGAGGCAAATTTGATGGACGGGCGTATTACTAATCATGAATAGTACTGTATACGTGAATAGTACCGTATACGTGAATAGTATCGTATACATGAATAGTAAATTATTATTCACATGGAAGGAAGGTACGTTCGCATACTGTAACACTAACTCTGATGGTTATTGTATGCATATATGTATTTTCCTCCGTTATGCTGTATTTCCTTTGTTGTGTCTTAACCTTACATATGACTGTATTGTTATTGCCGTCCATATCCGATTATGTCCAATGTCCGTTGTGCCTTAATCATACATCCGAATGTATTATTATCCATTGTGCCTTAACCTTACATCCGACTGTATTGTTATTGCTGTGCATATCTGATCATGTACATTTCTCCTTGTGCCTTAACCTTACATCCGACTGTATTGTTATTGCTATATATATATCTGATTATGTATACCCTATCTTTGAACGTGGTAAGTATTGTCAAAATTCCATGAATACCTATAGTACATATATGATGTATGTAAACATGAGGTTAACCGTTACCTGGGGTCCGGTGCATTGGACCTCAGCTCTTAACATAGCATCAGGTTCAGGAGGAACGAGGACCGAGGAGAAAGGCAAGCAGGCCGCATAGAGACCCGGCTAAAGACTTTCCTCCGTTGTTATCTACTTTTGTAAACACTCGGTACAATGTATCGTCACTGTAAACAGCCAGACTTACGGCATTTGAAATATATGTATCAGTTACTCTTACGCTTCGATGCTCTACTCTGATGAAAAAAATACTACTTTTGGAAATGGGATGTTACACTCTCCCTCTCCCCTTTTTATTGCGAAAAACTTCAAACTGAGTTTCTATTTTCTTTAAGTGAAATATACAGTTTGTTCTTTAGCTTGACCAAAATTAAGATGTGGCTTAGCAGAACCACTTTAAGATTGTTAATAGTCTAGTGTTCTGATATTGTCCATGTAGGCAAATACAGTTTATGGCGCGCTACGTGGATTGGAGGTATGTCTTATTACTGTAAAATTTCTTCTCAAAATACTGGTGTCTGTATATGGTGTCATGTATTTCTAAATATTTTGATGTCCCTCATTTAGACTCTTTTTCTTTCATGATTTCCCCCCTCTTTTGTGGTATCTGAAGTGGAGGAAGGGTGGTTAAAAAGATTGCCAAAATAGTTAGATGCTTGTTACAATTTAGAGCTAAAACTTGTGATGCTTTTGTGGCATTCTTTTTCCCTCATTACAGTAATTCCTTTTGATTTGTACCTGATCCATTTCCATAAACTTTTCTTCTCTTTTATAATGCATCAAGACACTATTTACCAATTGAAGTAATTAAGCAGATAATTGAATCTATGTCTTATGCTAAGCTTGTAAGATAGACATTATGTGTATTTCTTGCTTGATTTCATGCTGATTTTTATTAATTATTGCCTAACTGCCATACCATTTTGTTTTGTTTCATGTAATGCTGATATCAAAATTATAATCTGTAGATTGTTTTACATTGGCACATCATAGACAAGCAGTCATTTCCTCTTGAGATGCCTTCATATCCAAAATTGTGGAAAGGCTCATATACAAAGTGGGAACGTTATACTGTACAGGATGCTTATGAAATTGTCAAGTAAGACGCAACTCAATTCATTTAGTACTAATTACCAGATTTAAAGGTTCCTACTATGCCATCGAACACTTATTGTCCTTCTCAAAACTTTATTGGCTGAGGGATGTACAATAGAATATCTGAAATAGATTTCCAGCCAAGTCTTTGGTACTAACATCTCTGCTTCAATTTGTCCAGTTCTCCAGCTAAAATATTCAATTTTTAGTTTATTGTTGTCACAAAATTTATCTGGACTAGAAAATATGCCTTAAAAATATGGTGTAAAACACTCGGGAAGAAAGGGTCATAAATGGAAAATATTTTGTGATGATATTCAAACAATATTTCATTTTGGCCATTGATTAGTTGGTTTTCTTCATCTGTAATTACAATTTCATTTTCTATTTATTATCTTGGATTAGCTTTCTTTATCAGTCCTTTAATGTTGTTTTGTTCTTTCATGTCACACTGTCCATTGATGTAAAGCTTTACAAAAATGAGAGGTGAGGCTTCTTCCAATTTCCTTTAAAGGTTCTGCTACATCATATCTTCTATAGTTTTCAGTACTTCCTAGTTTCAGATGTTGGAAATTATGCCCTAGGGGCAAGTCATTCTCCATCAAGTTATCACTTCATTTGCATGTTTATAGTGATAGGCGATCCCTGGATATATCTTATAGATGATCCTAAATGTCCACGGTCGGTCATCTACGCGGAGCGAAGATGAAATAAGACCAGTATGACTTTGATGAGTATGGAGATACGAGTCAAAGTCATGGGCACTGTAAGAGTACCATGTTGGATCGACCCACTATGAGAAAACCGCATAGACTAAGTCATAAGCTTTTCTCATGTATAACCGCGTCACAACGCCCTATGACCTGAGATCATCATGGATTCCTACATGATGAGTCACTGTTCTTTCACCTAGTCAAAAGTCACCTTTGACCGGGTGATGATAAAGGCTTGGATCGGGATCAGTAGTTCTCATGGAGAGGAATGTGAATGGTCAAGATAGAATTTGTCCCTCACATTTGTAGAGAGATATCTTTGGGCCTCGATGAGTGAGTCTAAGAAATGTACGGTCGTCTTTGTGATGGAAAGGAGTTTCCATTTCACTTATTAGACTAATCAAGAATCGAGAAAGTAATGGTTAAGAAAAGGAAGTTGACATTATCCATGCCTCATCCTTGACCAAATTATCGCGTGACAAAAGGGACGTGACATTGTTGTACGATAGGTAGTATCGTATCATCGATCCCCATATGATTTGGGTAGTCGCAATGTCTTGCTAGAGGCCGCTTGCGACTTGTGGGCTAGTACAGTATTGGCCACGCTGCCCAATCTCATGTGGGGCGCGGGGTCGCACAAGAATAGCCCAACACGAGCAAAAGTGTCCAGATTCATTGAATCTAGCAAAAGTGTCGATTCATTGAATCTTATATATGTCTAAGATTTAATGAATACTATATTTATCGGGGTGAATATTATATATATATATATAATATAATATATATTATATTAATTCGAAATTAAATAATATAATAATATTAAATAATGATTATAATATTATTATATAATATTTGTTTAGTATTTAATTTATTTGATAAATTAAATATCTAAAACAAATGGAGATATTGTATCTCATTTAATTTTCGAATAAAAATATCATATATCTATTTAATTTAAATTGAGATATAGTATCTCGAGATTTAATTAAATAGATGGATATCATTTCTCGGATTTAATTTATAGAGATAAATTAAATCGGAAGGTTTTTGATTCGGATTAAATAAATATATTAGATTAGATCTATTAGATAGATTTAATTAATATATATATATTTTAATCAAAGATTCAAAATTCGAATTTCAGATCGGCTTTTAATTCGGATTAAATAAATAGATTACATTAGATCTATTAGATAGATTTAATTAATATATTTTTAATCCGATTTAAAATTCGAATTTCAAAATTAATGAGGATTAATTTTATATAATACGTTGATCGGGTTTAGAAAACCTACGGGACTTTTTGTTGAGCGTATTACAGAAAGCCGCGAGAAACCCTAGAGTGAAATTGAGAGAGACACAAAACTCAATAGGCGCTAGCACGCTGCCGCAATCGTGTTCGGGGATTATTCGTGTGGATACCAGTAGAGGAAGCCGATTCGAGGAGTCGACTTCTGCTGATCGAGAAGGTAGCCCACCAGTTTAAAGAGAACGAGACGTGGATCGTTTCAGCCGTAGGTAATATTTGGTTCCTTAGCCTTGATTTAAACGCTATTGAATGATCCTCGGGACGGGATTCGTAGAAATTTTAATCCGCTGCGTGTAAGGATCCCTACAGTGGCATCAGAGCCAACTCAATGAGCGTTTAAATTAGGTTTATACGTGTGTATATATCTGTGAGATATATGCTTAATCGAATTTCCTATGCGTACAAACCGAAAGAAAGAAAAGTCGTAATACACATTCATTACGTAATTAAACCATTCGAAATTGTCAATTGTGATTGCAATTCAAAAAAGGTTTGTGGATTATTACGTAATTGATTATTCAAGATTGCAAATTGAAATTGCAATCCAAAATTGCAATGTGAAATTGCAATTCGAAATTGCAATCAAAATAGCTATTCGAAATTGCAATTAGAGAATTGAAATAAGTATATTATATATATATATATATTATAATATAATTAAATTAAATTAGAAAATTTAAATCATGATTTATATTATATATATTATATAATTTAATTTAAATTAGAGAATTTAAATCATGATAGTATATTATTTATATTATATTATATAATTATATAATATAATTTAAATTGGAGAATTTAATATATTATATGTATTATATAATATAATATAAATTAGAAAATTTTAATCATGAATTAAAATATGTTCTAATTTACATTTCAAAGTGTTGTTTGGGTATGGTGAACAACATGGCTCTAGATTTTACAATTGTTGTAAATTTAAATATGGCCTGCGAGTCATGCCTCTCTTTAAATAATCTTCATGTACATTCTCTTCTCATCTCACTCCCCTCGAATGTTTAACAAGGTTTCTCATTATGTATTTTCTTTTATTATTTAGAGAAGTCCTCTCATTGGCTTGAGAGGACTCTAGGTTAGGTGAGCCATGTTGTGTCACGAATTTTAATTATGTTTTTGATATGATCAGTGCATAATTAAGTTACAAACTATATGAAATACAATAGCGACTGCATTCATATAGGTACAATTAATAGGATTAATTAAATAATATCAAATAATACCCTCTAAATTAAATCTTAAGTCACAATGCCGTCAATTAATGAATACTTGTCAAAACCTCGATCGCCCATTTGTATGTTCCACCAAAGTGGATGCATTTGAGTAATCTTGGTGAGACAAGAGAGAGTAATGGTGATTCTCTATATTCATTATTGTCTTGACTTTAATTGAGATCATCAAAACGATTTTGGATCTCAATGCATTGGATGTGATTAAACATGCTAGATCATATGATGATCGAATCCCATAAAGATCTAAGAATTACATGTGATGTAATTGGCAAAGTAGTTGCCTACCTAAATAACTTATTTTTAAGCGTCCTGCCAAAGCGGACTTAAAATTAAGCCAAATATGGATCTTAGCCCACTAATTATAATGAGGGTTGTTAATTCAGTTGGAGGTTATTAATTAAACTTTGCATAACCTTTTAGTTGTAGAATCATGTAGTATAGTAACACCGCAACACCATTAATGCGATCAGTCCTTGAGAAGGACGAACTCGATGAGACAAACTTTCTTCACTTGTTTAGGAACTTAAGTGTTGACCCTAAACATGAAAGAAATGAGTATCTCATCGATCAACCCATTCCTGACGAGCCTGCCGCCATTGATCCAAGAGCTCAGACTGAAGCTTATATGAAGCATAAGGATGACTCTATGGATCCAAGATGTCTGATGCCTGCTACAATGGTTCCAGACCTCGATAGAGATCTAGAACTTGTGGAGGTCTTTAGGATGGTTGATCATCCTATGGAAATGTTCCAGCAACAGGCAAGGCAAGAGAAGTATGAGACCGTAAAGGCCTTATTTTCTTGCAAGATGGATGAAGGTGCATCAATTAGTCCTCATGTGTTGAACATGAAAGGCTACATTGATCACCTTGAGATGCTTGGATTCCCCATGTCCCAGGAGTTAGCTACAGATGTGATCTTAAACTCACTCCCAGGAAGTTATGATAATTTTGTCATGTATTACAACATGAACAACATGGAGGAATCAATTTCTGAACTGCATGGGATGCTTAAAACTGTTGAGTAGAGCCTTAAGAAGAGGCCCAACACTGTTTTGTCTGTTGAGAAAGGAAGGGAATGAAACGAAAAGGCCAAGAAGGCAAAACCTCCAAAGGATGGGGTCTGCTTCTTCTGCAATGAAATTGGTCATTGGAAGAGGAATTGGAAACTCTACATCGAAGATCTGGAAAATAATAAGAAGGATAGCGGGGCTATCGCTTCAGGTATCTATGTCGTGGATATTCACCTTTCTACTTCCTCAACATGGGTATTAGATACCGCATGTGGTTCTCACATTTGTATAAATGTGCAGGGTCCCAGGGACAGTAGAAAATTGAATGGACATATCTGTGACATAATCTACTAAAAGGTTCAAGTCAAATGATTTGAATCCGACCTACCTATGGCATTGTCGTCTAGGCCATATAAATGAGAAACGCATTTCGAAACTCCATCAAGATGGATTTCTGAATTCATTTGATTTTGAATCATTTGATACATGTGAGTCTTGTTTATTTGGAAAGATGACAAAGGCTCCTTTTACTGGACACAGTGAGAGGGCCACCGATTTATTGGGCCTCATACATACCGATGTGTGTGGACCAAGGAATACATCTGCCAGAGGAGGTTATTTGTACTTCATTACATTCATAGACGATTTCAGTAGATATGGGTATTGTTAGTTCTCAATGTTTTGATGATAACAAGATTAATACTTTTGATGACTTTCTTAGCTTGCTCGAGCAGCCCCAGGATATTGCCCGAGCAACATCGGGTTCTGGAAAGGAAGTAGTAATGATATTCAATCATGCCCGAGTAGTCCTCATGAAGTTTGCCCGAGCAACATCGATCCAGAATCGAATGCAGCATGATTCAACAATCATGCTCGAGCAAGAATTAATTCCTGCCCGAGCAACCTCAAGGCAGAAGCAAACGAGAATCAGGTATTGAATCATGCCCGAGCAAAGCATTCTAGCTTGCCCGAGCAACCTTGAAAGCGAAGCAAAAGACGTAACGTCTTCGAGCAATGCCCGAGCAAAGAATTGTTCTGCAAGAGCATCATCAATACAGAAGCGAAAGAAGACCATTCGTGGAACCTTGCCCGAGCAAGAAGTTTCTCGTGCCCGAGCAATGTCGAGACAGAAGCAAAACACAGCTAATCAGAAGGTCTTGCCCGAGCAGCGAAAAAGGCCTGCTCGAGCACCATGCTCGAGCAAAGGCAAAACATTGCCCGAGCAACGTCCATCATCTCTCAAAGTTCTCGCTTCTGTCTGAGTCTTGCCCGAGCATGAAAAATATCATGCTCGAGCACCATGCCAAGCAGAAGAGAATACTTGCCCGAGCATACCTTGAGAGAACGGTCATCAAGAAGCTTGCCGAGCAAGCTTTGCATCATTTCGAGCAACATCGCCAAAACACACTTTCTCCATAAGCATACTTTCCGTGTTGCCTCAAGCAATGTGTTGTGCTCTCTCTACTCCGCCTCTGCTGTTCCTTGCCCGAGCAAGACTTTCATCATGCTCGAGCAACATCGAAACAGAGCACTACCAAGCCTTTGTAAAGAAGCCACGCCCGAGCATGATTTTACCCATGCTCGAGCACTATGCCCGAGCAAGCATATTATCTTGCCCGAGCATCGCCGAGTCAACTCTGCATCTGAACTACTTCTTACAAAGCGTGCTCGAGCACACATTGATTGTTGCTCGAGCAAGGTACCCCTGTTAC
Organism: Acacia melanoxylon; assembly: GCA_019022615.1. Lineage (NCBI taxonomy): Eukaryota > Viridiplantae > Streptophyta > Magnoliopsida > Fabales > Fabaceae > Acacia > Acacia melanoxylon. The sequence goes on from JAFJYJ010000002.1 coordinate 29,197,305, forward strand.
TAATTATCTTCTGCGACTATCTTCATACTCTCTGATATATTATTTAATCTTATATGATACTCATTATTATTCTCAAATGCTTCTAAACAATTTGTTTAATGAGTTGCAGAAGATCTCCATATAGATTAACATCATACTTTAGTTTTGAAGCACGAAATTGTTTGAGATAGAGCCAACATCGAATCGATTGCCCATAACCAAAAGGCACGAAACAATATTCTAAGCTTATCTTCTTCCAAGACGACGAGAACGATGATCTGTAAAGTAACTTCACCAAACAGACATCGATCATGGCGAGGCGCGGATACATCAAATGCTTAACGGACATATTCAAATTCTTCAACGGTCCTCAACTTCAATCAGTACAAATACCCGAAGATATGAATTCGTCAAGTACCCCAGAATACACACAGACGCAGAAACATCTTTTCAAAGAAACTACTTTCTGTGTATTCTAAAATATCATTAAGCTTCAGTGTTCATAGTTCAATTACTCTGTGAGAGAGCTTTATCATTTATTCTTAATCTTTCAAAATCTCAAGATAGAGGTATCTTGAGTGTGGGTGTATTAATTACAACACTACTAAAAATTTCGGTTTTTGCTACGAAAAAATCCGTAGCAAAAACCCATTTTTCCGTAGCAAAACATGTTTGCTACGGATTTTTTCCGTAGCAAAATATCGCGTGGCAATTGCTACGGATTTCAAGAAATCCGTCGCAATTGCGACGGATCTGAAAATCCGTAGCAAATTTGCTACGGATTTTAATATCCGTAGCAAATTTGCTATGGATTTTAATATCCGTAGCAATTGCCACGGACTTTAACATTCGTAGCAATTGCCACGGATTTGCTACGGATTTTAATATCCGTAGCAATTGCCACGGATTTTCAGATCCGTCGCAATTGCTACGGAAAAAAATCCGTAGCAAATTTGAAAATTTGCTACGGATATTTTCTCCGTAGCAAATTTCACAAATTTTGAAATTTGCTACGGATTTTTTCCGTAGCAATTTCAGAATTTGCTACGGATTTTTTTTTATAGCGATTTGTTTTTCCGTAGCAAATTTGAATTTACGGAGATTTTCTTTTCGGTAGCAAATTTTAAATTTTTAAATAGAAAATTGAATACAAATAGTAAAGTAATGTACCATGAATATATTAACGATAAAAAAGAGTTTACATAGTGAACACACAATATATATATAATCCGTAGCAACAAACAAATACAAAAAAGTAGTAGCAACAAGCAAATACAAAAAAGTAGGCTAAACAGCAGCATTGTGATCATCGTCATCACCAGGAGTCGACCCGGAACCTCTGTCTTTCATAAGGGACATGATTTGAAGCTGCATCACCCTCATCAACTCATTCTGCTGAGTCATCTCCTGTCGCATCACCGCCGTTTCTGGCTAACGCCGCTTGATCGATCTTTTTCCGCGATGCAATGCCCGCTTGATCTGATCTTGTTCTGAATCATCTCTTTGCCTCATCATCTCTGTTTCATGAGTCACCGGCCGGCTCATCATCTCCGTTCTGGGTCATCGTGTTGCTTGCTCCTCCACCAACGCCTTCATCTTCTTCGGCTCATCTACAAAATTGATTAGTACATTTATTATTTGTACTTCATTTGAATGGACAAGAGAATGAAAATTATCAAAAACAAATGTATTATGTTTACCGAACAAACCCCTACAAAGTGCCGGATGAGAGGCGCTTTGTCCGCTTCGGTCGGCCGGCGGACTCACCGTATCCAAAGACCTCCCCTTCTTGTCAAATCCGCCCGGTAGCCTCAAAGAACAGACTCTCGTTATCGGATATAGAGGATGAGGGGTCGATCTCACGCTGCGTGGCTCTCTCCGCGACGGCTTCTCAAAGTTTTCCTACAAGCAAACAAATACATAACAAATAAGACATGTAAAACTATATAAATATGGTGGTGCATAAAACAAGTAATAAAGGCAATAAATGTCTAACCGCTATTTGTTGCGCCCTTGGATTAATCCATTGCCTCTCACTCCCTTCAGTGTCGGGAATGGGTCCGCCGAAAGGTAACCCACTCAACCGATCCAGTGGAGCTTCCCAGAACTCTACCCGCAAACACAAATGATGACCTTAATTAATTACTTCAAAGTACAAAATATTGAATACGTAAATAGAAAATAACGTGTACTTACAACTTTGCGTCGATGCTCACTAATTGATATGGAGCCGCCAAAGATATGATGGTCCTTCCATTTTGGCCCTATTTTGCTTATTTTTCGCACTTATGGTCTTAAACTTGTCATTGTTTTCCCAATTGCCAAATAATTCATCTCTAGTGTCTGTGGAAGCCAACTGTCTTGCCTCTCGACCTTCTCAATGCATAGAGCTTTCGACGCACCATCACGCCGGCCCTTTGGTTATAAGCTTTTTTGATTTTCAAGATGCTCGAGCAACGTCATATGCTTATCCGAAAATCAATAACGAACAATTAGTGCTCAAAATTTTAAAAGTACTAAATTAACACGCATAAAAAAATAACTTACCAAGAACTCCTTGAACCACGTGTCTCGTTGCTTCTTAGGAATCTCTCGTCCACGCGGTCCAAGCTTGAGTGTAATTACGGAATATTTAGTCCGACATGAAAGTCGCCACCGGAGTATCGAGGCAAAAATCTGAAAACGAGAGATTATCATGCAAATATTAGTATACAAACCAATTAGAAAAGAAAATTGTAACATTACAGTAACTTTGCATGACTTACTCGTTGCCGTCGGGACGGATCCAAAGAAACCTGTCTCGGGATCTCTTGAGCCCAGATTGGTACCTACGAAGAACTACCTTCTTCCCCGACGTGGCTCGAGGCGACGCGGTGTGCTAAGGAAGAAATGTGAAATATTGAAGATGTTTGTACATAGATGGTTTCAAGAAACTAAACAAATGTAAATCAATCGAAATGGTAAAGTAAACCGTGGTCCTCCTTGCCGTGCATCGGGGGGTAGCCGCCGGTGACGACGATGTATAAAGTGACGGTGAAGATGACAAATATCCCGACGGTGATGACGAAAAATCAAATAGTGGCACCTCCGGAGAAGAGCGAGCCCTCGCCTCCATATGGAGCGGTTGGCATCGCCCTACCCCCTCTTATAGTACGGGGTCGGGCTCGACCCACGCCACGTCCACTACTTGAACGTCCTCCTGGATGCTCCATCTACGAACACTTATAGACATCATGGCAAAATATATATATATATATAAAAATAGTTAATATGAGAGTAGCAAAGAAACAAAGTATGTAGTATAACATATCGTCATAAACAAAGAACTAACATAAATCAACCGGACGATTCCTGTTCATCGACATCTACTTGCATGTCTTCATCGAACTCTCATAGTCGTCGAACTCGATTCACTATCGAGAAGCTCATTTATGCCTCATCCTCATCGTCCGATTTCTCATCGTCAATTTGTATAGGAATCAACTCTAACTCCGCACGAGAATCAAAGAGATTGTTTGGTACTTCGTCATCGAAGATGTTTATGGGCGCACATATTCCACATCGGCTTGGAAAGGTTCAGCCCATCTTGTCATTTGATTCTGCTCTTTCGACTTTGGTATAATATTTCGTGCTTTGGTTTTAATAACTCCCGTCCACCCTTGGCGAGATGTAGGGTATGGTGTATAGTAAACTTGTTCACTTTGTTGAGCAAGGATGAATGGGTCATAACCAACCGAATATCTCCTTGTCCAATGGATCTCAATATTTCCATGTTTGTCCACTTTTGTCCCACGCGGACCGTTATCAAACCACTCACACTTAAAAAGGGTCACCACCTTGTCCCACCGGTAACTCAGCTGAATTATCTCAACTAACTTCCCGTAGTAGTCGGTCTCCACCCCGTCAATTTGGTCACCTCGACAACATACACCGTAATTGCAACATAGTGTACTGCGTTCGCGTCAACGAGTTGCAAATCGATACCCATTGATTATATATTTGTTGCGTAATCAATGCTTTGTCATTGCAGCTCCATAAGATAAACTCCACGCAACTTCATTGGGATCGATGGATTTTCCAAGAAATATGATCGAAACCATTTTGGAAACTCAGAATTAGTGAATTGATCAACTTGGGACATCGACATTGAAGGATTTCCCGATCGACCCAATTAGAGAAGTAAGCGTAACAAAAAAACTTAAGTTAATACTTTAATACTTACCGTAATAGTAAACAAAAAAAAACTTACTCTAGGTACTTTGCAGCCTCTTCACAGTTGTTTAGAATGTACCACTCTGCAACTCGCTTATCTCTTCCGTCAAGAGTTGACTTCCAACGTTTTCCCACGACTCGCCCTGGAAAATTAAATATTGATTTTTGATCCTCGTATCACCGGCATCATCGTTACGAGGTACCCCTCTCCATCTTGACATCATTTCAGGGGGATAATAGTATGACGCAAATTTTGCGGCCTCTTCGACTAGATAAGCTTCAGCGATAGATCCTTCAAAGTACCTTGTATTTTTGATCTTGTGCTTAAGTGTGCGTAAAAACCTACAATGGAATATCTGAGCTAAAGTACCATGTCGGTCAATTAATAACAGCGCAAATCAATATATATATATATATTACCTCTCAAACGGATACATCCATCTATCTTGCGGGCCTCCTACCTTTGCTTCGTAGGCCAAGTGAACGGGCAAATGTTCCATTGAGTCAAACAAGCTAGGAGGAAACACCATTTCTAACATGCATAGCGTTATGGGCATGCTCGCCTCCGGTGTCGTAACTTTTCAACATTAAGCTCGAAGCATAAATTTCTCTAAAGAACATGGACAACTCCGTTAGAATAGACCATACATGCTTCGGTAGTGCTTTGAAGGCCCACGGCAACAATCTCGGAAAAACACATGACAATCATGACTCTTTATCTTGCTCAACTTCACCTCGTGCATGTCGACACATCTTTTCCGGTTGACGCATAACCGTCGGGGAGTTTCAGATCTTTAACCCATTGCAACAATTCTAAATTCCGCTCTTTATTGAATGTATCTGCGCTCCGGGTTTGGAAATTCGTCGGTGCCACCGTCCACCAAATGCAAAGCGGGCCTTCTACAAATCGCTTCAACGTCAATCTTGCGTTGTTTGTGTCTTTCGTCTTGCCCTTGGTGTCCATCACGGTGTACGAGAATATTGCAAAACACATTCCTCTCAATATGCATGACATCGAGGTTGTGTCTTAACAATTGATCTTTCCAATATGGTAGTTCCCAGAAGATACTGCGTTTGTTCCAATAATGATCAATGCCGTACCCCTCAGGTTCGTTTGAAGTAGCCCCCTCTTCGACACTCGGAATGTGTCGACCGTCCCATATTTCTTGTCCACTTAAACGACGAGGTGGATCTGCTCGTTCGACAACCTTTCGCGTGAAGTCTTTTCTATTTCTCCTAAACGAATGATCGGGGTAGGAATCGTCGGTGCTGTCAAACCAAGCGACCTTGCGATTGTGTTCCAAGCTAAAACCCATGTTCTTTCAAGACATACCGGGCATGCGAGCTTTCCAGACGTTTGCCGCCCACTCAACATCCCATATGCGGGGAAATCATTTATCGTCCACATTAAGGGCCGCATGGTGAAATTCTCGACTTAATGATATATCATACGTAAGAACACCTTCACTCCACAACATCTTCAACTCGTCTATCAAAGGCCCCGAGGTACACATCTATCTTCTTTTTGGGTTCGACGGCCCGGGGATTAACACGTTAAGGAAGAAAAACTCTCTTCTCATGCACATAGAAGGTGGGAGGTTGTACGGAGTCACAATGACTGGCCAACAGGAATAATTCCTGCCCGTATTGTTGAAAGGAGCGAACCCATCCGAACATAGACCAAGACGAACATTACGGGGATCCATAGCAAAGAAAGGATTTGCCTCGTCAAATTTACGCCAAGCTTCGGCATCGATGGATGCGTCACAAAGTTCTCATCCCTACGATGCTCCGGTGCCATCTCATGTGAGCATTTGTTTGTTCGGATGCATACAATCTCGTAAGTCCGGGCACCGAGAGGAAAGTAACACATCTTGCTTAATGCATGACGGGTCTTTTTCCTTCCTTTCCCCACAACTTTATATCTGTCATGTCCACGAGAATTTGCAATTTGTCACCAAGCATCATCCTTGTAATACAACATACATCCTCTGCAGGGGGCAGCAATGAATTTTTTCACATCCAAGCCCAAGCTCTTTCACCTTTTTTTTGCTTGGTAAAAGTCCTTCGGCAAATTATTGTCTTTGGGAACAACCTTACTCATGATCTCGCATCATTTCGTTGTAATTCCTCTCACTCATATGGTGATCAGTCTTCAAGCTTAGTGTTACTAGGGTAGCCGATAGCGATGAATATTCACTATTTTCAAAGTGGTCGCAACCTTCCCATAACGGACGTTGTGCTTCTTAAAGCATTTTATAGAACCTAGCAGCTTAGGATGAGGATCCTCACCCATGTTTGATGGTTGAGGATGGGTGCCGATCTCCTCTCCCATGTATGACGGTTCAGCATGAGTAACGGGATCAAAATATTGGCCGATCGACGGTCCGCGGCATCCATAACCAACTGCTCATATTGATTAAGGTTTTCTCGATGACTACTGTCCCGTAATAACCACTCGGTGTCCGTCGGACTTCGTCATGACATTCCCAACATTCATAATCTTTTATGAATCCCTTTTGACACAAATGAATCGACCGTGTCCGCATCCGTAAATCTTAAACACTTACATTTGGCACACGGACACTGATCTCCCTTCTTGAATTATTTGAATTCGCCAAAGCAAATTGGACGAACTCTTCCAAACCCGCGAAGAATCTTGTTGTTACTTGTCTTCTATCGTTAGACGATTGTACATCCAACTTCTATCATGGTTGCCTTCCATACTTCCTAGCTAGTTCGAGTTACTACCCTAATTAACTTCTCAACATACCACAAATATATATAAGTCGCCTCTTATGCCTTCCAATTGCCACTTAATCAAGAAAGTGAAAAACAAACACATGTATTGAACAAAGAACATATTCCGGCAAGCAACCGAGGAGAATGAGGATAACACACCAGAATATGGACACATGTATGTGGAGGGGGCAAACAAAGAATAGAATACTAAGTATTTTGGAGTTTCTAACATATATGGGCTAGATCAAAGAGATTACTTAACATTTAATCAAATTTATTGTATAACTTGTTAAACATAGATTGAAATAAAAAATTTAAATGAAATATTTTTTAAACAAATTACTAACGAGTCATTTTTATAATAGCCTAAATCAAATAATAAATTCTACTAATTTTTATAACACATACAAATGTGATTATTCTTCAATGTCACACCTTCCTCCTCCCAGTTGACATTAATTAATTCATTGTCTTATCCCTAAATTTCATTTCCAAACACTTCACTTTTCTAGTTTCAACATCATCCTATTTAAATATTTATGTATCAATACCAACTAAATCTTAATTTTATCACACCAAAATCAGAATTGGAATTTATAAATTCCTAAAAAGTGCTAGATAAAAATACTTCATTATTCATTATTTTCATTATTCCAAAGCTAAGCAAACATAATACAAAATCTTAAAGTGCTAGAATTGGAATTTCTAAATACTTCATCAATACCAACATTATAATTATATAATTATTTTATTTAATATTGAATTCTATTTTATTTTTTTATTACTAAATATACTAATTTTATTATAATAATAATATATAATAATAATAAATGATAAAAAAATTGAATAATTTAAAGCTCTACTTCATTTAATTTGTTATTGTTCTATTAAGATTTTTACCTGTTATTTTTCTATTTTTATATTGTTACAAAGAGATTTTTGAATCACTACAATTCATATCATATATACTTATACAAAGTAGATTTTTATATAGAATTCTACTAAGTATATCTAAATGAGTATGAGTATATATAATAAATTATTCAATTTTTAATTAGAATTCTAATTTTAATTATAAATATAAAAAAATAGTAATATTGAATATTCATTTTAGAATGAATTTTAGAATAGTATAATTCTATTATAATTATATAATTATTATATTTAAATACAAAATCTTAATTTTATCTTAATTTCACAATTTATCTTATGTAAAAAAAACGATTTAAACTCATGTAATCGATAATCTTCTACCAACATACATATTTTCATAATAAAAAGTGCTACAATTGGAATTTCTAAATACTTCATCAATATCAACTAATACAAAATCTTAATTTTATCTTAATTTCACAATTTATCTTATGTAACAAAATACAATTTAAACTCATGTAATCGATAATCCCATACCAACATACATATTTTCATTATTCCAGCTAAGCAAACATAACATAAATATCAAATTGTAATAAAAAGAAAATATACTTCAAGCTAACTTGCAAAATCAGAAGGGGATTTGTTTGTAACCTGCAAAAAAAATGAAAGGTAAAAAAAAAACTACAAAAAGGGGAAAAAAGGCGGCTTACATACCTTGCAAAAATGGGGGATCGATCGGGAGAAGGCGACGGAGAGGAGGGGCGACGGAGATGGGGGAGGGGGTCGGGATGAGGGAGGGAATGGGAGGTGGGGAGGGGGGAGGAGGAGGGGGGATCGGGTGAGGGTGGAGGAGGGGGGTCGTGGGTGAGGGTGGAGGAGGAGGGGTCGTGGGTGAGGGTGGAGGAGGGGGTCGTGGGTGAGGGGGAAAAGGGGGGGTCGGGAAGAGGGAGGGCGGCCGGAGGTGGGGAGGGGGACCGGGAGGCGGGGAGGGGGGCGGGGAAAATTGGGTGAGGGAGGAGAGGCGAATGTTGCAGCTTTTAGCTGCAACATTTTGCGACGGATCTATGATCCGTCGCACTATTTTGCAACGGATCATAGATCCGTCGCAAAAAAGCGCTAAAGTAGCGGCCTTTTTGCCGCCACTTTGTGACGGATCTATGATCCGTCGCACTATTTTGCGACGGATCATAGATCCGTCGCAAAAGCGCTAAAGTGGCGGCCCACGGCCGCCACTTTGCGACGGATCATGTATCCGTCGCACTATTTTGCGACGGATATCGATCCGTCGCTATATCTGACGGTTTGCTATTTCCATCGCAATATCCGTAGCTATTGCGACGGAAATTTTATTCCGTCACTTTTTTTTTTTTTTGCTACGGATTTAAAAACCCGTAGCAAAATCCGACACCATTGCTACGGAAAATTTTCCGTAGCAAATTCCGTAGCTATTTCGTATTTTTCTAGTAGTGCAACTTGTAAGGGGGAGTGAGTCCGAGAGTGAAAGGATCATCCTTCGTTTACAGAGTGTGTAACTGTATTTGTCGAGATAGTGGAAATCCCGAGTGTCCGGGATTTGGACGTAGGTCAAAGAGTTGGACCGAACCAGGATAACTTCTCTGTGTCTATTATCTTTACTTCTTTATCGCTTCCATCGTTTACTGATCATACAGCGAAAAGATTTTTGAGATCACCTATTCACCCCCCTCTAGGTGATATTCCACCTTCAGGTATATCTATCTAATGAAACATAAGTTTGAATCTTTTGAAATGTTCAAAATATTCCAAAATGAAGTGCAAAACCAACTTGGCAAAACAATTAAGGTACTTCGATCTGATCGAGGTGGTGAATATTTAAGTCAAGAGTTCGTTGACCATCTTAGGAGTTGTGGGATCATCCCACAACTTACTCCTCTAGGAACACCTCAATGGAATGGTGTTTCTGAGCGGAGGAATCGAACTCTATTAGATATGGTTCGATCTATGATGAGTCAAACAGATCTTCAACCTTCCTTTTAGGGGCCATGCCCTAGAAACAACTGCGTTCACACTAAGTAACGTTCCGTCAAAGGCAGTTGAAAAGACACCATATGAGATATGGACTGGGAAGAAACCCAGTTTGTCCTTTCTTAAAAAATTTTGGGATGTGAGGTTTACGTTAAACCGCAAGCCTCCGATGAATTATCATCGAGATCCTCAAAATGCCTTTTGTGGGGTATCCTAAGGAAACTAAAGGATACTATGTCTATAATCCCACCGATCACAAAGTGTTTGTCATTCGGAATGGTATCCTTTTGGAAAAAGAGTTTATCTCTAAAAGAACCAGTGGGAGTAAAGTGTACCTCGAAGAAGTTCGAGAGTCATAGGACAATGTGGAATCATAGATAGAAACCGGAGAAGACTCACAACAAGTTGTTGAGCCTACTCCAGTAACACAGGGCCCACGAAGGTCCGATAGATCACGGCTCGGCCTCGAGAGATATGGATTTCTGATCACTGAAAATCGTGACGTTTTGCTCAATGAGCAGAATGAGCCAACTACCTATCGAGAGGCCGTGGTGGGACCAAACTCCGAATGATGGCTTAATGCCATGAAGCCTGAAATGCAATCCATGTGAGACAATAAGGTTTAGACCTTAGTCGATCGACCTGAAGGTGTAAAAACCATTGGGTGCAAGTGGGTTTTCAAAGAGAAAACTGACATGGATAGCAAAGTAAATATCTTCAAGGCACGACTGGTTGAAAAGGATTCACTCAAACTCATGGTGTGGACTATGATGAAACCTTTTCCCTAGTTGCAATGGCCAAATCAATCAGAATCTTTCTTGTCGTTGCATTATATTATGACTATGAGATATGGCAGATGGATGTCAAAATAGCCTTCCTTAACGGAAAGCTGCTTAAGGATGTGTACATGACACCACCTGAGGGTTTTGTGCGTCCAGAGGACTCTGGTAAAGTATGTAAGCTTCAAAGATCCATTTATGGATTGAAGCGAGCATCTCGGAGTTTGGAATCGTCGTTTTGATGAAGTAGTCAAAGAGTTTGGATTCATTCAAAACATTGATAAACCTTGTGTTTACAAGAAAGTTAGTGGGAGCATAGTTGTATTTCTAGTGCTTTACGTTGATGACATCCTACTCATTGGGAAAGACATTCCTACCTTGAAGAGTGTCAAGTCTTGGTTAGGAAAGTCTTTCTCAATGAAAGATTTAGGCGAAGCCTCTTATATCCTAGGGATCAGGATCTATAGAGATAGATCCAAGAGGCGATAGGCCTAAGTCGAGCACATACATAGACGAGATCTTGCATAGGTTCGGTATGCGGGATTCTAAAAGGGGTAACATGCCCATGTCTCATGGCATCCATCTCGATAAGGATCTGTGTCCTAGTACACAAGATCAAAGAGATCGCATGAGTAAGATTCCATATGCCTCGGCCATTGGATCTATCATGTATGTCATGTTATGTACTCGATCGAATGTGTCAATTTGCCTTGAGTATGACCAGCAGATATCAACAAGATCCCGGTAAAGTTCATTGGACTGCAATCAAGAATATTCTTAAGTACTTAAGAAACACTAAGGGATCATTCTTGGAATTTGGTGGTTTGGGATATGAGCTCTGTGTAACTGGTTACACAGATGCGAGTTTCCAAACTGACCAAGATGATTCAAGATCACAATCAGGATAAGTATTCCTATTGAATTGTGGTGGGTAATTTGGAAGTGCTCTAAGCGAGAAAGCATCGTAGCCGATTCAACAACAAAAGCGAGTATATAGCGGCATTGGATGCGGCTAAGGAGGCCTTTTGGATTGGAGAGTTCATTAATGAACTAGGAGTGGTTCCTACCATCTCAAATCCAATAGACTTATTCTGTGATAATAGCAGCACTATTGCGCAGACTAAGGAGCCTAGGTCACATCAAAGGACCAAGCACATACTCAAGCGATTTCATCCTATCAGAGAAATCAATGATAGAGGTGATGTAAAAGTATACAAAGTACAAGGAGAAGGCAATGATGTTGATCTTCTTACTAAGCCGCTTGCACAAGCAAAACATGAGCATCATGTTAGGGCAATGGGAATTAGGGTAATTAATGATTGCGCCTAGTGCAAGTGAGAGTCTGTTGGAAATTCTGCCCTAGGGGCAAGTCATTCTCCATCAAGTTATCACTTCATTTGCATGTTTATAGTGATAGCCGATCCCGGATATATCTTATAGATTATCCTAAATGTCCTCGGGTCGGTCATCTACGCGGGAGCGAAGATGAAATAAGACCAGTATGACTTTGATGAGTATGGAGATACGAGTCAAAGTCATGGGCACTGTAAGAGTACCATGTCTTGGACCGACCCACTATGAGAAAGCCGTGCATGGACTAAGTCATAAGCTTTTCTCATGTATAACGCGTCACAACGCCCTATGACTCGAGATCATCATGGATTCCTACATGATGAGTCATCGTTCTTTCACCTAGTCAAAAGTCACCTTTGACCGGGTGATGATAAAGGCTTGGATCGGGATCAGTAGTTCTCATGGAGAGGAATGTGAATGGTCAAGATAGAATTTGTCCCTCACATTTGTAGAGAGATAATACTGGGCCCCTCGATGAGTGAGTCTAAGAAATGTACGGTCGTACTGTGATGGAAAGGAGTTTCCATTTCACTTATTAGACTACTCAAGAATCGATAAAGTAATGGTCAAGAAAAGGAAGTTGACATTATCCATGCCTCATCCTTGACCAAATTATCGCGTGACAAAAGGGACGTGACATTGTTGTACGATAGGTAGTATCGTATCATCGATCCCCATATGAATTGGGTAGTCGCAATGTCTTGCTAGAGGCCGCTTGCGACTTGTGGGCTAGTAGAGTATTGGCCCACTGCCAATCTCATGTGGCCCTGCAGGTCGTACACAAGAATAGCTCAACACGAGCAAAAGTATCGCATTCATTGAATCTAGGAAAAGTGTCCGATTCATTGAATCTAGCAAAAGTGTTGATTCATTGAATCTTAGATATGTCTAAGATTTAATGAATACTATATTTATCTGGGGTGAATATTATATATATATTAATATTATATATATATATATTATATTATATTAATTCGAAATTAAATAATATAATAATATTAAATAATGTGTATAATATTATTATATAATATTTGTTTAGTATTTAATTTATTTGATAAATTACATATCTAAAACAAATGGAGATATTGTATCTCATTTAATTTTTGAATAAAGATATCATATATTTATTTAATTTAAATTGAGATATAGTATCTCATATTTAATTAAATAGATGGATATCATTTCTCGATTTAATTTATAGAGATAAATTAAATCGAAGGCTTTTGATTCGGATTAAATAAATATATTAGATTAGATCTATTAGATAGATTTAATTAATATATATATTTTAATCAAAGATTCAAAATTCGAATTTCGGATCCGGCTTTTAATTCGGATTAAATAAATAGATTACATTAGATCTATTAGATAGATTTAATTAATATATTTGTAATCCAGATTTAAAATTCGAATTTCAAAATTAATGAGGATTAATTTTATATAATACGTTGATCGGGTTTAGAAGACCTACGGGACTTTTTGTCGAGCGTATTACAGAAAGCCGCGAGAAACCCTAGAGTGAAATTGAGAGAGACACAAAACTCAATAGGCGCTAGCACGCTGCCGCAATCGTGTTCGGGGATTATTCGTGTGGATACCGAGAGGAAGCCGATTCGAGGAGTCGCTCGCGATCGAGAAGGTAGCCCACCAGTTTAAAGAGAACGAGACGTGGATCGTTTCAGCCGTAGGTAATATTTGGTTCCTTAGCTTTGATTTAAACGCTATTGAATGATCCTCGGGACGGGATTCGTAGAAATTTTAATCCGCTGCGTGTAAGGATCCCTACATCAGATTCTTTATTTTGTCAGTTGCACATTCTTGATATCATGCAAATGTAAATTATGAGGTCAAGTTTTCTGATAGATAAAATGTCAGTGCTCATTCGTTAGTGGTAATTTGCATGGCATTTCAGGCATTAACGTTTTCATTTCTGGTTCCTGCCTTTTGTCCTATGCTAACTGTTTTATACAAAATAATATATTCCTGAAAAAATTCTCTTGCCGTTTTATTTTGAGTTCAATTGAAGGTTTCTTGTCTGTCCATTATTTCATTGCTTTTATTAACATGTTAATCTATTCCTCATCAAAGTTCTAGAAGGGCACATGTCTTATTAGTTAAGTGTGTTGGTTTTTATTCTCCATATCCAGTGAAGTCATTTATTTCCAATGGTGTATTAGTTGAGAATCCATTATTCTTTGGCGAGTCCTACCACCAATGATTCGAAGCAATCCATGCTTCGATGTTTCAAATGCTAGCTTCGGATCAGATGTTTCCTTAGGTTGGTATATCTTATTAAAATTTATCTAATCCCGGCATCATTTTTCTTGATCATTTAACCCTACGTGGCTATTGCAAAGTGCTACACCCTACGTAATTCCAATTCGGGAATGTAAGTAGAGTGCATCACGTTGACAACTTTCCAACAGTTTTTCCTAGTTCAATAACTTGCATGTCTCACTTCGATCAAGGAAGCCACCGACTAGAAAGGTTCACACTTTTTTTGATACATTATTCGGTATTGTATAATATTTTTGTATTAATTTAAGTGGTTGCGGTGGAATAGCCCTAATAAATAAAATATATTTTGTTTTTAGTTCATTTTGGTCGCCACATTGTAATTTGTAATATTTTATTTTTGCTATATAAACTCTTATGATTGTTACAATTTATTTTTATGGTATACAAGTTTCTTTTCTAATTTTTTTTTTCTTGATTTTTTTAAAAATAAATTAGCATTTACGAGGGAAAAGAAATTCCCTCACAAATTATGGATTTTATATTTTTTTAAATTAATTGGAATTTGCGAGGAAAAGGTTTCCCTCGCAAACTCCAAAATTTTGCGAGGAAAATGGTTTCCCTCGCAATTTTGTGAGGGAACATTCTTCCCTCGCATAATTTTCAGATTTTGCGAGGGAAAATTCTTCCTCGCAAATTTGCGAGGAAAAAAGCCTTTTTACAACGGAAAATCGTTTTGCAAAGGCGATTTTTGCGACGGCGGAGTTTTCCGTCGCAAATTCCGCCGCAAATCGAGTTTTGCGACGGAAAATGTCATTTTTGCGAGGAATTTTTCCACCGCAAAAAACCTGTTTTTTTTGTAGTGTGATGGAGTTGCTCATAAAGATGTTCAATTTTGCTTTTTGTATTGCAAGGCATTGAGGTTCAATGATTATGTTATGTATTCCAAAAATCTAATCTTAGACTATGTTTGGATGGAGAGAAAAGTGAGGGAAAAATTTTGGGGTACTGGGAAGGAAAACTTCTAAAAATAGTATTAAAAAAAACCATTTTTTAGAGTTTTCCCTCTTAGTATTCTTTCCGCCTAATTTTCTCTCCATTCAAATATAGGGTTAATGTCATGGATTTCCATCTAAATATAGTAAAAGCCCATATTCAAGTTGAAGTTTATAAAGTTTTAAGGGTTAATACCATCTTTGGTTCCTTAAGCTTGTCCTCATTTTAATTTTAGTCCTTCAAGTTATAAACCTTTGACTTTAGTCCTATTTGGAATTTACTAATCTACCCACTTTGGTGGAGCTAGGAATTTTAATGATGAGGGGCGATAATAAAAAATATTATATTATAAATAAAAATATTTGAAATACAATATAGACATAATATATAAAAAATTGAAAGAAGTCTATCACGAAATTAAGATAACTTTACTTGACTCTTACTCTACGTGTTTTCATATTGTTAAACTTATGTATAATTGAATCCGTGTTAAAACTCAAAACAATTTCTTTTTCAATGTACGTAATCAAAGAATCATTAAGAAATTGGTTTTCCATTATATTTTAAAGTCTGTTCTTGATTATCTTCATAGCGAGAGAAAGATCTTTCGTAGTTGTTGTAAAGTACGGGTCTAATCACTCTATGAATAAGAGGATAAATGATGGACTTTCTAGTTCTTGCTGGCTCTTAACATAATTCAGATGTAATTGATAATTAATCAAATTTGGATGTTTATGAATATCAAGCTCAAAATGTTATAACTCCATCTTTAAATGCAATTTTTCCTGTTCGTACAATCTCTAGAATAAAATTTATCAACAATTTTGCAAATATCATTACTGTTAAATGACTTGTATGCAAGTAATTCAATAGTATTATCATTGAATCTACTATTTAATTCTTGCAATTGATAATCAATTGTAGCACAAAAGATAATTAGTTTGACTAATAAACTGATATATAATCTAAGAATATATAATATATGATATGATTAAGTAATTTATTTAGCTTTTTTAATCTCTTCAAAAACAAAAATCAACTCTAGCCTATATTTAGAATTTAGGACGGGAGGGAGTATTATTTAGCCCATTGAAAAAGGAACAGGCCCCAAAATCCAGAGGCTTTCCTGGCCTTGGAATTCTCGAAACAATCCCTGGTTTTCCATAAAGGTTGGCCTTTTCTTCTGTTTCCCCGACTCTGTCAGATCTGAAACTTCACTCTATCCATACACACATACATAAGAGGTTTGTATTGCCTAACTTCATTAGCCGTTAATCCCGCCTTTGTTAATTTGCTGTGTCATTTCATGGTGAACTACAGTTTGTATATCGACTTGAAAAGTTTAGAGAAGAATAGAAACATGAGTTCAGCTAGCAGAGCTTGGATCGCGGCCACAAGTGTTGGAGTTGTGGAGGCCTTGAAGTACCAAGGCGTGTGCAGGTGGAACCATTCTTTTAGGTCAGTTCAACAACATCTCAAGAATCAAGCAAGGTCCATCTCACAGGCCAAGAAGCTTTCTTCTTCTGCAATGGTCCATCACAAGAGAGGAATTTGAATTTATATTATTATTATTATTATTTTGGGGGGGGGGTAAATCAGCCTGAGTCTACCCTTGATGGATTAGCATCCAAACCAGATTTAAGAGGGGAGACACAAGTTCATAAAGAGAAATATTCCTTTACGGTGTTAAAGTTATGTCTATTATTATGTAATTGTACACTTACCAGTTACAAATATGGGGTTTAAACTTCTCATGTTGCATGAGAAGAAGAAGATTCCTACACACACATGAAAAGGTGGGACCCACATATATATATAATGCTAATTATATATATATGTGTGTATGTGTGTGGGTCCTACTATTTCATGTGTGTGTGACATGAGAATACACTTCTCCTACAACATGAGAAGTGTTTTTCCCTACAAATATTCCTATGTGACTATACGTACACTTTATAATGACATGAGATTGAGGGAGTATATAATGAGAATTACACAGACAGAATAAGGTTCTCCTCCCTCTAAAAGGATCTCTCATAAGAGTGTTATATTCTCTTCTTGTCTTTGGTGTATTTACTATGTAACATAATCAGAGTCCACATTGGCATTTCGGTTTTGTGCGGGTACTTCAGTGAGTCAATTGGATTTCAAGTAAAATCGAAATTCTTATCGTCCCTATAAGAGAAAAATAGTCTAAGTTTTCATTGAGATATAGAGACCAATGTTTTTTTGGTTTGTAGGAGGGACTATATGATACCACGTCTTGAACTTGGAACCCCCAAAAACATCCAAATAGGATGATCCAGAAAGATACAAGGGAGACATGTATGAGGACCAATGTTTCAAATGAAATAAACTTGGGACACCAAAAATCTATGATTTGAATGTTAAGGAACTAAAAACTAAAATGAGGACTAATTTAGGGATTAAAGAGTATATTAACCCAAGTACTAATTACATTGAAGGGAGTAGATAAAAGAGAGTAAAGATGAAAAGAGGGGAGAGTGAATCATATGTTACTCAGAGTGAGTTTGAATATTATATTAATATTGTTATGGTTACATACAACTTAGCCTCTAATATTCCTTCTCACGGTAAGGTGAAGTATCTTGACAGTCCTTATATTTGTTGCTGGGCTTGCAAAATTGGTGATTGTTTGACACTAGAATAATCAATTACTAAAAGCTCTAAAATTTCGCTTACATACTTATTTTGCAATCACTAAAGTCATTTAAAATAAGTTAATCCAAATAGTAGTCAGATTTTCCAAATTTGATCTAATAGTTTTTGTTTTTTGTTTTTTTGCCAAACAATTTGACCTAACCAGGGAATGTGACAAACGTATTGAAAATGGTTTTGATTTTCAAGACTAAAAAAGTTTTAGTTAAAGATTTTTAAGTTTTAAACATAATTTACTTCATAATGTTGTATGCTCGTATTAATCCATAAAAGAGGCTTAGTGATCAATAGCTACATAAACACATCACATTTTGTCCTTCACGGCTATTGTTGTTTTACCGGTCTCCAATAATTAATTGGAAAAATCAAAATGAAGTCCTAAGGTACATAAATAATCACAAAAAAGTTTCACACTAAATTTTCTTAGGGACTTTTTTGTAATTAATTGTGAATAAGTTACGGAATCCCCTCACAAAAAACTCATGTTGTCAAAATAGCTTTTCATGTTGTGAAAATAATTTTATTAGTTGTTAAAATGTCTCTATGAAAAAAAATCTTATTGTAAAAATGGTTTCTTATGTTGTCAAAATGATTTTTTTTATGATTCTTTTTTAAGTCTCATCAAGAGCCATGTTTATTTTTGTTTTCATCACCACATAATGTGACTTTTTAATAATGATGTTATGGCAGATACGTGTTATACTAGACATCAATTGTGGCTTTGATAGTTTTGGAGCCCATCTGGCATCACTAAAATTAATGGCGGTTTGTATTGCGGCATATGAAGCAGCGCGCCCAGGTTCAATTGGCCCTTGAGAGAGGCCTTCCCGCAATGATTGGCAATTTTATTTCAAGACAGCTTCCATATCTGTCTTTGTCATATGACATGGTTCACTGTGCTCAGTGTGGCATCATTTGGGAGGAAAAGGGTAATTATTGAATTCATTGGCCTTAAATTATCATGTTTGTTAGAAGATTTCTTTTGATACTTTACATCAACTGTCAAATTTTGATTCCTCTTCTTTTTTACATTGTCTTTGCTTTTACGTGTGTCAATTAGTGGTTTGATTTGCTCATTGCCTTTTATACGGACTATTGGATTTAAGGTTTATTATCTATCATCTTTTTTAGATTGAAGTTATAGTTGCCAAAAGTAGCATGAGAGAGAAGACAGATCAAGATGTAGCTTTTTTTTTTTCTTTTTGATGTGCACTCCAAGGTCAAGACTCAAGAAGCAGTGAACTGATTTCATTGTTGAAGCTGTGAAAATGTGGTTCTGATATCTAGAGACTAAGGAATTTGAATATTTAAGGTGCATGCTGTCCAGGGTAAAAGTACTTGTTAAAGTGGGAAATCAATTTATTTCTTTTGTTTTCATTTCCTTTTTCAATGCCATTTTTAGAAATTTTTGTCCTGCCTTGACCTCTTTTATATCATGTGAACATGGTAAATTTAACTATTCTTTCATTTTGGCTATGTAAAAATGATTTCATCTGCAGATGGAATGTTCTGTTTTATTGTGTAGTCTTAGGATAACCTTTTTGAATCGTGTTTTGAGCAACTAATGATGCGGCTTTTTGACAAGGTTGTTCTGGCTAATATGTTGGCCTTTGGGCTTGCATCTTCCAACCTTGTTTTGGATGCATTTGTATATACTCCACTGGCTGATTCATCCTGTGAATACTTGGGTTGGAAATTTGTTGTTGGCGCTGTTCCGCCACTTTTGGGGTAAATTCTCTACAAGACTGTTTTTGTTTCTCTAATGCAAAGCTATTGAGACACGGGCACTTCTCCAGTCCATATTGAAAGACAAGGGTATGGGGTTGCCTCCTGGTGGTGGTGATGATGACCTGTTGTTTAAACTTTTTTTTAGTTCATTTTGCTTGCAACATTATAATTTGTAATATTTTATTTTTGCTATGTAAACTCTTAAAATTGTTAGAATTTATTTTTATGATGTACAAGTCTTTTATTTTCTAATTTTTTATATTTTTTCATCCATTATTTTATTTTATTTTTCTGATTTTTTATATTTTTTAAAAAAATAAACTAGAATTTGTGAGGGAAAAGTGTTTCCAATTTTGCGAGGAAAAACTCTTCCCTCGCAAAATTGAGTAGTTTGCGAGGGAAGAATTTTCCCTCGCAAATTTCAGGATTTGTGTAATACCCAGATATTTGTTTATCTGGAACCCTATATTTGAGAATTTGCATATTTTGGGGAGACTAATAGGCCCTATTTTTTGAAAGTGACAAAATTGGAATCAGTATTTTATGGGTCATGAATAGTATTTACTATTCAAAAATACATATTCACTATTCAAAAATACGTATTTACCATTCACGTGGGACCCATGCATATTTTAATCTCCCATGCATTCCATGCATCAAGCAAGGGAAGCAAGGGATGCAAGTGAAGCATGGGTGTATTTTTTTATTTTGAGGAAAATTACATAGAAGTACCCAAAGGTGAAAATTACACTTAAGGACCCATTTTCCTCCCTATAAATAGAGGCTTCACTTCTTCTCATTTCCCACACCAAATTTTGAATCCTAGAGAGAGGTTAGAGAGAAGGAGTAGCCCGGAGAAAATATAGCGAAGCCCTGGGTAAGTTTTTCGGTCCCTAGTCTTTAGTTTCGGTAGTTCTTTCAGTAGATATAGTAGAAATGCTAGATTTATCTTTAATTTTTCAAGATAGTCTAGATATCAAATTTAGGGGTAAATATGGTATTATTTTGGAAAATATTGTTGGGGGAAGAGATATGTCGAAATTCTGGAGCGATAGAGTTAAAATAGCGAAGCTCTGGCGAAATTCCGCCAATTAGGAGGTCAGGGGCAAAATGGTAATTTGTACCTAAAATGCCTGTTATGATGCCGAATATTTATAAATGTGATATTATCCTTATAGGATATCTGTAATCATGAACCGCTGTCGTACCGCTGTCAAACGTGCCGTTTTTCATCAATGAAGGTACGTTCGCGTACGGTAACACTAACTCTGATATGTATTGTATGCGTATATGTGCTATGTGTATGTTATGTTTATGTGAAGTAGTTGATAGCTCTGTGGTATGCTCATTGTACTGTTATGATGCTTGCTAGGTGTCGAGATACGATTGCTAGGTGTGAAATACTTGGTGTGAAACGATTGCTAGGAGTGAAACATTTGCTAAGTGTGACATATCTGCCAAGGGGCTTATATGATGTTGGGATATGCTTGTTGGTATGCTTATATACTGTATATGTAAATATGAGGTTAACCGTTACCTGGGGTCCGAATGCATTGGACCTCAGCTGCGCTCTTAATATAGCGTCAGGTTCTGGAGGAACGAGGACCGAGGAGAAAGACAAGCAGCACGCATAGGGACTCTACCGAAGACTTTCCTCCGCTATTTGCTTTTGAAAACTCTCGGTCATTGTACCGCATTTGTAATCAGCCAGACTTACGGCATTTTTAAATATATGTATCAGTTACTCAATAGCTCCGATGCTCTACTCTGATGAAAAAAATATATATACTGCTTTTGAAAATGGGATGTTACAATTTACGAGGGAAGTCTGTTCCCTCGCAAAATCCAAAATTTTGCGAGGGAAAGGGTTTTCCCTCGCAAAGGGAAAATTCTTCCCTCGCAAATTCTGAATTTTGCGAGGGAAAAAACATTTTTGCGACGGAAAATTGGTTTGCGAGGGCATTTTTTGCGATGGAACTTTTCCGCCGCAAATCGTTTTGCGACGGAAAATTGCTTTTTTGCGAGGGAATTTTTCCGCCGCAAAAAACTACTTTTTTTTTGTAGTGTCTCTAAAGAAATTTGGTGTAAGATTCTTTTGTAATTATTTTTGTACTTTGGGACATCATTATGATTTTCCCTAATTAATTCGCTTTGACCACACGGTATAAAAAAAGTATAGGGATTATCAAGTCAACAACTGTAAGTCCTGTTTGAAGAGGTTGATATGTGGAATGTCTTGAAATAAAATACCGAGAGCGAGAGATTGTGTTGTTTGACAATGACAATAAAGTCTAATACAATTTGAGGTCTTAAATATAAGATTTAGTGGATTTTTTTGGGGAGTAAGTGCCTGTTTGGCCTAACTTATTTTTAGTTTATCTTCTCTTTATAAGTACTCCCTCTGGTCCTAATCATAGGACAACATTTGGGAGTTGGTTTTGATCCTAATTATAAGATAATATTCTAATTTTTGTCAATTTATTCCTAAAATACCCCTATTTTATTCTCTCAAGTGTGTTTGGTTTTTGGTGTGTATATATGTATATAGGTGCTAGACTCTTCCAATCAATGAAACTTTTAGATATATATATTGTGTGTCTACACACAAATATATATAGACACACACACGCATATATATGTGTGTGTGTACATGTATGTATGTATGTATGTATGTATGTATGTGTGTGTGTGTGTGTGTGTGTAAATATAGACATACACATATATGTGTGTGTGTATACATATATGTATATCTCTGTGTGTGTGTGTCAATATATATGTGTATGCGTGTGTAGATATATAAACATACACATGTATATATATACATATATATCTTTGTGTGTGTGCGCGCGCATATATATGTGTAGATATATGTACGTACACACACACACACACACACACATATATATATATATATGAATACATATATACACATATATGTATATATAGTAAAACTATCATTTCAATTAGATAGTATGTGGAAAGGAAAATTTTAGGTTAGAGAGATATATGGCAGGAGCTATTGATTTACTTTTACTTATGTCATTTTCAATTTATATAAGGACGTTTTAGGAAAATAAGTAAAATTAACTAATTTAACTTCTTTCCTTAATCTCCACATGCAAAATCGGTTAAATATGTCCTATAATTAGGACCGAACGGAGTATAAGTTAGGTCAAACAGAATTTTATAAAGGCTCTAATTATAAGAGCTTGTTTTATAATAATAAGCTCCTATGAGGAGCTTATTTTTATTTATTTTTTATATTAAAAAAAAGAGAGAATCCGTAATCTATCCTTGGTCTACACACAATTTACTATTTTTATGGTAGTATATCCAATGTAATTATTTTATTCATTTTCCTCATTTCAAAAGTATAATACGGGTTCAAAAAATGTGCTATTAAAAGTTTGCATATTTTATATTTTTACAAGTAAATTTAAAAACGTAATAACATTTTTTTAAAAAAATTGTCGAATTAAAAAAAAATCTAGATAAAATTATATATGGAATAAATTAAAATTAGTTTGTAGTATGATTTTAATATAATTTATTTTAATTTGTATTTGAAAAATTTAAAGTAAAAATAATTTAATTTCTAAAAAATTTAAAATTTATATAATTTTTATTGAGCAAGGTAAGTATTTGTCATTGACTTATACTACCTCCAATTTTTAATATGTGATATAAAGCCATTTTTATTAATCAAGCGGAGAAAAGTTTTGTTAGAAAAAGTGCTTATGGCAAAAATTTTGTCAAACAGCTTATTTTTAATTTCAACTTTTAAGCTAAAAAATTTATATAATAACCAAACAGCTTTTAGCTTTTTTTTAGAAGCTCTTTTTTTTTTTTTTAGCTTTAGCAAAGTAGCTTTTAATTTAAAAATAAGAGAATTCAAACGGGCTCTAAGAAAGATAATTAAGTTATTTTAGAATATTTATATTTATCGTCTTTTCTTCAAACTAATTTGTTATACTTATAAATTGATATATAATTTAATCATACATAATATGTGATATGATTAAGTAACTTATTTAGTTTTCTTAATTTCTTTAGAAAAAAGTCTATATCTTATATTTAGGATTTGAAGGTAGTACTACCTTCAATTTTTTATATAAGATCTAGTTTGTAATACATTCTAGAGATATTGTGCAGAAGACATCCAACATTGTTATAAGTTTCATTGATTTATTTCTTCATTTCCTCTCCATTTAATGTACATTGTTATAAATTTAATGGTTGAGATTTATTTTCTTTATTATGGTAGATTTTTTTATTAGATTTAATATTATAATAATTTTGCTTTTCTTTTAAAGTCTTTTTTTTTTTTTTTTTTTTTTGGCTCTGCTAGGTTTTGGCTTTGCTAGGGTTTCTGGCCCAGCCGTTGCATGGCGATTGTGGGGGACGCCGTGAAAGAACGTTCAGTGAAGGAACGTTCATATGCTAGTGCAGTTCGTGCGAAGGAAGGTTTGTGGGATTCCGAGTTGGAAGATATCAATGTGTAGGAAGGTTTGGGTTTCGATAGGGAAATAACCCAGAAATGGAATGATAAGGGCATCATGGTGTTTACTGTATCAGATGGCTTCAAACAACAAGCTTGGCGTAGGTGGCGTCAAACCCTCGTGATTAAGCCCTTGGGAAGAAGATTTGCATTTGATTTTATGCGTCAGCTTTTGGAGTCTGTGTGGGCTCGGCATGGACGAATTGCAGTCACAGATGTGGCAAACGGTTTCTACTTGGATCGTTTTAAATTTAAGTTTATTAACAAAATCTCAATTGTAGGCCAATATATATATTTTCAAAATATAAACCATATCTTTCAGCACTAACATATACATTACAAGACTTCCTACTCCAATCCATAACACATTTTAATTTATAATCACAATAGTACAGACTCATTCCATCTTATTCTTCTTATGACATTAACAAGAAATAATCTATAATATCTATCTACGTTAGTCCCCTTTCCTTCTATATGTCAATTAGACCATCGTATAGGAAAAATACACACATATATGTGATCCCATGAACACCATCCACAAATGACGGAAGGCCGGTAGGAGTAAAGAGAGGTAAGTTCAAGTGCACTCACCCACCTTACGATCTACGATGGATGTAGGGTTGTGTAAGGACTAGAAAGAATGACGTTAGTTAATTTAGTGCCTAATCCGATGTCTGATCCTGTAGATAGAAAATAGAGATAACATAATTAGAATTAGAAATGAAGCAAATAGATTATCGGATCTATAGCTCAGTATGAATACATGGCACCAAATCATACTAGACTTAACGTCCAGAGTTAATAGACTGGTTTACCAAAAACCAAAACTTGTAGATAGAATTCATAAATCTCATTCGCAAATTCAAAAGTAGATGAAAATTTCAAAGATAGTAAGAAAGTAGAGATCTTAAAGGAAGAAAATAGATCCCAGCAGGTTGATAGTGATGATACCAAAATAAAGTTAAGGGGTAGTCATGACAGTGTTACTTGCAAGAATCACACGTCAAGCACACTTTTGTATTACCTCTTCTTACTGCCATGACTACACCCGTAACCCATGTCAATTCACGAGGTTTTTTAAAACCACCGGTGAGATACACACGAAATACGTGCAGGATCATCATTAGGACCATCATACTTGCCGACCATCGATGAACTGATCGGATTAACCAACCAAAGTTAGCTTCGAGTCATTATATATTGAACGGAGGCAAAAGCCTCGAACGATTCGGGCGATAGTAAAAAGTCATAGCAAACCCCGTCGCTACTTGGACTAAAAAACAAGTAAGTGTAATCCCCCTAAACAATAAAATATGTTGACATGAGGAGGAACATATTTACTAGTTATATCATCTGCAATCGCTTTGAATCTCAAGACGTTCTTCGAACCAATCATAGACTTTATTGAGATAGGTAAACCAAGGGGACTCCCCTCGAGAACCGTATATGAGAATTTCATCTCCTACGGCTCAAACGAAATACCCAAATATTGGTTCTAACGGATATGTGTAATAGAAAGTTTGCAACTTCTTAACTTAACCCTATGATTCCAATCTTCTCTGAAGATACAAAAAATAGAGATCCGAAAGCTCTTCTTTGTGGTTATAATGCCAAAATCTCAAGTTAGCTCACTCGTCTTTATTTTGATCGTTACTGGCCTCTTGAATATTCTTTAACTTTTTCTTTTATTTTCTTTGATTTGTTTTATTTTGTGTGTAATGTGGCTTTACTACTGTCTTCTTTATTATTGATAGGAATTCTCTTGGAATTTAGGGTGTTACAGCTAAAGCCCTCCCAACATGTACGCTTCCAGAGATTCAAACTTGTGTTCTCCTCTTTATGATATTGAGACCGCTTAACATCTCAACTAACAGACAACTTGTTGGTTGTGTTATGTTATTTCTTCAAACAAGTTGTGTTATATATATATATATATCCCACTTTGCAAGGTTTGTTTATTTAATTTAATCATAAAAGTACAGACTCGGCAATTTCTATAATATAATATATATATATATATATATATATAGCCCATCAAATAAAATAGCTTACGTAGGAAAACGACTCCCATAGAAGACTTTGCAAGATTTATTTATTTAATCATAAAAGTAAAGACTCGGCAATTTCACAGGCTACATATATATATATATAGCTTACGTAGCTCATCAATTAAAATAGCTAACGTAGCAAAACGCCTAGAAGGTGCCATCTTGTGGAATTGCCGAGTCTTTACTTTTAAGACTAAATAAACAAATCTTGCAAAGTGGGAAACAGCCACGCGGTTGGAACACGTAAAGAGTAGACTTGAATTAACTCCGAAAGCTTCATTAATTCTCAAAACTACAAATTTGTGTTCAACTGTTTTTCATCTTCTAATAAGATCGCAGATCAAAGAAATCTTTCACTCTTATTTGTTCCATCATCAGGTTCCTATTTTCTTCCTTTCTATCTGTAAAATTTTGCTATGACATGTGCTTGACGTGTGATTCTTGCAAGTAACACTGTCATGACTACCCCTTAACTTTATTTTGGTATCATCACTATCAACCTGCTGGGATCTATTTTCTTCCTTTAAGATCTCTACTTTCTTACTATCTTTGAAATTTTCATCTACTTTTGAATTTGCGAATGAGATTTATGAATTCTATCTACAAGTTTTGGTTTTTGGTAAACCAGTCTAGTAACTCTGGACGTTAAGTCTGGTATGATTTGGTGCCATGTATTCATACTGAGCTATAGATCAGATAATCTATTTTCTTCATTTCTAATTCTAATTATGTTATCTCTATTTTCTATCTACAGGATCAGACATCGGATTAGGCACTAAATTAACTAACGTCATTCTTTCTAGTCCTTACACAACCCTACATCCATCGTAGATCGTAAGGTGGGTGAGTGCACTTGAACTTACTCTCTTTCCTCCTACCGGCCTTCCGTCATTTGTGGATGGTGTTCATGGGATCACATATATGTGTGTATTTTTCCTATACGATGGTCTAATTGACATATAGAAGGAAAGGGGACTAACGTAGATAGATATTATAGATTATTTCTTGTTAATGTCATAAGAAAAATAAGATGGAATGAGTCTGTACTATTGTGATTATAAATTAAAATGTGTTATGGATTGGAGTAGGAAGTCTTGTAATGTATATATTAGTGCTGAAAGATATGGTTTATATTTTGAAAATATATATATTGGCCTACAATTGAGATTTTGTTAATAAACTTAAATTTAAATTCCGGTGAGACTAGTTGGATACTTGAAAGTTGTATGGTTGATGATTTATGAACTATGGTGCATGTTATGTGTCAAGATAGTAAGATGCACATAAGGGTTTTGATGGAATGAGTAAAAGAGAAATTAGTAGGAAGCATAGTAAATTATCTGTGTATATGTGTTAATGTTTTAAAATTATTTGGTAATAGGTTTGGATGGTAGAAGGTGCGATGAAATTGTTTGATAATTGTTGTACACAGGGTGTTTGTTAAAAGCCTTGAGAGAAATTATAACTCAATGGAGTAGTTAATTGTGGCCAAAGTAAAATAGGTAACCTGTAATATATATGTTGGTTTAATTTTCTTGTTATATAGACAAATATACATTAAGAGTTATAAAATGATTTTATATATTAAGAAGTTATCCACAGAATTTATTTGTATATCCTAGAAGAGAGTTGGGAACGTAAATTAGGCTTGGTTACTGTATTGGATAAGAAGGTGTTGGTATGAAGGATATGGAAGTAGCTAAAAGTAGTAGTTGTGTGTCTAGATGATTGATTAACTTTAAATTTACGACTTGTAAGGATGTGAAATTTGGAACTTTATAATTTCATTATAATGTTGAAAAGAAGGTTGTTGGGAAATTTCAATGATTAATTTTGATTATTCTTATTTTGGTATTTGGGGGCATACAAAGTACTCAATGAAATGTTTGAGATAAAGTGACACCATTTTAGACTCTAATGTTTGACTCTGTTAACTTGATTTTCACAAGTTTTTATATAAGTGATGTACTACGTTCAAATGTGTGCTCAATTCATGGATTAGAGTGTTTGAAAGACAGAGCTACAATAGAATTTAATAAATGACCATTTTGAATCAAAATCCTGAATTGGTTTCTTTCATTACTCTATATGAATATTGCACCAGTTATTCGTGACAATCAAAGAATGTGTGCTCGACACACGTGATTGCGCGAACCTGCATGATGTGAATTTTGAAAAGAGTATGTAAGAGGGACCGCATCACATCAATAGCAATAACGTTGTTAAATTGCTATAAATAGCAATAACATGTTGGAGTAACGCAAAGGACAAGAGTGAGGTTCACTAAGAAGGAGTAGCAGTGATAAGAGAGTAGAGTGACAATGTCATTGCCAAGGTTTGTGGTGTTCAAATCAAACTACAACAACAAATACTTGCGTTATATACATGAAGATGTGCAGGTACATAGGTTTCTCCAATTCTCCGAAGAGGAGGTTGTGAGCCCATATGCAAAGTTCGAAGTGGAGATGGCAAAGAGTGGGAATGGACTAGTGCACATAAGATGCTGTTACAATAACAAATATTGGGTGAGGTGGATAGAGAACCATTGGTGGATTGTTGCGGGAGCTGATGAACCTGAGGAAGACCAATCCAAATGGTCATGTACATTGTTCAAGCCAATCTACGTAGATGCTGATGCTAAAAAAGTTTGATTTTTGCACGTCCAGCTTAAACACTATGCATGCTTATGGAGGGGTCACGCCGCACCCTATACTTCATTTGTTTATATGCGGGATCGAGAAATCGACAAAGATTCGTGCGATGTCTACACAATCATTGATTGGGAATCACTATTGATAATGCCTAAACATGTTGCATTCAAGGGCGAGAATGGCCAATATCTCAGTGCCCGTTGGATCGAGGGACACTAGTATCTGCAGTTCGCATCAAATGATAAAGGTGATCCAACAGTTGGGAACAAGATCTTCACCACTTTTGATGGAAGCATCCGTGTAAAGTCTGATTACTTCGGTAAATTCTGGAGGCGTAGCCCCAATTGGATATGGACTGACTCAGATGACACCACCAATAACAACTCTGACACGTTGTTTTGGCCAATCAAAGTTGACGACAATGTCGTTGCTCTTCGTAACTTAGGCAACAATCATTTCTGCAAGAGACTCACCACTGAGGGCAAGACTGATTGTCTTAATGCTGGAGTTTCCACCATTTCTAAATTTGCCCTAATAGAGGTGGAAGAGCTTGTTATTTCAAGGCAAATCTATAATGTCAATTTTCGTCTCTTGGATGCTAGGATTTATAGCCAGAGAGTCCTCACAATGGCCACCGGAGTTGCCATTAACAGGACCCAAGAACCCAATAATGCTGAAGTGAAGCTCTCTTATACAAAGACTAAGAGCAGTACTTGGAATAATAGTGTTTCATTGAAGCTGGATGTCAAAACTAACCTCAAAACCGGCGTTCCATTCATCACAGAAGGAAAAATTGAAATTTTGGCTGAATTTAGTGGAGTATACCAATGGGGAGAAACTAAGACATCATCAACTGTAGTGGAGACTGTGGGCAAAGTTGTTGTGCCACCAATGACGATGGTGACAGTGAGTCTGCTAGCAACAATGGGTTCATGTGACGTTCCCTTCTCATACACTCAGCGTGATACTCTTACTAATGGGCAACAAGTTACCTATAACATGGATGACGGCATTTATACTGGCATTAATTCTTTCAACTTCAAATATGAGACCAAACAAGAAAAATTATGATGTAATTAAAATGCCACAGATGTTTGTGGGTACCATCTCTAGAAACCCTCATGAGACTCCACTCGTCCACTAGGGCTACCTAGGGGTTTAAAAGGCTTGTTGCATGTGCTAAATGCAATCGTGTTCCCTGCGAAAGTGACATTTTTATTTCTACATGTAATTCAGGTCAATAATATGTATTTTAGTAGCCTTTACTCTTTATTTGGGGACTTCATATTCTGGTTCTACTATATCACTACCTACATTGGCGCATAGCTGCTCTTCTACCTTCCTTCTTCATGGTAAATATTAACAAATAAAGTCCTCCTTGATGATGGAAGTGAAGGGCGAAGGAGGGAAGAAGGAGTACAAGGAGCAAAAGTGTTAAGGGTTCAAAGGAAGCTAATATCCTAAGACAAGTAAGCAATCCTTGAACTTCATTGTAATTTATATGATGTTTGGCTTTGGTAATGGTTGGTTTATTGGCCATACATGTGTTAAATGAGATTGTTTGGTTAAGGAAGATGGTGAATATAAAACTAAAGTTAAAATCCAAGGCCTAGAAAGATAGATCAATATGATTAAGAAGAGACATGTTAAAACAAGAGCTTGATATGTTACTTGTTATTGTGATTTTCGTTCAGCTGCTTGAACTTGAAGATTTGAGTGTATTTTGGATTTTTTGATGCTTCCAAAGTGTTTAAAATGAGATTTTGTATAAGAATTAACTTGGATCATGTTTTTGGAATCAAAGAGATAAGTTCTCAAAACGTTGAGAATCAGTTTTTGGTAGAAACAATTGGAGTCAGTAGGCTTCTATGATATTTTCGACTCAGAAAAATCTGAAAATTTACAAGCATAAATTAGACATCTCAAGGATTAATTTGATATCTCAATGATTAATTTGATATATAATTTGTAATTTTTGGAGTTCTGTACTAGGAGAAATAAATCTTTGAAAATAGCCCAGAAAAACCTGGACTTTTCGACAAGAGGGTGGATTTTGGATACAGAAAAATTGTACAAAATCTTATGACCTCTGGAAATATTTTTATCTAAAACTAGACATGTTAAGGATCATTTGGGCTTTTGAACCACTACAATTGGAGTTTTATAGAATTAATTATGAATTTTTGAAGTTCATCACTGATTCTGGAATTTTCTGTGCAATCCGAAAATAAAAGAGGTTTTCATCAATAATGGATTTCCAATTGAGAAAAGGAATTTAGAGATTATGGAAGCTTGGAAAGGCTTTATTTCAAATCAAGAAGTCAAATATTTATTAAGGTGAATTTCCATAATTAATGGGAATTTATTTGTATTATTGGTTATTTTAGGGATATTTTTGTCATCTGCGTGCCAAAAAAATTAGTAACATTTGAGGTCGACTATCAGGTAGTAACCTTAATCTTCATATGCCTTGTGTTACTTTGTATGTTTGATTTTTTTCCATGATTGTGGATCCGTGTCTGGTGAGAGACATGCGTTTGTATGTGCATTCAGTCTCGTGTCTTGTGTCTCCCGGATGACTGTATTATTATTATTTTGGCTATTTTGGGCATTATCGATCTGGACGACTGTATTTAATCCCTTCGGGGGAAAATTTACTATTCAGTATTTTATCTTTACCAGTATATTTTGTCCAAACCGATGTGTGTTCTCGCTAATACTCTGATTTATGGCATAATTAACCTGAGAAATGGAATTGAATAATTGAATTAAGATTTAGACTAAGATAAAGGACCACACTACCCGCCACCTGAAAAGGCGAGGCCGGTAGGTGTGTGACGTCTGCTGAGCCCTAATAGGGCAAAACTTTATAGCCTATAACTTCGCAAGTATATGGGCCGTATCAAGTAATAAAGTGATAAGAAAAGCATCGTTCCCACGAGGACTTAGTACCCACAACTTCAGTTAAGCATTAATTTCAAAATTTCGTTTAAGTAGAGCAACCAAATTAAATTTAATGAAAAGAAATTAAAATTAAAATAAACAAACTACCACTAATCAAACGAGTAACCTAGAGTCACTAATCCCTTATTTGTTTCCTAGATTTTGAAAGTGGAGCTTAATCACCAAAAGGGGGGTGAATTGGGGATTTTGAAAAATTCTTCCAGAAAAGCTATGTTTTTCGAAGACTAAAACAGAGTAGACTATGGAGTAGAGAAGAATAGCAAGACACAAGGAATTATACTGGTTCGGTCCAATCTCTTGACCTACGTCCGGTCCCGGACTCTCCGAGATTTTCACTATCACAATTGATTACACACTCGCACTCAAGAGTAATTCTCTCACTATAACTTACTCCCCCTTACAAGTTGTAATCAATGAACCCAATCACCAAGTCCCCAGACTTGTGATTCTTTACAATAAATGATATTCAAGATGAAAAACTCTCTCTAAGAGTGGATAATGATAAACACGAAGATTGAATGTATCAACGAGATACTTAGTACGAGAAAGACTCAAGAATAGATGAAGGCTTTAATGATTTTTGCTTTCTGAGGTCTTAGTTGTTGAGAGGAATTGAATGCTCTTCTATTTATACTAAGAAGGCATTAAATTACCGTTGTAATTCTTCATATAACCGTTGGTGACATTAACCAAGGTTCGGTTCGATTTTGGTCTTCTTTCTCTCTAATCTTCACTTAATCTAGCAGGCGCGAAGTTCATAGTTGACTTCTAGTAAATAAATCCGTTGGAATAGCAGATGCTTGATGTGGTAGGTAGGCATTAATCCTTTGTAAGCGTGTGCAGAAGGATTTCCCAAAAGTATTCAACTTTTTGGGTTTAGCATTTAATATTCTGACAGCTTTTTGCTTTTGCTTTAGATCTTCATTTAATCTCTTCTAAACAATCTGAAACTCACTAACAAAGTGGTTAAACATAGCTGGGAATATCAGAGAATAATAATGGGAAGTATTAAGATCAAACATGAATGTTTCACAAATTCGTCAGATTTGAGTTTCAAATTCTACGACTCATACTTGAGTATGTTCTTCTATACTCGAGTGTGTCACTTTGTGCACTAATGTCTATACTTGAGTATGAAGAGTGATACTTGAGTATGATTCTTACGAGAGAGCATCATCGTGACTTAAGCTTTGGTCTATATCTTTGAAGTGAAAGTCATACTCGAGTTTGTCATTCCATACTTGAGTGTGAAACTTTTAATATGAAAAAAAAGTTTAAGTCCAGAACAACAATACTTGAGTATGAAGATCAATACTTGAGTATGTAAGTTTTTCAAAAAGGAAGAACTTTCTGTATGTCCTATACTCGAGTGTGTACAGCCATACTCGAGTATGAAATTATTTTGAAAAACTCTTTGGAATCTGTTTTACGACCATACTTGAGTATGTAAAGTCATACTTGAGTTTACAAAGCTTTGGGGAAAGAAGAATATCTTTCTGTATGACTCATACTTGAGTGTGTCTTCGCATACTCGAGTATGCTTATGCATGAAACTTTTGTAACTTTCTCGTAAGACGAATACTTGAGTATGTACATGTATACTTGAGTATGGATAGGCATGTGAGAGATTTGAAAGCTTTTTGTTCGGACTATACTCGAGTGTGCATTCATATACTCGAGTATGATTAATCTTAAAAGAAACGTTAGATAGCCTCTGTAGGTTCCATACTTGAGTGTACATTTGAATACTTGAGTTTAGAAGACTTAGACAAATATTCAACTAGTCTCTGTGTGATCTATACTGGAGTATGCAAGTTCATACTCGAGTGTAGCTTGGTGTAAAACTTAGAGTGCTCTCTGTGAGGACTATACTTGAGTATAGTTCAGTTTAATCAAATTTGTGCAACTCTCTGGTAGGTCCATACTCGAGTATAGATATCCATACTTGAGTTTGACTTTGACAGCAAGTTTTTAACATTCTTTAACTTGTGTTTACAATTGTCAGTTATCATCAAAAGCATAAAGAGAACTAACAGATTTTATCCCCACTAAATTAACTTTGACTTAATTTAATCAGCTAATCTAGAGTATTAGTGTCTATAAATGCCTTCCGGTCCACTTATATACCTACCTTAATTAATTATGTGATGCCTCACACAACTAAATAAGATGTGTTTTAAATAAGTCTCACTCTAATTTGATTATGCGGAGTTTCTAGGTATATTACTATCCTAGACGCAAATTAGATTAAAACCTAATTTTACATTAAATTTAAACTTAATTCCACATTATTTATTCCTACGGTCGATTTAGGATTCCCTCCTCCAAGTTCAACCTTAAATCCCCAAAACATGCTCAATGGTGATCAATCAATAAGCAATAGCAATAAACACATGATTAAATAAACTAAAATAAAATTAAGCAAAACTAAAAGTGGGAATAATCTCTAGAACCCAAACAAGTTCATAGGTCCTCTAGGTTGCAAAACCAATTAGCCACACATGGCTATAACACAATCCATAACAAAAAGATGAAACTTCAGGTTTAAAGAATAAAAAGAGCTAGGAAAGAAAGCTTCTCCGTCGCCTCCACAGTCCTCTCGTCCTTCCGTGGAGATGATGAACATCACCAAAGCGCTGTTGCTCCTCTCACCCCTCAGTGTGTGTCTCGGTTTGCGTCCGAATTCTCCTCGTCTTCTTTTGCGTCTCTCTTATATATATAGCTTCGGGTTATGCCTCCTTTTTTTTTTTGCTGTGCCGTGATCGTGCATTTTTATTTATTCAAAAAGATATCTTGATGTTGTTGCGTGAATCTCTCCCAGATCAATCACACAATTGATATTGTGATTTTGTCATTTCTTTGCGTGGGCCCACGTTATCTTGATTCAAATATGATCTTTTTAGTATATGAGGTCCACGTTTCCATATGATGCTGTATATCTTTGATTTCTTTTTAACTCTTTCTTTATATGATATCTCCGCATAATAAAATAGGATATCAATAGCTTTTCTATTATAATATTCTTTTATCCTATATTTAATTTAAAGATAGATAAATATATAAAAGATAATTAAATAGATATAAAATATTAATAAATTCAATCCAATATATCCCAAAATCTACACCTATTTAATTATAAAATATATACTTATCAAACTCTCACACACTTAAACACTTGCTTGTCCTCAAGCAAAAGAAGGAGAATTCATTATCTGAAAAGAACATTGCTTATGAAATTCTTAAACAGAGAGCAATAAACCACCACACTTAGATCATATCATCAAATCGTATTTAGGTTAATGTCTTATAAGAATGGGTCACTAAGCCAACAGCCTTAAACAATGGTAACAATTTCTTAACGTTCCATGCTCAAAAGATCGGCAAGCAATGAGTTCAACCATAAGATTAGTAAAAGAATATCAAGCTACTCAATTTCTCCAGAAAAATTCCAATGCCCCCAGTAAACCAAGATTTTCATTTAATTTAATAAGGATCCTCAGGTAGGAAATAACTCAATTTGATTTATTATTTTTTTTTATTCTTGAGCCGTTGTAGGTCCCCTTTTGACGTGACCCTGCACATGGGTGATGCAGCACCAGTTACTCAGTTACTCCAACAGGCACCTCAAGAGGCTTTTAGCCCAACTAATAACCTTCTTGGACTTTACCTTTTGATGCGACCCTGCATATGAGTGATACAACACCGGTTACTAAGTCAAATCTAGAGATATCAGCGGAGTTGTTGTTTTTTTTTTTTTTTTGCTTGAGTCATTTCCCGACACAAAAGTTTTACTTAGCTAGCAAAGTTCATCATCTAATTTTTTAAAGAAATCATGTAGCAAAATATTCATAAACTAATAATCTGTTGACCATACTACAAACTAATCTCTATTCTCATAGTTAATCTCAAGATTGATACAAAAATTCAAGGCTTAAAAGCTTAATTGAAACATTCTTTTTATTTTAATTTTTTGACTTGATAATATTCTTTAAGATGGGGAAAGCTCAAAGTTAAGGTCAATCCTAAACAATGCAAAAAAAAAATCAAATTCTTTTCAATTGAATACAGACAAGCAAAACCAAAGAAATCATATCCCTCCCCCACACTTAAATCAAACATTGTCCTCAATGTTGCAAAAATCAAATAAGAGGGAAAGGAACTAGTACTCCCCTGGTTTAGGTCTCTAACTCTGATGTGGAGTTCTTTCTCTAATACCATCCATGATGTTTCCAATTTTGTGGGAGGAAAGAGTGCACAAGCATAACTTTGCAGCAACAAGAAGAGTGATCATCTTCAAACCTGAATAAAAATAAGAGAAAGAAAATAATAATAATAATGCAAGCAAAACCCTTGGGTTGCCTCCCAAGAAGCGCTTGATTTATAGTCTTCAGTCAGACTTCTCAAAACAAACCACTAATCATAAGTATCAAACACCTCAATTACCTTGTCTTCATTCCTTTTCAAGCAACAAGGTTTCAAATACAAAAATTGATTATTCAAGTTAATTACTTGTACTTCCTTAATCATAGACAATTTTAGAGTACAAGTATTCACTGAATTCAAATAAAACACATGCATATCTTTGAAAATAAACATAGGCACTTCCAAGAATTTAGAGCATCCAACAAAATCCACTTGACTCTCATCAGTAAGAGTCAACACTTCAATATGAGAGTCATGAACAACAACTTTTGCAATATCCACATCAATTTGATCACCAAAATCACAATCCTTAGGCTCTATAGCTAGAACCTCTTCTAGACACCCATTATTCTCATCTAAATCAATTTGAAGTTCACAATCACTTTCTACATTATCCATAGTCTCATGTAATTCCACACCTTCAACTTCCTCACAATAATCATTATCATCATAAGAAGTGGTCATCAAGCTTAAGGAATTATCTTGCCTCATAGTCTCAAGAGTTGAAACAATTTGACTCGCATATACCCCCATATTTTGGACACTTACCCCAATATTTTGGACACTTGACTTAAGGCTAGTGACCATCTCCTTTTGCTGTCTACTAGATTTCTCTGATGCTTCCACATACTCCTCAAATAATCTTTCTAAATTAGATTTTTCCTTATATTCAATGGTTTGTTCTTCCATAGGGGGATAAGAGTAAAAAGGAGGGGTATTTTCATAAGAACAATAGACATGTGGACCCCTAAAATTTTGTTGCTCAAAACCTTCACTAGGACAAAATGAGTTATCAAAACAAGCTTGGTTCCTAGTGAAATCATCTCTCTCATAATGACTAGTTGTACTATATGGACAATGCTCATATAAATGATTCCCTCCACAATAAACACAAGACATGCAAACATATTGAGAAGAATCAACATATGGAATACAACCATCATTTATGCTCCTTTTATGTTGCCTAGATTCATTCAAAGAATTTATAATAGCAATCAATCCATCTTGTATTGAAGACAAAAAATCCATCTCCTTTTTAATATTAAGTCCAGCTGGTTGCCATGTGGAATCCATTTTTTTTCTTTCTAAAATATTTACGAACTCAAACTACTAATGTTCAATCAATTCCAACGAAGACAGTTGTGGCACACAAGTCCCCGGCAACGGCGCCAAAAACTTGATAGGGAAAAACTTTATAGCCTATAACTCCGCAAGTATACGGGCCGTATCAAGTAATAAAGTGATAAGAAAAGTATCGTTCCCACGAGGACTTAGTACCCACAACTTCAGTTAAGCATTAATTTCACAATTTCGTTTAAGTGGAGCAACCAAATTAAATTTAATGAAAAGAAATTTGTAACATCCCATTTTCAAAAGAAGTATAATTTTTTTTTCTCATCAGAGTAGAGCATTGGAGCGACTGAGTAACGATACATATATTTATAAATGCCGTAAGTCCGGCTGATTTACGAAACGGTACATTGACCGAGAGTTTTCAAAATGAATAACACCCGAAGAAAGTCTTGTAGGGTCTCGTGCGGCCCGCTCGCCTTTCTCCTCGGTTCTCGGTTCTCCCGAACCGACGCTATGATAAGAGCTGAGATTCAATGCACATTGAACCTCAGGTAACGGTTAACCTCATGCTTAAATATGACAATGTCAACAGCAATCAATACAACAGTCCATAACAGATGTATGATTAAAAACACGTAACCACGTATACAAGATAATAATCACGTATGTAACATAACCTCGTATGATACAACAATAATAACCTCGTATGTGACATAACCACGTATGTGACATAACCGTGTATATAACATAACCACGTATGCTACAACAACAAACATATATAATCATACAATAACCATCAGAGTTAGTGTTACAGTACGCGAACGTATCTTTTACGGAAAAACGTGAAATTCGACAGCGGGAAAAACAGCGGTATGACGGCGGCACAACAGCGGCTCGATTAGCTCAGATATCCTATAAGGACAACGTGTATCAACATTTGGCATCATAACAGGCCATTTGGGCGAAAATTACTATTTTGCCCCTAGTACCCCTATTTGGCGGAATTTCGTCAGAGCTTCGCTGTTGTCGCTCTATCTCTCCAGAATTTTTGACAGATCTTTTCCCTTATCATATTTTCGAAATATATATCATATTTACCCCTAAATATGATATCTAGAATATCTTGAAAATTTAAAGATAAATCTAGCACTTCTACTATATCTACTGAAAGAACTACTGAAACTAAAGACTAAGGACCGAAGAACTTACCCAGACTTTGCTCAGACTTTCTCCAGAGCTTCTCTCTCTAACTTCTCTCTAAGGGGCATATTTTTGGTGTGAAAAATGAAGAAGGTGCTCATGCCTTTATATAGGCAAAAATTGTGCCACTTTGGTAATTTCCATATTCCAAATCTTGTAATTTTCTCTTACCTTATAACCAAGTAAAATAAAGGCTAAATGGTGGTTAATTCTTGACCATGGGCAGCCCTTAGTCGACATTGGGGAGTGATGTGGCAGCAAGCCATTGGTCCAAGAGTGGTGACTCAAGCTTACTTTATGGCCGGTTCGACAGATTTTCCCTGTTCGGTCTCCGTTTCGCGTCTCTTCGGAGAAATCTCAAAATTCTGGATTCATAACTTTGAAGATCTTCTCTTCCTCATCAATAATATCTAATTTAACTTAGATTTCGGTCCCTTACGGGGTTCCAACAGATCCAGTTGAAGTTTTCTCGAAAAACGTGTCCGAACACGTCCGGTGTCGGAAATCGCTTTCGGAATCATCAATCTCTGGATAATAATTCACCGATTCCAAATATGTCCGATAATTATAAACTCATCTCTAGATGTTGAGTTATAATTATTTTCTTCAAATCCAAAATGTGAATATCTGCATTTTTCCCTATTTCGTCTTATTAGGCAAATGCGCTACCGAATTTTAATTAACTTAGGAAGAGGTCACTTGAAGGTAAAAACTCACGATCAATATTTTACCTTGACTTTGGAATTCCTATTCCTGGTTCTCTAGATAGGATCCGTTTCCTATTTATTCCATTACTATTCACTATATTATATAATAATACAATTTTACAAAAATATCATGATATTTATTTATTTTTCTTTTATTTTTTATTTATTTTTCTAAGCATAAAATATTTTATTTTTTTTATTTTTTATTTATTTAATAATTTCGAATTTCTCCAATTAAAAATAATTATTTAAATTATTTTTAATTCATTTACTTTATACCTTAATTATCTCATTAATTACCAGATTAGCCACTTACTAATTTTTGATAATTTTCTTAATTAGGATAAATCATTATCTCACAACTATTTTACTTACATTGGTATTTTATATCCCATGTAAAATATTAAAAATCATGGGGTCACTTATGATCCCAAAATAATACTTAATTTTGCCTCATTATTTTCCAAGGAAAATATTCCCATAAATTCCTAAAATTAGAGACAACATACTTTCTAATTTTTAATAAATATTTTATTGCCTCTTGGGATTTATCATAATATTTTCAGGTCATTTAATGCCCTAAAAATACATTTTAGCTCTTTATCTCTCCTAATTTCCATAGTAATTACCTTAGAAAATAAGATAATTATTACTTATTATTTGAAACCACATGTTCACCTATTTTCAATAGGTATTATCTATTGAAATATAATATTCCAGATAAATAATTATCCGGGTATTACAAAATTAAAATAAACAAACTACCACTAATCAAACGAGCAACCTAGAGTCACTAATCTCTTATTTGTTTCCTAGATTTTATCCCCACTAAATTAACTTTGACTTAATTTAATCAGCTAATCTAGAGTATTAGTGTCTATAAATGCCTTCCGGTCCACTTATATACCTACCTTAATTAATTATGTGATGCCTCACACAACTAAATAAGATGCGTTTTAAATCAGTCTCACTCTAATTTGATTATGCGGAGCTTCTAGGTATATTCCTATCCTAGACGCAAATTAGATTAAAACTTAATTTTACATTAAATTTAAACCTAATTCCTACGGTCGATTTAGGATTCCCTCTTCCAAGTTCAACCTTAAATCCCCAAAACATGCTTCAATGGTGATCAATCAATAAAGAATAGCAATAAACACATGATTAAATAAACTAAAATAAAATTAAGCAAAACTAAAAGTGGGAATAATCTCTAACCCAAACAAAAGTTCATATGTCCTCTAGGTTGCAAAACCAATTAGCCACACATGGCTATAACACAATCCATAACAAAAAGATGAAACTTTAGGCTTAAAGAATAAAAAGAGCTAGGAAAGAAAGCTTCTCCGTCGCCTCCACAGTCCTCTCGTCCTTTCGTGGAGATGATGAACATCACCAAAGCGCTGCTGCTCCTCTCACCCCTCAGTGTGCGTCTCAGTTTGCGTCCGAATTCTCCTCGTCTTCTTTTACGTCTCTCTTATATATATAGCTTCGGGTTATGCCTCCTTTTTTTTTTTTTGTGCCGTGATCTGTGCGTTTTTATTTATTCAAAAAGATATCTTGATGTTGTTGCGTCAATCTCTCCCAGATCAATCACACAATTGATATTGTGATTTTGTCATTTCTTTGCGTGGGCCCACGTTATCTTGATTCAAATATGTCATGAGGATTGCTTTTATCTTTTTAGTATATGAGGTCCACGTTTCCATATGATGCTGTATATCTTTGATTTCTTTTTAACTCTTTCTTTATATAATATCTCCTGCATAATAAAATAAGATTATCAATAGTTTTTCTGTTATAATATTATTTTATCCTATATTTAATTTAAAGATAGATAAATATATAAAAGATAATTAAATAGATATAAAATATTAATAAATTCAATCAAATATATCCCAGAATCTACACCTATTTAATTATAAAATATATACTTATCAAGCCCTTATCATTACATCTTCTTCCTAGTTCTGTAAACTTAGATATATGTGAGGTGGTCCACCAATGAGTCAAGAGTCAAGGCTATAGCAACAAATTGTCTTCATCTCTAACACATAACAAAATCAGTGATCGAGGCGCATTGTGGGACCAAAAATGAAGTCACAATTGCCAATGTTATATCCAATATGTTCAGGTAGGATCTCTACTTCATGCGCTTCCGATGACCACTACTTCTAGGGATAGACTGACATTTTTTTAGATAAACTCTGCCAAAAAAAAAAAAAAAAGTGTCTATCCATGTAGTCAGATTTCTCTATTTCATCACCCACCAATGTCTTAGCAACCACTGACATATAATAGTTAGAAAAATATTACTAATGAGCATAATCAAAGTAATACTATTTATTAAATTATACATGTCACTAACCTCTAACTTATCCATCCTCTTTCACATAGAAAATATAGGTTACCACGGGTGACAAAATAATCATATGTAACTACAAACTCCCTAAAAAAAAGTGTAGCAGTTTTCATTGTTAAATTTGATATAGACTGAAACCGATGACTTACTCCTGAGTTTGTTGAAATTTGAAATTTAAAAAAAAAAATAACAAATTTCAACATCTAAGATTCTCAATCTTAATATTAAATGTATTCCAACAACTTAGTGGAAAATATATAAATACATATTTCACAATTTAAAGTTTGTAATACTAAAAACATGCAAAGTGAAACAAAAAGGAACATAAGAAATATGTTGTGAATGCCACAATCTCCATCTCAGTTTATCTAATACCATTGCATAACCCTGGTCCTAAATAAATAAAGTCAAGACAACCAAGAAAATTTTTTAAAAAATGATAATCGTTTAAATCTATCTTACAAAATCTTCACTGACTTTTAACAAAAGCTCAAGGATTTTTACACAAATCTACCAAGTTTAGTGGCAACTCATCACAAAATGTCCTTTACTAACTGTTAAGAAAGATAGCAATTTCCACAGGAAAGAACACATAAATTTACTTGGTTTAGATCCAATCTGATCCTACGTCCAAGCCTGAGCCAGAGCTCAAAACTTTCCAGCAAGAACAATCACACACTTACAAATCGTTACAAGATCAAAAACCTTGATCTAAACTACTTGAACAATATCTAACAATCATAGAAGAGATTCAATACAAAGCCCAACAATGACAACGATTTCAAAAACAAAATATGGTAAAAGGACTCAAAAGTTATGTAATAACCTTTTATACTAGTCACTTTAATATGAAATGACTAAAATACCCCTAGGCCATATGCCCACATATCTCCACCTTGACTCTATTTTGACAGCAAAAATATCTCAAGCACTTGGCGACTATCTAAATCCTAGACTCTTGACCCTGAGCTACTATGTCCATTATAAAATGAAACTTCACATCTATGTTCTTTGTCCTCTCGTGAAACATGTTGTTCTTGGATAGGAATATTGCACGCTATGAGTCACTATGAACATGAGTCTGATCCTGCTTTAAACCAAGCTCTGTCAACAAACCTCTAAGCCACAACGCCTCCTTAATTGCTTCAGGTAGTGATATGTACTCAAATTATGTAGTTGATAATGCTACCATATGCTGCAAGGAGGATTTCCAACTTACCGTTGCCTCCCACGGTAAAAACATAACTTGTTATTGATATTCTCTTCTCTAAATCTGCTGCAAAATCAGAGTCACAATAATCCTCAACTTATATGTTAGTTTCATGATTTTTACAATATACCAAACCAATATCAACAGAATTTCTCAAGTATCTCGAAATCCAATTAACAGCATCCCAATGAGAATTATCAGGATTACTCAGAAACCTACACCATACATCATAAAAGGAGAGTTCTCTTACCCCTTTTAAATCAATGAAGACTTGCTTCACTAAAGATTGAGGCCTTTACTGCTGATATGCCCTATCTGTCTATGCCATAGTTCCACCTAGTTCAAAACATTAGCAACAGCAGAAACGAAACCAGAAATAACAGATCCTTTGAGGAAATACAAACCATTCCTCAACTCAGCTTACAAAATTGACCTCTTGCATCTGAAAACTTTTAATTTTCATTCTTTGAATAATAAGAATAACCTCTAGAATCTAACTGACTTAGAGAAATCAGATTTCTTCTAAGGTTAAGGACATATCAAACAAGCTGCATTTCTTTTACATTTCCATTGTCTAGTTTAAGTAATATATGGAGTATTACCTGTACCAGTAACATTACATGCAACATCATTACCCATCAACATTTACCACAATCAAACAGTTGTAGAGATTTAAATTATTCTTTCCTAGAAGTTATATCGAAAGAACATCCTGAATCTAATATCCAATTATCATGATCTTCATTATCAGTAACAATCAATGCATCACTTGTTACATCAATCACAGTAGCTGTATTATTCTCATTATTATTAGATTCAACTAATTTTCCTAACCTTTCTCCATAATATTTACGGGTACGCCCACTTCCCACAATAATAGCAAACAAATTTACTGTTATTATTATTTTTATTCTAAATATTATTCTCATTATTGTTACCATTCCTTTTATTTGTTTTTCTTCTATTATTCTAATTACTATTCTTATTTCCTTTCGGGTTATGATTAACAACCAAACTCAGGCACTGCCATAACCCTTTTTTTCTGATTTGATTTCTACGTATCTCATCCTAAATGAAACAACAACAACATCTAGGCCTCTAGGGACGTTAAAGTTGAACTTAGGTTATTTGGGCATTTTTTGAGCTTAATTAACTTTTACTTTCATGAGTTATGCAAATTTGACCAAAGGCCTAGGCTAGGTATACTTTGGGGAATTCTTGGTAATTTGAGAAATTAGGACACTGATACTTCATAGATACACTTTGCACTGATTTCTTGAATTTTGGCCTATACTTGGTAAGTAGGGAGTTTGATGCTCATTATTAGTATTTTTAGATAGATACTTGAGCTTTGAGGTTGCTATTTATTTACCTGCTTGTTTGGAATTGTTAAAACCTCTTAGATTTGCTCCCTGCTTTAGAACTGCTCACTTGCACGTGTCTACTCTTTCACTATGGAATTACATTGTTATACTTAGATCGCAGTTGAATTCTTACCTTTGCATTATTGTAGATTGCTTCCTTAGTATAAGTATTAGTGGAATTGTTCATGTTTCCTGAGAACACTTGATGTACACTGAGAAGTCTTACCTGCTAAACTTAGACTTAATGCTGAATTGGTGCATGATTTTTGCTTTGTTTGATATACTTGTTCAGTTCATATTATGTATTTTTAGGTACATACACATGGCACTTGAGAAGAAAACACGTACCTCTGCAGTGGCCAGCACCAGCGGCCCAAATTAACATACTAAATGCGCATAGAGTGCATACAATTATACATTGCATACTACGTATGACCCCTATGTCTAGGTGGACTGCTTATTATATGGTAGGATTATTAGATCCCAATTTACATACCCACATGTCTGTGTAATACATAAATTTAATTTCTATTCAAGGGCGCCAATTCAAGAATAACATTAAGCATAGATAATCTTACTCAAACAATGAAATAGAAACAGGCCAATAATTGATCTCCCGCGAGGGAAGAATATGTCTTGTGCTTTCGCAATTCTGATCACCTCCCCTGGCTTTTGACTTCTGAAGGACAACTCTACTTCTGCGATCTGCTCTTCTCTAGAACACTCGATAGATTTGATGATTGACTTTTTTGCCTACCGAGTTGTTGCTTTTCTCTGGGTCAGAATTCTGTATTTATAGAGAAAAATCAACAGCAGCGCTTAAGCGTGGAGACTGGCACGCTTACACGCTGGGCAGCT
Organism: Acacia melanoxylon; assembly: GCA_019022615.1. Taxonomy (NCBI): domain Eukaryota; kingdom Viridiplantae; phylum Streptophyta; class Magnoliopsida; order Fabales; family Fabaceae; genus Acacia; species Acacia melanoxylon. The sequence continues at coordinate 29,242,249 of JAFJYJ010000002.1, forward strand.
TCTGATACTCTATCACTCAAGTGTGTAAGGTGAGTGTTTCTCTCAACAAACCGTCCCTGCAGTAGCACTACCATAGGCTTGATTATATTCTCACATTTCCCACAACTATATAATTCACGCAATTTCCAATCAAAAGGTCTTTATAGAGGTTGTAATAGGGCTTAGGTAAAGGAAGGAAATTAGGCCTTTGACCTTTTCATTCCTATTTTAACCATCTCATATTTTCAAATTTTCAATGAAGCTCAAACCTGAATCCCTGCACATGCTCAATTTCCACTGTTAGGTTGGATATGGAATTTGGCTAAAATAACAGCTAAAAATCAAGAATAAACAGCCCTCTAGCTCAAAGTGGTTAAACAATTGATATTGTAGGGTAGGCTTTTTGGCAACTGGCTAATCAAGAAAATTTTGCCTTTATTATTTCAGAAATTACATGCATGAATGCTATCTCAAACAAGAAACAAATCAAGTTCTAGAGTATCACATACAGAGAGGTGCACATACAAAAAGATATATGTTGAAGGCTCAAAAACCTCTCGGCTGTGGATATTAAATTCAATCATGCAATCCTATGTCACAATCTTAAAATATTCAGAAAAATATATTTCAGTGAACCTCATTCATTCCAATCAAACCCATGCTCAGTAAGGAATTCAAATATGAAAATCTTACCATATGCATCCAAAAGCAAATATTGATTTGTCAAAATAAATTAATTTTAATCCCTAAGATCTGGATGATATTCGGCAAATCTAGTTTAATCTATTAGTATAAAATATAAACTCTATACAAAATGCATTTATCTTTTGTATGCATTAAGTATATATCATTCTAGATAGGGTACTTTGATTTGGCCAAGGAGGAGATTGCCAAGGCGGTTAAGGCTGGAGAATGGGGATTGATCAATGATGTTTGTCACGCCCTGAAACTTAAAGGGTGACCGGCTTGGAATATGAGAAAATTCACATTCCCCTAGCCTATAACATATATAATATCTTGCACCCGCCAATAGTCTCACATACCCTATGGAATACAAATTCCTTGGACATATATTTTTTGTATGATTGTTATAACAACACTTAAAAGTTTCTTACTAAGTTGGAGCTCCACTCCTTATCATCATATATACAAAACAAGAGTAGGGTGAGGATCCTGCATGTAGCTTACGTGGAGCATCTAATTAAGTTGTAAAAGCAAGGGTGTACATGGACATCAACTAGAATTTGTTCACCATGAATCTGCAAGCTTTAACTCAGAAGTGATGCCCTCACTAATCACAAGATGCATAGGGTCAACTACGATATCTGAAGCCAAATATAAAATTTCCAGTGAATAACGTCCCATTAATAGAAGATAATGAAAATAACTAAAATACGTAAAGAAACAACTTGATATGATGAAAATATATAATAACCAGATAACCTGTAAATTTCAATTTCAAAGTACGAAATCATAACCATAAACGGATTTATATAAAAGACTATTGCTAAGTTTAACTAAAGCGGTATAGAAGACCATTGAACGAACAAATATCAATTAGGTAATAAAACAATCTGTCTTCCAAACCAGTTTAAAAACCATAAATCTCAAATTTAATCATTTAGTAGGACTTCAACAGAACAGATAACAAGCGTGGACACACAGTCCACGAGGGTAAATAACTAGGCGCGACACGAGGCCACGAAAACAAGCGTGGACACACAGTCTACGAGGGTAAATAACCAAGCGCGGCATAGAGGCCACGAAACAAGCGCAGGTACAAGACCCACGAATAACAAGCGTGAGAACAAATCTCACGAATATCAAGCGAGCTCGAGGTTAACCATGGTGCACCAAGGACTAACAGTACTACCGTTAATAACCAGCGTTCTGTATTCATTCCTTTAAAAAAAAACGTTTACAAACATGCTTGGGGCCATTTATAAAAGCAATGAAAAGTTATTCTTTCAATACCATAATAGCTCGTATCAAATACGATACAAGAGAATACCCCAACATGAAAGTTCACAAACAACATTTTGAAACTTTCCTTCAAATTCAATCAATCGACAAAAGATATATCAAAACTAGCTACGAACATTTGAAAATACAAGACTATCTCTACATGAAAATTTATAAAGGATATCTTAAATCTTCGTTATTGTTTCCGTGCATGACCATAATACAAGAATAAATAATACAAATAGATACAATCACCAACCTTTACTCATTTTATTATCACTAAGAAGCTAAATAAATCTAATAAACTTTTCTTGATAAAATCATACTTAGAATATGGTAGCTAATACAAAAATATAACAAATAGTAAAATATCATTTATAGAATTTATAATGGGACACTATTCACTCACCTGATATATTCCCAATGTGTATATCTGCACACACAGCTCATTCCCACTTAGCCATTTTTGTAACCACTTAGCCATTTTTGTAACCACCTTTGTTATATACACTATAGAATTTATAAAATCCATTTAATAGAAGTCCTTTTACAAATTTATAGGCATCAAACTCAAAACAAATATTGTTGTAAATTAACCCCTGATTTAATTTATAAAAGGAAATCCAATATCTAATCACAAGCTCCCCAAACTCACAATTGTAATACCCCAATTTCCGTAGCATAAATCGTGCCAGTGATACGTAGTTTTATCAAAATTCATCAGAGTTTGAGGTGCTACAGCTTAGCGTTTTGCAGAAACGGAGAGCATGTACTAAAAATTTGAACAATGAGTAAGCGATATAAAAATACTTAGACATATGATGATGTCTGACGTATACTGATATATTAAAAATTTCCCTAAGGAATATTCATGTGATAAGATAATACAAAATATATAATTACAATTCTTCTATGTAACTATACCCTTTCAACCAAGCCTTGAGTAGACTTGGGGCAAAGAACCTAACTTAGTTAAATCATCTCATTTGGCCAGGCTGGGTAGGTCTAGTAGGAGTCTCACCGAGTATTTACGGCGACTGATTGACTGAACCACATAGACGACCCTTTCTAGTTTAAGCACCAAATAATATGAAGTAACTTTATTAGATTCATGCCATAAGGTAGGTTCTGTTGACTTTCTTCCCGCATTTTCTTTGACCGGTGCCTTCTCACGGCTTCGTCTATTTGCGTCTATCTATGGCTCCATCCATTGGTGCCTCCTCTGGTTCATGACCCTTTCCTGTCTATTAATTCAGACTGAGGTCCAATGCCCATTGGACCTCAGGTAACGGTTAACCTCATGCTTATGTAAACAATATATGTATCACAGGTATTCATGTCATTTTAGCAAATATCACTACAAAAGCCCATAACAGATGTAGGAAATACATAATAATGTATATAAGGCAATAACAATACACATCCCCTGCAGTATATTTGTTTTCCCAGTCTGCACATTTACCAGTGCCATGATGTACAGTCGTGTCCAAAGCGCTGAGGAAAACTTTCGACGGTGTTATCAAGACTATAACCCGTGTATTCATGATTGTATCAAAATAATTGAGACAGAGTCTCAGTATAGGAACACAGCAATCATATATAAGCATATCACAATCATTAGAGTTAGTATTACAGTACGTCGAGAACGTACCTTCGTTGACGGTACTTCGGTACGTTTTACGGAAAACGGCGATTTTTTTGACAGTGGTGCAATAACGGCACAACAGCGGTACGACAGCGATATGATTATCACAAATATCCTATAAGGATAATATTTATCAACTTTTAGTATCATAACAGGCATTTTAGGTACAAATTACCATTTTACCCCTAGTTTGCCTAATTGGCGAAATTTCGCCAGAGCTTCGCTACTTTGAACCTATCTCTCCAAAATTTTGACATATCTATTTTCCCAATATATCTTCAAAATAAATACCATATTTACCCCTAAACATGATATCTAAACTATATGGGAATTTTAAAGATAAATCTAGCATTTCTACTGTATCTACTGAAAGAATTACCAAAGCTTAAGACTAGGGACCAAAGAACTTACCAAGGGCTTCGCTACTTTTTCTCCAAACTCCTCCTTCTCTCTAACCTCTCTCTAGATTTCAAAATTTTGGTGTGGAATGAAGAAGAGAAGTGAAGGGCTATTTATAGGAAATTCTGAGACACTATTCATGCTTTATCAGACTGGATTTCAGCCGTCGGATCTTTCTTTTACACATGGCTTCATCTTGACCCTCCTTGCACATTTCCCTAGAAGAAATGAGGTCATGCATGATGTCATCCCTCTTGCTTTATGAGCCAGTACCGATAAATTTTCCAGTTCGGTGTTCTAATCGCGCAATCTTGGAGAATCTCAAAAATCCGGCAACGTAGTCTTGAAGGTCTAATCTCCCTCTTTCAAGATACTTGGGTTAACTAAATTTTTGATCTCATTAAGGGTATTTCGTTGCCTACCGAACATTTTCGGACAAATGCCAACGGTTACGGAAATAACTTCCGATAGCACTAGCTTCTGGACAATAATTTACTGGTTTATAATATGTCCTGACCTAAGAAACCTAATTCATGGTTTGTCACAATGGTCTTATTTTCTATGGATTCTCATTTCTACTATCGCCTTTTTCTTATTTACCTGTCTCTTATTTACTCCGTTGGTTTTCGAAATGACTTCGGAGATAGCTCGCTCCGAGATAAAATTTCACTTGTTTATATTAAGTCCAGATGTTACAGACTTAGTTCACCCATATTGAGGTAGGATTTAATTTCTATTGGTTCTCATTTATCCTGTTGGCTCTTTACAAAATATCTCATTTTATAATATTATTTAAATCCTAAATATCTAGATATTATTTTGAAATAACCATAACCCTTTTCACACTATTTTCTTAATTAGTATTATTATTATTTATTTACTAATTTCGCCCCCTTTTTAATTAATTACTTAATTATTTCCTAATTAATTTACTTATACCTTAATTTAGGTAATTAGCCATTAATTACTTAATTAGTCATTTACTAATTGTTGATAATTTTCTTAATTAGGATTAACTATTATCTCACAACTATTTTATTGACATTGGTATTTTATATCTCATGCATAATATTAAAAATCATGGGCCCTAATTAGGGTTTTTAAAATAATATTAAATTTTCCCCTTTATTATTTCCAAGGAAATAATTTATTAAATTTCTATAATTAAGGACAATACTTTCCCTAATTTTTAATAATTATTTTATTTCCCTTTAAGATTTATCATAATATTTTCCAGCCATTTTATGCCCCATAAATGCATTTTATGGATTTTAGCTCTTTATCTTTTCTAACTTCCATAAAAATTACCTTAGAAAATAAGATAGTTATTATTTGAGACCACATATTCACCTTTATATTTTTAGTATTTCTTTACTAAAATTCAATATTTATTTTAGGGTGTGTTTTGATCCCTAAATGAAATCCTAAAGAGAAATTGCTCATAAATCTATAACAATAAAGTTACAGAATTAGAGACAATATACTCTCTGTAAAATATTTATCCAAATATATCATTCATATTAGTTAGGGTTTTCAGGGTATTACAATAACAACCGAAAAAAAAAACATAAGGTAACAAGCTTTTTCAACTAAATTGGCTAACATCATTCTTACAAACATATATTAAGCGTATGAAGAAATCAAATTCATATTCATACAACAACTTCATCTTCCTTGTAATAAAATGTACTTCCACTTCCTTCATAAAACTATCTCACCATGATGTATAATATAAGCTCAAACAATATTTATACCTTTCTAAGTCTATACCTTAAGGTTAACAATCCTAATTCAACTTAATTCTCTTTTACACATTTTCACAAACACCTAATCTGCATCAATATTCAAGCCAATTCATCAAACCTCTAAACCTTTAAATCCTTGCACAACAATTTCCTAAACATTATCGGTGGACAGAAATATTATGCTTCCCAATCAATTCTTTACCATGAATCAATTTAAGCTTATATTACTTCTCAAACAACTTCAAATAGCCACATGTTACCACAAAGTCCCCTAGATTAAATTTCTTAACAACTTTTAACTTTTAATTTTCAGAACCCATGTTTTTCCTCGCAACAATCAAAATTTCAGCAAAACACTAATTCAAGTAAACTTTCTCTTTCAATATAATAGCCAAAAAGAAAAAACCTTCAAGCACCAAATGGAAATAAATACCACCATCGTTTCTCAACAATCTCCTGTCTAACATATTTTTAAAATTACACTTCCAAATTTTATCTTTGAGCGAAACTTAAATCATAATTAGCCAAACTAGAATTTAAATCCTTCCCCATCATCAAAATACTATAGATACACATGTGAAAGTAACCCTTTTGAACATTTTATCGAACACCTTAATCATGAAAAACTCTTAAACAAACATCCAAGGATATAAACTACCAACAAAAATAAACTTTTAAGCATCAATGAAATCTCTTAGAGTTCCTAAAAAAACTCATATTCTTAATTAAGTTAATACTAATTACTTCTTTTGTCAATAAATCTATCAGACTAATAATTTCAATAAACACTCTAACGTTTTTTTTTTCCATCAGCTGCACGCAGAACATGATGAAGAAATAAAAGGAAGGAAAAGAAAATACTTAACCCCCAAAACCATAGCAGCAACGAATGGACATGAAAATAAAGGAATATCTTCAATCTTAAAGGAACAAGTTTCAGACATACCTAAAATCCCAAGGTTACACAAGATGAAGGGAGAGACGAAACTCAGCTCTCCACCAAGCCCCCAAAATGCACCGACAAAGAAGGAAAAGGAAGATTCAAGCAATCTTTGTACCCACAACAACAGATTTTAGCTAGGCACCGGTGATTAGAAGGAATGACAGCGCCGGTGATGAGAAGGAACGACAGCCACAGACACTGATCAAGGAAGAAGATCGGATGGGTATCTAGAAAACCCTCCCTCTCCCTGCGCTACGCGTTTGACCGGAATAAGATAGAAGTAGGAGCGGTTTTTTTTTTTGTATTTTTAATTATATATATTCTTTTAAAAAAATATCATGGTAATTTCATTAAAGAGAAAACATAATAAAATATCTCATTGGTAATATTTAATCCCAATACCTCATATTTAATCACCCATGTCAGGTTCTATTTTCTTGCATTACCAAGAAGAATATATATATATATATAAATTAAACATAATAAGAAAAGAAACATATTTATCCCTCATGAACTCATATTTTCATATTAATAATATAGTTATCATTTTTTTTTTTAATTTCTAAATATTTGGGCTATTGTACTTGACTTCCCATTTACAAGTCAAGTTATAACTTCAAATATAAGTATGAAATATATGGAATATATAATCAGGATCATATTTGAAATTTAAATGTATTCTATTCACATTTATTTCCTATCTTTTGTATCTCTATCTCCTACAATTTAGGATTCCTACAATTTCGACAATGCGTTTGTTTATTAAGTCAATTAATCAATTAGTTTATTATTATTATTATTTTATTTTTATCAACAAAATTTCTAGAATATTACAATGCTATTCTTCACTACAAGAACACCCAGCGTATTCTGATAATTGGAGCCAATTCAACTACCGTCTTTTGATTTTGATAAGTCTAATTGGATATATTTCGTATACTGGTTGCTCTGCCATTATTGTACCAAGTTTTTAGTTCTCCTGGTGAAGAAAATGGAAAAGTTACTATCATGCATAATTTACTCAAACTTAGCCAAAGATCAGAAGATAATGTCCTGCAAATAAAGAGTATTCTAGCAGAAAAAGAATGACAGAAGGCATTTTTTTGTTCGTACATAGACGTCATTGCATATACCACACCACAAAACGAACATGGACAATATGAATATTGAAAGAGTACGTAAGAGGAACCACACCAACTCTTTTTCATCATGTATAATTATTGATGTGCGAGGACCTAGCCGTGAAAACGGCCGAGTCCATCGGGTCAGCTCTTTTAAGCCCTGGCTCTTCAAAGGCCGGACTTGAAAATTACAGGAGTTTAATGAAATAAGTCCTAGAGGGCCTCGGGCCAGCCCTGCAGGCCCTTTTAATTTTATTATTATTATTATTTGGATGCATGGATTCGCATATGATGGTAATTTACTAGTTTATTTGTATTTTGTATTTGTTATAGAGTTATTTATCCATTTAAGTATAAATGCACACTACAAAAAAACCTCTGATTACCGACGGAATTACCCACGGAAAAAAATTCCGTCGGTAATTTTCCCCGGTAAACATGGCGTGGGTAAAAAACAAATTACCCACGGCATTTTTACCGACGGAAAATTACCGACGGAATGTTTTTTTACCCACGGAATTCCATGGGTAATTTCAGTTACCCACGGAATTCCGTGGGTAATTTCTGACGGAATTTTTTCCGTGGGTAATTCCGTCGGTAATCAGAGGTTTTTTTGTAGTGACATAAATACATAATAATTATATTCTAATTTCATAATTTGGTTTATTATTTGTTGCAGATAAAAATTATGGATGTGTTTATGATGCTGGAGAAGAAATTCATGATATTCTTACTCATGAACCAGAGCCTACTCAAAGCGAAGCACAATCAAATGTTGTTGAAATTGACGATAGTGGCGAAGATGACGACAATAATAATAATCGTACTAATGTCGTTTAATGGTATGCTTCTTATGTTTTATGTGAGTTATTTGTAAATATAGTTTGCTTTTGATTATGAATTAGTGAATATGCTCATTTGTTTGTTGGATGATTCGTGTTGTTTTGATATTAATGTTGACAATATTTATTTGATAAATTAGAACTTTAATTGTTGTAATTTACTAATTATATTTCTTTGAAATTAACAACAGAGGAAAAATAGTTAAAATTTGGAATAGTAACTTCCGGGCCTTAGAGGGCCAGCCCTGGCCCAGGTGCTCTCGGGCCGGGCTTTGAAAAACAGATGTTTTTCTTACCTCAGGCCTTGAACTGCCGGCCCTGATTCCTAGCTCTACGAAGAACCACGAGGTTATGATTTATTTTTTTAAAAATCTAACTTTTAGATTTGAGGTTTTATACATGTACGTCAGATTTCAAGTTAATTCAATACTTTTAACTATTTCAATAATTAATCATGAAAGTTTCAATTTAATAAATACATAGCTTAATAAATTTAATACTTGTAGTTATTCTATTTGCATGAAGTTTGACATGTTTGATCTCCCTCTACATATAGCACATTATATCCAAGTAACCAACGATTAAATTTAACAAATTTGATTGAATAGTTAGAAATAATTTTAGTTACATTAAATGGTAAGTTATAATTATAATTTACACTTTGTAATATGAAATATTTCAGTAACATAATTTGGTATATTACTATTAAAAATTACACTTCATAATATAGCTAGAGTGGTAACTTTCAAAAAATAACACAGTAAATTACTTACTAATATTTTATTTATTTATTTTTAAATATGCAATATGATTAATATATAACTATAAAAAAATTTAATATCTTATTGAAAAAGGTTGTATCAAAAAACAATATTATTTTATCTGAGACTTTCACCGGTTGAAAAACTCTAGATTTGGCTCAAGGTGACAACAAGGAATCATATGTTGCCATGTGGGGCCGCGCACACGTGATTAGATATACCAAAGAAAGAGGAACATGATTTCACAAAATCAACGTGGAAAATATGAATTTAAAAAGAGTCCGCAAAAATTTTGGTTCAAAGAAAATTTTTTTTGGTCGAAGGATAAATATATTAATATTAAAGAACAGTACATTACATAAAAACACCATAAAGATAGTACACAAATACAACAAACCAAACGAAAAACAAGAAGAACCAGTCACCACCCATTAAAAAGATAAGAGCAAAAGGAAAATCATAGACAACAACAGCCTCCTGGATACCCAAAGTTAGAAGTAATAAAGAAGAAAGTAAGGGTTGTAAAGCCCACCCGATCGCGCACACCTCCTTATAAGCATAAGCTGCAACTAAGACAGCTATACAGGAACCCCGTCTACGGGTGAAGATCCAAGAAAACCCAACTTCAGGAGAAAGGAGACTCATAATGTCCTGAAGAACACTTCTACTTTTCTGAACACGTAGATCTGATGACCTTAACCACACACAAAACAAAGCCTCTTTAGATCTGCCCCAAGAACGCAGATCCGAGCTACCAGATGATAATCGGATCTAACAACGCTCAAACAGCCTTCCAACCAAGAGGATTTGAACGCAGATCTTACAGATCTGTTTATTTCTTGAGCGAAGAACACCACCAAAAAACCCAGAATCACAAAAAGAGAAACAAAAACCAGATAAATCTCACCTCTGCAGATCAGATCTGAAGAAGGAGAGGAGAGGACTCGCCACAAGGACGAGAGAAGGACTCGCCACAAGGACGAGAGAAGGCCACATCTGACAGAACTCTGAGGGAGAGGACCATAGATCAAAGATCTGGACTCCAAAACATCAGGACCGCATATCAAAGATATGGACTTGCAACAACCACTCTGACTCGTCTGTGGCCCAGGAGCGGTGGTCGCCGGCGGCTTGTGTGTAAGGCACAAGCCGCCGGTGAGGGAGCATGAGAGGGGGGAAGGGGATTGCAGAGAAGAGAGAAGGTGGAGAAAAACGCGTAGAAGAGAGAGAGCTCCCCCTAAATTGGTTCAAAGAAATCAAGAGAGCTATTTTGTGAATGTTTAGGAAGGCGTTTCAACGCCTAAAAGGACAATGAAATGGAATAAAAGCTTAGTGGGGACAAAACATATTTTAATCTATTTAGGTTAGCATCAGAGTTATATTGACTTATCTGAAAAAAGCAGCTTTTAGGAGAAGCTTCTTCCTATCATACGAGCTACCTGCTCTTCTCTTCTTCATTACCGGGTCCCAATAAGCATTGAATGGGAAATCAAGTCCCACACCTTCATTTGTCCTTTCTTACCATATGACTACGAGCTACCTCCTCTTCTCTTCTTCATTACCGGGTTTTAGCAAGCATTGAAAGGGAAATTAATTCTCACACCTTCATTTGAACTTTCTTGCCATACGAGTTAACTCCTCTTCCTTCATATACAACAAATATATATATATTATAGTTGTATATATTCATACTTTTTTCAGTCATTTTTCATTGACTTTTTAAATAATAATTCAAACACGTTTCAATTATTATTATTTTAAAAAAAAAAAAACACTCATGTCACTGTCAATCCAAACACAAATCACATTTACAATTTTACTTTTATCCTACTTTAAATTTGCAAAAGTCAGATTGAAAATAAGTCACTTCTGCCACTACTAATCCAAACTGGTCCAATGAAGCGTGAAATTTCTTTCCTCTTCACTCATCAATGAGCATGTGCTTTTGTAGGCACGATGACAAGAAAAAGAGGAGACATATTTTGGTGATAAGGCCGGCCAAATTGGGTTCTCATTTCATGTTTTCCTCTTAGATGCTTGTTAGGTGCTTATACCCCTAATTTGGGGGGTGTAGGCGTTTTTTTAAATATTTATTTTATTTATTTAGTTAAATGATATGCTACATTCTAAAAATATTTTTTTGCACCCAGTATCTCAAATTAATTAATTTTCAGTCCTGCATTCAGAAATATTTTTCCTGTAACACCAGTATTCTGGAAATTAATTCATTTAAGATACTAGGTGCAAAAAAATATTTTATTATACAACATATAATTTAATCTAAATAAATAAAATATAAAAAAAAAATGCTCACCACCTCCAAAAATTAGGAGGATAAGTACCAAACAAGCACAAAAGCATATAATGAGAACCCAACCAAATTCGGATATATTCAACGGATCGTACCATAGTTCATTTTAGGCCACAAGCTTTCGACGAGGAGAGTTCAGTGAAAAAGCAAAGAACCAAAGCACAAGTCAATAATTTTTGGAAAAGTCAATCTAATTTCTTAATTAATTAAGGAGGTAGCTCGTATGGTAGGAAATGACAAATGAAGGTGTAGGAATTATTGTTCAAAAAAAAAAAAAGTGTAGGAATTAATTTTCTATTTAATGCTTATTGACACCCAGTAATGAAAATTAGAGGAGGAGGTAGCTCCTATGGTTGGAAAGGACAAATGAAGGTGTGAGAATTAATTTTCTATTCAATACGTAATGAGATCCGGTAATGAAGAAGAGAAAAGGAGGTAGCTCATATGGTAAGAAAATGAGTTATGTGGCATGGCAGGAAATGACAAATGAAGGTGTGAGAATTAATGCTGAAAAAAGTCGATACACTCTCTAGAAGCTGTATGACAAATGAAGGTGTGAGAATTAATGTTGAAAAAAGTCGATACACTCTCTAGAAGCAAAAGCTGCTTTTTTCAAATAAGTCCATTTCACTATGCTTTTGAAACGCCTTTCCAAACAGTCACTTACTTCGGTGGCAGAATTAGGATTTATGCAGATAAACCAATAACTTACAATATTTTGTTAGTTACTTCTTTTAACATAAACCAATAACTTTGGTAACATAAAGTAGTAAGTACAGTAATATTTGTGGTAAATTAGCATTGCAAGCTACATTTTGTTATATGGAGTGATGCTTTTAGTAACATTAAATGGTAAGTTATAATTAAAAATTACACTTTGTAATATAAAATATTTTAGTAACATAACGTGGTAAATTACTATTAAAAATTACACTTTAAACTATAGAGTTGTAACTTTCATAATATAAAACAGTAAATTACGAATTTTTTATTTTTTGAAATATGCAATATGAATATATAAATTTATAAAAATTAATAATTAAAGAAATTATTAACTTACCATAATAATGAATAGCAATAACATTGTTAAATTGCTATAAATAGCAATAACAGGTTGGAGTAACGCAAAGCACAAGAGTGAGGTTCACCAAGAAGGAGTAGAAGTGATTAGAGAGAAGAGTGAAAATGTCATTGCCAACCTTTGTGGTGCTCAAATCAAACTACAACAACAAATACTTGCGTTATATACAGGAAGATGGGCCTATGAAAGGGTTTCTCCAATGCTCCGGAGAGGAGGTTAATAGCCCATATGCAAAGTTTGAAGTGGTGATGGGAAAGAGTGGGAATGAACTAGTGCACATAAGATCCTGTTACAAAAACAAATATTGGGTGAGGTCGACACCGACAGATTGGTGGATTGTTGCGGGAGCTGATGAACCTGAGGAAGACCAATCCAAAGGGTTATGTACACTATTCCAGCCACTCTATGTAGATGCTGATACTAGAACAGTCCGATTTTTGCACGTCCAGCTTGGACGCTATGCATGCATATCGAAGGGTGATGCATCCTTTGATTCCTGTTTATATATAGGAAAAGAAGATCCTGACAAAGATTCGTGCGATGTCTTCACAATCATCGATTGGAAATCACTATTGATAATGCCTAAACATGTTGCATTCAAGGGCGACAATGGACAGTATCTCAGTGCCCGCTGGATCGAGGGACACCAATATCTGCAGTTTGCATCAAATGATGTACGTGATCCAACAATTAGCAACGAGATCTTCACCACTTCTAACGGAAACATCCGTGTAAAGTCCGATCACTTCGGTAAATTTTGGAGGCGTAGCCCAACCAATTGGATATGGGCTGACTCAGATGACCCCACTACTAACAACTCTGATACGTTGTTTTGGCCAATCAAAGTAGCTGACAACAATATCATTGCTCTTCGTAACTTAGGCAACAATAATTTCTGTGAGAGACTCACCACCGAGGGCAAGACAAGTTGTCTTAATACTGGAGTTTCCACCATTTCTAAAGAGGCCCAAATAGAGGTGGAAGAGCTTGTCATTTCAAGGCAAATCTATAATGTCAATTTTTGTCTCTTGGATGCCAGGATTTACAACCAGAGAGTCATCACAATGGCCACCGGAGTTACCATTAACAGGACTCAAGAACCGAATAATGCCGAAGTGAAGCTCTCTTATACAGAGACTAAGAGCCATACTTGGAATGCCAGTGTTTCGTTGAAGTGTGGTGTCAAAACTAGCTTCCAAACCGGCGTTCCATTCATCGCAGAAGGAAGAGTTAAAATTTCGGATGAATTTAATGGAGCATACCAATTGGGAGAAACTAAGACATCATCACCTGTAGTGGAGAAAGTGTACAAAGTTACTGTGCCACCGATGACGATGGTGACAGTGAATCTGCTAGCAACAACAGGTTCATGTGACGTTCCTTTCTCATACACTCAGCATGATACTCTTACCAATGGGCAACAAGTTACCTATAACATGGATGACGGCATTTATACTGGCATTAATTCTTTCAACTTCAAGTATGAGACCAAACATGAAAAATTATGATGTAATTAAAATGCCACGAATGTTTGTGGGTACCATCTCTAGAAACCCTCACGAGACTCCACTCGTCCACTAGGGCTACCTAGGGGTTTAAAAGGCTTGTTGCATGTGCTAAATGCAATCGCGTTCCCTGCGAAAGTGGCATTTTTATTTCTGTCTGTAATTCAATTCAATAATATGCATTGTAGTAGCCTTTACTCTTTACTTGGGGACTTCATATTCTGGTTCTACTATATCACTACCTACATATGCGCATAGCTGCATACTGCTAAATGATAGCTATGTATGTTAGAGTTCATCTTGACATGTTGATCGAGAACCTAGTTGCCTTTTTGGTGATTCATGAAGTCATGGGTACGTAGTTTGTTCACTGTTTGAATTACTTCGTTCAATGTTGGCGATTATGATTTCTTTTGCCTGCTTTAAGGTTAATGTCAGGCCCAACTCACCAATGAATAATTAATTGCATAAACAAAATCAATTATCAAGCTATGCAATCTTAGCCAACAAATTAAACAATATCACTGGCCTAGGTTGGTCTTCCACTTTTTTTTTTGATATGTTATTCCTTCATACATTGTATTCCATAAACTATTCTCTTTGTATATACTCCGTATATAGGATATCCAATTTAATGGTTAGATTTATAAAAAAAAAAAAATCATAATTTCATTAATTTTGACCACTCTTACATAAAATATAAAAACTGCTCTCTTATTTATTAACCTGATATAAATGTTGCTTTGAAAATAAACATTAGATAAAGTGATATCATAAAATTTAGGGAATAAACAACTGACCAAAGACTATGAAGCTCCAGGGAGATGAGACCATTTTCATTGCTGTGATCCACATATATAAATATTCTATGGTTCATGATGATCATTGGATTACTAAAAGAGTTTTTCATGCGTATAGAAACAATAATCAAATTACTTACGAGAAAATAATAATAATTAATTTGATTATAAACCGTGAAATTTATAAAATAACATTTTTAAAAATAATAAAATTTGTATATGTTAATTTTTTTTTCTAAAATAGATGAAATAAAATTTAATAACAAAACAAATTCATTTAACCCACATGTCTTGTACTTATTGTCCAAAACCATCACGTGCAAAAGCATTAATATTTTCTCATTCAATTATTAACAGAGCTCTTACAATTGAGAATATTGTAATTAATTTGAAATTTTACGAGTAAATTGTTATAATTTGACATCTAGGGGACACATTAACATTTTTTAAAAACTATAAGGAGTAAAAAAAACAATTAAACCTAAAATATTTAAACATGCATTTATAATTTTTTGCATAATACTAGATAGAAGTAGAAGTTGTTTAGGTGTCAAATTCTAATGAACTGCCTGGTCCATAATAATAATAATAATAATAAAAGAATTGATCATTAAACGAAAACCACAACCAAAAACATTGTTTGATTATACAATGGGAAACACAGTGCAAAAACCCCATAAACATGTCGTTGCAAAAAAAAAAAAAAAAAAAAAAAAAAAAAAAAAAAAAAAAAAAACTCTCAACATTTAACTACAACATAACTCGTTACTATAAATCATAGAAGTTTTGCAAGAGACATGTCGTTGCAAAAAAATATTGAACATTCAACAACAACAAAAATCTTTACATAAAAATATGACTTTTAAAAACAAAAACATATCGTTGCAAAATCTCAATATTCAACAACATAACTTGTTATGATAAAAAATACTTTGGCAACGACATTTATCATTACACACTATGCTTTCAACAGCAACATTTGTCGTTGCAAACTAAAATATGCAATTTTTTTAAAAAAATATTAATTAATACTATGATTTATAACAGCTACAACTTGATTTGCAAAATACAAATTTCTTACAATTCTTTTTAAAAAATAATAACAAATTTAAACATATAAGATTCTCAATCTTAATATTAAATGTATTCCAACAACTTAGTAGAAAATATATAAATACATATTTCAAAATTTAAAGTTTGTAATACTAAAAAAATACAAAGAGAAACAAAAAAGGACATAAGAAATATGTTGTACTAGTCCGTCAATGCCACAATCTCCATCTCAGTTTATCTAATAATTCTACCATTTCATAACCCTTGTCCTAAAAAATACATACCAAAAAACAAAATAAATAAATAAATAAAGTCAAGACAACCAAGAAAAAAAAAGATAATCGTTTAAATCTATCTTACAAAATCTTCACTGACTTTTAACAAAAGGACAATCCCCCTCAAGGCCAAGTGACCAAGATATTCTCAAAAAAGGCCCAAAGAAAAGTCAAATGTCAGAAAATGTCTTATGGCCTTTTTGAATATTATGCTAGAAAACGAAATAACAATGTTGTACTGATATAGTTGTTAATATGTACTAATATAGTTGTTAATGTATATTGATTTAGTTGTTAACGTACACTGATTTAGTTATTAATGTTGTACTGATATAGTTGTTAACGTTTTCTAATATAATACCCAAAAAGGCCTAGGACCTTTTCTGATATGTGATTTTTTGGGGGCCTTTTTTGAAAATATCTTGGTCACTTAGGCCCTGAGAGGGTTTTTCTCTTTAATAAAAGCTCAAGGCTTTTTACACAAATAAATCTACCAAAGTTTTTTTTTTTTTTTTTTTTTTTTTTTGCTCGCCTAAATCTATCAAGTTTAGTGGCAACTCATCACAAAATGTCCATTACTAACTATTAAGAAAGATAGCAATTTCCACGAGAAAGAACACATAAATTTACTTGGTTCAGATTAATGTGATGCTACATCCAAGGTTGAGCCAGAGCTCAAGACAAAAATTGATTACAACCCTCAAGAACAATCACACACTAATAGATATAAACTACTGGAATAATCTCTAACAATCATAGAAGAGATTCAACACAGACCCCAGCAATGACATTGATTTCAAGAACAAGATAGGATAACAATACCAAAGGTTATGTAATAACCTTTTATGCTAGTCACTTTAATATGAAATGACTAAAATACCCCTAGGCCAAGATGAAATTACAAATATGCCCACATATCTCCTCCTTGACTCTATTTTGACAGCAAAAATATTTCAAGCACTCGGCGATTATCTAAATCCAAGATACTGGACACCTTAAGCAAATCCAATGCAATATTGAACCTACTTACTGGTACGACCTTAGTCATAAGGTCTGCTGGATTCCTTTGGGTGTTGATCTTTTCTGTGGATACTTGACCCTAAGCTACTATATCCCTTATAAAGTGAAACTTCACATCTATGCGCTTTGTCCTCTCGTGAAACATGTTGTTCTTGGATAGGAATACTGCACGCTGTGAGTCACTGTGAACACGAGTCTGATCCTTCTCTGTCAACAAGCCTCGAAACCAAGCTCTGTCAACAAGCCTCTAAGCCACAACGCCTCCTTAATTGCTTCAGTTAGTGCTATGTACTCAGATTCTGTAGTTGACAATGCTACCACATGCTGCAAGGAGGATTTCCAACTTACCAAGTTGCCTCCCACGGTAAAAACAGTACTTGTTATTGATATTCTCTTATCTAAATCTGCTGCAAAATCAGAGTCACGATAACCATCAACTTGTATGTTAGTTTCATGATTTTTACAATATAACAAACCAATATCAACAGAATTTCTCAAGTATCTCGAAATCCAATTAACAGCATACCAATGAGAACTATCAGGATTACTCAGAAACCTACACACAAGTCCTACTGCATAGGCTAAATCAAGTCTGGTACATATCACATAATACATTAGACTTACCATACAAGTTTGACACTCACCAAAAGATTTATTATCATCAACAGATATGCAGACTTATAAGTGGAATGAGCAAATTTAGATCTATATGCAGCACTATAAGTGGAATGAGCAAATTTAGATCTATGAAACTTACCCAGGGCACATACATCATAAGAGGAGAGTTCTCTTACCCCTTTTAAATCATTGAAGACTGGCTTCACTAAAGAGTGAGGCCTTTACTGCTGATATGCCCTATCTGTCTACGCCATAGTTCCACCTAGTTCAAAACATTAGCAACAGCAGAAACGAAACCAGAAATAACAGATCCTTTGAGGAAATACAAACCATTCCTCAACTCAACATACAAAATTAACCTCTTGCCTCTAAACACTTTTAATTTTTCATTCTTTGAATAATAAGAATAACCTCTAGAATCTAACTGACTTAGAGAAATTAGATTTCTTCTAAGTTTAGGGACATATCTAACATGCTGCATTTCTCTTACATTTCCATTGTCTAGTTTAAGTAATATACAGAGTATTATCTGTACCGGTAACATTACATGCAACATCAATATTACCCATCAACATTTACCACAATCAAACAGTTGTAGAGATTAAAACCATTCTTTCCTAGGAGTCATATGGAAAGAACATCCTGAATCTAATATCCAATTATCATGATCTTCATTATCAGTAACAATCAATGCATCACATGTTACATCAATCACGGTAGCTGCATTATTCTCATTATTATTAGATATATTCAACTAATTTTCCTAACCTTTCTCCACAATATTTATGGGTAGGTCCATCTTTCCCACAATAATAGCAAACAAATTTACCGTCATTATTATTTTTGTTCTAAACATTATCCTCATTATTGTTACCATTGCTACCATTCCTTTTATTTGTTTTTCTTCTATTATTCTAATTACTATTCTTATTTCCTTTAGGGTTATAATTAACAATCAAACTCTCAGACACTGCCATAACCCTTTTTTCCTGATTTCATTTCAACGTATCTCATCCTAAATGAATCAACAACAACATCTAGGGACGTTAAAGTTGAACTTAGGTTATTTGGCCATTTTTTGAGCTTAATTAACTGTTACTTTCATGAGTTATGAAAATTTGACCATAGGCCTAGGTTTGGTATACTTTGGGGAGTTTTTGGTAATTTGAGCAAATAGGTCACTGATACTTCATAGATGCACTTTTTCACTGATTGCTTGAATTATGGCCTACACTTGCAATGTTGGGAGTTTGATACTCATTATTAGTATTTTTAGATACATGACCTTTGAGGTTGCTATTTATTTACCGGCTTGTTTGGAATTTTTAAAACCTCTTAGATTTGCTTCCTACTTTAGAACTGCTCATTTGCACATGTCTACTCCTTCACTATGGAATTACATTGTTATACTGAGATCGCAGTTGAATTCTTACCTTTGCATTATTGTATACTGCTTCCTTAGTTTAAGTATTAGTGGAATTGTTCATGTTGCCTGACAACACTTGTTGTACACTCAGAAGTAGTACCTGCTAAACTTAGACTTAATGCTGAATTGGTGCATGATTTTTGCTTTGTTTGATATACTTATTCAGTTCACATTATGTATTTTTAGGTACATACACATGGCACCTAGGAAGAAAACACGTACCTCTGCAGGGGCCAGCACCAGTGGCCCAAATTAACATATTAAATGCGAATAGATTGCATACTACGTATGACCCCTATGTCTAGGTGGACTGCTTATTATATGGTAGGATTACTTGATCCCAATTTATGTAATACCCGGATAATTATTTATAAATAATATTCCATAAATATCATATTTGAGTCATATTACCCATTTAAAATAGGTGAATATGTGGTCTCAATATTTCTTAATATTCTTATTTTATTTCTAACTGATTTATTCTTAGAAAATAGATAGTTGAAGATTTAATTCTCTAATTTTTTTAGGGATCATAAAATACCCTAAGACTATCATAATTAAGTAGAAACTTAATTATATCATTTTAGCTATTAAAATCATCAAAGGATGACAAAATCAATTAGAGAAAATTAGCAACAATTATTGGGCAATTAAAATTGCAATAATTGGAATTATTTTTATAATTTTCGTAATTAATTAATTAATTAAAAAAATAATTAAAAAGGCATAATTAAGAAGTATTTGAGTTGAATTAATAATTAAAGGCTAACAAAGACCCAAGATTAATATTAAGGGAATTTCTAATAATCATAATTGACTTAAGAACCAATCATACTTTGACAAATAAGCCTAAAAACATCTAATACACAATATTAGGGATTTTTACCAAGATTAAATTAATTCCCCTATTTTTATGCAAAGGGGCGAAATTCACCACTAAATTAGGCTAGGTAATAGCACAAAATCCAAGAGCATCATAAATCTTAAACAATATATCTAGATATTAAACTAGAACAAGTCTTAACCACACAAATTAAGCAAAGACTTTTTAAGGTATTGTGATCAAGACATAAAGAAAGATAAAATGCAAATGAAATGAGAAACAAATTGAAGTTAAATGATAAAGAGGGGGCAGCTTTTTTTGTGGATGAAAAGATGAAATTTAAACAAAATATCGTGATATTTACTCTTAACATGTCATAATCCATAATAAGTGCATGAAGACTTTTGTGGCTAAATGACATAAGCTTGTGTAATAATTAGTAATTAGTGGTAAATTGATTAAAGATGAGATAAAAACCATTAGGATGAATTCAAGACATAAGTGAATGAGAATCCATAGAAAATAAATCATATCTTGAAATCCATGAACTAAGTAACAAATATAAGTAGATATTATGAATAAGCAAAATTCAAGCTTGAACATAGTGGTTTCCAAAGTGATTTTGGTAAACTTTTGAAATTCATACTATTATGAAAATGAAGTTTAAAAATACCATAAATCAAGTCATAAAGTTGTGATTCCAAAAGTACAAGTGAATCCTTAAGAAAAACACCAACTTACACCTAACTAAATTAGGATTTGGGAATGGAAGAAAGATGAAGAAGGGAAGTCAGTTTTTGAAGATGAGAATGAGAGATAAAATTGGATTCAATTAGTGTTTGAAATCCACATATAGGTTTGATTTGAGTTAAGTTTGAAATCCACCAATTAGAACCATCTTGAGATTACTATAAATAGGGGCATTAGCCTTCACTAATTCTCACACCAAAATCAACCCCAAGAGGTGATTTTCTAAAGAGAGTAGAGAGAAGTGAGAGCTAGTGGGAAGCAAGAAGGAGGAAGTTCTTCAAGGGTAAGTTCCCTAGTTCTTAAGCTTTAGCTTTGAGTTTATAGCTTAAAATGTTGTTTTGATCTTTAATCTTCCAATATATTCTTGTTATCATGTTTTTATGGTTAAAAATGGCTTTATTTCGAAAAATTGATGATGAAGAAGTTATAGCAAAATTTTTGGAAGATTATGGTCAAAAAGCGAAGCTCTGGCGAAATTTTGTCGGTTAGCGACTCCGGAAGCAATTTCAAAAACGCTGGTATCTTATATTGAAGATGCTATGCCAAAATTCTTAGAAAATTCATGGTGAGAGTAGACATATAGAGCTTTCCAAATATACTTATAGCATGTCGTTTTGAGTTCTGTGCTAGGAGATACAAATGTTTAAAGTTAGGCTATATGATCTGGAAAATTCTGGGCAGAGCATGAAGTTACGAAAACTGGGAATTGTTTATATAATCTGGGCAGTAACCACTATTTTTCATTGAAATTATACATCCTAAGGATTCCGAGGAATTTTACGGATCCTCGTTTCGAGTTCTGTGGAATTAATTATAATTCTCCAAAGTTATGTGAAAAATCAGCCTATATGCTGAATAATAGCGTTTTGTACGAAATTAAATAGGATTAAGTTGAAAATAATTAATCCAAGGGTAAAATGGACATATATAGCCAAGATATCTCTAGAGATGATGTTTGTGAATTAATAGAGGCGATATTACCTTTATAGGATATCCGAGGATTCCAGTCGATTCGAAGGACGGACGTACTCCGTATATGTGAATAGTATCGTATACGTGAATAGTAAATTACTATTCACATGGAAGGAAGGTACGTTCGCGTCGTAACACTAACTCGATGCTTATTGTATGCTATATGTGATTGCTTTGTGTTCATATCGAGATTCCGTTTGTTTGAAAATGGTGAAATCATGAATACACGGGTTATAGTCTTGATAACACCGTTTAGAGTTTTCCTAGCGGCGAGGACACGACGTACATCGTGGCACTGGTGAATAGTGCGTGATGGGATAACAAACATACTGCGAGGGGCTGTGTATTGTTATTGCCTTACATACATTATTATGTATTTCCTACATGTTGTTATGGGCTTTTGTAGTGATTATTGTGAAAATGTCATGAAATACCGCCATACATATATTGTTTACATAAGCATGAGGTTAACCGTTACCTGAGGTCCGATGGGCATTGGACCTCAGTCTGAATGGATAGACAGGAAAGGGTCATGAACCAGAGGAGACACCAGGAAATGGAGCCGTGAGAAGGCACCGATCAAAGGAAATGCGGGAAGAAAGTCAACAGAACCTACCTTATGGCATGAATCTAATAAAGTTACTTCACATCATTTGGTGCTTAAACTAGAAGGGTCGTCTATGTGGTTCGATCAATCATCACCCTAGCACGGTGAGACTCCCACTAGACCTACCCACTGGCCAAATGGGATGATTTAACCGAGTTAGGTTCTATGCCCCAAGTCTACTTAGGGCTTGGTTAAAGAGGGTATAGTTACATGTAAGAATTGTAATTATAAATTTTTGTATTCGTATCACATGAATAATTCCTTCGGGAGATTTTGTAATATATATATCAGTATACGTCAGGCATCATCATATGTCTGAGTATTTCATATCAATTACTCAGTGTTATACCTGTTGTTCAAATTTTTAGTACATGCTCTCCGTTTCTGCAAAACGCTGAACTGTAGCACCTCAAAACTCTGATAATTTTTATAAAACCACGTGTCACCGACACGATTTATGTTACGGAATTTGGGGTGTTACAATTTACATACCCACATGTCTGTGTGATGCATAGATAATCTTACTCAATAATGAAATAGAAACAGGCCAATAATCTCCCGCGGGGGAAGAATGTGTCTCGTGCTTTCGCAATTCTGATTACCTCCCCTGGCTTTTGACTTCTGAAGGAAAACTCTACTTCTGCGTTCTGCTCTTCTCTAGAACACTCGATAGATCTGATGATTACCTTTTATTGCCTACCGAGTTGTTGCTTTTTCTCTGAGTCAGAATTCTGTATTTATAGAGAAAAATCAACAGCAGCGGTTAAGCGTGGAGACTGGCACGCTTACGCGCTAGGGCAGCTTCTGATACTCTATCACTCAAGTGTTAAAGGTGAGTGTTTCTCTCAACAAACCGTCCCTGCAGTAGCACCACCATAGGCTTGATTATATTCTCCCATTCTCCACAACTATATAATACATGCAATTTCCAATCAAAAGGTTGTAATGGGGCTTAGGTAAAGGAAGGAAATTAATTTAGATAAGTAGCTAAAAACAGTGGAAAACAATATATGTATAATCAATTAAAAACGGGGGACAATTATATATCCCAACACAATACTGCAATCTTTTTCCTTTCTTTTCACAATTTTTCAAGTTCTCTCTTTTTCTTTTTCACTAGGCCTTTGGCCTTCTCATCACATAATACTGAGAGAATTCCCTCAAACTTGGGCCTTTACTATACCAGTATATCATGTTTTCAATATTTCAAAGCCTTTCTTTCTTTCTTTCCATTAGGCCTTTGACCTTTTCATTCCTATTGTAACCATCTCATATTTTCAATGAAGCTCAAACCTGAATCCCTGCACATGCTCAATTTCCACTGTTAGGTTGGATATGGAATTTGGCTAAAATAACAGCTAAAAATCAAGAAAATTGTGACTTTATCATTTCAGAAATTACATGCATGAATGCCATCTCAAAAAAGAAACAAATCAAGTTCTAGAGTACCACATACAGAGAAGTGCACACACAAAAAGATATATGTTGAAGGCTCAAAAACCTCTCGGCTATGGATATTAAATTCAATCATGCAATCCTATGTCACAATCTTAAAATTTTCAGAAAAATATATTTCAGTGAACCTCATTCATTCCAATCAAACCCATGCTCACTAAGGAATTCAAATATGACAATCTTACCATATACATCCAAAAGAAAATATTGATTTGTCAAAATAAATTAATTTCAATCCCTAAGATCTGGATATGATATTCAGCAAATCTAGTTTAATCAAGGTTTAACTTATTCAAAAATCAATAAAAAAACAAACAAAACAATATTTTTTAATTTTTTTTTGCAGTAATATTCAGTTCTGGGTTCAGTTGTCTATTGTACCCGCTCCCACACTGGACTTTTGATGTCCTCATCAAATAAAATAAAAACCACCAGTGTGGTGAAAAATGGCAACGGAACCATGCACACATTATTGACATTGTCCTAAATGATATGTAGAATATATGCAGATGAATACATATGAGCAAAATTAACATGAAATCCACAACATCAATCTAAAGCATAAGCATATCAATAGGAATAATATAAGTCATCCATGACACATACTCCATGATATATACAGTCACCACAAAAGAAAAACAAGAATGCAGTTGTTATAGACTCATATATGAGGCCCATTTGCGGTCCAACAAGGGCAATTTGTACCAGAATCTTTCCATAATCAGGTAGGATACTAATTAGTCTATAATCAAGGCTATAATCACGGAACATACAGGTAGTGCGGCTGAAACATGGGCTTGGAGGCGCACAAAGCCCTAGGATCGAAAGCAGGCAAATACCTCTGCCCAGAAATCCAAATCTAAGGCAGGCGAATCAGCAGGAGCAGCAGCTCCAACCCGAGGTTGCAAGGCTCCCTGAGCAGCAACCCATATTCAAAGAGCATATGGCTCAGTATCTACCACCGCTGGAGGATATTGTCCCAGAAGATAATGAACTTGAAGATGCGTCAAACATGACATCCTCCCTGGCATTCCAGCTGTAGGTCCCTCCTATTGTTGATCCCGACATTCGTATTATGTAGGCTTCCTTAAACACTGTAATGAATCGAATGGAGAGGATGGAGCAGCTTAACCGACTTCAGAGGCAAGAGGATATTTGGTTGATGCATGAGGATATGGATCGCCGAAATGCAATTCTATGGCAAGAAGAAATGAAGAGAATGAGGTTACTGGAGGAACGTCTCAGACGAGTTGAGAGTTTCGGAAACCAGGATGAGAGCGGCCCTAGTCGGCCTAATATCCTCATTCGTAATGGGGGAAGGGATGCAAGTACCCCAAGCCGGGTTATTGCCTCGGCCTCTACTCGGGTGGATGCTGAAATTTTTTGTATAAACAATACGGAAGATAACTTGGTCCGACATGATCGGGCCCGGATTCCCAAAGAAGAAATGCGGAAAATACAATGGCTAGAAGAGCGCATTGGGCATCTTGAGAACCCTGCCCGTAATGTTGATCGAAATGCAAGTGGCCCTAGTCGGGTTAATGCCGCTCAAACGAACGTTGAAGGTCCACAATTCCATAATGCTGGACGAAACTTGGCCGGGCAAGACCAGGCACGAATTCCTGAGTTTAGGATCCCGGATCATACCAAAGGCAAGCAGATTGTGGATAATCGGGATGAGGGTGGTAAAAACCGAGATACTATCCTGAACCCAACACAGGATCTACTCGGAGGTTATAGGAGGAGATACGACAGAGAGAATAACAGAAGTCCTTTCTCTAACGAAATTGCAAAAGCTCCTTACCCCAAGGATTTTGATTCAATGGACTTGCCGAAATACGACGAAAGCCAAGATCCACAAGCACACCTAAACATATTTGACATAGAAATGTGTGTGAAAGGGTTCACGGAACACATATTCCTCGGTTATTTGCGGGAACCTTGCGAGGAGCAGTGCAGACATGGTTTCACACCCTTCCTCCAAAGTCAATCCACTTTCAATGATTTGGGAGATAAGTTTAGGTTGAATTTTGTAACGAGCAAAAAACAGCCAAAGTCTGAGTTCACTCTCGGCAAAATCAAGTAAAAACCAGGAGAGACGCTCCAAAAGTTCCTGGATCGCTTCAAAGACGCTGACCTGCAAGTACCGGGATTGCCAGAAAATGTACACGTCCACCTACTTATAGCTGGCTTAGATATCACATCTCGGTTGGCGAAGTCTTTAATAAAAAAAAGCCCGTCAAGACCCTGGTGGATTTTAGAATGCAGGCCAAGGAATACTTGGAGTTGGAACAAATGGAGATTGCTAATGATGTGGCAAACTAGAGCAGGAGGAGTCCACCTTCGAAAGTGAAGGAACATCGTGGAAATTAGAGGCAAGATTTCCTCGTGCGGAACCCGGACATCAAACCCTAAGGTGGCAAGTCGAAAAGGAAATATGGAAAATACACTCCCTTAAACGTATCGTGTTCACAAGTTTGGAAGAAGGTAGCCTTGACTAAGATGAAGAAAGTTGACCGACCTCGGTAGCTTTATAATAAGGCGGCCTTAGATCAATCTCGGTACTGCGAATTCCATGACCAACCAGGACACACTACAAACTAGTGTTGGGATCTCCGAGACGCCATTGAAAAGTTCATCCGAGAAGGAAAATTGCGGTAGTACGTGATTAGAACCCAAGGGCGGAAAAATAACAAGCGTTGGCAAGGGGGATGAAGCAAGAGCTCGGCTCCTGAGAAGAAGAGGAAGGATCAAAAGCAAAAGAGAGCAAAGGGTAGTGATGGAGAGTTCCTTGAAGCTCAGTATGAATGTAACATTATCAGTGGAGCGTTCGGAGGGGGAGGAAGATCCTAGACGAGCATATGAGAGAACTACTGGATGCCGGATTTATTCAGGAAGTTCAATATACTACCCGGTTGTCCAATATCGTAATGGTGAAGAAGCCAAATGGGAAGTGGAGAGTTTGTACAGACTACACCGATGGCGATCTTAATAAGGTTTGTCCTAAAGATGCGTATCCTATGCCTAGTATCGACCAGTTAGTTGATAACTCATCTGGTTTTCAACTATTATCCTTCATGGACGCGTATTCCGGATACAGCCAAATTTCCATGTACCCGGATGATCAAGAGAAGACAGCCTTCATCACTGAAAAAGCTAATTATTGCTACAACGTAATGCCTTTCGACCTGAAAAATGTAAGGGCCACCTATCAAAGAATGATGAACCAAGTATTCGAAGACTAGCTTGGAAAGAATGTCGAGGTATATATTGATGATATGATCGTTAAATTGACCAAC
The DNA here is from genome assembly GCA_019022615.1 of Acacia melanoxylon. Taxonomy (NCBI): domain Eukaryota; kingdom Viridiplantae; phylum Streptophyta; class Magnoliopsida; order Fabales; family Fabaceae; genus Acacia; species Acacia melanoxylon. Next base: position 29,269,641 of record JAFJYJ010000002.1, read on the forward strand.
TTCAATGGTCACGTCCACAATCCACAGCAAACCTTTGACAAGCTTAGAGCTCATTGAATCCGGTTAAACCAAGCAAAATGTGCATTTGGAGTCCCGACAGGAAAATTCTTGGGTTTTCTGCTGACAAGCAAAGGAATTGAAGTCAATCCGGATAAATGCAAGGCCATGCTGGACATGAAAGCTCCAAGAAATAAAAAAGAGGTGCAGCAGCTAACAGGAAGACTGGCAGCCCTAACCAGGTTTTTACCCAAGTGGGCGAAAAACTCTTTGCCTTTCTTCAAACTGCTAAAAAGGAGGCTCAAGGTGGATGGAACCCAGAATGTGAAGATGCTTTCACAAAGATAAAGCAGTGTTTAGCTGCCCCACCAGTTTTGTCTAAACTAGAGCTAAGAGAGACTTTGATTTTGTACTTATCCGTGGGCAAAGAAGCAGTAAGTGCCGTACTGGTTAGAGAGACAGAAGATGGCCAACTATCTCATCAATATACTGAGGATCTTGATCATCAAACCCGTGATCATCTATCTCAGCCACAATAGTCCCTTGCTTAGGACTTAGGGTGTTATGCTCCACCTCAAAGAAGACCTCGTTAGGACCTTCTTGAAGTATATTCTCTTGACACTTATCCTGCAAGTTAGTCTTAAAGAACTATAGTCCATTAAAAATAACATCCCTACTAATGATAATTTTCCTATCACGCAAATACCGCAACTTATTACCTTTTACCCTAGTGGAAAAAGGAACACTAGAAGATCCCCATAAACCATAATGAATGTATTCAATTCTATATTCCTATAAGTGGAATGAGCAAATTTAGATCTATAAAAGGAGAGTTCTCTTACCCCTTTTAAATCAATGATGACTTGCTTTACTAAAGATTGAGCCCTTTACTGATGATATGCCCTATCCGTCTATGCCATAGTTCCACCTAGTTCAAAACATTAGCAATGAGAAACAAAACCGAAATAACAGATCCTTTGAGGAAATACAAACCATTCCTCAACTCACCATACAAAATTGACCGCTTGCCTCTAAACACTTTTAATTTGTCATTCTTTGAATAATAAGAATCACCTTTAAAATCTAACTGATTAAGAGAAATCAGATTTCTTCCAAGGTTAGGGACATATCTAACAAGCTGCATTTCTTTTACATTTCCGTTGTCTAGTTTAAGTAATATACTAGTATTACCTGTACCAGTAACATTACATGCAACATCATTACCCATCAACATTTACCACAATCAAACAGTTGTAGAGATTCAAACCATTCTTTCCTAGGAGTTATATGGAAAGAACATTCTGAATCTAATATCCAATTATCATGATCTTCATTATCAGTAACAATCAATGCATCACATGTTACATCAATCATAGTAGCTGCATTATTCTCATTATTATTAGATTTGACTAATTTTCCTAACCTTTCTCCAGAATATTTATGGGTACGGCCATCTTTCCCACAATAATAGTAAACAAATTTACCGTTATTATTTTTGTTCTAAAAATTATTCTCATTATTGTTACCATTCCTTTTATTTGTTTTTCTTCTATTATTCTAATTACTATTCTTATTTCCTTTAGGGTTATGATTAACAACCAAACTCTCGTTTAATCGCCATAACCCTTATTTTCCGATTTCATTTCTACGTATCTCATCCTAAATGAATCAACAACAACATCTAGGGACGTTAAAGTTGAACTTAGGTTATTTGGGCATTTTTTGAGCATAATTAACTGTTACTTTCATGAGTTATGCAAATTTAACCATAGGCCTAGGTTTGGTATACTTTCGGGAATTTTTGGTAATTTGAGCAATTAGGACACTGGTACTTCATAGATACATTTTTGAACTGATTCCTTGAATTTTGGCCTATACTTGCTAAGTAGGGAGTTTGATGCTCATTATTAGTATTTTTAGATACTTGACCTTTGAGGTTGCTATTTATTTACCTGCTTGTTTGGAATTGTTAAAACCTCTTAGATTTGTTCCCTGCTTTAGAACTGCTCACTTGCACATGTCTACTCTTTCACTACGGAATTACATTGTTATACTGAGATCGCAGTTGAATTCTTACAATGTAGACTGCTTCCTTAGTTTAAGTATTAGTGGAATTGTTCATGTTGCCTGAGAACACTTGTTGTACACCGAGAAGTAGTTCCTGCTAAACTTAGACTTAATTCTGAATCGGTGCATGATTTTTGCTTTGTTTGATATACTTATTCAGTTCGCATTATGTATTTTTAGGTACATACATGGCACCTAAGAAGAAAACACGTACCACTAAAAATCAGTGAAGGTGGGGGTCTATCCACATAGCAGCTATTTCGACAGCAGTTAATTACAAAATCACACATGCCATAGCCATGTTTTTTGGGAAACACAAAATTCCACTAAAGTCATGTATGAAACCATTTAGGAAACACAAAATTCCTAGAGGGGCCCAGTGAAAATAGGCAGAAGTTACCATTTTCATGCCTATATCCAAGGAAACCAACAAACAAAATTCCACAAAGGGAGTTTTTCCAATGAAATAAGAGTTCTGAGGGAAGCCAGATGAGAACAGTCTCATTGAGAAAGGCATATTGTTGTACACATGATATTCTTTGCAAAGGCGCAAAACTTGGGTGTTTGCTAACAAATTACTCCATCTGGTCTTTAATATAAGACATATTTACCTAATTATATTGATTAAAAAGTTGGTTAAGTTAATTTATATAACATGTACGTATTTTCCGAAACACCTAGTCATATTCCTTAATTCCCTTTTTTCCCCTCCTCCTTGATTATTCCTGAGGGAGCATCAACCAATACGGGTAAATTAAGAAAATATTGAAAGATATAAAAATAATGTTTTATATTTACGACCAAAATCAACTCTCAAAATATGTCTTATATTAAACACTGGAAGGAGTATAATTATAATATATGGAAGTGCTTCCTGGAAAAGCCCAATGTTGTTGACTAGTAGAAATGCTTCCAAGTATTATACTTTTATTAGGATATCTGTAATTCTGAAAATAAAAAAACTCAAGAACTTTACTGAAGTTTTTGCTATTAGTATATCCCTGCCTAGAAGATGAACGATGACTACTTTCCTATATTAACCTTACTTGTGATGTTATTGTTATCTGCTAGGAAGGACCAAAGATTATATTAACCATATAATCTTAGTAGAAGGTGTTTGTCCCAATTTATATGGGGAGAGTAAAAGAGGTAAAATTTAGTTTTACGTCTATCTTGTTATGCTTGGTTGATTTTAGAAAATATATCTTATTAGTCAAAAGATGATTAGTTTTTCTTATTTCTATTTACTCAGACAATTGTTGTTATTAGACATTCTTTTCTTTTCCTTACTAAGCCCAAAGATTATGACAAATGGAAGTTAGGCTTTTAAGATATAATGTAGGATTGTAAACAATCATGAAGAGTTATATATGTTTTTGGAGGCATAGGCTTTAAAGGCTATTTAAAGGCCTACATGTTAAGTAGACCTTTAAATAGGTTTCAGGCCTTTTGAAAGCCCAAACTCAAGTTTTTTTTAAAAAAAAAAAAAACTACATGTAGGCTCAAGCTTAAGCTCGGGCTTTGAATATCTATTACATGCTCATCCCTATTTAGATAAAAGTCTAGCCTAGCTTTTTTCCACCCCTACATAATCTTTTATGTGACAACAAAACTATGATGAGAAAATTACAAATGTTAGGGTTATTACAATAGTTATTCAATGATATCTTGTCACCAAATGAAAGAATTGGTGGTAAGAATGGTAATCCTAACAGGATGCGATGCTTTCAGAATAACCTAATGAAGTGCGGTCTGACTGATATGGGTGTTGTTGGGCCTAAAATGACCTGGAAAGGGCCCTGTATCACTGGTTGCGCGAGGTTGTATGAGCGCCTGGATAGAGCTCTTGCCGACGTTAATTTCCTCAATGATCTACCGGAATCCTTCGTAAAGGTACTTCCCAGGACTGATTTTTCTGATCACAATTATGTTCTTTTGTTTGTTGGTAATAATCCGAGGTTTAAGAACATTGCTAAACCATTTCGATTCGAAGCAATGTGGCTCTGACATGATAAATTCAAAGATTTTCTACTTGCTAATTGGTTAGCACAAGATGATCTTGAGGCATGTCTTATGAATTTTCAGTCTAAACTTATCGTTGGGAATAAGGCGGTGTTCGGTTATATTGAAAGGAAGAAGGCTGAAATGCTTGCTCACTTGAATGGCATTCAGAAATCCTCTTCCTACCCATATTCGAAATTCCTTTGTCTGCTTGAATTTAAGCTCCAAAAGGAACTGGATGTAGTGTTGCAAGCTGAGGAATTGAAGTGGTTTCAAAAGTCTAGGAGTATGTGGATAGCTAAAGGCGATCGCAACACACGATTATATCATACCAAGACTAATATAAGAAGAAGAAGAAGAAGAAGAAGAAGAAGAAGAAGAAGAAGAAGAAGAAGAAGAAGAAGAAGAAGAAGAAGAAGAAGAAATAGAGTATTAGCTCTTAAGGACGTCTCAAGCCAGTGGGTTGAAGACTCTGAGGCGATTAAAAGCTTGGTACTAACCTATTTCAAGAGCCTTTTCCAAGATGATGGCGGCCCTATATTCCAGCTGAGGACTGTGGCGTCATTTCCAAAAGTTAGTGATGTTGTGCTTCACAGTCTGGGTGTCTTACCTACTGATGAGGAAATTAAGGCATCCATTTTTTCCAAGGTGCCTATAAGGCTCCAGGCATAGATGGTTTCTCACTGATATTTTACCAATCTAATTGGTCAACTATGGGACCATCTGTATGTCATTTTGTGAAAAATGCATTTTCAGGTTCTGTGGACATATCAGAAGCAAACAAGACTCTAATCTCTCTAATCCCCAAAAGAGAGGCTCCAGAGTATGTTAGTCATTTTAGGCCTATCTCACTATGCTCAGCCCATTATAAGTACGTGTCTAAAATTATCACAAGCAGACTGAAAGGCATCATGAACGACATTGTTTCCCCCTTCCAAGCTAGTTTTATTAAGGGGAGGCAAATACAGGATAACATCGTTATTGGGCAAGAGCTTCTTCACACTATGAAGAAAACCAAGGGCCAGAAAGGTTTTATGGCTCTCAAAATTGACTTAGAGAAGGCATATGATCGTATTAACTGGGAATTTCTTAAACAGACCCTCGTATTGGTTGGATTTGAGCATAGCTTTGTTAATTTAATTATGGAGTGTGTCACATCCACCTCTTACATTGTGCTTTGGAATGGAGAGCAAAGTGAATTCTTTGCCCACAAGCGTGGAATCCGGCAAGGTGATCCTATCTCACCTTATCTCTTTGTATTATGTATGGAAAGACATTCTCATGTCATATGTGACTTTGTTACGGCTAACAAATGGAGGCCTATAAAGGTTACTAGAGATGGTCCTAGTATTTCACATTTAATGTTTGGGACGATCTCTTATTGTTTAGTGAAGCTTCGGTTGATCAAGCTAGATGTATTATGAGTTGCCTTGACTCTTTTTGCAAAGCTTCTAGGGAGAAGGTTAGTTTCATTAAGTCCTCAATGTTCTTATCGCCTAAGGTGCCTCGTGATTTAATCAATAAAATCCAGCGGATTACTCAAATGAAGGTTTCCCATGAAATTGGAAGATATCTAGGATTTCCATTGACTAGGAAAAGGAAATCTAGAGATACCTATCAGTACATTATAGATAGAGTTAATTCCAAGCTTTCTTCTTGGAAGGCTTATACTTTATCGATGGCTGGTTGTATAACGCTTGCAAAATCTGTCGTTAGTGCTATTCCATTATTTCCTATGCAAGTGACTCAACTCCCTAGCAGTATTTGTAAGGAGGTGGAAAAGTTGCAAAGGAATTTTATTTGGGGAAAGTCAAGTCCTCATGGTTTTCATAATTTAAATTGGTCAACTTTGACTTTGCCTGAGAATTATGGAGGTATTAGCTTCAAGAAATTGGAGTCTATGAACGACGCATTAGGTTGTAAATTGGCATGGAATTTAGTGATGGGAGATGGGGGCTGTGGTCTGAGGTTCTTTTTCACAAGTATGTTAGGAGGAATGAGCAGTGTTTTTTTTTATTTTAAAAAGCAAGATTCTTCTCTGTGGAGGTTTATTTGCAAGCAAAAGGAAGTGTTGGAGAAAGGTATTAGCTGGAGAGTGAGGAATGGTATGTCAGTGTCCTTTTTCGAAGATTGATGGCTGCTTAATGGCATGAAGATCAGGGATCACTGTATTAGACCTTTATTGCCGGAAGAATAGATTAGCAAGGTAGTTGATTGGGTAGCTAATGGTACTTTGGATTTCATGTTGGGTTCCGTACACGCAGCGGAGTATAAAATTTTTACGAATCCCAAGAAGAGGATCCTCAACGCGTTTAAATCAAGGTTAAAGAGTCCGAATCTTACCTATGCGAAATTCTCGCGTTTCTTTCGATCGATCACGTGGGCTACCTTCTCTTGATCAACGGGGAGCGGACTGGGAATCCTCCCTCTACCAGTATCCACACGAACAGCTTCCAACACGTACGCGGCGTGCTAGCGCTTCGAATCCGTGCGTCTCACTCTTTTGCTCTAGGGTTTCTCGGCTTTCTCATACGCTTGACAAAAGTCCCGTAGGTTTTCTCAAACCCGATCAACGTATTATATTCGAAATTAATCCTCATTAATTTTGAATTTCAAATTTCAAATGGATTAAAAATATATTAATTAAATCTATCTAATAGATCTAATGTAATCTATTTATTTAATCCGAATTAAAAGCCAGATCGAAATTCAAATTTTGAATCTTTGATTAAAATATATATATTAATTAAATCTATCTAATAGATCTAATCTAATATATTTATTTAATCCGAATCAAAAGCCTTTTGATTTAATTTATCTCTATAAATTAAATCCGAGAAATGATATCCATCTATTTAATTAAATCGATATATATATATCTCAATTTAAATTAAATAGATATATGATATCTTTATTCGAAAATTAAATGAGATACAATATCTCCATTTGTTTTAGATATTTAATTTATCAAATAAATTAAATACTAAACAAATATTATATAATAATATTATAATCATTATTTAATATTATTATATTATTTAATTTCGAATTAATATAATATATATATTATATTATATTATATTAATATATATAATATTCACCTGAGATAAATACAAGATTCATTAAATCTTAGACATATCTAAGATTCAATGAATCTGACACTTTTGCTAGATTCAATGAACGGACACTTTTGCTAGATTCAATGAATCTGGACACTTTTCCTAGATTCAATGAATCCGGACACTTTTGCTCGTGTTGGGCTATTCTAACATGTGCGACCGCAGCCCACATGAGATTGGCAAATGGGCCATCGTACTAGCCCACAAGTCGCAAGCGGCCTCTAGCAAGACATTGCGACTACCTAATTCATATGGGGATCGATGATACGATACTACCTATCGTACAACCATGTCACGTCCTTTTGTCACGCGATAATTTGGTCAAGGATGAGGCATGGATAATGTCAACTTCCTTTTCTTGACCATTACTTTCTCGATTCTCGAGTAGTCTAATAAGTGAAATGGAAACTTCTTTCCATCACAGTACGGACATTTCTTAGACTCACTCATCGAGGGGCCCAGTATTATCTCTCTACAAATGTGAGGGACAAATTCCATCTTGACCATTCACATTCCTCTCCATGAGAACCACGATCCCGATCCTAGCCTTTATCATCACCCGGTCAAAGGTGACTTTTGACTAGGTCAAAGACAGCTACTCATCATGTAGGAATCCATGATGATCTCAGTCATGGGCGTTGTGACGCGGTTATACATGAGATAAGCTTATGACAAAATCCATGCAGCTTTCTCATAGTGGGTCGGTCCAAAGACCTTGTACTCCTACAAGTGCCCATGACTTTGACTCGTATCTCCATACTCATCAAAGTCATATCGGTCTTATTTCATCTTCGCTCCCGCGTAGATGACCGACCGTGGACATTTAGGATAATCTATAAGATATATCCAAGGATCAGCTATCACTATAAACATGCAAATGAAGTGATAACTAAATGGAGAATGACTTGCCCCTAGGGCATAATTTCCAACATTTCACTCGCTTGGGGACAATTGTATCAAATGACGTAATTCAACGTCTAATAGCCATTCTGCCTCCTATGAGTCAGGCAAGAGATGATATGATTATCTAGAGCAATTCTAACAGTGGCTCCTTCTCGGTTAAGTCAGCATATCATATGATTGAGTCTCCTCTCACTTGGCTCACCCTTGTTATAAACTTATATGGAAGTGGACTCGGGTAGAAAGAATCCGAGTTTTCCTCTGGCTTGCTTTCCACAATCGTTTGCCTACTAATGAATAGAGGAGTAAATGGGCCAATTCATCTCCTTTATGCACTTCCTACAACTTACAGCCTGAATCACTTATGCATATTCTCTGAGACTGTAATTATGCAGAACGCTTATGGAAGGAGTTAATTCATCCGAGTTTCTACACCTTTTTTTTGCTGCTAATCTAAGAGATTGGTTTCATCTTGTTCTGATATAGAACACAGATATCTAGCTTTAATGAGCTAGGGGTATTAATATAGGATCAATGGGCCTCTCTAAGATGCTTAAGGGTTAAACACCAAGGAGAAGGCTTCAACTCGGTGATATCTATGAAGGAGATACCAACGAGCGAACTCAGACCACAGTGCTACACGGAGATGGCGATTCGCCTTAGGGTGGTGTGTGTGCACAGTGTGACTGAATGATAAATAATGGAATAAAGAATGTCCCGAGTGCACTTAGTGGGTAATCTCCTATTTATAGGGATTATCTAAGGTTTCACTCCCATGCAAATGCGTCTATCCATCAGCCATCATGCACCTCCCACGTTCTGCAGACACCTGCTCCACTACCTGTACGGTCCTGCATAATAGACACGATGGAGTAGTGGTAAACCATTTACCCGGCTAAATCGGTGCTTTTCTTGCAAGCCCTCTTGTTGGGCGGTAGTTTGATCGGCCCAATATATGAGTCCATAATGATTGCCCCCAAGCTCGGTATTTCGGAGGTTTAAAGTGCCGAGATTAGCATATTAACTAACCCGGAGTTCAAGTTTTAAAAGAATCCTCCGGGATTCTTTCCTTACTCGCCTTGCTTTATCGCTCTCTATCATAAATGACGGGCCCGATTTCAAGCATCTCTTCCACCTTTATACCAACCGAAGCTTGTCCTGACGGGTGATCTTCGGTCAAAAATCGTCATTGTGACTTCGGTTATAACCGACTTATAAGCTCCTGCCATCTTGCCAACTCTCTTCATTTTCTGAATGACGGGTTGGCTTTACGGGGCAGGTTCCTTGCTTTTATGATGACCAAGATTGACTCTGTTATTTCTGTAAATCGGCCTTAACCAGATTACGAGCTTCTCCCACGTGTTGCCCCCAATATTGGTTGTCATAAAGGGTTGGAAATATCCGCAGGCGTGACTCAGGCGAGATCCTATCCACCTAGGGATATGGAATCGCCGCCTTCTCGTAACAATCCTTCTTGATTTGCATGCATATTAAATGCTCGCGCCTCTTCCCGATCTTGCCATCATTGCACTTTCCCACTTAGAAGGCATTTATTATCGCTGGCGCTTGCACTTTCCGATAAAAAGGGAATTGATGACTCCTGGTGGTTACATTCTTTCGTTAAGAATGTATTGATTGCCCTTGGCATTTTAAACATCAGAATTAAAAAGGCATTAATTACCCCTGACGTTCCCAATGTCAAAATGCATATATAAGCCTCTGCTTCTTCACTTTATTTGCCCCATTCCACACTTTTCAAATTTCTGATCCTTCTGTCTACTTCATTAGTTTTACCAGTAAAGTATTATTCCAGACAAGTAGAATTATGGATGCCAGGAAAATCAGGCTCTGGCCCTTCTTCTTTCCCTTTAAAGCTTTTCCAGATGAGCGGGTGAAAAGCAAGGAAGAAAAAACAAACATCAATCAGAACGCCGCAAGCAGTCTTCGCCAGCGGCAACGTTCAAATATATTTGTCAGTCTTCATCCACATCCTCCAACGGGCATCTGGGAGTCCAAATATATTTTCCAGTCTTCACATGCCTAGCAAAATATTCCATCTGGGATCTCAATCAAGTTCCGTCGTTTACTGGTGAAGATCTTTGTTTCGGCGATCCTTGACTCCGGATCTTCACCACCCGATGGTCCTTCTGGAATGAAACTTGTTCCAGACCTTAGGGTTCATCGCGACTGATAGGGATCTACACTGAATATGCAGCAGAGAGTTCATACGAACTCGCGGATGTCCTCTGAGGATTTCGGGTATCCCGACTCTGTGACAACTTGAGAAGATCCCACTAGGAAGTAGTCAAACCGGATTCAGTTGTGTTTTGACTTTGTATCTCCCTTTTAGAATCAAGAACTCAGTTTATTTTCCTATAAGAATGTTATGTAAACGATTCATTTACTAATGGAAAATACTTTATGTCTCTTGCTGGTTTTTCCTTTTTTTCATTCTGCATCTCGCTAATTCTTTGTCTTTGAACCACAGATGTATCTTTTAGCTTTGCCCTTTGCTCATTTACACGCATTACAAATTGAAACCAGTCTATCTCTTATGGACATACTGGCCAGTTCGTGCTAGGGCTAAAAGCGAACCGTCCTCAAATCCGGGCAAAATTAAAATTGAGCGCCCTCCAGTACGGGTTGAACTTGACTAAGCTTATTAGAAATTATGCCCTAGGGGCAAGTCATTCTCCATTTAGTTATCACTTCATTTGCATGTTTATAGTGATAGCTTATCCCTGGATATATCTTATAGATTATCCTAAATGTCTCGGTCGGTCATCTACGCGGAGCGAAGATGAAATAAGACCGCATGACTTTGATGAGTATGGAGATACGAGTCAAAGTCATGGGCACTTGTAAGAGTATCATGTCCGGACCGACCCACTATGAGAAAGCTGCATGGACTAAGTCATAAGCTTTTCTCATGTATAACCACGTCACAACGCCCTATGACTCGAGATCATCATGGATTCCTACATGATGAGCCACTGTTCTTTGACCTAGTCAAAAGTCACCTTTGATCGGGTGATGATAAAGGCTTGGATCGGGATCAGTGGTTCTCATGGAGAGGAATGTGAATGGTCAAGATGGAATTTGTCCCTCACATTTGTAAAGAGATAATACTGGGCCCCTCGATGAGTGAGTCTAAGAAATGTACGGCCATACTGTGATGGAAAGGAGTTTCCATTTCACTTATTAGACTACTCGAGAATCGAGAAAGTAATGGTCAAGAAAAGGAAGTTGACATTATCCATGCCTCATCCTTGACCAAATTATCGTGTGACAAAAGGGACGTGACATGGTTGTACGATAGGTTGTATCGTATTATCGATCCCCATATGAATTGGGTAGTCGCAATGTCTTGCTAGAGGCCGCTTGCGACTTGTGGGATGGTACGGTATTAGCCCACTGCCACTCTCATGTGGGCCTACAGGGTCGCACACAAGAATAGCCGAACACGAGCAAAAGTGTCCAGATTCATTGAATCTTATATATGTATAAGATTTAATGAATATTGCATTTAATCTAGGGTGAATATATATATATAATTATTATTAAATTAAATAATAATATTATTATTTATAGATAATAATATTATTATATATAGTATTTAATTTATTTGATAAATTAAATAACTATAATAAATTGAGATATTGTATCTTAGATTTAATTTTCGAATAAAGATATGGTATATCGATTTAATTAAATTGAAACATAGTATCTCATATTTAATTAAATAAAAGGATATCATATCTCATATTTAATTTATAAAGATAAATTAAATATGTAGGCTTATAATTTGGATTAAATAAATATATTTGATTGGATCTATTTGATATATTTAAATAATATATTATTTTAATTGAAATTCGAATTTCAAAATTGATTGGATTAATTTTGAATATTTTAATGTGGCTTATTAGGGTTTTAGAAACCCTATAAATAGATATTGATCTAGTCATAAAAATAAGACGACGAATTAGAAAGCAAAAAGAAACCCTAGAGGAAATATAGAGACGCAAGTTTTTGAAGGCGCTAGCACACGCCGCAATCGGGTTCGAAGCTATTTCGTGTGGATACCGAGTAGAGGGAGGAGATTCACGGAGTCTGCTCCTGTTGATCGGAGAAGGTAGCCCACGTGTTTAGATCGAAAGAAACGCTAGCTGAGAATTTCGTATAAGGTATGATTCGGAATCTTTAACCTTGATTTAAACGCAGTTGAGCGATCCTCTTCTTGGGATTCGTAAAAATTTTAACTCCACTACGTGTACGGATCCCAACAAAGCCGCCCTTTAGTACGGATTGAACTTGACTAGACCGCCCTCCAGTCCGAACTGAATTAAAATTAACCGCCCTCCAGGATGGATTGGACTTGACTAAACCGCCTCTTAGTACGGATTGAACTTGAGCAAACCACCCTCCAATCTGGGCTGATCTCCGATCCGGGCTGATTAAAGCAAACCGCCCTTTATGAGCAAGCCGTCTTCTAAAAAATAAAATTTGCTCCATGATTTTTGAAAAAACTACACCCGCTGGTCACGTGTCTTGACACGTCACGGTGCTCACATGTCATAGTGCTCAACCGTCGCCCTTGCGGATTGGTCACTACTGTCGCCTTTGATATTTGCGCGCATTAAATGCGTACGTCATTTCACTTGAAGCATCAGCGTCTTTCCAGGTTTTAGCAATTACGTCGCGACCCCTGACCTTTCAAATCCGCAACGTCTATATATTTCCCTTTGCTCCTTCGCTATACCACTTTACACTCACGCCTTTCCTTACTCTCAAAGAATACGCCTCCTTCTAGGAAATACGCCTCCCTCTCGAAGTGCTTTTCTGTTCCAGTGGCCCTTTTGCAAATCTTTGAATTTCAATAGGTAATGCCACTGCTCTCTTATTTGCTTATCCTTGCATGATTCTGATAACTGGTATGAACTGCTTTAGTAATTTTTGGGGCGGCATTTTATGAGTATTCAACTTTTTTGAGCGCCCTTCTGTTTTTTCCGAATGCATTTTTGGGTATTTGATGAGTTTCTGGGTGGGTTCTTAGCATCTATTGCCTTTTCTAGGTGTTCAGAATGGCCCGTACTTTACCGTATGCTTTTAAACCCAAAGACCTTTCACCCCTCAATCAACCAGAGCCTCGCCTCAATGACCTTCCTGGGTCCACGACACTCTCATTCTAGGAATTGTCCTCCGCCAAAAGCAAAACAAGAAAGACCAAATCCCACCATTCCCATGTACGCAGAGGCAGACATAAGGAAGGCGTTGAATCTTTTTCGGTTTCTTCTCGCGGGTTATCTATCTCTCCTCTACCATCTTATTCAGAAACCTCAAACCCGGGTTTGAAAGAAAACCTTCCTACCCCAGGATTGCCAACCCGGGGTCCGACACCCTGCGACGAGTGTTGTTACAAAAGCATTGACTTAGCTCAGCAAGGACGCGACAGGGATGCCGACTTGCTGTTAGATAGATGCCGATGTAACCTTATTCCTTCATATACTCCGGTTTTTTCTGGCTTTACTCCTCTCGATCAGGCATCTTTAGGCTTTCACCGGGATAGTTCTATTGCCCCAGGTATATATCATTCTCTGATCTTTACCTCCTTATTTGATTTCTAGGTATAGATGGCTTCATCATCACAACAACTCGTCCCGTCCACGACCGACTAGTCCAGCGCGTCTGTCCCCTCTCAGGCTCAAGCCGAGTCAAATCCTGCCGTTAATATCTGTGTTACACGGATCAAAAATACCCTTATCGCGCATGATCTGCCGCACTTAAGGATCCGGGGTGGAGAGGGTTATACCGTCCGACTGCCCTTGGAGGGTGAATCTGTGGATTCCTGTCGTCCACATAACAACAACCCACATTTCTTCTTCCTTTATCGGGATGTCATCACCCTTCTTGGCGTGAGATTTCCCTTCATCGATTTTCAAATCTAACTCTTGAACCATCTACACCTTGCCCCATCCCAACAGCTGGGCGTTTGCCGTTGCGTTTGAGAGTCTTTGTAAAGAAAAAGACCTTGTTTGCACGATTCCCGTGTTTATGTCTTTTTTCTCTCCTTTGGAGAAAAACGTCCTTGCTAGAAGTAACACGAAGTGGTTCGGTTGGACGAAACTTCGAAGCATCCGCGACCGCCGGCTCTTCAGGCCCTTTATGGAGTCATGGAAAAACTTCAAATCAGCCTTCATCAAAGTTGAAGCAGATCTCGGTCAAGCACCATGGTTTGTGCAAAGGACCGAAACTGGGGAAACCGAGGAAAGATTTCCCTTATATTGGTCCATACGTCACCACACTCTCAAGCTCGAGGATTTCATTCCTCACCCTAAAAGTTTTTCTGATGCCGAGGAAAAGGCCCAAATGGAGCTCGTGAAACTTGCCGGCTCTTTGAAGGATCCTATGGATCCAGCCACTTATATTTCTACCCCCTTGGTTAGGCGGCATCCTTCCACGAGTATGAAATTAGACGCACCTGAATTAACATACATATCGTACAATCTTTTCTTTTGATTGATTTTCTTTGTCGGCCACTGCACTGACCTTCTTGTATTATTTTTACAGCTCAAGCCATGGGGAGACCCAGATTTATGAACTTGTTTGGAGCGCGTTCTAGGAATGCCGAGGTGAATGCAGACGCTTCAGCCTTGGGTGGACCCACCACTGCCGTGGACCCCCAAGGTCCTTCCAAAGAGACTGCCTCCCAGAAACGCTCTGCCCCGAAAAATCCTTCAGGAAATGAGGATGCTACTGCCTCCAAGAAATCCAAAGGAAAGCAAGCCGTGGTAGAACCAGCCGTGGTGGAACAAGCTGGTCCGAACGTGGAGTCCCTCGCTGTGCCAACCATAGATGGCTCGGCTGCTCCTTCTTATCCTTCTCCAGTGCCGACAACCTCGACCCTGTCTTTGTTAGTGGGCCATATCAATGTCAACGCTCTTCTTGAAGGTGTCCTTTAGGAGAAAGGGCTGACACAGGAAGTGCTGGATATCACCCGCGCTCCTGCCCATTTTCACGACACCACCGGGTTATCCGAAGCTGCGAAGAAAAAGATCTCTGAGATGGAATTGCATGGCTACGAGCCACCTCCTTGCTTCGGCCTTATGCTTTCCTCAAAGTGAAGTATGGCTTAGCTAACGCCCAGCTATTTCAACTGAAGAAAGACACCGAGGTCATGAAGCAAGAACTCTCGGTCCTGAGGCAAAACGCGGAGGTGACTAAGATTACTGCGGACAGAGATCAAGCCCAGGATGAACTACAGGCCCTTACGGCAGCACATGCCAAACTGAGGGAGGATTTTCAGTCCTTACAGGCCGAGAGAGACAAGCAGCAAGAGGAGTTACATTCCTTCAAGGCTAAAGAGAGGTCAATGCAGGAAGACTTGTCGGCCTTGAAGACCGATCTGTGCAAGACCGAGGAAAAATTGGCCAGGGCCGAGCTCGATATCCATCGTTTAGAAGATCTTCATTCCCACGACACAATGGCCATAGAGAAAGCGCAATCTAATTATTTTGGCCCGAGACTTTCGAAAATTGCATTTGTGGCCCAGAACTTTCTAATTATTTTTTAATTTTTCCATGGACTCCCACCTGCCCAAAATGACCCATGTGGCGCCATTTGGGGCCCACATATCTGCCCTAATTAATTTTTACCCATTTATTCACATTTTGCCCTTTTTCTCCAAATGTGGGACCCGCGGTTTGACTTTTACACTGATTTCTCTTTCTTTCTCTCCAAGCCACATTTTTAATCATTATGGGGGGCTAGGTGGCGCCTCTTTGGGCCCACAAAATTTGCCTTCCAACTTCTTCCACTGACTTCCCACTTTATCTGGTCCGATCTCCTTCGACCGGTCCATGTGGGTCCCGCTGGTCATCAAGGTGTTTCTCTTTGCACTTTTCTTCAACTTTTTCAGATGATCTCCTCTGAATGGGCACTCACATGTGGCACCCTATAAACTCCCCAGAGTGGCCCCACACCTGTCTCATTCAGTCTAAAGGAACCCCTAACTGGTCCCTATCAGTCCCGTTTCTATTGGTCAATCGCCTATGGGTCCCGCACTTTGTGTTTGGGCCTGAGTACAGATAATATCATCTGATTTTTCCATTCAGTCTAAAGGAACCCCTAACTGGTCCCTATCAGTCCCGTTTCTATTGGTCAATCGCCTGTGGGACTCGCACTTTGTGTTTGGGCCTGAGTACAGATAATATCATCTGATTTTTCCTTCTCTCTCCTGGGAGGACGAAATTGAATACTTAAGGGGTAAGGATTTGACTTTTCTACCCCTGTAATCATTACTTACCTTTTTCTTTTCAATCCCGCAGTGACACATGTCCTCCGCCAGTAATTACACCGACTCCCGATCTTCAAAAAACGGGGCATCCTCGATCGTCCCGAAAATGCTGTATACTTACTTATACCGGCATATTTTCACTCAACTAATTGTCCTATACCTAAGGACATAGTTAGGGGGCATTATATTCCAAACGAATTTGTACCGTATGGGTCTTCTGTGCCCCTTTCCATTGGCACTTTAATTCCACGGTTTATACACATTAGGTCCACCGACTTGCATAGCCAAGTTACTTAGTCCCTGAGAGGCTTCCTATTTCTCATCATTCTTAGGACTCTTCCCGAACCGGGCTTAGTCGTCTACCCACTTTTAGGCTTATTCTCAATTCTCAAGGTCCAAAATTTGGGATATTACACCTGCCATTTGCCGTTAGGTTTTTTCACCATCACGACATTCGATAGCCAGGTTGTATATTGTACCTCGCGCACAAAATCGGCTTGCAGCAACTTTTCAACATGCGCAGCCAAGGCCTTTCGCTTGTCCTCGCCGAGTTTTCTCTTCTTTTTCGATATAGGGGTTGACCCCGGACAAATGGCCAGCTTGTGACAACATACACTAGGGTCCACCCCAGGGATTTCAAATGGTCGCCAGGGGAAAACGTCTTTGTTGTTTCTCAAGCACTCCTCTAGTTCTGCCCGTAGCTCGGGGTCCAGCATCCTACCGATCTTAGAGACTTGACCGAGCTCGGTTCCCAGAACGAGGTCCTCTAGCTCACCGTCTGGCTCCGTTTTCTACATCTTCTCCTCCTCGCGCAAATCCAACTCAACGAGGTTAACCGACTTTCCTTTTTCCTGCTCCTTGGATGCCTTGCTCTTTCCCTTCCGAGATCTTTGTGTCGGCGATCGTCTTTGACTGTGTCAAAGTAACACTGCCGAGAATCTTTCTGGTCACCTTTGACCGTTACGATTTGGTTCTTTCTATTGACCAATTTCAACTATTGGTGCTTCGTGGATACCAGCATATCCTAGTTGTGAATCGTAGGCCGTCCCAAGATGATATTATACGGGGAAGGAAAGTCGGCTACGATGAATTTGACACGATCAGACTTAAACGCATCCTTCGTTCCCAAAGTCAACTTCAGGTCGATGTGTCCCTTAGGGCATGTATCCTGGACATTGAACCCGGTCAATTTCGTTCTACATGGCTTCAAATCTTCTGGGTCAAACCGCATTCGTTTGAACGCGTCCCATAGGATAATGTCCACAGCGCTCCCGTTATCGACAAAAATTTTCTTCACACAACAGTTAACCACAGTTCCCGTGATGACCAACCCGTCGTGGTGACCTAGCGGTACATCTTCTAAGTCCTTTCTGGTAAAACTTAGGACCGGGGGTTCAGGTTTTGCGGCATCGTCCTTCTTGAAGCCCGGGCGATCTCTGATTGAGAGGACCTCCCTCAGATATTTCTTCCGCTGGCTTACCGAATCCCCCCCGCCCCTAAAGCCTCCGCTAATCACATTGCAATCATATTTGGAGTCCGGGAACTCGTCATCGCTGTCTGTTGCTTTTTTTCTTTGCTCACGCCTTTTCTTTTCTGGGGGTGGGCTCTTGCTCCTGCCCCCTTGGCGCTTATTACTCTGCCGCCCCTGCGTCTGAATGACGAAACGACGGAGCTTTCCCTCGCGTACGTACTTTTCCACAGCATCCCTCAAATCCCAACAACTGTCTGTGGTATGACCGTGTTGATCATGAAACTCGCAGTACCGTGACTTATCCAGGCTAGCCTCCCTACGCACTGGCCGGAGTCGCTCAACCTCTTTCATTTCGGTCACCGACACCTCTTTCCAAATCTGTGCCTAGGATACCTTCAGGGGAGTATACATGTCGAACCTTCCTTCCGATTTGCCTCCCTTTGGCTTGACCTCACGATCACGTCCGCGAGATTCTGGTTTACGACCGGTATATTGCTCTTTGGTCCTAGGAGGTGGACTCTTCCCCCTTTCCATTGGTATTTGGCTCAGCATTTCCATCTGTTCAAGCTCTAAGTACGTCTTTGACCGATCTATAAAGTCGGCCAAAGTTTGAGGCCGATTCTTCATCACCAACTTCTTTAGCCGAGATGAGCTATTGAGACCGGCTATTACGCAGTGCAAGTGTACATCCTCCTTTAAGCCGGGAACTTGGAGACCAGTTTCTTTGAAACGGTCCAAATACTTCTATAAGGTTTCACCAGACAACTGTTTGACCTGATCCAGCTGGAACTCGGTCTTTGGCTGCTTTCTGCTCGTTGCGAAGTTGAGCAAAAATTTGTGCTCCATGGTTTTCATATCGTGGATGGACAGCAGTGGCAAAGAGTGAAACCAAGTCTGAGCAGCCCCTTGAAGGGTTCCTGCGAAGAGTCGAGGAATCACATGCCCTACAATTCCTTTCACCCCGATCTCCATCTTGAAATTTTTTAGATGATTCAGCGGGTCCTGACTACCATTGTACTTTGGTAACTCCCAGGAATCCAGGCCCTTAGGATAAGTGGCCGCCATAATCTCCTTGGAAAATTGGTTCAACATGCCGTCTCCGCAATGCCCTTCAGCAATTGTTTTGAGCATGCTAAATGATGGGGGTGTTGCCTCGTGTTTGTTCAAATCTGAGTTCTCAATCCACTGTTTTCCCTTAGCCCGAGAAAGGTCGACTCCCGCAAGTCGGTGAGTGTCCATGTTCACGCCGGTAGCAGTCATGTCGCTAGCCCAGCTGGGCTTACCAGTATCTCGAGCAGAGAGTTGGGCAAGATTTTCCAATATCCTTATCCGCTCCTTTAGCAGCAAGATTTCTCGGCGTTCCTCTTCAGTGATCTTTCCTCGGTCGTCTCCAGCCCGATTTTCCTCCTCATGGTTTTCGCTAGGCTCCTCTTCGTTGGTGTGCACCGATATCGAGGTCATGACCCGACTTGTGCCAGCACCATCTCGTCTTGTATCTTCAACCTGCTTCTCCTTTTGTCCTACACGTTCTTCCCAAGCTTGCCTTATCCGCTTTTGCTCCTCCTGTCGCCAAACGGCATTCCGGAGGTTCAAGTTTTCTTGGATAAGTCGGATATCTTCCTCTCTCTGAAGTCGCTAACGAGTTTCCATATTTTCCATCCGTTGGATCAATGAATCCATTGTCCTATGCAACACTCTGGTGTCGAGGTGCTCATCTTGGAGATCACAGGTGGGAGGAGGAAGGTTCAGACGTTGAACCCTTCGCTGCTCTTGTTGAGCAACTAAGCTCGAGTGAGGAGAATGCGCCGTGTCCTCGGTTTCACCTTCCGTCACCACGGTGACGTGGTCAGGATCCGGAACTATTGAATCAGAGTATTGAACAACGCGCTCTTGACGTAAATGTTGCTGAGGCTCATCAGGTAGCTCATCTCGCCGGAGCGCCTGACTACGGCTTCTAGTACTTGCGGCCATCTTCAGTGGTCGACAGTGTTTTATATGGTCTGGGAATCAAAGTTTATGGTTCCCCACGGTCGGCGCCAATGTTCTGCTATAGAACACAGATGTCTAGTTTTAATGAGCTAGGGGTATTAATATAGGATCAATGGGCCTCTCTAAGATACTTAAGGGTTAAACACCAAGGAGAAGGCTTCAACTCGGTGATATCTATGAAGGAGATACCAACGAGCGAACTCAGACCACAGTGCTACACGGAGATGGCGATTCGTCTGAGGGTGGTGTGTGTGCACAGTGTGACTGAATGATAAATAATGGAATAGAGAATGTCCCGAGTGCACCTAGTGGGTAATCTTCTATTTATATGGGTTATCTAGGGTTTCACTTCCATGCAAATGCGTCTATCCATCAGTCATCATGCGCATCCCACGTTCTGCAAACACCTGCTCCACTACCTGTACGGTCCTGCATAATAGACACGATGGAGTAGTGGTAAACCATTTACCTGGCTAAATGGGTGCTTTGCTGCAAGCCCTCTTGTTGGGCCGGGTAGCTGACTGGCCCAATATATGAGTCCATAACACATCTCAATCTTAAGAAGAACATTGATCTTCAATCAGCCTCTAACTGGAGCAAAATTTTTGGCGTCACGGTTTGGTTCTTATGGAAGTGGAGGAATTCCTCTATTTTCGACACAGATTTTCACAAGCCTCCTTTTCCAGCCACGACCATTCTCAATGTGTGGCGGGACACAGTCTAGTATCGCTGAAGATTAGAGACCTTTTGAATCTCAACTGGGAAGTTCATCTGTCTTATATTTCCCGAGATTTCAACCATGTTGCTGATAGTTTAACGAAGCATGGTTTATCCTTTTCTTGTTACTTTGATTCATGCCCCTCCTTTCTGAGAATTCTGTTTCTCCGTGATTGTATGGGTTTTTAACCCGTGTCTGTTTCATTTTAATACAAAGGCCTAGCCTACTCTTTTATCAAAAAAATAAAGTATATCTTTGAGTAATGAATTACTTGGAAAAAAGATAGTTCACCAATTAATGATAAATAATTGTGATTAATTGTTAAAAAAAAAAAATTGTGATTAATCATTCATATAAAGACAAAATTATGGTCATGCTTCGCAACAAAACATCCTTGATTGAGTCGATTGATTAGGATAAACAAACAATTAACGTGCCTTACAATTCATAAACCGCTTCATTTAATATATAAATTATAAAGGGACAAAGCACAAGAGTTTTTTTAATTCAATTTTTTTTTCCAAACCTGAAATTCAATTATGGCATTTGGGTAAATCCGTAATTACCTTTCACATATCTAAAGAGGACACGTTAGTATAAAATATAAACTCTATACAAAATGTATTATAAAATGAAAACACAAGAGTCTAATATTTGCAAATATTGTGCTTTATCGTCAATAAAAACACTCTTGTGCTTAAAAACAAACGATTAACCTACTTTACAATTCAAAATATTTGAATGATATCTTGAAGCACAAGAGGACACATCAGTATAAAATATAAACTCTATACAAAATGCATTTTTTTCCTAAATTATTTATATATATATATATATATAAATCTTCCTCCCTACATTTCATTGGGCGATTCATGCAAATATTTTATACGTTCAATACACATTTCAATCAGATTTAAAAATTAGAAAAGTATCCTTATAAAAATTTCTAAGTCGTCATTTATATTGTGCATTAAGAAAGATATAATCTAGTTCCTTATAGTTTATACTGAAACATAATTTGAAATTAAGAAAACAAAATAAGCAACTAAATGATGAATCCATTATAACATGTGGCACACGTAGTTTTGGATGAACTTTGAAGATTACTTTGGAGGATGACCAGAAATCTGTTGATATAAACAATTCAAGGTCTCCCTCGTTTTCGGGAACAAGTTTCTTAATTTCTGCAATCTTTCAATATCATGACTTTACAAATTAAAACTATTGCATCAATCTCCTGATTTTGTTATCTTCTTCATAGTTTATCATAAAGCTCATGGACATGTCTTTCTCAGATGAATTTTCCTTCATAAGTGCAGGAGCTAGCAGCAACCAATAAGAAGACACCATGTTGTTCTACAGTGTGCCAACTAGTCCTACCTTCAAATTCAAGACAAGTTCACCATATAGTTCTGATCTTGATGAACACAAATTTGAATTTGATACCAGTCGCCGTTTCCTTGATCCTTGTGATTTTGAAACTGATCAAAGGAAAGAAGAAGAAGAAGAAGGAGAGAGGAAAAGTGGGGATTCCATGGCATTTGCTGATGAACTTTTTTGTGATGATAAGGTCTTGCCACTGCCTCTTAAGCTTCCTCCAAGGCTTCAAAACGGAGATGGTAGGAAAACGAGTACACCGAGCTCAACGGCGTCTATGTCACTGAGGTCTTTGGGGTTGACGGTGAGGCAAACATTCTCGGCGAGAAGTTTGTGGAATGATGATTTTGATCCATTCATGGTGGCTTTGAAGGTTGTGAGGCAAGAAGAGAAGAGAGGGAACCAAAGGAAAGAGATTGTATTAGAAGGAGCAAGTCAGAATTACTAATTAGAAGCGGAGGCCCAAATTTTAGCCCATCTAACCTGGCTTGTGGAGGCCTAAATACTGGTCCATGTGAGCTGGCATGCGAGGGCTCAAATGAGCCATTGATGTCAGCATCAAGAAGACCAAAAATGGTGTTGAGTGAGCCCAAAGGGTTGGTGTTTGCAAGGAAAGCCAGACTAATTGGGCTGGACAAGAATGGGCCAAATGGGCTTAATGGGCCCAACAAAAGCAATGAAGAGAATGAAAATGCTTGTGCCTGGAAAAGGAAGAGGAAGAGAGATAAGATAATGAAGTTTCTATTTGGGAAAGCAAGTGGTCATTACAAGTTGAGAGATCAAAAGAATGAAATATCTAGTGAGGTGAAGAAAATGACAGTGTCATTTTACAAGCCTAGGTTTCTTCTTTGTTTGGGTTATGGAGGAAGGTATGTTAAGTGATTCAGAAACACAACATTATTGGGAAATGAAGAAATTAGCTCAATGATACAGATAGCAGATAAATTCTCTGGTGTTTCTGCAAATCACATAGAATCCTGCAATGTAATCTTCATGGAAAAAGAAACCCTAAATGTTTACATCTTCAACTTTACTGCAGATCACAGAGGATATATAGTTATATATTTCAAAGAATTTATTTATAGTATGAAACAAAGTTTAATTGTTGAAGAGATAGAGAAAGCATCCTATAAGCATATTGCTAATGATTCATTTTTCACATAATCATTGTCAGACAGAACCATCTAGAAAATTACAGAACTAGATTTTTTATAAAGTGGAATGAATATTTCTACATCATTTAAAGCATAAGTAATCTACATTGATTGGAAATCACATGAATACATTTTCCCCATGAAAAAATTGACCACAATAATATGAGTGAGGGGGTTAAAGAAGAAAACTACATGCTATCTCCATCGTGCATTTTGCTGAATGAGAGAGAGAGAGCTTCTCACTTCATGTTCTACCACCTCCTTACTTCAGACCATAAGAGAGTAAGTTTCTAGCTTGAAACAAAGCTAACATTGAAAAAAAAACAAAACCACTGATCTGATGCAAGTTCCCTACTAGTCCAAGACTTGAGTAGGCCAAAGGCGTTTCCAGGTGGCGATCTCAGTCTCACTGTAAATCTTTCTGACTCCTCCATAAAATCCATCAGCCTCATTTCCTTCTTCCCTATGGTTCTTCCTACTGACATTTGTTTGTCTCCATCGCGAGCCAGGCATGTACTGGTTGAACTGTAGCACAACTGTGTCTGCAGCAAATACATTCAGCATCAAAGCAAGTTAGTTATGTTTCAATCACCAGAAACCGCTATATCAAGGATAGGGTTATAACAATTACAAGGCCTATGTTAATAACTCATGCACAAGTGAAAAACAATGGCTATCGCCAGTTCCAGCATTTTTTTAATGAAATTGTTTCATTTGATGAGATGCTAAATTATATATAACAGGAAAAACTCCTTAAATTTCATTCCTAACAAGTTCATTGCAGGCAGATTGCTCATTCAAGTTATGACAGATGACATGATATTCTAGAGTGAAAGGTTATGGTGGTTAGACAGTTTGCCCAGGACGTAACAGAAAAGTCAAGCGTGCCACTCGAAAAAACACCACAGAGAAATAATGTCAATGCAAAAAAAAAAAAAAATCCGAAGAAGAAATAAGTTTCAAGAGAAGAGGACCTTCCACTAAAGTCATGTATTTGTCTTGGATCAACAGAAAATGGGAAAAAAATGGCAGATCCTATTTATTTCACTAAAAATCAGTCAAGGTGGGGGCCTATCCACACAGAAGCTATTTCCACAGATATTAATTATAAAATCACACATGCCATAGCCATGTTTTTTGGGAAACACAAAATTCCACTAAAGTCATGTATGAAACCATTTAGGAAACACAAAATTCCTAGAGGGGCCCAGTGAAAATAGGCAGAATTTACCATTTTCATGCCTATATCCAAGGAACCAACAAACAAAATTCCACCAAGTGAAGATAAGAATATGACAAAGGGAGTTTTTCCAATGAAATAAGAGTTCTGAAGGAAGAGAGATAAGAACAGTGTCATTGAGAAAGGCATATTGTTGTACACATGATATTCCTTGCAAAGGCACAAAACTTGAGTGTTTACTAACAGATTACTCCCTCCGATCTTTAATTTAAGACATACTTACCTAATTTGATTAGATTAAAAAGTTGGTTAAGTTAGTTAATGTGACATGTATTTTCTAAAATATCCTAGTCATCTTTCCCTCGTTCCCCCTCATCCTTGATTATTATTGTTGAGGGAGCATTAGTAGAAGTAAATTAAGAAAGACTTGACAAATATGAAAACTATATTAATTTAGGATCAAAATCAACTCATCAAATATGTTTTATATTAAGGACCGGAGAGTATAATTGTAATATATAGAAGTGCTTCCTGGGAAAGCCCAATTATGTGTTGTTGACTAGTAGAAGTGCTTCCATGTACAATACTTTTATTAGGATATCTGTCAATCTGAAAATAAACAACTCAAGAACTTTACTGAAGTTTTTGCTATTATTATATCCTAAGTAGAAGATGAACGATGACTACTTTCCTATATTAACCTTCCTTGTGATGTTATTGTTTTCTGTTGGGATGGGAATGTTTGATAGTTTCACCAGAAAGTTGTGGGCAATCAGGGCAACCTTAGTAAGAGATCAGAAAAATGGAAACAGAAGTTGGAGGTTTATAATAATTAGGGTAGCCCCAGTGCCCCACAAAGCATAAAGATTCCTACTAGATTTGAAACAGAAACTTATAAGGGGAATTGAGTTCTTTTTAGCATAGTTGGCCATTAAAGAATCCACTGAGACATAAGTTATCAATGTGTTGGTGGCAATGACGACATATGACCATGATACGTCCAGGGGACCATTCCAATAGCATAACAGGTGGTCCACGTTTAATATATTAAAACCATGAAAATTAAAATAGCCTAATTTCTGGTCTCTTCCATCAAAGTAAACTTTTATGTCACTTCTTCCCTTTATGTCCTCCATAATTTAAAAAAAAAAAAATAAAAAATTATAGTGTATAATACATATGTATGAAACTTCAACCCTTACTTAATTCCCTTCTTTCTCATCACCATAATGGCAGAAATATTCTTCTTTTTGCACAAATTATACCCAGGAGCTTCTAGAAAATTATAATTCATCTAAACCCTACTACAATCAGTTGTTATGTGGTTAAATCATGTATG
Source organism: Acacia melanoxylon (assembly GCA_019022615.1). Lineage (NCBI taxonomy): Eukaryota > Viridiplantae > Streptophyta > Magnoliopsida > Fabales > Fabaceae > Acacia > Acacia melanoxylon. The sequence goes on from JAFJYJ010000002.1 coordinate 29,295,249, forward strand.
ATTCCATTTTAAAGGAAAAAGAACATCAATTTAATGAATGGTTGTAACAATCATCTGACAGGGAAATGAGATGGATTTACCACTATTATGACAACGGCAGTAATGTGCATCCCCATCACATGATTCTAAGTGACCAACAACACCATACCACCAGCCTGCAAGAAAGGTATATCTCGTCATGGGGCAATCAATTTATGGTCAATGATAATTATTCCATTTCTGAAAACACACACAAACACACACACCACAAAATGCTTTTTTTATAAGTAGCTGTTCGGTTGTGCAAAAATAAATCTTTTAAAAGGAAACAATACACTTTTGGTTTTAAATTTTTTGTATTTGACCCACACTAAAATGTTGCTAAAAGTGTTTGGATAACTGGACCAAACACAAAATTAAGTTATTTGTTAACTATATTAACAAAATAATTGCACTGCCAAACAGACCCTTAACAAAGGTACAAAGAAGTTATGGTCTGACAATCTGTGACACAAGACGGTCTCTATACTATCAAAGTAACATGATGAGTAAATGTATGAGCTTCCTAACATTCTAAAACCATTTCCCCCTTTAAAAGATCAAAATGCATAAATAAGATAGAATTTAGAAGTAAATTTTTTTCTGGGCTAAATATAAGATACAACCACCTCATTTCCCTTTCTTTTTACTTTTCCAGAAGATAAAGACCAATTGACTATGGCCCTGCATTCTTTACCCCTTCTCTGTTTCCCCTACCAATGATAATATTTTATTTGATATGTTTAAATTGTTGTTTTACCGGTATCACAGCTTTCACCAACCAAAGTAATGAATAGGAGAAGTAGAAGACCAAGATGGAGAGAAGAACAAACCATAAGGGAATTCTTTGTTTCTCCTCCACTGAATCTCTATATGATCACCAGGACGCAAATCGTTCAAACAATCAGAAATATGAAGATCACGACAGGGAGTATCAGTTGGTGGAGCTCTTAGTCTTTCCCATGTGATGCCATTCTCTATTGCAATTGGCCTTCTTCCATGAGCAGGATACCTGTAAGACAATATCAATAAATTAAATTATACCACCAGATCCAAATTCAGATATATTTTTCTCCTGTCATTTTTCCCTTTTGCAAACTCTTCCAACATCTTTTCAGCCAGTTTATCACACGCATTGGAGACTATGAAACTAATAAATGTATGATCACAAGGGGGGGAAAAAGTCTAGTTACCTGGCTTGGAAAGTGTCCATGTGCCGATCATAGCTCAGTTCAGCATCATAGCAAGATAACACGAATCCGACATGACCATTCTACACCACCAACATCACAAATGTAACTTGTGAGAAAACTAAATCCTCTAAATTGAATAAGAATTCAAGAAACTGTCTCTTTCATTTTTGTGGGCATTATGGGGTAGTTGTAACTTAAACAGAAAAATCACTAACGTAACTTGAGAGCAAACAAAAACTTCTAAGTACAATTAAAATCCAAGGAACTTCTTTCTATGTCTGTGGCTGCGGTACCATCGTAAATATAAAATTCTCACATGAGGGAAAAAAAACACAAGTATAACTTGTGAGGAAACAAATCCTCCCAATCCAATTAAATTCCAGGAAACCGTCTTCGTATTTTCTCAGGTCTCAAGGAAGATGTAAACTTTTTAACAGAAAAGCCACAGAGAGACTCGCCAAATACATACCTCACGATTGTAAACCTGAGCAGGGAACCAGAAATTGCCAGACTCAAGAGCAAGATACCAAGTCATGACAGAATCGAGTGGCAAGGAACTTGGCTGGTTGCTGCTATAATTATTATTATTTGCATCACCTTTCAATTTCATCCATGAAAAAGACCAATTAAGAGATAGAAACCTCTTCAATCCCCTATGCTTCCCTTGTTTTAGACTACCTATGTCTTGTTTTGAAGCAATATGCCACTGCCACTCCTTATATGCAGCTTTACCAATAATCCTACCCCATTTCTGCTTCATGTGCCTCTCCCAAAAGTAATCACTGATACTTCTCTCCCTCAAGGAACGGCACACACCTGCCATTTGACAAAGAGCTGAAGGAGGTAGCCTCTCAAGAATGCATTCCAAGACCAGCTCTGGCAAATCCAAAAGTGAAGAATCTTGGGAATCCTCCACATTCTCTACTCTTGAAGTGAAGGCCATCTTCTTCATTAGGGACATTCTTGAAGGAATCTGGGAGGGAAAACCCAGAAAGAGACGACAGGCTCTGAACTTGGAGATTGATTTTACTGACAATAACTGTTTGCAAAACACAAGGGAGATCAATCTCAAATCACTTGTCCAAGTTTGTTGTTGTTGAGGTTTGAGAGGAAGGGACTTGAAGAACAAGAAGAAGGTGATACAAGTGATGAAGAAAAGTAGCATTAGGACAGAGGAAATCTCTTGCGGGTCAAATTTGAGTTTGGCATAGGCAAGATACTAATAGAAGAAGCAGCCTAAGGGAAGGAAAAGCGATGGCTAAGAAGAGTGAAGAGGAAACCCAAATGGGGTCACTCACTCCTTCTATAAAAAATTAAGCAATATTTTCTATTGGTTGAACGAGAGCCCACCAAAACCCAATGGTGGGCCTCTCTACAATATTCAATCAGAACAAAAAAAAAATATAGTTTTGGTAAAATTTCACTGCAACGAAATGCTATGGAAATTTCCCTTAACCACTATTTCTTAGGGTAGCAAGAAAAACAAACAGACGACTTCAACAGCTGTCATTCATATGTGAAAATGGGTCCTTAAAAGAGGAGAAGGTGAACCAAAGAGGAAGCTAATGGAGGTGGGGTAGCAAGGTCTGTTGTCAGGTTTTCTGACACCTGTAAAATGGAAATGGTAATGAAATGGATGAAGATAAGTCTAGATACAAAGACCCATATCTCCTAAAATCTCTGAATCTATAGCTACTGGTTAATGGAATCAATTATTCTAAAGAAAACAGTAGTGGTGAAACAAAACAGATTTAGGTATTTTAGAATTGAAGGCTCTATTATCAGGCGCACTCCAAAACAAGGATTACAATTTAAAAAAAGGGGAATTGAATGAATTATCCAAAGGACAAAATTTCAGGGTGTTCTGTTCAGTGCATATACAAAAGGAAGAAAAAAAAAACAATCATTGAGGTTTGATGAAGACGATGATGAATGTGAGGGGCTGGGTCCCACTCCCCTCCACCCCAACAGATGCTTCACCACACCTCAATAATCCCTTTGATATATTCACAGAACTCTCCTTATTGCCTCTTCTTCTGTTTGTTCTCTTTGGGGCAATATAACAGGCAGGTTGTGGGCAAACAAACGAGAAACAACAGTAAATTGTGGAAAAGATGGCCGGCTAGCGTTAATCAAGAATTTTTGTGGATGTCAAAAAGAATCTTAAAAAAATGGTAGATCAAGATAATGAAATATAGAAATGATTTACTCTCTCTCTCTCTCTCTCAAATGAACGAATCTCTCTCTAGATCCGTGCCATACACTCCTTCTCTCTCTCTAGCAAGTTGGAGGGAAATCCGTCAGATCAGAAAAGGTAACTCAGATGGATAATGGATAAAGCGGCCGTTGATAAAGACGAAGCTCATCTAGGGGTTATGATCGACTGCAGATACGTCCGCGGTAATAGGAAACTAGATCCAATTAATACAGGACACGTGATTTTCAAAAGCGCATATTGTCCAATAAGACCATTAAGATTTATGAGAAGAGTCTTGGATAAATTAATAATTTCATACTCATAATTTACAACAATTTTTAATTTAATCGCAATAGTTCGACAATTTTCTTATCACTGCTTAATTTTTTTATTACGACCTTGGTTTTGAATATAATTCCTTACCTTACAAATGACAATAGTTGATGAATAAAGTTTAATTGGGCGAATTTACCCCAATTTTTATTTTTAAAAATGATTTATTCTTTATTTATTTTTTCAAAACTGCATTTATTTTTCAGAATTGCTCCTGATGAATGGCTTACTTTCGAAGATAATGTTGATAATCTTTAAAATATCTTTTCCAATGATAAATATACAAATAGTACTATTTGAATTTTCCACTTAATTATCATTTAGCTTTTCAAAAATTTGTTAATATAAAGGAATTTTTTTATTTTAAATAAAATATGAAATAAATGATGTCTAATTAATGATTTGAATATAATTTTACATTTTTAGTCTATTTTATTATAGATTAAAGTATACTTTTGGTCACACTATCCAAAATTTAAAATGTTGACCCATCTTTTCATAAAATTTAATTTTAAATTTTAAATAAAAATATATATATTAGAAAATTAAAATGTGCACATGTTAACCTTTTAAATTTATTGACTTAGCATTTTATGTTAGTAAAATTAACTTAAAAGACTAAAAACATACTTTTTAAATAAATAAAAAACTAAAATAAAAAGTATCTAAATTTAAAAAATCAAAAGTATATTTTATATTTTTATTTTAAAATCATTTTTTTTTTTTTTTAGAAAGACATGTCAACATCTTAAATTATATCTAAGAAATATAATAATTAAACCAGAATTCTTTCTGATATTATAATCTATCAATAAATTATTAAAAAAGAATCATATGGATGTTATTGTGTTAGTAATTTGTAATAGCAATAATTAATAATTAAAAAAATGGGCGGGAATCTCAATGGTGGTGTGTTATATGGTGAATTATTATTTGAGAGATAGGGTGGTCCATCACTAAGACAAACAGAGTATCCCAAGGAAGCAACGAGAATGGACCACTTCCTCCACTTGTTCTTCTCATTTCATATTCACATCTCTCTCACATACATTTGGATGAGGATACTCTTATAATTTTTCTTTTCTTTTCGTTTCAAAATCTCATCTCCACCTTCAAGATTAAAAAATAAATTATTCACATTTAATATTTTTTAAAATAATTATTATAGTATTTTATTTTATTTTTAAAATATTGTTTATATTGCAATTATGAATTAGAATGATCAAATTTTGATCATTTAAATTTTTTATTTATGTTTAAAATAATAATTTTGTAAAATATAAAATTAAACTATTTATTTTTTTAATCTGAGGGTTGAGATGAGATTTTAAAGAAAAAAATGAGACAAAAGATTCTGAAAGAAATCAAACCCTTCACATACACACAATTTGGATCTGTGGTACGAGTGTAGTGCCTCTGTTTCATGTTAGTTGTCATGAAGATAATTTTCACAAAGATAAAGAAAATTATTGAATAACATCAAATTTCGTCAAACTAATTTGCTAGCACTCTTCGATTTATAATATAAATTGTTTTCTGAAAGAATTTTATACTCCTAAATATATATTATAGGATAAGATGAACAGCACGCACAAATATTTCAACACAAATATACATTTTGGCCAAAATTTCAGCACAAATATAACTCACCCACCAGCAGAACAAATATTTAAACATTTAGGGTATGTTTGGATGGAGAGAAAAGTGAGAAGAAAATAGGAGGGGAGGGAATACTAGGGAAAAAAACTTCCTAAAATAATAAAATTTACTATTTTTAAAGTTTTCCCTTAATTTTCTTTCCATTTAAAAATTTTATAAAATATGAAATTTGAACCATCTATTTATTTTTTAATCTGAGGGTTGAAATGAGATTCTTTCCATAATGTGATGGTTAGTCAATCATTCATTGAATTCACGTCGTAAGATTGCTTTGGAGCTCATACCGCATCCAAAAAACACCACTAAAAGACATTGTTAATCTTAGTTGTTACTGGAGGAAGGTGTGAAGGGCAAAGTTTTCTTCCTTATAATGTAAACACTTGTCATGTTTATGTGTATCTTGGTGTTGGAAGAGTCATATTTTTTATTGTCAGATTTATGGACGCCTGTGGTTGTAAAATCTTGTGATTTACGAAAATCTCAAATGCATTTTCGATAGTTATGATAAATGTTTGTCAAAGTAGGTTTTGGTTTTCACAGGTTTTCATAAGAATTTTACAAGTTGTTTAAATAATTCACAATTTGCAATCCAAATTCCCTAAAGATTAAACTGGTTTGCCCAAATTCAAATAAGCATTTGTCAATTTTGGATTAACTTTTTCGCAAGTTTTCATAAGAATTTCACAAGTTGCTTCAATGTTTTCGCAACTTAGAATCCAAATTCCCTAGAATTAAATTTATTTTCCTAAATTTAAATAATTGTTTGTTAATTTAGGATTAGATTTTCGCAAGTTCTTATAAGAATTCACAAGTTGCTTTAATACTTTTGCAACTTGAAATCCAAATTCCCCATAAATTAAAATGATTTTCCCAAATTTAAATAAGCACTTGTGAATTTAGGATTAGGTTTTCACGTTCTCATAAAAATTTCACGAGTTGCTTCAATACTTTTGCAACTTTCTTATCTAAATAACAGCAAAGTCATGACAATAGAATTGTATTATCATATTCAATGACAAGTGGATAATATCATTGTTCTTCCACCCTATACATTATTTACAAAATAATAGGGTATGCAATTACATACTGACACTAAGGCCACGACAGTATATATATGAAATAACAAAACAACTCATTTGCACAACTTAACCCAATATTTTTGTCCATTTTGTTAAGTTCCTTACAACAAATAAATCAGCAAAGTATCAGTTCACCAACTTTTCTTTTTCACCAATTCAGAAAACAAAACTAAAACCCCACTTCAATGTTTCACAAATTTGCATTAGGGTTTCTCAACTTCAGATAACTAATTTCCTACAAAATCCATCCTCTTTTTTCTGTTCACCCTCAAACTCACATAATGTACCATCTTAACCTTTTGCCACCTTCACCTATCATCAGCATTCATCTCCCTCCAACCAAAATACCCAACTACGAAAAAATCTCTCCCACCCAAGCAAAGATGAAAAAGCTCATGCTTAGGATGTCAAGGGAAACACATTATGCAGTAAAAAGTGAAATACCTCCCTTCCTTTAGACAACTTCAACTATGATTTTCCCGCAACCCTTTTCGTGTCACCATTGTCTTTCTCAATTTATTATTTTCAAATTATATCAAATGGCCAATTATGTCGTTTCATTTTAAATCTCAAAATGACCCATTTGACACTAACATTTATTTAGGATTAGGTATTGTTCTGTATAAGAACACATATGTCTAGCCCGGGATTGGACTAGTGAGTTGATGTAGGATCTTTAGTCTTCTCTTAGATATCTATGGATGAGATATCCAGGATAGATAGGAGATCGCGGAGCTTGAACACAAGGGTTTTCACCCAAAGGCGTGGGGTGTGTGTCAGTGTAATGCAATATGGTAAATAGGTTGGGAGAGAATGTATGTACGTGCACCCGTTGGATCCTTCCTATTTATAGAGGAAGTGTCCTGACCGTTAGTTGGCAGCTTTCCTGCCTTTCCACTCGGCGTGTCCTTCCCCCATCATTCATGATGATGGGGATCGTGGGATCCCGAGGTCATGGGATCATGGGTCTTGTCCTAGTAGGAGCACGTTGATGGACCTTATCTTCTGAGGCCCATTTATCTCGGTCCATAACAGGTATATTCATAACCCCTATTTATCTTTTTCATTTTTATTAAAGGGTTGGGCAGCATTTTTGTCCCGGAAGTACACGACCAGGAGCAATTTTTCCCTGGAAGTTTTTTTTGGAGCAATGTTGCCCCAGAATTCTAAAAACGTAGTAATGTTACCTCTCCGTTAACTGTCCTAATGGTCAAATGTTAATTGACCCAGCGGCAGACCCACACTGGTGCTAATGTGGGCAAGTGCACACACTAAAATTTTCATAATATATATACATTTTGAAAGAACATATCAAGTTGACTAGGTGGCCTAGTTGGTTAAAACTCTGTGTAGTGTGTAGTGGATTTGCATGACCCCTGTTCGATTCCGCGTCTCTTGCATAATTGTTTTTTTAAACAGTGAAACGCATGCTATGCAAAAATTGTGCCTAAGAGAATTCGAACCCACAACATAAGGGTTGGCTGCACCTTAAGAGCATGAACTCTACCAGTTGAGCGACCAACCTTTCATTAAAAGATAGAGACGCAAAAAAATATAAAAAGAGTCCTTTCATTTAGTTTATTAATTACAAATGTTGTCTTTTCATTCTTTAGATGTTAATTTATCTTGTTTTGGATTACTTACTGATTACTTACTAAATTGACATAGAGTGTGAATTGTTTAGTTGCTTTGGAATTGGAAATCATAGTTTCAGTTGCTTAGTGTCCCTGTATGAAAAAAGATACAATCTTATAGGTTTCGATAGAGGAAACATTAAGATGGCATTTAAACTTATAGGTTCTGATATGTTTCGGGAAGAATGCTTTTGTAATCAAAAGTTAGTTGACTATTAATTATTATTTTTCTATGTTAAGTTGATTTTTTTTTTTTGTTTATATTCTTTTGTTTTTTTAATGCATTTAAAAGTTTCTTCAAAAAAAAAAAAATCGGGCGCCGCCCCAAACCCCGAATCCCACCACTAATTACGCACCCACAAACTTAAAATCCTGGGTCCTCCACTGAATTGACCTCATTATGTTGACGTGGATTGTCTATTTCTAGGGCAAAATTGCTAATGAGCGTATACTTCCGAGGCAAAATTGCTAATGAGCGTATACTTCCGAGGCAAAATTGCTACTTAAAAAAGTGACAAAGTTGCCACATAGACAATTCGCGTCAACATAATGCGGTCAACTAACGTTTGACCGTTAGAGCTATTAATAGAGGGGCATCATTGCTACGTTTTTAGACTTTCGGGATAACATTGCTCCCAAAAAAACTTTCAAGACAAAATTACTCCTGAATGTGTACTCCCAAAATAAAAATGCTACTAAACCCTTTATTAAAAGATTTTCCCTAATGTATATTGATGGTGTGAAATTTATTAAAAAATTGTAAAAACACAGATATAACATTCATCATGAATGGGATGATTAAGACAAGAAAATAAATATAAATGTGTGAAGGAGAAAAGAAGAACACTTTAATTGAAGGAGGCATAATGATTAATGCCTAAAGCATAGGCATAGGCATAGCTATGATTTTAGCATCACCCCTAATTTCATTCCCCGATGGTCCCATACTCATTTTATATATATATATATATATATATATATATATATATATATATATATATATATATATATATATATATATATATATATATCAATGCCTCTATTGGACCCCTTGGATTTGGATCGTAGTATATTCATTCGCCTTGCATTTCAACTTTCTCTTCTTCTTTTTTAATTATAGTCACTTTATTGAAGAAAAAAGGATAAAAAATCCAACTTTTTTAGAAAAACAATATCTATTTTTTTTAAAGAAAAAAAAAATCATTTCTTTTATCTAATACATCATATGGATGTATCTCTGAATGATATAAGTTTCAAGTACCACACCCACAAGGCTAAATATCTGTGTGTTCAAGCCTTTTTTAAATAAGGGTTAAATAGTAAATTCGTTAAAGTATAGTATAAGCAAGCGCCGTTGCCCTAAATTTTTTGTTGTTGTCTCAATATTGCCTGGAAATTTCAAAACATAAAGAATGTTGTCCTATCACGTTAAAAAATAAACAATGACTGTAAAAAAATTGACGTTGATCGTTAACCTTTTCACGGAAATGAGTAACATTACTATGTTTTGAAACTTACGAAAGAACATCGAGACAAGAAAAACTTTTAGAAAGAATATCATTCAAAAAAAAACTTCCGAAACAAATTTGCTACTTAACCTTATAAATAATACAATGAGAACGTGAGTTATGGTTAAAAAAAAAGGACATCATTTTATTAATAATATGCATGATGACATGTAATGACTTATGATTAATTAAAATGCAAAGTAAAAATCTTTCTGAATGGGAAAAAATTAAGGAGGAAAAATATTAGAAGTAAAAGCTTCTAAAAATAGTAAATAGTAATTTTTTTTTTTAATATTACATCTTATTTTATTTCTTCTCATTTTTCCCACAGTCTAAACAGAGGCAAGAGAATTTTTGGAGAGAATCTAGAGCTGACTTGTTTTAAGTTTTTCAGAGGATATTTAAGTGTTTGTTTGTTGCCCTTTTTCTCCTTTCATCTTCACTAGACTGAATATTTTCAAACATTTTTTATAATTTAAGGAGCATTAACATTTAATTTATAACCATGATAATATAAACAATTTCTGCTTCATATAATATTTACTTCTCCATTGAGGCATGGACAGCTGCAGCCTTACTATATATCCAAACAAATTAGCAATATAATTGGATCAAAGATTAATAATATTCATAAAGCCACTCAAATTAAAGTGCATGCTTTTTAAGGGCATTTTTTTAGGCATCACAGGACCAATACACAAAGGTAATTCTTTCTTTGAATAATTATTAGATGTTGCTTTCACCAAAAGAGAAGGAGAAAAATGATATTTCCAGTGATTAAAAAGGAAATGTTCACTTTTAACAAAAAGCAAGTCTGTCCCCTGTACATCACATGATTTGTATTCAATAATAAAAACAGTTTATTATAATATACAAGTGTGAATATAATATAATCTGAATATATTAACATTATACATGTAATAATGTTGTTTTGCATTATATTTATACTATCATTTTTTTAGAAGCATTTTATTTTCTAAATTATACATGTATAATGTTACTTGCAGGTTAAAGGGTGGTTAAATCAATGTTCATCTAGATTTGTCAAAAATTTGTGATATGATCCTAAACATTAAGTCCTTCTTTGTTTCAAAGAATGGTAGAAAATGTAATAGTGCCTCGGATCTTAAATATAATACATAGTTTATAAATAAATTTTAATCTTGAATATAAGATTTTTTTTATCTTTTATATTTATCATTTTTCTCTAAAATAATTTTTTTGACTTATGACATATAATATAATGATAGATATAAGTGTTTCAGAGAGATCATATAATATATGCGATAATTAAGTAATTTATTCAGCTTTTTTTCATATATTAACATTTGATATTCAGTTCGGGGTTTTGGCTTCCCCTCGTAACACAAGTGACTCCTCTGGGATTCAAACTCAAAACCCTCGAGGGATTTGGAGGGACCTTACACTGCTTAGACTAACTTTATATTTGTTAACTTATTTAGCTTTAATCTCTTCAAATTAGTCAACTATATTTTAAAGAATAGGAGGTAATAGTAGAGAATGTAATGTAATAAAATTATGGTTATATAACATTTGTTTAGTATAACGTCAAAGATTCACATATAATGAAATTTACATTCTTAGTAGTAAAAGATAAAAATAAAAGTGAAATAAACTTTTTAACTCTTTCAAGGCTAAAATGGAGTAGTATATAGATATCCATATATTGATCCATTCAAGCTTGAATTTGGACTAGATAGCTAAAGTTATGTCATATGTGAATTATTTGATTTGTTGTAATATATTATAATTAAAGCTATATTGAATTACTTTAGAACTAAACACTTAAATGTCATAGTATTAAGGGTTAAGGTGCACTTTTGCCCTTAAACTATGCTACTTTGTTAATTTTCTTTTCAAGTTTTCAAATAAGCGATATTACCCCGAAGTTTTAAAATGGAGCAACGATGTTGCTCATTAAAAAAAACCCTAACGGTCAACTAACGGACCGAATCTGTTATAACAGATTTGAGATAAATGCAGAATTGGAAATTAATTAATTTGAGATATTTGGTGTAAAAAACATCTCAGAAAGCAGCATATCATTTAAATATAAATAAATACAATATATATAAAAATTTAAAAAATATGCTAATGCCTCTAATTAAAGGTATTAGCACTTAAGAAGTATATAATTCTTAGCATCTAATGTGGATTCTAAAAAATGTTAAGTGAGATGACAAGAGACCAAAAGGAGTGACATGTGTCATGAAATCCTTGTTTAAGTGTTCCAGATGTGGAGGCCCCTCTCTTAGAACAAATGTTTGAGTGACACGTGTCATGGATTTGCAAAAAGGCAAAACAAATGTTTTCTTTTGTTTCCTTCCATTTCCAGAATTGATTGGGTACATGTTCATTAGCTTTTAGCCTTTTACGATTCACAGGTGATCTGATATGCACATAACAACCAAGCCTCTGTTTTTGAGAGCCAATACAGAGAGAGAAAGGAGAACATGAAAACACCGAATTCATAAACCATTATGGACAACAAATTAAAGAACCACACTCAAGTAAATTAGATTCAGCCATAAATGCAATTTAAGCATATCTTTTTGAATCATAAACGATATTAAGAGCTCAACAAAATTTTAGAACAAAGTCAGTTATTGTTATCAAATTTGCAAGTTTCTTATAAAATCATGTCGAATCATAAATAAACTTGTGCAAGTTGTAAATTTGGTTAAACTCACGTGTTTACACATCGAATATACTTTTTTTACATTTATACTTTACAAAATCATGTTAACTCACTCTTAAATCTGTATGAACCTTTTTAATTTGATCAAGTCTGGCTTTATATATGAAATTTCTTTATTAAATTTAATAAATCATGAATGTTGGTTGGTGCAATTTTAATTTTTGGATTTAAAAAATATATATATATATTTAGAACAATTTTTTTTTATAATTTTTTATATTTTAATTATTTAATTATATTAATACCTATTTAATGATAAAAATAAACTTTTTACTAATCCATTATTTAAATTCACGATATTTAATTTACATCGTCATTACGAATTTATTTAAACATATAAGTTTGACAACGTTAAAAGCTAATCCAGATTTTGTGTTCTGGATCAAAAGGAATCGGCAAGACTTTATTCTGGATCAACCATGGATTTTATAATTTTATGACACTCTCTATATCAAACGTGGAAAAAAAAGGCTTTCAAAGATTTTATTTTTTTAATTAAAGTGGGCAACGTGGCTCAGAGTGAGAAGATATAGAAGGAGTCCCACCTAAATGGGCCATCAAAATCACTCTCTCACCGCCCTAACCACCATTTTTTGATTCCATTATATCCGAGTAACACAAAAAACTAATGCTTAATAGTTAAAGAGTAGATTACCCAATCAAATATTACATCAATAGTATCTAGCATAAAAATGTTTTAAGTTGACCATAACTACAAAATAAAAACAATTAAAAAAGTAGAAAATATCATAAGACGGTTACAACTAAAGTAACGGTCATTTAAAAAAGTAGTGGGAGAAAGTAACGGATGTTACTTAGTTCTAACAGTATTGTGATATTTTTCATTTTTTTTATAGTTATGGTCCATTTAACATATTTTTATACCGGATACTCCTAGCATAACACTTGATTGGTCAATCTGCACCTTAACCCTAGTTAATAATATGATGATAATATAAACTAACATAATATAATATGGTGATAATTTACAACAAAATTTAAAAAACCGAATTTTGTTTCCATACAAATAATATATATAAAAGTCGCTAAGAACTTTTTTGATATGTGAATTTTTATTGGGACTTTTTTGTTATTTTTATGGTCTTTGGGACCTGAATGTAATTTTCCCTATTATATATATCAATGCCTCTATTGGACCTAGTTTATATATAAATTTTAATCTTGAATATAAGACTTTATTTATTTATTTTATCTCTTATATTTATCATTTTTCTCTATTTTTTTTTGACTTACTGACATATAATATAATGATAGATATAAGTGTTTCATAGAGATCATATAATATATGCAATAATTAAGTAATTTATTCATTTTTTTTAAATATTTAACATTTGATATCCGATTAGAGGTTTTGGCTTCTCCTCCTATCACAAGTGACTCCTTTGAGATTCAAAATCGAGACCCTCGAAGGATCTAGCGGAGCCTTATATTGCTGAACTATCTTTATGTTGGTTAATTTAGTTAGTTTTAATCTTCTCAAATTAGTTAACTATATTTTAAATCAAGAATAGGAGGTAATAGTGGAGAATGTAATGTAATAAAATGATGGTTATATAACATTTGTTTAGTATAACATCAAAGATTCCCATATAATGAAATTTACATTCTTCCAAGAAAAAAATAAAAATAAATGATGTGAAATAAACTTTTGAACTCTTTCAAGGCTAAACTGGAGTACATAGATATCCAAATATTGATCCATGCAAGCTTGAATTTGGACCAGATAGCTAAAGTTATGTAATATGTGAATTACTTGATTTGTTGTAATATATTGTAATCAAAGTTATATTGAATTACTTTACACTTAAATGTCATCATATTAAAACCTAGCCCAATTCAATGGGTCAGACTAGTGAACTAGTCCCTTAGTTTGTTTAGTCAAGAGTTTTAAAAGAAGTCAGTTGGGTTGGGTTGGGTTGGGTTGGACTTTATTTATTTTTCTTTTCTTATTGAATCTGAAATGACATCATTTGAAGATTTAAAAATAGCAACCCATCAAACTTATGTTTTAGTAACTGTGTTTTTATTGGATAATATGTAATTTATTCATGAATATTCTATATATATATATATATATACTTGTGGATTAATGCTTTTTATTATTTAAATATTATTTTAATTATGAGTCGACCAAACCACCCATAAAAAATGTTAAGTGAGATGACAGGAGACCAAAAGGAGTGACATGTGTCATGAAATCCTTGTTTAAGTGTTACATATGTGGAGGCCCCTCTCTTAAAACAAGTGTTTGAGTGACACGTGTCATGGATTTACAAAAAGGCAAAACAAATGTTAGCTTTTAGCCTTTTATGATTCACAGGCGATCTGACATGCACATAACTATGGGCGGATCCAAAAATTTATAAAAGGGGTACTATTTGTGGGGAGGTGTGGCTGCCCCTGATTTTTTTTTTTACTTGTCATTAAAAGCACAAAAAATAATACAATGATTCGAAAAGGTTTTGACGTAAATGAGTTGTAAGTTTGATCATCTTCAATAAGAAAAAGAGTAAGAGTTAGCCATAAAATGCTCATGGCATAAAATTAGCAACCTACATGCTCTTAGAAATTTTTCTCGTAACCTATTAAAGAGGTGTGAATGTCCCAACAAATTATATTTCTTAATTAATTTGCTAATGACAGTGCAACTTCTAATATTATGTAGGTGTGTGTAAACAGATAGAATAATAGGATTCTTATTCTTGAACCGCGAATGAGCAAATATTTTTTTTAAAAAAAATAAAATAAAATCAAGGGGGCACGTGAAGGTGGAATATCACCTAGAGGAGGGGTGAATATGTGATCTTGAAATTCTTTCGCTAATTGCTCTAGAACACTTAAAACGAGAGAGAGAGAAGAAGCAATGAACACAAGAGATTATCTTGGTTCGATCCAACTCTTGACCTACGTCCGTCCCGTAAACACTCGGGATTTCACTATCTCCAAACTTGATTACGACTCAGAACTCTCGAGTAATCCTCTCACTGGGACTTACTCCTCTTTACAAGTTGTAACCAACTAACCGTGGACACAATTACATACGTAAACGAAGGATGATCCTTTCACTCTCGGACTCACTCCCCTTACAAGTTGTAATTGATACACCCACACTCAAGATATCTCTACCTTGAGATTTGAACGAATCATAAAACGATTGATAAAACTCTCTCACGAGAGTAGATGAATGATAAACACGAAGCTCAATGATATCCTAAGATATATACAAAATGTAGATTGAATGCTTTTAATGCTTTGTCTGTGTATTCGTCTGTTTCGCCATTGAAGAATTCAAACCTTCGAGTATTTATAATGGTTGAAGATTGAGGACCGTTGAAGGATTTGAATATGTCCGTTGAGTATTTGAATATGTCCGTTGAAGAGTTTGTATTTGCCCGTTGGGAATGTTTTGAAGTATCCGCGCATGGCCATAGTTGAATGTATAGTCGTCTGCAGTTTCTGCTTGCCCACTATCGGATGTTTGCTTAGTTGCAATTCTTTTCACGTGGTCTCGGATGGGCATCGACTTAAATAATGATTTAAAGCTTTTCCGGTTATGGGTCATCTGCAGTATGTCAGTTCTGTCTTACGATGCTTTCGGTACTCTTCAGCTTGTCTGAGTTTGAACCTTGATTAAGTAACTAAAAAGCAAAACTTTGATCTTCTGAAAACTCATAAGCAAACTTGTTAAATATAGTTAGAATAAATAACAAGATATATTCCATGTTTTCCAGATCAGCAACAGTAGGCAATCTTGGTGTTCTTCGTCCGATTTTGAAACTTTGATTATGTATCTGAAAAACACTCAGGAGGATGATTAATGATATCACAGTTAATATAAAATGATGTATTGTAAGCTAGAATCAATTAACTGGATCATAAAAGTTACAAATGAATTAGTTTTGCTGTCGAGTTCTGGTATTCAAGCTATCTGGGGATTCTCGAGAATTGGTGAAATCATACTCGAGAATCAGTAACCTGCACCTGAAGTACTTTCGATCATTCTCGAGAATTACTAAATGATTCTCGAGAACCATTCTCGAGAATTGATTCTCAATTCTCGAGAATCACTTGAGCAACAGCAAACACAGAGGCGAGTATCAGTTGGATCATTCGTTAATACTCGAGAGTCCTTTCTGGTTCTCGAGAATCAGTTCTAATTCTCGAGAATCACTTCAGAAATGGAATACATCAGAATAGGCTATCGACCATTTCTCGAGAATTGATTCTCAATTCTCGAGAATCATTCGAGAGACACAGTTTAACTTCCTTCTGATTCTGACTTGAACCCGATCATTCTCGAGAGTGCTGGTGCATTCTCGAGAACCATTCTCGAGAGTCTAATATTCATTCTCGAGAGTCTTTTGATGCGATGGTGATTCATCTGTACTCTTGAACACATATGCCTTAACAACCATTCTGAAGAATCATTTGCATATAGTGCTTAGCGATGGTCAACTTGTGACGGCATTCTTTGAGGGCCACTACATACTCAGAAAAACCTTCAAGTCTTCTTTCCATTGCAAGAATAATCAGTCCCAAACTTGTTGGATTTCGTTGACTCATAGGATGAATGTAGGCTGTTCTTAATCAACGATGATTGTAACATCCCTGAACAAACTATCAACTTCAAAACATCATATATCCTTCAATTTATCTTATTTTTCTGTGTTGTTGATTTTTTTAGAAAGGTATTTGAGTCTAGTTTCCAATGGCACCGATTTCAACTCAATCGGATTTTTCGTTTGTGAGATACACTCAAATTACCGAAGCTTGGTCTGGACTGTGACGGTGATTTGTGTTCTCACTTGTACAAATCATAGCTCTCTCCTATGGACTCCTTTAGACTTTAAACTTTGTCAAAGGTACGTGTTGGATGTCTAGTTTCATATGCCGTTGGTTTCACGTCAATCCGATTTCTGGTTTGTGAGATATCATCGAATTACCAGTCGCAAAAACAGACGAATAGAGTATCTTTGAAGCACGATCATTCTCGAGAATCAGAATAGCATTCTCGAGAACCATTCTCGAGAATGGGTTTTCAATTCTCGAGAATTGCTTCCAAATTTCACATGTTCAGCACCATTCTCGAGAATTGCTTCAGGCATTCTCGAGAATTGATTCAGGAATAAACTTGTAACTCGTTTTCACTCATTTTAACTCCGAATTGACCCGTTCCAACTTCTATATCATCGTAGAGACTTCTAGAATTAATCTGAGAACTTGGATAATGATTTTCTTCTTTCTTTAAACAAGTTCTTCCTTTCTTTCTTCTCTTTTCTTGATCATTTTTCATCATTAAACTTCACATCTACATTAAACATCAGAATTAGTCAAAGTAGAAGATAAATGTAGTATGCAAGCTTTTTGCTCTGGATAATGGAATCTATATAAGACATCATCAAAACTAATCATAACTAACAGCACGTGCCCCCTTCTCACATACCTAGGTCTGCCATTCCACATAACAATCAAGCCTCTGTTTTTTAGAGCCAAGACAGAGAGAGAAAGGAGAACATGAAAACACCAAATTTATAAAACATTATGGTCAACAAATTAAAGAACCACACTCAAGTAAATTAGATTCAGCCATATAAGCAATTTGAGCATATATTTTTGAATCATAATCGATATTAAGAGCTCAACAAAATTTTAGAACAAAGCTAGTTATTATGATCAAATTTGCGAGTTTCTAGCTTATAAAATCATATCGAATCATAGATAAACTCGTGTAAGTTGTAAATTTGGTGAAACTTACACATCGAATTTACCCTTTTTTTTTAAACATTTATACTTTACAAAATTATGTTAATTCACTCTTAAACTTGTATTAACCTTTTTAATTTGATCAACTCTGGCTTTATATATGAAATTTCTTTATTAAATTTAATAAATTGTGAATGTTGATTGATTTAATTTTAACTTTTGGGTTTTAAAATATATTTAAAACAATTTTTTTATCATTTTTTTATTTTATTTTATTAATACCTATTTAATGATAAAAATAAATTTTTACTGGTCCATTATTTAAATTTACGATACAAGTTTATGACGTTATCATAAATTTATTTAAACATATGAATTTGACAACGTTGAAGCCAGCTAATCCAGATTTTGTGTTCTGGATCAAAAGGAATCAGCAAGACTTTATTTTGGATCAACCATGGATTTTATAATTTTATTACACTCTCTATATCAAACGTGGAAAAAAAGATTTCAAATTGAGAAAGGAATTGATTTTGTTTTTTTTAATTAAAGTGGGCAACGTGGCTCATAGTGAGAAGATATAGAAGGAGTCCCACCTAAATGGGCCATCAAAATCACTCTCTGGATTCCATTATATCCGAGTAACACACAAAACTAATGCTTAATAGGGCAATCAAATATTATATCAATAGTATCTAGCATAAAAATATTTTAAATGGACCATAATTATCAAAAAAATAATTAAAAAGGTAGAAAATATCACAATACGGTTAGAACTAAAGTAACGGCCATTTAAAAAAGTAGTGGGAGAAAGTAACGGCCGTTACTTTAATTATAACCGTATTGTGATATTTTTTACTTTTTAATTGTTTTTTTTTGTAGTTATGGTTCATTTAAAATATTTTCGTATTTGGTGCTCTTAGCGTGACAATCTTCACCTTAACTTTAGTTAATAATATAATAATAATATAAACTAACATAATATATTATTTAATGCATTAATGATTCATACAATATTGGGGTATAGCGTTGTCATTAATGAAACTTAATAATAATATAAACTAACATAATATATATACAATATTGATTCATACATGCCAATATATGTGAAACTTGCTTATTCTAAATTAATATTGTTATAATATAAATTGTCTTGTGGAGAATGAATATAATGTTGGTTGCTTTCTTTGATTGAAATATTCTCTATTACTTTACATGTATTTTTTTCTGAAAAAAAAAGAAAAGAAAAAAGAACCAGAAGGTATTGTGGGATACAATTTTAAAATCAAACTAAAGTAGATGATATTTTTCTTTGGAAAGTTTGTATATATATTAAGAAAAATGTAAATATTTGTACTTATAATTTTTTATTTGTTAAAGTGATGAAAGTATTATCTTTCTTCGAAAATATAAGATTTTATTGAATGATATATTCTGTTTATTCAATGCATTTTACCATCTACTTTGATCAATCACGTCATATAAACAAATCAACATATACAATTGAAATATTTCCAATAATTAAGATTTAAATTTAACCAAAAACCCAAAAAGTAAATTATAGTTCTATGAATTTTCATGGTTTTCTTGGATAGGATGATATGTGGCACACTTTAGCATTAGAGGCACTATATTTATATAGATGGTGATGATGGTTAAAAAAACATAACTATAATGGATTACAAGTTTTGTATTTTTGTGAGACAAGGATAAGTTTTGGGGTTGGTGGTGTTGCCATTTGAGCATCATAATTAATTAGGTTAATTGATTATATAAATGAAGCAACAAAAGGGAATCTTATACAGCAAAATGCTAAACAAAGAGCTGCACAAAAGTCCAAATTGACACACACTTCACACAAAGTGAGCAAATAGAAAATTATAAAGCTTTTTAATTATTTTTCCTTTTTCTTAAAATAGATTTTAATAAGTTGATTTGTTCATTCATTCATTGACGCATGTTGATAATGGGAAAAATAGGCAAAAGGATTTGAGAAGGCATATCCTCTTTGGTAAGTTTGAGAGAGTTCCACTAATGCACACAATGTGTTGGAGCTTTGTCCCCTAAAGATTCAACATTTCATCCACCTTCTTTCAATTCACCAACCCCACCTCTTTATTCCTTTCAAATTTTTAATCTTTTTTCTCTTTCTCATCTATTTTTTATTTCTTTTTATCCGATATACACACACACACACACTCACTTGGATGCTTTTTATAAGATAAAAAATAACTAAATATGGTCAAAATTGATTAAATACAATAAATTGTATAGAAAGTGCACTTAATTTAAAAAAAAAAATACTTCATTCATTTGTGCAATCAATAATGATATTTTAGAATGAAAATTATAAATTTGTGGGGGCAATGGATTAGGGGCTTATATTTAGAAGTAAAGTAAACCATTGTTTAACTCTTATATTTAGTATTATAGGTGATATCATTAGATTTATATATGTTTACATTTGCTTTAGGATATTTAGTTGAAAATAGAGATATATATATCGCTGGGATGATTAGTTTTCTATGCGGATTAAGATAAATATTACCAAGTGAAATGTTATTACTTATCTTGGTTTATGATATATATATGATACTAATTAAGATTATTATTTTTTGTATTACACTACTACAAAAATGGATACTACTTCCCTAAAAGACGTCCTTATTTTAAAAAAGGAAGTAAAAAGTGAAAGCGGTGGCATTGTTGTAATTATTTATACGAATTTGAAACTTTAGACGTCCTAAATATAAATTTAAGACGCCTAAATCTTTTTTTAACGTTCTAAAACAATTTCAGGACGCCTAAAATCGACATATTTGGGAATATTTTTGGCGCCAGAAATTTTTTTGGAGTCCTGAAATAAGTTCAGGACATCAAAAAATTATTTTTGGCATCCTGAAATACATTCAGGTCGCTAAAAATCAACATTTTTGGCACAATTTGGGATATTTGGGGAATTTTTTTAGCGCCAGAAAGTTTTTTGGCGTCTTGAAATAGGTTCAGGACATCGAAAAATTATTTTTGGCGTCCTGAAATACATTCAGGTCGCTAAAAATCAACATTTTTAGCGCAATTTAGAATATTTAGGGAATTTTTTGATAGCAAAATTTTTTTGACGTCCTCAAATAGGTTTAGGTCGCTAAAATGAAATTTTAGGGCATCCTAGGTTTTAAATCAGGACGCCAAAAGGCCCAATATCATCACTTGCCTCTTTGCGTTCTCTCACACTTCAGTTCCTAACTGGTTCCTTGGCGTTCACTCACGCTTGATCCCGCCCCTCCTTCTCGTTCGAAATCGCGGCATTTCCCCCTCCTCTCCCACCGTCACACCGCCGCCCTCCTTCCCTCCCATTCGGCCTTCCTTCTTGCTTCGGTGTGTTGTTCTTCTCCCTTCTCTGTTGAAACTCAGAAAAATCGTGCTCCCTTTTCCCCTTCCTTCTTGCCCTAGAAACCATAAAGGTGTTGCATCCCTGCCAGCTTTCTTCTCTTTGCCTTCGCCGATCATCTCTCAAACTTCCGGTACACAACGCCTCGCATTCAACTTCACACTCTAGTTCCTTTCATCATTTCACTTCTTTCGCTCATTTCGGTCATTTCGATAATATTCAACAAGCAATTCTTTTAAGCTAAACTTCGTTATTCTGTGCGCATCCGCTCCATTCTCCATATTGATTTCCACTTTTGCGTTAAGGTTTATTTTATTTCATTTTGAATTATGGTTATTGAAGGATTTTGTCCGTACTAGGAAGTGTTGAGTCTATGATGCCTCTTCATACCGCCATTCTTTGATGTTAGGCTCACTTCAAAGATCGCGCGATTCTACCTGCTGGAGTTGGCTTTCTCGAGGTGGTGCTTTAAGTTCTATCTCTTTGCTTGTTAATTGTTATAGGCAGGAATTAAACTAGCAAGGGATATTTATTGGACCACTGTATGAAAATTTGACCACTACAGTTATTAATAATTGATTAGTATAGTAGTTCTTAAGGGCAGATTAATGAAATAAAAATTTATGGAACCAGTGTATTCCATTCTTTTTGAAAGCTAAGTATAATTATTCACAACTTAAAACACATCTATACTATAATGTTTATCAAGTATTTGGTGTTTTATGGCAATGCCGAACAAAACTTTTTAACGAGTTCGAGAGTATCTTGTTTCTTTGGTGTTTTCTTATTCATGCACTGTTTCCATACATTAGCCTAATTCTAATACTACATTAACTTTAGGATGGCCATTTGGCATGTTGGCATCTCCAAACCTCATTCGAGATGCTACTCCAATTGCAATTATCCCAATATTGATCTCCTTAAAATTAAGATCCCAGTGGTTGGAATAATAATTGATAATATGCGTTGTACACCTTGGATTATGGAGTTTTGATCTCCGGGTATTTTACATTGACATGATATCAACATTCTAAATGTAGACTTCCAAAATACCTGGTATTTTGCATAATGGTGTACTATTCATCTTTGCTTGATGTTAAAATGAATCGCTTTCGATCTTCTTTATTGCATAACATTCAAGTTGATGGATCATCAATGGCTTTCTAAGTATTGCAACTTTTCGACTATAGCACAATTTGCTTCGCTGTATATTATTTTGGAAAAATACTTTGTTGCTTTTCATACTCAAAATAGTTCCAACTTCAACTCCCGTTATCATATTGTTCTTGAACTTTTCTCTCACTATCAAAAAATCATCACGATTCCGGAGTTAACTTCGAAGATTTAATTGCTAAAGCAAACTCAGATTTTTCATCCCGCTGAGAATGATGCAAATAAATTGGGAAAAGTTTTCGGGGTTGGTGGGTAAAGGATTTTATGGAGAGTGTCTGGTAGTATTCCAAGATTTAATCTTCATTATGTTGTTAGTTCTTTATAGCAGTTTCTAATTAATTCATTGACCCTATCCTTGCTTAACCTAACTTTACATAATCTGTATTCATATTTATGCCATGCACTTTCTCTTTCTATTTTCTTTTCAGTTATAAAAGCTTTCGCCGTTTAAATTTATTACTTTGGTATCATCATGTGGCTGCAACATCCCATGCCCAAGTTTGAGATTGAAGTTTGAAATCAAAATTTGATTCCTTCTTTGTTTGCTTAAGGGAGTCAGGGTAGATGGGAACTCAAATTTAAGTGATGAAATTGGCAAGCTCCTGAGTGCAAAGAGTCTTATTCTTTGGTCTAAGGTAATTTATTTACAAAAATGTCCTTATGGTTTTATTTGTCTTAATATCTTATTTCATTCAAAAAATAATTCTCCATTAGTTTGCTGACAGCAAGAAAATAGATTAATGTCTAACTCAGGTGGAACTTGGATTTTTTTTACCATGAAATGGAGAAAAAGAAGATTAATGACAATGGGAAGTAGAAGCTAGAAAAAGCAAAAGCCATAATTATAAATGTAGGTCTGCCAATGATATAATCCAAGACTTCCATTTGTCATTAACGCAAGGCTCCTTTTATTTATTTCTTTAAAGTTGGGATCTTTTGGGTTAAGGATTGGCTGGGCACAATATTTATACTCATGTATATGCTAATAGCGGGGGTGGTTAACCGCTTGTGATCATATTGTAGGTTGTGCATCAAACGGTTGAAGTGGGCACGCAAACCGCTTCAACCTTGAAGGCCCAAGTAAGTTTCATTTGCAATCTCATTGGTTCACACAAAGTTCATCATTATCATTTGCCTCTTATTAAAACCCCATCATGGTTCATAGTTTTATAATTTATTGTTGCAGGCTAGTCACTCGGTTCATGTAGCTGGTTTAATGAGATTGGATATAGAAGAAACATCCATGGATTCTGTTTATGTCACGATCTGGGCATCTTCTTTACTTCCATTGCATTTTGCTTTATGGGTATATTTTGGTAAGCAGGACGCCATTTGTGGCGTCTTGAATTTTAAATTCAGGACGCCGCAAATGGCGTCCTGATTTATAAATTCAGGACGCCACTTTTGGCGTCCTGATTTTATACACAGGACGCCTTTTTTAAGGCGTCCTGTTTTAAACATAGGACGCCGAAATAATTAAAATACTACTTCCCCTGGATAGACGTCCTTCGAAAAATGGACGTTAATTTCTTCTAATTCAGGACGTTTTTCCACTTTTTTGTAGTAGTGTTATTTGCTACCGGATGAGACAATTGTTCTTTCATAGAGTTATAATAATATATTATTATTTTATGTGGTTTATTTGAACTCTTAAAATAATCCTCCAAAAAGAAAAAAGAAACCGATTTGATGAACATAAGTTCAAAGAAAAAAACCAATCCAAAAAAACGAGTCTATTGAGAAAATTTCTCAATATGAGACTTGTAACGTTGCCACCCTAGAGGGGATGTCCTCAATGGCTCCATACAATGGAAACTTACTTGTCACTTTCCCCTTTGAGAGGAAACCTAAGGCCTTATAAGGCATTCTTTTAAGAAAACTAACTCAATGTATAATTCAGTACAATGCGCCCCTCCAGAGGGGACATCTCAACATCTTCAAACTATAACACTTTACTCAGCCTTTCAGTAAGAACACCAATTTAATGATTATAAGTCTAAAAAGAAAGCTCATGCCAAAAAACTAACATATTGAGAGAGTCTCTTGAACTCATAAACTCCACACCACTTTTGAGGTTTCCAACGTGGAACTCATTATTATTGTCACCCCTTTGTGAGAGCTGACGTCCTTAATGGCTCCTCCACACCACGGTAGTTCACTCAGCTTCTTGTTGGTTAAAACTCTCATTAGGTAACCCTTTTTATGAACTTCAATCTCTCAATAAAAACACCAATATAATAACCATAAACTCAAAAATGAGAGCCCATTCCCAAAAATAACATATTAGGAGAGAACTTGTTAAACTTATAAATCACACTCAAACTTCTAATATCTTGTTACAGCGTATTAGGTCCAATAAGACTCAAATAAATAAATTGTCCAAATACTTTTGAACCCAAAAAAAATTCCAATTACTTTTAAACCCACGTGATCCTATTGAATTCTTATTAAAATACTCCATGATCCAATTCTTTTTAGTCATTTCACTTCATTCTACTCTATGCATAACTATCTATTTAAATACCAACAACTTTTCCATGACTAGTGAAAAAGAATAATTTATTTGGAAATGAAAGACATAAGAACAAAATAAAATATTGTAACAAAATTTTATATGGTACAATAAATAAGTAATTATAAAAAATCTATATTTATATGCATATTCTTTTTGATTTATTGAATCATTCGCTATAAGTTTTTTTTTAAATATTAAAATCTTAAGAGAGGGTTAAACTCACCCACAAAGTCCAAGGATATGACGCTTGGAGCCCACTCCGTAAGGAATTCAGGATTAAGAGTACACATGTCTCCACCTTAACCTAGATTACCTTTGCTTCGCAAACTCATAAGATGCTTTCTTCAGCGTCTTGACTAACTCTAGGATTGAGCCCCCTCCCTTTTAGTGAGAGTGTTCGACTCCTTCGCCAATTCAACCCAAGAACAAGAACGAGGAGTCATTCACTATAAGTTGAATCAATATCAATAAGGTTATTTTTTTTTTTTTTTTTTTTTTTTTTTTTTTTTTTTTTTTTTTTTTTTTTGATCAAAATGAATGCTATTAATTAAAAGGAATTACAAGGGGAATTAAATCCCAACATATCATGTTCAAACACAGGTCTAGCTATTTCGGACAACTATCCAAAAAACTAGTAGATACCAAGCCTTCCTTAGCTAAGGAGTCACCAACTTGTTACGTCTCTTTGAATGAAGCACCACTTGAGTCTCCAATTTTTTCTCATGAATTCGTGAATCTTCCACATAATCATATTCCCACTAACGGGAACTTCGTTATCCGGAGCATTTCTATCAGCGATTTAGCATCGATTCTACAATAACACTTCTACACCCCAATTCCCAAGCCAACTCCAAACCCTTCACCACTGCCCACCCTTCCGCATCAAAGGCCTCACACATCCCAATAGAATGAGTGAAACCAGCTACCCAATTGGCCTCATGATCTCTTAATACCCCACCACAACTCGCTCTTTTAGACAATCTAGAAACAGCCCATCCACGTTCAACTTAATCCAGCCTCTTTCCGGAGGTTCCCAAACCCTCTCAGAAGCAAATACAGACAAAGAAAGACCATCTAAGTCCTGCACTTGCACAAAGCTCGACCAACAGTTCCAAATAATCACAGCAGGATTAACAGGTTTGACAAAATTCTCCTGAAACACAAAAAAGTTCCTCCAATTCCACAGTTTCCATATAGTAACACCCCACAATAAACTCCAATTCCCATCTTTCAAAGTCCCCGGATCCTTCGACAAATTAAACATGGCCCAATTTTTTAAGGACATAGAGAAAAAGGTAGGAATGAAAGCGGACTCAACTAACCTCGGCCACAAGTCTTTAGCAAATTTGCAATCCCTCAAAATATGTAGAGTGTCTTACGTATCATTATTACACCAAGGACATAACGATGACATAGTAGACCATTTACTCCGCCATAGATTAGTTGGTAAACTGTTACTAAAAGCAATCCACATAAATACACGTATCCTCTCCGCACCTCTCCATTTCCATATCAGCTTATATAAAGAAACAGAAGTTGCATCGTCAATACCTTCCACCATATTATATGCACTCTTAACAGAGAAGGTACCTGAATTCGTTCCCCTCCATGCCAAGCCATCCTCCCAAGCACCCTCCTAGGCGGCATAACAAACATTCAACCTACGTAACACCTCATCGGGGGAAGGATACACGCTAATCTTACAAGATCCCATTTATCATTTAGAACCCAGTCAGCAACTACGCTCACTTCCTCTTCTGCATTAATAGGGTACCTAATCACATCCTTTAAGGCTAAATCTGGAAGAAGCCAGTGATCTGTAAAGAATTTTATAGACAATCCATTACGAACCATCCATTTAGACCCCTCATCCACTATGTTCTTTTGTTCCACTATGAATTTCCAAACAGCGGAATCCCCATTTCTAACCTCCATCAGGGAATTATTATCTCTCAGCATATATTTATGACATAACACTTCCGTCCAAAGCCCTTTGGCACCCATTAAAAGTTTCCAACCAGCCTTTGCTCCACAAGCCTTATTCATGGACGTCAATCTTTTAAATCCCAAACCCCCCATATTTTTTGGGAGAAGTATTTCCTCCCACCCAATCGGATGAAAACCATGAGAAGATGCCGAGTGTCCCCAAATAAAATTCCTCTGCAATCTTTCCACTTCATTACAAATTGAGACCGGAATTTTAGATACTTGCATCGGATACAGGGGAATTGTATTTAACACGAGATCTTGCTAAAGTAATTCTACCTTTGTAGATAAGCTATTTTCCTTCAGTGATAGCTTTAGACGAACTCTATCAATGATATAACTAAATGTCTCTTTAGGGCTCTCTTCCTTGAAAGTGGGAAACCCAAATACCTACCGATTTCCGACGAAATCTTCATACCACGATAAGGAGGCTATATTTTGCTTGATAGCGCACGAAACTCTTGGGGAGAAAAATAACGACGACTTAATTTTACTCACTTTTTCTCCGAGAGACCTCACAAAACTTATCCGACGACCTAACATACAATGCGCCTGATCGACAGTAGCTTCACCAAAGAGTAACAAGTCATCGGCGAACATAAGATGCGATATCTCTGGGCCAGCACTAGATGCACGAATTGGTTTCCAGTGACCACTACTAACCTCGTCGCTGATCATATGGGACAATTTGTCCATACATAATACAAATAAAAGCGGTGAAATGGGATCACCCTGTCTTAGACCTCTCTTGGCCGAGAAAAAAGTCGTTTTCGAACCATTCCACAGAACATTATAAGAGACAGTGGAAACACATGTCATAATCAGGGATATAAAACCCTCCTCAAATCCGACTTCCTCCAGTACCTTCCTTAGAAAATTCCACCTAATTCTGTCATATGCTTTATCGAGATCAATCTTCATTGCAAACAAACCTCTTCGACCACGTGATCTTTTCATAGTATGCATCACCTCCTGGCCAACAATCAAGTTGTCCCGAATCGCCTCTAACAAAGCTAGCGAAAAGGGGAAACAATGTTGTTCATCGAGAGATCTTAATCTCGGTAATGACTTTCGTGACGCATTTATAATGCACCGAACATAATGAGATTGGACGAAAATGACCCATCACTTCCGGTTTATCCCTCTTCGGTATCATGCATATCAGAGTTTGATTATGTGCTTCTAGCTTCTGCTTCTGTTCAAATACCTCCTTCACAAAATGGCAGAGGGACTGACCCACCACATTCCACTGCGATTGGAAGAAAATGGGGGGGAACCCATCAAAACCAGGGGCCTTAAATGGACCAATGGCAAACAAAGCTTTTTTTATTTCATCCATCATCGGAGTCTTACCCAAGGATATCAGCTCATCCTCCTCTAGCCGAGGGAAGCTAGTAACTGTATCATGCCATAACAACGCACCATCGTCTGATTGATCCTGATATAAATCTTTGAAGTGTTTCACCGCCATGGCCTTCAGTTTATCTTCATCATCAATCCAACTTCCACCATCGTCTTTTAGCATCAAAATTCTATTACGGCGTTGCCTCATTGTGGCTTTCAAATGATAGAACTTGGTGTTCCTATCCCCTTTTGTAATCCATTCCGAGCGGGATTTTTGGAACCAATTCAATTCCTCCTCGCTTCAACAAATTATCTAGATCCACTTGAAGCTCCTTGTCTAAATTCGTCGGGAAGCTGCGCTTGTGGGTAGTTAGGGAATTTTGAATCCCTTTCAATCTTGCGGAAGAATTCGTTTCTTCTTCTCGAGTAACCCAAAGCTCTCTTTATTCCGGGTAATCAAGGTCCTCGAAATTCCCGAAGAGCCCCGGCTAATTCTTCTTCACCTTTCCAATTTGATTTCGGAACTGTTCGAAAGAGTCATGAAGCATCCACATTGCTTCAAATCTGAACGGTCGATCCCTCTTCACCATCGTCTGTAACTGAAAATTAAGCAACAGGGGGTTGTGATCAGAAAAAAGAGTACGAGGGAGTACCTTCAGAAAGCACTCGCTAAACTCCGGAGCTGCTAGGAACTGATTATTCACCAGTGCACGATCCAACCTCTCATACAATCTTGCGCATCCAGGAATCAAAGGTCCCTTCCATGTAAACAATGGTCCTTGAAAACCAAGATCCGACAAACCACATTCTTGGATCTGATCATTGAACCATTGAATTTCGTTTACGACTACATTGAACTCCTCCTCTTCTTTCCGATAACGCCGCAATATCATTTAAGTCACCATAGACTACCCGGGTACTACGATTGAACCGAGAGAATAATCGAGTTTCGACCGAGTTCCGATCGAGATTGGAATGTGGGCGTAAACCGCCGAGAGAAAGAAGGAAGGACGTCCTGGCAATTCACAAAATAAATGAAAAAACTGCCTGTTTTCTTCTACAATATTAATCTTAATTTCTCTACTTTGCCAAACCACTACAATTCCACCAGAGCGTCCCAGACTTGGAATAAACTTTAAAGAATCGAAACCCCAAGAAAGTAGCCTTTGAAAGGGTTGATCCGTAGAGCTTTTCGTTTCTGCCAAAATAATCATAGTTGGCCTAAAACCATTACAAACCGCCTTAATATTTGAGAGAAGCCTTCTACTACAAGCCCCCCTTGTGTTCCAATATATTATTTGGTCCATTAAAACCCACAAATAGAAAGGCCCAAAACTCACTGATCACAAGGAAACTGGGTCTCTTGGACAATATAATTATCCGACCCGTCCCCAATATCCTCTTGGACAACCTCTGGAGAAACCAAACTTTGACCCACTTCTCCTTGATCCATATGATCATCCAGCAACTCACCTGGATCATGCATTTTATCGACACCATGGGCTTCAACAGGTAGCCCTTTGGACTATCCCCTTGAGAGATCATGGTTGTATCATCACCTTTACCTCTTGGCCCACTTGAACTCGGCCCAGGCTTAGAGGGGTACTCTTTGGAATCAAAGTTAAAGTCCCATTTCTCTTCTCCTTGCTCGTTTTTCCACTCTCTTCACGCTTCCACTACTCTGCTCGTGTGAACCCATAATAACGTCCCTCGTGTCAGCCCCATTCCCTGCCTCCTGACTCTTTTGTCCCTTTTTACCCTTTTTATGCGCCCATACAACAACAGAGTTTTGGTGCTGCTTCTGTACGGCCACCACCTCCTGACCACTCGTGCCATGCATCGCCATCTTGTCGGCCTCATTCTTCTGCAACGGCTCTGTCTCTGCAAGAACCTCGAACCGCGACCCCGTGTCCTCCTTTCGCTGAGGTCCCTCCTTACCTCCTTCGTCTTCCTCGGACGTTTCGGTTTCTGTACAGTTTTCCAGTGATCCCGAATATCGCCAGAAATTACGTCGTTAATCTTCTCGGTCATCGCCGTCGACACCCCGTTACTCTTCCCTTGCTCATTTCCAGTCTCCATCTTCTTCTTCTTCTTCGGACATAGCTCCCCCACATGTCCATAAAATCCACACTCAGAGCACAAAAGGTGAAGGCCTTCATACTCAAGGAAGTAGTCCACGTTATCCAATCGAAAACCCGCCATGAGTTTTTCTTCCGGGTTCACCAAAACACGAGATCCGAGCATAGTGGCCTCTCGGATGTGAAGTTGTGTTTATATCAATCTTAATAGTATCCCCCAATCTATCTCCAATGATCCTCAAAGCCTCGCGGTCATAATATTCCAAAAGAACTTTCGGCATGCGAATCCATACCGCCACCTTATCCGTTTTCGCCCTTTGCCGGAATGAA
Organism: Acacia melanoxylon; assembly: GCA_019022615.1. Taxonomy (NCBI): domain Eukaryota; kingdom Viridiplantae; phylum Streptophyta; class Magnoliopsida; order Fabales; family Fabaceae; genus Acacia; species Acacia melanoxylon. The sequence continues at coordinate 29,326,127 of JAFJYJ010000002.1, forward strand.
GTTAGGCTCCCATGGCCTCACGGTAAGGTAATGATCATATATCATCCATGGACCCCAGTAAGAGCATTCATATAGTCCTCCTTATTTGACAACTTCACCACGAAAAAACCATACCCAATATCAATAAGTGAAACCACACCACGCTTAGCCCACGGTGTCCGAAGTCCGGTAAGTAAAGCTTTATAACCGATAGACTTGTCTAATAACTTAACAATTACCGCTTTCCGCCATGCTCTGTACAATCTCCTCTTCATCTTCCCCCGAGAAGGTGAACGTCGGAAAGTTACGATCCGGGTCCTCCGTAATCACACGGGGAGGTTCATTATCTTCAGCATCTTTTTCATCCTCCGACATCAATCCATCGGCCCCATTGCCATTAACCTTTTCGGACTCATCATCGAGCTGTCTATATCGCCATTCTTACCTTTAAGTTTCTCCACAAAGGACAAACCTCCTTTGCTATATTCAGATTTTTTTGTACCTAGCTGCGGCCAGGAAGCCAAATCAAGACTGCTGCCCTTTTCCTTCGCATCATTCTTTATTTTCTTTGAGCTTCGGACTAAGATGTCGTCCTCCTCTTGTGATAGAGGAAGCTGTGCGCCAAGTTTTCCTCCCGTCATATATCAATAAGGTTATTAACAATAAGTTTGTTTGTAAATAGCATGGTTTATAACTCAAACTTTAATAAAATGGGCTAGCCCAACCTACATGTCTATATTATATAACTTTAGGAAACAATTCTTAGGCCTCTTTTGACTGGGCTTTTGCTTAACAATAATACAATGTGTAATTTAGCCTTGAAGTTCATGTTCTACAAACTTTGATTGTTTTTGGGAGATTTAAAATCCGTGTATATTTTTTTGGGGGGAACCCATGAAAACATTGAACAATATGATTGGTGTCACTTGGGTTGGGCTTGGGCCTCTTGTGGACGATCTTCTAGATCCATTTAATTTTTGGATGTAAGCCCATCTTCTTGATATGAATTTATGCAACAAAAAATTTCCTCTTTGATCATTGCCAATTAGTTTTTGTCCGTTGATTTTGCAAAAAAGACATATCAATTACGATTCAGTTTCTAAGAATATCAATTTTCATGTTATTTGTTATCATTAAGACTAATAACCAATTGGTAATAGTCAGAGATTTAATTCTTAACTCATTGGAATTAGTAAATAAAAGAAGACTTGTGGAGATAAAATTTGCTCATTTACCTTGAATTAGCAAAATTGGAAGGAGTCAGGTGTCTATGTCACAAAATCTTAAACGACAAGGCTGCAATAAAATTTGTATATCAAACTCTATATCATGAATCACATATATATAACATGTCAAGTAATAGATCGATACTTTGACAATCCTTATCACCCCCCATCCTTATTCCGCTGACAGAATCCATAGGCTGTGACATAATAGGTTTAATCTCTATGACAAGATTGCACCAAGCTCTCCAATGACGAGATATAGCCCGGCCAAAGGCTATAGAACTCATATCGGACCATGGGTTCCCTTTCCTTTGAATATAGAAAGGTGTCACTATCCCAAAGGCTGACCCCTATCCTGGCAAAAGGAAAATGGTGATACTAAAGGCCCCGAAAATGTTAAAGCCATCCACTGTGTACCGAATGGTGGCATACCATGTTGTATTATATACACAATAACTCCTATCATCACTCCACAACCATCACCACTCCACATCATTATAATCTTGGCATGTATATATAAGATTCCAAACATGATTTATAAAATAATACATTGTCTCAATAATCATTAAGATGACAATATTAATTCAATTCAAGAAGTTATAACAAAAGTGCATTACCCATAACATAAAATATCACTAATCATTCTAAAATAAATCTCACAAGGCAACTTCATTACCAATGTAGTTTTATAGATTTATATAGTTAAAAATCATTCACAAATATCCATATAAGCAAGTACAACAAGTAGAAAGTGGTTACCTCAAGTTTTTGACACAAGAAATAAACTTGAGATATATCAAGTCCACTATAAAAATAAATAAATAATTATGCGTTAATATAATTAACGAAAATACAAACTAATAATAAATAATTAAATAAACTATAATTATCTCATTTTAATTTTTCTTAGAAGAAGTGACAATTTATCTATTTCTCAAATTATTGTTACAATACCATTTCCTTTCTTCATAAATTATTCGTTATTAATTATGATTATCAAAATATCACTATATCCTCAATTTAACCAAAAATACCCAATTTCCTAAAATAAAAGTTTCACCTAAAAATTCAAATATTCACATCATTTAATAACCTCAAATTTAATCCATCTAATCCTCAATATAACCTTCAATAAATTAAAAATGAATTATAAATTTGAATACAAAAAACCTATTATCGCAAATCTCAATTTATTAACCTAATACTAACAAATCTTCAAATCTTCACATAATCAAAATCATATCAAACCTAATTATCCCAACTCATGATTATATTTTGGCCAACAAAAAAAACTTATGATTATATAATTCAAGATTTAGCAAAACCTAGCATTTTAAACTGACAATAATACTTTTAGTAATCCAAATAAATGTTTTTAACCTCATTTAATTGGTAGAATTATCTGTCGAACATAAATCCCAAATCCTTCTAAATAGGAAATTAAATTTAAATTCCTACAACAACCAAATAAAGAATCTAAACCGAGTAAAATTATTTATTAATCATGCTCTAAATATATACCGTCATCTATTATCAAAACTCAACTTTACTAAAATTTTAATCCCAAAATTTTCACTAATCAGTACTATATTACCCTGATTAGAAAGAGAAATATACTTAGAACAACTTTTATGAAGAAATTTTATTGAAAAGAAATTAATTTAACTACCTAAATGATCTTAAAAAACTCAAATAGCTCCTCTTTTCCTCTTTCTTTCCTCCCTCATTGTTCCTCTCTCTTTCCCTTTTACTCTCCAGCTCTCCCTCTCCCCGTAACACACCCCATCATACACACATATATATTAATAAGGCGGCGGGAGGTAATTATTACTCCCTCCCACTGTCTTAAATTTGTGGTGGGTAGCACATTTACGTGCTGCCCATACACAATATATATATATATATATATAAAATAATAATATATTATTATTATATATTATAAATTATTCCATTTCTTTTTTTTTTTAAAAAAAAAAATTTAAGGGTATTACATTGTCTAGCTAAAACGGATGAACAAGTTGTTATTAACAACTATATATGTATCATTAACAACTATGGAGTATGTATTGACGATATGTATTGAAATCGCATAATATAGGTTATAAACATATAAAACTTCATTATTTACATTTACTCCCGTCTAAACAAGCGAAAATAGAGCGTACTCTCACTCAATGAAACAACACCAAAAATTATAAAGACATCATACAAATAACAATCTTTCCAGGCAAGATATCATCTATACCCAAAAGCCTCAATCCAATCAATTTCAGACCAAATTGTAAACATTTCATATTGTTTAGCAAAAAGGGATTAACAAAGTTGTTATTGACAACTATATAAGCAACTTTAACAACTATTGAGCATGTATTGATGATAATATGTACAGTGCTCTAAAGTTGTTAATGTTGCTCATTTAGTTATAAATAACTTTGTTCTGTAGGGTGACAAAAAAGAGGTTCAAAAATGTACTTTCATGTTCAGAATTAATATCACTCAGGTCTTTCGGGACTTTACTGCAATTTAGTGATTTCGAGGGATCTGATTACCATTAAGCCTGTTAATTGGAACTGGATTGCCATTAAGCCTATTAATTGGAACCTGGATCCAATGTTCTCCATATATAAAGTGGAATATGTAAGAAAACATTCTCAATTGACAATTACAATTTGGCAAAAAATAATAATCAAAATTACAAGATTATATATATGAATAGAAGGTTCACTATAGTTGTCTATCAACCCTTAGCTCAACTCAACATAAACACTACACATCCATTTTCTCACCTGATTTATGAAAACAAAAATATCAGATTCATTTTAAGAAATTATCTTAATAATACTAAAATGAACATATAAAATCAAAAAATTGCAAGTGGTGAATTATTCGATACAAAGTGATGCCCAGGTAAATTAAAGAAGACACTAATCTCAATAAAATCATTAAAATGAGCTAAGTATCTAACACTAAAACTAGATATGATACCTTTATTTGTTGTCCTTAATTATTGTTGCTAAGTTGCTAAAGTGAAATAGCTATTGAGGAGAAAGTTCAATTCTGGTGCATGAAAATTGTGAAAGGCTGAAGCTTAAGAAGCAAAACACCAGAAATAAAATTTTCTGCTCAATACATGTAATAAACATCCATGGAATGCGTTTTTAACGCTATCAGATTGTTTAACTAATGTGGAACTCATATATATTGCTAAAAACATCACATTTGGAGAATCAGAAGAGAAAAAAAGAGAAGGGGATGGAATTTTCTGAGTCCGACGCAGTGGCTTCGTTTAATTTATTAACTATTGCTTATAGGATTATGGGTTTTGTTCATGAGCCTAGGAACTCGGAAGCTGATAGAGAAAAGAGTGAATGAGAGGGAGAGAGAAAAGGTCGGATGATGACGTGGAGAGTTGAGTATGCCACGTGGCTACCATATAAATGATTTTGGTCCAACAATTTTTTTAGGAGTCAAATTTAACTTAAGGCTAAGTGCCCAACACACATTGCACTATTTTAAAAAATAATAATTTTAGGAAAAAATGCTTTTTAATTTTTATATATCTAAGAGAGAGAACGTGAAATTTTAAGTATGTTACTCAAGCCTTTACAAGTTAGAACCTTAATTTAATCAAATTAACTTTAAACTCTAGATAAAAAAACGAAAAAGAAATCTTATTAATGTGTACATGAGCTTTTTATAAATTGGCAAAATGAGGCACATAAAATAAATAACAATAATTGTTTTCCCCAAGAAAATCTCAATAATGATTGTAAGATCAAAACGGTAGGGCCATCGGCCAGCGTTTCCCTGGCCTTTTAAGGTAGGAGAAAAATGGACGAGATATTTGAAATTAGCGCGGAGGCGGCCACAGAGGGTCGCGGGCGGCCTGCCACGTTGTGCCCTTTTCTTTGTAGTTTTTTTTTTTTTTTTTTTTTTTTTTTTTTTTTTTTAATAAAAAAAAAAATTATTAATTTATATATATATTGTATTTGTTATAGAGTTGTTTATCTATTTAACTACAAATACATAATAACTAAACTTTAATTTTATGATTTGATTTATTATTTGTTACAAATAAAGATTATGGATGTGTTCATGATGCGGGAGAAGAATTTCATGATATTCTTACTCATGAGCGAGGCTACTACTCAAAGTGAAGAATAATCAAATGTCGTTAAAATTGATAATAGTGACGAAAATTATGACAATAATAGTCATCGTACTAATTTCGTTTAGTGATATGCTTTTTATGTTTTACTATGTGAGTTATTTGTGAACATAGTTTTCTTTTGATTATGAATTAGTGACTGTGCTTATTTATTAGATGATTCGTGTTGTAATTTACTAATTATATTTCTTTGAAACACACGGAGGAAAAATAGTTAAAATTTGGAATAGTAATTTAAGGCCTGGGGTCGGCCCGCCCACGGTGCTCTCCGGGCTTTGAAAAACATGTGTTTTTCTTACTCCGAGGCCCGGGAGGGCCGGCCCTGATTGACAGCTCTAAATGATTGTACTACAAGATATGATCATGTAAAGCCTACAATAGAGATAGTATCGCTATATTTGAATTAACTTTGTTTTACCTAGAAAAAGAAAATGAACTTTCTTTTAATTTTTAGTTTGCAAGCCGCAATAGATAACTTGTTAGAATGACATAGGTTATTTATAAGTAATTTTTCTGTTTAGTTGAAGTTTCATGTTATGATCTTATTATATTCAATTTAAAAAATTATGCCGTTGTGTTAAGAGATAAAATGTATAGCTAAAGTTATTTGATAAATTAGAGATGAAGGAAGAGAGAATTAAGCACACAAGAAATATTCTGATTCAGTCCTTTGACCTACGTTTAGTCCTCTTGAAAAAATACTCAAGAAATTTTACCACTCTAAGGGCTTGATTGGTTGGAGGTTTAGGAGGGAGGGGAGGTGCCTTCCCTAGTGTAAAAAGTCAGATATACCCCTTATGTGACATACTTTCAAAGTTAATGCACGAAAAACAATGTAAAAATCTATGTAATTTTTAAAATTTTCTAGGGATAATTTGGTTAAAAAAATTTCTCCCATAACCTTCTCTCAAACCAATCACGGCCTAAGGGTTTGTTTGGTTTGAGGGGAAGGAGTGGGAGGGAAGGGAAGGGAGAATAAAGTTTTGGGTTAATATTAGCCCAAAACATTACTCTCCTCTCCCTCCCCTCCAACTCCCTTCCCTCAAACCAAACAAACCCTAAAAATTCAATTACAATACCATATAAGATTTACAAACCATGCAAATACCTAAAATTCTAACAAGTCACGGCTTCAAAATTTTTACATGAGGTTTTATGTAACTCATACCCCAAACTAATATGAAGTTTTTGAATAGCTAGGCAATTAAAACGCTCTAAGAACTCAAATACTCCAAATGCAATAATGATGAGACTCCTACTTCATTTTACAAATCATTTCTCAACCTCATTAATGTTGAAAATTGAAGAAAATCACAACACCAGGAATCAAATTTTCTATCCAACATATAAAACGATTGATTAATGATCAACAAAACAATGCTTCTTTTCTGCGCGTAACATACAAAAATAGTGATCATTCTTAACTTTTTTTCCTATAACTCTTGGATTAGTGTTCTTACCTGCCTAATTGCTTCTCACATGGCATAACTCTGTTCTTCGAAACAGAGCAATTAAACAAGATCCCTCACCTATTTTGACATGGTTCATTAAAACACAATATTAGATTAAATTCAACAACACATGCAAGCTTTCCATCAAAATAATAAAAAAAGTGGGCTAGTTTTAACAAAATGCATTACCTAATTAAGATATGTGAGATCTTTAAGAAACATTTGGTCATTGCTCTGCTTATTCAAAACGTAAGAAAAATGGAGACCCACAAATGTGACAAGTGTACATATGATTCATACGCTTCATGCCCACATGGGTCATTGTGGCTATATAATACTATATTTAGTTCTTAATATAAGAGTTAGTTATATAGATTTGATTTGATTATAAATATAAGAAATCAAGCCACTTTAACTCCAAATTTATAATTTTTTACTATAATATCCTTATTAATTGTACACATTAAGGAGTTTCTATCCTAGGGTAGTTATGATGAAAAATAATTATTTTTTAAATGAAAGATGATATTTTAAGAAAATCAACCTATATTTGTTATAAATAACTAATATAACTAACTTCTTGAATATACCTAAATTTATTAACTAAATCTTATATTAAGAACCAGAGGTACTAATCGTATTATACTGAGTTAGATGAAGAAATAATGGTTCTTTATATATATATATACGAGAGAGAGAATATAAGATCATGTAACATCCCGTTTTCAAAAGCAGTATATTTTTTTTTTCATCAGAGTAGAGCATCGGAGTGATTGAGTAACTGATACATATATTTATAAATGCCGTAAGTCTGGCTGATTTACAAAGACGGTACAATGACCGAGAGTTTTTAAAGTGAATAACAACAAAAGTGTCTCCCGGAATGACCATGCCGTGTCAACGAGAAGAGATCTTCGCCGGATTTCTATGCGGCACCGCTTGCCTTTCTCCTCGGTACTTGGTCCTCCCGAACTCCGACGCTATGTTAAGAGCCGAGGTCCAATGCATACGGACCCTGTAACGGTTAACCTCATATTTACATCTACGATATATCGCATAACAAATGAACCATTCCTACATGTATCGCTCCCAGCGAATGCGGACATACCGCTCCCGAAGACACACCGCTCCCCCGAATACGGATATATCGCTCCCGCCGCATACGGACATATCACTCCCAGCCGCATGCAAATGTTCGCTTATCCTCTAACACCACCATGCATTCAAATAACATACCACCAACACATATACAACACACATATCACATATACGAATACAATAAATATCAGAGCTAGTGTTACAGCACGCGAACGTACCTTCGTCCGTTCAGTTTAGCGGTATGTTCGTTTGTTGGTACGTCCCCCGATATTTCTCGAATACCCTATATTAGTATTTCCTCATTATTTCCTCACAAATAAATCTTAAGAGATATTTTAGTCCCTATTGACCTTTTTACCCTTAGTAGATTTGATATTCCTATTTTGCCCTTACATTTTCTCAAAAACGTATATGGTGATTCTCCTGGGCAGAATTTAGATCAACTTCGAAAAATCATAATTAAATCTACAAAAATCGAAACGAAGATCCGTAAAATTATTTGGAATCGTTAAGATGTATAATTTTGATTAAAAATACTGGTCTCAACCCAGATTCATTATACAATTACCAGTTTTTAATTTCCAAAGATCTGTCCAGAATTTTCGTCCAGAAAAATGGCCTGATTTCAATAATTCATAACCACTTGCACAAAACTCATTTTGACATGCTACAAGCATATTTCGAAAGCTCTATATGTCTACTCTAACCATGAAAAATTTAAGATTAAAACGACTTCATCTTCCCATAGATTTATGGTTTTTGCGAAGCTAACTTCAGAAATCGCCTAACCGATAAAATTTCGCCAGAACTTCGTTACTTTGATCTTATTCCATTTCAAAATTATCCTCACTATGTTTTTACCTCGTCGCATCTTTCAATGCAATGAGGCTTAAAAACAAGTACAGGAATATATTCGAAACTTCCTAGACCAAAACAACAGCTCTACTATAACTACTTGCGAAAGAACTACGAAAGCTAAAAGCTAAGGATTAAGAACTTACTCGGAGTTAGGCAGAATTTTTGCGGAGCTTCTCACTCTAACTTCTCTCTACTCTTTGTTAGAATGGTTTTGGTGTGAAGAAATGAGGAGGAGGGGGTCTCTATTTATAGGGAAAAATCAAGCGACACAAATGGAAATTAATTGTCACTTTATGAAATTCAATCTTCTCCATCTAATTGCATTGCCGACATGCCTTTGCTAATAGCCATTCCATGCGTCTTTTAATTGCCAAATTACCTTACATCATTTAATATTCAAACTCCTTGGATGCCACTTTATGTGGACTTTTCAACCATAATATAATGATTAATTTCTCTCTCTATCCATAGAGTTGGCCGACATCTTCCCCTCTAATATACATAATTTAATATTAAATTCCCATAGAAATTGCCTTAAAGTCTTGGTAATTAATTTATGATAGTGATGTTTTATTTTTGTTAATTACTTTAATCAATTTCTTTCTTATTTTCCCTTGGCTTGTACCGATTTTCACTCTTACCTTTCACTTTTGGATTGTGTTTTCATTGTCTCACAATTACCATGTAAAAATCCTCCCATTGGTTGTCTTACTTTAATACTATATTCTAATTTAATTAGAAGACTTAATTAGGACTTAATTACTTAATTAGTCACTTACTAATTGTTGATAATTTTCTTAATTGAGATTAATTATTATCTCACAACTATTTTACTTACATTAGTATTTTATGCTTCACATAAAATATTAAAAATCATGGGGTCATTCGGGACTCCAAAAACATATTTAATTTTTTACTAATCTCTTTCTAGGGTAAATAGTCACAAAATTCCTAAAATTAGAGACAACATACTTTCTAATTTTTCATAAATATTTTACTGCCTCTTGGGATTTATCATAATATTTACGGGCCATTTAATGCCTCATAAAATCATTTTAGGGATTTTAGCTCTATCTTCACCCTAATTTCAATAGAAATTACCCTAGAAAATAAGATAATTATTACTTCTTATTTGAGACCACATATTCACCTATTTCCAATAGGTATTATTTACTCAATTTATGATATTTATCATAAGTCGATTTTTAGGGTATTACAGATCACACGTCCTCTCCTCAAGTACAAATAAAGAGAAATTTTTAAGAGAAACAGAGACACAAGAAACTCAAGCGCAAAAAAATTATGAATCTTTTTTAAACCTATTGAAGCCTTATTTTATAAGAAAGAAATTCTTTAAGGCTTTGTTTGAGAGTTCCATTTTGAAAGGAAAAGAAAGGGAATGGAGGGTTTTGGTAGTCCTTCCCTTAATAAATACAAGGGAAGGGACTACCAAAACCCTCCATTCCTTTTCATTTTCCTCCAAATTAACTCCCAAACAAACAAGGAAAAATGTTGATACTCACATGAGATTCTCATGAATCAACTCCCAAAGGCAAACAAAACAACAGAATCAGTGAATGAGAAGCAGAGGATTAATTTGAATGTACTTTGTCTTGTTGGTCTTCAAAAGGCTTTTTGGTGATTCCAGAATTTCAATTCTGCAATAAAGCTTTTAAGAATTTGCAACCGAAGAAATATAAAAAATTAAATCAAACTTCTCCTGCTTTTTGTAAATAAATGAATGAACATAAAAATATGACATTTTTGTTCGATTAAAGAGTAGAAAGATTAGTCCCCAATATAGAGGCTAGGGTTCAAATTGGAATCTTATCTTCTTGGGCACAAAGCAAGATATTTTTTTAAAAAAGAACTATATATCGTAATCACCATAAATAATTTAGAAAAGACTCAGATCTTTACTATCAACCTAGAGAACGTTTATGGGATCTTTGAAATCCTTTATGGAAAGCAATTAATATTTACAGGGATTTTCAATCTTTCATAAAGCAACTAGCAACACATTGAAAATAGAAAATCAGAGAATGCGAAATAGAGAATGTATTTGAATGCACTTTAAAAATAAAGAATTAGAGTTTCAATGATCTTAGTACCAATTTTGCCACAAATCTTAAGAAGAGACCCGAAAAAACAAATCATTTTGCAACCGAACATGTGCTGATCATGTATGGCAGTGGAAAAATACATGTTTTCTATTTCCTTATAATTAAAAATATGATCAAATATTAGGTATATATTGGCTAGTATGAAAAGCAAGCAGGTGAAATCAAGAACGATTTATTTTTGAAAGAGAAAAAAAGATTTAATGTGCAAGCTATAATTGTAAATTTTGAGACAATAGTTATCATGGTACCATACGTTTTGTTGTGTACAAAGGAAAATTGAACAACTTGTTTCACACTATTCAGAGTTTTCCCCCAAAACAAATGTTGCAGAAACATTGATATGTTCTTAAGATGTAGCCTTGTAATGTTGATATCAATTCGATGATTAGGAGGGGAATATAAAATAATTTTCATGCGCATTGTGTAAAAGAAAAAAGAAGGTATAAACTAACAGATATTAAAAAACGTTTAGTTGTTGTGAAATTTGAGAGCTCACCTTTTTGAAGGAATGCGGCATAGCATATCAAGGATCATAGTATTCATCATTAATTTTGATGGTGGGAATATGAGCGATCTTGGACAAATGTTTCCCTTTTTGATTATCATATCTCTCTTCTAATTTTGGACAGTCTTTGATTTCCAACCACAAGAGAGAGGATGGCAGCACATCTTCTGGTAAGGATTCAAGCTCTGGACAGTTCCAAATGGAAAGCTTTTGAAGAGAAGTAAGGTGTTGAAGCCCTTTTCCTTCTAACAATTTAAGTTTGGAGACACCTTTGATGATGATACACACAAGAGAAGTGGGTAGTAATTGATTCATCAAAACATTATGGAGAATGATTTCACTTCCATTATTTAAAACCTGAAATTCATAATGGGAAGTCAGCCGTTGAAAGCCCCAATCTTCAATTGGTATAGAAGATAGTCCATCGCAACCTCCAATAGCCAATGTTCTCAAGTTAGAGGGAAAACCAGCTTGAGGAAGCGATTCCAACTTTCGAACAAAATCTAGAGCCAAGAGTCGAAGGTTGGCAAGGGAGTCAATGTGTAATTCTGACATTGATCTAAATTCTTCACACCTTTGGACAACAAGTGTTTCTAAGGGAAGAGCAGACCTCCCAATACATGTAAAGCTCTCCAAATTATGACAACGGGAAATGTAGAGCCATTTAAGCTTGGGAAAACAACCTAATGGAAAAGATTTCAATGAATGACAACTCTTTGTAATTATCAAATATTCAAGTGATGTGTAGTTTTGCCAAGAATCCTGAGGTAGGAACTCTAATTTCTCACAATTTTCAATTTCAAGGCGTTGCAAAGAAGTGGGCAAACCATCAATTGGGAAGGACGTGATTGATGGAATATCTTTGAGATACAGCTTTTGAAGACAATGGCTACCCATTATTGTTCTTGGCAAAGACTGCAAGTTGTCACCCTTCTTAATTGTTAGAGATTTCATAGAGTCCAGAGGGAAATGATCAAATGCTCCAAATAACCCATGTTCACCTTGCTCAATTGTTAATTCTTCAATAGATGTGATCCATTGTAAAGCTATTGATTTTGCTTCCAGCTGTTTGCAGTTTGATATAGAAACCTTTGTCAAGGATGGAAGGATGTTTGGAATGTCTCCCTTCAACATAGAACAATTATGTAGACTTAAATGTTTGAGTCGAGGGAAAGGAAACTTTTCTCCTTCACAGTCAAAGAGTGTCCATTCCTCCCAAATAGGCATATTTTCAAATATAAGAATCTCCAAAGATGGAAATGGCTGACATGAAGAGGGCTCTCCTTTGCTGCAATAGAACTCACCTCCAAGTGTAAGTATGGATGCCATTCCTTCAATCGAGAGCTTTGAGAGAGAAGGTAGCTCTCCAAATGGTGGGAGCGAAAAACAATTATTGCAATAAGTCAAACATAAAAAGGTAATATTTATAAATGACGAATCTCCCACCCAAATAGGAAATCTAGTGCCTCCATAATGCTTGATGGTCAATCTCTTTAAATTTGTTGAAGGTTGCAACATGTTGAGTACATTTTTCACAGCTTGTGAGTCTTGAGCATCACAATCCCATTCCAATACTAACTCCTCAATATTCTCTCTCATTTTCAAGTTTGCTTCCAACGCATCCATAGAATCAACAACATTTTGTAAGTTCAAAATGGAAAGTTTACCTTGTAGATGGGGAAGCATTTTCAACTCTTTAATTCCCAATCCATCCGGCTGTTTTCCCACCATAAAGGTACTCAAACTTTGAAGGTTCTGTAGCTTTGTAACTTGTTTGGGCATCTCCTTCAAAGCAGTTCCGCTAATGTCTAGATGACGTAAATTAATAAGGTTTTCTATTTTTTCTGGCAATTCATTAAAATACTTACAATTTGATAAAAGCAATGTTTGCAAATTGTAAAGTGTAAAGGCTTCATTAGGTAAGCTTCTAATTGAAGTGTCGGAGAGGTTGAGATACCGTAAATGTTGCAAATTGCCAATTGCATTTGGTACCTCAACGATATTGGTATACCTTGATAAGGACAATACCCTTGGACATTTAAGTTTTGTGAACAAGTCATGAAGCACCTTTTTGGTCAAACTACATGTAGGTCTCTGGTATTTGAATTCATTTTTCCCATCTATGAGTTTTATGAATTTATCTTGTGGCAGAAGAGTCCTTAGACAATTTAGATGGAGAAAGCTCTCAAAATCTTTAGAGCCACTATATTGTTTTTGGGAAAATGATAAATGCCGTGTAGATTTTGAGACTTCATTCCCCACAAATTGAAGACAGCTCCTGCCAGATATAAATTTAGCTAAATCGTTGATGAGATCGTGCATGACAAACTTTCTTGGATTACCACGATGTTGTTGGAAGAATGACCTAGATAGTAATTCATTAAAATAGTCTTCTGCTTCTATCTCAAATGTCTTCTCCACATGGGAAGTTTGTTGCACAATGCCTTCAGCCATCCATAACAAGACCAATTCCTTTTTGTCCAACAAACGATCTTTTGGAAAAATTGAGCAATAAGCAAAACATTTCTTCAAATGTGATGGAAGATAGAGATAACTCATTCGCAAAGCAGGTAGAACATCATCATTTGGTATCTCCCATTGGTTACTATTCAGAATTTTATTCCATTCCTTCTCATCCACTTTTGAGCGCAAAAGATCTCCTATTGTTTTAGCAGCAAGTGGGAGGCCACCACATTTTCTTACAATTTTCCTTCCAATTGCTTCTAGCTTTGGATATTTTTTTGGATCCTCATTTGCAAATGCATGCTTGGAAAGTAACAGCCAGCAATTATCATTTGAGAGACAACTCAATTTATGTGCAGGAAATGTATTCGTGATTTCAACTACTCTTGATTGACGAGTTGTTACGATGATCTTACTTCCCCTTCTTCCACTGTGAAAAGGAGTTATGAGATCATCCCAATCACTATATTTTTCATTCCATAGGTCATCTAACACAATCAAAAACTTTTTATTGCTCAAGATATCTCTTAATTCCACACGCAAGAATTCAAGATTTTTAGTATCATAGACTTTCGAAGTAATAGTCTCAACAAGACTCTTGGTAACCTCAAGGACATTAAAATCATCTGAAACACATGCCCAAGCCTTCAAATCAAAGAGCTCTTGCACCTTGACATCATTGTAAAGGAGTTGAGCAAGGGTAGTTTTACCGAGGCCCCCCATACCCCATATAGTGACCACTCCTATAACATTACCCTTTGGATCTTCATCACATCGGAGCATTTGCAACTGTTTCTCCTTATCATCCTCTCTACCAACCACTACAGATTCATTTACCAATGATGTTGTGGCTGTTTTATGCACTCTCAAGCTAACACTTTGCAAACCAAGGATACCCTTTTGTTTGGCAAAGTGTTTAAGCCTTCGGGAAGTTTCTTCTAGCTTGGAGTTCAGCCTCCAGCAAGATTCACCAAAAGAAGAAGAAAAGAAGGATCGCACCTTGTTAGCGACGTTTTCAGAACTTTGCTCCACCTTGCATCTCAGAGATTCGGTGTTGATTTCATCGAGCAAATCCTCTGCATCATAGATAGCATCTTTCAACTCTTCAAGCCATTCCTTGACTGCAGTACTGGTGATTTGCTTCTCCTCTGCATCATTAAGGACAGCACCAAGCATTAGCAGAGTTATCTTCAGCTCATCCAGCAGAGAGACTTTGAGCTTTCTATTTTTCATGAAATCTCGAAACTCGCTTGAGGTGATCATGTCTAGTAAGGTCTGCACAGAAGAAGAGAGAAGTGCTTCTCCCACCTTGGTAGCTAACTCCATGCCTTGTTTTGTCCGGTGACTCAAACGTAATTGCTTAGATGATTGAGAGTGAAAAGTGTTTGATAGGAAGCAATAGAGTGAAGCTGGTTTAGATTGTTTGACAGAACACTTAAAGAGGAAGTTGCAAGCAAGAAAAGAAGGACGCGTATTTTCAACATGGTAGGCCATGCACAGCAACATCTCTGTTCTTTCTCGGAAGATTCTACGCAACAATCATTCATTTTCCTATCATTTTGATGTCCAAATTTTGATGTCCTAATTGCCTTGGTTATAAATACCCATGATTGTATAGGGAACGTGGAAACTTCAAACAAATATAGTGGCCTGAAGCTGATTCAATATTGTTATAAAAACAGAGAGCACGCTACTTTTCAAAGTCATTGGTTGATGGGTTAAATACCATTTTTTAATGCGGAAGTATTGGTTATGAAAGATTTAGTGTCCGATTTTTTTGATATTATTTTTGTCTCAAAAGTTTACAAAATGGAGTAAATACGCTAGAAGTTTTTTTGGAGGAAATTTTTATAAATTTTTGGGGGGCAAAAATGATATAAAAAAAATCAATCGATGGATAAGATTGCTACGTTTTGTAAACTCGGCGCAAAAAATGATATAAAAAAACTTTTGGGTCTTTAGATGCTCTAAAACCAAAATTTTCATGATAAAATTTGTATTTATTCCTTGGTTAAAAAACCGACATGAACACTTATAAATTTTTTATTTAAGAAAAGCCATTTTGCAAAGCAGAAAGGTAAAAGAATAACAAAGAAACACAACACAACACATCACTGATTAATTTCATGGACCACCCACCAGCCACTGAGCCACGTCAACTATGAATGCGATAAATAATTGTAAGAATTCAATTTGACGGGCCATTTATCTTATTCAGTGTTAGACAATAATTTAAAGGTATTAAGAAAGTTAATAAAATTAATTTAGTTATTTGTAGAAATATTATTACTGATCCTATTTAACCATTTACCTTGAAAAACTAGCCCTTATAAACCCTTCTTTTAGCATGCCTGGGATAATTTGAGAAAACAATATAAGCTGCTAACACAAATTAAATTGAGATCTTATATATATAGCCTCAAAGCGAATATTTTGAACTTGTTCATACATTTAAGATTGGAAATATTCGCTTTGGTGGCGGTGTGGAGATGGGGGAAAGTAGTAATGCAGAGAGGATGAAACATGTGGTCCTCGACTTAGATGAGAAGATCGAACATCAAGGTGGATCACTAGTTGGGAAGATTCATACAGGTAAAAATCTGCATATTCCCACTGTTATCTCTATGATAAAGAAGGGGTGGCAGTTACAAAATAATATGGAGGTGCTTGAGCTTGACCGTAGCAAGCTCATTTTTCTGTTTCGTTTCAAGATAGCAACGAATGTGGTCGAATCCTGAAGGGTAGGCCTTGGATGATTCTGGGCTTTCTCTTAAATCTTCAGGTTTGGGAGGATTCAATGGTACTCAAGGATGTTAGTTTTGAGATGGCGCCGTTCTGGGTGCAGTTTCATGGCCTTCCGGTGGTAGCTTTCGACAACAAAAATGCAAAAACTCTTGGGGATTCAGTTGGGGAGGCTATCATGTTTGAAAAACCAATGATTGAAGGAAGACTCGGACGAAACTTTATCAGAGTCAGGTCTCTTATCCATCTGAACGAGCCCTTGGTCTCTGGTTTTTGGGTTCCTAGGAGGGGGAAGGAACCAGCTTGGGTCTCTATTAAGTATGAGAGATTGCAGATTTTTTGCCATATTTGTGGACGGATCGGGCACGATGGGCGAATATGTAAGGAGGGCCTGGGGAGAAGAAAAGGAGGCGATGATAAGCCAGAGTTTGGTAGCTGGCTAGGCACGCTCGGTTTGCGTACAGTGGAGGAGGACTTGGAGGTTTGTATGGATGATTGGAGCGAAGTCCCTTTCCTTGTGAGGGGTGATCCAAGCAAGTCAGCATGTCAGAGTGAGGAGCCATGGAGGAGTGCGTCGTCAAATAGTGTATCGCTGGCAGTGGGAAAGCTTACTCCTGTTCCTGATACACCGACGTCAGGAGGCTTCGTCTTTGGCCTTCAGATTTTTCCGGTGACCGAGGAGACGAACCTGGAGGCGGAAGTTTTGTTTCGGGGACCTCCTAGCTTAACGGTCGGCGCTGCTTCTGAGGTGGCTGAGGGTGATGGTGACTTTTCGATGCAGCCTTTGAGGAACCTGGGACTTTTGATGTCATCGCCGAAAGCAACTACTCCTCTGATGGGGAAGGATGCTTTGGAAGGTGGTTTGACTCATGCAGTTGGAGGTCACTTGAGTCAGCCACATCATGGTGTAGGTCCCACTTCCTTGGGCCGAATGATGCAAGGGGCGCTGGATGCATCTCTCCTGGCGTTGCACTCATCGCAGCTGGATGAATTAAAGGAAGTTGGGCCTATTCTTTTAGGCCATTCGGATGAGAGTGGAGGGAGCATGGATAAGTTAATAATTAATAGTGGGCTTGAGGAGTTGCATGGAAGGAATGGGCTTGAGACTTTTTTAGAAAATCAGAAGGGCTTATTTTCTACAGGGGCCGTGCACAGTCCACTATGTCATGAGCCTTCCTATGTTGTGAACTCGTGCAACTCTCTTACTAAGGATCTTTCTGAACCTGTCGGACCAGTTGGAATCAAAGAAGAGGGTTTAGTCAGTTTTAATACTTCCCAGCAGTATTTTGTGGAGTATCCCAGCGATGATGAGTTGAAAAATAACCCTATTATCCCAAATGTGGGTCTCTCACCAATCTCAGCTATGTCATTTAGTCTGAAAGGAATTCAACTCAAGCGACCTTGTGAGGAGGACACTGATTTTTATGAGCGAAAAAGATGTAGGAGGTTGACCTTTGAGCCAGTCGAAGAACCAATTCAGGATAAAATATCAACAGGAAAGCTACAGAAAGAGCAAAAGAGGAATGTTCGATCAATTAAAAAGTTTCTTCGCCAGTCTAGACATGATGTAAAACAGGGTATGCCTAGTAACATGATTTCCCCTATAGAGATTGATTTTCCTGAGAGCTGGTTATCTGCAGGCTGTGAAAAAGATATGGATCAGGACACTCCTGATAACGCCAGTGGTTGGATGAAACCAGCCACCGGTTCGCCATGAATCTATTAGCTTGGAACTGTCAAGGGTGGGGGGTTGCCTTGACAGCCAGAAATTTGAAGGAAGAAGTTTTCCGGAAAAAACCCCATTTAGTCTTCTTAATGGAGACTAAACAGAAGGCAAGATATGTAAGGAAGGTGAGACGTAGATGTGGCTTCAATGAAGAATGAATAGTTAATCCGGTGGGAAGAAGTGGTGGCCTGGCTTTATGGTGGTCTGATGTGCTTACGGTTAATATTCTATTCTTATCCTCGAATATAATTCATACTAGTGTGATGTCTGCTGATTTTTCTACTCCGTCATATATCACTTTTATTTATGGGCCCATTGATGAAGATGCAAGAATGTTATGCTGGCAAGAGGTTAGAAGAATTAGCAACAACATCAGGACTTCTTGGTTGTGTCTTGGAGACTTTAATGATATCTTATCTCAAGTTGAGAAGTGTGGCGGTCGACCTAGAGCTTGGAGGAAGATCTTGAATTTTAAGTGTTTTGTGGCTGGTTGTGAATTAGAGGACTTGGGTTACAATGGCTCCAGTTTTACCTGGTGTAATAACCGTGAGAGCCCGGATACCATCCACGAACGCATCGACAGGGCCTTGGGTAACTTGCAATTGAGAGAGCTTTTTCCTACTCTCCAAATCTTTAATATAGATCCGGCTGGTTCCTCATATCATCATCTTTTGTTTATCCAATGTCAGTATGAGAATTATAAGAAAAATCGGGCTTTCCGCTTTGAAGCTACCTGGGCCTCTCATGGACACTATCTTGAGGGAATCAAAGGGAGTTGGCAGACCTTTTCTGAGCAGGATAATTCTTTTTTGGAGTCTTTCCTTAGCAATCTAAAGAGATGCAAGATGAATCTAATTTCATGGAGTAAGAAGGAATTCCCCAATAGTACTAAGCGTATTGATATTTTAAAGACCCATCTGGCTGAGTTGACACAAAGCGATCGAACCCCTGACATTTCTAGAGGGATTGTGGAGGTTAAAGGTGAACTGAATAGATTATTGGAGCTAGAAGAATAGTACTGGTGGCAGCGCTCTCGGATCAATTGGTTAGATGCTGGTGACAAAAATTCTCGTTTCTTTCATGTATCCACTATCAAAAGAAGACAGAGGAACCGAATTTCTTGTATTAAAGATGATGTGGGCAACTCGGTTAATGGAGAAAGATGCTATCTCCTGAATATCGCCACTTTTTTCGAATCTCTTTGCCACTTCCGGTTCTCACTCAATGGATGATGTCTTGAGCTATATCGAGCCCAAAATTTCTGAGGAGATGAATCAAAGTCTTATGTTACCTGTTTCAAGGGAGGAGATTAAATCTGCTGCATTTAGTCTTGGGAGTACAAAGGCGCTAGGGACGATGGTTTTTCTCGGTAAATTTTATCATTACGCATGGTCCGAAATTGCTGATTGTGTGTGTTCTATGGTTAGTGATTTTTTTGCAGGACATTCTGTTTTAGAGGGGATTAATATGACTAACATCACTCTAATCCCCAAGATTCATAAACCAGAACATGTTTCTCACTTTCGACCTATTGGCCTATGCAACTTTTCTTATAAAATTATTTCAAAGATTATGGCCAATAGGATGCGACCTTTGCTTGATGACTGTATCTCCCAGAATCAAAGTGCGTTTGTTCCTGGCCGTTGTATTCATGATAATATCATTATTACGCATGAGGTTTACCACTATCTCCGACGTAAGAAAACTGGAGGTAAGTATGAGTTCTCTCTTAAGATGGATATGAGTAAGGCATATGACCGGGTTGAGTGGGACTTTATTGAGAATGTCTTGTTACGTTTTGGTTTCTGTTCGGAGTGGGTGTCTCTTATCATGAAGTGTGTACGATCAGTAAGCTTAAATATTTGTTTATCTGGTAAAAATGTGAAATCTTTTATTCCTAGTAGAGGTATTCGCTAGGGAGACCCCCTCTCGCCATATCTGTTCATTATGGTTGCTGAGGTTCTTTCTATCATGATTAGTAAGAGCCAGAATGTTAAGCGGCTTAGAGGTATTAATTGAGTAATGGGTGTCCAGTTCTTACTCACAGTTTTTTTGCTGATGATGCCCTCTTATACATGCATGCTAGTCATCGTGAATCGTACTTATTTGGCTAATATTCTGAATTTTATCACGCATTGACCTCATGTCGGAGTTATTAACCTAGATAAATCCAGTATTTTCTTCTCTTCTAACACTCCTCCTGCAGTGATAAGCATGGTGAGCGGCTTGTTGAACATTCCAGCAACAGAGGATCCGGGGACATATCTTGGCATACCTAGCATCTGGGGAAAAACCAAGCATCAGGCTTTGGCTTACATCAGAGAACGAGTAGCGAGTAAAATCCATGGATGGAGCCAATCCCTTTTATCCTTCGCCGGTCGTGATGTAATGATCAAAGCGGTTATCCAAGCTATCCCGATCTACCCGATGAACTGTTTCAGATTCCCCCTTAAAACATGTAAGGAGATCAATAGCCTTATAGCTAACTTCTGGTGGGATGGTAATGCCTTTGGAGGCAAGACTCATTGGAAAGCTTGGGAATCTATGACCAGTAGTAAGAGTGCCGGTGGTATGGGATTTCAAGACCTATCGATGATGAATGAGGCCCTCCTGGCTAAGACGGCATGGAGGCTTTTGCTGAGGCCTGATGATCTTTGGGCAAGGGTGCTCAAAGGTGTGTACTTCCCTGAACAACACTTTATTAATGCGGAGAAAGGCTATAAGGCATCATGGTGTTGGTCTAGTATCTTAGATGGCAGAGATTTCCTCAAGAAAGATCTTAGGTGGGACATTGGTGATGGTACTGCTATCAGAATATGGGGTGACCCCTGGGTCCTAGGAGATGCTTTCCCGAGAAGACCTAGTACCACTGATATCCCGATTATTGCAGAGGGTAGAGTATGTGATCTGATTGTTGATGGGCAATGGAACCTGGCACCTATTGATCAGTATGTTTCTCCTGAAGTTAAAAAGGAAATATATAAAATCTCTATCCCCTCCAATGGGCTGGAAGACAAATTGGTGTGGACTAGCGCCAAGAATGGAGTGTATACGGTGAAGCTGGGCTACCATAGCCGGAAAGATTGGAAATCTGTTAATGTGGATAGGGCTGGTTCTTCGACTGTCATTCGCACTTCCTGTTGGAACTCGGTTTGGAAGATAAAAGTAATCCCACATGTGCAACAATTCATATGGCGGCTGTTAAGTAAGGCAGTTGCCACCAAGTCCGCTCTGTTTCGCCGAAGGAGGTCCCAAGACAGCCAATGCCCAGTATGTGCAGATGCGGAGGAGACTATTGAGCATGTATTTTTCCATTGCCCCATGGACTTGATGCATATGGTTTGGTTGTTCGCTTGGGGCTAGAGTTGAGGTTTCTAGTATCACCAATTTCAATGCTTGGTGGATGTTGACGACAGGTACCCCTTTGCTGAATAAGCATGATATTTCTCTGATCTGTTGGCTTCTATGGTTTATCCGGAAGGCTAGAAACGAAATGACTTTTGATCATAGGAAGCCAATCCCGGAGGTTGTTATTGAATTGGCTCGGAAAAGTAATTTTGATTTTTGGGCTAAGCGTGTCTTAAAGGGATGAGGGACCCTTTAGTGTTGAGGGGCTGTGATAGTCCTGTCACTAAATGGTTTCCCCCAGCGCATGGTAGCCTTAAAATTAATTGTGATGGAGCCTTTTCTACCTTTGAGAAAGATGCCGCTATTGGGGTAATTTGTCGAGACTTTACTGGCTTTTTTAAATGGGGATTTGTGGATAAGGTCAAGTCTATTTCTGCCTTTATGACTGAAGCCTTAGCTCTGAAAAGGGCTCTGCTTTTGGCTCGGATCTTGGCCATAACAAGGTGATCTTTGAATCGACCGGTTATCTCTTCTTTCTTGCGTTGAGGCCAAGTCACCGGACTTGCATGATTGGAAATGTAGAAGTATTATCCAGGATATTATTTGTCTTCTGTCTTCTAAGGTTGGGTTCTCCTTGTCCTTTTCCCCGAGAGAGGCAAGAACCGTCACGAGATCTTCTAAGGTGATCTTATAAAGGGGTGTCTTGCTATCGTGGGTGGGTTTCACGCCACCAACACCCGCTTGTTATCTCTTCTAACTCGGGAGAAGGTAGTGATGGGGATGATAATCCTTTGCTTTCTTGTTCTGCTTTGGATGGTGACTAGTTTTTTCTAGTTTTTGCTGTCCTGTTTCTTTTCTGTTTGTTTCGTTGTTGTGTCCTTTTTTGTCTCTTGTTATTGTTGTCGTGTGGCCTCTTTTCCTGTTTGTTGTTCCTTTCTTTGTAATGGTACTTCTTAGATGTTTATTTTAATGAAATCTCTTTTGACCAAAAAAAAAAAGATTGGAAAAATTATTTATTATGGAAATTTCAAAATTTAAAATGATTTCTAATAAATTAGAATTTTATCTTTTTTGTGGTTTAAAGCGTTAGATAATAAGATAAAATAGGGTAAATGCAAGAAAGATAAGGACGGGTATTCCCCCCCCCCAATTGGTAAAGCCATTCGCAGTAACTTCTTTGTTCTTTCATGAAAGAGACCACCAAACAAAGTACAACTGTACATAGGGGCAGATAAGGGGAGCTAGGGTGGGCCTCTGCCCCCTAAAAAAAAAATAAAAAAATAATGGGAACATTGATATTTGCCCTCCGGTTCTTCGCATTGCACAATTCGAGCTCATGACTCTGCAGTTAAGGGCTGAACACCCAAACCAGCAAGCCCAAGTCTCAAAGGCAAATAATGGGAATAAGCATGACACTATGACACCATATAATATGAGAGAGAAATGGGCCCAACCCACAAGTTCGACAGAAATTGGGGGAGCCCACCAAGGATCATCAATTCATGCACTAAAAGTCGCAAAGTCATATATCTTACCTATAAAATAAGTAAATATCTTATGTTTGACACCTATCCTTTTTATTCTACCAACTCTTAAAAGAACTCCCTATACTTATTATTTTTAATTTTTAATTCATGCCTACAATTTCTTTGCACTGATACATGTCCTCTTTGTTTTACTATTTGTCAAAGTAACACTATTTACTTATTATTTTAATTATTAATTATTAATTTATGCATACAATTTCTTAGAATAAATATATCTACTAACTCCCTTAATTATCCTCTTGGTTAGATTAATCGATAAGGTAACTCCCTTAATTTGATTTTTAACATTTTCACTTTAATATTTAAAATATTTTGTAACAATTTTCCTTTTATCTCCCATTATATCTCAGATCTTTTTTGTCAATATTTTAATTATGTCTTTGTTTTATCCTCTTCTTTTTGAATTAAATATTTTAATTTTTTTTTGAAACTAGCCATCATTCTCCTTCTTTATATATGAACTATTTTGTGAATAAATAAATTTTCGACGTCTCCCCTAATTGATTTCAAATAGTAAATGCATCCACTTAATATTTGAACTACTTTGCCAATAAATATATTAGAACAAGTAGAGTAGTAAGCATCTCTCCTGGGCCGACACATCAGCAAAATGTAAACTTCAAACACTAAATAAAAAAATAAAAAATAAAAAGCAAGGTGGTTATGAAAAGGGATAATGAGGAAGATAGTTACACATTATTTTATCAATTTTATTTTTTCCTCAATAATAACTAAATATTTTTTCACCAATAACCGCATTTGAATTTACTATTTTTTCTTCATGTTTTTATCTTCAAAACGCATTTGAATTTTCTGTTTTTCACTTTAATATTTTAAAATATTTTGTAACAACTTTCCTTTTATGTATCCTTATATCTAGTATCTTTTTTTGTCAATATTTTAATTATGTCTTTGTTTTATCCTCTACATATTTTAATTTTTTTTGAAACTAACCATCATTCTCCCTCTTTATATATGAACTTTTTTTTTTGAATAAATAAATTTTGACATCTCCCCTAATCGATTTCAAATATAAAACGCATCCTCTTAATATTTGAACTACTTTGTCAATAAATACATTAGTAAAAGTAGAGCAAAGAAGCATTTCTCCTGGTAGACACAAAGCAAAATGATAAGCTCAAAACACTAAAAAAAAAAAACAAGGTGGTTATGAAAGAGGGATAATGGGAAAGGTAGTTACACATTATTTTACCAATCTTATTTTTTCCTCAATAATAACTAAATATTTTTCACCAATAACCGCATTCAAATTTACTGTTTTTCACTTTAATATTTAAAAATATTTTGTAACAACTTTCCTTTTATCTCGTATCTTTTTTTGTCAATATTTTAATTATGTCTTTGTTTTAACATATTTATTATATCTGGTATCTTTCCTTAATTTAAAATATATATAAATTTTTTTTTGATATTTTTAACATATTTTTTTTAAAAAACTACTATTAATTGAGAGTTCATTTTTGCAGTAAAAAAAGTTGCTTATAAAAAGGGACTTATAAGTGTAGTACCATGGACACATAGAGAAGTTTCTTGTACGAGAGAAAAGTCAACAATTGTTGTCGTTAATTTCACACCAAATTTCGTGAAATGTGTCATAATTAGTGTCGAGAGGCTTGAGGACATAATGAAGTAATCACAAAAGTTCATGAATTTCATTACTACAATAAATAGATTTTACTTCATTAAAAAACTTTTGTTTTTCTAAAAGAGAAGTAAAAAATAAAGGTGGTGACATTTTGTAATTATGTAGAGGGATTTTGACATATTAGGCGTCCTATTTAAAATTGGGATCCCTAAAGTGAACATTAGGTGTCCCAAATTTAAATTTGGATGCCTAAAGGGGACTTTTGGCGTCCCTATTTAGAATTAGGACTCTTATTATTCACTTTATGCGTCCAAATTCTAAATTGGGACGCCTAAGTCCTTTATAAAAGCTTTTCCTTCGCACAATTCATACCCTCCCTCTCGACTAAGTCGGTTTTCCCATCTCGCTCTCGACTCATACCCTTCGTCACTAGCTTCGCTTCCCATTGCCAGCTGCTGTGTTTCCTGTCGCGCCTCCACAGGTGAATAAGGTGTTTTACTTTGACGCAATCTTCCACTTGAGAATGGCGGCGGGTCAGGCCTTCCATTGAATCGTGTTTGATAGCGCCGTTCCCCAGCGGGTGAGTATCGCTTCGGCAGAATGCAAAATGATTCGATGACGAGAAGCCTCCTCAGAAGTAGCTGGACCTCGATCTAAGCGAACCCCCTCTAAATGTGAATCTGGGGATTTTGGATCATCTAAACCTCGATCTAAACGTCATCGAACCTCGATTGATCTAATTGGTGTGAAAGTCTCATCTGTGAGACCACTAGCCTAAGCGTCTTAACCTTCAGGTATGTAGATCTGGAATTTTGGATATGTTTTTCTTTCCATTTTACTGTGATTTGGATTTTGGTTTTCCTTTTCTTCTAATTGTTAGATCTAGAATTTTGGATTTGTTAGTCCAATTCTTAATTTATGCTCTTCCTTCTCCATCTATGTGCATTTGCTAATCCATTATGAGTTTATCTGCATCTTCTAATCCATTATGAATGAACGAACAAACTTTTTTGTTTTTCTGGGGAATATTTGGCCACAAAGTTCTGAAATTGCTATTTGATTTGCTCATGGAGTTATTGTCACGCCTTGAAAACTAAGGGGTGACCGGCACATAATATGAGAGCATATTCCTTAAGCATTAAAATTATATGCGAATGTTAATTAATACTCATAATACCATAATCTAGAATATTCATGTGTTCCAAACAACCAAGGGAGATAAGGATCCTACCTATAGACTACGTGGAGCATCTAGCATTAATAATAATACAAAAGTTTAGGTTTATAATTACATCAACTAGTAGCATTACAAAATGAGACCACAAGCTTTAAGTCGTTAAGAAGGCTCTTCATCGCTCAACATGAGGTACAAGATCAGCAATATCGCACGAACCAAAACAAATTTTATAGTGAATAACGTCTCATTCTTATAATTTAATAAAATACAAGCAAAATAATTTAAACATCTTTATCTTTTGATAATAACAATAAAGCAATAAATTGTAATTTCTAAATCATATGATCATGAATAAAGTAGAACTCTATATAAATGTCGTTAATCAAATAAATCCAAGTATGTAGTAAAACCTTTGATTTGATATAATCAATTTAAATCATAATTCTCAAGCCTCATATTTCTGTAGAAATTCTTACAAAATGGATGACAAGTGTGTCCACAAAGTGCACGAGGGTAATTAACCAAGCATGGCTCAAGGCCATGAAACAAGCATGGATACACAGTCCATGAGTATAACTAACCAAGCATGGCTTGAAGTCATGAAACAAGAATGGACACATTGTCCATGAAACAAGCGCAACACAAAGCTATGAAACAAATGCAGATACAAAACCTACGAATAACAAGCTTGAGAACAAATCTCATGAATATCAAGCCAACTCAAGGTCAATCATGGTGCACCAAGAACTAACAATACTGATGTTAGTAACCAGCGTTTTGTATTTAGTCCTCCTAAAAACATTTTCAACCATGCTTGGGGCCAATTTATTAAAGCAATAAAAATTCTTCTTTCAAGATAATAACACCTTGTATCTAATATTTCATAATCGAATTCCTCATAATGAAGGTTCCCAAACAATATTTCGAAACTTTTCCTTCAAATTCAATCTATTGTTAAAATCCTTTTCAAACATCAAGAACTCACGTAAAAACATTTCAAATTGCAAGACCACCTTGATAAGAAATTTATGAAAAATACTTCAAAACTCTCTTAATCATTAAGTGCATAATATGAATTATATCGTGAAACACTTGGAGAAAGTAAATAAAATGATCAATCTATACTCATGTAATATCAATAAAAAAATGAAACAAATATGATAAACTTTCCTTCACAAAATCATACTTATAAATATGGTAATTAAAATAAAAATACGACAACTAGTAAAATCAAATTTATAAAAAATTATAATAGGACGTTATTCACTCACTTTGGTGTGCTTTTAACTCGTATAACTTACTCTTGTATCCCCTTCCATCTCATTCACTCCTTATTTCCTAATAACCAAAATACATCTATTATTACTCCAATCATAATTATAACCTTATAAATTGTCCATGATAATTCATTCAAAACTACTGTCATTTTTCAGACTTAACAGAAATTTTGCCTCTAATTTTTTAAGGAACTTGGAAAAATTATAACTTAATATATGAAACTCTAAATGAGGTGATTTTAGTTCCTAATTAAAGCTTTGTAAGTTTATTTTCAAATACAAATAATCGCCAAGTTATTATATGGCTGAAACATTCCCATATTTTTTAAAGTTGGACATAGTTTGAATCTGGAAACAGAATTCTCTAGATTTCTTGACCTAACTTTAAAAATTCATATCTGGAGTTCTAAATGTCCAAATGAGGTGATTCCAAAGCCTATAAACTCATTATTAAGTCTAGTTTCTAGGAAAAATGGTTCTAGAAGTTAATTATACACATACCATTCCTAGTTCAACAATAAGTGACCTCTGTCCAGATTTCTCTCTAGAATTGTGGATCATTTTCAAAAATTCATAACCCCTTCTATACTTATGCAATTAATAGGAGACCAAAAGGGGCTAAGGTGGCTTACCTTGATCAGATGCTAGCCTTGCATGTGGATTCCGACTTCTCCTTCTCCCTTTCTCCAGCAATGATCTCTGGTTTCTTCTCTCGAAGTCTCTCGCTCTCAGCCCTCGGTTTCGCCCTCACTCAGGCAGAGGCGGAGCCAGGAATCCAAATTAGGAGGGGCGAAAAATATGAAATAAACCCAAGTGTGTATAAAATTACATTTAAGCACTATAAACATTCTAATATGTTCATTTAGTCCATCCACAAAGCTTTCAGTAGGGACCAAATTGAAAATGTTGAGATATTTATAAAGCAGAAATACAATTTCTTAAAAATTTGGGTACTATTCTATAATTTTAGGAGGGGCAGGGGCCACCCCTAACCCCTCCCTAGCTCCGCCCCTGCACTCAGGGGCTCTCAACTCTCAGTCTCTCTTTTTGGTTGAATGAGAAATGGATACTTAGAGAGAGTGTGGCGTAAAAAAGAAAGGCCGAGGGAAATGAATGAAAAGTGAGATAAAAAGTAGAATGGGAAATATAAGTCTGTGGGTGTATGAGCCAAATGGAGAGAAATGATATTGAGAGAGTATGTGTGTGAGGTGGCATAATTTTGAAGAGGGAAAAGGGTGAGCTGTCGTGAGAGGTAGTGGCGGACCCACATCAATGCCAATGTGGGCAAGTGAACACACAAAATATATATAATTTGAAAGAAATTTTTAACAATATGTATAGGTGGTATAGATGGTAAAAACTCTATACTCTCCTCTCACTCACAGGTCTACGGGTCGAACCTTCCCAAGTTTCAATTGACCCTTTTTTTCCCATTCCCCCAAATTCCCGAGACGCCGCTACCCCTAAATTCCCGACGTCCCCGACGTCTGCCCTTTTTTTCCCCATTCCCCCAAATTCCCAACGCCGCTCGCCCTCAAATTCGTGCATTTGCCCTTTCCAACCCTAGTATATGAAATTCCGCGAGTGAAGAAGTAAGAATGATGGTCACTACCGCAGTACCGGTCAGAAAGGGTTGAAGGAAGTAGCGATCAAGAAGGATTCCTTTAAAGAAGGTTCAATTGTTGCTAAGTCTAACCACACCGATAATTGAATATTTTATACACTTCTTTGTATCTCTTGATTAACAATTTAGGACTCTTTAGTTAATAAATAATGGCTTTTATACTTATTTGGGATTTGGGCCTTTTATTATATTTTAGCCATTTTTAATAATAAAATTTCAGTTTTACATTGCTTCACTATTCCTACCTATCTCTTGAACCAGACATTAGATTTGCCTCATTTTTGTTTCATATTTCAGATGATTCAGAGAGCTACAATTCTTATGAAGACATCAAGGGAAAATTCGGACAAGAGGGTGGTCGATTTTGGAGCCGAAGTAGGATTTTTAATTGGGCTTGAATTTGTAATTAAAGTCTATTTTTTATTATTTTCTGTTTTGGGCCTTAATTGTGGATTGGAGCCCCATTTTCGTTTTTTCCATTTTAGGTTAAGTGAGCAGCGGCAGCCCACAAACATATTCTCATTCATGTTTTTAGATTGTGGTGGATCAAAATAGGAGTTTTTAAATTCTCTCAAATGTTCTTCGCGTTCTTCATCTTTTCTTCTATGTTTTGCTTAGCCATGCTTGGCTAAATTTCTGTGGTTAACCCATGGATTGAGGGTTCCACGAATCCAGAGGACATGCGCTTCAGTCGGTAACGTAATTCGTTTCTGTTTATTTTAATCGGATCCGATTATAATTGCGGATTAGGTATTAGATTTAATACTTAGATTGATATCCCAAGGACATAGGTCGGACCGGGTTCTGAGAGAGCATTATGCGATCGCACAGCGATCTCGCCACGTGTTCGATTAAATGCTAGATGATTGTCTAGTCGAGGGAATATCTGGACGAACGCAGAGATCTTGGTTCGTCCAGAATCAATCACGAGTTTGGTTATTATCTTTTTGTCCGATGAAGGTTATGGAATCCCATTCGGGTTAATCGTTTTTAACTGTTTAATCATTGTTAATGCATTTCGCATATTTCATTTCGTTCTTGCATATTTTGGTTTTTAATCTCTTTTGAATCAAAAACCCCCAATTTGTTATTGTTACATTTTTTACGTTGCTGATTTAAACTCACCGCAAATTCCTTGAGAGAAATGACCCAGGTTACATTATACCGCAAATCCTTTTCTAATCAGGTTATTTTGGGAGATGACGGCAAATCTCTGTCAAAATATGGCGCCGCTGCCGGGGAATTTGCATCGGTTTCGTTAGTAACAGTAGTTTTCGATGTTTCGGGTGACTGGACAGAAAATTTTTCTGACCCAGATCACTCAAACCAGGTCTTATTCACAAGGAATTGGGATTCTAAACAAGAATCACTCTCTTTGCGAGTGAGGTCTATCCTATTTTCCCCAAATTCCAACGTTTAGACCACTTTTTCTCTGTTTTAAGTTTCTATTCTGTGATTTCTACTACGTCAATTTTTTTGGAGTATCTCCGAATGGTCTGAAATTTTGCCAGGTGAAAGAAAATGGCCTATCTCACTGGGTTCCCCAATGGTATAGGAGTTGCCCTGTCCAAGTCCCATAACTTTTAAAAATCATTTGATACTGTTTTGGATTTGTTTGGGTCAAATTCCAGCATAGGTTTTAGCTTTTTGTGTTTTTGTTTGTGTGTCATCTTAGTGTTTCCTACTTTTTACCACTTTTAGTGGTATTTTCGTAATTCTGATTTTCTCGGTGGCATTTTCGAAATTCTGATTTTTCGTAAATTCGCCTTGTGTTTGTCTTTGCATGAGTACTAGGAGTACTATTAATCCAAAAGACTTGTTGCCACTTGATCCGAAATAGAAAGAACAATTCTTCGCTAGAAGAATTGTTAGGCTAAGTCATGGGATTGATACCGAATTTGACATTGAACTTGAGTCCGATTGTGTCCATTCGTTGATCTTGACTCGATAGTATTTCGATAGTCTTGATGTTTTCACCGATTCTAGTAGCAATTTTGTCGACTCAAATTATGGCGAGCAAGAAGCTCGTCCCATTTTGAAAGAATTAGCTACCCCGATGTGGGCAATCAAAATTTGTGTATTCGTTATGCTTGAACTTGCCGCTAACTTTGAATTAAAATATGGTCTTATCCATTTGTTGCCCAAATTTCATGGTCTTGCGGTGAATGTCCTCATGTGCATCTAAAGGAGTTCCATGTGGTATGCAAGACAATGAAACCTCAAGCAATTGATGAGGACCACATTAAGCCGAGAGCTTTCCAATTTTCCCTAGATGGCGTGGCTAAGGATTGGCTATACAATTTGCAACCAACATCTGTTGGGAGTTGGGATGATATGCAGAAGTTATTCCTAGTGAGGTTCTTTCCTTCCTCAAAAGCCATTGCTATTCAATGGGGAGACCATGTATGAGTATTGGGAGAGGTTCAAGCGATTGTGTGCAAGCTGTCCACACCACCAGATTTCAGACCAACTCCTGATTACATATTTCTATTCCGGTTTGTTACCGATGGATAAAAGTTTCGTGGATGCATCCAGTGGTGGGGCCTTAGATGGCAAGACATCTGAAGCGGCCCAAGAGTTGATATCTATTATGGCTGCTAATTCTCAGCAATTTGGCACCAGAGCCAATGGTACTCCTGTTTACCAGATTCAAACACTTCCGGTCCAGTACGATTCTTAGAGATTGGAGAATAGACTTGATGATCTGACTTCCCTTGTGAGAAAGTTGGTAGTGACACAGACAGTACAGTCTCCTCCTCCTCAGATTGGGTACTCATGTGGGTTTTGTTCTGACCCTTGTCATTCCACTGATTCTTGCCCTACTTTGCATGATCCTGCCTATCAAGACCAGTTGGTAGCTTTAGTGGGTGTTTTTCCAGGCAAGCCACAATACCAGCAGAATAATGCCTTCTCTAACGCCTACAATCCTGGTTGGAGAAATCACCCCAATTTCCGTTGGAATCAGAACCAGAGTAACCAATATCAGCAAAATTCTGGGAATTACCAACAGAGATAGTACAGACATAATCCTAAATAAATGTTAGTGTCAAATGGGTCATTTTCAAAGTTAAAATGAAATGACACAATTGGCCATCTAGTATAATTTGAAAAGAATAAATTGAGAAAGACAATGGTGACACGAAAAAGGTTGCGGGAAAATCAGTTGAAGTTGTCTAAAGGAAGGGAGGTATTTGACTTTTTACTTCACAATGTGTTTCCCTTGACAAGTCGATCCTAAGCATGAGCTTTTTCATCTTTGTTTGGGTGGGAGACATTTTTTTCGTAGTTGGGTATTTTGGTTAGAGGGAGATGAATGCTGATGATAGGTGAAGGTGGAAAAAGGTTGAGATGGTACATTATGTGAGTTTGAGGTTTGAGGGTGAACAGAAAAAATAGGATGGATTTTGTAGGAAATTAGTTATCTGAAGTTGACAAACCCTAATGCAAATTTGTGAAACATTGAAGTGGGGTTTTAGTTTTGTTTTCTGAACTGATGAAAAAGAAAAGTTGGTGAACTGATACTTTGCTGATTTATTTGTTGCAAGGAACTTAACAAAATAGATAGAAATATTGGGTTAAGTTGTGCAAATGAGTTGTTTTGTTATTTCATATATATACTATCGTGGCCTTAGTGTCAGTATGTAATTGTATGCCCCATTATTTTGTAAGTAATGTATAGGGTGGAAGAACAATGATATTGTTCACTTGTCATTGAATATGATAATACAATTCTACTGTCATGACTTTGCTGCTATTTAGATAAGAAAGTTGCGAAAGTATTGAAACAACTTGTGAAATTTTTATGAGAACGTGTGAGAACCTAGTCCTAAATTCACAAATGCTTATTTAAATTTGGGACAATCATTTTAATTCAGGGAGAATCTCATATAAAGACGGTTGAAATAAGAAAATTCTATATGAGGCTGGTAAACTCAACAAATCTTAAATTGAGTTGATGACCTAATCTAAAATATTTAAATGTTGGTTATTTTCCAATAATACCCCTAACTCATAGTCTAAAGAAAAGAGGGGGAAAAACTAAAAATCGGTAAAAAAAATTAAGTTTCAAAACCCTTGGATAAAGATCGATGGCCGGTAGGACTCGGTAAACAAATTCAAGGTCTAACCAATTGTCAATGAGTGTGGATTGTCTTGGTGATAAGAAGAAGCTTTTGGAAATAGATACAGAAAAGTGGTTCGGGCATTGCAACGAGTCAATGATGGATGATGGTACAAGGGCGTCTTTTGATGGGGGGTTGAGTTTGGATTTGGACAAAGTCGAACCATTCAAGGCTGCATTGAACCCAGATGCAAATTCATTGAATGAGTCTTCCTTGGAAGAGGATTCTCTCCTCATCTTTTTTCTTATTTTCCCTCATCAGCTTATTTGGGCCGTTGATTGGGAAGATGAGAGAAATGTTAAAGTAGTGTTGTATTTGATTGGATGAAGATGATTTAGAGAAGATGAGAGATAATGAAAAAAGGATTATGAGAGAAACCCAACCCGTCTTCCTTGTCTTCCGATCTCAACACATCCGATTCGGATAGTGTTTGCTTTGTAGCACTTCAGGAGCTCAAGATGGTGGTGGTGGTGCTTCTAAGGGTCAAGGTGGACCTAGTGCTTTATACCCGACTTTTTGGCACAAACAGGTTCCTTGCCGCGGCAGCGGCTTCTAACGACAATGAAAGTGGCGACTTTTCACAGCGACAACAGTAACGACTTTTAATGATGTCGTTCATGCTCCTCTGCAGGGCACATGAGAGAAGGAACGCAATGGTAACGAGTGTGACAGACATCCGACTTTTAGCTTTTCCTTTCCTCTTTTCTTTAGACCATGGATTAGGGTTATTATTGGAAAATAACCAACATTTAAATATTCTAGATTGTGTCATTGACATAATTTAAGATTTGTCGGTTTACCAGCCCATTTTTCTATTTCATTTGTCTTTATATGAGATTCTCCCTTTAATTTATAGGGAATTTGGATTTCAAGTTGCGAAAGTACTAAAGCAACTTGTGAATTCTTATGAGAACTTGTGAAAATCTAATCCTAAATTGACAAACAATTATTTGAATTTGGGAAAACCAGTTTAATCTACGGGGAATGTGGATTCTAAGTTGCGAAAGCATTGAAGCAATTTGTAAAATTCTTATGAGAACTTGCGAAAAGCTAATTCGAAATTGACAAACGCTTATTTGAATTTGGGTAAGCTAGTTTAATCTTTGGGGGAATTTGGATTGCAAATTGTGAAATTATTTAACAATTTGTGAAATTCTTATGAAAACCTGCGAAAACCAAATCTTACTTTGACAAACATTTATCATAACTTGCGAAAACGCATTTGAGATTTTCGTAAATCACAAGATTTTACAACCACAGGTGTCCATAAATCGACAATAATAATAATAATATGATTCTTCCAACACCAAGATACACATAACACATGACAAGTGCTTACATAATAAGGAAGAAAACTTCGCCATTCACACCTTCCTCCAGTAACAACTAATAAATTAACGACGTCTTTTAGTGGTGTTTTTTTGGATGCGGTATGAGCTCCAAAGCAGTCTCACAACGTGAATTTAATGGATGACTGACTAACCATAACATTATGGGAAGAATCTCATCACAACCCTAAGATTTTTTTTTTTAAAAAAATAGATGGTTCAAATTTTATATTTTATAAAATTTTTAAATGGAAAAGAAAATTAAGGGGAAAACTTTTAAAAATAGTAAATTTTATTATTTTGGAAAGGTTTTTTTTTTCCTAGTATTCCCTCCCATCTTATTTTCTCCTCACTTTTCTCTCCATCCAAACATACTCTAAATGTTTAAATATTTGCTGTGCTGGTGGGTGAATTTATATTTGTGCTGAAATTTTGGCCAAAATGTATATTTGTGTTGAAATATTTGTCCGTGCTGTTCATTTTACCCCTATAAAAATAACATATACTTAAGAGTATAAAATTCTTTCAGAAAAAAAATTATATTA